>CM037880.1:187289847-188544949 GCA_021292165.1 Shinisaurus crocodilurus | reverse complement strand
AACACGCTCCAGATTAAATTAGGTTTTTGTTTTTGTTTTAATTATTATTTCATCAACAAGCAATACAACATGAAAACACACCAAGTATGAAATAACCTATCAACAATGACCAGCATATAGCGATACAGATATACAGAGCCAGTGTGGCGTAGTGGCTAGGGTGTTGGACTGGGACTCAGGAGATCCGGGTTCTAGTCCCCGCTCGGCCATGAAACTCACTGGGTGACTTTGGGCCAGTCACTGACTCTCAGCCTAACCTACCTCACAGGGTTGTTGTGAGGATAAAATGGAGAGGAGGAGGAGGATAATATAATGTAAGCCACCTTGGGTTCCTTGCAGGAAAAAAGGCGGGGTATAAATATAATAAATAAATAAATATAAAACTGCAGGGCTAAACTTTCTCTTGAGAGTCTACAGACCTAGATTTAGCTAGGGAGTATTAATTAGAGCCAGTGTGGCATAGTGGTTAGAGTGTTGGACTGGGACTAGAGTGAGGTAGGTCAGGCTGAAAGTCAGTAACTGGCACAAAGTCACCCAGTGAGTTTCATGGCCGAGCAGGGACTAGAACCCAGATCTCCAGAGTCCCAGTCCAACACTCTCACCACTATGCCACACTGGCTCTCCTTTGATGTGTTTAAAGGTTCCTCTCTGAGTGCAGTCTCTCCAGCATTGGGGGCTGCTCCCCTTGTAAATATAGCTGATATTTACTGGTGTGAGATGCCACCTGTATATTGTTTTAATTGCATTTTCTCTCAGCTTAGATGAAATCGAGGGATAGAGCCCACAATGAATTCCACTGACCATCTTCAATGGTGATACTTAAAACTTTTCCCCATACCTGCCATACGCCACTAGGGTCTCCCACTGATATTTCTATAAGCATTTTGTATATTTGCAAGACCGAACTTTTAAGTTGGGATTAATTTCTGTCAGTAGGAGTTCAAACTTGGTTAGAGGTCACACCACCTGCGCTTTCACTTCAGGAATCGAGGTAAAATGTGTAATTTGGGCCCAGCAGTCAGTTTTAATTTCCTGTAATTGTTCTTTTAACTGAGGTCCATGTGTTGGTTCTAAGTCATTGAACAGATCTTTCACTGTGCACAAGCCCTGTGTCTCCCTGTCCCAAAACTGTGTAAATTCATCAGCATTTTTTTTTAAAAAAGGGATGACTCAGGAAAGGCCCCAGGGTGATGGATATGGTATTAATTTCAACCCCCATTTTTTCCATGCCTCCAGTGTAGCAGTCTCTTGAGGATTACCTGGAGCAGTGTTCTCCAACCTTGGGTCCCCAGATGTTCTTGGCCTACAACTCCCAGCATGCCCCAGCCAAAAACATCTGGAGACCCAAGGTTGGAGAACACTGACCTAGAGGTAAAAGCTATATTAATTTCCCCTATTTTATGAAACTGTGTGTTCCTTAATTCCTCTTCCTTATTCAGAGGTGCTTCCACATGAATCCAAGTTTTGTGAGCATCATTGGAGATAATATGCAGCATTTGTTTGATTTGAAATGCTCCAAAGCATGAGCTTAAATTGGGTATGCCAATCCGTCCCCCTGCTGATGTCCCTCGGTATAGTGCATGATTATTAAGCCGAGGTCTTTTTCAACAAGCTAATGAGCATGTTTTGCCCTTTTTAGTTTTAAGAATGTAGTTCCTGGAGGAATGCCATGGTGGCAGGTTGACATTAATTGGGGGACAAATACTATTTTGACCTTATGCATGCGCACGCACGTGCGCGCGTGCACACACACACACACACGTCTTCCTCCTGTGGCTTACGCTGGCTCAGCTTGTCTGAGTGTGGAAAGCTAAGCAGGGTCAAGCCTGATTATAACTTGGATGGGAGGCCCCTCCTCTAGTTTCCTGCATTGAGCAGGGGGTTGGACTCGATAGCCTTGTAGGCTCTTTCAAACTCTATGATCTATGAATCTATTAATCCTGTTAGGGGTGTCTTCTCCATTTTCCAGAGCAGGAGCGAACGGCCCACTCAAACAAGCTGCCAAATTGCTTATTAAACTCTCCTCTCCCCCAACAAGGGCAAAAGGGTTCTATCTATGTGATAATGCTGTGAGATACTGCTGGGGAAAACCAAAGAGGAAATGTGGGCATGTTGTGAATTTTCCACGCAAAGGAATGGAATCCTGGATATGGGATTTACTACACCACCTTTCTAGTTTCTTTGGTTTCCTTGTGTGGAGGATGACCTGTGGCTGATACAGATAAATGAACTGAACTGAATCTTGCAGTCACTGATTGATTTATATTAGCTTCTGCTTCCAGACAGGATCCATGTTCTCTCAGTGGAAGCTGTTATCAGCTGTTAGGAAGGCTTTAAATTGACTCTCTGTGACCTGCTGATCTCTCTGTCTGTTACCAGCCGGGTTTCTGGTGCTTGAGAATGTATTGTTCTAGTAATGATAAATTGCCTAAAGTTATGTAGGTGAGAAGAAGTATCCAGATGAGATATTAGGCTTAAAGATTAGGGCATGATCTATCCCTGTGTGGATGGAGATGCAGCTGTGTATAACTCCTGGATATCCACCCTGCCCCCATGCCAACGCATGTGGACCTTTACCAGGAAGAAGACACCTGTGGTGCACTAGGGACATGTGAGGAGTTCGTTCGGGTGGGTGGGGTGGGTGGGGGTGGTGGAAATCCGGCGAACTGGCCGGGCTCAACCCCCAATCTCTGTCCCACCTACCTCCTTTCCCCGGCTCGACTCGCGTTCTCCCGAGTCGAGCTGGGGAAGCGACTTCCATGTTCCCAGCGGGCCGCCTTTCACATAGAAAATGCCACAAGATATGCCAAAAGCATATGTGTAACTTGCAAATTTCAGCCGCTTTTAAGATATCTTATGGCATTTTCTATGTGAAAAGTGGCTTGCTGGGAACTCAGAAGTCTGCCGGGTGGCTCAGCGCACTTCTGCTTTTGGCCTGGCTTGGTGGGCACAGCAGCGGCATCTGCTGATCGCCCACCGCTAGGGTGCACCTCCTATATCCCCATCCATCCCACCTCCTAGTCTGCTGCAAATTACTCAGTCCCTTCCCAGTAATGGTCCATCATGTGCCAAGTTGGCAGGTGTAACAGGGCTGGAATGGAATGATCCATGCACCAGTCCTTCAGTGCATAGGAGGCTGTATTCATGAATGATGGATTCTCACTGGAATTATTTTTCATACATTTACCTTTTAACTGAATGATCACAACATGTATTTTTTGCAATTCTTTTCCCTCTGACTTCATTGGATACATTTTCTTCTTCTCTACATCCATATGTATAAATACTTGCCAACTTAGGATAATACTTCATGCATCTGATGAAGTGGATCTGGACCACAAAAGCTTATGCCATAATAAATGTGTTACTTGTTAAGGTGTCAAAAAACCCTTTGTTGCTGTTGTTGTTGTTTCTTCATACAGCACTCTATAAAGAGGTATAATTGCTTTGGAAAGCAAGTTACACACATATGATCATTCACCAGGCATTGACTGGGTTCAGACAACATGATAATCCACACTTAGGAGTTGAGTATGGGTTGTCATTGAATCGTGTTGTTGAAATGTGGGTTATCGTGTTGTCTGAACTCAGCCAAGATAACAAACCATGGTGAACAACCCACAGTTCACAACCCAACAACAAACCATGGGTTCTCTTCATGGGTTGTTCATGGTTATTTATTTATTTATTATATTTATACCCCGCCTTTTTTCCTGCAAGGAACCCAAGGCAGCTTACACAATCCTCCTCCTCCTCTCCATTTTAGCAAGCCATGGCTTGTTAGTGCATCTGGGTTCAGACAACACAATAACCTACATTTCAATGACAACTCACGGTTCAATGGCAACTCACACTCAACCCATACTCAACCCTTGAGTGTGGGTTATCGTGTTGTCTGAACCCAGTGATTGTGTCATTAAGGGGTGGAAGCGGTTCACCACTGAAAATTTTGTCTATGTTGAAATTTAGACGGATGTGGATGTTTTGTGTATGAGGGACTATATTGTGGATAATGCAAAAATATATACATTATTTATAGATATCTTTAAAGGAGAACAGAAAGCCTTGCTCAGGTTCTGCTGCTAAAAATAATTGCTTTTGTTAAAATAAAGGGCTGAATATGTTATTTGGAGCAACTTCTTAGAGTGAGATGAAAAAGATAGCAACAGACAAGAGTGTCGCCGGACAGCAAGAGTGGTAACAGTTCTTGACATAATGAGGCCAGAGAAATGCTCTTTCTTCTGCGGGGCTCTTATTCCCATCTGGAACTTGATAAATAATGACTTAAAATTATGTGTTCAAGTTGATTGGAGGTGTTGTTTTCTTATCCTCTGAACCCACCCTCGCCGTCTTGGCCTGCTAGTACATCTACCCACCCTGTCCAATCTGTTACATTTTGCTCTGTAGCATGATTCTTTGATCCAATGAAAGAACAAGCAGGACAGTGCATGCATAAGCTCCTTCCCACATTACCAAAGTGCTTTTCAACCACATGTTGGCCTCAGATCTATATTCCTTCAATTTTCTTTTTAATTATGCCACATAGGTATATCCAGGGCTGGAGGGAGGAGAAGTAGGAAATAGGCCTGCGGCTGCTTGTTCCTCTTCACACACAAAAAATCAGGAAATCAATAGGGAGGTAGACAGAAACATCTACTCTGCATTCCATAATGTTTACATAGGCACACATACATATGAAACAGCGGATTGTTTAATACCTCCTGCGGCTCTTCCTTTCCATACAGTAAAAATAATCACTGATGTCAAACTGGTTGCTGTACAAAGAAGAAGAAAAAAAATGGCATTGCTTGCTACAATCAGAAAAGTATTATTTATTAATCACATTAGAATTCTTTCCTTCATTTAAGGAGCTTGTGGCACCGTACATAGGCTTCTTATCCCATTCTACCCTCACAAAAATCCTGTGATCAGGCTAGGAGGCAGTGCCTTCTTCAAGGCAATTTAGCCTGCAATCCTATAGCCACTTTCCTGGGAGTAAGCCCTTCTGAACTCAATGGTGCTTACTTCTGAGGATTGCACTGTAAATAAGCTTTTATTGCTAGGCAGGGATTTTGTGTACTTAAGGTTGTCCCACAGGTGTAGTCTTGCCTTGTCAATGGCCTTGTAAGTTTCAGCTGTCAAAGGGAAGTGGAGTAGATAACAGATGGACAAGACCAGATTGCATATAGGCTACTAGCTTTTGCCGTGGCTTCGCTCACGTGATGAAGAGTGACCGTGCCAAGTTTGCACGGGTCGTCATTTTCCTATAGGCACTATTTGTTTGAAATTCCTTAAGGTCGCTGACCGCTGTTTTGAATCGCTCCATAGGAAAGGTCCCCCGGGACTACATAATGGAATCCTAGCTCCCCCAGGACTACCAGCTCCCCTGGGACTTCCAGCTCCACTGGGACTGCACAATGAAATCCCAGCTCCCCCGGGACTATCTGCTCCCCCGGGACTACACAATGAAATTCCTGCTCCCCCCCCCCAGGACTACACAATGAAATCCTTGCTCCCCCAGGATGACACAGTGAAATCCCTGTCCCCCCCCCAGGACTGCACAATGAAATCCCAGCCCCCCCCCCCAGGACTACACAACAATGAAATCCCAGCTTCCCCCCCTGGGACTACACAATCAAATCTCTGTCGTCCCCCCCCCAGGACTACACAATGAAATCCCTGCTCCCCCCAGGATTACACAACAATGAAATCCCTACCCCCCAGACCACACAATGAAATCCCTGCTCCCCCCCCAGGACTACACAATGAAATCCCTGCTCTCCCCCCCCCCGGGACTACCCAACAATGTAATCCCAGCTTGCCCCCCTGGGACTACACAACAATGAAATCCCTGCTTGCCCCTCGGGACTACCCAACAATGTAATCCCAGTTCCCCCCACCCCACGGACTACCCAACAATGAAATCCCAGCTCCGCCCCGGCTGTGGTTCATATGAACATTCTGTTTTGATGCAGGAGAGATTTGCATATCCACTCCTGATTGGCCCCTGTGGCAGTTCATACGAACATTCTATATGTCGTTGGAGCGATTTGCATAACCGCTCCTGAATGGCTCCTGCGAACATTCCAAGTGACGCCATTGGCTCTCATCTATTTTGGGCCATACAGGCGCAGCGAGGGTTTTTCTGAGATTTGAACCCACCAGCCTTTGTCCTTGGGTGATGGAGAGTATGTGTGCCAAGTTTGGGGCAGTTCCGTCAAAACGTGATGGAGCCTATGCGACAACGCCTCGCACACAGCAGTCATTCAGTCATTTAAAAAGTTTCCCTCCCTTTTCACCCCTTCAGAGAACATTCCAAATGGCCTAGGGGAGATTTGCATACCCAGCCCTATTGGCCCCTGCAGGAATTCATACGAACATTCTAAGTGTCGTATGGGCTATTTGCATAACTGCTCCTATTGGCTCCTGCAGCAAGTTGGCTCCTGCAGCAATTATGAGGTGAGGCCTATTTGCAGAACTGCAGATATGAGAGTGGGGCGATTTTGCCCCCTTTTTTCACCCCCTTAGGGACGGAATATCCAAAAATCCTTCCTTAGTGGGGCTCTACATCATAAAAGCAATGTTCCTTCAAAATTTCACATTCCTAGATTAAACGGTTTGAGCTGGGCGTTGATGAGTCAGTCAGTCAGTCAGGACACTTTCTTTTATATATATAAATTTGGCACACAGCTGCCAGCTGTCAATCGAAAAGTAAAGAGGAAAAAGCAGGGAAAGTAAGTGCACCAAAAGGGGGTGGTGACAATATCACCCCCTTAGCAATGTAATCCTCTGGCTTTTAAGTATTGAACTGACAGTTCTCACTGTCCTCTACCATTTCAGCACTTCCCTGAGTTTCCAGCTACTGCAGAAAGGAGAGAGATTAAAGCCCCCACTTTTTGGAGCACTTACTGCTGCAGATACTGCGGGTCCCTGACAGTTCTCAGAAAAAAACCCTGAGGAGGCAGCTGAATGGGACCAAGTGAATGGTGCCCCATGGGGGGGAACAGGTGTAAGTACTGCTGGTGCTGGTGCCCCATTTGCTCCATCCCATTCTGGCACCTGTAAGGGTTTGGGATTTTTAAACTGTTGGGAATATTTGCACATAATTTTTTTTGGACTAGGAAATATACACAAATTTAAAGGCTGAGAAGTAAATGGAGGGGAAATTTGCATGCCTGCAGTAATGGAGCGGTTATTGCAGGTGCCTGAATTTCCCCTCCATTTACTTCCTAACTTTTAAATTTGCGCACCTACGAGAGACTGACAAAAAAAATTTTTTTTTTTTAAATGACAAACATAGTTGTGCAATTTTCAGGGGCCGGAAAAAAAACACACCCACAACTCCAATTGCTCTTTTTTGAAGCTCCGGGGAAATAATGGTGGCAAACAAAAAGGGGTAGCAATCAGAGCGGGGAGGGGAAGGCAAGACGGGTTCTGCCGCGAAGAACACTGGGATACCGGCTGGAGGACCGAGGGGGAAGGTGCGGGAGAACAAGCCACAGTGAGCCTGATCGACTGTCGGGTGCACCGTGGGTTGTTCCGCAATCGACCCACGCTGCACAGCTTATTCGCAGGGGGGCTTAGTGTGTCTTGCAAACGCGCCCTCTGTAGGGATCGCAGCCTCAACTGAGCTCAGCCACAACCAGGAGATAATAATCTTTATAATAAGCTGCTGACAAGATTATATGAACCATTTAAAATCCTGTTTATATGTAAGAGAAATGAGCAGGGAAACTAGGAGAAAATGGAAATACAGGAAATAGCTGACATGCGGATCAAGCCGTTTCTAAACAAAGTGTCTCCTTGAGGCAGAACAATTCCTTGAATACCTCAGTTTAAAAAAATAATAAAAAAAGGGAAATAAGTACATGTGAAATAGTGCTGGTATTAGCAGTTAAAGCCCCAAACAGTTTGAGAACAAGTTTTCTAAAGGCCATCCACGTACCTGCCTGAGCCTTCAGGTCAGGAATGTGGAACCTCCAGCCCACGGGCCCTAATACAGCCCCCGGGAGGAATCTCCCCCCGGAGGAGTCCTCACTGTTATTTCCAGTCGTAGACCGGCCAAGTCCTTTTGTGCAGTGTGCAATACCCCCACGGTGAAGCTGGAGGCTTGGCCAGTACTGGGAGGAGCAGCCGCTCTTCGCAGTGCCAGCCAAGTCCTTGAGCGTGGTGCGCGCTGTCCCGATGGGAATGGCATGTGCTATGCAAAGCCAGCAATTTGGCCGGCGCAATGCCGAGGACTCAGCCACAGCTGGTCCCCTTCTCCATGTTGAGAGAGGCACGGAGAAAGACAAAATGGGAGGGGGGCAATGACTTCAGTGGGTGTGGCTATGCCCACTGACATTGTCTGGCCCACAGCGTATCCGGTGTGGGGCAATTT
Source organism: Shinisaurus crocodilurus (assembly GCA_021292165.1). NCBI lineage: Eukaryota > Metazoa > Chordata > Lepidosauria > Squamata > Shinisauridae > Shinisaurus > Shinisaurus crocodilurus. The sequence goes on along the minus strand of CM037880.1, from coordinate 188,536,569 downwards.
ACCCCCACCCACCCACAGAAAGAAATGTTTCTCTATCCCTGCTTAAGATCACAAAATAGAATCAAACAACATTAAAACGTTTCTACAGTTAGAACACTTTAACACAGATAGAGGTTGCAGTCTTAAGTCTTACACCCAAGAGTGTCTGGAACAGTTCTTATTGAACTGAAGGCAGAGTGGTAAAAATGTCACCGGGTCAGTCATTTTCCTTCAAGAACTGGGCTCCGGGTTTATTTTTGCAAGGCTCAAATAAAGGGTTAAATATGGGCTGCAATTTATTGGAAGCAAGAGCAACTAGTATAGGCAATAAACCTGTCTCTCCTGATGATTAACTGTGTGGTGCAATCCTCTTTATTACATACTTCAAAGCATTCAAGGATGCAATTATACAGGGACAGTGCAGCACACAGACTCTTACATTAAAGAAATGGCACAGACCTTTAAACATACCACCACGACCCACAATCTGGTGGTTTGCTCTAAGCCAGCAGATACTGATGTGCCCCGAGAAGTCCCCTGCACAAAAGGGTTCCATTAATTTCAGTGGAGGAAGTAACTTAACCAGCATGTTCCTCTGAACAGAGAGCCCCATGCGTGGGCATACTCCTTCCGTTGACCTGAATAGGGCAGCCCACACAACCCTACAATGCCTAGATCAGAAATAACAGTAAACCTTAATTTAGAACAGGGGTGGGCAACTTTGGAGGGTTGGGAGCCACATTGGACCTTCTGGAACCCTCCAGGGGCCACACCCCTCCCCCACCACAGCCTCAACTGGAAGTGGCTCCACTGCAACTGGAAGTGGCCATGCAGCTGCATTCCCAGTTATTCTGCTGGGAAACAAGCTGCATGGGGAGTGCATGCCTTGTTTCCCAGCAGAATTGTTCTCTCCCCGGCTCGCCAAATAGCTGTGTACAGGCTGGGAGGGGAGTGTGATTCTGCTGGGAAATTCATGATGCAGCAGCAGCAGGGGCTGTGCCGCAGAGGCAGGAGATTTCATAGATTTCATAGATCATAGAGTTGGAAGGAGTCTACAAGGCTATCGAGTCCAACCCCTGCTCAATGCAGGAAACTAGAGGAGGGGTCTCCCATCCAAGTAATAACCAGGCTTGACCCTGCTTAGCTTTCCACACTCAGACAAGCTGAGCCAGAGTAAGCCACAGGCCTGTAGCTCTGATGGGGGCTGCAAAACTCCCCCTGGGAGGGCACATGTTGCCCACCCTTGGTTTAGAGTTCATGAACCTCTCATGAGCCTCTCTTCTCTCCCCTCTCCTCCTCTTCCATGGCTGCAAGATGGGATATATCTGCTTCTCTTTTCAACTAATGACAGTTTGTGATTTCATTTCAACTGGGAACTGTGCTTAGTTTTAGCTATGGTTTAGCCAGGTAAGCAAAGATCATAAACCATGGTTTGAAGTTGACTTGTTCAGACAAACCTTCTTTAAAACTAACCACCATTTGTCCCACTTTAAACAACAAACTGTGATTAGTTGTAAATGGAATCAGATGATTCTTGTCTCCTCCTTGAAGCTGCGCTAGAGAAGAGCAAAGGGGGAAGCATAACCCCATATATGCATATTGTATAGCACTAAATTATGTTTTAGTGTTATGTCCGAACGCAGCCAGTGAAATGACGGTGAGTATTTTTGTTAGCTTCTTTTTGATTTACCATTTAAGGGGTTAAATCTTTACTGGTCAGCTCATCCAAAACTGGTCATTATGAGGGGGAGGAGAGCTCAGCTAATTATTCTGAGCCAGCCTAATGTATGGGTCTTGTTTTTAACAAAAAGAACACCATTACTTAGCCAATGAAAGACCAGAAGCAAAAAAAAAACCCAGACACTCCACCCTCACACACTTGCAATTATATAACATGCAGCAAGATTACTATCAAATGTTCTCTGCAATTCTTTTGATTGCGCTGCTAAGTTTTTTGGGTCAAGAGGGCAGGAAGGAATAGCATTGTGTACAGTTGAGGCAGAAGCAGGTCATGGGTTCACACCAAGAATATGGATATGAGTCAGAATCCTTTGAGTCTTTGACCAGACTAAATCAAGTGCACATTTCCTGACCTACTCAGCAGCACTTATATCATTTAAAAAAATTATCTCTTTCCTTCGCAGATTGTTGAGAGTTTATTCATTGGGACTAAGAATACTTAAGAGTGGTATAACTGCTCTTTTTTGTATAAGAGGACGAGGCTTCACGCTTTGCTCATCATCTGTTTTGCAAGCAACGCTTTTGCATTTGCAGGAATGTCCCGTCCCTTGTGAGTTAAGGGCCAAACTAAATGAGATGCTAGGAAACCTGTGATCAGAGCTCCCATGGTGTTGTTGTTGTTGTTGTTTTAGTTTGAAGCAGCAACAGTGGGTAAGACCCAACCCCAAATCAGATTAGGCATGGCCATGGAGAAGGGAGTGGTTAACCCTTCCTCCATGCTCTTTTCCCAATCTAAACCAGCCCCTGGCCTGAAGCTGCGATTTGCCCCACAGGCAAAGAACTACATGTACCGTTGGAGATGCTTCTTCTTAAGTTTGTAATAGATAGGAAAGATGCCTAAAATTCTTCATAGTTACTCTCACTTCATTCACTGTGTTTGTGTAAGTCTGGCAGAGATCATTCATATTTAGAACAGTTTGCAGAGTTTAATACTTGTTTTGTTTTATGATGAAAACAGTCTGAGGCTGGGTATAGACCAGGAGTTAAGGGCTGGGCAGGACCATCCTATGTGGCTGCCTGTAACCCTCCAAACTCGGAGGATTACAGGCATCCAATTGAGCGCGGGAGGAGTGTGGAGGCAAGGATTGCCTCCGCGCTTCCCCCAACCTGCAAAAGACATAGACGGCCAATTTTGGCCATCTATGTCTTTTGCCCCTGTTCATGAAGAGGAGCGGCTGAGGCCCTGCTGGGCTACGTCATATCCCAGAGGAGCCTCACTCCTTCGTCCTTCCCTCTCCGCCACCCAGACTCCCTCTCAGCACCAGCTCCAAAGTCGTACTTGTGACTTCATAGCCACAGCCGGTGTGGAAGGAACCATGCTGGCTGCAAAGGCGGAAGGAGGGTGCTCTGCAGTCCCAGCCCCGACCTTGGAACGTCTTTCCGAGGTTAGAGCTGGGACTCTGACCTATCCTATGGCTGTCTAGACAGCATCTAGTGGATAGATAGGAAAGATGCTCTAGTGGCCATAGGATTGTCCTCTAATGCTTGGAACACTGGGATCTACAGAGGTTTTCTATGACATGATTATGCACATTATTATCATTCTGAACTATTATCATTCTGAACTTTAAGGAACCATGAGAATACGTGCTATGCCTGTGCCAGAGATTTCCAATTGACTCCTATTGATCCAAGTGTAGGTTATAGGATCATTTTTAAAAAATATATTTTTAGACTGCTTTTAACGGTGGAACCTTCTCAAGGTGGCATACAATATTCCAAAACCATCCAAATAAAACTCAGTATATACATATTCAATTTTAAAAATCCATAAAAACAGAGATTACCAATAAAAATAAATAAAAACAGGAATTGCCAACAGACATTACTAAACAGAAATTACTAATAGTCAGAATTGTCGGGAAGTCACTTATCCATTTTTTCCTACCTTGTAAATCACAACACACCACTGAGCACATATCCACTATATGTCATAACAGCTGCATGCTTCACCACATGAGAAGCCCAATTTTCAGTGTGAGCTGCCCGTCTTTCTCCTCCATTCACCTGATATTGAGCTGAAATGTATCTACATAACAGAGCAATCAATCAACTGCTTTGCCAAGCAGCCAGCTATAACACACTTTGGCCACGCTTGCATGTCACGCTCAGCCACCCTGCGAATAAGCTACGCAGTGTGGCTTGTTCGCAGAACAACCCACGGTATGCCCAACAGACGATCAAGCTGACCGTGGCTTGTTATCCTCCTCCTTCCCCCTCAGTCCTCCAGCAGGTATCCCAGGTGCCTTTGTGGCAGAACCCATCTTGTCTCCTCATCCCGGTTCCCTCCCCACTCCCCTCAGTCACTACCCCTTTTCATTTGCCACCTTTTTTTTTTCAGGGCTTCAGGAGTATTTTTTCAGGGCTTCTCCTCCTCCTCCTCCTCCTCCTCCTCCTCCTCCTCCTCCTCCTCCTCCTCTTCTTTTGCTGTTCTCTTGCAAGTGTGAAAGAGCGCCCTTTGGCTTGTCCGGTATGTGTAGCCTTGCCATGTCAATGTCCTTGCATATTTCAGCTGTCACTGGGTGTGCAGAAGTGAGAGAAGCAGGCGCACAAAAAGGGTGGGGGGACACAATATCTCCTTCTTGACACACACACACACACACACACACACACACACACACACACGGTTCCCCCGCACCACCCCTGCACTGACCATGTTGTGCTGCCCTATGGCTTGAAGTGTCTGTGCCACTCCTCCAGGTCATGCAGCCTCCTTTGGCCAGAGTGAACTGTAAGAGGGGAAAGAAGGTTTCTGTCAGTCTTACTTTACTGTATGTGAACAACACAGTCATCCTCCAAAAACTACTCACAGTTCTGGTTCACGGTGCTTTGATATAGCTCACAGCGCAGAGGACGTCCTCCACAGATGTGGTCTGCATGGCGCCCCCAGTGTTGTCAGTTTGAGTCCCCACTGACTGTGTGCACCGTGGTGGCTCAAGGCTCCATTGCTCTGTGGTGACTGTAATCTGATATTCATAGGGCTTCTCTACATGAGGCTTTTAAACCACCACTTTCCCGAGGCTTCTGCTTTGCAGAATTAAGATCGGCTCTTTTACACATTTTGGGGGGGGGGGGGTTCTTTCTCTGCCTTTCTATATGTTCCATTAGACAACCACAAGGTGGCACTGCGGTATAGTGGAATTGCAAAAATACAGGAGCTTTTCATTCTGGTTCAGTCCACAATTTTTAGATAATACTGCACTTTCCTCGCTCAAAAAAAAAAGCTGTGGAAATGCTCGGAAAGCACGGGAGAGGCCCTGAAGGATGACATCATCGTCTCTAAAGCACCCACAAACTACCGTGTGTGAGGAATCACGAGCGTACAATAAATGCCTCATGTAGAGAAGCCCTGTGTCAATCTGTGATAAGGAACAATGAAACTGAAGCAAAGAGACTGAGGTATATGAACTCGCAATGCCATGGATGAGGTGGTAAGAGCATCCAACCTAAACCAGTGTGCTGCACAAATTTATTTTTATTTAATTGCTTACGTATAACTATTAAAAACACACAGACAATTAGGTTACAATATACAATAATTTAACCAGAAATATATACCGTTACACAAATATAATTTAATAACATAAATCCATAACTACACCGCTGTCTGAAAGTATTTGAGGCAAGGTAAAATTCTGGCACCCGCCAACTCTACCACTGTTAGTCCCTGAACAGCACGAAATGGGTTCATGGGGCCTCTAAACACTCCATTGCCCTCATTGGCAGTGGAACCCCCAATTAGTTCAGCGCCCTGCCTCACACGCTAGGGGAAATACCATGATGAAAATGGCACACAGCTGCAGCCTGGACTGGCCAATGCAGTGCTTTCCTTTACTGGGGGCGAAGCCTTTTCAGCCACTCTTGCTGTTGCCTGCCTGGGAGTTGTTTGGCACCCTGAATCTCTTGGTGCCCTAGGCAGCTGCCTACTTTGCCTCCTCCTAGACCCGGCCCTGTATAAATATATATAGGAGGAAACTCTTACTGAGTAATCAAACTATAGTAAACAATGGATAACAGCAGATATCATCACCGAATGGATTGTTCTAGAAATTAATAAGGAACAATCCAATGTGGCTGCCCGTAACCCTCTGAACTTGGAAGATTATGGGCATACAATGGAGGGCAGAAGGAGCAGGGAGGCAAAGATCGCCTCCATGCTCCTCCCACCCTTCAAAAGACTTTTACCCTGGAGCGGGAGGAAGAGAGGCTGAGGCTGAGTCAGGATACTTCGTATGCTGGTGGAGCCTGACTCCTTCCCTCCTCGCACCACGGAATTCCCACAGACCTCCAGCTCTGAGGTCAGCCTGCTGACCTTGGAGCTGCAGCTGGCGTGACTCTTTCCATGCAGGCTGCAAGGGCAGAGGGAGGGTGCTCCGAAGTCAGAAGGCCAGCTCCAATCTTGGAGCGTGTTTCCAAGCGTGTTGGAATCTTGGAGCGTGTTGGAGTCAGAGCTGGGACTCCAACTTCTCCTATGGCCATCTAGACTCTGTCTAGCATCCCTAGAATTGCACCCTTAATAAATGGACATTCATATACCGACCTCTCTCATGCACAAATATAATGTGTTAATTTTATAATTATACCAGTGTCCCAGATATAGATATATAGATATATCCCTAAGGAGGTGCTATAACTTCTTTCCAGTAGGAAACTATTGACATTTTCCCCACCAGTAATAAATTGGTAAACATTTTGAAACAGTACAGGGGGCTGTATGCTTCTATATCTCTTGACAGTTGCACACCTGTCAGAAGCACAGGAGCCGAGCCACAGAAAATGGGTGTAATCCTGGAACCAAAGCAGATTATAAATTAAATATGTACAGTCATGCCTTGGATTGAGAGCATAATTCGTTCCGGAAACGTGCTTGTAATCCAAAACACTCTTATATCAAAATGAAATCCCCCCAAAAGAATTTGTACAGAGATTTTTAATTTAAGCCGTACTACAGTACTTGTACTGCAAGACGTCGCTTGTATATCAAGTTAAAAAATAAATAAATAAATATTTAAAAATTTGCTTGTCTTGCAAAATGCTCTCAAACCAAGTTACTTGCAATCCAAGGTATTACTGTAATTGTATTTAATGGATCATTTAAAAAATAGCAACCACTGGGGGTTGCTTACTATGCTTACTATGGGGGTGGGGGATGCTGATTAGGACTGGAACTGTTCCAAGCACTTATTCCTTGACCCAGTGAAAATTCTCCCCAAAGCTGCTCTTCCCATCCCCGGAAGGGAACCCACCATTAGTCCCAATAGAAGCTTACCTCCCAGGGCAATTTTCATTGGGACCTCACCTTGGAAGTGCAGAAGTCTTAAACCCCCTGCACCACAGCCATGATCCTGATAAGGCCTCCTCACTGGTACTTCTTATCATCAACAACAACAACAGACATGTTAAATGCAATGACACATAGAACATATCATCTGGCTCAGCTTGTCTGAGTGTGGAAAGCTAAGCAGGGTCAGGCCTGGTTATTACTTGGATGGGAGACCCCTCCTCTAGTTTCCTGCATTGAGCAGGGGGTTGGACTCGATGGCCTTCTAGGCTCCTTCCAACTCAATGATCTATGAAATCTATAATATACTACTTTAGCCCCTAGTGGCAAGCCATCATTTTAATTTAATTTTATTTTGTGTGCAAATGCCTACTTTCCCAAATGATCGGCCTCAGCAACCCAAAAACAAGCTGGGGACCTTTATGGTCCTTTTGTTAACCAAAATATTAATGTGTTGCTATTTATTAGAATTCCCACCCTACCCCCCCAAGCCGCTGTTTTTCATTCTGTTTTCTTTCTTTTATTTTGTTTTTTGCCAAGTACAAAATGATGGGAAAGGTAAATCCAAAAGGTAAATCCAAAAGGATTTGTTGTTCTTGTTGTTAATGATTCTTTAATTAAATATAAGTACAGTGCTTAAAAAACAAACAAACCCTGGCTTTAAACCAGCAATAAACTGCAGAATAGACCACCTAATGTGCAGAGTTGCACAGCTAGCAGGAGGTGATTGAAATTCCCTTCACTGCTATGTACAGTACATGCTTTCAGAATTTCTGTAATTCAGACTTTGCCCAGAGCAGATGCCTTTTTAACTCAAAGGCCTGATGGTTCATGTTGAATGCGGATGTTTTCCTTTAAACTAGTCTATAGAGTTCATCAGATTCTTCTTGGTGAGATAATGCAGGTGCTGTCTGAACTAAAAGCCAAATTATTTCCATTTTGTGGTTTGCCTTTCGCTTTGCAAGGTTCAGTATCAGCAAACTGCCATTAATTAAGAGATGAGAAGTTAACTCTGAGCGTGAGACAGCACTAAACCATGATAAGTGTGAGTCAGAAACATGTTCTTTGTAAATACCAGGATATATTAATATTATATATGTAGTGAATTCCCAGCAAATGTTGAAACTCTGTATGGAAATGTAGCATATACATGAGCTGTAGCTGACTGTATGGGCAAGTGTCACTCCCAACTTCTGTAGTTCCCAGCTGACTTTGCTCTGCCTTCCCCTTTTTAATTTTATTTATTTTAAAATATATATTTATATACAGCTTTTCTGCTATAAAACCATATCCAAAGCAACTTGGCACAATCCTATGCAAGTTTAGACAGAAAAAAGGCTTACAACTCCCAGGATGCCCCAGCCAGCCATGCTGTGCTATACTATGCTGGCTGGGACATGCTGAGAGTTGTAGGCCTTCTTTCTGTCTAAACTTGCATAGGATTGCGCCCATAACAAAATCCATCATAACCTAGTAGGTGAGCAGCTCACATGTCACAACAACCCACCTTGTGAATAAGCTAAAGTATGACTGACAGACGATCTGGCTCACTAAGGGTTGTCCCCTACTTCCCCCTTGGTCCTCCCGCAGGGATCCCAGGGGACCCTGCAGCAGGACCTGTCTTGTCTGCCCCTCCCCTCCATGATCGAGAGCCCTTTTGTGCTTGCTGCAGCTTCCCCCCCCCTTTTCTAAAAAGGGTACGGAGCCAGTGGCGGTCACTCCACCTTGCCGCTTGGGTATCGGTGGGGCAGCTGGCACTGGCAGTGCCTTGGCAAGAATGGCAAGGGTTTTTTTGCCACTCTTGCCAAGAGGCTCACTCGTTGCTTCCCTTCTCCCACTATGGGAACGGTCGCCTGGGTTCGGATGACACACCAACCCATTGTGAGTGAAACAACCCCTAGCACAAGCCATGAGTTGTCAGGGGTGACTTATTGCCCATGAACAAGCCACCCTGTTGGAAATGGTCCTTGTTCACACGACATAACAACCCACCATGGCTTGTCACCCACCATGGCTTGTCATGTCATGCAAACCCAGTCAGTAACTCAATAAAAAGTTTCATTTTTTAAAAACCTACAATAGTAGAAGAAGCATGAATCTGTATTAAACCATACGAAGCAGACAATAAAACCAGCAGCCACTGATCACCCACTAAAAAGTGGGAGAATAAATTTACCCCCATCCTGAGTTTTTATACAACCTGGCTTTCCTTGCATTCAGGGTCCAGCCAGACGCAGCCACAAAAGTGCCTCAGGCAAGGCAAATTGTGCATATGAAAGGCTTTTGAGTGACTGAATGTTTTCCGCAGGTTGTTAGGATCAGAATAAGAATGGATTTCAGGTTTCAGCTACTTAAGGTAACTAAAGACTTAATCTTTCCTTAATCCAGGCAATCTGCATAAGAAAAGCCTGGCCTAGTACAAGTCAATTAGCATTACAAAAGCATGAAGCCTAGAAACTTTAAATCAGCATAACAAAGCTTTCCCTCAATGGATTTCTTTTCTGTTTGAAGGTGCTTGCTATTGTTCTTCGCTATCAAAAGAAACTAAAATGACCTGAGATGGCCTCCTTTTGTTCACTCATCATAATTGTTTCAGTTGTTCAGGGTGCAAAAGATCCCATAAAGTGTATTCTTATGGAGATTTCTGGGGAACTTTGTTCCCCATAAATGTTTGGTTTATAGAAAGAACATTGTAAAAGGCAAGGGGCTGACATTTGGAAATATATTTTTACTACCCTGTTTTAGACAATGTCCTAAAAGCACTTGCTGGTAGGTCTACTTATGTGCAAATTACACAACAAAATGTGAGCCTGGGGTAGGTAAAGTACCCCAAAATGCATCAAAGAAATACTGGGAGGGAAAAATAGCAATGCCAGGACCTCAGAAGAGGTGGTGGTGGCAGTGGAAAAGTTAAACTGTGGGTGGGGTGGCCACCTACACCTTGCCAAAACAGAGGAAATGCATCACCAAAAAGGAGGTCAAAATTTGCATAAAATTGGCATATGCTAATTAATATGTATAGAAGCACATTTAGACATAACAGCTATAATTTAAATAGAAATATAATACATCTGACTGTCATGGGGGAGACTTTGAACAGTTGACCTGCTGTATATGCCTGTTCAAGTTCTATCCAGATACTAAGTGTTGATGGGCAACTTCAACTTCCTGATCTCCCTTCTTATCATTCTTTATCTTTAAACCAATCTGGGACTGGACAGTCCTTCAAATAGGAGACACCTTCAAATAGAGGACTGCCCTCTGACTGCTCTTAAAATAGAGGTCTGTCCTCTGTAAATAGGACACCTGGCCAAAAGCATTTGATAGCTGGGACTAACTGCCATTTTAATTTTCTACCATGACTGATGTGGTATAACTCTGGGACATTGTGGGAACAGTTCTTCAAATGGAAGATTGTCCTCTATAAAGTAGGACACCTGGCCACCCTAGCTCTGGGGAAGTACCTTTCACTCTCCCCCACTCCCCAAACCTTCATATTTTATCCGAAAGTGCTTTTAAAACAACTTTTGGTTTAGCGTTATGTTAAGACTGCTGATTCCACGTTCCACAAAAGGCACTGATAGATTTCTTAGGCGAGAGAGAATTCCGTCCCTCGACGGAAAGGGCATTTGACTTGTCTCCCCAGCAAAACATTGCAGGTTCCTCACACACAGTACCATCCTGGTAGAACAGATTCACAGACATGTAGGAAATTCACAGACATGTTATAGAATATATGTAACAAATTGGCAAGAAAAGGTAATGGCTTATGCAAACAGGTTGAAGTGTCCAGACCGTGTACCTCCATATTTTGCAGTCAGCTTATAAAAACTAATTTGCCTGTACTTCAAACATTCGGCTTTAGAACAGCTTTAATTGCCTAGCAACTGCTTAATCACAGAACACAATGACATTTTAAGAAACATAACATCCTACTTACATTAGGTTACAGTGTTCCTAATTAATAATCTCATTTTAAGAGGTCTTGCTGACATATTGTTTCCTTTCACTTCCAACTTAGCGTTGGAATCTGATATTTATGGTTGTTAACACAGGAAATGCATGTTTCTAGCAAGGCTGCAACATGTGAAGTCCAACAAATGTCTTGCAATCTCTATCTTCCCAGTCATTGGCCTCCTTCACTACTTAGAGCCTGCTCACTATTTTAAAAAATCTTTTAAAAAAAATATGTCCCCCTCTCCACTGATAATTGATATTGTTATTATTTATTTGACTTTTGCTCCACTTCCTAGCAATGCCCTCTGAGCAGCACACCCATTTTCTTCTGCTAGTGTGTGTATTGAGCAGCACACCCATTTTCTTCTGCTAGTGTGTGTATGAAAAGTTGGGGGTTGGAGGAAGTTGTTCTGACCTTGCATAATTCTGACTACTTCACAACCCCAATGTGAGGTTTCTGCCCATAGTTTCTTGGCGGAGTGGGGGGTATCCTTCATTTAAATTATTGGAATTTGTACCTTTACAATTGCACAAATTGTACATTATTTTAACCCCAACCCCATCAAATTAATGTCTGAACCTACCATTCTGCACTTGTAGGATGTGCAAAGGTTAGTCCTGGGACAATGAGGTATGGAGGGTGACAAACTGGAACGAAGTTACACAAGAAGCAACAGTGGGTGCTCGTGCACATACACAGTGGCCTGCTTCACACATAACGCTAGCCCTGGAGTGGTTGGATGAAATCTGGCTTATTGAACCTATCCCTGCAAACAAACCATGGTTTGTTAATCAGCTATATACCACAAATAGAAGCCATGGTTTGTTGTTGGCTTACAAAGTTTGGCTTGTTTAAACCATGATTTGTTGTGTGATGTCTGAATGCGGAACTGTGGTTTATCCCTTGCTTGTTTGCACTGCTGTCTGCCCAGAAACAGAGGCAACCAGCAAGAGTAGCCTGAAAATGAAACCATTCAGAACGTTGGCAAAATTGGAAGGAGAGAAACAGATCAGAAGCAGGGAAAACAACCTGCAGCTGCAGTTTATTTGCTCATCTGCAAGACAATTCATAGCTAAAGCAACAAACTATGGTTAACATAAACCATGGCTTGGAACTGCAATACCTGATGGAACACCCCTCCCAGCCTGAATCTACCCGGGCACTACGATCTACATCTGAGGCCTTTCTCCAAGTGCCACCTCCAAGGGAGACTTGGAGGGTGGCAACAAGGGAGAGGACCTTCTCAATGGTGGCCCCCCAATTGTGGAATGATCTCCCCAATGAGGCCAGCCTGGCGCCAACACTGTCATCTTTTCGGCGCCAGGTTAAGACTGCCCTCTGCTTCCAGGCATTTAACGACATATGATGCAACATGTCAGCTGTTTAACAGGTCTAGTTTTAACAGGACTAGTTTTTATTGAAATTGCTTTAGTTGTTTTAAATTGTTTTTAAATTTTGTATATTGAAATGTTATGCTGTATTTTATTGCCTCTGTATTTTATGCTGTATTTTTATTATTGTATCTGTGTTTTATTAATTGCTGTGAACTGCCCAGAGAGCTTCAGCTATTGGGTGGTATATAAATGAAATTGATGATGATGATGATGATGATGATGATGATGATGATGATGATGATGACCACGACAATGTGCAAATGCAGCCATTGTGTTGCTGCTTGTCTGGCCTTTCTATATAATGTCCGTGGCAAACATCTGTTCTGATACAGGTCTTGTGTGGGTGAGATGTCTCCAAACACCTAGATTTACATAACAGCAGTGATGTGTGTTGCCCAGAAACTCAGCACAACTACATAACAGTCTGTTCTTTTTTCTGCGTTATCAGTTGTGGTAAACAGGGAGGAGAAGCCATTTGGTTGGTCTGATAACACACTTAACTTCATGCAGCCTGTTTGAAGACCTGCAGTATAAAACACCTCCCAGTTTCACTGTGCCTGTGGGAAGCTTAATATTTTTGGAAGAATGTCTCTTCTTATACCTTTCTAATTCGTTAAGATGAAGTTAACATCTGGTCATTAGGTAAGCAGACATTTTTTTAAAAAAAGTTCATTGTTGAAATACTAGTAAGGGGGCAGATTCCCCCATGCTAAACCCCTCTTGGGCAGTTCACACAAGGTTTCTCCCATGACAGTAAGTTCACTTTGCTATATGCATTGGTTATAGTCAACAGAGGTCAACTACAAGGTTGCCTTGCTTTCTAGCTGACCCAGTGTGAACCCAACTAAGGGCAACCAAAGGCAAATTAAGGGCAATCCATCAAGATCGACTAAGGGCAAATTTAACATGCTAATAAGGCCATTGGGCACTGTCTATGAAGGCTCTTGAGAGGACAGAAAGATATTACCTTGATCTGTTCTGTACCTATTTCTCTCCCACCTGTTTCTCTCCCTGGCCTCTCTAGGCAGGACCGGTGCAAGACAGTTTGGCGCCCTAGGCAAGTTCAGGTATTTAGCGCGCCCCCTCCCACTTGAGCCCTCCCTCCCTCCAGCCCTATGCCCAAGAAAGGCCGCAGCCCACGCGGGGAGGAAGTGCTCAGCGCACCGGCAGGAGGAGTCCCAGCCCGGCTCCTGCCGCGGATCGAGACGCACACGCCTCCGCAAGCAGCTGCCCTTCTTGGAGGGCAAGAGCCGTCTTCTTCCGAGCCTCGCTGTTGCCAGCCCGGCCTCCTCCTCCTCCTGCTCAACCCGCGGTAGTTCCGGGGCGGTGGCTCGGCTCTCCCCCCACCCCCCTCACCGCGAAGGGTGCAGAGGAGGAAGAGGAGCATACCCGCCCCTGGGGAGGACTAGGAAGTCCGGATCCATCCGCCGCTGGTGCTGGTGTTTGGCAGGGCGCGCCCAGAGAGCTGGAGAGGAGCCACCGCGGGAAGCGGCGGCGGATCCCGCCCGGCTGCCAGTGGGTTGGCCACGCCCCCTTTAGCCCATGCGCCATAGGCAGCCGCCTAGTCCGCCTAATGGAACCACCGGCCCTGTCTCCAGGGATGCTGTGCAAAGCACAAAATAGTGGCACTGTTGGGACAGTAGGCCCATCTCTACACACATAGCCAGGAACGGTGCAGGGCTGTTTGGCGCCCTAGGCCAAATTATATTAGGCGCCCCCCCTCGTGCCGTGGGGGGGGCCTCCGGAGCAAAGCAGCCCTGCTTTGCAACACCCCCCCCGCGCGTGCGCGACCGCGCGACCGTCCGCCAACCACCTACCTTCCCACCGCCCACCGCTGCTGGCTGCTGCTGCCGCCGCCTCCTCCTCCGACGCGATGGGACGAAGGTAGGTAGATGGTTGGCGGGCGCGCGCGCGCGCGTGGGGGGCAGTTGCTGCGGCGGCGGCGGCAGCGGCCGGCAAGCGGGCGGGGAGGAGCGGCGGAGGCGGCAGGCAGGGCAGGAGCGCGCCGGAGGCGAGGAAGGGGCGCAGAGTTTGCGCCCTCTTCCGCCACGCGCCCTAGGCAGCCGCCTGGGTCTGCCTAGCGGTAGCGCCGGCCCTGCACATAGCAGATGTATTTCATCAGAACAAACTAATAGTACTTCCTCCCCACCTACTGAAATGCCAGCCCAGCTACACTGAATGTAGGTAGTGCAATAGCAAGTCCATATTTTGCAGTCAGCTTATAAAAACTAATTTGTCTGAAAATGAAATAAAATTCTGGATGTTTCTTTCTTTCTACAGCACATGCAGTTGCCAGTGTATTTGCCTTTACTGAAATAGTTTTGCAAAAATGGCGCAGTGGATTATTTTCCTGTTTCCTAAAACCACAGGCCAGGCGTGTCCTATTGTGTACTTTCCTATTTTTCTTCTTCCTGTGTCAGCCTATATTTGCAATGCAAAGAGCTCCTTTATGCTAGGAGATGGACAGCTGGCAAAATAACACTAGATCAGATGATAACACTACTGCAGCTACTATTTTTAGGCTATGAACCTTAGAAGAGACCGGAGAGGAACGATCCTATTCCTAGGAATAGTTATATGTTCTTCATTTCATGACCATTTATAAGATAAGAACCATTTCACATATGGTGTAGGCTAAAGCTGTGATTGCTACTGAGTGTACACTTGACAGGGATCTGTAGCCAATCCTGACTCCATAACAAGTGTATCTGTAATGCGACTCTTGTTTAAAGTTGTCTGTCACATTCAGACTTTTACATTTTTAGGTGTCCACTTGAAACATCTTCGGTGTTATAGAAACCAATACACCTCTCCTCCCTGGAGAGATGGCAACCCTGTACTTCAGGATAAAGACAGATCTAAGGGACTGGGTTCAGACACCACGATAACCCACACTCAAGGGTTCAGTATGGGTTGAGTGTGGGTTGTCGTTAAACCATGGGTTTTTGTTGAAATGTGGGTTATCGTGTTGCTTGAACCCAGCCCCGCTAACAAACCATTGTTTGTTAACCACAAACAACCTATGAAGAGAACCGGGCTAGGGATGTAACTTTTGCCCACGCGGGCACGAGTGAGGCCCGAACTTGGCCCGCCCGTGCCTGCGCGGGCTCTCCACGGCGAGCACGGGCCTACCTGGCTCCTTGCGCTCTGCGGAGAGCCGCCTGCGTCGCCCACACTGGTCCCGTCACGTCACTTCCAGCGCGGTGGAAGTGACGCGACGGGACCCTGCTCAGGCACACTTGACCCCCGCGCTATGTTTTTGGTGGGGGAAACCAGGGCAACAGGGCTGTTTAAGCCCTGGTTCCCCCCGCCAAAAACATAGCGCGGGGGTCCAGCAGTGCACCGGAGCAGCAAGACGCGGCGGCAGCTCCGGCAGCGGTGGCTCCGGCGGTGGTGGCTCGAGCGGCGCAGAGAACGCTCCACGCCGCTCAGAAGATCGAGAGCGGGCCAGCGGCGGCGCGGAGGGGCAAGCTGCGGAGAACCCCGAGCTGCGGAGAGGTTCGTGTAACCCCCATAGAGAACCCATGGTTTGTTGTTGGGTTGTGAACTGTGGGTTGCTTGTGCTTAACAAACCATGGATTGTTAGCATGGCTGGGTTCAGACAACATGATAACCCACATTTCAACAACAACCCACGGTTCAACGCCAACCCACACTCAACCCATATTCCACCCTTGAGTGTGGGCTCTCATGTTGTCCGCACCCAGCCATATTCTAAGGCAGGAGTGGGGAATCTCAGGCCTGGGAGCCAAATCCAAACCCTCCTGGGGTCCCAATCTGGCCCTCTGGCATTCCCCAGACAGCCATACCCCATTCCCCTGTCCAGAGCCCCTTTCCCCCAACGACTACGGCTTAGTGACTGGAAGTAAGAGCTTTAAGCTACAATATGCTGTGGGGGGTGGTGTGGTTGTATTTTTGGCCCTGCTCTCTTTGCCTTTGGCCCTGCCCACCACTGAAATGTGGCCCCTGAAAGTTTCTCCAAAATTAAATTTGACCCTCAGGCTGAAAGAGGTTCCCCACCCCTGTTCTAGAGGCTGGATCCAGGATCTGCCTTCTGCAAGGAGAAAGACTCTGCTTGCAGAAGGTCCCTGTGCCTGATTTTTGGGGGACCCCACCCACACACACATACCACAGCTCATCCCATTCAGCTCTCTGCATAGCATTTTCAGGGGGGCCCCCGGCAGGGCTGCCCATAGGAAGGAGGGCGCAGGGAAGTCTACTTCTGCCAGCACAGTTGATCCAACAAAAATCTGAATCTAACCCCAAGTGTGGCAGAAGTGGGTGAAGGCATATTATCTGTCCTGAACACGAATACTTCGGAATGCAACAGATGTCTATTCAAAGTAGTTCACTTAGAATGTGCACTTAGAATCTTGTGTATGTCTTTACACTCAGTGGTGATTTGTTTTTGTTTTGTTTGGAGTATTTGTTTGTTTTTCTGGTGGTGGGGAGAGGAATTTAGTCTTTGCAAATTTAGATGTTCTTAATTCCTCCTGGACTAATATGCAGATCAGAATGTAATTATCTTTCAGATTTTGCCCCTCTCCAAAGTTTGCAATGCAGTTCCCAGTTCAAAAAACATACTAAAAGGTATTTAAAAATGCATGTTTTAGAATTAAATTGATTTAGAAATGTGTATTTTGAGCTAAAATATGTTTATAAATGCGTATTTTGTGGGGGAACTGTGTTAAAAAATAAATATATAAAATATGCATTTTCATGCAGATTATTTTTATAGAGCCTGGATCCAACTCTGTGATTCTGTATGCTTTGAATAAACCCCTACGGCATATTTTCTCCTTTTCCTCCATTCCTGAACCTTGTTTTCCCATCTCAGCGATTTCTGAGTCATCTTATCTTCACCTCCTGTAAATCAGTCATGATGACATCAGTACAAAGAATGCCAGTGTGTCAACTCTGCAGCACATGCATTTATACAGACATCTAAATCAGGATGCAAGAAAAGCCTAATTTCTTCTCTGAATCCGAAGGGGGAGCAGTGTAGTAACTTACTCAGCTGAATGTTGCTCAGATGTGATAACTCCAAAACATGCAGCATGAATGTGAAAGCGTGAAATACTACATGCCAGCTTTCCTTTTGATTATAATTTTGTTGATTGTACATAACTGTTGTCCTCTGGACCCTTGTGGTACTTCCTGATAGCTGTAACTGCAGGAACAATAAATGCTGCTCTAATGTTTTTGATTTCTCTGCATTCCGGGCCCGTAGGAATGCAGAGTCCACACAGAGTCCACACAGAGTCCACACAGGCCTCTGGTGATCCTCACGAGTACTCTTGGGACTCAAGTGGGTCAAGTGCATGCTGTGCTTCCTGGAGTGAGAACAGAGAAGATGTGGAGTGGCCGCCCCTTATGAAGCACGCTTCCCATATACTCCTACTTGCGTATCTAGCTGAGGGCATCTAGCTGTTGTCTTGACTAGGAAGGAATAGCCAGGCAAGTAACAGCTTGATTTTATCTGATCCTCAGCACGACACTATGAAATCTTATTCAATGTCTGGCAAAACAATTTGTCCATAGCTTTGTTTGAAGGGGTATCAACGTTGTTTTTAAAAGCTGGTGTTTTTTTGTTTTTGGTGAGAGATTTTCTTTTTCACATGTTAATATTCTATTTCTCCTACTCGGTTTTAAAAGTTACTGTGTTCCAGCTATGTATTCCATGACTATGAAGTGTTTTGAGGTGGTGGGCGGTGATAACTCTACACTAAAACACAATTCTGTGATGCCCCAATTCTATGCACCCCATTGAACTCAGTGGGATTGACTTCTGAATAAATAGGCATAGGATCAAGCGAGACTCATGGAAGCCCTAATTAAGCAAGTAGTCACAGCAGTTCATTTTACATGAGCACCACATTTCAGGAGGAAACGGGTGTGGCAGGGCATTTCCCCAAAGTAGAATGTCAGCAGATCCTGATGCTGAGCTACCACTCTCTCTACACACCTTGTTTGTGTCTGGTCTGGCAATGGAAGGGCACTTCTTGCTCCACACAAGGGCTGGATTTGACCTCAGTGCCTCCAGTTGCAGATTCCCACACTACTTCTTTTGTAATGCCTAGAATCTAGTGTTTATGTTTGTCTGAGCATCACTGGTTTGCCTTCTGTGAAATAGGTATTTTGTTGTGCTTTGTGGGGGGAAATATGTAATTTGGCATTTGGGGCTCAGACTCCACCTCTGCTTTGCACTCAGTTTCATGCCCAAGTGTCTTGTCTCTGAGCCACATCAATTTGCCTTCTGAGAAATGGGTGTTGGAACAGAAAAGTGAGTTCAAAAGAGTGATTCTGTGTGTTAGAGCTCAGACCCCACCTCTGGCATACTTAGGTTCTTGCGCAAGTTACTTTTCTTTTAGCCTCACCACTTTGCCTTCTGGGAAATGAGTATTTTGTGACTGGCCATGCCTAACATGGCAGCCATTTTGTAAATGGGCAAGCCCCCATGACAGCCATTTTGTGAGAGAACCCACACAACACTCTCTCAAAATTCCAAATATGCCCACTGGCCCAAAAAGTTTGGGGAGCCCTGGTTTGGCCCAAAAGAGCCTCACTCAGGAAAGCTTGCCACTTTTTGGTGCTAATTATGTGGGGAATGGTTTGAGGGAGTATAATGAAAAATCAGCAAAAAGCCAAGCTGATATTTGCTTCATGCAAAAACAAAAAGAAAACTGGGGATAGTTTAGGCTCAAGGGCCTATTAAATAATGTACCGATGGAGATTTCTGGTTTAGCCCCACCTGTAGAATCACAAATTTTGCTCTGGGTAAATTCACCAACACCCTACTTGCCACACTAAAGGCACAATCCTATGCAAGTTTAGACAGAAAAAAGGCCTACAGCTCCCAGTATGCCCCAGTTAGCATAGCTGCTGGGAAGTTGTAGGCCTTTTTTCTGTCTAAACTTGCATAGGACTGCGACCTTAGACACCACCCCATCACCATGCATGTACACACCTTAATAGCCACTCTTGCTGTTGAAGAGCTCATGGAACAGGTATAAATACAGGTTGTCCATGCCCTGCCAAACAGCTGCTTGGTGACTCCCATGCTGAAAATTGGGGCACTTGTGAAACATCTCTGTGCCTCAAAGCTTGTATTTGATGCTTGCCAAGGGGAAGGTACACATAAGTTATGATTGCCGCCACAGACAGAGGGAAGGGCAGAGCTCTCCAGAAGCCTTTCTCCAATGAGTCACGGATGTGACGTTCCAGTTCTTGGGAGGAGTCCTCTTGTCCCATCCTTCAGCAATTATTCCCCTACCACCTCTTTGCATATATAATAAAGAAACAAGGAATAACTGCTAGGATTTGTTGTGGTGGATCAAGAAGGCACGCATAGGCAAGTTTGCAATCTGGAACTTAATATGAAATTGGGTTAATAATGGTTCCTTCAATGTCTTTCTAGTGGAAAAATGATATCTTCCTGTCACGTAGCTGATAAAGGCAGGCACAGGAATCCTGCCAGGTTGGTATTTAATTTCCTGTTTGTTGTAATACTGAGGGAAATACAGAGCCCAGTGAATTGCAGTCCCTGAAATAGTGAAAAAATGGTGTGTGTCTGGGGGTGGGGAGCGGGAGAGCCAGAGCAATTTCCCACATATGCTCAGTGTTAATGGTATACAACTATAGCCAGTGTGGCGTAGTGGTTAGAGTGCTGGACTGGGACTCGGAAGATCCAGGTTCTAGTCCCCACTTGGCCATGAAGCTCACTGGGTGACTTTGGGCCAGTCACTGACTCTCAGCCTAACCTACCTCACAGGGTTGTTGTGAGGATAAAATGGGGAGGAGGAGGAGGATTATGTAAGCCACCTTGGGTTCCTTGCAGGTAAAAAGGCGAGATATAAACATAATAAATAAACTGTTAGCTTGAAGGCAACCGTGACCCTCGAATTGCAGCCAGTTGATTCAATGCTTCCCAGTGGCCTACCTATTAAAGGAGTCTTTCAACCCAAGACAACCTCTTTATGCTACCGTTCAGGAGGGAACTACAAAAGAAACACAGGTTGGGCCATGCCCATGTGTCTTTGGTCTTCTTTTCCCTGTCATCACAAGTAGTGCACTGCTTAATGTCTTTCAGCATCTGCCACAATGTGTTCATTAGGAGAATCGCCGAAATCAGGGACCTTGCACAAGCAATGCAAGATCCATCTGGCCAATTTTGGCGATTCCCCCCTCCCACTGCAGTCGAGTAAGACACATTTCACCATGTTCTGTGGGGCCCCCCTGAGCCTATGGAAAGGCTCTTGTACAAGGAGGTGCAGTGTGGGGGGAGGATACTGGAAAGTTTCATTGCATGAGCTGCCCACTGTTTGCGCAAGATTAGATCTCACCCATGGTTCTGGAAGAACTATGTTTAAGCATATTTTAGATTAATTTAAAATATTGTAGCGCACTACTTTTATTTTTGTTGGGTACTTATTTTGCTATTACCTTGCATTGTAATTGAATGTCTTTAAAAAAATGGAAATGGATAAACAAAATATTTTTTAAAAAGCTACAGTAATACCTTGGATCGCAAGTAACTTGGTTTGAGAGCATTTTGCAAGACAAGCAAATTTTTAAATATTTATTTAATTATTTTTTTTTACTTGATATACAAGCGACGTCTTGCAATACAAGTACTGTAGTACGGCTTAAATTAAAAATCTCTGTACAAATTTTTTTGGTGGAATTTCATTTTGATATAAGAGTGTTTTGGATTACAAGCACGTTTCCGGAACGAATTATGCTCTCAATCCAAGGCATGACTGTAGTAAGGAACAGAGCATACATAACAATTGACTTAATTCTTTAAGGGCACAATCCTATGCATGTTTAGACAGAAAAAGTGCTACAACTATAAGCATTCTCCAGCCAGCAATGCTGGCTGGAGGATGAGGGGAGGTGTAGTGCTTTTTTCATGCATACTGTAGGTTTGGTTTGCATACCAAATTCTGAATAGACATCAAGGTAGGATTGGAAGATTTGTTGCTGACTACACGGCGTGTTTGGCAATGCTATTAGGTGAACTTGGTTATGGCTTCTTCAGTAGGCACAATTCGGAGCTCAGCTCACTCTTTACTTTGTTTGCATTCCCCTCTGCTGACACTGCCTTAAAACCGATGCCCACCACACTAAATAATGTATCCAGACAGTCACTCTTCCATCTGGCTACATTGTGCTGCATTGAATTACGAGAGGGGGTCTGCCTCAGTGTAAATTATAAGAGTTGACTTCTTGCTGTCATCAGTGTTTCTTATACACAGGACAAGAAAAGGGTCAGATGAGCTCAGAGAGCCCTCGAGGAAAACTCAGTTTCCCAGAAACTGACATCATAAGAAATGGGAACAAATCAAGCAGAAATCAGCCAAATGGAGATTTTATTTCTTCTTGCCTACTACTTTAGAAAGGGGGCAGCCGGGAGAGCTTAGCTGTGTAGCAAACCAAGAGTCTCCTGAGGGATCCATCTGGATTTGCAGATAAAAGAAAGCTAATTTCCTTGAAAAACACATTTTAATACTAAAGAATAAATGCTTTTAGCTACTTATGAGTTCTCATTAGTTTAAATGGGAAGGGTGGGGAGAAGACAACTGGCAGCAAAAAGAAGCTGCTTCCTTATGGCATTTTCTTTGCAGAGTTATCTAAGAAGCCATTCATATTATGGGAAGGTCACAGTGCATTTCTTCAGGGAACACCTTGTGTCTCTCCCAAGTTAAATTGCTACTAGACTAGTCATTTGTACAGGATGGGCAATTAAGATCCATTAACTTTACAAAAGACCTGCTCCTAATGGTTGCGCAAACTGGTTTCTTGAAATGGATCAGCACAGCTGTCTGCACTTCTGGACTCTCCATAGGGGTGTGGCTGTGGGGACTGTCATGATGACACAGTTTCCACAATCACCACAGCCCACCGTGGCCTATTTAAGCCACGGTGGGTTGCAGCTAGGGATGCTGGAGAAATCCGCAACAGATTCAAATGAGTTCGGATTTCTATGAATCCAACCCAGGGATTGCACAGCGGACTGGCTTTTCCCAAGTCGCATGGTGTCTGTGGACTTGCGGACCGATTTTGGTACTTTCCAGAATTTTACACAAATTTAGTTGTAGAAAATATGAAAAGCAAAAGAACGCACACCGAAAATGTGCATTCCCCCCCATAGGCTAAAGCATGAAAATGCAAATTTTGGGATTTGTGCATTTTCAGAAGTGCAAATTTGAGCAAATGCAAATTTGTGCAAGTGCACATGAATGCAAGTTCGGGAAATTGGAAAAAAAAATCTGACTCTGTCAATGAGCAGATGATAGAATGAAAGGCGCCTGACAATCCGCAAAATGCAGATGAACAGATATAACAAAATCCGTACATCTGTAGTTGCGTCACACACTCTGGTGCATGCCAGGCAATGTTTGCGTATTCAAAAGTTTTTGAATATGCAAAAGTAGCCCATGGGCTGTGGGTGGTTTGTTAACCACGCCAACAACCCATGCTCGCTGGGTTCGCACAACACAACAAGCTGTGGTTGCAGCTTGAATATGCAAAATGGCTACCTGCACATGCCGCCTGCTCCGGGGATTATCTGGATCACAGCTGCCATATATTTAAAGAGCCTTATGCTGGGCTCTACATGTTTACTGACATATACACATAGAAATCCTCCACACAAGAAGGGATCAGGGCCCAATCAGGATCGCCCCTATGCCAGTGGAGGCTGGCAATAGCTCCAATGTCACCGGGGCTGTGTATCCGCTCCGGATTTTACCCCACACTTTTAAGGAGCTCTCCATGGTACCACACCTATTTTGGGAATTATAGGGTTCAGCATCACGGATAGCTCTTCAAAGTTCAGAGCAAAATCTGGAGCAGATACGCAGCCCTGCCAGCATTGAAGCAACCAGCCTCCACTGCCCTATGCACAAATAGTCCGGGGGGGGGGGCATGGTGTGATGTATGCCCACCAGGCTTGGCAGTGGGGGTGAGTGGGCAACAGGGCTAGGTAATGGGCTAGTAGTAATCCACCCTTCAGTTTGAGATAAAACTCTCAGGGTGTTTTACAATGGTGATGAACAAAACTACTCATGTGAAACAAATCTTACCGGTGGGGCACGGCAGATATTTTAAAATGCTATCTATATTTTCGGTCTTCATTTCTCTCTTTTGTGTTATTAATCTTTTATTAAAATTTGTCCTGTTGGTTAACTGATATTTACTAGTGTTCACTGTGTTTGCTTTGTACCTGGCCATTCTCCTTTCAGTTTCTGCAGTGAGGGTTGATATTTGTGCTTTCTCTGAACAGGAGACTTCATGAATTCTTAACGTAAACTGTCTCATGTAAACTGATCTCTTAGAGATTTCTATCTGAGTAGGAACGAACTCGGACGAATAGGGGCATCATATGCAGGCAGGGCAGGAGGAGCGCGGAGGCAAAGGTCGCCTCTCTCTCTGCACTTCTCCTGCCCTGCAAGACTTAGACAGCCGAGTTCGGCTGTCTACGTGCGGTGCTTTGAAGCGGGAGGGAAGGAGGCTGAGGTGCCACCAGGATACCTCGTATCTTGGCGGCCCCGGCCCCCTCCCCTCCCCGCCTCCCAGAATGCCCCCCAAAACCCTTCTCCGAGGTCACTCTTACGACCTCGGAGAAGCAGCCAGCATGGTCTTTTCCACGCCAGCTGCAAGGCAGGGGGAGGGGGATCCGAGCGTGGGTCCCCAGCTACGAGGTCGGAGCGATTTTCCGACCTCGTCATAGCTGGGAGTCTGAAAAATCCTATGGCCATCTAGATGCTGTCTAGTAGCCATAGGATTGTGCTATAAGGCTGATGTCCTATACAGACTTATCTGGGAATAGGCCCCATTGAACTCAAAGGGTCTTCTGAACAGACATGTACAGGATTGCATTGTAAACATGCTTAACTTTGGGTGGATTGTGCCACACTGTGGTATTGTTTCAATGGCATCTTAATATGGAAGTGTTGTAGTTACCTACTACACTTAGTTATTACTTAGTTATTGGTGTGTGTGTGTGTGTGTGTGTGTGTGATATGCTAAGTGTGTGTAAAACATCTGCCCTCCAGTTTTTGTCATTTTGTCAGAGCTCCAGGATGTTTGTAGCCTACTCAACACACGCGTGTTACTCTGCAACCTTATTTTATTCATTGATTAGGCTTTTAAGGTATCGATGCAAAGTTCTTATTTAGTAATCTCTTAGATACATTGCTGTTCATCTGTTTTGTAATTGCCACTTCACACCATCAGCAGATGCTATTTAGGTTAAGCACACTTTCTGCAATGTAAGGTGACAGAATGTAGCTCAATGGCTTACAGTTTAATTCTAGGCTGTTTGTGGAGATGAATGAACAAGCATCTGTTGGCTGGTGTGTATGGCTCTCTTCAGCAGTTTATGTGCAAGTGGATTTGTAACCAGCTGAATTTATGTCAGTAACACGTCTTAATGTGTACACTTAGTCCTTGGTGTATACATGTCTTGTTTACAATTACATGGGTATGAAGAGACTCCTTGAACTGCTTTCCTGTACAAAGAATTTCCCCATTGCTCCATCTCCTGGGACAAATGTTCAGTATGTAGCTAAAATAAATCCCATAGAGATCAATAGTACTCTAGAGTGAGGAATTTAGGATCACACTGCTAGGTGGGTTTAAAAATTTATGTATTTATGTATTTATTTCCTTTTGAGCCTTCTGCATTAATCACTCTGGACTTTATAACTCTCCTAAACCAAGTGGATTGGGGGGCCTTTCCTAATGCAAGAGAAAACAACCTATGAGTTGAAAGGTTTGTTAAATTAGTTAACCATATTAGTCAATGTTTAAAAAATGGCCATTTAGTTTATGGCTGGACTCCCAATAAATCTTATCCATTAGGCTCAGCATAAATAATGATACGTTACCCCAAAACTGGTTTGATTTTAACCTATGTGACTATTGATCACCACTGTATCTGGGGATATTCCATTATATTTACTCATCTCTCACATGTAGACTTAGCTATGGCAACTGCATGTTAGGATAGATTCAATTTCCAGATGGGAAGCTGTGTTGGTTTGTTGCCACAAAACCAAGAAAGAGTCTTGTGGCATCTTAAAAACTAACACGTTTATTATGGCACAAGCTTAGGTGACCACTAACTATGGTGAAGCCCAGGGGTCCCCAACACAGTGCCCACAGGTGCTATGGCACCCACAGGTACTTCCAATGGCACCTGTGAAGGGGTGCTCGATGTGTTGCCTATCGGCACCTGCAAAAAAAATTTTTTTTTTAATTTCCCCCCTGTTTTTTTTTAACATACGTACATGGATTTGTATGAAATGCATACAACTTTCTAGTAATTATACATGGGCTTTAACAAAAGTGGACCAAATATCTAAATAAGTATCCATTTGAAGGTGGTGTCTATATGCCAGCTGTTCAAATATTGAAAGCATTGTAAGGTCCTCAATCCATTGAATTATAGGAGGTTAATGTAGTTCCAATGTTGTAATATCAGTCTTTTAGCTGTCAAACAGGCACAGACAATCCATTTCCCCTTCCATTTCTTAATTTTCATGAAGCAGGTAAATAATTTAAAAGAGTGTGTACATCAGTAAATATTAAAGACTGTTCCAGTACAAAAAAGTATCTGTGTAATAAACTCCCCACAAAAAGAAGCAGCTACTGGACACTGCCAAAACATATGTTTAAAAGAAGCATTAGCTGTATTGCACCACCAGCAATTAGCTGAATTAGAAAATCCCTTATTAAAGAGACATTGTGTTGTTCAATAGACATTAACCAAAATTTATCCTGAAGAAAGCACAGCCTAAGATCCATAGATGTGACAGGTAGATGCCAAAGTGACGATCCACTGATTAGGCATTTTGTGGTGATGCCTATGGAGGCTTACTGCATGACTGACTTCACTATTAAAGGTGGAGGTACCCTGTCCTCTTTTGCATCTGGATACCCTAAGAGCCAAACAGTCATCCCTACCTTAAAATCCCTCTCTTAACATTTTTTAAACTCTGCAAAAACAGGTGATAGTGCTACTGCACAATCACATGAGGAGCTTTTCTACATGAGGCTGTTAAGCTGCTGTTAATCCGCTGCATCTACTTTCGGTTTTGTGGCAGAATTGAGATCCGAACTACGGTACATGAGGAGTGTTTCTTTTCCTGCTTTCCCACTACATAGCCTCTAGGTGGCACTGTGGTGTAGCAGCCTAGTGCAAATACACAAGAGGAAATTGCACTTTCTTTCACTTTCGCAATTAAGTGCCACATTTTCCCTGCTCTAAAAAATCTTGCCGAAAGTACTGGTTAGACACAGGAGAGATACTGGAAAGTCACAATGTCATCTAAAGAACCTGTAAATGACTGTGAGTAGGGAATGATGAGTGCATGATAAATGCCTCATGTAGAAAAGCCCTTACTTAATTTTCCCTACTGAGTATGTGAGTCGCTCAACTTTAGTGAGGTGAATCATTTGTACTACTTACAGCTCAGTTTGGCAATCAGACATAAATCCACTCTCTTGAGATTTCATTCCAAAGCAAGTAGTATTCCTAACCCGATCAGACATTTTAGCTAAATTAAGGAACACTAACTACATCTGTTGTGCCCCATCCCTTAAAATAAGAACTGATAAATATAGCTAAACCTTAGGGATATGTAGGTAGCGCAGAGATTTAAAAGCTTATCCAGATGATCAGCGAATGTATTTCCTGATCATAATGTTCCTTTTTCATGTTGTTATTCTCACGGCCGGTTTCAAGGGTAGGCATAGTTGGGCAACTGCCGAGGGCCTACACTCCAGTAGGGCCCACTGACAAGAGCCCCCTGGACTTGCTCCTCCTCTTTACCATTGCAACCTGCTTGTTCACCTGCCTCTCACTCTGACCCAGACGACAGTGGTGGTGGTGGTGGTAGTGAAAAGGAGGAGCAGGAGACGCCTCTTTCTGCTCGCTCAAAGGCACTCTGCCTGTCAAGCAAGCAAGTGGTAGGAATGGGGAGGAGGAGGAGGAGCAATAGCAGTTGGGGACCAAGCTGGTGAGAAGGTAGACTCACTGAGGAAGGGGCCCCACTGAGGCCACTAAAAACCTGGAACCGGCACTGGTTATACTTCACAAAGATAATCATATGATTTCTAGTGCATATATTGAAGGCTGGGCTTAGGGGAATGGAGTAATCTTGCTATGGGGAGATCAGCGTAGCTCTCTTTAGGTACCCCCTGCCTTTTTAAACTGAACAACAACAAATCTAAGCCATAGGCAAGTATCAATCCCAGAGGGCAATAATAATACCGCCATTCATACTGACATATATACATTAAGTAAGTAGCATAGTACTTACTGCACAGGTAATGCCAAAAATAAAGCTTATGAATATATTTTTTTAAAACGCTTTACTATTATATACCTTCGCCATTATAGTATTGCAACCCTGATATATGTTACAACCATGTTCTTGCTGTCATACAGTAGACACACATCGCTTTGAATTTCTCTGAACATGTGTTTGGTTGCGTCACTATTGTTTCTCTCAAAGGCGGTGTTAGGGGGCCACCCACTAGGGCTGGAGCCCCAAATCTTTCATTTGGAGCCCCGAGTCTCTGGGAGGCCCTCTGCCCCACCACCCTGCTGTCCATGGGCACTTGCTGAAATAAAGGTACAAGGGCCCTGAGGATCTCTGCTGCATCTGATCCCCCTGGACTAGCTGGCTTATCCCCACATGTGCTTTACTTCCTGCTGCCCCCCCCTAATCTTTCTGCCTGAGGTTTTCTTCTGAACTCAAATGCCCTCCTCTCCCCTGTCCATACATCCCTTTTTACAAATTGGGGTGTCCTTAGGAGACAGGGTCCTTTAAAGACACACACACACACACACACACACACACACAAGTTAGAGCATATGTAAATTAGCTTATGCAAATTTGTACATTTTTTTTTGTCCTGTGGGCCTGAGCCCCGGATCCTTTTGGTACCAAGTACCAACCACTGTCCCTGGTTTGTCTTGTTTTTTTTGTCAGGTTGGGCTTAGTGTCACCCACCAATTTATGATCAATCACTAAAAAGATTCCCAACATTTGGGGGATAGTAACAGTACTTTATTTTAATGTGTTGGTCCTGCGTAAACAGGATTCCTCCTACACTTCAGTTTCTACACAAGATTAAAGGCTCCCAGGCAGAGCTGATTAAACTCTTCTAAGACCCAAACGGGCCATTAGGACAAATGAAGAGTAATTCTTTAGCAGGAGGAGTTCATTTAAAGTTGACAAACACCTTCTCAAACACAGCGATATCTCAAACAAAAGCAAGGTTAATTATAAACTGAAATCCACATTGCCTGAGATTGTCTTGGAGCCGGGCATGTTCACAAAACTGAAAGATTGCTGCCTACGTGATACCTAAGCCATCTCTTATGGCTTCCTGGAGTCACTTTGGATTTATAGATAACCAGTATATCAAAATGTTACCCAAGAAGGGCTTTGCCATCAGGACCGGTGCAGGGCAGTTTGGCGCCCTAGGCGGAATTATATTTAGTGTTCCCCCTCTCGTGCCGTGGGGGGGCTCCGGAGCAAAGCAGCCCTGCTGTGCAACCCCCCCCCACGCCGCACTACCACCTACCTACCTACCTTCCCCCCGCCCTGGCTGCCGCCGCCTCTGAGGAGGAGGAGGAAGTGACGCGATGGGAAGTGACGCCAAAACAATGCGGGCGGGGCTCCGTAAGCGACGCGGAGAAGGTAGGTGGCGAGGGGAGGGAGAGGGGAGGGAGGTGGCGGCAGCGGCGGCGGGGAGGCACGGCGGCGGCGGATGGGGAGGTGTGGTGGTGGCGGCGGCAGCAGCAGGCGGGAGGCGCAGCGGCGGCTTCGGCGGCGGGGGAGGCACGCGGGGACGGCGCGACGGCGGCAGCGAAGAGGAGCGCAGCATTTCTGCGCCCTCTTCAGCCACGCGCCCTAGGCAACCGCCTAGTTTGCCTAGCGGTAGCGCCGGCCCTGTTTGCCATCATGCTTCATGGTGTCCTTCCAGCCAGGGCCGGCGCTACCGCTAGGCAGACCCAGGCGGCTGCCTAGGGCGCGTGGCGGAAGAGGGGCGCAGAAATGGTGCGCTCCTTCCTCGCGCCGCCGCGCGCTCCTGCCCCGCCTGCCGCCTCTGCCGCGCCTCCCCGCCCCGCTGCCGCTGCCACCTCCTCTGCCGCTGTACCTCCCCCCCCCCCCGCGCGCGCCCCCCCGCCCGCCACCTACCTACCTACCTACCTACCTTCGCATCGTTTCCGGAGCCCCGCCGGCGTTGTTCCCCGGCAAAAAAAAAAAAGCACTCTGCTCGGGCGGAGGCTCGCCAGGCGGAATGGAAAGTGAAACTCACCTCCAGGAGCGGCTCGAGGGGGGGAGGAGGAGAGGAGGAGGAGGCAGCCCAAAAGGGGAGGCGTGGGTCTGGCTAGAGACCAGCGGGGTACAAAGAAGGGGGCGCCTCTCTCCCGCGGGGGGGGGTAGGGCTTTCGCACTGCTTGTTTACTCTGGAGTGCCACTCTTTGTTCACTTTTTATTTATTTTTTATTAATTTTAAACGTTGAATTTTCCAAAAGAAGAAAAAAAAAATGTCGGAGGCGGCGGCAGCAGCAACAGCCAGCAGCGGGGGGGGGGGAGGTAGGTGGTGGCGGCGGCGGCGCAGGGGGGGGTTGCAGAGCAGGGCTGCTTTGCTCCGGAGCCCCCCCACGGCACGAGAGGGGGGGCGCTAAATATAATTTGGCCTAGGGCGCCAAACAGCCCTGCACCTGTCCTGCTTCCAGCAGTACTGATCCCGGCTCTTGGAAATTATTCAAATAAAGCGAAGGCAAATGTAGTTCTTAAGGGACTGACCATAATGGATCTCCCTACGCTAAACAGAATGAAGTTCCCTCTGGAACTGGACAGCTTTAATTGCGGTAATTGCTTCTGGATCCTTGTTGAGAATAAAAGAGTTTGTTGTTATATGTTCCTTCCGCCTTGAGGACAGTGGTAGTGTGTGCACAGGTCTCTCCTCAAGGTATACATTTCAAATTGTCACTTGGGGCACCTTGACTTATTTGCAACCTGTTCATCTGTTTGCAGAGGCATTGTTGGGGGCAGCCCACTAGGGCTGGAGCCCCAAATCTTTCATTTGGAGCCCTGAATCTCTGGGAGGCCATCTTCCCCACCACCCTACTGTCCAAGGGCACTTGCTGAAATAAAGGTTCAAGGGCCCTGACGGGATCTCTCTTGCATCTGATCCCCTTGGATTAGCTGGCTTTTCCCCACATGTGCTTCACCTCCTTCTGCCCCCCCCACCTTGAATCTTTCTGCATGAGGTTTTCTTTGAAATCAAATGCCCTCCTCTCCCCTGTCCATACATCCCTTTTTACAAATAGGGGTGTCCTTAGGAGACAGGGTCCTTTACAGGACACAGACAGACACACACACACACACACACACACGGGGGGGGGGGAGAGAGACTTTAGAGCATATGTAAATTAACATATGCAAAATAGTGCTTTGTTTTTGTGCTGAGGGCCTGAGCCCTGGATCTTTTCGGTCCCTAGCACTGCCCCTGTCTGTTTGCCTGTTGGGGTGCCCAGTACACTAAGGGTCTCCCGGGATTATTGTTTGTTTAGTATAGTAAACGTGCAGTGGTGTTAATCTCAGCCTCACAAAATATAAATACTCCCTTTGTCCCAGGAACTGCTTCTGTTGCAAGGATGCTGCATCCCCCCACCCCGCATTCACGTTGCATCCTAATCTGGGAAAGTGCATTTCTCTTCCTCTCTCCTCCTCACTCAGGCTTCTGTTGCAACTGTGACTGCAGTATGGAATGTGGTTGCTCAAGTGTCATTTTGTAAACTGGTTTAAAACTGCCTTTAATTTTTTTAAAGTGTCTCTTCATCCTTAGAGCTGAGTGCTCTTCATCTGCATCCCTTTAATGTGGTACGTGCTCATCTTTAATCAAAGAAAAAGGGGGCAAATATGTATTCCTTCCTTCATGTATTCATTTCTTACAGGGTTTATACTCCACCCTATGACAAGTTCCATGGGTGACTTATAAAGAATCAAAATTAAAATAAAAACCATTGCATAGGATCAGGCCACCTTCTCTCTCATCTCCTTCCACAGTGTGAGGACACTGTGGGGGTAGTAGCACTAACTATCCCCTTTCTCCGTGTTTATGATCTATCTAGTTTGTTTGTTTATATAGCACCACTGGTGTGCATGGTGCTTTACAGAATACAAGAGGACAGGTGCCTGTCCCACAGAGATTACATTCTAAAATTCAGCACAGGGGAAACAACAGAGGAATGGGAAACGACTCGTAGAGATGGGGATAAACAGGAAAGCAATATGTGTTTGTTTCCCTTGTGCATGTTTAAGCCTAGTTATAGGTCCTTAGCAGTGTCAGGAGCTTTGACCTTCTCTTGTTAAATGTAAGATGAGGAAAAAGAGGAGAAACATTGAAATCAGTGGGACAAGCTAGTTAAAACTAATTACGGTACCCATCAGCTGTTTCCTTTTCCTCCTTCAGCGATTCCTTTCTTGCACAGTCATAAACTAAATTCATTTCACTGGGTGCTTCATTGGGCAAGACTTTTATTGTACAATTGGGATTGCCTCATTAAGAGAATTGTACAGGGCCCAGGCACCAAGGTCTTCAATTGGTAGCCATCCCATGTTTTCCCACCATTTCTTCTGTCATTTTTCTTACCAGAACAAAATCCATTGAAGAAGAAAAGTCAGAACTGCTGCAGAATGCCTTTGGATTGCTAGGAACCCACAGTATGGAAACACCCACGGTTTATAGCAAGAAATAAACTGTATAGGAAGTCTGATGCACCTCATTTTAAGTTCTCCTGTTGTCCCTGATTCCTTGTGTAGAACATCTTATGTACAAGTGGCAGTAAAGTGCATGAGACTTCACAGCTCCCTTCGTACTGTGGGCCATTTTATCAATGTGGCTCACATCAGCACACATTGTTCACTAGATCTTCACTCAAAATATGCTAATGTGGGAGATCCCTGGGAATTACTATGGCTTCATGCCAGCTGTGAATTCTTATATGTTTAACTAACCATCAGCTATTCAGCACGACCATTTAATATTATAAATGCAGCTGTTATGTTATCTTCCCTGTTTCTTTTTATAGTCAGAACTGTTACATTTGAGCTCTACCCTTTATTAGGGCGATTCCACTTTTACTCTGTGCTCGTGTATTCCTTCTCTACAGCTTACTTTACCAGCTGTTATTTTAAGGGCAGCGTGACACACGGAAATTTAGCAGAGGAATCTTTTCCCACAGCCTATCTCTGTGCCAAGAAAAGACTCACTTGCTAAATTGTTCTATGTCAGGCTGTTGCTGAAGACACAGGAGTGGTGCCTGTCAGCAAAACGAACGTGGTGACTACCCTATTTTGCACTACTGTTGTACAGAGGCGGTTTCTCTCAAAGGTGGTGTTAGTGGGCGACCCACTAGGGCTGGAGGAGCCCCAAATCTTTCATTTGCAGCCCTGAATCTCTGGGAGGCCCTCTGCCCCACCACCTTGTTGTCCATGGGCACTTGCTGAAATAAAGGTACAGGGGCCCTGAGGATCTCTGTTGCATCTGATCCCCCTGGACGAGCTGGCTTTTTGTCCACATGTGCTCCTGCTGCCCTCCCCCACCTTGAATCTCTCTGCCTGAGGTTTTTTTTTTCTGAAATCAAATGCCCTCCTCTCCCCTGTCCATACATCCCTTTTTACAAATAGGGGTGTCCTTAGGAGACAGGGGCCTTTCAACACACACACACACACACACTTTAGAGAATATGTAAATTAGCATATGCAAATTTGTGCTATTTTTTTTTTTATTTTTTTTTTGTCCTGTGGGCCTGAGCCCCAGATCTTGCAGATAGTGTGGGGATTCTGCTGTTTGAATGCTTGGCAGAGATTGGCTTTCAGCTTTTTTTACTGGAAGTCTTAAGCAGGTGAATTGGAAAATGAACAAATGGTGTGGGTGATTTAGGACCCAGTCAAAGAAGAGATAAATAGTTTTGCACATAACAATGTCTGGCTGCATTCTTGCCCAAGAGCTGCAATGTGACGCCAAGGCTGCATCCCATTGAAGCACACTTGTTTGGGAGTAAGTCCCATTGAACTTAGGCTTTTTTTCCAAGTAAACATGCTTGGCATCCTCTGTAGTTGAACTTTATCAAAGAAGGGTTCATCAGAGGCTCTTACACGGTGTATACACCTGCTCATCTTCTAATGTGGCATATGCCATCCTTTGCCAACATTGCCCCACTGCATTCTTCAAAGGGCAATCGGGCCAGACTCTACGCAAAAGAATAAATGGACACAAATCTGACATCAGGCCGTGTTCAGAAACCAGTGGGGGAATATTTCAACCTCGTAGGACACTCTGACTTGGTTCAATCAACATGGTGGGTTATCATGGGTTAAATAACCCATTATTAGTTATGGTGCGTGCTGGGTGCGGGCAGCTGCTGTTTTGAATATGCAACCCCTAATGGGTGGTTGCGCTGTGTTGTGCAAACCCAGCCACCATGGGTTATCCAACAGTTAAACAACCCTCACATAACCGTACTGCTAATCAAGGGTTGTTTAACCATCAAATAACCCACAGTAGCTGGGTTCACACAATCAGGGGTTGCATATTAAAAATGGTGGCTGCATATGCCCGGCACGCACCATGGCTCATCATGGGTTAAATAACCCATGATGGCCCAGCCATGTTGTGTGAACCAGTCCAGTGTCAATCACCTTAAGGTGGCCATTCTTGTACAAAGAATGTTCAAAGACAGATATCAATGCGAAATTGCTGAAGTACAATTCAAGAGATTCAAGAGTACAATTCAAGAGATGCACATGGAGAGATTCGACCCTATTTCCTGTGGTTTGAATAATGCACATGGAGAGATTCAACCCTAGTTCCTGTGGTTTGAATAAGGTTAAAAATTGTTGTTGTTTTAATCACACTACATATGTAAATCAGCTCACCATTGCAATAATCTGTGTGTTATCAGCCAACAATATTTGTGAATGGCAACTGTTAAGGTGCATCACTGTCTCTACTTTTTGCATTTTAATTCCCTCTGGCAACACAGTTTACACCTTCCCCAGACCCAGCCAGCATGGGTATATAGATCTGCCAGTTTGAGATTAACACTTCATTCACCTGATGAAGTAGACATTATCTATGAAAACATATGTCAGAATAAATTTGTTAGTCTTTAAGGTGCCGCAAGAATCTTTGTTGTTTTTTATCAAGGAGGATTTCTGCTCAAGGTTCACAGGAGGATCCCTCCCCCAGCCTTTTTGTCTCTGCATTTTGCAGCCATAAACAAAGGTACTGCACAGTATGATTCCTTTGTGATGTGCACACCACATATCTGACAGCTCTGAATTTTGGAAAGTGAGGAGGCAAAGCTATGCACTGCTATTCTTCTCATCCTCAAGGCTAATTCAAACGACTAAAGCTGCAATCCTAGGCACACTTACTTGAGAGTAAGCCCGTTGCACTCATGATATTTGTTTCTGAGTAAACACGCATAGGACATGTCATGCTTTGGTGTGTTGAGAGTGGGATGTGTGCAATATTCAACACATAGCAGAATGGGCATCATGTGTTTGCTTTCAACTCAACCCGCCTGTAACTTTGATTTGTGGCAACTAGTCTTGAGTTCTTGTTTAAAGAAGAAAGGCAGGATATCTAAATGTGGAAATTAGATAAGTTAATTATGGCACTGCAATGCTTTCCAGGGGTGGTTTAGCAATACATTAACAGCACAATCCTATGCATGTTTACTCAGAAGTAAACTCCCAGGTAGGTAGGTATAGGATTGCAGCCATTGTCTGCTGGCCCTTCAGTGCAGAGTGCAGTGCAGCGTTGACCTAGTCCAAATAATATATAATTTCTCTACCCCTGTGTATTTTTGAAAGCCAAGAAGAGCCATGAAATTGGTACTTGAGCAAAATTGAAGTGCAATGCCCAAGCCACATTTTCCAGACTATTAATTTCAGAACAAGCCCTTACTGGTGTAAGAACTGATGTCACCATGTCTACAAAAAAGGGTTGAATAATCTACTTTTCACAGTAAAGGTCAGTGTGTGCTTTTAAAAATCAATCACAACTCCCTGACATGGTTACACGTACTGAAAATGTAACATGTGAAGTGCCTTCTAGAGTAAAACTAGAGTCATCATCAAGGTAGGCATGACTGGACACCTGCCAAGGGCCCACATCCCAGCAGAGGCCCACCGGTAAGAGCCCCCAGGACTTGCTCCTCCTCTTCACCATCGCAACCTGCCTCTTGCTCTGGCACTGGACAATGTCAGTAGTGAGAAGAAGGAGCAGCAGATGCCGCGACCTACTTGCTAACAGATCTCTCAGGGTGATTATCAGCTCTCTCAAAAAAAGCCCACTTACTCATCTAGTGGAGTGTATGTTAAAGCACACTTATTACTTACAGTGCAATGAGTCACGCACTGCACGCTTAACTCCATTTATGGAAAGTTTCCTTTAGTGAGGCCTATGTGGAGTGTGCTCCTGTTTCAATGGAACTGTGTCTGCAGATTTTATTCCTGTGATTTTCTGTGTCTGCAGATTTTATTCTGAGCAAAACACGCAGCTTCACACATGAGAACTTTTAGACATATTTTATAAAGTTTGAAAAAAAATATTTTTTTAGTTCTGTGTTTTGCTCAGAATAAAATCTAGAGGCAAATATGCAGGAATAAAACCTAGAGACAAAATAACATTTAACTTTAATATTAATGCTATAACTGAAGCAAATTCTAAAATGATGGAGGAGGAGGAGGAGGGGGAGGAGGAGGAGGAGGAGGAGGAGGAGAGAAGAAGAAGAAGAAGAAGAAGAAGAAGAAGAAGAAGAAGAAGAAGAAGAAGAAGAAGAAGAAGACCAGCAACATATTTACTTAGAATGTAGAATGGAGAAGAATATGCATCAGAATCAGAAAGACAGGTTTTGAAAGAAATTAAATCATTTAAGACGAATGGAGCCATTTTAACCTTGACTTACACCTGTTTGGTTCAATGGGCCTGCTATGGAATTCCCTTATTTTAGCGAAGCACAATGCTATGGCATGGGGGGAGGGTGCAGAATAACCCTGATATAGGGAGGTGCTGTAGACTTTCTATGTTAGCTTGTGTTATGTGGGATGGAGTATGACAGGGTAGGGTGATGTCATCATGGCACTGCAGCTGTTGCCATATGTTGATTGGTGCCTTCTCTGCATGGCTATTGTGAGGTCATACATGCACAGCATTGTGATTCATAAGTTGCAGTGGAGTTTCTAGGGGCACTGTCAATGCTGCTGTTATCTCTTGTTTCTATTGATATTACCAAAAGAAGCTAGGAGGGTGGCTACTAGGGGAAGGGCCTTCTCAGTGGTGGTACCCCATTTGTGGAATCAGCTCCCCAAAGAGGTGCTCCTGGCACCTACCCTCTTCTTTTAGGTGCCAGGTGAAGACCTTTTTATTTGTCCAACATTTTAATGGCTGATTTTATTCATTTTATTATCGCCACTGTATCTCTGGATTGAATTTATTTTGGCTGCTTGGTTTTATCTTGTTATATTTTAATTACGCTGGCTCAGCTTGTCTGAGCGTGGAAAGCTAAGCAGGGTCAGGCCTGGTTGTTACTTGGATGGGAGACCCTTCCTCTAGTTTCCTGCATTGAGCAGGGGGTTGGACTCGATGGCCTTGTAGGCCCCTTCCAACTCTATGATCCTATGAAAATCCTATGAAATCCTAAGGTCTGTATTTTTATGTTATTATTGTTGATGCTTTTGTTTTAGGATGATTGCTTTTATTTATTGCTTTGTTTTGTAAACCACCCAGGGAGCCTTTTGGCTGATGGGCGGCTGAATAAATATATTAAATAAATAAATAAATAAATACTTCACTTTCTCCTTTGCTGCTGTGAGTGCATCAGATTGTGACTAAATTACACCAGCATTAGTGCTGGAGTAGCAGCTGGCCAGTCTGGTGGGACCATAGAATTGGCCTGCCCCTCATTTCCATTGTTTCCAAACTGCTCAACTAATTGGAACCAACATGGTGTCCTTCAAAAGCTCATGACATCCCAAAGTAGCAATGTCATTTACATTGAGCCTTTGATTCGGACTCTAACATTCCCATTCCTTATCTTTGGGTATGATGCAAGACATTCTATACATAAAGGTGGGCATCCTGGTCTAATGCTAGTCCAATTTTTTCTTTGGACTGTTTCACACAAACATATTCATTGTTTGATCTCTCATCACATGACTGATCAGCACTTGTTGAATCTCAGATAATGTGTGAACTGCCTCCATTGAAAAAGTATTATGTTTTGAATTGTCATTGAATGATGTGAAAATTCTGTCTGTGATTATTAATGTGCAATCACTAATTCATACATACAAGTCACCACATAACTTATCAGTGAGAGATCGACATGCTTGTGTGAAATGGGATCAACCTCCAAGGAGGTTCCACAACCCCCCTAAGTGAATTGCTCCTTTCCTAATCTGTTCTGATATTTAGAATATTCTTCCTAACATGTAACCTAAATCTATTTTTTAAAACAATTGCTTCTTGTCCCATTCCTAATGGGACATGGTAAATAATTATTCCACCACTTTCTATTACCGGTATATTCATTTTCTAAAATATCTTCTTCAGCTTCTTCATCATCATCATTTTGAATCATTATCTAAGAAGACATGATCATAAAGTGATGTTAATCCAAAGGTCAAGTCATAGCCAATTACTAACTAGGTTAGAAGGATTCATAATTTCTGTGTGGGAAGTGGATTGTTTCCCCGCCCCTCTTTCTGTACAACCAGATTGTGAACTGGTTTGTCTGTGTACCCAAAAAAAAGAGGTCAATGGTTACACTTTATCCTTTCACAATCGGTGCCAATATTGCAGGTAGTAAAACAGCTTTCTGGAGTCTGCTATTTCCTCTTACTCTGTCCATGTATGCAAAGGAGCAAGGGACAGGATTCAGCAAGGTGAAAGACAAGGTCTCTTTTCTAAGCTAAGACAAATGTACCCTACCAGCCGTGGATGACAAACTATAAAAGGCTTGATATGATAATCTCTTTCCCCCCCCCAGACTTCCTTGGATTCCAAAACGAGGTCATCAACCTCCTGGCAAGCCATAATACCTGGTTGGTGAGCAGAGGCTGCAATCTTACGTGTGCTTGCTTGGGAATAAGCCTCATCAAACTCAGTGGGCTTAATTCTAACTAAAGGTGCAAAGGAACAAGAGCTAACCAAAAGGCAATCCTGTGGCCAGGTGCCAAACATAACTCTAATTGAAACCAGCTGAGTGTGTATTTATTTATCAAATGCATACCTCTTTCTTCCTCTGAAGACCTAAGTGTAGAAAACTTCCAGGTGGTCTGCTGAGGCAGCTCAAGGGCCAAGCCTGCTTAGCTGCAGCAGCGGGATTGTATCCATAAACTTGGGCACATTTTTTTTTACAGCTGGGCAGCGCGATCCAATGTGGCTGCCCATAACCCTCTGAACTTGAAGGATTAAGGGCATCCTATGGCGGGTGGAAAGCGTGTGGAGGTGAAGGTTGCCTCCATGGTTGCCTCCATGCTTCTCCCACCCTGCAAAAGGCTTAGATGGCTGATTTCAGCCATCTAAGTCTTTTGCCCCAGAGCATAAGGAGGGGAGGCTGAGGCACTGCCAGGATACTACATATGCTAGCGGAGCCTGACTCCTCCCAGATATAAATAACCACAGAAGACACAAGACAGCAGCAATTCCTCCCCAATCCATTTGTTCTGGCTGACACCTGAGTTTTCACAAGAAGTTCAACAGCATGTGAGCAGATTGCCTGGTTGTTACATTCCAGAACACATCTACACTCGCACAGGAATTCTAAAGGAATCTAGGCTAACAAATACTAAGTTTTCCTTTTGTGACTGTTTCATGGGGGCTCCTAGATTTTTATCAGTGCCTTTTTCACTCGGACTTCTTTCTATCCTACAGTCACATTTTCTGAATGAAAGACATATTGTCTTTGAACAACTCCTGCTGTAAGTTGTTCTCCTTACACTGCAGTGCTATTAGTGCCCATCTCTATGACAAGTATTCAAGGTCAGTCTATCATTTAAGATCTATGTTATGTACTGCTCTATGGATTGCACAATAAAAAAAGATATAAAGGAAGCTTTGAATCAGTATTCTGCATAGTTACAGAAATAGGCAAGCCATTGTTTTGCCTGCTGTATAAAGGGCATTACAGAAACAGCTAGCACATCAAGTAAATGGCATTCCTGTCTTGAATTCTAATGCTCACCTTAGCGTAAGCTCAATGCAATGTAATGCAATATCCATTTTCTCATTTAGGCAGTTTGCGGTTTACAATTCATAATGAATTTCATTTGGGCGAAAGAGCTTTTCTCTCCAGAAACATTGCTCCCTGAGGCAGAACCTTTAGGAAAGTGTCTCCAAGTTTCCTTTTGTTAATCTATATATATAAAAGAAGAAGTCCTGACTGACTGACTGACTCATCAACGCCCAGCTCAAACCGTTTAATCTAGGAACGTGAAATTTTGAAGGGACATTGTTTTTATGACGTAGACACCCACTAAAGAAGGATTTTTGGAGATTCCATCCCTAAGGGGCTGAAAAAGAGGGGGAAATCGCCCCACTCTCATATCTCCTATGGGCAAAACAACAGGGGAGCAGTTATGCAAATCGGCCTCACCTCATAATTGCTGCAGGAGCCAATAGGAGCAGTTATGCAAATAGCCCATATTACGACACTTAGAATGTTCGTATGAATTCCTGCAGGGGCCAATAGGGCTGGGTATGCAAATCTCCCCTAGGCCATTTAGAATGTTCTCTGAAGGGGTGAAAAGGGAGGGAAACTTTTTAAATGACTGACTGACTGTTGTGTGTGGGGCATCCCAAATCCTGTGTGTCTGTGTGTCTGTGTACAGGCATTTGCATGCGTCGCATAGGCTCCTACACAGTTGGATGGATCTGCCCCAAACCTGGCATGCATACTCTCCATCACCCAAGGACAAAGACTGGGGGGGTTCAAATCTCAGAAAAAGCCATCACTGCGCCTGTACGGCCCAAAATAGATGATAGCCAATGGCGTCACTTGGAATGTTCGCAGAGGCCATTCAGGAGTGGTTATGCAAATCACTCCAATGACATTTAGAATGTTTGGATATGGAAGTGCACACACCACATGGGGTGACCTAGATACTTGGAATTACAGGAGATAAGTTTTTGAATCCAGCTAGGCAGTCCAAATATGAAGTTTTCCTGTTGCCAAATCGAGGTCTGTCATACAAGCTCAGCAAGGCTTTGAATTCAGCTACTTTGTTTCCTATGCCAGATGTTAATTGTGATGACTATCTTCAAGTTTTAGAGCAAACAACTCTGGTGAGACCTGATCTTACAGATGTGCCATTGGAAGAAACTGAACCTGAACTGTTTGTTGGTGGATCCAGCCAGGTTCTAGATGGTAAGAAGTGTACTGGATGTGCTATTGTGACAGAGAGAAAATGCTTGTGAAAGAATGCTTACCAAGTCACTGGTCAGCCCAAGCTGCTGAATTAACTGCTCTCACTTGAGCCCTTGAATTAGCTGAAGGGAAGTAAGCTAACATTTACAGACTTTTGATATGCTTTTAGCACAGTATGTACATGCGAATGGAGTGCTGTGGAAAGAAAGTGTTCATCACTGCATTGGGACAGAAGATTGCAAATGGAAAACAGATACTGGACCCTTTTAGAAGCTTTAATGAAACCAAGAGAAACTGCTGCCACAGGGGCCCAATCAGGAGCGGATATGCAAATCTCTCCTACATCAAAACAGAATGTTCATATGCACTGCAGCCGGGGCCTGCATGAAGGGGAAGCTGGGATTTCATTGTTGGGTAGTCCGGGGTGTGTGTAAACTGGGATTACATTGTTGGGTAGTCCCGAGGGGGAGCGGGAACAGGGAATTCATTGCTGTGTAGTCCCGGGGTGGGGGGACAAGATGGGATTTCATTGTCATGTAGTCCCGGGGGGGAGAGAGCAGGGATTTAATTGTGTAGTCCCGGGGGGGAGCAGGAATTTCATTGTGTGGTCCCGGGGTAGCAGGGATTTCATTGTGTAGTCCGGCGGGGGGTAGCTGGGATTTCACTGTTGTGTAGTCTCAGGAGGGGGGAAAGCAGGGGTTTCATTGTTGTGTAGTCCCGGGGGGGGGAGCAGGAATTTCACTGTGTAGTCCCAGGGGAACAGGGATTTCATTGTGTAGTTGCGGGGAGGAGGGATTTCATTGTGCAGTCCCAGGGGAAAGGGAACAGGGGTTTCATTGTGTAGTCCCAGAGGGGGGAGCAGGGATTTCATTGTGTAGTCCCAGGCTGGGGGGGGGAGCAGGGATTTCATTGTGTAGTCCCGGGGGGGGGAGCAGGGAGTCCCGGAGGGGGGAGCTGGGATTTCATTGTACAGTCCCGGGGGAGCTGGGATTCAATTATGTAGTTCCGGGGGACCTTTCCTATGGAGGGATTCAAAACAGCGGACAGCTACCTTAAGGAATTTTGAACAAATAGTGCCTATAGGAAAATGACGACCCGTGCAACTCCGGGTAAAAAAAGCTAGTAAGAATATATATGAATGAGGGTGGCAGAACAGGACAGAGCAAATGGGGCACCAGCACCAGTGGTACTTACACCTGCCCCTCCCCACAATGGGGCCCTATTCACTCCGTCCCATTCAGCTGACTTGAAAAGGTGGAGGGCACTGAGAAGTGTCAGTTCAACACCTAAAAACTAGAGGATTACATTGCTAAGGGAGATGATATCCCCCCCCCTTTTGGTGCACCTACTTTCCCTGCTTTTCCCCCCTTTACTGGTGCTTTTCAATTGACAGCTAGGCACGTGAGGCAACTGTACACAAATTTGCCTAAATGCAATCTCGCCTTGTCAGTCTGTTGCCTGCTCCACTTCACCACTCCCTTTGACACTGAAACAGACAAGGAAATTGACCAGGCAAGACTACAGATATCAGAAAGCTGAAAGTGCACTCCTGTGCACTTGCAAAAGACCAACCAAAAATAGTTTGAAAAAATTACGAACACAATTGCACAATTTTCTGAGACCTATACAATTTTTTTAAAGGGTGGCGAACCAGTGACAGTTGCTCCAAAGTGCTGCTTGGGCATTGGTGGAGGGGCTGTCACTGGTGGCAGG
This sequence comes from Shinisaurus crocodilurus, assembly GCA_021292165.1. Lineage (NCBI taxonomy): Eukaryota > Metazoa > Chordata > Lepidosauria > Squamata > Shinisauridae > Shinisaurus > Shinisaurus crocodilurus. The sequence goes on along the minus strand of CM037880.1, from coordinate 188,494,030 downwards.
CATGAGCGGGATCACAAAAAGCAGCAGGAGGATTGTCACTCTTGCTGAGTGGCTCACTAGCCAATCTCCACAGCCCACGATGAAATTGCTCTGCCAAGTTTGGATGACCCGAGTCGACAAGCCATTGTGGCTCGAACAACCCCTAGAACAAGCCATGGCTTGTCAGAGTAGCTTGTTGAGAAATGAGCCACCCTGCTGGAAGTGGTCTGGGTTCAGGTGACACGACAACCCACCATGGCTAGGTACCTATGATGGGTTGTGGTACCGTGCGACCCCAGTCACAGGGTTGAGACAACACGATAATCCACACTCAAGGGTTGAGTATGGGTTGAGTGTGAGTTGTTGCTGAACCATGGATTGTTGTTGAAATGTGGGTTATCGTGTTGTCTGAATCCAGCCATGCTAACAAATTGTGGTTTGTTAACCACGAACATCCCACAGTTCACAACCTAACAACAAACCATGGATTCTCTTAGTGGGTTGTTTGTGGTTAATAAACCATGGTTTGTCGGTGCTGCTGGGTTCAGAGAACACGATAACCCACATTTCATGAAGAACCCATGGTTCAATGACAACTCACTCAACCCATACTCAACCCTTCAGTGTGGGTTATCATGTTGTATGAACCCAGTCACTATGTTGGATCAGTAGGCCATTCTATTTTCTAGCGTTTTTATGGATTTTATAAATGTAACCATTTGAGAGCCTCATACGTGGTAGATCTGATCTTTTCCAGACTTAGACAAGCTTGTACAGCTCTACAATTTCAAACCATGCGAACAGGAATATTCGATGGCAGATACCATCAGATGCCTTAAGACCAATGACTATGTATTTGTTGATCCCCAGAAACTGAAGATCTGATACACTATCTATGGGTGTATCCTTTATATACATTACCATGTTCAAAATTTCTTGGCAATATTATATCTGAATGTGCCTTAAAAATAATTTTAAAAACCTTAAAAACCTGAACATGCCTTAAAAAATACGTGTTACCCGCTGTCTGATCAAAATATTAAAGTGAATCAGCAGGTTGCAGTTTTTCCTTAGCAGCTTCAAAAATTTGTGCTAAAGCCCTACCTGCTGTCACAGTTAACTGCAAATACGTTTCTTTGGTGTAAAGGCCTAGATGTATTTTAGTTCAGATTGACTGAGCTCTTTTTTATTTGTTTAATTACTCCAAGTTTTATTCCTATTACATATTTAGTAATGTTGAATGAGTTTTATTAATCACCTTTGGCTTGCAAACAAAAGACTTCTGAATGCCAAAGCAATAAGAGAAAAGGAAAGAATGCAGAGTGAAGAAGGCCTGGCTTATAACATTTTTCTACCTGAGGCAAAGGACGATGTGCTCTCCTACCCCTGCCTGCCATTCCATGGGCAGACGTAAACTGAACTGGCAGTTGAATTGTTACTTCAACATTGGTGATGGCAAAGCGTTCCCCATTGCACTTGAGGGCAGTATGTTAGCTTTGTGCAGGGCTCCCCAATGCAATGCTGGTGGGCACCGTGTCACCTGTGGGCACTTGTAATGGCGCCCGTGAAGAAGTCCCCAATGTTTTGCCCATGGGTACCCAAATTTGTTTTGTTTTTTTTTAATCCCCATTTTATAAATATACCTACATGGATTTGTATGAACTGCATACAACTTTCAAGCAATTATACATAGGCTTCAACAAAAGTGAACCAAATATCCAAATAAGTATCCATTTGAAGGTGGCATCTATATACCACCTGTTCATATATCGAAACAGTTGTAAGGTCCTCAATCCATTGAATTATAGAACGTGAGTGTTTATCCCTCCAATGTTGTAATATCAGTCTTTTAGCTGTCAAAGGGGTGCAGACAATCCATTTACTCTGACCATTTGTTAATTTCCATGAAGCAGGTAAATAATTTAAAAGAGTGTGTATATCAGTGAATTTTTTATGGCTGTTCCAGTACAAAATTTATCTGTGTAATAGCCTCCCCACAAAAAGAAGCGGCTACTGGACATTGCCAAACTATATCTTTAAAAGAAGCATTAGCTGTATTGCACCACCAGCTAGCTGAATTAGACAGTGTCTTATTAAAGAGACATTGTGGTGTCAAATAGACGCGAATTTTTGCTGAATAAGACGCAGCCTAAGATCCATAGACGCGACAGGTAGATGCCAAAGTGACGATCCACTGATTAGGCATTTTGTGATGGTGCCCACAGCAGTTTCCCAAATTCCCAAATGTGCCCATGGGTCCAAAAAGGTTGGGGACCTCTGGCTTAGTGGGTACAGGGCAGGCATGCGCAGCTCAGTCCTCCAACGCCTCACTGCTCACCCGCATCTGCTGCATTATGCTGCCAATGATAGAGTCAGCTCTGCAAGGTGGATTGCTTTAAGAACATAAGAAGAGCCATGCTAGATCAGATGAAAGGCTTACCTAGTCCAGCATTCTGTTCACACAGTGGCCAAACAGTTGCCCACAGGAAACCCACAACCAGGTCAGCAGTGCAACAACAACACCTTCCTGCTCATGTTCCCAGCAACACACATCTAGAGGTGTACTGCCCCTGATAGTGGCGGTAATATATAGCCATCCTGTGTAACAGCCATTGATACTCTTGTCTTCCCATTTATTTGTCTAATCCATTTTTAAAGCCATCCAAGTTGGTGGCCATCGCTACATCACTTGAACTCTGTCTCTAGTGAACCACCATGCATGTGACGCTCCAGTGCTTAGGAAGGGGTTCATCTCCTTCCCCCCCCCCATCTCCCACATTCCCAAAAAAACTTTACAGGTTTTCAGCTTTATATTGTGAATTGCATTGGTCACTATACCTACCTCTTCACCCAAGTCTGAAAGCTGTAGTGTTTTATTCCACGTTGCTTCATTTTTTAGGACCACATAATAGGTACTGATTTCCTTTGTGCCTCTAATTTTATATCAAGGCACAGTAGGCAGAGTGGGTACATGGGGGGCTTTGAATTGTGTTCCAACTCTCAGGTGTATTGCATTGACAGCTTAGAAGAGAGGCTCTGGTAGTGGGGAATGTAGATGTCTCTTAATTTGTCAGTTTTGGCATATAAGCTTCTAGGATACTGTAAGCGCTAGTCTACTCTAGAAAATAACAAAGGGAGAGGGGGCAGGGAGAGAGGGAGAACTTTCTCACTCGTGTGATTGGCAAAAATTTCCTTGTTGCTTCCTTGATGCAGTCATGCATCAGATTAGGACAGCACCCTTCAGATGTCATTGGGAGTTTTGTTCATTACTGTGTGTACATTGGGCCAAACAAAACAATACAGGAAATGTCACCAAGGAAATGTCAGTGTGGTACAGAGAATACATCACATGTGTCTGGCAAACCTGCATAAAAAAGCAGCAAATGTCACTCCTTCTTGTTCATTGAAAGACTCTGAAACTGCTCAACTCATTGGAACCAACAAGTGTCCTTCAAAACCTCATGGCATCCCAAAATGGCAATGTACTTCACTTTAACAAAATAGAAAAATGGTGAATTTCTAACCTACAAGGAACAGAAGTTACTTTTCAGCATGCTAGCTCATGGGTGGTGGGAGGGAAGGAGGTGGCTCAGGAGGAAGGAAAGCAAAGAAGACTACAGAGCTTGCGGCAGCTGGATTGTCATTCCTACCCCTCCCCATTGGATGATTTGCCAACAAATGCACCCTGGGAAGAAACAGGAGAGTGGAGGAGGCAGGCAAAGAAGACCCCATAACCTGTTCCAGCTGGACTATCCCCTCTACCTTTCACAGGGCCAACAATATCACTGACATGTGAGAAGGATCCTGATGGGTTGGGGTTGGATCCAGAATCCAGGATCCTTCCACAAGAGGGTGGGCTCTCCTCACAGAAGGTCCCTCTACTGGTTTTTGGAGAGTCCCCCTCCCCACCCCACCACAGCTCACCCCATTCAGCAAGTTCTCCTGACTCTCTGTGTAATCTTTTCAGAGGGTTGGAGTGGCTCATGTGGGAAGGAGGAGGCAGGGAAGCCCACATCCACCGGGGCAGTTGATCCAGTGTAAATCTGGATCCAACCCTTTGTGTTTTGAAATTGTTTTGTTGTCATTTTATTAATGTATTGTGATTTTACTTGTTAAGCTGCTTTGGAGGGGTTTGTATCTTTAAAGGTCGGATATAGATAATTATAATAAATATATATATTAAAAACGTGGCTTTTCAGGCGGGAATATGGGGTGGGTTAGGATTTTTGAGTTTTGTACTGTTTTTAATTGTGTTTTACACTCTGTTTTTTATGGTATTTTATTGGACTGTACATCGCTCAGAGTGGCTGGATAACTGGCCAGATGGGTGATTCAAAAATATAATAAATAAATAAATAAAAGTAAATATGAACTACTGACAGAACTACTATCACAGGCATTAGACTCAGTCTAGGACTAGTTTAAAGCCACAGTCTTTATACCCAAATCTCTTAACCCTTCCCTTTAGGGGTTGGCCATGTGGCCTCTTCCACAATCTATTCAACAGAGTTAAACCTGCATATATGCCACTTATTTCAGTAGGCATAAGCATACTTGATTATCTATACAGGCCTGTGGCTCACGCTGGCTCAGCTTGTCTGAGCATGGAAAGCTAAGCAGGGTCAGGCCTGGTTATTACTTGGATGGGAGACCCCTCCTCTAGTTTCCTGCATTGAGCAGGCGGTTGGACTCTATGGCCTTGTAGGCCCCTTCCAGCTCTGTGATCTATGAATCTGTTAACTATGTTCTTTGTCTCTTGCCTGGGAATTTTCACTATCAGTCCCTCACCAAACCAGTTACCGGTATGTCTAATTCTAGCATCCTCTCCCACTCAGAGGTGGATAGGCATGCTTTTCTTATCATGATTATGGATTCGTTTGGGTAGAAATGAAGTATTACAATAATTGCAAAAGAGAGCCCTTACTGTAATGTGCTCTGTGTGTGCGGCTGCCTTTGATAATTATCCAGAAACTTCATCTGGTCCAAAAATGCTGGCTCCAGACTATTGTCTAGGATTGGAAAAATGGAGCATTATTACTTCAGCCTTTTCCAATCTTAATTTGTCACCTTTTTGCTTTTGGGCTCAGTTCAAAGTCCTGACCCTGACAGATCAAAACGACTTGGAACCTGGTTGCCCCAAGGACTGCCGTTCCCTGTATCCCTATTTTTATGTATTTATTTATTACATTTGTTAATCACCCATCTGGCCGGTCACCCTATCCCTAACCCTATCTCTGTGTATTCCCCATCCCTGTGTTCTCCAATCAACATCTGGGTTCCCATGCCATCTGAAGTGCGGTGGGTTAATTCGAGGAGTAGAGCCTTCTCGGTTTTGGCACCTGCAATATGGAATGCACTGCCCTAAGAACTCTGCCTTGCCCAGACCTTAAGCTCCTTTTGTTGACAGAACAAGACATGGCTTTTTAGACTGCCATTTGCTAAGGTCTGCTTTAGTCTGTTTTTCTACTGCTATGCTGGTAATTTTAGGTAGCTGATTGTTTTTATTTATTTTGTTCATTCGTTAGTTTATTGTGGCTACTGTATTTTATTGTTGGTTTGATGTTTGCAGCTCTGTTATTATTCCTGAGATATATATTTCAGATCCTGCTCATGCCACAATGCTGCAAGCCATCGTTTGAGACATCCACAGGTTCATTTGGATTGGGCAAAATATCCCGCTGGCTTCCATCAGGCTAAACCATGTTAAAGTTTGCATATTAGGTTGTGTGCTCTTTGACTGGATTGTGAATCTCCTCTGAGATATGAGAAAGTCATCAAGTGGCAAATGATTTCATTCACTGCCCTCCTCGGCCTCTTCCCAGTCTTCCTTAGGCCTTAATAAAAATAAGCTGTGACACATAGAATTGGCAGCCCTCCATGCTCTGGAATACTGGGTGCTTAAAATAACAAATTGTATATTTTGTTAGCACTCAGCACTTACGACGCTGACATCTGTTTTGTAAGATGCGTTGTCAGCTGAGAAAGACAAGAGAGCAGTTCTGAACTGATACTGACCTGGTTTGCACCATCGAACAGCCCACTGTGGCTTATTTAAGCCACGATGGGCTGCAGTGCATGCTGGCAGCCATTTTGAATATTCAACACCCGGCCACAGCTTGTAGTGTCTTGCAAACCCAGGGACTGTGGGTTATGCAAGGGTTAAACAACAGACCATGGGTTATGCAAGGGTTCTTTAACCCTTGCATAACCCATGGTCCCTGGGTTCGCACAACATGACAAGCTACGGCCAGGCATTGAATATTCAAAATGACCACTGGCACGCACTACAGCCCACTGTGAACTGGCCCATTGGCTGAATAAGACCGTTTGTTCCTGAGTTCCTTTAAAATTCCTGGATGAATGCCAGCCTGTCCTGGTGTGCGAGTGTGAATTAATCTCATGCATGCTTACCACTGCATCTCAGATGGGGCTGCCCTTTGTCTTTAATACCAAGCCAGAATTAATCTAAGGCAAAGAGTTTTCTTATCAATGGAAAGAAGAGCACTTGGACAATCAGGTTTCCTTTCTTGTGGCTGTTTCTTTGAGCCTATGAGTAGGGTTGCCACCTATTCCTTATTTTAAGGAACAGTTCCTTATTCAGTGATATTAACTTGTAATATTAAATAATGAACTGCTCCTTGAAATAAGCGACATTTGACAAACCTATCTATGAGCCTTCATGGGGATCTTTGATCTCTATATCATGATTTCTTTGTCGGCATACATTTAATACTTTTCTCTCAGTTTGCAGTCAATGCTTTGGTGGGATAATCTTGCAGTAGAGTAGCATGGCTACCTTCCGTAAAAAGATAATGGGGGTGTGTGTTTGCACATCATGCTAAGCCACCCTCCCAAATAAGCCACGGTGGGTTGGTTGTTCTCTGAACAACCCACGATGCACCTGACAGACTCACCATGGGTTGTTCTCCCCCTCAGTCCTCCAGTCGACTCTGGCACATATCCCAGTGTCCTTCATGGCAGAAATCCATCTTGTCTCCCCCTCCCTGCTATGATTGCTACCCTTCTTCATTCACCTCCATGGGGGGGGTGGGGTTAGAGCCTCAAAAAAAGCACAATTGGGGTAATTTTTTTCCTCAGCTGCTAAAAATTGAGCATTAAGAAGAAATAATTTGGTCAGTCCTTCGCAGGTGCGCAAGTGCGCACTTACGGCTATCTGATATGTGTAGTCTTTCCTGGTCAATTCCCTTGTCTGTTTCAGCTGTCAAAGGGAGGACAAGGCAAGACTGCTTTTAGCTAATTTGTGCACAGTTGCCACTGCCAGCTGTCATTTGCCTAGCTGTCAACTGAAAAGCATCAGTAAGCGGGGGAAAGTGGGGTAAGTAGGAGCACCTGAAAGGGGGGGGGTGGTGGTGGCAATATCACCTACTTAGCAATGTAATCCTCTTGATTTTAATTGCTGAACTGACAGTTCTCAGTGCCCTCCACCTTTTCAACACTTCCCAGACTCTCCAGCTACTCCAGAAAGGGGAGATACTACCCCCCCCTTACCTAGCTCTTCTTCAGAGCACTTACTGCTGACATTACTGTGGTTCCCTGAGAATTCTTTTAAAAAGTGGAGAAATATATACAAATGTAATAGCTGGGAAGTAAATGAAGGACAAATTTGCGCCAATATAAGGGCTGGGAAGAAAACAGAAGGGAAATTTGCGCACCTGCAGTAACTGCTCCAAAAGCGGGGGACTTAATATCTCCCCTTTCTGGAGTAGCTGGAGAGTTGGGGAAGTGTTGAAAAGGTGGAGGGCACTGAGAACTATCAGTTCAACAATTAAAATTGAGATTTACATTGCCAGGAGGGTGGTAATCTCCCCCACCTTTTTGATGCACCTTCTTTCTCTGCTTTTTTTTGCCCTTTACCAGTGCTTTTCCACTGACAGCTAGGCACTTGGTCTCTGGTGGCAACTGTGCACAAATAAGCATATATGCAGCCGCGCTTTGTATCGGATAGCCTAAGTGTGCACTTTCACACCTGCAAAATACTGACAAAAACATTAATTTTTAAAAATGCGCAATTTGGGCCCCCCGAAATTTTTTTTTTAAAAAATTGACCTCAGCTGCACTTTTTTGAGGCTCCAAAAAATAAAATAAAAAGGGTTGAGCAATGAGTGACAGTGCTCCCAAAGTGCCATTTTGGCGTTGGTTGAAGGGCAGTCACTGGTGAGATCACAAAAGCAAGTGGCAGGAGGGTTTGCCGCTCTTGCCGAGTGGATCTGTAGCCATTCCCAACAACCCATGATAAAATTGCCCTGCCAGATTCAGATGACACAACAATCCATTGTAGGTCGAACAACACCTAGAACAAGCCATGGGTTCTCAGGCTGGCTTGTTCGTGAAAAATAAGCCACCCTGCCTGCAGAAACCAACCAGGTCAGAGAAATGTAGGTGTAGAGACCACAGATGGTACAAATGGGACCAGCCACAAAATGTTGCTGTGTGGAATGCCCCTGTTCTGTGTTCCAGCAAGCCAACATGCACTGCCTGCCCCAGTGCTCCAGAAGCAACCTCCTTTCCTGGGTTGCGTCTTGATTTTTAAGATCAATCAAAAGGACACCTCTGGCATTTGCCATCTGATCTGTGAACCAAGTTAGAATACCAGGGGCATCATGAACTCATGTATTTGTGGTGGCTGAACCTGAGCTGTGGAATTCCCTTCCTCAAAGTCTTGCCAAACCCTAAGTTTGAGGCCCGACATCACACATGCATGCATGTACAACACTTGATATCTGATCAAATGGGACCTACCACTCTGTGCTTCACAGCTGTCCGTGTGAATTGTCTTGGTTGCAAAGTGCAGTGTTACCGGCTGTGAAGATCTGAAAGTCCCTTCTGCGAGGTTTCATCGGCAATGGCTGCTCCACGCATGCAAATTATCACTTGATATTGCAGGCTGACTAAGCTGTATACAGTGATTTCTGCTCACTGGTGGAATGGACACCATTGGTGGAATGGATTCCCCTTCCCTCCCGCATGCACCCCAATCTGCTCCAGAGGGACCACGGGGGATGGGGGACTTTCCAGAGCAGATTCCGGGAATTCCAAGGGGGAGGAGAGGAAGTCCCAAGTGTAGAACATGTATGTTTGAGCTCACTCCAAACATCTTCTAGGAGTCCTACAAGACCATTTTATTTGGGCTTGCTTTTTAATTAGCACTCTTAAACCTATATAGGAGTGGCATTTAAATAGTGGTTAGACTTCATTTTAACTAGTTAGTGTTCCTGAATGTTTCAAATGTATTTTTTAATCCACATTGAAACTTCGAGATGGTGTAAGATACAGATGCAAAAGGAGGGATTATCAGGGAATCTGCAGGTCATGTTTTCTTAGGTGTAGGCACTTCCTAGCTCAGTGAGCCTGCTATGTATGTAAATGTATTACTCGCATAAAGAAGTATTTGTAGGAACAGTTGGTGCTGTGAGTACCCTCATTTGTTCAAAGCACACCATTTAAACTCTGAGAGCCTCTCTGTACTGCTCCTTGTTTTTATTTGCTAATATTTATATTTTAACATGGGAAAAGTTACAAATACTTATGATCTGCACCTGCCATTGTTATTTTTAATTTCTTAAAAGGAAAACAAAGAACAAGACTGTGTATTATCTGTTGTTCAACTCAGAAGGAAGGAAATACTTCGCAAGGAGTTACAAAGCCTCAGGATTAAGGGTTTATAATGGAAATATAGTCAAGATGAATTCTGCCTAATGGTGCCACTGGGGTTCTTCTCTCCACCTTCCCACTGGCTCTGGTTGCTGCATCTGGCTTCACTTTGATCATGTTTTGCCATAGCTACTGTAAGAAGATGAGAATTGAAGGGTGCAGTCCTATGCATGTTTAGACAGAAAAAAGGCCTACAACTCCCAGCAAGCTGTGCTGGCTGGGGCATGCTGGGAGTTGTAGGCCTTTTTTCTATCTAAACATGCAAAGGATTGTGCCCGTAAGCCCCATAAATCATGAATCACTGACTCAGGCAGCTTTTACAGAAATGCAGAGCAGTCCATGAAGTAAAGAGCAAAAATAATTCTCCAAGATAAAGGTTGGGCCAGTTGCAGAAATGCCTGCCTGTACTCACGCTGTAAGTGCTCACACGGGTTAAAATAATTTGGCTACAGTTCAACAGCCTGCACTGAAGAAGGAATTCTGAGAAGGCAGCATATCAGTTTGCTGACTTCAAGGTACTGTGGCAGCTTAAGCGGTGCCTTGGGACTGGATTGCCAAGGAGATACATTTTGCATGATTATTTACATAGTGGTTATGTAGCAAAGTCATTGTAAGTTGTGGTAGCTGAATGGCTAGAGAGCTGGACTTAGTGCTAGAGAGATGCATGTTCAAATCCCTACTCAGCCAGAAGGACCTTCCCCCGAGCACGCGCAGCTGTGGGCGGGGAGAAACTTTGCGGACGTGGGAGAAGAGAGTCGAAGCTTACCTGTTGACTTTGTGGACGTGGGAGAAGAGAGTCCAAGCTTACCTGTTGACGCAGGTAATTAGTCAGCATGGGGGCGGGGCTGCAGGAGCCAATATTAGGCCCTGCAGCCCCAACCCACACCCTCTTTGTTCTTTGCAGCCCTCACTGAGGGCCAGAACAGAGATTACTTTCAATCTGCATCTAGCACCTATGTCTTTCTTTCTTTCTTTTTTACTCAAGAGTAGGCACAGAGGACCCAGTCCAGACTGGGACCCTAGCATGGAGGCTAGAAGGGCTTTTATGATCCAGATCAGCCCCCTGTGCCTACTCTAGAGTAAAAAGGTGGGGAAGCATAGCTGCTAGATACAGATTTAAAATAAGGTCTACTTTGGCCCAGGGTGTCAGCCTAACCTACCTCACTGGATTGTTGTCAGGATATGAGGGGAAAGTTGTCTTGAGGGAGGGGAGAGTACCATGTACTAGTATACTTCCTTCAGCTCCTCAGAAGAAGGGCAGGTTCAAAATACAATTAATAATATTGTTTTTGGGAGGGATTGCCCAGTTTCCACGATATGGTGAGTTGCAAATGTATGTATTTACATGACTCATTCATTTACCTTGTCAAAATGTCAAGTCATGGAGATTTCACCTTATCATCATTGTGCAGAGAATGATTGTGTGAATCAACTCTCAATTCTAATTTTATTCCTAATCTGCTTCCAATCATCACTTCAGAAGTATTTGGGCATGATCATCACCTTTATTTTCACAAGGCCTCATGTTTCCCCCACACACACTTGTCAGAGCTGAAACAGCAAATTGGAATACAACAAGGGAAAAATATGGTGTCATCTTCTTAATCATTCTTCTTAATTACGGTAGTCAGGTCACAAGATGAGAATAGTTCCTGGGCCACTGTAGAAAAAAATGCCTCTGTACCTAACGCTAGCTTTGCATGGAAAAATTCCAGATCTCCACTCCTTGTAGATTGTATTCTCCTACCACTAGGTTTGCAGTTCGCAGTCACGGACTGGGTTTGCACGACAAACTAAGCCACCGTGGCTTCGAAGCCACCGTGGCTTAGTGTGTTGCCCGAACCCAGGATGGTGTTGTCAGGGTGGCTGAAGTTTGGCTTATAAACCACCCTGACAAGCCTTGGCTTGTTGTGGCATTTGCTTAACTCTCCGTGGCTTGCCGTATGTTCCAAACATCCTGTACAAGTGTATTAAAATAACAGAGTCTGAGGGTGGTTAGAGAAAAACATTTTAGTCACATATCTGCAGCCAGTGTGTGATAAATGCTTCCTTATCACATGGCAGGATGCTGTGGAGGAACAAGAAAGCTCATTCTAGAGTCATTTGATTGTCTGCATGGACTCTGAGACCCAGTTTAAACAAGCCACAGCTTAAACAAGCCACGGTGGCTTGTTTAAGACACGGTGCATCCTGGGCACCATTTGCCACCTGAGCACAGCTTGCCATGTCATCCAAACCCAGGCGGCATATCCCATGGCCTGTTGTAGTTCAATTTGCGGTGATCATGAGAACCAGGCCAGAGTGTGAAAAAGTTATTGACTCAGGGCCTCACTAGATGTGATGTGGAAGACCTATGACTGGTTCTCCTGACATAATTTGTTTCTTCTAAAGCCAGCTGTGGAGGGGGGGATCAGGGCTATGACTTGTAACTGATATTGCTCTTATTTTTTATTATTCATTATTTATTTAATTAATGTATACCTTGACTTTCTGCCCCCCCCCCCAAAAAAAAAAAGGCATTCAAGGCAGCATACAGAAACAATTAAAATTGATTAAAATAAGTAAAAAAAAAACCTATTAAAATACAATAAAATCATAACAATTACAGAATTTTTAAAATTAAAAATGGCACCCAACACAACAGACTCACTTGCAAGCTAAAGGCCTCCTTAAATACAGTGGTCTTTGCCTGCTGGCAGCAGGACAGCAATATGTTCTTTGCTGTAAGTTGACTTTTTAATTATTTTTATATTGCACTGTATATGTATTTTAACTGTGCTTTTAGGGTATTTTGTGCGTAAACTGCTTAAGAGATTTCATTATGTTAAGTGGTATATAAGTTAAATACCGTAAATAAGGTCTATCTCTTTCCCCAGTTGTTGTAGTTCTGATCCAGATTATCTTCTCCTCGACCTGCTGTGGAGGAAAACACACACAGGCACCTTTTGGGCAGGTACGTTTTCTCCTCCTCAGTTAATAGCAATATCAGAAAGAGGGTGATTTGGATCAGGTCTATGGCATGGGAGAAAAAGATTGGCTCTCCTCCCTCAGTACCATGGCCCTAATCCAAATTCCCCTCCCTCCCTGCAGCTGCTTTTAGAAAAACACAACTGTATGTTAGGAGACCCAGTCATGGATCTACCACACATAACATCTATTCAGGCCCTCAGCTAGACCAACATCTGGTTTTGTGGCAGCCATTGTCCACTCACAGACTCCTCTCTTAAATTCTACCTCTCATCATACTGGCTGCAGCTTTCCTGGGATTCAAGTTCTGCTGCCTTTCCTAATTAAGGCCTCAGTCTGCAAAGTTCTTCAGCGCTTGGGTCTAGTTTCATTACATCTGTTGTCATTGGTGATGTATTGAGTGAGCAAGACTTTTCCCCAGGGAGCTTTGTGATGCTATTGATGGAGCCTCCTGTAGTGTTTTGGCCTGCTGTATCATTTGAATCCTTAAATCACCTGTTAACAATGGCATGCATCTCCCACAGTAGGAGTCTATGGCTTGGACTGAGAGATCCCACTGTGCTAGTGAAAGGTACTTCCGCTTGCGCTGGGAAGTGTGCCAGTTTTCACCCCATGCGCACACACCCCAAGCTGCTCTAGAAGATTCACTGAGATTCACAGATTCACTCTGGAGCCATCTTTAGAAGGGTGTAGGGGCTGCATGTTGTTTGTGTGTGGAGCAGATAATTAATGAGCCATAAACACATACAATTTGCATACAAGGTTCTTCGGGTCCAACCCTGTATTCCTTGCCTAATAAGACAAAAAGACAACTGTATAGTTGGTTTCTGAACCCCCTCAGAACTTCAAATTATTGTCATACATTAGCTCTGGGGTCTCCAAAGTGGTGCCCATGGGCATCAACGTGCCCGCAGCACTTCTCTTCATGCTGAACAGGCTCCCTGCCCCTCCTGATTTTTATGTTATTACTTAAGATTATTTATTTATTTATTGAAACTGGGAGGCTTGCATGCTGCAGAGCGAAATGCTGCCCTCCAACACCATCTTTATTTAGATTCAAAATAGTGGTTTTGTATGTTCGAGCTTGGACCCCACTTCTGCCTTGTACTTAGGTTCTTGGGCAAGTTGCATTTCTTTTAGCCTCACCGGTTTGCCTTCTAAGAAATAAGAAGGCCATTCCCTCTATGGGAGCCATTTTATGAATGAGCAAGCCTCCTGTGGCAGCCACTTTGTGTGAGCACTCACGACACTCAAAACTCCAATTGTGCTGACCAACCCCAAACGGTTGGGGACCCCTGCTATAAGTAATATAATGTAGAGATTTAGGGAGAGAGGGGAAAACTACCCCTTTTAGAATGAATACATTACATTTGATTAAAAGAAAAAAAACTACTGAAAATTATGTTAATATTTTACTAGCTTTTGTAACATTGGCCAGTAATTGCTTTGGGACACAATGCACCAGGAGGTGCACTTGTGCACCTCCCACTCATTTCAATGGACTGGGTGCGGGGGGGGGGATTTCCTGGTGGATTGTACCCTTTAATTTTTAGAGTAAATTATATACAGTCATGCCTTTGATTGAGAGCATAATTCGTTCCGGAAACGTGCTTGTAATCCAAAACACTCTTATATCAAAACGAAATTCCCCCCAAAAAATTTGTACAGATTTTTAATTTAAGCCGTACTACAGTACTTGTACTGCAAGATGTCGCTTGTATATCAAGTCAAAATATTTTTAATAAATATTTAAAAATTTGCTTGTCTTGCAAAATGCTCTCAAACCAAGTTACTTGTAATCCAAGGTATTACTGTAGTTGACAAGTTGACAATGGTAAACACATCAAAACTGACAAGATTGGCCCTTCATCTGCTATGGCTATGGACATAAAGACCATTATTGTTGTTGTTGTTGTTATTATTAATGCAGAATACTCACTCGAGACTTGGGAGATCTGGGTTCTAGTCCTCACTTGGCCGTGAAGCTCACTGGGTGACTTTGGGCCAGTCACTGACTCTCAGCCTAACCTACCTCACAGGGTGGTTGTGAGGATAAAATGGAGAGGAGGAGGACCATGCGTGCCACCCTGGGTTCCTTGCAAGAGGGAAAGAAGGCAGGATAAAAATATAATAATAAGGAAAGAAAATATATGAGTTAGTATGGAAAGGAAGTCAAGTGGAAAGAGGCCTAGTAAGATTCTTGGATTTGAGGCTTGCAGCTGTCAAAACCCTGACATATTATTGCAAGCTGATACGTTTAATATACAAATATCTAGTGAATCATTATTTACTTTGCCTTTCTAGGTGTTTAACTATGCAAGGTAATTTATTACTTCATTTCTGATTTATTATTTAATCATTTACTTTCCCTGATGTTTGCCTACATAAGGCTTTTAAAAGGGTGGAGTGAATTCTACAGCAGAGAAAAAGGCAGCCAAACAGCCCATGGTAATTTTGAGGCTCAGATGTTAAGGTCTCCAACTGCTACATAATATTGTCAAACTTTCTATTGACCTTTAGGTCACATTCTAAAAACCCAGGGACCTCTATCAAGCGAGGGCTGACCTGCATGCAGAAGATATGGAATGCTCCTTCTGCAAAAGCAAGACTCTGTTGAAGGCACTGGCTGTGAGAGGAGGAGATAGTCAGAATCATAGGATCATAGAGTTGGAAGGGGCCTACAAGGCCATCAAGTCCAACCCCCTGCTCAATGCAGGAAACTAGAGGAGGGGTCTCCCATCCAAGTAATAAGCAGGCCTGACCCTGCTTAGCTTTCCCCCCTGAGCCAGCATGAGCCACAGGGCTGTATACCTGTGCATTTACGCAGAGGATTCCCTAGACTAGACACTGCATGCACACCAGCTTTGGATCTCAGCCCCACCCCACATAAATACACAGACAATATATATATTTTTCTCTTCTATTGAGGAATATAGATAAAATGGGGAGGGTGTGTGTTTAAATCAATTTATATGCCACTTACCACATATGCCTATATATATATATATATATATATATATGCGGTTTACAAAATCCAAAAATTAAAATACAACATAATAAATACAAAATCTAATCTGTTAAAATATTTAAAATATTTAAAACTGAAATTAAAAACACAGTGAGTACTAAACAAATTAACTGGGCAGCACAATCACACAGGGCAGGCTATGATAATAAGATGGATCTTTAACAGGTGCCTGAAACACACCACGGGTGGCACCTCCTGAATGCCAGGGGGCAGGACACTCCACAAGGTGGGTGTCCCCACAGAGAAGGCCCAATTCAAGGCTGCTGGCAGATAGTAATCTGCAGGTCACGGTACAATCAGCAATGCCTCCTCCAAGATCTTAGTGAGTATGCTGCTCCTTTGTCCTAAGTCCTACCTTCTTCCTACCTTTCCTGAGGTGATCAGTTTTCTTAGAGCTGACACTATTGATATCTGATGAGTGAGGGGAGATGGGATTTCCTGGTGTAGAAACAGCCCAGTACTTCAGCAGTGGTAGTCCAATGTGATCTTATGCATGTTTATATGGGGGGGGGGGGAAGTCCCATCAGTTTCAATGGAACATTCTGTGTAAAGAGGAAAGAAGGTGGGATATGAATATAATAATAAAAATAATAATTGTGCATAGGTTTGCAGTCTTAGGGCCTATCTAGACATTACGGGAGACATATGGCTGCATTGGAGACAGACAACAACACTGAATGCAATGATGTCACAGTCCGTGTTTCTTGTAAAACACAATACTCACGAGACATGTGGGTTTGTGGCAAAACCCCATAAGTCTACTTACAGTGCGGTCTCGGAGGATTACAGGCATCCTATTGAGGGCGGTCAGAGCTTCCCTCGCCCTCCAAAACACTAAGATGACTGATTTTGGCTGTCTGTTTTACACTGGCTTATGAGGAGAGGAGCTGGAGGCACCGCCAGGATTCTTCATTGCACGGTGGTGCCTCACTCCGCCCCTCCCCAGCCCCTGGAACGCGTCGGTCTTCCATCTTCGGAGCTGCAGCCAGTGCAGAAAAAACTGTGGCAGCTGTGAGGGCAGAGGGAGGCCGCTCCAAGGTCAGAGTTCTAGCTCCAATCTCGGAGCACATTTCCGAGGTTGTAGCTGGGACTCCAACCTATCCTATGGCCATCTAGACAGTGTCTAGTGGCCATAGGATTGCACGCTTAGGCTCATAATCACCAATAGAAGATTCAGGAATACCTACGAACATAGGAAGCTGCCTTATACTGAGTCCGACAATTGATCCATTTAGACCAGTACTGTCAACACTGGCTGGCAGCAGCTCTCCAGGGTTTCAGAAAGGATTCTTTCCCAGCCCTACCTGGAGATGCCAGGGATTGAACCTGGGACCTTCTGCATGCAAAGTGTGTGCCCTACCACTGAGCTACAGCCTCTCCCCACATCTGAACATGCCATTATTTTTTGTAGTGTGTACGTGAATATATTTGGAAGATCTGGTTTTCCTATATCTTTCTTCCCCCTTCTTTCAGCAAAGCACTTGGCCTTTCTCCAGATATAGATTTGGTTAGAAGGAGAAGAGCAAAAACAATTTGAAAAGAGGCGCTTTGGGTGCATTTGTATTGAGGATTACGTTTTACCAACAATTTGTTACAGTTAAGTAATTGGTTGTATTTTGTTACTGCATCTTCATAGTCCTGTTAATAAACTTTGGAGTCAAATAAAAACATTTGATTATTTTCCATATAATGAGCCGGTTATATAACTGGAGAAGGTGCTGTGCTGGGAGAAACTGCTCTTTGTATTCATAAGTTGAAGTGGGGATGTTTTGTCTGAAGAACCTGCTTGGGAAGGTGACCGTCTTTGTGCCTCTGAAGCACTGATACCCTTGGTAGCCTACCTAGTTTCCATTTGGAACCGCCAAGATGTTCTAACCGTCGCCCGGTTGGCTTTTCTAGACCAGGCGTCTCCCGCCCCCACCCCATCCTGGCAGCTTGTGGATCGCAGGCCTGTCACTCAGCTCAGTGTTCTCCCACCTTGGGTCCCCAGATGTTTTTGGCCTACAACTCCCAGCATGCCCCAGCCAGCTAAGGCTCTTCATTAGTTAATGGCCACCCCCTTCCTATTTTCTTACCATGATGCAGGATGTTATCTGTGACACATGCTGTCTCTTTGATTCAGCGTTCAGTGCCAACAGCATGGGAGAGTTCAGATGACCACAATGTTGGCTTGAATGAGCTGGCAAGCAAATGGGAAATTGGTTGAGTTTCCCATTTTATCCTAACCAGGAAATGGTGGTTAACAGCTTTGGAACAAGCCAGGATATTAAGCCAACTTCAAATGCTATTGTTTAATAGCATTTCCGAAAACTGTTAATTAGCCATAATTATCCCATTTGGACAAAACACAAAAGTGTACTTTACTGATGTGTTCCTGATTTGTTTGTTCAGTTGTGTGAAGGGAGGAGTGACAGGGATGGCTGTGCAGCCAAAGGGCTTGTTCATATCTTGGCTTATTAAGCCAAGATATGATTATCCAAACGCCATCTACATCTCATAATATATACAAAAACATTGCATTCGGAGTTCGATTGGAAAGCCACAATGCCCCAGATCCCACTATCCACACATGCAAGACATTCATATGCACAACTCGAGCTTTACTCCTAGTCTTTTTATAATTTAGTAATCTTCCCCTGGCAAAGCTCTCAGTATGGACCATTTGCGTGCCTTCGAGGCAGGGGATTGGATGTATGAAGGGATTTCTTTCCACAAAATAAAATAAATTGGAGGTGAGGAAAACTAACAGTCCATTTATCAACCCATGCATGTTGCTGTTGGGGGAAGAATGCCCAACACTCCTTCCCTCATCCATATAGATGATGATTACATCCATTTTAGCATGTTATTACAAAAAAGTTGAGCCTCCCAATTCATTCTGTTTGCATGCAAATATGACAGTGTAGGATAGGAAGAGAAAGACATTATATGATCTATGAAATCAATAAACTTGAATGTATATTGCAGGCCATGAAGGGTTTTTTTTTGTATATTTGCATTATAGATCCACTCTTTACACTGTATAATTTCATTCAGGTGTGAAAATGAATTTTGGGGAGTACCAAAATTCTGTGTGCAAATCACTTCCACATTCAGTTACTTGGACTTCATGAATTTAGCCAGAGGGTCAGATCCAGACTTAGGGCTTGTTCGCACAACACGGGAACCGCGGGGGAGCAGAAGTCCTCCGCGGTTCCTGTGTCGTGTGAACGCCGACCAGGGGTGCCCCCGCGGGACAGCCGCGCGCCGGACGCATGCAAAGTGACCATGGTCAGTAGAGGGGTAAGCCCCTACCGTGCGTGGCCACCGTGCCGTCCGAACAGCTGGCGCCTGTCCCGCGGGGGCCGCACAGAGGCAGCAGCCCAGAGTGGCTGGAGCTGCCGCCGCTCCAGCCTGTAGGGGCAAACGGCCCCTCTGGGCATCCCGGAGCCCCACCCCCTAGTGCCGGGAGGCCCGCACTGCAGTGCAGGAATTGCGGGGTCTGCCCATGCGCATGGGGCGCAGGTCGTCTGCGGTGCCCTGCCGGACCCCGCGGACGGCTCCGTGGTGCCTCCCCCGCCCACAGCTTGGGTCGTGCAAACCAGCCCTTAGACTCACTGAAATCAATAGGACTTAGGTTAGTCATTACTAACTAAAGGGAACAATCCTATGGCCCCTAGGCATTGTCTGGGGGGGAGGTGGCATAGGATAGTTTGGATTCCCAGCTCCAAGGTCAGAGACTGCGCTCTGGCCTCGAGCTGGGAATCATTGCTCCGATCCCCTCCCCTCGCAGGAGTCGCAGCTGGCATGGAAAGAACCTCACCGGCTGCTTTCCGAGCTCAGTAAGCGACCTTGGAGAGGGGTCAAAGGGGACAGCTCAGGGAGGAAAGTAGAGTGGCCAGGATATGAGGTATCCTGAAGCTGCTCCAGCCTCCTTCCTACCCCCTTCGAAGCGCCATTGATAGATGGCTGAAAACAGAAGATGCAGTGGGAGGGGCAGGAAGGTGAAGATTCCCTCTGCTGCTCCTCTTGCTCTGCATTGGATGCCTGTAATCCTCGGAGTTCGGGGGCTTCTGGCCATCCCCATAGGATTGCACCCTAAGTCCCATTGTTTTCAATGAATAAGTACCGGTATGTCTTGGTATGGATCCAATCAACAGTATTCTTAGGGTGCAATCTTATGCATGTTTAGACAGGAAAAAAAAGAATGCTGACTGGGGGATGCTGGGAGTTGTAGGACTTTTTTCTGTTTAAACATGCATAGGATTGTGCCTTTATTTAATCACAGAACTAAACACAGAAGTTACTCACTCAATCTTATCCATCCATCGTAAATTTTCTACTAATTTCTTCTCTTAAATTAACAAACTTGCCATTCATTTTTGCCATATTTTTTTTTATTTATTTTAAAAATAATGAATACAACAACAAAAAATACAACATAAACATTGTGCGCCCCCCACCTCTTGGGACCAAGTTATATTTCTCACCCCAATTTTTTTTTTTTGGTATGTGTATATATACAAGCTATTATTCTATATTCCAAAAATATAACAAATCTTGACAAGGTTTGTTCCCCCTCCCCTTTACCAACACATAATCCAAAAATTTGCCCCTCATTTTTGCCATTTTAGTAATTGACTTTGCATACTTCCTGCTCGGCATGACAAACCCTAGGTTTTCTATCATCACCAAAAGGAGCCTGGGATTCCCCCCCCCCATCTATTGTACACTTCAAAGCATTTGTCCTGCCCAAAAGGTGCCATGCTGTGATGCTCCATGGAGGTGTTTTTCCACACTCCGCTGTGAAATAAATACGAGGCACAATTGTGACCTCTCAGTATAAACAAAGAGGTTTATACTGTAGGGGAAAAATAATTCTGGAAGAAGAACCCTGCCATTCCAAACATATTCCTGTTTGGACAAAATTGGCAATGAAGAATGACCCATTAATATGGAAAGAATAGTTAGAACTCTGTTTGTTTCCTGATCACACAGACCTTGTGCACTGTACAATTGGTTTGCGTGCAGTGTGCTAATGTGGAAAAGGCTGCAGAGGCTGAAACTGGTTTTAGGAAGGCAAGAAAGACCAGTGAGCAAAGGTAGAAAAACAAGCTTTACCAGAGGCCCGCAGAATTTCCACAAGTATATTGCTAATACTATCAGCATGTTCTTGCCCATTGTCAGAGCAGCCCTGCTATTGCAGAGGAACAGACAATTAGTGTAGTAATGAGAAACTACAGGGTTAAATGTTGGAGCTAAAGACTCCACCTTCAGACTGTTCTTGTCTTTTGCTTTCATTTTCCTATTCTGTTCTGTTTATTTGTTCTTCAGTAAACTGCTTGTGGTTTGGGGGCTACAAAAACTGAGTAGCTTTTCTGCCTTTTTTTTAAAGTGAGGAACTTAACAATTACCGTAGTCTGTTCATTACGCTGGGTCTGTCAAGCACAACTTCCTCTGCAGCTAAGCACTGAGGGAATGATGAGTCAAGCTCTAGTAGAGGGCTGGTTGTCAGGCAGACTGTATTCTGTTGACACAGTATAAGAATTCATGTACCTCAATAATTCCAATTAAATGTCTTTTCTGAATATGCAATTCTAGAGAATGTTTCTGCCTGTAATCTACTTAATACGTGCCAAGGTATTCTAGCAATGAAAACAAGTGTTGCAATATCCTTTCTTCACTGCATAGTTCAGGGATGCAAATTCAACTGTCCTGGCCTAGATGTGTGCATTTCATTCTCCATAATCAATGCCTTCCTATTATGGAATGGTCACTTCCCTACTCCCCTATTTTTACACCATAGAGGTAACCTTGGTGCTCAGGGCCGGTGCTACCATTAGGCCAACTAGGCAGCTGCCTAGGGCGCAGGGCTAAAGGGGGCACCAGAAATAGGGAGGGAGGGCTCAAGTGGGATGGGGGGTGCTAAATATAATCTGATCTTGCCTAGGGCACCAAACTACCTTGCACTGGCCCTGTTGGTGCTTAATTGCTTATGCTCTGCCTGGGTCATTATTAAACATTATTAAGTAGGCACTTTATATTACAATGCAGCATGTTCTTTCATTAGCCCAGTCTTTTCATCCATCAATGAACAAAATTGTTCTCAGCCTATTGGTAAGCCAAATGCTTAGCTCCTGTAAGTATCAATTAAGAGTGATCAGCACTTTTGCTAATCGAGATAGTGAAGGAGCATTGTGAACCTCATCCCAGTTCAACAAGGGCAATCACCATGCAGAAATAAACTGCTTACCTTTTCTGGAAGTGGAATGTTCCTGCTCCATCTTGAACACATGGTTGGTTGGTGCTTGTCAAATTTGAGAGCACCAACCACCTACTTATTTGAGAGATGGAGAATTGATTCTAGCTTCTTTCCCCCATCAGCAGGATGGTCAAAGCTTCCAACATCATGCTAGCAGACATCCACTAGTACAAAAGGAAGATCTAGCCCCTGCTAAGACAAGCCAATCCTGGAGACTCCCAGTGTTAAGAATCCGCCCCCTTCTTTACACTACTGCTACACTACACTTCTTTACACTATCCTTGCACAATGCACAATGCACAAGAATCAGCCTTTTACTGATGCTAGGCAATACTCATCTCTAATATTTCATTTCATTTATTTCATTTCTATACCGCCCCACAGCCGAAGCTCTCTGGGCAGTTCACAACAGTTTATACATAAAAACAACAACAATAAAAACATACAATATAGTTAAAAAGATTAAAAACCAAATTTAAAAGCACAGTTTAAAATGACAATACAAAAGTTAATAAAACTAAGCCTACAGGTGACAATTCCCCCCACCCCCCGCGTGCTATTTTGAGCCATTAACTTTTGAATGCCTTGGCATAGAGTGAAGTCTTAACCTGACGCCAACAACTCCCAGGTTGGCGCCAGGTGGGTCTCAGTGGGGAACTTATTCCACAATTGGGGGGCTAACACTGAGAAGACCCTCCTCCTTGTTGCCACTAACCGAGCCTTTCTTGGAGGTGGCAGTCGGAGGAGGACCCCAGATGTTGAGCGTAGTGTCCGGGTAGATTGCGGTTGGGAGAGACATTCTGTCAGGTATTGTGGTCCTAAGCCGTGTAGGGCTTTATAGGTTAGAACCAGCACCTTGAATTTGGCTCGGAAGCATATTGGCAGCCAGTGCAAATGGGCCAGAACTGGTGTAATGTGCTCTGACCTTCCGGTCCCCACAATAAGCCTGGCTGCCACATTTTGCACAAGCTGCAGCTTCCAAACAGTCTTCAAAAGCAGCCCCACGTAGAGTGCATTGCAGTAGTCTAGTTTAGAAATTACCAGAGCGTAGATTACTGAGACCAGGCTATCCCTGTCCAGATAGGGGCATAGTTGGGCCACCAGCCGGAGCTGGTAGAAGGCACTCCTTGCCACTGAGGCCACTTGAGCCTCAAGTGACAAAGATGGCGCCAGGAGTACCCCCAAGCTACGAACCTTCTCCTTCATGAAATGAAATGAATGAAATATCCATCCAGACTAAAAAAAAACCCACAACAACCCTGTGGATTGTGTTCTTATTTATAACCTTCCACATATCAGCCAAGTTTACATACATTGACCAAGAAAGAAATAGAAAACATTCCTATGAATGCACTTTAAATTCAGCCTGCAAAACACATCGTTTTTGTCAATGAACATCACAAGCCTATGCATGTTTACTCAGAAGTAAGTCCCACTGTGTTCAGTGGGTCCATAGCGTTTATGATTGCAGCCTAAAATGTTATATTATCTTTCTAAATTATTGAGTGCTGTTCTCTAATATTAAAAGTCACCGATAAAAAAACTGGTATCTGCAACTTCTTTGGAGTTTATTTTCTATATTTTATTTAAGTGGCTTGTACCATGTCTTTAAAAATGAAACATTTCCCAAGGCTGCTCGCAGCAATAAAAACAACAGAACAATAGCAACTCAAAATTAAGAACATAAGACTGAATGATTTTAAGGGCACAATCCTATGCAGGTTTAGACAGAAATAAAGTCCTATAACTCCCAGCAGACAGTATGGTTTCCTGGGGAATTCTGGGAGCTGTAAGGCTTTTTTCTGTCTACAGCCGCATAGGACTGTGTCCTAAGAAGAGCTATGCTGGATCAGACCAAATGTTCAGCTAGTCAGCCCAGCACTAAAGCTTCTTTTAAGCAGTCTCTCAGAATTCTCAAAATTTGATGCTAGGAAAGAGGTTGAAAATAAGATGGAGAATATCACAATGTCTTTATATGAACATATAGTATGACCATATTTTGAATAGTATATTCAGTTATTGTCATCCTATCATAGAGTTGGAAAAGGTCCAGAAGGGCCCACCCCTGAAAAAATGATCCAAGCTCGGGTCTGTTTAACATCTTCCACAGTGAAGAATCACACCAAGAATGTATTTTCCTACTTTGCAGTCGGATGAATCCCACGCTCCTTCACTAACCCTTTAAGTCATTTGTCCTCTAACAGCATCTGCCTTCCTGCTGGTTTCCTGCTCCTTAAGTATTTTTAAAAAATGTTTGTTTTTTTATCTTTATCTTTTTAGCAATATGCTCTTCAGTTATTATTTTGCTTGTCTAATCATCAACTTACATTTGTTTTGCCAAAGTTTGTGCTCCTTTTTGTTCTCATTTTGACAAGACTTCAAGGTGTTTTTTTTAAAAAAAAACACAAGAGTCTTTGGGGCCATTTTTAGCTTCTCCAACTTTGCTCCTTAACCATGCTGGTTCACTCATTTAACTGAACAGGTTAAATCAAGAAAAACACCAGTGATATTTGTTATATGTAAGCTCTACTGGAAAAAGTCTGTGCTAGTGGTTTATCCCATTCTTTCCCCCTGTATTTTGTTGAAGGAAAACACAAGGACAAAAAGGACAATCAGAAATTATGCTTTCCAAAGTTTACCAGAAATCATAATCATGACATTTAGGTGCTTCCAGATGAGCCTTTTATCCTGCAATCACCCTGCCTCAAACACAGAATTTTACTGGGAAATGCGGGGAGGTTAAGAAGTCATCTTCCATTTGTTTCTCTCCCATGTTCCAGTATCAGAGGCAGTATGCTTATGTACATCAGTTGCTGGGGAACATGGACATGAGGGTGCTGTTGCACTCATGCCCTACTTGTGGGTTCCAGTGGGCAGCTGCTTGGCCACTGTGTGAACAGAATGCTGGACTAGATGGACTCCTAGTCTCATCCAGGATGGCTCTTCTTATGTTCTTAAATTTTCCCTCCACTTCTTCCATCTTTTTTCTTACCAAAAAATCCATTAAGGAGGAAAAGACAGAATAGCTGCACCATGTCTTTTTACTGGTAGCACTAGGAGCCCGCTGCCTGGAAGCACCCATATTCTCCAGTTCAGGGGTGGGGAACATGTTTTAAGTGGGAGGCCAAATTGTCCTCAACCAGGCCCTCTGTGGGCTGGATGTCAGTAGGCCCCACCCCATCGCAGAATCCAAGGAGACTCCACGGGCCAGATGGGGAACCTCTGCAGGTTAGTTTAGGCTCGTGGACTGGAGGTACCCCATCCCTGCTCTAGTATGTATGTATAGAATTGCAGCCAAAATCTTAAAATTATTATTCCTGCCCCCCACTTTTTAAAAAGAGATATTTTTTTTCTTTTAAATTATCCTATATCCATGGGATTTGCCTTGCTCATTTAGTATGAATCTAGTAACATTGCTTAAGACAACATCAACTTAATACAGTGAGTGGATCAAACTATTAAAAAACAATTGCCTTGATCCACATAACTGCAAGTGGTTGAGTGTATCTTCCAGTTTGCAGTTCAACCGTCACAGATCTGTCAAACTGCCAAACCACTTTTTAGAATACTCCCAAGTTTGAAGAGTGGTTAGGCAATTCATAGTTACCAAAGCGAGAAAGCCAGTATTATAGCTTACACATACATAAGACCCCTCACAGTCAATCACCCAATGCAGCAGTGGTAATCTATACATGCAAAACAAGCATCTGTGGAAAGACCACCCTTTTAAATGTGATTTTACACAAGCAAAACATAAAACTCATCTGCTGAGCCCAAGATGACCACACTGATCACCTCTTTGCTGTTACAGAAATCAGATTCCAGCACCCTCTTCCTGCATCGTCATCAATATGTTATTATTTATGTACGTGTTTGTTTGAATAGTGCCATCCAATAGAAGGAAGTAATCCCAACAGAGTGAGAGTAAACAGACGTCATTTCCATTGATAGGAACATTACTGGTAGGGGGGGGGCATGGAGATGTGGCATGTAAAGGGAGCTAAATAGGAGCGAGTGACCAACTGTATCAAAGGCAACAGAAAGTTCAAGAAGAATAAAGACTGAACAGAGGTGCTTAGATTTTGCAGTAAGGAGGTCATCAGTCAATTTTGTGAGGCCAGTTTCAGTTGAGTGCTAGGGTGCACACCAGATAGAAGGGTCAAGAGTAGAACTGGCTATAACTTGTAATTGGTTGCCTAATAAACTTGATTTGGCTTGAGTAGAACTGGAAGAGAGAACATTGAGACAGCAGGAGTAAGCAGCACATGCAAGAATTTTGGATGCAAGGATACATAGGAGAAGGGGCAATCGCTGGAGAAGACGGGTGGGTTTTTGAGAATAGGGGAGACTGACAACATTGAACACAACAGAGAAAGAGCCAGACAAGAGAAAGTGTATGATGATGTGGTGAAGAGTAAGGATGATGGAGAGTGGGTGGAGAGAGAGATGGCAACCAGGAATGGGATGGGGTCCAGGGAGCATGTGGTGGAAGTAGATGAGGACAGCAAGAGGAGGAACAAAATAGGAAAGGATAGAGAGAGATGTAAGACTGTCAGACTCCATCAAGGGATTGGTAAGAATGTCTACTCAGCAGGAGAAATACTTGCATACAGGTTGTTGTATGAAAAAGGGTCGCTGGAACAGGGCTACTCTCTGTAATTATTTGTTATTACATATCGGTTACCTAAGTCCTACTCATGTCAGTTGAGTAGATGTAGTGACTTTTCAAACCAAATGTTTCAGAGGGGGTAGCCATGTCAGTCTGTTGCAGCACCTTAAAGGCTGACATATTTATTATGGCACCTTAAAACCAACAAAGTTCTGCAGCACCTTAAAGGCTGACATATTTATTATGGCATTATTCTGTTAGTCTTTAAGGTGCTACTGAACTCTTTGTTGGTTTTTCAAACCAAAATTTGTAATTAACTTTCCAGCATTAAAGCAATTTCAAGATATTTTTATTATTCTTATGTTGCAGAAATTTGTACACACATTAATGTATAGTTTGTTTGTCCCCACTCTATATTCTTGCAGTGCAATAAGAGACTAGAAACATAAACATAAATATATCTATATTTTATTAGAGAATGTATCTAAAATACAATATTATTTTCTTTTTTTAAATTATGGCATTATTTTAAATGGTACAGTACTCTGTATTATATCTATGGTATCAACAATTTTTACATATCATAGTACTTAATTTAGGTCATTTGCATTTCATAATTAAAAATAGAATACACTTACATTAAGACATGATTCAGATTTATGGCTAAAAATGTAAAACAATTAAAATATTTATGCTTCAAACTGTTTAAAAGCTACATAAAACATTTAAGCTTCAATACTAATGTTGCATTTTAATGCCTATGTTGATGCAACGTAGTATCCTAAATCAGATAGATGTAAATCAGGTTTGCATTCCATGAAAGATTCAAGTTACTGAGTACATGTAACCTCATATGTTACATGAGGTTACTTTTTCTGTTAGAAATGGCTTATTTTTCTGTGGCTTATCATCCTACCCCTTGAAGACTGTCAAGGGAAAATATCCTATACAACATCAGCACCAATATCACCACAATTCTCATCAAGCATCACACCATGATTCTGCTCCCCTGCCCTCTTCCCAGCATACACACTGCATACACACCCACACTGCAGTCAGTAAGCTTTCCTCTTGGTTTATGGCCTTTTGCATTTCATTATTAAGAACTTATTAAGATGATAGGCAGAAAAGAGAGCACTAGGAGAAAAGAAGAGATTTTGCCAGTGCATATATGGCATTAGTTTGATTTGTGCTTAGCAGAAGAACTCAGCCTTCAAGAACACAGCAACATTTAATTGACACAGCTTATTGGAATGAGGCTCTAACTTCTCTGCTCTTCAGGGGCTGACAAGGCCGCCAGTTGTCAACCATGGTGCACTGGGGCTCATTCTCTTCATTGAAGCAAAGACAACGGACTTTGTTAATCTGGAGGGAGGGAAAGACAGGGGATCAGTATTCATTTGCTTCCAATGGAGCTATGTGTATGGCTGGAGAGTCTCCCTTTCTGTGTATGGCAAACAAGGAATGTGCGTATATGTGTGTGTATATGCAACTGTTCTCTGCTTTTTGTTATTGGTGTATATTTGAAGGGGCAATTTAATTTTTCATTACAATGCCATCATTCTTCCCATCGTAAATTTTTCTCATGCGGAAAAACAGACCAGTCTGGCGTATCACCGGCTTAAAAGGAGAACAGGAGCACAGCTTAATCCCTGCTCTTTCAAAGTTCCAGGCTTGATCTCTAGTATCTAAAGCAGGGCTCTCCAACCTTGGGTCCCCAGATGTTTTTGGCCTACAACTCCCAGCATGCCCCAGCCAGCTATGCTTATATTAGATCAGACAGCTGGTACATGTAACCCATTCTTGTCTAATCTGACAGGCAGTAGCTCTTCAGCATCACACACGGGCAGAGGCCTTTCCCAGTCCTAATGCTTTAGATCAGGGCTCTCCAACCTTGGGTCCCCAGATGTTTTGGGCCTACACCTCCCAGCATGCCCCAGCCATGCTGAAGAGCTACTGCCTGTCAGATTAGACAAGAATGGGTTACATGTACCAGGTGTCTGATCTAATATAAGCAGCTTCATATATTCATGCATTAGAGAAAAATGTCTTAAATGGACTGTAGCTGCCTATGTTATTTACACAGAATCCAAAACATAGTTCTGCCCTAATAGTTTTGTGTCTTAAACTGTGTCTTATTCATTCATTTATTACATTTTTATACCGTCCAATAGGCAAAGCGCTCTGGGCAGTTTACAAAGATTATATTTGTAAAACAGCCGTATTATAATACTGCTGCAGGTGCCTGAAGTGACTAATAATTATACCTGAGAATATAGGCTTTTCAAAAGAGGTTTTTCCTAAACTTCCCATGTGTATGACATTTATTCAGTTGTAGTACAGCTATCCCTTCAGACTTAGTCTTCCATGTGTGTGCATCTCTGTGTGTGATTTTTGCACTTGCTCATATCCAACATCAAATTCCTGGATGTGGATTTTATTAAGCTTGCCCAACAAAGCTCTCTCACATGCAATACGGTTAAGGCATATCCAATTAAATGTGGGTTATGCTCCTTAGAAAAAACCCTTAATTTCATTTAACTGATTGAGGGTGTTGTGTCTACGAATTGACACAAGTGAATAGAAATTGCTTACACAAGTGCAAGAATGGCTATATTGTATGATAGCACATCTCTCATTTACTAGTAAAGGATGCAACACTTTGTCTTAGCCCAGAAAACCACACACCTTTCCCTCTACATCTCTCATCGAATTGGATGTGTTTATTTGTGAGCAATCATGCAACTGGGCTAGATGGCCGAGGACATATTGGCTGTGTACTTTAAAAATAATGTACTATGTTGGTTTGAGTTTCCTGGAAGCCTGTGAGACTTCCTGAGGAGGATAGATTTTTGAGAATATTATCTTTTGCTCTTCCTGTCTCTTCCCACCAACCCCTCCTATCAAGCCAGTAACAGCTGGTGGGCAAGTTTTTACACTGGAGAAAGGGTATATGAGGAAAGGGTCAGACACCACTTCCAGAGCATCACTTCCCCAATCTTCAAAGCATTCCCATGGGGCTGCTACTTAGCAGAACAAAACCAGGGGATATCCTAACCATAGATCTTTACACCTGGTTATGCCCTTATTTGTCACATATCAACACAACCCACTGGAGCATGAGTGTCACTATATTTTCTTATGGTAAGCTGCAGTTCCAGTGTAGACATCTTACCATTCTTGAAACCAACAAACAGAAAGATTAAAGTGTTTCCTGATAAATACAATTTTGGCAGCTAGAGTTTTTACCTGTTCCTTGCTGACAGTTACGGGCTCCTTCAGAACAATCCAGGTGACGCATTCGAGCAAGGGGGGAGTGGTCAGTGATCCTGGATAGGTCCAGTAATCACGGGAGGCAGGAAGCAGACCAGTGGGATCAAAGTTTGTGAAGGCAGCCTTTTTGCCCTAGAACAAATTTCAAAAGTCTGATAAAACAATCTAATGTGAAAGTTGAAGGTCTGTACACATGCTTTGCAAGTGATTATGTAGTTTGTAAGGGAGGTTCCATACTTCTTGCCAAAAGTATTCAGCTATCAATGAAAATTTTAACAGCACAATCCTATGTATGGGGAGGAGCTGTAGCTCAATACTAGAGCACATGCTTTGCATGCAGAAGGTCCTAGATTCAATGCCTGGCTTCTCCAAGAAGGGCCAGAAAAGAATCCTGCCTGAAATCCTGGAGAGTTGCTGCCAATCAGTGTCGACAATACTGGTCAATCGACCAATTGACTGACTCAGTGGGCCGGTTCGCACGACCCAGGCTGCGAGCGGGGGAGGCACCAAGGGGCCGTCCACGGGGGCCGGTGGGGCACCGCAGACGGACCTGCACCCCCCGCGCGTGGGAGGACCCCGCAGTCTCTGCACCGCAGTGCGGGCCTCCCGGTGCTAGGGGACAGCGGCCCGGGATGCCCAGAGGGCCCGTTTGCCCCTACAGGCTGGAGCGGCTGCAGCTCTGGCCGCTCTGGGCTGCCGCCTCTGTGCGGCCCCCACAGGACGGCCGCCCACTGTTCGCACGGCAGGGTGGCCACACACGGTAGGGGCTTACCCCTCTACCGCCCATGGTCACTTTGTGTGCGTCCCGCACGTGGCCGTCCCGTGGGGGCACCCCCGGTCAGCGTTCGCACGACACGGGAACCGTGGGGGACTTCTGCTCCCCCGCAGTTCCCATGTCGTGCGAACACGCCCAGTATAAGGCAAATTCCTATATTCCTAACTCATAAGCAAGTTCCATTAAGTTCAGTGGGATTTACTCCCAGCTAAGTGTGTATAGGGTTGCAGCCTAAATTTTTTTTTAAAGCATGCAGGTATTGGAAAGAGGGGTAGAAATGGAAGAAGGACTGTCAGTGATTGAAACAAGCTCCTGTTGCATTCAAAAGCTGTATATTAATGAGAGGTTTAGTAAGTGCAGATTCTCCTGTCACTGTCACAACAAAATCTGCACCTGCTGAGCTTCTGCACAAGTCTCGACTGCACACATGGACCTTGGGATCACAGCCAGTCATGAATAGTTGACTGCCTCTTAACCCAGGCTACAGTGTGGATGGTAACATTTCAAAAGAAGAGAAACCTAGTGAGGGTATATGTATCCTCCTCCTAAAAGTTGTGGGATGATGCAAATCAACTGAACAAGGGCAGGGCGTATTTATTTTTCCTCCCCCACTTCTCAAGGGCACCAAGCGAATGTTTTCCTTCAAAACACTTAAGGAACCGAAATACAGTTGAAAGCACTGTTCCAAGTTTTTGTTGTTTGAATATAGGTTTCTTACTGACAAAAGATCATTATTCAGTTGAAACATGTGGAGTGAGCAGCTAAAAGCAATTCCCTTGTAATACCCGTACAATTATGTTCTTTGAAAGCAGAATACAGAAACCCACAGTGCAATTATTCTTAGCTGTCAAGGAGACAGAAGCATTACCTTGTGTTTAATGGAGTCCAGTGCATCAACAACTTTCTGTATTCCAGGACAGGCGCTTCCTACCTGTGATATAAAAGGCAGGTATGTATGTACTTACATTAACTAGTTGAAGAAGCATTTTTTAAAAACCCATCCCAGTGATCCATTTCATAGGAATTTATCTTAATTCAAGAAGGAAAATTTGAGCATTGTTTTGAAAGCCACGTGGTTTATCACCTATCATCCAAGTCCTAAATATATTTACATGAAAGGAAATCTCATTGATTTCACTGGAGCACAGCACCAAGGAATAGTGGTGTAATTCAATGATTTATTTGCTGCTTGTCCCTGTAAATGGATAGACACTTTCCTGGTCATCACTTTTAAAAGGAAAAGCAGAAAATCAAGCATATGTGCACCCTACACAACTTACAAAGGGCAGCATCTTACACTGCCACTGTACCTCCGCTAGTTCTATTGCACAAGTGTAATGGACTGCTAGTGCAACAGGAACTCACAGTTCCCAAAATAAGCTTGGAAGCTCCACTGACCTGTCCCATTCCTGACCTTCTGGGAGCTCCACTGACTTGCCCCATTCCAGAAACTAGCATTGCTGTTTGTTTCTGTTTTATTAAGGAACTGCTAGTTCCTGTTGTGCTAGTGGTTCATTCTGCTAGTGCAGGGGCTGTACCGAATACTGCCCTTAGTATGTGTGTGCGTATACCTGATAGCAAACCAATGTGCAAGAAACCGCTCTGTGTGCTCAAGATTAGGGCCTCAATCATTTGCAGTTATGGAGTTCTATCAGTCAAAATTGAAGTTATTTGACTCTCCCGTAGCATGTGGTTTGGCTCACTTGCATGAGTCATCTGGACTTATTTACACTGCAAACACCTTTCTGCAATATATCTTATCTTGAAGTGTTGGGTTGATTGGTTTGTGACGTTTGCTAACAGACAATAGTTCTATATCATAGCAGAAGGTTGGTCTACGTGGCATTTTGGGCCCTTCCAACTATACGAATCTGTGATTTAAAAAACAAACAAAAAAACCCTGACCTATTCAATTATCACAGGAAGTCAAAGGACTAAAATAAAGGGAACACAGTATCACAAAGCCACCTTGCATGACTGTGGTCAGTAAATTCACCTTGTAGTGGAGTATGTCACCTTGAGCAAAATGTTCTGCAAAGGCAGTAACGAGAGTGAAAGAGGATATAAAGGTACTAACCTTCCAAAACACGCCCACCACTGCCAGACCATCAGAATGCTTGACAGCCTCATCAAAACTACCATACTTTGTGTTCCAGTGAACCAAATGAAGCTGGAACCAAGAGAAATGCAGAAAGAATATGCCTATTAAAAATACCTTGCCTCAAACTTAGGATCTAGATAATTCATATATTAAACATTAACAAGAAATAGACCCTTTCCTGCAGAGACATCAAAAGAAAGAATTGCTAGGAGCTTGTTCGAGCACTGATTTCCTTTGCCATGCAGTAAGGAATGCAAATATAGATATTTTTGCTGTGTTCTCACACTGGCTTTTCATGCCCATTCAAACAGGTGTTGAAATGCAAACATTCTGCCCTGTCCTGCAGAGTAAATTGTAAAAAATTCTGGAGGCCTTTAGCAGTTCTTTGCCTGAATAATAACTTTGGGGTTTGGCCTGATGAAAATAGATCTGAGTTTATCTTATATATTTCTTTATTTCAGAAGGCATGGGTCATGTAGATTGAAAGATGAGAGAGGGAGGATTGAAATTATTATTATATTATCAGATGTCTATACAACAAATTATCTATGTGTTGTACAATTTTAGAATTAGAATAGAGTAAAATACAAAAAATACAAAGCTTTAAAAAGCACAATACAATGTAAAACCAACACAATAAAAATACAAAAGACAGCATGATAACAAATAAAACACCACAGTATAAAACTGCCCAGAGAGCTTCAGCTGTGGGGCGGTATAGAAATGAAATGAAAACAACAACAACAACAACAACAACCTGATAAAATACAGTAAAAATAAGGAGGAAAAAATAGCCAAGAAATAAACAAGAGTTAAAAACTACAAATATATAGCAGGGATTAAAATAGCCAAGATTTAAAAGGTGTGGGAGAACAAGAAGGCCTTAACCTGGTGATGGAAAGAAAACAAAGATGGTGCAAATTTCCTTGGGGAGAGCATTCCATAATCGGGGGGGGGGGGCTTCTGTTGGTGCAAAATGCAGCAGCCACAGTGATCTCTGAAGTTATTTATTTATATATTTATTTAATAGGGTTTTTTTTTACCCAGATCATGTTCATCTAGTATAATAGACTAAAAAGTTATGTAAACAAAAAATGTAGCTTCTGTTCAAAAGGCAAAGAAAGAGAATGGCAGGCTTCTATAGGAAGGGAATTTGTTTATTTATTTATTTTATTTTATTTACAGTATTTATATACCGCTCCATATCTAAACAGATTCCGGAGTGGTGAACCATAAAAAGTTAAAAACAGATAAAATAATAAAAACAATGCATTAAAAACAAGGTAACATTAAAACCATGGCTGGTCAACAAAGAAGGCTTCCCAGAACAAGAACAAGGATATCTTCAGCACTCCGAAAGCAACACGGTCAGAGTCTGCCTGACCTCCAGAGGCAGGGAGTTCCACAGATATGGAGCTGTCATACCGAAGGCTGAGTTCCATAGTACTGCCACTGAGAGCCACTGTGTGGAGGGCTTAGAGAGTGTTGGACTACAGCCAGGGAGAACTGGGTTCAAGTTCTCACTCCATCATGAAGTTCAACTCAGTGGCTATGGGACAGTCAGTACGTCCCACCCTAAACTACCTCACAGTGTTGTGAGGGTAAAATGAAAGCGAGGAAGGCCAGGATTAAAATGTCATTAAAACCTGCCATAAAAACACTGGAGCCACCATGTAAAGGCCCTGCTCCTTGCCCTGTCCTTTCTTCATGGGGGAGTACTACCCCAGATGTTCTCAGTGTACAAAAGGTCTCATGTGGTTCATGTTACTGGGCAGGAGTTCATCTGCTAAATAAATGTTTGATTTGTAAATAATTCTAGCTGCCACAAAATATTAGATCATTTGGTTTGATCGTTTGGACAGGCAACCTGGTACCCTCCACATATTTTGGACTACAGCATAAGAACATAAGAAGAGCCATGCTGGATCAGACCAAGGGTCCATCTAGTCCTGTATTCTGTTCACACAGTGGCCAACCAGCTGCCTGTGGGAAAGCAACAAGCAGGACGTAAGTGCAACAGCACCCTCCCACCCATGTTCCCCAGCAACTGGTGTACATAGGCATACTGCCTCTGATACTGGAAGAAGCATATAGCTAATCAGGACTAGTAGCCATTGATAGCCTTCTCCTCCATGAATTTGTCCAATCCCCTTTTAAAGCTCTCCAAATTGGTGGCCATCACTACAACTCTATTTATTATTTATTTAGAATGTTTGCAGCACTGCACTATAAAATACATAAAAATACAAAAACCTAAAACATATTTTAAAACAGAGGATTAATGATAATCCCTGACCATTAGCCATGCTGACTGGGATTTGTGGGAGTTATACTCCAAAACATCTGGAGGGAACCAGGTTGCTTACTCCTCCTACCACCTGCTTCTGTACCCAGTGCTAGGATCTTTTTGAACATCTATGCCCCGAAGGAAATGCTCAGAAGATTAAAAACAGGTCTTACCTCTGCGTCATATTTCACCCCTTCCACATTGTGTTCAGAACCGTGTCCTTCACAGGATCCCCAATGAATGTGGAACTGTTTAAGCTTGTAAGTCCCCTCAATTGGGCCACCTTTCAGCACTGAAAGTAAAAACAGCTGTATTATAACTTAATCCCTATAATCAGGGGAGACTGGTGACTCCTGTGTCAGTGGGGCTCCTTATCCAATGCAGCTTTTATTCTGAGCATTATAGGAGCTATGCATGGTGCTGAATTCCATCCCCAAAATAGGTTCACCACCATGGAGCACCAGAGGTCAGAGGCTGGTCTACTCACATGTACACAACAGTCCCAATCCAGAGAAAGTCATATTTAAGTCCCATTGAAATTAATAAGATATGCCACCCAATCCTACACATTTAGTTGGAAGTAAGTCCTACAGAGTTCAAGGATATTTACTCCCAAGTAACTATGCAGAGGACTGCAGACTTAAGTTAGTCACAACTAACATCCCATTGATTTAAGTGAAGTATACCTAGTTTAGTCTGGATTGGGACCAAAGCGGTTTTCCTGATTTCTGCAACTAGCAACGTAGGCATTGTAAAATTCAGCAAATTAGGCATGCAATGCATTTACACGTCACCACTTTTTAATGAAAAATAGCAATTGTAAATATATATGTTTAGATATATTTGCTTTTCTAATGGAAAAGAATAATATTTTTTAAAGGCATATATTCATTTTCTTCTTCATGGTTACAGAAGGACCTGCAGAGTCTGTAGCCCTGATCCAATTGAAGCCAATAGCAGATCTCCCATTACTTCATTCGATTCAAGAGTGCACTTTAACAAAACTAATCATCTGATCTTGCTGTGACATATTGAAGTGTCTCAACCAATCAGTAGAGAGGTATGCAGGGAAGCATAACTAAGCTATCTTCCCAAATCCAACTGCAGTTTTATTTCTTTGAGGAATTTTGTGAGGGTTTATTAAAGATTGCAACATTCACACACAAATAGGTTCTATGGTTCTGAAATTCGATGTGAACTAATTTGATAAGGGGTAATCTGTTCAAATAAAGCAATTTGATTATTATGGATGACCAAAAATTCAGCAGGCTTAGTTACTCAAGAGCCCATGTCTGGCTATTTTATACTAAGCAGCTAGTATCACTCCTTAGACTTACAACATCTTGATAGTGCCAAAGAAATAGGTTTTAGCTAAATCTGGCATGAGAAACAATTCATTTTGTAACCATCAATTTGCTGTCTGTCATGTCTGAAGAACCACAGTGAAAACCACATTACACTTTTTTTCTCTCTCCTTGCTTTTTTCCCCATTGCTTATGTCACATCCAGAGGGTATGAACCCCATGCCAAACTTTGGAATTCAAACCTGCTTGCCGGAAGATTCAATAGAGTTTAGGATCTGTATCTGAACTGCCTGACATGAGTTGGTTTTCAATGGATTAAACAACATTTTAAATTGTTTAATCCAACAGACAACATTTTAAATGCAAAATACATAGGCATATACATTCATATTGTCCCTGAGGGCTGGTCCACACATCTCCGTAATTGCTTGATCTCTTACCATTTGAATTAATCCATACTGAATGTGTGACTAACCTCCATTAACAAATACTGTGTTTGAGTTGTTATGAATGCTCAGATATAGTGCTTTATCTGTGATGGTTCTTTCACAAATGCATGTCCTCAAGTGATAAACATGCATGTGAAAACAGCTGAAATAGAAGGGAACATGGAGGCATGGGACCAAGGAACATTATGTCCCCGACATAATGTACCTTGGCCTTTCTATATGTTGGAATCAAAGAACCTAAGAATACATGTGGATTTGTAGTATGAGGTAGAAAAGACATAGCCTCAGATTCAGAAAAGTGTGAGTGGAGTTGTGGAAGAAGCTTTTCCACATCTTCCTTTGTGCTGTGGCCTTTTGCACATATGTGTGTGTGTGTGTGTGTGTGTGTATGCCATGGTATGCATGGCTGGAAACTGCTGTAAGAGGATAAAAAAAAAAAAAATTCCCCCCAAATATCCCATGCCTGAATGTACTGTGCTATTGCTGACATGAGAGAAACTAATAAGGATTTTTAAGGGATTAGGCTGCGTTGTCCTGGACTAACCCACAGGCCATTGTTGAGTTCAACCAGGGTGAGTTGTAATCACTATCCAGCAGCCTGACATACTGAACAGAACGTCATATTTTGGGGAGGGTTTTTTAAAAAATGTTATCTCTCCCAACCATATTTGGAGTAATACTTGGTTCTGAACCTCAGTTTCTGAACAATTACCCAGACTTCCTGGTTCAGATCATATAGAATCAGTTAGGTCACCATATCTTTCACCCTAAAAAACATTTTAGCAATTTCTTCTGATAAACAGCAGCCAGTTTCCCTGGGAGAAGTCAGCTGGGGACTCTGATAGTGCCAGAAGAAGGTTGAACATAAGGAGATAATGCTTGCCCTAAATGAACTCGTCGGCATAGCCTGGAGAACTGAGGAAAGCCCATTCTTGTTAAAATACACATTATTATTCCTGGGTACCCCAAGTCCTCATATGACATAGGCGACTTAGGGTTACTTCATACGCATTAATTTTCTGTGTTGCTAACACTTATGGTTAAAACAACAACAACAACCCTGCTAATCTGCATGCATGCTGCTATATATAGATGAAGCCTGTGTGTCTATTTAGCTGCGTGCGTGCGTGCGTGCGTGCGCACGCACACACACATATATATACATGTGTGAGAAATATTTAGCCATAGTTTTCTGTTGTGTCTACACAAATAGCACATGGGCCACACAGCCAATCTATATCTAGTCTGCCTACAAAAAAGTGATATCTTTGTAGAAAATTGTCACATGTGAAGCAATCCTAGTAAGCTGTGAGAGTTTGCACATATAGCTCCATGTGCAAATAAGTACACACATGCATATATCCACTCAATATTTATTTATATATGCTGTTCCTAAGAAGGATGGATAAGGAGAGAAGGAAGGGGACAGAACTGTATGATGGGGGTTGGGGTTGAACTTTTCCTCTGTACTTAATATATTTGGTAATTAAACGTAAAAGCTAACTATTCATTCTAAGGAAAACAGAAAGGAAGGGGGGGGGGAAGTTTGGCGAAATCTTGCTTTTTAAAGGTAGTGCCATTTCTCCCTATGTTCCCTTCCCCTTGGTAAGACATCATTAATATTTATAGAAGCCTACATATACATATTCATGTTATTTATGGCATGAAGAGAAATTTCAAAAACACCCTGGCAAAGTGTCCTTATAGAAAGGTGGTTTCCCCTTGGTTGACACCCATAGGCTACATCAAAAAGTTAAGTCAGGGTGAGGCTCAACTGCTATCAAATTGCTGTTTGGGGAGTTGTTTTATACTTTTTGAGTTATCACTCCAAAACTTCTTGGGCCTTATCAAGGTTTCCAGCTGCCTACTTTAGGGCTAGAAGAGGTGTCTTGAAGTGAAAGTTAACTTTTTCTGAATCCGACTCTCACCTTATGTATATTAAACATATCTTTTAAATAAAATTGCAAAGTGAATCATTAATAAAACTGGGCATAATTCATTCATTATTAGAATAGAAGAAGAAATATTAATTTACTCTGAGTGGAATTTACCTAGTGCAATAAATGAATAAATGTTTAATAAATTAGACCATAAAAGTACTAGTTCAACCAGCATAATCCATTTGTATGTACTTATGTGGGCTTTTCAGAACAAGTTGTGTATTTTCATTCTATATGATCTATGCTCTGCAACCTATATTGAACAGTTTCATTGATTTCAGTAACATTACTCTGATATAAATGTATTATGGATTGATGTCAAATTTGGCCTAAAGCTATTCCATGGTAACTAGGCCAACTGTTGTCTGTAGCAATATACAATTACTCTTTTTAAAAAAAATCATATATGTGGATAAGCTAGTTTTGAAAAACAGGGGGGGGGGGAATGGAACCTACCATAAGTTTGTTTATGTACATAGGGGGAAATGTAGGTCTCAATAACAGCCATTGAGTTAGACAGCAAAATATACTGTTGGCTGGGACAGTTGGTTCTGATGATATGTAGGCAGCTGATTTGCATTCTGAAAGCTGGCCATCTGAGTGGTGCACTTGTTTGAGCAGTATGGCTGCAAACTCACATGAAATTGCAACTTCCCTTCTGTGAAAAATAAAACTATTAACCAGTGGTTGGTACATTTCACAGAAGGGGACCTATGAGCTTGTGTGAGTTTGTGGCTCCCATGTTGACTACTCATGCAAGTAAGTCAATTCCATAAGCAACTTTCCCCCTCAAGTCAGCTGATAGCTTATAAGAACTGACTCACAGTTTGGAGAACCTGCCCCCTGCTCTAGATATGGCATAAATGGCGCTGGCCAATAACTGCAGTTCAATTTATATATTTGCATCACCATCTTGTAGCAAATAATTCTAGCAGTTGTTTTATATACTGTAATAACTTTTGGTTAAACAACAAATAAAGCTTTCTAGCTCACAAATTTGCTGTTAAGATGAGTTATGATACTGTGCTCAAAAGTACTATATTAGATTATAGGCATGTCAATTTAAAAAAAAAAAAAGCTTGCAGCAAAATCCGTATTTTATTACTCATCTTCCATGAAAGACTACTTATCTCCATGAAACTGTAGAATCATAGTTTTCAATATTTTCCTCTGCCTTTAAAGCACTGACTTTTTAAAAAAAACAAAACAAAAGGGCAGGCAAAGGGAAAGCCAATTTTTAAATTCACTTAATGATTAAAAACTTTTAACTACGGTACTTCTTTATAAAATGCAATCAACTGCGGGTTGAATCCAGACTTAGTTATCCTTCAAGTAGACCCATTGAAGAGGGGTTTCTCGTTGTGGTTGCTGCTGCCATTTTGAATATTTGAGCTGTGGCAGAGGCACGCTGTAGCTTGTTGTTCTGTGCAAACTTGGCGAGGACGGGCTGTTGGGGTGGTTAACAAGCCACCGGCAACCCTAAAACAGCCCATGGGTTCTGTGTGGCTTGTCAACCACCCCAGCAACCCATCCTCGATGGGTTCACACATAACAACAACATTCATAACAACATTTGGTGTGCCCCTACCGCAACTTGAATATTCAAAATGGAGGTGGCAGCCACAACAAGAAACCCACAGGGAAATTCACCCATGGTGGCTTCTCGTTACATACGAACCAGGTCATTGAGTTGAATCCAGACTTATTGATGCATAGAGTAGACCCACTGAAATCAATGGGACTTTAATTAATTAATTTAATGGAGGTGGCCACTGCGATGAAAAGCCTCACAGGAAAATTAACACATGGTGTCTTCTTGTTATGTATGAACTGGGTCTGAATGTCTAAAATCTTGATCTCTTTACACTGCTATCAAAAAACAAAATTATAAGTGATTTCATAGATCACAGAGTTGGAAGGAGCCTACAAGGCTATCGAGTCCAACCCCCTGCTCAATGCAGGAAACTAGAGGAGTGGTCTCCCATCCAAGTAATAACCAGGCTTGACCCTGCTTAGCTTTCCACACTCAGACAAGTTGATCCAGCGTAATCCACAGGCCTGCAATCAGTTCTTTGTTTCCAGAAGTGGGCTCAGGCAGAACATAACTGGAAGTTACTATGAAGTTCACAGCTTATTAACCAGGTAGGTTGCAAACAGGTTATAAATTCTCCCTTTAAATCATTGTTTTCTAACATCATTTTCTATAGTTGCACTCAGATGGTCATCACACTCTGCTGTGTCTCTGTAATAAAAGGCTTTAAAACTCCTGAAACTTTAAATAGGTAGGGAAATGCCTTTATTTAAGACCATCAAAGGAACTAATTTCTAGACTGGTACCAAACACAATGTCCTAAACCGATTTGGGTGTAATTTACAAGCCACACTGGAATAGTCTAACAGGGCTCTCTAACCTTGGGTCCCCAGATGTTGCTGGACTATAGCTCCCAGAATCCCTTGCCATTAGCCCTGCTGGGAGCTGGGTATGCTGGGAGCTGTAGGCCAGCAACATCTGGGGACCCAAGGCAGGAGAGCCCTAGCAGATGTGCAGGGTAATCCTATGTATGTTTACTCAGAAGTAAGTCCTTCTGTGTTCAATGGGACTTACTCCCAGGGGAAATGGTTCAGGACTGTAGCCTTACAGAGCAACCCTATGCCTATTTACACAGAAGTAACTCTCACTAGGGTTTATTCCCACATGTGTTCATAGGATTGAAGACTAAATGAAACTTTTGTGAGACTACTCCTAAGGAAGTATGGATTACAGATGATCTATGAGCAAGCCCCTCATTTCTCCCCACTGAACAAGATGATTGTCAGCTGAGGGGGTAGGGGTGGAGAAGAGATGGCTGCACAAAATTGCTCCCAACAGGGGAGAAGTGGGGAACTCCATTAGCAGCAGTAAGCTTGTAGGCAAGTGGAGCACTCACAAAACGCTGAACTGGGGACAGAACTCTGCATTCCACCCAGGCTGCTAGATGGGAGATAATTATCCCACCCAGCTACCTCCTGCTTCTGCTCACGTATTGCATTTTGCTGCAAAGTGCAATTAACTCCCACTGATTTCAATGGAACGTATTACAATATCACCTATTCTGAGCTAAGAGGACTGGTGGATAAACCCTAATATCAAGAGGTAAGCCTGCAGACATTTTCTCCTAAGTGTCCTGCTTACTACTGAAGTCCATATGAAACAGGAGAATAAAGAACAGCCATTTATGCAACCCAGTGAAACTAATATGCTTGCATTAGAGGTGATCCCACTAAAGTTCTAAAATCTCAGTACTTCAGTTCAATTCAGTTGTGGATTGGGCTGTAGATCTCGGTGTTAGATGTGAATACTATGCCATTTGAAAACTATTCCAAGTGACTGTTTACACATTCGGTTGCTCAGAAGAGATGAAACTACCAGATACAACCAAAGAAAGTGCAGTAATGGGAGGAGGATGGAGGAAACCCTACAAATGATTACCAGGAGAGCTTGCAAAACACGTTTCAGAAGAATATCACACCAAAATAATGCCAAGTGTCAATCCAGGGGGGGGGGGGGGGAGAACCTTCCAGTACTATATATGAAAGCCCTTTAACCAATTTTGCAGTAAAGGAAGTCATCAGTGAATTTTGTGAGGCCAGTTTCGGTTGAGTACTAGGGTGCACACCAGATTGAAAGGGCAAGAGTAGAACTAGCTATAACTTGTAATCGGTTGCCTAATAAACTTCATTTGGCTTGAGTAGAACTGGAAGAGAGAACATCAAGACAGCAGGAGTAAGCAACACGTGCCACAATTATGGATGCAAGGATATACGGGAGAAGGGGCAATCGCTGGAGAAGGCGGGTGGGTTTTTGAGAATAGCGGAGACTGACAACATTGAACACAATAGGGAAAGAGCCAGACAAGAGAAAGAGTATGATGATGTGGTGAAGAGTAAGGATAATGGAGAGTGGGTGGAGAGAGAGATGGCAACCAGGAATGGGATGGGGTCCAGGGAGCATGTGGTGGAAGCAGATGAAGACAGCAAGAGGAAGAAAATAGGAAAGGATAGAGAGAGATGTAAGACTGTCAGACTCCCATCAAGGGATTGGTAAGAATGTCTACTCAGCAGGAGAAATACTGGCATACAGGTTGTTGTATGAAAAAGGGTAGCTGGAACAGGGCTACTCTCTGTAATTATTTGCTGCTACATACCGGTTAAGTCCTACTCATGTCAATTCAGTAGATGTATTGACTTTTCAAACCAAATGTTTCAGAGGGGGTAGCCATGTCAGTCTGTTGCAGCAAAACCAACAAAGTCCTGCAGCACCTTAAAGGCTGACATATTTATTAAGGCATCATTTTGTTAGTCTTTAAGGTGCTACTGAACTTTTGTTGGATTTTAGAAACCAAAATCTGCGATTACTTCCCAGCATGGAAGAAATTTCAAGAATTATTATTTTTATGTTGCAGTATATTGTACGCTAATTAATGTATAATTTATTTGTCCCCACTCTATTTTCTTACAGTGCAATAAGAGACTAGAAATTGAAAATTGTATATATATATATATAGAGAGAGAGAGAGAGAGACAGACAGACAGACAGATAGACGACAGATAGAGAGAATTTATGGCTAAAAATGTAAAACAATTAAAATATTTAAACTTCAAACTGTTTAAAAGCTACGTAAAACATTTAAGCTTCAATACTAATGTTGCATTTTAATGCCTATGTTGATGCAACGTAGTATCCTAAATCAGATAGATGTAAATCAGGTTTGCATTCCTGTGCTTCCATGAAAGATTCAAGTTACTGAGTACATGTAACCTCATACGTTACATGAGGTTACTTTTTCTGTTAGAAATGGCTTATTTTTCTGTGGCTTATCATCCCACCCCTTGACAGACTGTCAAGGGAAAATATCCTATACAACATCAGCACCAATATCACCGCAATTCTCATCAAGCATCACACCATGATTCTGCTCCCCTGCCCTCTTCCCAGCATACACACTGCATACACACCCACACTGCGATCAGTAAGCTTTCCTCTTGGTTTATGGCCTTTTGCATTTCATTATTAAGAACTTATTAAGATGATAGGCAGAAAAGAGAGCACTAGGAGAAAAGAAGAAGAGATGTTGCCGGTGCATATATGGCATTAGTTTGATTTGTGCTTAGCAGAAAGAACTCCGCCTTCAAGAACAAAGCAACATTTAATTGACACAGCTTATTGGAATGAGGCTCCAACTTCTCTGCTCTTCAGGGGTTGACAAGGCCGCCAGTTGTCAACCATGGTGCACTGGGGCTCATTCTCATTACTGAAACAAAGGCAGCAGAGTTTGTTAATCTGGAGCGGGGGGGGGGGGGGAGACAGGGGATCAGTATTCATTTGTTTCCAATGTAGCTATGTATATGGCTGGAGAGTCTCACTTTCTGTGTATTGCAAAAAAGTAGTGTGTGTGTGTGTGTGTATGCAACTGATCTCTGCTTTTTGTCATTGGTGTATATTCGAAGGGGCAGTTTACCGTAATTTTTAATTATAATGCCATCATTCTTCCCATCATGAATTTTTCTCATGTGGAAAAAACGGCGACCAGTCTGGCCGATCACCAGCATAAAAGGAGAACAGGCGCACAGCACAAGCTTCTATGTAGA
Source organism: Shinisaurus crocodilurus (assembly GCA_021292165.1). Taxonomy (NCBI): domain Eukaryota; kingdom Metazoa; phylum Chordata; class Lepidosauria; order Squamata; family Shinisauridae; genus Shinisaurus; species Shinisaurus crocodilurus. The sequence goes on along the minus strand of CM037880.1, from coordinate 188,449,777 downwards.
AGGTCCCAAACTCAATCCCTGCTCTTTCAAAGTCGCAGGCTTGATCTCTAGTATCTAAAGCATTAGGACTGGGAAAGGCCTCTGCCCGTGTGTGATGCTGAAGAGCTACTGCCTGTCAGATTAGACAAGAATGGGTTACATGTACCAGGTGTCTGATCTAATATAAGCAGCTTCATATATTCATGCATTAGAGAAAAATGTGTTAAATGGGCTTCAGACTTAGTCTGCCATGTGTGTGCATGTCTGTGTGTGATTTTTGCACTTGTTCAGATCCAACTCCAAATTCTAGGATGTGTGGATTTTATTATGCTTACCCAATGAAGCTCTTTCATGTGCGATATGGTTAAGGCATATATAATTAAATGTGGGTTATGCTCCTTAGAATTACCCTTCATTTCATTTAACTGACTGAGGGTGTTGTGTCTATGAACTGACACGAGTGAGTGGAAATTGCTTACGCAAGTGCAAGAATGGCTATATTGTATGATAGCACATCCCTCATTTACCTGTAAAGGATGCAAAGACAGCCCAGTGAAAGTAATATACTTGCATTAAACCTGATCCCACTAGAGTTCTAAAATCTTTGTCCTTTAGTACAAATCGGTTGTGGATTGGGCTATAGATCTCACTGTTAAATGTGACTCCTATGACAAAACAGTTTGAAATCTATTCCAAGGGACCGTTTACGCTTTCAATACATTCAGTAGCTCGGCAGAGATGAAACTACCAGATATAGTCAAAGTGCAGCAATGGGAGGAGGATGGAGGAAACCCTACAAATGATTACCAAGTGAGTTTGCAAAAGATGTTTCACAAAAATAGCACACACACCAAAATAATGCCAAGTGTCAAACCAAGGGAAAAACAGACCCTTTCAGCACTATATATGAAAGCCCTTGAACAAATTAATGTGCTGTATTGATTTTCTGCTATTTGGGGATTCATGGCATGTTTGATGCTGTACTAGAGATCATTAAATGTTAAGGGCGTGCTTTAAATGCCAAGTGCCAAATCCTGCCCATCACAGTGCTAAGTGTAACAGGGCTGCACAGATGAGTACATGCAACAGGACTGCAGTGATAATACTTTAATTTCTTAATTTAATTCCATTAAGTTTCACCTGCTTGCATTCCCTTACTGCAGCAAAATAGTGCCTGGTCCCTAAAGCAGTCCTAACCTTTATTTTCCTGTTAGGATCTGTGTTGACTATAATGTCCATAAGAGTGGCTTTATAATAGACAGAATACATGTTTGCAGGATGCTATAATAATGCTGCTGAGAAATGCAGAACAAGATCTGCCTCCAAGGACTGCATTTTATAAAATGTCAACATATTCTGTAGGACAATAAGGCAGTCATAAAATAGCCACAGAATTTCCCTGCTGTCAGAGAGATGCATTACTGTCTTTTAATTTTATTATGCTCTTCAGCACCTGGATGTTTCAATAAGGAAATGATCGGATTTTTAAATCGCAGATTTTGAGAGCTCCATATGTAGGATGCACACACCCTAAAGATCAATATGGATATTTCACACACACACACACACACACACACACACCTTAAAGTTGTTATTAACTCTCTGAGTGAATAATTAACATCTGTAGAAAACAGTGTTTTCATAGGCATTGCCCTGTGGGCAGTGGCGTAGCGTGGGTTGTCAGCACCCGGGGCAAGGCAAGTAATTTGCGCCCCCTAACCCGTGGATTTTAGCACTCCGTCTCTCCACTAGATTAGTTAAAGAAACCCTTACCCCCTAAGCACATGTATTGTTTGTATAATGCAGTGTATAACAAAGATGATACTGTGATGTGGTTGTATAGAAAGGCAAAGTCGACTGGGGAGGCTGGTGGCCCACGTTCTTTTCCGCCATATGGTGGTGTTACTTTTAAAGGGGGAGAGTTGTGGGTATATCTTGAACCCAGATACATGCTCTTTTGATGTAGAAGAGCAGCACCCTGGCTGCGATTTCTTTAATAATAATAATAATAATAATAATAATAATAATAATGAGCAAGGTTCCTAGTCACCCCTGTTGTCACCAGGGGCAGTGCTAGGTACCTCTGGGCTCAGGCCTACAACAACAAATGCACAAATTTGCATATGCTAATTTCCATATGCTCTGTGTGCGTCTTCAAAGGACCCTGTCTTTTAAGGACACCCTATTTGTAAAAGGGGATGTACGGACAGGGGAGAGGGGGGCATCTGAAAACCTCAGGCAGAAAGATTCAAGGTGTCACATAGTACATTATTTCAAAAGGACACTGGTTCTATACCTTCTGCAGCGCCATAAGACAGGAAGTTCAACAGGTGTAGCTTTCATCACTCCCACATGCCTGGAAAAAGCTTTCTATGCATAAAGCAGCAAAGGGTGACCCACCCACCCCGGCCTGGCATGCAGTAATGAGGAAATCCCTCCCCCGTTGAACTTCTGCCTGCAGCCACGCAGGTGCCAACGGCACAGGGGGCTCCGCCGCCCACAGAAGGAAGAGGGCGGCGGCGGCGACCCTCCCGGTGGCCCACAGCAGCCTCCGACTCACCATGACGGTGGCGATGATGGACAACAACGCGACGCGTTGTTGAACGCGTCGCTATAGGTCAGGAGCCTGTGCGAGGCCTGAGTGCCGCCGCCCAGCTCCCCCACAGCTTGCCTGCTCCGGTCAAGCGGCGTCGGGTGGCGGCAGCAGCAGCGTCCCCGGCTTCAGCCATCCTCCTCCTGCTTCTCGGGCGGACATGGGCAGGGGAAGGAGAACGTGCTGTGCTGCGCTGCGCTGTCGCTTCTGCCGCTGCCCTCAAAGGAGGCGGTGTGGCCGCAACCGCCACTTCCCGGAGCCGGCTCCGCCTTGAGCCCGGACGGGCCCGCCCTGCTCCTGGCCTTCTCCTCGCGAGGAGGTGCTGCGGAGCTTCCGCAGCTGGAGCAAAACGGCGCAGGGAAAAGGGAAGCGCTTAGAGGCCCGGTCACCGCGCCACACGCCCTTCAGCGCTCCATGGCCCCGCGCCCGCGGCTGCCCCGCCTGCCACCCGCGACGCACCGCCGGGCCTCTTCCTCGAACGCCCGAGCGCGCTAGGACACTGGCAGGGCGGGCGGCGGCGGCGGCGGCCGCAGCAGCTCTGAGGGGGGGGGTGATCACGCCTTTCCCAGGGCAGCCGCCTCTCGAGGGGGAGCAGAGAGAAGACTGGGGCAAGAGCTGCTGAGCCGCCCCCAGATTTGCGCCGTGCGGCCGGGCCCCCCTGCACCCCCCACGCTACGCCTCTGCCTGTGGTTGGCTACAGATGAACAGTAGGATAGATCTTTATATTTGAAAACTATTTTTGTTACAATGTTACTATTTCTCACTAACATACCCTAATGATGTACATAGTCTCAGTCTGATGAGTAATAATAGGTTTCCCTCTGCTCTCATTATGTCATATCATTGGATGTTGGCAACATTTTTTAGCAGTTTGTAAGAACTGCTTTTTTTACACGTCAATATCTGCAGCCACTAAGTAGCTGATGATTTTGACTTCCCCTATGCTATGAAAATGTACATAGGCAAAACAGAATAGCATGCTTTTACATGACAACATTTCTACTTTCTACTTTTAACAGGAAGGAGCCAGTGTGGCATAGTGGTTAGAGTGTTGGACTGGGACTCGGGAGATCCAGGTTCTAGTCCCCGCTCGGCCATGAAACTCACTGGGTGACTTTGGGCCAGTCACTGACTCTCAGCCTAACCTACCTCACAGGGTTGTGGTGAGGATAAAATGGAGAGGAGGAGGATTATGTAAGCCACCTTGGGTTCCTTTCAGGAAAAAAGGCGGGGTATAAATATAATAAATAAATAAATAAAGTTATGAAATTTATGATCTATGCAGCACTGGAGGTCTGTAAATAGGTATCCCAGAAAATCCAGTTGGGATAGTGTCATATAAATAGGAGCGCTAATTCATTTCACAAGTTACTAACTTACGAAGCTGCCTTATAGTGGACAGACCATTAGCAGCACCTCTCCAAGGTTTTACAACAAGGTCTTTCCCAACCCTACCTGATGTTCTTTAACTGGATATGGCAGGAACTGCACTGGGACTACACAAAACAGAGGATTTCCTATTGAGCTACAGGTAGAAATTATATAATGGATACAAATAAACATGCATGCAAGTACATTTGATGCAATGTGGTCTTTAAAAGCCTGTAAAAACTGCGGCACCTGCTGCTAAATCTATAGAGCTATGGCTTTTGTTTTCAGACCGCAGATGAGCTAGTGAGCTACTCTGATCACTTCCACTCTAGTTCTGTCCTCCTCTGCTTCCTCCTCCCACTGCAAGCTAAGGCTGCCTGAGAGTGGCTCACTGCCGCAGAATAAAATGATCAACGTCTATGCTGTATTTTCTAGCTGAGCCACTCATCCGAAGGACATATCTGAAAACTGCCACATGTCCCTTCAACTTCGCTGTCTCAGAATGATCGTGTATCAAACCAAGTTACAGAACAGCCTTTCAGCAACTAGATATGTTGATCTGGATGTTTAGAGCTGCTGTGTGTACTCACAGCCCCCATTGCCTTCCTCCGACTTAGTACTCAGTACTAAGGAGCAAGACAAACGCCCAACAAAGGACTCTTAAATAAGGAAGAACAGAACAGAACTAAAAAGACGCCATGGCTACATTCACACTGTGAATCACCAACTATGCCTGCTAATGCAGAATCTGATAGTCCCTACAGAATTGGGAACATCTCAGTGCCTCTACTTTTTTAAGAACAAGTTTCATGTCCACATGATAGTTAAGAGAGAGAGAAAAAAATTCTCTTAGAAACCTTAGAAACCAGAGCACTTCTGGATATTGCAGCTGTATGGAGCAAAGGTCTCAATTCCATGACCTCATCCCTTGATCACCAGTACCCCAATCCTATACCTTTATCTTTCTTTTCACTCTGTCCAAAATAACTGAAACAAAATAGTCAACATTATGGAAAATCCCTAATTTTTCAACCAGAGCAAAGCATGCAAAGAATATATGCAACCTACATAATCACAGAATTGGGGTTATAGAGTTTTAGAGAAAACTCCTACTCATGTGTGCAAGGCTGGCACAGAAGAGGATAAATCTAAAGACTGAGGGCATTATGCATGCACGAATTCAATTCCTTTAAAATATACAGAATAGGTCCCTACTATTAATGGAGTTTTCTGTGTCATATTTATAGTGCTGAGCTTCACTAAAGGGCTTGAGTGCATGGTGTTGGGTGCCTTTAACTTCTTTTGGCTACAGCCCTGATGTACTTCAGGCAACCAGACACCAAGGAAATGGTGTGTGACAGAACTAAAAACCTATTCCAGCTAGAAAAGATAGTTTGCATTTAGCTCTACATTTACTACTGCTATGTTTTCCTAGCAAATGCTGACAGTATTGCAGTTTAAATATACACTTTGGCTGCAGTCCACAAACTACTTTACCTGTAGAGTAGGCCTATTAATAATCAAAAGAAGTGGGCTTTGGATTGCAGCCTTTCCCATAGTTGCTTACAATACTGTTTGGAAAGCTCACAAGTCAAAGCACTCCCAGGCTTTTTGAATTTGTCCCCTCAATGACACTGCCAACACGAGGAAAAATAGGACACTTGCTCAAGCAAGTCAAATCAGGCAGTGTCTAGAGAAAGCCGCAGCTTCTGTTTTTACAATGGCACCATTTCCTACAGTTGAAAGCTCTGTTCACGGACACTGTGGCTGGGTGAAAACTGCTGCACAGGGCAGCCGACTGAGAAATTACAATGATTAAAAAGCAAGCTGTCAAATTCTTACTCACGAGAGTGGCCTCGAACCTCAGCATTGTTCATGTGATCACGAGTCCTCGTAAGGAACGGGGACTTACAAAATGAAGGGTTTTTACTGTGCACAGAATGTGCTGCTGAAAAGGATGACTAAGTAGCCTTCGGTGAACTGTGTGGGAATGTGGGAAGAATGTGTTGCTGCCTTTATTGAAAAACGCCAAAAGATTGCTGAAAGGAAAGGATTTCAACCTGATGCCTGTTCCTAGCCCCCTCCCCTGGGATATCCTTGGCATGCCACATGCTCTTGAGTGTCCGATGCCCCTTGTCTCCAAGAACTGCTTCTTATTCCAGTTCAAAGGAACATTGTACATGTGGCATATTTCACACATCACCACTCCACAGAACTCCACCTGGCAGGTACTCCAGCACTGCAAAAGCACTTCATGTTTTAATTTTGTTTGTTTGATCTTGAAATCCAACGTATAAAACTGAATTGTATAGCTGAATGCATTTGTCCCTTTTGCCTTTCTCTGTTTGAACCCAGACCCTCAACCATACTTAGTCTAATTATTTTTCACATATTAGATAACTTGGCATATTTTGCAAGAAAAAGAATATACCGTAAGAATGTAGGGCTAGAAAATAATTGAAACTCACACATTCTAACCCCAAAGCTTAATGGCAAGATCTTCCACTGCTCAAACAGAGATTAGCCTGCACCATCTAAATTACTATGGCTGTAATCCTATGCACACTTTACTGGGAATAAGCCTAATTGAACTCAATGGGACTGACTTCTGAGTACATCTGTATAGGATTGCACTGTATGTGTCACAAGCAGGTAACACTTATCCCCATTCTGAAAATCACATCTGTCAAGAAAACAAGGTGTTTGAAAATGGATGCTAAGCAGACCATAGTTACTATTGAAAGGGGCAAGAGAAGAAGAGGGTATTATTACTCCCTTTTGATTATGTGAGGTTTCATGCTGATATTTTAGGCTATGATCTATACAGACTTACCCAGGGGCAAGTACCTTTGAACATAGTGGGATGTAGGACTGCACAGTCAGGCTGGTGTTTGGGAAATGCATGTGCATCCCATAAATTGTAATCCAGCCTTCTGCAACCTGGTGCACTCCATATGTGTTGGACTACAACCTCCACCACCCCCAGCCAGCCATTGGCCATGCTGGCTGAGGATTATAGAAGCTGTAGTCCAATACATATGGAGGGCACCAGATAGTGGAAGGCTGTTGTAACCTATTCAGAGCCTTCAATACAGATATGGGAAAATAGCCAAAGAAATAAAGATGGATTTTTCTCATTTTCAGATTGCACTAATTCCTGGTACAACAAGGCAACACAAAGGTAGTAAAACACCATTTTTGCAATACATTGACTAACTTTTTCTAGGAGGGCTCTCCCCATTCCCTTTGCTTCCTATTACCTCTTCCCCAAAGCCTCCTGCCTAAGGAAGAACCCCCCCCCCCACAAGGGACCAAGCACTAACCACATTTGTCGCCAGAGTCATCAAACTCCACGTTGAAGGAATGTCCATTGTTGACTATGCTTTTGGCTGCAGATGGATCATAAGTGATGCTCAGAGACTTTAGTGAGGGGTCGTATTTCAGCAGTCTTAGGTTGGATGTCAATCGGTGACTGCCGTTCTCCGTTGGCAAGGGGGCAGCTGACATGCCAGTGAGCAGGTCCTATAGGGAAAGAGAGGGAGAGAGACGGAAAAGCACAAGAGTGAAGCACCAACAAAACGGATGGCAGGGGAATGACTGATAACAAACTCACTGGAGGCCTTAATGACTTAAGTGCAGCTGGGAGGCTTTAACATTTTTGCCTCATCAATATTGAATGCAAGTATGAAACGATCTTGGCCAGCTGGAATTAGGAGCCTGCGCTACTGGGCAAAGGCAGATCGTGCTGAGGAGCAGTCCTGTGGGATGACAGAGGAGCATGAGGAACTGTAAGCTTGGATCTAGACTTGCAGGGATCTAGGAATTCGGGGGTGAGGCCTGGAGAGGTATCTGAGAGGAATGCATCAGCTTCTGCCTTTCTCCACTAAGTGAGGGTGGGAAGGGACTGAGCTAAGGATGCCCAAGAAGGGTTTCGCAGTGGCAGATGGGGAGCCCCACTCGGTGCATCCTTCAAGAAGGGGTGCCTGTGGATAGAACACATGGTAACCAGAGCTCACATATATCCATGTTCGTGACAAGCACCAGCAGCATCTCTGCTGCTTTTGTAAAGCAATGAACAGCATGGCAGCTTCCTACCTCTTCATGGATATCACACACAGCTGTACAGGTAGGAATGGCAGTTTCCCATCTCACACCCCAATTTTGCAAATATGCGGGAGAAGGGGCCACCTACCAGTACGACATGCCCAATGGGCAGATTTCCCCCTCCCCTAATTCATGGGCAACCCAAGTTCTTATCACACATGGTGTACTTTGGAACTGGAAAAGGAACACGAGGCAGTCCAGGGACTGGGACACGGGGAAACTTCCCCCACGGATCTCCCTAGGGGTGACCCAGAAATTCCACACCTGCACGTTCCCATCTCAGGGCATCTCAGCAATCCCTCCCACATGTTGCACCAAAAGTATGTGTGGGAAGACTAACAGTAAATGTAAGACGGACAGGAAAGAAGGAAGGAAGATCTGGCACTAACAGCAATACGGGGGAGCAAGGGGGCAGTGGGAGTCCAGGTTAGGAGGGTGTAGAGATCTTCCCATCACTTGCACCTCAGACACCTCTGTTGGGGTGCAGGGACGCCTCCTCCTGGAAACTCTCCTTAGCTGGTTGTCCCAGTTGGTTGGCTCAACTATCAGGACCAACCCGCAGGAAACCCGCGCAAGATCGCATCTTTGCTTCGCTGGAATTCATGCGGAGGGGCTTGCCTCACCCCACCTCACCCCACCCCGCCGGGTTGTGCGCCTCTCCGGGCCGGAGCAGGATCTCCGTTTCGCCCAGAACGCTGCCCCTGAAACGCGGGTCTTCGCCCCCTTCTCTGACTCCCGAGCGCGGCGCGGCGGCGGGATGCGCTCCCTTGGGGCGGGTGGCGTCGTCAGGAGCAGCAGCAGGTGCCGCGCGCGCGGAGCTCTCCAGCGGCTCGGCCGGCGCGGGGAAGACTGCCGGGCTGTCAAGCAGGCAGTAAGCCGGGGTTGTCGGCGCGGGGGGCGACTCGCCTGAAGGTCGGGGGGAGGCGGAGGACCCTCGTGCCACGGGAGGGACTCACCGTTGTCCTTGCCGTAGCCCCAGTGGTGGGACATGGTGATGGCTCAGCTGTGCCCGGACTCCGCTGCTGCTGCTGCTCTGGCTGTTGCGCGCTCTGCCCGCTCTCGCTCGGCTCTCGTTTGCCCGACGGTGGTGGCGCTCGGCTTCTTATCAGGGGTTTTTATAGTCTCTGGCCAACTCCATGCCCCTCGCGGACATCGCCGAGGGGAGGGGGAGGAGGAAGGGAGAAGGGGGTAAGGAGGAGGAGGAGGAGGAGGAGGAGGCGGCTCCCGGCGGAGCACGGCCAGGGGGGCGGGGAGAGAGGCAGCCGGCCGGTCAGGGGAGTGGGGCGCGCGGTCTCCTTCGGCGCTCCCGGCAGCCGCCGCTTTCGTCGCCGGGGCTCCTGTTCCGTCACTGTAGCGGCAACAGCGGCAACCGCGCCGCCGCGTCACTCCGAGCCGGAGCCTGGCACAGGCAAGAGCCCGAGCCAAGCGCGGGCTGCCGCCGCCGCCGCTTGAGGGAGGCGCCGCGCGCGGAGAGCGATTGGTTCAGGCCCGCCGAGGAGACGGATCAATCACCCAACTCATGCGGAGGGGCGGAGGGGGGGAACTGTGTGAGGTGAGGAGGAAGGGGGCTGTTGCCCGAGGTTCGCCTCTTCTGGTTCTCCGAGGCCTTCCGCCTGGATCTCAGCTGCTGCCGCCGCCGCCGCCGCGAATCCCTGCCACGCTGCCCTCATCCCACGCGCTGGAGCCTCGTTCCTCCCGGAGGCGGGAAAAGCCCTCCCGGGAGTGACCTTGGGACGTTCACTCGCGCGCCGGGGAAGAAGCAGGGCCCGGGCGGATGGGGAGGCGGGGGAGCGCGGCGGCCTGGCGTGGTGCGCGGGGTGCTGCTGCTGTGAGGGAGCTGGCGGGAAAGGGTACGCGCGGTCGCCGCGGGTTCGGGAAGGGACACTTGCGAAGAACTTGCGCCCTGGCGTTGCCTCGGAGAGCGTGCGAGAGCACCTGCTGGGCCTGGGTATCTCTTCATCCGTGTCCTTCAACGACCCTGACTGTGGTACTCGCGACCGGGGTGCGTTGATTCCAGCCCCACCCCACCCCCGCCGCCGCCGCCGCCACTTCCCTCCTCATCCTTTGACTGCATGCTTACAGGTGAAAACTTGGCGTCTTCGCGTCTTGTTAGTACAGAAGTGTGTGTTGGGGATTGGGGGGGGGGGCGCGTAGCCAGAGGGTGAAGCCAGTGGCTGTACCGCCCCACCTAGCGCACTGATTTGCCGCGCTAAGAAGCTTTAAATGTTTATTTTGGAAGGCTTTTAAAATGTGTGGCATTTCCATTTAAAGACTGAGAGAGCCGCTTCTTTTGACTAGGGAATGTGGAATAGGAATAGGCTACCGACTAGTCACAATGGATGTATGTTGTCTCCATGATCAGGCGGGAATAGGACTGCAGCCTAAAGCTATTTTCTGGCAACTTAATCCTAAATGCGTTCAATGGAGTTTGCCAAGGGAGCTTCCGCAGAAGAGCACTTTACAGCTGCCGAGGCACTGTTTTTCTGCCATTCGGAGGAAGTGGAATTGAAACAGAAGTTCCAGACAGTCAGGGGCAGTGCTAGGTACCGAAAAGATCCGGGGCCCGCGGTACCAAAAAAAAGCACACATTTGCATATGCTAATTTACATATGCTCTGAAGTCTCTCTCTGTGTGTATTTAAAAGACCCTGTCTCCTAAGGACACACCTATTTGTAAAAGGGGATGTATGGATAGGGGAGAGGAGGGAATTTGAGTTCAGGAAAAAACCTCAAGCAGAAATATTTAGGGGGGGGCAGCAGAAGGTGAAGCACATGTGGGCACAAAGCCAGCTAATCCAGGGGGATCAGATGCAACGGACATCCTCAGGGCCCCTGTACCTTTATTTCAGCAAGTGCCCATGGACGGGGGGGGGGGATAGCCTCCCAGAGATTCAGGGCTCCAAATGAATGATCTGGGGCTCCAGCCCTAGTAGGCCACCCCCTAACACCTTGCAAACAGCACCTAATATCATGCTGTATTAACTTCCCCCATGGCTGAGATTCTCCTATAATGTCTAGGAGCATACGAAGCTGCCTTATACTGAGTCAGTAGTTCAGTATTGTCGACACTGACTGGCAATGGCTCTCCAGGGTTTCAGGTGGGGTTCTTCCTTATCCTTTACCTGGAGATGCTGGGGACTGAACCTGGGAGGACCTTCTGCCTACAAAGCATATGCTCTACCACCGAGCTACGGCCTCTCCCTCTACTTACAATATGTCTAAATATGCATAGGATTGTGCCATTAATAAGAGTAACTATTTTATTCCAAGTGGACTGTAGATCTTCCAGTGTTGAAGAGTCCAGTGCGGAGATGAAAATAAAATTCTAGTAGAACAAAAGAATATAGGCATCCTGCATTCACCTTTGTACCTCATTGCTGCAAATAATAAAGATAAGCAAATAACAGGTTCCGCAAACTCTTTATGGAAGAAAATTTTCTGAGTGGGATTAGTATGGATAGTAACCAAGTGAGTGCCTGAGTATTTGACCAACTTAAAGAAGTCATGGGCATGTGGATTTGCATGACTGCCTGGTATTATTTGAAGGCCCACCTACACCTCTATACCTGCACAAGCATTGAGATTAGTGTCAGAGGTCCTACTCTGGCCCACCAGCAAGAGCCATTAGGCTGGTAGGGATAGGGCTTTCTCAGTGGTGACCCCACGCCTTTAGAACACCCTCCCCAGGGACATATATGTACGGCCTCATCACTGCTGGCTTTTTAAAAAAAAAAACAAACAAACCTGAAGACACATTTATTCCAGTCTGAATTTGGTGCCCTAAAAGCAGTGGTGGCGGCTGTTTGTGTGTGTTTAATTGTAAATTGTATGTTCATGTTTTCGCAATATTGTAAGCCGCCTTGTGAGGGCAGTGCACCTTGAATGGCGGGTTTACAATCTTATAAATAAATAAATGTCAGCAATTTCTGAACTGTGTCACTTGGTTATTTCGGCTTTAGAAGGGTACTTCTGCAACAAACAGCATTATGCTTTCACAGTTAAAGTAATGTAGAAACACATGTAGTTAATAGTCTTTGTTGGAATGTGGCCCAACTAAGTTACATAATTGTAAAACTGGAAGAACTTTGGCATAACCTCGTGGTTTTATACCCATGCTGCATAGTGGAATGAAGGGCTATTAGTGCTTTATCTGTGAAAAGAAATGTGTGATTAAATTATTTATCATTTCTAATAAGAAAAAAATGAGCCAACTGAAAGTTTTCTCAGGAGTTCATTAGGGATTACCAGAAAATGCTTCAAAGATTATTATTGATTAACCAAGTTGCCATGGTCTCTCCCATGGTTCCATCCAGACTGCAGCAGTGACCTTAACACACAATCAGGAAAACAGAACAACACAAATATGCAAGCAGTGAACTTAAGGATTGGCTAATGTGTGTGTAATTTTAACCTGCCCATAGGCTAAAATAATCAGCTGAGGACTTGTTCCAGGTGCTGCCATCTCTGGGAGGTCAGGTGGGTGTGGCTACTAGAGACAGGGACAGTGCTGTCACTGGTTTCTGACTGCAATGCTCTCCTCAAAAATGTTCACCTGCTGCTTTCTTTAATACCTTTTCGTTGTCAGGTGAAAATACTGTTTTGTTCACTCAAGTCTTTGGCAGGTTTTAATCATGGATGGCTTTTTGGATTTTTACAGAATGGTTTAAATCCACTGTCGCATGAGTGAATGTCCACTCGCACAACAGGATTTCCCTGTCCTCTCCCCCTGTAGCCCCTATACACACACTCTCCAAATTTGTTCCAGAGGGTCCCCAAACTCTGTAGGAAATTGGGGGGGGGGCTGCAGTGGGGAGATAATATGTTGTGAAGCCACCTTGAGTCTCAGTATTGGGGAAATAATAATAATAATAATAATAATAATAATAATAATAATAATAATAATATCCATCTGCCAGCTGAATCTATTCCAGTGGTGGAACAACACCATTGGATTCAAGCCAATGAATTCAAGCTTTTCTGAATTGTATGATGCTTTTAGTTTAATATGTAAGCTGCCATGGACATAGATGGAAAGGTGGGATATAAATCTTCTATAAATAAATATGTGATTGATTATTCAGTATCCATTCATTTCCAGAAGAAGGCATAAGAGTCCTTCAAATGAAAATGATGTAATATTTTTGTTCACAAAAGTGGCCAACTGTGATCAGTGATGCAGCTAGGGCTGGACCTTGGGTCCAAGGTTTGCAATCCGAAGGCAATCCAAGGGGCAAATGACAAGCCTGAAAGTGGTAGGTGATGGGCCAGCAGCAAACAAGCCCAGCATCAGCACTTGGTTGGCATGGGCCTGTTGGGGCCCACCAAACTCTGAGGATGTTCAGTTTCAATTACCTACCTACCCCACTGACTGATCAGCATAAAGTCACACTCGGGTAAGATTTAAAATCTCAATCATAGTTTTCAGTAGATTTACCTCCAACAAAGGTATGTTTAGGATTGGATTGGAAAGCTGAGCTGAACAAACGGTTAGTGTTTGTGTCTCATATACTATTTTCTGGGCATAGTATTTCATTTCATTATATATATGTCACACGTGTCATACAGTTACATATTGTAATAAAAATTTCACATCCTTTTCTGTATTATTATTATAAAGTATGTAATTACATTGCAATAAATGCAGACCATGTAAACTTCACTGGGATAAATCACGCTGAGATCATTCATACTGACACTTTGCATTTGGTAGGTAACTTTCTGTAATCTGCAAGTGCTGGAGGATTCTCAGAGAAACCAACTCAAATCTATGGATTGCAGTCTCAAGGGCTGTGGAGAAAGCCTGACACGAGTCTACACACACACACACACACACACAGTCTCCGACCAAGGGAAGGGGGCGAGGAGGGGGGATGGAGTTACAGGGGAAGCGGCCAGACAGACCGGCATCCCCAACAATGGAGAGTCTTGGTGGAATTCCACAAAACCCAAGGAAGGACCATCAAGAACCATCAAACTATCAGGGCAGTCTCAAAGAGCTGTAAAGTACCCAGTACGTCACCTTCTTCCCGGGCAGGAATAAGCCCACCTGATACGAAGGGGCAGGCATAAGCCCCACCTGACCTGGGGGTGGGGAGAGCGGGAACTCAGGGGTAGAAAACCCCTCTCCCTTCCGGTAAAGGGTTGTTGGGAACACAGGGCGCTTTGGAACCGGATTCATCCTCCAAGCGGCGGCTGGAGTAAGCTGTTCCCATCCCCGGATCGGCCGACCCGGAGCCAGGCTGACATTGACTAGCGTAAAGTCTTTAGTCTAAGGTAACTGACTAATCCCAATGCGCTAGCCTGGGAGCCTGTTTCATTGATAAACGCAGAGGTCACCTGAGGTTGTGTTGACATTATAGTATTCCTAGAAAGCTGTTAGTTCCGCTCCGTATCTTGTGTAAATAAATAAAGCCTTATTTGGTCATTTAAAGGGCTCTAGTTTCCTCTTGTGTGTGCGAACCTCCTAGGTGGTTTCCTGTGCTTGTACGGGCTGTAACTCAGTGCCGTTTAACCCGTTAAGCGCCGAACTCACGCAAAGGATCCAGGTGTTGATCCTTCACAAGGGCAAATCACCAACAGACCCTGCTATGGCATAATCAGTTTATTTAAATGCAGTTTGCATGGACAACCTGAATGAGTTACATTTAAATGAATGAACTGGAGGTTGTGTGGTAGATCGGTTTTGTTCAGTGTTCTCCAACCTTGGGTCCCCAGATGTTTTTGGCCTACAACTCCCAGCTGGGAGTTGTAGGCCAAAAACATCTGGGGACCCAAGGTTGGAGAACACTGGTTTAGTTGGTTACACCTCATGCCCCTACAATGGGGCAGGTAGACACCTTGATTGAAAATACTGTAATCCTGAATAATGCACATTGCATTCAGGAAATACCGGAGGGCAGGAAATAGTTGCCCTGGGGTAATGTTGTGTTCATTCAAACAAGGTTTTAGGAGCATGAATTGCCACAAGGGTTTGCTTTGTGCTTGTCTTTCCCAGCACCTTGCATATATCAGATCTAAAAGGTTTTGCCGTCTTGCAAAGAACATTCTGGTTTGACGCATCTTTGATTCTTTAGTAAATATCATGAACACAAAAATGCCTGAGGTGCTGTTGAGTGTGGAAGTAAGCAGGGTAGGTGTTATGATGGAACCCTCCTCATTCATACAGGGGTTGCTGATAGCTGTAGCTCTTCCAACTCTATGTTATGAAATCTGAAGTGAGGAAACTGACCATGAACATTAGCTTTGGTTTCTTTGGATAGCTGTAGTTACTCGTTGTATAATAGTGAGGCAGAATGAACATTAGCAATCTTCTGGATAGTTTGTTCGCATGTTACAGTAAGCGATGTATCCGTTTGTAAGTCTGTCTTTAAGTCGAATGTGTGCGTAAGTCGGAACAGAAGTATAGTGTGCTCGTTTGTAAGTACAAACCATTGTATTTAACTCAGATTTTTACATATATGGCGGTCCGTTCTTAAGTATGAGTTGTCCCCAAGTCAGGACGTTCATTACCCGGGGACTGCCTGTATATAAATACTACACTAAATTGCATATTGCTTGGGTTACAAACACTTTACATGCACAAGGTAATAATTAACATTGGCTGGCCACCACATGCTCCTTTCAAGTTAATTTATTGTTTATTTATTTAATATTGGTCCTGGGCTAGTTGAGATTCATTTAATATTGGTCCTGGGCTAGTTGAGATTCATCTGGATGGGTGGCCATCATGGAACCTCTGTATGCTGCCTTGTCAGAAGGTGAAATATAGATATGCTAAAATAAATAAAGATTCTTGTGGCTGTGTCTACTTGGGCAAGGGCTAAACTTTTCCTTTTAGCTACCATAATCAGATATGGTTATGAAAATAGCTGCCCAATGAATCAGAACTCTCTGAGCAAACAGAGGAGCAATGAATTCCCTTTTAGACTCAGATCACTAAAATGTGTGGCAGAAGACTTCAAAATGAGATCTTTTCCCATGTTACAGTTTTGTGACATGGGAGTGCGCCTCAATGCTTCTATGCCTAAAATGCTGACATGTATCTACTTCTAATGAAGGTGCAGGTATATTGCCAAGCTGCTTCAGAACAGCCATATTCCTTAAACCAGCCTTCCCAGACCTTGTGGCCTCATATGTTGCCTGTATATTTCAGCAGAGCTAATAGCAGCTTCAGAGGTGAGGATTTAGGAACATGGGAAGCTGCCTTATAATGAGTTGGACTATTGATCCATCTAACCCAGTACTGTTGATACTGACTGGCAGCGGCTCTCCAGGGTTTCTGGCAGGAGTTTTTCCTGCCGTACCTGGAGGTGCTGAGAATCAAACCTGGGACCCTCTGCCTGTAAAGCACGTGCTCTACCACTGAGCTATGGCCCCTTCCCAGGCATGTCTGGGAATGATGGGAGTTGTAGTCCAACAGATCTGTAGGGCACCAGGTTGGAGAAGGCTGCCTTAAACACACACATATTAAATATTTCCACATCATGTTTTAAGAGTAGCTTAGACACAAGTGTGGCAATGTGAGAATAGTATTATTTACATGTTACAGAAGTGTAACGAGAACCACACAGTGAAGTCTCTCCCAGCCTTCCGTGAACATCTGCAACAGAGATGACATAGCTAGGAAACATAAATTTGGAGTCAAATGCATGTGGGGCTGGAGGGGAGGCATAGTTGCTCTCCCACACAGTGAGAAATGTTTGAGGAGTTCTATGTCTGGGAGAGGGGAAAGAACTCAGATATAATGGCCTTGCTTCAGCAAATATAATAGCATGTGCCTAACTTGCAAGAACTTGAGGAACCGTATAGAAGCCGGCATATGGGGGTAAGGGTGGTGCTGAAAAGGGAGGAAGGTTTAGACAACTGGATTCTCTACGCTATCTGTTGGAATTAGTTGCTTGTGAGAGCTCACTGTACAATCAAAACATTTCAAAGCCACATTGAGGCAGCTATTGAAACTGTGCGCTGCTCCAGCCCATCATGAATTGTTCTGCCTTGCACAGCAATGAACGCTCAATCAGGACTTAAATGCATGTTCAGCACAGAGAGCTGCTTATGCTGAGAGGGGGGAAATACCGGCCACCATACACCACAGTTGGCAACTGTCTGGCATTGACACGCTGATTCTGTTCAACAGCAGCTGCAATGCAATGCAAAAAAAAAAGAAAAAGTCTATCTTGCCCCAGCTAAATCCTATATCTGGTAAGTGGGGCAGAGAGCCATCCAGTTTCGCCCAACATGCCAAGCGATCTCACTTCCATTCTCACAACCAGAGCAGGGTTGCATTAGCAGCTCCCCAACAATTCAGGCCTACTAGATCCCATGCAGTGGAATTGTTTCCAGTCCTATCTTCTCTAGTGCCGCCCGAGTGCCCTTGCACATCAGTGCTGTGCGGCACCAGTGGCACAGAGGGGGTCCCTCCCTGGTGCAACAGCTTTAATGGGTGCTCTGGGGTTGATGCTTCCACCAGGAGTAGAGCTTGGGCATTAGCCTACAAGTGCTATCTGTCATCCACCGCTTGCACTCAGCGGATGGGTTCTGAAGGGAAAGGCACATCCATCTGTCAGGGATGTTTTGACTCGGATTCCTGCATTGAGCAGGGGGTTGGACTCGATGGCCTTGTAGGCCCCTTCCAACTCTACTTTTCTATGATTCTATGATTCTTCATAAGCCTGCTAGAGGTTGCGGCGTTCCTGCCCCCTAGTGCCTACTCTGTGAAAGTGGACTGTGGTTAAGAGGCCTCAGCGAAGGGAGCAAGGCACTCATGTAGTATTACTTCACAGGACTCTGCCCTGGCAGGAAAAACAGGAGCAGGTCTGAACTCTTGCGCGCCGAAACAGGCATGACACAGGAGTCCTGTAACCAGATCCTCCATCTTTAAAATGACAACCACTTCAAAACAGCCGCTGGGGTGTGTGTGTGTGTGTGTGTCCAATTTTGATGCAGCAGCACGGCTGCTATTAACCACTACGTCTCACTTAGAGTGTTAGACTGGGACTGGGGGCACCCGGGTTCAAGTCCCCACTCAGCCATGAAGCTCACTGGGTGACTTTGGGCCAGTCACTGTTTCTCAGCCTAACCTACCTCACAGGGTTGTTGTGAGGATAAAATGGAGAGGAGGATCATGTACGCCGCCTTGGGCTCCTTGGAGGAAAAGGTAGGATATACATATGAATGTAACAAATAATATTAGCCCAGCTGAAGAAAAAAGGCAGTCTCATAATATAGGTACTTCTATTTTCTCTCCAGCAGAGCTCAGAGCAGCCTGGTGGATGGGCAATTCTGATCAGGGAAATGGCATGCAACGTGGTAAGACCACTGCTCCAGTCAAAAGTGGAGCCACCTTCCACACACACACACACACACACACACCTTTTAAGTTTAAAAAGAGTCAGGAGAGATAATGATACAGTCTGTTAAGTGTTCCAGAATGAAACAGCTGTGATTTGTAGCTCACCTTAGGCTCTGCTTATACAAGACAAAATAAAGTTTCATTCATAAACAGACTTGCTTGGAAGTAAGCCCTATTGAGGTCAAACACGGCCTAGGTATGCAAGGAAGCATGTTTACGATACTAGTCTACAAACACAAAATTATTACTAGCCTGCCAAACCACATGCACATAAATCATTGTGGCACATCAGTGGCATGAAGTGTGGGGGAGTTAGAAGCAGCTTTCTTCTAATTTACAAACACTTCCTTCATTGCTTGCCTGTAGGCAAATGTCGACACAAACAATGTGGCAAGTAGGGATTCACAAACCTAGTACAACAGGCAGTACTTCACTACCAAAAGGGTAGCGATGGCCACCAACTTAGATGACTTTAAAAGGGGAATTAGACAAATTCATGGAGGATAAGGCTATCAACGGCTTTTAGTTGCATGATGGCTATGTATTATCTCCAGTCTGCCTATGGTCTGCCTATGTACAGTACACCAGTTGCTGGGGAACATGGGCAGGAGGGTGCTGCTGCACTCGGGTCCCATCTGCTTGGCCGCTGTGATCACAGAATGCTGGGTTAGATAGGCCTTTAGTCTGACTCAAGATGGCTCTTCTTAGGTTCCTATGTTCATGCATATCATAATGGTGTATATTTATTACATAATTAGCCTCATATTTTTGTAGGAGCCAAGTTTTCTTCCAGTAGTCTTTTGTATAACAAGATCAGAGAATTATAAATGCAGCAAATTCAAAGAGAAAATACATTTTTGTGTGTCCTACCGAATTTCAAAAATCTCTGTCTACACAAGGGGTTTCTTGACATAATATTCTTGAAGAAATGAAATAGATAATCTTGGCTTTCCTGAGGCCAGGAATATGCTTTTTAAAAATCTGTGCTTAATATATCTGCTGTTGAATGTATAGGCAAATGTCCTGCAGTATCTTTAATCTCCCTGTGCTTTAATAGTAGAAGTTATATGGCTGTAACCTGGTAGGAGTTGAAGCAAGTACATTAAATAGTACATTACCATAGCCTTTCAGATGCAAAGTGCCAAGATTTGCTCATGTTTGTATTTAATGCACTTTGCTACCATTTCACAAACTCTACACAAAATTCTCTCAAACCTGTTTACTGAGGCCCAGCAACTGTATAATTGCAATTGGACAGATTGCCACCAGAAAACTTGCCAAATTTTTGGAAAGAAAGGGAGACGGGCCTTAGATATAGTAAACATTCTCACTAAAAGAAACTTTCCAGACATAACAAGAAGTTATGACAAAAAGAAAATGGCCAGAATTCAGAGAGCATTAGTCATGTTTTCATCCATCACTAACTTAAATCCTGTTGATTTTAATTGGACTATAAGGCAATACCTGATGGAGTGCCGCTCCCAACCAGAGTGTACCCGGACACTACAATCAACATCTGAGGCCTTCCTCTGAGTGCCACCTCTGAGGGAGGCTTGGAGGGTGGCAACAACAGAGAGGGCCTTCTCAGTGACGCCCCCCCATTTATGGAATGATCTCCCCACTGAAGCCTGCCTGGCACCAACTCTTTCATCTTTTCAGCGCCAGGGTTAAGACTGCCCTATTCTCCCAGGCAATTACTGTAATGGTACTTAAGGGTATTTGATGGCATGATGGGCCGTTTTTGTCAGCTGCTTTTGACAGGTCTGGTTGTACTGGAATTGTTTTGGCTGTTGAATTGTTTTTTAAATTTTGTATATTAAAAAAAAGGTCGTTCTTAAGCTGTTTTTATGCTACTTTTATTGCATTGTGTACTGTGAATTGTTGTGAACCGCCCAGAGAGCTTCAGGTATTGGGCGATATAGAAATGAAATGAATAAATAAAGAGAGCCAGTGTGATGTAGTGGTTAGAGTGTTGGACTGGGACTTGGGAGATCCGGGTTCTAGTCCCCGCTCGGCCATGAAACTCACTTGGTGACTTTGGGCCAGTCACTGACTCTCAGCCTAACCTACCTCACAGGGTTGTTGTGAGGATAAGACAGAGAGGAGGAGGATTATGTAAGCCGCCTTGGGTTCCTTGCAGGAAAAAAGGCGGGGTATAAATATAATAAATAAATAAATAGAATAACTAACTTTCTCTACAATGGTGCCCATGATGGTTACCGTACCTTTCATTTTTCCTCATGCAAATGAGCACCTTTTGTTTCTCTCCTGCTCGCAGCTCTTCTGCCGGTGCACTCTCCCACCACTTCTCTCCACACATCGAGACATACTCTCTCCACATGTACGTGCATACACACACACTCACGTATGGCCATGCTGGCTGGGGATGGTGGGAATTGCAGTCAAACATATCCAGAGGGCACCAGGTTGGGGAAAGCTGCCATATCCCCTCGCGCAACAGTGAGCTCTCATAGAAGAAACGTCTGTCTCTGGCACCATTCCCCAATACAAAATCATGCACAAGGAGAGGGTCAGCTCCTGCTTTCAATCGTAGCTCATACAAGCTCACATTAGCATCACAACGTTTTAACTGTTGTCAGGGCTAGAAGAGGGCACTCTGAGGAAATTAACGTCATCAACCTCTACGAATCCCCCTAACCATTCCTCCTGCTGCACTTAGCCATCCGTGTCAGTTCTGCACAAATACAGTTAACAGTCAGTCATGAAATAAACATCCTCAACAAAAGAGTGTTGTACCATCTTAAAGACAAGTAGATTTGTTATGGCAGACGCTTTCATGGACTAGCAACCACCTCATCAGAGGCACGAAGTGTTATCCTCTCAGTTGGCAGGCAGTGAAAAGCAGAAAGTACAGTCTGTCACAATTCTGTGTAAAGCGTTATCACTTTACATAGAATTGCTACAGACAGTAGGTTTTGCATTTTGTTGCCATTTGGGCCCATTTTTTTCTCTTTATACCGGGCTGGGCAACTTCCAGGGGTCAGGCGGGGCAACATTGCCCCTCCGGAGTCCACTGGGGGCCACACCCCATGGCTACCACCACTACATTTGTGGTTATAGTTGCTGCGGCAGCTGAAATTGTGGCGATATTGCAGGAAAACAGGGTGAGTGGGGAGCTTCTGCATGGCTTCCAGGAACTGTGCCTCTGCTTGCAGACAAGGTGAGTGCTCCCTGCATGCCTTGTTTCCTGCAAAATTGCTGGAATCTTTGCTGCTGCTGCTATTGCAACAGCAAGTTCAGCAGCTGCAGCATTCATTCATCTCACTTTTTTTTTTCTTTTTCCATTTCTATGATAGCCAAAGCTGTCTGGGCGGTTCACAAACATAGCAACAGGGAAACACAGCAGGGGCTGCATAAACATGCGGCCTGCAGGCGACGTGTTGCCCGCCCTTGCTCTACCCATGCGTGTGTGTATATATATGCCTGCCAAGTGAGGATGCCATTTCATGCATCTGATGATGTGGCCTGTAGTCCACAAAAACTTCTGCCATAATAAATCTGCTAGTCTTTAGGGTGCCGCAAGACACTTCGGTTTTTGCTTCGACAGACTAGCTCAGCTACCCCTCCAGCAATAAATGTCATTTACTTTTCACAGCCAGGCCATGATTTCTATATTCAAATGAAGATGGGTAAGCAACATCAAATCAAGAGGCAAATGCAGGACGGCAGACAAGCATTTGTTCTTAATCCTTCAATAAATAACGACTACCGTAAGTAGGATTAAGCTCAAAAACAAACTAAATGTTTTGTTCGATCATCATGAGGCTGTGCGATTTGATATTGTATGATGGATCACAGCCAACATGACAATATCTCTTTGTCAATAAATCTTCCTGTTACATATATGTGAAAAAATTGTTTCTGGCGCTCTGGGCCCAGATGGATTTACTGTAGTTCTTTTACAAAGGGAATCTTAGTGCAGCTAATGTAAACACTTTGTTTTAGTTTGCACTTGTTTTTGCAGTAGCTTTACCCAGCTTACTTAACAGTTTATTTTTTTTAGAGTAATTCACCTCTCAAAAAAGGAAGTTGAATACTCTTACAGAATATACTGTTTCACACTCCACACTTCATAGATTTCATAGATCATAGAGTTGGAAGGAGCCTACAAGGCTATCGAGTCCAACCCCCTGCTCAGTGCAGGAAACTAGAGGAGGGGTCTCCCATCCAAGTAATAACCAGGCTTGACCCTGCTTAGCTCCAAGTGTAGAAAGTTCCAAGTAGCAGCTTTTTACTTAGGCAATTTCTCCTTAAAGGAGAGAATACTAAAGACTTCTGGCAATTTGTGTATTTACGATTATACAAACTGAGCAGGGAGGAGCAGGCAAACACAGACAGTCCTAGTCCTTAAAGTAGCCCTGCTTCTCCTTCCAGATGCAAACAGCATGCCCTTGGGTACTACCCAGCTGCAAAAACCTCTAACTTCTGTCTCCTTCATTGGGCATTTTGCAACTGCCTACTGTTTCCCTCCAGCCTCTGCCCAAGCAGGTGGGTGTGTGGTAGCTAGTAGGCACCTGGCAGTCAAAGCTCCTTTAAGAAAGTGTTTTCTCACTTTCAAAAAACATCTTTAGCTATTGGCTAAATGAAACCCTGGGGGTGGTTATTTTCCCACTTAACACGCGAACAGCATTCTAATTACAATACCATCCATCATATCTCTGCACAAACTAGCGTTCTTTGCCTCCGCCACCAGGCCTTCTGCTTTTATTACATGTGTAGTTCTGTGATTGGTCTTGTATCTTCAGGAGTAGATCTGCCACTCCTGAAAATCCCAATGAGGCAAAATCTATAGACCAGTCTATCAATGGCTATCAGCTATGATAGTCAGCCATACAGAATCTCTGTGTTCAGAAGCAACATATCTCGGAGCACCACAGGTAAAGGTCTCTAGACCACAGATCAGACCTCTGGCAAGAGCAATCTGTACCTGGCAGCCCACTGGGTGGGGAGGAAGAGGGATGGATGGGGAAACTGGTGGCAGAGAGAGGGAGGGAGGGAGGGTAACCATGTCCCTTGCTTTAAAGTAGACAGTCCTCTGTTGGAAGGGCTGTCAGAGGAGAGTTCTCTGATCAAAGGCATCCTCTGTTAGAAGGGCTGTCCAGTCCAAGTCTGGTTTAAATTTTATTTATTTATTTATTTATTATTATATTTATACCCCGCCTTTTTTCCTGCAAGGAACCCAAGGCGGCTTACATAATCCTCCTCCTCCTCTCCATTTTATCCTCACAACAACCCTGTGAGGTAGGTTAGGCTGAGAGTCAGTGACTGGCCCAAAGTCACCCAGTGAGCTTCATGGCCGAGCGGGCACTAGAACCCAGATCTCCCGAGCCCCAGTCCAACACTTTCAACACTATGCCACACTGGCTCTCTTAAAGCTAAAGAACTATTAGAAGAGGGACCAGGGGCAGGGTCGGCCCTACCATTAGGCAGAACAGGCAGTGGCCTCAGGCAGCAGATGCTGCGAGGTGGCAGTGAGGTGTTGGAGGACAGAGCTGTGGGCTCGTGGCCTGCCCTGCACCCCCAAAGCTAGCCTGCTGTCTTAGGTGTGGTGGAGGATGTTGTCCCATTGTCAGTGTTGAAGAAAGATTTGACTGTCACTCCAATCAGCTTTTGTACGTCGAATGGGAGGTGCGCCATCTTGTCCTTTGCCTCAGGCAGGCAGCAAAATGTCTTGGGCCTGCCCTGACAAGGGGCCTTGAACTTGCCCAGCAACAGCACCTGGACAGCAGACTGAGCAGGCACACAGGTCACCCGGTCACAGTCTAACCCACTATGATGAGATGTATTATATTTCTATTTAAATTAGAGTCATTCTTTTTAAATTTCTATCTTTACATATAAATTAGCACATGCAAATTTTATGCAAATCTGTACTCTCTTTTGTCCTCTTTTTTTGATATTGCATTTCCTCTTTTTTGGTAGGTGGCCTCCCTAGAAAAAAGGGTGGCAGAGAGAGAGAAATGGGGTGGCCCCGCCCGCCACCTGCCACCCACATGGGCCCCCTGGCAGATCACCCCCAAGGGAATGCTGCCCTTGATAGAATTCCGCTCTAGTCAAACAATACGAGGAATGGCCACACTTAGGAGCTTCAAGGGGCATGTCCTGCTTATGAGCTTCAAGGAGCATCCATCCGGCTGCTCTTGGAAACAGAATGGAGGACTAGACGGACCTTGATCCGATCCAGTAAAACAACTCATATGGTACATTCTTCTTTTATGGTATTTTTTTTCACTATTTATTATATTTATACCCCGCCTTTTTTCCTGCAAGGAACCCAAGGTGGCTTACATAATTCTCTTCTCCTCTCCATTTTTATCCTCACAACAACCCTGTGAGGTAGGTAGGTAGATACACTTGTGCCAAAGTCCACAGATTTTTGTTTGTGATGCTCTTGAATGTGCAGATGCATGGGGTTAACCATAGCCTATGTCCATTTAACCCCTTTTCATAAAATGAAAACCTAATCTGCAACAGCACAGGCAAGTTATATTATTTGAAATCCATGTTGGGTTAGCTTCAAACATTTTGGTGCCCTAGAGGCATCTGCTATCTTTTCCTCTGTTCATTCCAGAGTTATTCATATAAACTTCTACCTTTTCAGAGAATGCCAAGATCTTTCACTCTTTGGGCTTCCAATTTTTTAAAATCAATTTTTATTATGAATTTCAACAAAATGCCTTTTTGCCTGCAAGGCACCCAAGGCGGCTTACATAATCCTCCTCCTCCTCTCCATTTTATCCTCACAACAACCCTGTGAGGTACCGGTAAGTTAGGCTGAGAGTCAGTGACTGGCCCAAAGTCACCCAGTGAGTTTCATGGCCAAGCGGGGACTAGAACCGGAATCTCCCGAGTCCCAGTCCAACACTCACCACTACACCACTCTGGCTCTTGTTTTTGTGAAGATATATACATATTAAAGAAAGCACAATGGAGTGGCAGTGAAAAGCATACAAAAATACATAGCCTTGCACAGTGTAGGACTTTATCTCGTACACAAAGTGTTCCAATAATTGCCTGTCACTGACGTCAAGAGGGAGACTTTGCTATTCATTTACACTCGCTGATGGTCAGGTGCTTGTAACTTTGCTGCCATCTGCAGGTCACAGAGCAAAACACGCAGGACCCACTTAAGTAACAAAGCCTTCCCCAGTCCTGCTGCATCCTCCAGATGTGCTGGACTTCAGCTCCCAGCATACGGAATGGCTCTGCCCTTTGATTGGTAGCATGAGGAGCTGTTCAGCTGGCTGGGAGCATCCCCTGACTGCGGTAATAGTGGGAAATGTTTAATTGTTTTGTTCTAAAAGAGGCATTTTCTCACACATTTGCAGTGCGATCCAATAAATGCTTACTCAGAGGTAAGTTGCAATCCTGAGCGCACTTGCTTAGGGAGGAAATTCCACTGCACTCACCATTACTTACTCCAAAGTAAATATGATTAGGATTTTGCACTGTATGTACTGGAACAAACCAAGAACACAAATGTCAAACCTGACCCCTTTAAAACAGCCTTCCTTAACCTGATGTCTTCCAGAGGTTTTGGACTTTGACTCCCAGCGGCCCCATCCAGTGTGGCCAATGGTCAGGAATGCTGGAAATTGTGGCCCAAAACATCTGGATGGCACCAGCTTGGGGAAGGCTGCTTTAAGTTATATTTTTTAAAAAAGAAAAAGCAAATTGGATTAAGAGAGGATACAGCCTCTAATCTCTTTTTGTTTGTTTTGTTTTGTTTTGTAGGAAACTACCTGTTATATCTGAGAATGAGATCTTTTATTTATTTTTCATTCTGCAATAGCATGAAATAGCATGTGATCCTCAAATGGCCATTATCTGAGCATCATGCATGACCCGAGTTCTGGTTTTGAATTCACTGTACATCTCTCATATTTGCTCTGCCTTTTGTGTGGAAGCTTTTACAAACAGCACACTTGTTTTACCAGACATGATTATCCCAGCTTTTCAGTTGTCCCGGAGGGCATTCAACAAATGTGATTGCGCTTTGCACTATTCATTCAGATTTACTGATATCACCAACCAAATCCAGAAGGCTTTCTGTTGCTGCAGGCAGGCTACTCCCAAAGATTTATCATATGGAAAGGTCACAATGGGCGAAGCCGTGGTTTTCCTTTTGTGCGCAGCATGGCAGCACTGCAATAGTGTTGACATTTGTATAACTGAAGATGTACACTGGGAGCTTTTTGTGACTCAGTTCAAGATGAACGGCTGCCAGCAAGATGACACATTTGCATCACCATGTAAATATGAAAGAATTTCTAAACAAATGCAAGTTGACTTGTTTCCAAATGTTAATGAAAAATTGCGATTGGCATGTAATACATTTGAGAATCCTTTACAGAACGATGGCATGAAAATATATTATATTGAGCTGATCCACTATTTCTCCTTTCTAGGAGAGTCAAGGTTATGCATTACAGGCATGGGGAACCTGTGGTCTGCAGACCTACAGGAGACCCCCCACCCCACCCCAATCTGGTCCACCCTGGCCCTGGCCCTTTCCCATGTCCCAGCACTGAGAGAAGGGAAAGGGCTTATCTCCAATCTTGGAGATAATCCCTTTCCCCCCCTCTGTCTGTCATCACTGGGATAGGGGGAAAGGGACAGGGCCTACATCTGCTGAAATCCCCTCTTCTACGCAGCTGGCCACCCTCAAGCACATATTAATTGGCATATTAATTGGTCAGTGGTTGATTTCTAAGGGAAAATATGTTCAGGTTTGTAGTAAAATGTATGTTAAATGGTCTCTTCCAATTCGTTAATAATGTTGAAGCAAAGATATCTGCCTCCTAGTGGTTTTCTAGTGCAGGGGGATGAAAGACATGGTGGTCTATTGGGATTTTGTCAAAATGCCTATGCATATCATTTTATTATAAGGAATAACAAATGCTTCAGCTGTAAAGCTGCCTTTTCTGAGAGGTTGGAGGACACCCACAAAGCACGCTGCAATTCAGACATCCCTCTAGCCTACAAGTCTTGCTCCTCAAAACCAGCTATTTATTTGTTGCACTGTTATCCCACCCTTCCTCTAAGAAATGTAGGGTAATGTAAATGGTTCTGTACCCACCTTTTATCTTCCTAACAGCCCTGTGTGGTGAGTTCGGCTGAGAGATAATGACACGCCCCAAGGTCAGCCAGTGGGCCTCAATAGTCGAGTAGGGATTTGAACCTGGGTTTTCCCAGTCCCTGTCCAATGCTCTAACCCAGCCTTCTCCAATCTGCTGCCCTCCAAATATGTTGGCCTAAAACTCCCATCATTCCCAGTCAGTATGGGAGTTGTAGTCCAACACATCTGGAGGGCAGCAGGCTGGAGAAGGCTTACCACTATGCCACACCAGCTCTCTAGTCTCTGTTCTGTGGCACGCTGTAGTTATTGTGCGAGAAAGGTATTCTTCTCATGGGCCCAGGGGTGATCATTGGGGTTCTCTGGTTAATTCCCTGGTGATCTCTGTCTCACAGTAAGCCTGCATGTGCTACTATAAGTGCTACCAGCTCTTGAAATCAAATCTGATTTCTGGATAGGGCCTAGGGCAAAACCAAGAGTGAGCCTGAGAATGGAGCCAGAAGCCCAGTGGCTTTTGGTGGGTCCAGGCATGGAGCTCTGTGGCTTTTGGCAGGTCCAGAGGCAGAGCTCAACAGAAAAAGGTGTACAGCTTAAAAAAAAAAAAAAAAAAAGTCTGAGCAGGAAATGTATTTACCCTTCATTTTTCTGGCAACTAGCTTGTAAACAAACAATCAAATTGTAAAACCCGGTGGTGTATTGAATGTATTTTTAAGGGACCCATAATGGAACAGTCTGGTTTCTCCTCTGATTCTTGCCTGGCTGGTGTGGTTCAGTGTCACTGGGTGTGGCTCTTGTTTTATTCCATGTCTCTGTATATGTTGGAGCTTGTAGAAGTCTGCATAAGCTGCTTTGCTCTGCTTCAAGAGAGGCTGTCCTTGATAGAGGAAGCCATTTATCATTCTACCTGTGTCTGCAGAGTGCTGAGAACAGAACCTATTGAGGGGGTACCCAGTGGCCTCCAGATGTTTTGGACTACAGCTCCCATAAGCCCCAGCAAGCAGGGCCAATGGTCAGGGATTCTGGAAGTTGCAGTCTAAAACATCTGGAGGGCAACAGGTTGCCTACCTCTATATTGGGGCACAGAAGCTAGAGTCGGTACTCTACCCCTGGGACTCACAGGCAAAGAGAAAACATTATAAACCACAAGCCAAGGAGGTCACTTATCTCCTATTCACTTGGCAGCCCTAGCTGTAATGAAGCTCCAGCATCCTTGTTGAAGGGGAGGCTATGGGCAGAATCCAATGGGGCATGTATGCTCCCGCCGATTCCCTTCCGCAAGTGGTGGGTCCTGCCAATTCCACTGCGTAAGTGGGACCCACCACTTATGCAAGGGAGATTTAGCACTTCCTAGGGGAAGCTCCAAAACAAGCAGAAACACTCTTTCCTGGAAGGAGGCAGGTCAGCGGAGCTCCCTTATGTGAGTTCCACTGACCTGCCTCCTCCCAGAAATGGGTGTTTCCGTTTGTTTTGGGTTGTCCCAGAAGCACTAAACTGCAGTTGCAAAAGTGGTGGAGGCCACTTGTGCAAAGGAATGGGCAGGGTGGAAGAGAATCGGCAGGGGTAGAAGCACCCTGTTGGATTCTGCCCTATCAAGGGAATAAACTGTATGTGGAATTATGAAAATTTTAAAACAATATCCCCTTCTTGTCTGTGGAGTTGACAGGCCCCTAAGGCAGTGTACAGTTTTCACCTGGAAGAAAATGTCTAAGATGTTAACACAAAAACATGAAAGTATTTTTCAATGCAAAATGCAAAAAGGCAGAGATGGTTATTAATGACTAAGATATATATTGGTATCTCTTTTGCTTCCCTTTGTAAACTTTTTTTTCTTTCTGTGTAGTGAACCCATGCACATACCTACTTAGGAGATGATGCATCTGACAAATTTTGTTCTGGACCACGAAAGCTCATGTGTCAATATATTAGCTAGTCCTAAAGGGCTTTTTTGTTTTTAATACACTAGACTAACTGGCTGACCATCTATAATTTATGGTGGACATTTAAATTCTTTTTCCATATCAAAATTATTTACAGAAAGAGCTTTCATTTAATATGTTTATGATCACTACAAGTTAATTTGCATCAGAAAGAGTTCTGAAAACTTTGTTTCAGAGATAAATAAATTTATTTTTTGTTCTTTTACAAAAGCAGGTATGTTACCACCATACAATAATATTTGAATTGCTCTTACTACAGAGCAGAAGCCCAAAGCAAGGGGGAAAAAAACAACTCCCAGCAAATAACTTATTAACAACTTACAGTGCAATCCTATGCATCTCTACTGAGAAGTAAGTCCCATTGAGTTTAATGGGACCTACTCCCAAGTAAGTATAGGATTATAGCCTTAAGATGGTTTTAAAAAACCAACTGTTACTTTCATTAAAATTTTTGAAAATGCTTTTCAAATATGAAATGAAACAGTATGTTTACAAATGTAAGGGCTGCAATTTAAATGCTAAATGGGTCCCAATTCTTGAAGTGTTATCATTTTTTGAAATGTGAAAAAACCCACTAACACCATGTTTAAAATTGGAAATAATATTCTAAAATCTGCAGTGTACTGGAACAGGAGATATAAAAGTCTATTTCAAAAATCTTAATGTTGGCATTTAAGAGTTTGAATTTATGAAATTTCTTCCCATTTCAAAATTCATCTGAGTGTTTCAAAACTGAAATGGGTTTCCCATCAAAATTTCATTATGTTACAAAATTTCATCCCATTTCTTTTAGCAGCCCTGAATAAAATGCACACTAACCTCACTCACATAAAATGAATTGCAAAATAATAAAATCAGAATAAGATCAAAATATGACTTTTTGACATGTCAGAGAAATAATACAATAAAACTGAAAATTAAACAAGCATAACAGTTCTTCTCTCCCCAGAAAAAAAACATTCTGCTTTGGATTGACCAAGATTACCTACATATTAAACAAAATCCTGGATGTTTTAGATTCATATTCATTTCAAATAACATAGCATCATTGTACAATAAAATAAGAATTCTTTATCTCACTCTGTATTCTGTTTGGATGTCTTAATTTCAATTTTGGGGAGGGGGGAACACATGCGTGTTGGTCTTCTGGATTGATTTTCTTTTCATTCACATTGTGGTTATTTAATAGCACGATCCTATACATATTGCTCAAAAGTAAGTCCCACTGAGATCAATGGGACTTACTCCCAGGAAATGGCATACAGGAATAGAGCCTAAATTTTGTGATTCCTGCAGAAGCCATGTTTTTACATGAATATTATAGAGAAACACATTTCATTTCTTCTCCAGCATCCCCCATTTACAGAGGCATAAAAGATAGCAGAAATAAATTCGGCAGAGTGAGTGTGTGTGTGTGTGTGTGAGAGAGAGAGAGAGAGAGAGAGAGAGAGAGAGGAAGGAAGGAAGGAAGGAAGGAAGGAAAGAAAGAAAAAGAAAGAAAGAAAGAAAGAAAGAAAGAGAAAGGGAGAGAGGGAAATCTTTGAGGAACTAAATGATGGGTGACTTTTTGCTTCATATAATTATTTCTAAAAATACTTGCATTAACAAAGATTACATACAGAGATCTGACATTTTCATATAGTGGCTAGCATTTTCCCAGAGTGATTTCTTGTTTGTCCTCTAGAGGTTGGATTCATTTAGTAACCTTGATCTGTTTCATTGCTCAGAATTTCTGGCTCAACAGCACAGATCCAGAGGAAGAACAGTCGATAGTACACAACATGAGCGTGATGTCTTGGGTCTTCCCAACTGAAGATGGCAGACTTCAGCAGAGATTCTATTGGCACGGAGATCGTATCATCCTGTTATTGAGAGGCTGAAGGGGCCGCCAGTTGTCCACCAAAGGGCAGTGGGGTGCCTCTGCAGGATTGCTAGAAAGGCTACGAAGCTTTAACATCTGCAGAGAAGCAAAATAAACACATTCTTGTTAGGACCCACCCAGCAAAAACTGGATTAATGTGAAGCACTGAGCAGACAGAGGAATGGCAATTTCCTCAGGTGCCAGAATCTATCCATGGAAGAAAAAACAACAACACCTGCAACCCAAATACTGTCCTAATAATTCCCACATCAGGACCACCACCACCACTCCTCACTATCACATTAGGGCTATCATGCAAAGACTAAAAGGCCATTTTAGGGCTTCTTGGAGACATCTGTGTGACTACTGCTGGAAACAGAATGCTGGACTACATAGGACAGGGGTGTTAGACCCCAAGCCTGCAGCCCAAATCCAGCCCACTTTGCATCCTAATCCAGCCCTCGGGGGTTCCCCAGGAGGCCATGCCCCCTCCCCCTCCCCCCACCCCCTTTCCACAAACTGCTATGGTTTCCCAGCCTTTGTGCAGTCCCCCCCCCCATTCCAAAAGGTTGAAATGCTTTTTCTAAGACTCAGTTACTAGCATTAAGAGCTTAAGCTAAAATAGTCTGGTATTTGGGGTACTTTGCTCCTGCCACTTTTGCCTTTGGCTGTGCCCACCGTCGGCATGCGGCCCCCCGAGTGCTCCGAAATTGAATTCGGCCCTTGTGCTGAAAGAGCTTCAAGACCCCTGACATAGACCCTTGGTCTTCTTTTCAGTGGAGGCGCAGAGATCTAAGTAAATTCAGTAGAATCTTACTGAATTCAGTGAACTGTGTTTCGGGGTAGCTCAAAGCACATTTGGAAATAGCCTCCTTAGTAGTGTTGGTTTGATTACAAATATGGCTTTTTTCTGATGGATTTCTCAAACTGCTGTTTATTTATTTATTTTATTAATATTTTGAACATTCCCTCTTTTTGCTCCTTAGTACTGGGCAAACTATTTACATCCTTGTCAAAGTCTACTGATAGCTGGGGTTCAGAAGAATGGGGATAATGTGTTGAGCAGGTTTCTGATTCTTACAACTAATCAACGTGTGGAGAAAGCCAACCTAAGCCCCCTTTCTGACACACACACACTCACCAAGGTGGGGGGGAGGAGACCCGGGGGGGGGGGGAGACAGCCAGTCTCCACAGAGACCAAAGGGGACAAACAACATCTGCATAGAATCACCCCAGGGGGGAAGACAGGAAGCATCGCCAGGTTCGTCAATGCTCTCGTATATCAGCCCCATCTACATAAGACTTGAATACCTCGCCAGAGCAGACACTTCGGCACCCATAAGACAGGACCATTCAACACCACAGGATGGGACCATTAAGCAAGTGGCTTCAAAGGGACCCCACCCCACAGGGGGAAGGCGTCACCCCACCTGACCCAAAAGGCCGCCCTCAGGGAGGGTGGCAACCCACCTGATTGGCAACCCACCTGATTACGGAGGGAGGGGCTACCTGAAACACCAAGGTATAAAACACCCTGCGCAAGGGAACTGAGTTGTTGGACCTGATCAGCAATGCTTGGGGTAAGGGAACGAAGGGATCAGCAACCCCGGGTAGCAGCACCCGGCGTGCTCCAGCTAGCTGAAATCACTGGCCGCTTGGGTTGACCGGACCCCCGGGAAACCAAGCTGAAATCACTGGCTGCTTGGGTTGACCGGACCCCCGAGAAACCAAGCTGAAATCACTCACAAGCCGCTTGGGTAGACCGGACCTCCGCCGGGAACCCAGCTAGCCGCTTGGGTAGACCGGACCTCCGCCGGGAACCCAGCTAGCCACTTGGGTAGACCGGACATCCGCCGGGAACCCAGCTAGCAGCATGCGGTTGACCGGGCCTCTGCTGGAGCCCGAGCTGAACTAACTAGCTGAGAGCCCTGAAATCACGGTGTCCTTGAGACTTCTTGCTTGCTGCTTTGTACCATACTGATAAGCTGTATTGCTGGCGTGTGTCTGGGTTTGTGAAGGTAATTTTGTAAATAAACTTGTTTTATAAAAGATACTTTTGTGGCTATAAGTTATCCCTTTGTTCTGGGCTAAGGGTGATAGTCGCTGGGGACCTCGGAGAAGGCCCGCCCTAGGACTCGCTACCCCCTTAGCATTGAACCCGCGCAGAAGACCAGGTTGTTGGTCTTCCACTTGGTGGCAGAGGTGGGATAACTTATTAGCCCAGAATATCTCCCAGACCCAAAGTAGCAAGAGCCTAAGGATCACCATGGGCGACCCAGAACCTGACGGAGCGACTGGGGGAGCCGAGCCACGGCGGCCCCTGCCCACAACCCCCATCACCCCGGGGTTGGCGGCACGGATCCGGCAGACGGAGCTGCAGAGGGTGCTGCTGGTGAGTCTGGCCCAGGGTGCCCGACCCAGGGGCCGCCCTATCCCAGTTCCGACAGATGTGAGAGAGGATGTGGTGACCGAGGACCCCGCTCCTCTGGAGCCCCTGGAGCCCCTCGAGCTTCCCTCGGAATGGATGGCACACGAGCGGGAGAGGATGGCCCACGAGCGCGAAATGATCCGGATGCAGATGGAGTTGGCCAAGCTGCAGCTCGAGGCGGGGAAAACTCCCCCGACTGTCCCTTCCGCTCCTCCCCCTCCATCGTGGGACCGCAAGGCGTTCCCCTACTACAAGCCAGGGCAGGATGTCCTGATGTTCTTCTACATTTTCGAAATGGCGTGCCAGGAGCAGCGGGTCCCCGACAACTTGTGGTTGTCCGCCCTGCGAACCCAGGTCAGTGGGGACCTGGCTGACCTCCTCGGGGCTCATCTGCGGAAGACCCCGGCAAGCTACCAGGCGTTCAAGGCAGCGGTCAGGCAACACTTCGCCCTCACCGCCGAACATTGCCAGCAGAGGTTTCGAGAGGGTAGACCTTCCCCCGGGACCACCCACGTGGCATGGGCAGCCCAGGTGATGCACATCTGTGAGTCCTGGGTGGAGGCTTCCCGGGCCTCCACCCTGAAGGAAGTTGTCGAGCTGATCGCCATGGAGCAGTTCTTCACCACCATCCCGAAGGAGCTGGCCACTGTCGTGAGGGATCAGAAGCCTGTGAGGCGGCGGGGATCATGGCCGACGAGATGGGGCTATACCGGATGGCCCCATCCACCAAGGGAAGTTCTGCGGCCGTGGCCGAGAAGAACCCGGAGCCAGAAAAGGGCCTGCCCCGACGGCGCGGGGAGGCCCTTCGGACCAAGGGGAACCAAAACCCTCGGTCTGGGGCGTGCTTCCACTGTAACAAGATGGGACACCTGCAGCAGGATTGCCCCAAGCTCCAACCCAAGAACCGGGATGCCCGTCCCTCGCCGGGGAAAGTAGGACGCGTCGCGGGTGCTGCAGCCGCTCAGGACGACGACAGCGACAACGAGCGACGGTCGGTCCTCTCCCTCCATGCAAGCATCCCCGAGGATCGCGGTGCCGAGGAGGATCTCCAGGAGTGGGATTCCTACCGTCCTGAACCCCGTGCATCGCTGTATCACATCGCCTCCCCGGACCAGCTGAGATGGAGCCGCAAGCAATTCTGTGAGTCCATCTATATCAATAATGTTCCCAGGGTGGGGTATAGGGACACTGGGGCAGATGTAACGGCTCTGCCCCGGGACCACGTAGAGAGGTCCCAACTTTTGTCAGGACGTACGTGTACGATCAAACCCTATAACTCCCCCGACATCACCGTTCCCATCGCCCGGGTCCGGATCAAGTACCAGGGGTGGGAAGGAGAGATGGACGTAATCATCCATCGCCAAAAGGAGTGGGGCATCATCATCGGGAACGAGCTCGCGTTCCGGGTGGCCAAAGCTAAGATGGGGGTCATCACCCGGGGACAGGCAAGGCGAAGGGGGCCGCCTGTAACCGCACTGGTCCCAAAGCCTAAGCCCATGCCCCCTCCACCACCCGGGGTGACCCCATCCCCTGCGGGGCACCCCGGGGAAAACCAGGCCATAGCGGAGCCCCCGAAGAACGAAGGGTTTGCTCAGATGGCTAAAGACTTTGGGACACAAGCCCAATTCAAGGAAGCCCAGCGACTGGACCCGTCCTTGCGAGAGTGTCGCGCTCTGGCCAACCAAGACCCCGGGGTATCCCTTGCCACCGAAAGATTTGTCTGGGACAATGGAACTTTGTACCGGGAGTTCGAGCCAAAGGGGGAAGTGGCACCGGGGCGCAAGCAAAGGCAACTGGTGGTTCCCCAACGGTACCGCCGCGCCGTGTTGCACCTCACCCACGACGTGGCATGGGGAGGACACCTGGGGCAGAAGCAGACCCAAGCTCGAATCACAGAGGGGTTCTACTGGCCCATGATCGCCTCCAACATTAAGGCTTACTGTCGGTCCTGCGATGTGTGCCAGCGAGTGGGACACAATCGCGATCACCCAAGAGCTCCCCTTCAGCCTTTTCCGGTGGTGGGGATCCCTTTTGAACAGATTGCTATGGACATAGTGGGTCCCCTGAACCCGCCCACCAAGACGGGGAAAAAGTTTGTACTGACGGTAGTGGACTTTGCCACCCACTACACGGAGGCTTTTGCGCTAGCCTCCATCTCTGCAGCCAGCCTGGCTAAGACTCTGCTCTCTCTCTTTGCCCGCTTAGAAATGCCCCGCACGGTCGTGTCGGACTGCGGCACCGGGTTCATGTCTAAACTGTTCCAGAAGATGTGGGACCTGGGGGGGGTTGACCATGTAACTTCGGTGCCTTACCACCACGAGACCAACGGACTGGTTGAACGCTTCAACCAGACTTTGGGGGAAATGATCCAGGCATACGCTAGCCGTCACCCAGGAACTTGGGACCAAGCCCTACCCTACCTCCTCTTTGCCTACCGAGATGCTCCGCAGGAAAGCCTCGGGTTTTCCCCGAATGAACTGATGTTTGGCAGAGAACTACAGGGGCCCTTGGCTTTGTTGTGGGAGGAGTGGGAGGGGGCTGCTGGCAGTTCGCCCGTGCCGGTTCACACTTTTCTGCGGCGGCTATGGGACACCCTCCACAGCGTTCGAGAAGCTGCCCAACAGCATCTGAAGGCAGCCCAGCAGCGGCAAAAGGAGCTGTATGATAAAACCGCAGTAGCCCGGACTTTTGAGGTGGGTGATAAAGTGTTGGTTCTGCGTACCCTCAAAACGGACAAGCTGTGTCTTAAGTGGGAGGGTCCGGGGACTGTAGTTGAGAAACTTGGACCAGTCAACTACAAAATACTCTTTGCTGGGACTCCTGGAAAATGTAAAGTGTTTCATGTGAATATGTTGAAATTGTATGTGGACCGGGGTGCGGGACTGGGCTGTGTGAAGGAACATAGTGATAAGGATGATAATGATGGGGATCTGTTGGGAGAATGGGGGGATGGTGGGGGAATGGAAGAAATCTCACTGTCACCCGCCCTGTCCGAGGCTCAGCGGGAGCAAATGAAGCGGGTGCTGGATGAATTTGGGACCATGTTCTCAGACCGCCCCGGGCGGACCCCACTCATCCAGCACACCATTCAAACGGGTGACAGCCCCCCTCTGCAATCTCTGCCATACCGGGCGGTGGGACCCCACGCTCAGGTCATTGCTGAGGAAGTCAAAGCCATGTTAAACCTAGGGGTGATGGTTCCTAGTTCTAGCCCATGGTCCTCCCCGATTGTCCTGGTGGCCAAAAAGGATGGGGGGGTGCGGTTCTGTGTGGACTATCGGAAAATCAACAAGGTGACCGTCCCTGACCCCTACCCCATCCCCAACATGGATGTCTTGCTGGAGAAGCTAGGGAGGGCCAAGTACATTACCACCCTAGACCTCACCAAGGGCTACTGGCAAGTTCCGCTGGACGCGGATGCTGCTCTCAAGTCTGCCTTTGTCACACACCTGGGTTTATTCCAGTTCACCACTCTTCCCTTCGGAGTCCGGAACGGTCCGGCAACCTTTCAGAGGCTGGTGAATGGAATGCTGAACGGGTTGGGAGAATTTGCCTGTGCCTATCTGGACGACATAGCTATCTTTAGCTCCACTTGGGAGCAGCATCTGCAGCATGTCCGGCAGGTCTTCCAGCGGATCCGGGACGCTGGGTTGACAGTGAAAGTAAAGAAGTGCCAGGTGGGGCTAGGGGAGGTTGAGTACCTTGGACATCGGGTCGGAGGGGGGAGCATCAAACCCATGGAAGCGAAGATCGAGTCGGTTCAGAAATGGCCCCAACCCGCAACCAAAAAACAGG
This sequence comes from Shinisaurus crocodilurus, assembly GCA_021292165.1. Lineage (NCBI taxonomy): Eukaryota > Metazoa > Chordata > Lepidosauria > Squamata > Shinisauridae > Shinisaurus > Shinisaurus crocodilurus. Next base: position 188,412,262 of record CM037880.1, on the reverse strand, counting down.
TGCAGGCTTTTCTGGGACTTGCAGGGTACTATCGGAAGTTTGTGCCACACTTCTGTCAGCTAGCAGCCCCTCTGACTGATCTTTGTAAGAAGCGCCAACCGAACAGGGTCCAGTGGACCGCGGCTTGCCAGACCGCTTTCGACGGGTTAAAAGCCTGCCTCACGGCAGCTCCCATTCTGCAAGCCCCAGACTTCGAATCCCCCTTCATTCTACAGACAAATGCCTCTGAGGCCGGGATGGGGGCGGTGTTGTTACAGGAGAAGGTGGGAGAAGGGCTGCGCCCCGTTGCATACCTGAGCAAGAAGCTCCTGCCCAGAGAACGTAGTCTTGCCACCATTGAGAAGGAGTGCCTGGCCGTGGTGTGGGCCATCACCAAGTTGCGCCCCTACCTCTGGGGGAGACGGTTCCGCCTGCAGACTGACTATTCCCCCCTGTGCTGGTTAGATAGAGTCAAGGACAACAACCAAAAACTCCTAGGGTGGAGTCTGGCGTTGCAAGACTTTGACTTCGAAATTGAGCACATCAAGGGTAAGAACAATGTCTTGGCTGATGCACTCTCCCGGGCTTTCTCTGAGGTGATGGGCAAGTCGATGGGAAATTGGGGTGTGGGACCCCAATGCCATCTTTTCCCCGGGGGGGAGATGTGGAGAAAGCCAACCTAAGCCCCCTTTCTGACACACACACACTCACCAAGGTGGGGGGGAGGAGACCCGGGGGGGGGGGGGAGACAGCCAGTCTCCACAGAGACCAAAGGGGACAAACAACATCTGCATAGAATCACCCCAGGGGGGAAGACAGGAAGCATCGCCAGGTTCGTCAATGCTCTCGTATATCAGCCCCATCTACATAAGACTTGAATACCTCGCCAGAGCAGACACTTCGGCACCCATAAGACAGGACCATTCAACACCACAGGATGGGACCATTAAGCAAGTGGCTTCAAAGGGACCCCACCCCACAGGGGGAAGGCGTCACCCCACCTGACCCAAAAGGCCGCCCCTCAGGGAGGGTGGCAACCCACCTGATTGGCAACCCACCTGATTACGGAGGGAGGGGCTACCTGAAACACCAAGGTATAAAACACCCTGCGCAAGGGAACTGAGTTGTTGGACCTGATCAGCAATCTTGCCCCATGCTTGGGGTAAGGGAACGAAGGGATCAGCAACCCCGGGTAGCAGCACCCGGCGTGCTCCAGCTAGCTGAAATCACTGGCCGCTTGGGTTGACCGGACCCCCGGGAAACCAAGCTGAAATCACTGGCCGCTTGGGTTGACCGGACCCCCGAGAAACCAAGCTGAAATCACTCACAAGCCGCTTGGGTAGACCGGACCTCCGCCGGGAACCCAGCTAGCAGCATGCGGTTGACCAGGCCTCTGCTGGAGCCCGAGCTGAACTAACTAGCTGAGAGCCCTGAAATCACGGTGTCCTTGAGACTTCTTGCTTGCTACTTTGTACCATACTGATAAGCTGTATTGCTGGCGTGTGTCTGGGTTTGTGAAGGTAATTTTGTAAATAAACTTGTTTTATAAAAGATACTTTTGTGGCTATAAGTTATCCCTTTGTTCTGGGCTAAGGGTGATAGTCGCTGGGGACCTCGGAGAAGGCCCGCCCTAGGACTCGCTACCCCCTTAGCATTGAACCCGCGCAGAAGACCAGGTTGTCGGTCTTCCACTCAACGAGTCTGCACTTAGCAGCTGCATTCTAAATTACTTTCTCACCATTATAAATACAATAGATAGCGAGGAGACTGGGGAAATTTGATGGCTGATGCATTTCCATTTTGGTTTGCTAACATCAACAGCTTCAACTCAGTTCTAAATAAAGCATGCACACAACACAGCATTCTGTGTGTGCTGCAAAGAAGCAAGCAGATATATTTTGCCCAACTTTGTGCTAGGTTGCTAAAAAAAATTAAGTATTCTCCACAACAAATTTTCCAGTTTACGTAATATGGATTTTCAGGTGGCCCGAGACCACTCCCTCTTGCAAAGAGGCCTTAATCAACTCCCCAGCCCAGTTGGCTGTTCCCTCACTGCACGTTTTTATAAGCCAAGAGGGGTGAGGATCCAATACAAAAGTGGATGCATGAACCTGTCCAAGCACTTTGTCAATGTCCTTGAGCTGTACCAACTGAAACTCATCCAACAAAACTGGAGAAGACTGTGTTCTGGATACCTTACCTGGTTCACCTGCTATAACACTGGAGCTTAAGTCCCAGTGGATGTAAGAGATTTTATCTTGGAAGTGCAAGCAGGCCTTTGATGGATCCACAGCATCCTTAGGGCCGGCGTGCAATAGGCCCAGACAACCCTGAAAAGCTCTGCTAGGCAGCACATAGAGGATTCAATAGAGGCAGAAAGATATTGTTTTTTTGCTGCCTTCACTGCCCCCAAATATACCTGTGTACAGGCACACTCCAGTGTTTGATTACATCCACTAGGAGTTTTCCTCCATCAGCATTCAAGACATCTCCTAAAACAGTGGTCCCCAACCTTTTTGGGACCAGGGACCGGGTCCATGGAATAAATTTTTCCATGGACCGGCCCGGGGGGGGGGGGAGTCGCCCACTGCTCACCTGCGGTGCAGCCTGGGCGGCAGCGCTGGAAAACCAAGAAGTGACGTGACAGGAGACCTGTCGCGTCACTTCCGGCTTTACCAAAATGCTTGTTGGGGAGGCGAGCAGAGGGACGAGCGGCGGGGGGGTGCTCGCTGGAGCTCGTGAGCACCCCAAGAGCCAGGACGGGGTGCTTCATGTGGTGCAGTGGCGCGGCGGCCGGGCACGTGGCGCACCGCCCACCAAGATGCGCCACGAGCACCCCCTGGCTCTCGGGGTGCTCGCGAGCTCCAGCGAGCACCCTCCCCCCGCTTGTTCTTAAGAGGCCGGTCCGCGGCCCAGGGGTTGGGGACCCCTGTCCTAAAACATATCTGCATTTCTCATGCATGTATCAGCACTGGATCATGTACAGGGTTTCTGACTAACTGACAAGGCCTCCAGCAAACTGTATGTGTATGTATAGTTCACACAAAATGCATATACAGTAATACCTTGGATTACAAGTAACTTGGTTTGAGAGCATTTTGCAAGACAAGCAAATTTTAAAATATTTATTTATATTTTTTTTACTTGATATACAAGCGACGTCTTGCAATACAAGTACTGTAGTACGGCTTAAATTAAAAATCTCTGTACAAATTTTTTGGGGGGCTTTCGTTTTGATATAAGAGTGTTTTGGATTACAAGCAAGTTTCCGGAACGAATTATGCTCTCAATCCAAGGCATGACTGTATAAGGAAACAAAGATAACTGTGTTCATTGCTAAAGTTTACCTGGTCCGTACTGACAATTATAGGCTCTTTCAGAATAATCCAGGTAACACATTCTTCACAAGGAGGTGTAGTGAAGGAGCCTTGGTAGGTAAAGTAACTCCGATTTTGAGGGAAAAGAATGGATGGATCAAAGTTTTGAAAAGGGACCTCTTTTCCCTTAAAGAAATAAAAGAGAAATGCCACCATTAAATCCAGCTGAAGAGAGAAGATCTACAGTAGTTGAGGCTGTAGATAGGTACAATGATTACTGCTGTTACCTCTGGCAGTCATTTTAAGCCAAAGGCTTCACACACAAATCCACACAGTTTTTTGTGACTATAGCTTTCTACAAAGATGGGGTGGAGAGTACAAAGTTAATCATATTCTCCCCCCAACTCTAAATCTGGGAGGAATACACCCTCTACCCACCCAATTTAAAAATGCTCAGGTTCATCTAATATTCGCTTCCTTTGTCTTCTTCCACTACTTTCTCCATGCCTTCCACTATGCTGCTCCCATTTCCTGGAATAGTCACAGTCTGGGTTCGCACAACACAACAACCCATCATGGGTGACAAGCTGTGGTGGGTTGTTGTGCAATGCGAACCCAGACCAATTCTTTCAGGAGGCTTATTTCAGGGCAACAAGCCACTCTGACAACCCATGGCTTGTTCTAGGGATTGTTGTACCCATGATGGGTTGTCATATCATCTGAACCTGGGAAACCAACCCCATCGTGGGCACAAGGAACCGGTCAGCAACTGGTTGGCAAGAGCAGCAAAAATCCCTTGCTGCTCTTGCCAAGCTTGCCCAGGCACCTGCCGGGGCCAGCCGCCCCACAAGTGCCCAAGCAACACTTGGATTCAGCTGGTGCTGGCTGGATGTCCCCCACCATGATCGCAAACCATTTTGGGTCATGGCTGCTTTTTTGTCTCTTTAATGTCTTTTTTGGAGATTGTGAAAGCCGGTTTGACAGCCAGCTTTCAGATCCCCATTTTGACAGCCACTGACAGTCCCTTCAACGTGCCCAAGCAGCACATTGGAGGGGCTGTCAGGGGTTAGGAAACATTTTTTTTAATTCCCCCCCCCCTTTTAAAAAAAAATGCCGCACTTGCACAACTGCAGAGGTGCACAGTTCTGCAGGTGCTGCAATTGGAAGCCTCGGCTGGGATAATGTCCTCTGGGGTAGCTGCTGTCATATTATTAAAAAGATCATAGTCTGCTTCTCCTGAGAGGCTTCTTTTATATTATTTGCAGGCAGCTTGGAACATGTTACAGATGCCACCATTCTAACTGTGTATGGTAAGCACATGAGGAGGGGGAGCGTGCTAGCCCCACCCCCTCCTCATCCATTTCCATTGCCCTCTACACATGGAGAGCGATGTTCTGAACAGGAGAGGATCCTCTATTCGTAGAGGCTCTCCACATGATCTGGAGCACTGATTTGGGCACCAGAAACTCAGAAAGAGGAGCGGTGCTAGTCCGCTCCCCCTCCTCATGTGTTTACCCTACACATTTAACAACCACTTTAACAGGGATTTGACAAACCTCTATGCATTTAAGAGAAAGCCACCAGCTAATGTTCAAATCTATGATCCTACAAAGTCCAGGTGAAACCACCAGGGGTAATTCTCATTGCTCTAAAGGTTCAGATCAGGCTCTTAGACAATCTAAAAGTTCCATTCAAAGGGTGGAAAAGATAAATCTAAGTTGCTCATTCATTGAGCAACTTTCTAAGTGCACCAAGATTCACTCCTATATACAGGCTGCTGCGCCTGAAATAAGAGTATCCAAAGTAATCCCACTGAAGCCCCACTCTCAATGAGCCGCCCATAACCTCCAGCTACTGATGGACTGTCAAGTGTTCTTTTGTAGCGATCTGATGCAAGTTACTGACACTCCTCTTCTCTGCCCATCAGATGCTGGCTCTGAGGTCCCAATTCTTGTCTGGCTTGCTGTCTGCCATGAATTCCATGCATGATCTAAGCCTACCTGTTCCTCTTAATACAATGGAAGCATGTTAGAAATCTTGTCATTGGCTAATTCAGTATAAAATTCTTCCAGTTACCTTTGTCTTAATAGCGTCTATTTCTTCAAGAATTCTTTTCATCTCTGGCTTGGGAGTTTTCCCTATCTGTCATGCAGAAAACAGAAGATGAGTAGCTGTGGAAGCAGATTTTCTTTCATCAAGTTATAAATCATGACAACGTCGCAGAACTGATCTTTAACCACCCCATCTGTCCATTCAATTAACAACATTTTGAGAACATCTTGCAGAGAAAAACAACAACAAAAATAATGCCTGCTGGGTTTAAAAACAACAAGAGATAATAACATTTAGAATTCAGGATTTGCCTGATTGTTCATTTGACTTGGTTTGCTGTCACTTAATTATGCTCCAGTTAACATGAAGGCAGTAACTAGTTTTGATCTCAGTGACTGTGCTGGAATTCTAAAAGCATTTTGGGGGTCCAGACGTGGTGCTGCTGAAATAGGAAGTAATAGGAAACCTCTGCTGTGCGTATAGTTGATGCACACAGACTTCTGGATCATGGCTGCTCTTTGCCAGCCTTCCTCAATATGGAACCCTTGAAAGGTGTTGGGATTGTAGCTCCCATAATTCTCAGCCAGCATGGCCAATGGTCAGGGACAATGGGAGTTGTAGTCCAAGACATCTGGCGGATGCTTGGTTGGAGAGGGATGCTATACGCAATGGCCATGCTGGCTGGGAATTGTGGGAGTTGTAGTCCAACGCATCTTAAAGGCGCCAGGTTGGGGAAGGCTGCACTCTGCCAACTTCCCACCATCTGAGGCAGCAGGGTCACCCATGCATTACATATTCTGACCAAGGTCTGTACAGAATTCCCTTAAAAAATAAAGAAAGAAACCCAGGGAAGGATATTGTACTATGTTCCTGGGCTGCAACATCAATTGTTAAGCCACCTATAATAAGTTATTGTCCAAAGTGGTTGTAAAATGGAAAAAAAAAATAGTAGGCTTATTTCTTGTAGGAATGCCTCTTCTAAAATGGCACCTGCTACTCATGGGTTTTGTAAGCTCTTGTATTAAAGATTAACACTTTTGGGGTGTAAAACATGCTCTCTGATTACTTGGGGCACCTTCAGTCCTTCAAAAGAGTTTAGGCTGCAATCCTATACACTAGCCTTCCCCAGCCTGGTTTCCCAACCCCTACATATTTTGGACTACTACTCCCATCAGCTTGAGCCAGCATAGTCAACAGTAAGGGATGATGGGAGTTGTAGCCCAAGCCATTTGGAGGACACTAGGCTGGGGAAGGTTGCTATATGAACTTATTTGGGAGTAAGTCCCACTGAACCCAGTGGGACTTTCTTCTGAGTAGAGATGCATAGAGTTGTGCTGTTAACCAATTACCCAAGCCAATGAACCAGCTAAGACTGCACTCCTAAACTCAGTTACTAGGGAGTAAGTCTCACTGAATTTAGTAGGTGTTACTTAGTAGGTAAACTTGCATAGGATTTATTTATTTACCGGTATGTATTATGTTTTTAATCTGCCCCAAAACAAACTTTCTCTGAGTGGATTACAAACAGTTGTGCTGCACGGGTTGCAGCCTCCCTTAGCAGTGCTGCTTAAGAACATAAGAAGAGCCATGCTGGATCAGACCAAGGTCCATCTGGTCTAGCATTCTGTTCACACAGTGGTCAACCAGATGCCCATGGGAAACCCACAAGTAGGACATGAATACAATAGCATCCTCCCGCTTGTGTCCCCCAGCAACTGGTATACACTACTTCTAACACAGGAGGTAATATATAGATATAATGATTAGTAGCCATTGATAGCCTTATCCTCCATGAATTTGTCTAATCCCTTTTTAAAGCCATCCAAGTTGGTGGCCATCAATATGACTGGGTTCAGACAACACAATAACCCACACTCAAGGGTTGAGTATCGGTTGTTGTTGAAACATGGGTCTTGTCTGAACCCAGCCAAGATAACAAACCATGATGAACAACCCACAGTTCACAACCCACCAAGAAACCATGGGTTCTCTTCATGGGTTGTTCGTGGTTAACAAGCCATGTTTGGTAGTGCAGCTGGGGTCAGACGACACGACAACCCATGTCTCAACAACAACCTATGGTTCAACAGCAACCTACACTCAACCCATACTCAACCCTTGAGTGTGGGTGATCGTTTTGGTGGGTTATCGCGTTGTCTGAACTCAGTCCATATCTTGTGGTAGTAAAGTACTATCTAGTTGTACCAGGTTTGTGAAGTCCTACTTGCCACATTACTTGTGTAAACATTGCCTACAGGCAACCAATGAAGGAAGCGTTTGTAATTTAAAAGACTGCTCCTAGTTTAACTATGCACTGTGTGAAGAAGTACTTCCTTTTATCTGTCCTGAATCTCCCACCACTCAGCTTCATAGGATGACCCTGGATTCTAGTATTGTGAGAGAGGGGGAGATTAACTAAGCAGCCAATTTTAATCCATTTTTATTGATTTACTCCCAATCAAAACAGTGCAGTTTTTAACTCTTATAGGTAAGAAGTATAACACACTGGGTAGGATTTATGGGATTTGCTTGACAGACCTGCAGTTTTATGCATTCACTGCAATACATTCCATTGAGTTTAATGGAATTTACACCCAGGAAGTGGATGAAGGATTGCAGCCTTAATAGTGTTTTATTGGTGTAATTCAGACCTCACACTTTGATTGCATTAATGCAATACAGGGAAAGTATTAGCAATGCAACAGGGTATTTTAAATGAATGAAGGGTGCAATCCTAAGTCCCTCCGACCTTGTCGGGGGGGTGTGTCATAGGATAGGGGCTGGAAGGTGCTGCAACCATGGAAATCTTTTCCGAGATCGCAGCACCGCAGAATCCCTGCCTCCCTACCTTATAGCCAGTGTAGTGCTTTCCGTGCCAGCAGGGAACCAAAGACAGTCTTCCATCTTTGGTTCCCCCGGGGGGGGGGGCATTCCTGGGGGCGGGGAAGGGAGGAGGCAGGCTCCACCAGATTCCGAGGAATCCAGGTGGTGCCTCAGCCTCTCCTCCTCACGAGGAGAGGAAAAACATCTAGATGGCCGAAATCGGCTGTCTAAATTTTTTTGAGGGCGAAGGGAGTGCAGCGACAATCCTATCCGCTGTGCTCCCCCCTGCCCTCATTAGGATGCCCGCAATCCTCCAGGTTCAAAGGGTTGCAGGCACCCTCGTAGGAGTGCGCTGCCCGTATGATAATATGTGTAAGAAAAGATAGATCAGAGCTTACTTGTAGAATGATGGCCAAAATAGCCACACCGTCAGGTTTTCTCAAAGCATCAGCATAATTACTATACTTTGAGTACCAGTGCACCAAGTGAATCTGAAAACAAAGAAAACATTATAAATGCCATCATATGACAGGAAGGACAAATCTAAGCTTTATGCATTTCACTGGAGGATTCATATGATTCTGCTCATTACCCAGCGTCCATATGGCTCTAACCACCAAGTGACAAGCGAGAATCCACGTGAAAATTCAGAAAAGATAGGACAGGAATAGAAAAGAAACATTAACACTGTAGACCTTCTGTTCATTTAAAAAGTACAACAGAATGAAAAGGTATGGGTTACAGGAAACTGACAAATTTATTTGAAATGGATTATGCATTAAATAGTATTCACTGAAACCCCATGCACCCCAACTGTGTTTTCAGGATAAAAAGAAAAAGGGAGCAAGGATCCCAATTACGGTAAATGTGCTTTCTACATTCATGTGCACATCACATATACCTGCATAGGTCAGTTGTTACAGGTTGTCTTGGGCCCTCTACAGTTCTGATGCATTCTACTCATCCCTACTCCAGAGCTTTGGAGGATGAGGAAGGGTGTGCAGCCGGCATATAGAAATGCAGGATTCTGCCTTGGAAACAGCGCTAGGCAGCTCCCCGGATCTCTATACACTCCCCCACTTCTGAAGTGAACTTCTGAGGGCAATGGGCAAACTTCATTTCAAGTTGAAATTTCTCAGATTTTGTCCTGCATCTTTGCATAGGTTTGAGGTTTGGTTCAAATCCTGAATGAATTACCGGTACTTTCACCCAGAAGAATGAACAGTATTTCATCTGTTTGTTCATACAAGAAAACTCCAGCAACTTACACTACAATTTTGAACAAAGCCTTCCCAAAAGACAAAATTATGGATGGTGATTTACAGTCCCAGAAAGAAAGTAGGAGTGTCGTCGGTATACAGGGACAGTTGGAACACATGTTGAAAGAAATACATAATAGACAGCCTAATGCTTACAGCAGGCGTGGCCCTCCAGATGTTGGACTACAACTCCCAGAATCCCTGACCATAGGCCAGGATGGCTGGGGTGATGGGATTTGGAGTCCAATAAAAACCAAAGCAATAGGGCAGGGCCATTCTTCCTGTGACTGGGTTTGCATATAACATGCTAAGCCACCGTGGCTTTGCGTGTCATCTGAACCTGTCTACGAAGCCACCCCACAAAGCCATGGCTTGTTCTAGGGTTGGCTTAACCCTCCATGGCTTGCCATGTCATCCGAACCTGGACAACATGACTCATGGGGGAGCAAGCCCCACAACAAGCATGCTTTTTGGCAAGAGTGGCACAATCCCTGTGGGCCGCTCTTGCCAAGTGGCTCCTGGCAAGCGCCAATGACAGCCTTCCACAAACTGTGGGTGGCTGTCATTGGATGACCCGCTGCTGCATGCCACCCACTCAAGACCAAAATGAGCCTTGTGGAGGTGGCATGCGGCAGCGGTGTCCGCCATGCACCCAAGCCCCGCATGGGGGTTGAGGAGGTGGCACACGGTGGCGCCTCCCCCCTCCCCCCACTGCTGTGATCGCAGGGCGATTGCAAGGGCGGGAGGGGGAGACGAGCTGCGTTGTGCCGAGCTTCCTCGAGAAGAAGCCCAGCACAACGCGGCTCATCCCTCCCCCTTGCTGAGCACCGCTGCCACTCAGCTGAATGGTGGTGGTGCCGCCCAGCAAGGGGAGGGGGAGATGAGCTGCATTCCTCGAGAGGAGGCTCAGCACAACACAGCTCGTCCCCCACCACTGCTGGTCCCAGCAGAGTGGGGTTGCTGAGCAACCTCTCTCGGCTAGGATCAGCAGCGGGGAGCCTCCGACAGCTGCCGAAACGTGCCATTTGGGCACTTTTGGGCAGCTGTCCGTCCCCATTCCGCTCCCCTCAGAGTTCCCACAGTGTCCTCTGGGATACCAGTGGGAGAACTAAGGGGGAAGGAGGTGCCTCAGGACCCTCGCCATGCCCGATTGTTCGTCAGGCACAGTGGGGGTCCCAGGCAAACTTTAAGCTCAGGCTGGCTACACAGCCATCCTGGGCATAAAGTGCCATGTGAACCTGCCCTGAGTGTTGAACTGGATCTCCCTTTTACAGTGAGCAGGTGATACAAAGCCACCATGAAGCTTTGTTCCCAGGTAGCAGCCTTGCCATCCCATAATAGGATGTCATCCTTAAGAACTTGCTTGTTGATGGTCCTAGCATTTTAAACCTTACCATGGTTTCAGAACTGACAAGGGGAGTAGGAATGACTTAAATAGAACACCTCAGCCTAGTTTCCTACTGGGGTGGGGATTTTACCTGATCTCCTGTACAAATATACTCACCTCTCCTGCATGCCTTGTGGCATCCACAATATGCTCTGAGCCTTTGTCATCTGTCGAACCCCAGTGGATGTGTAGCTGACGCAGCCTGTAAATTCCCTGAAGTGGTCCTCCCCTCAGTACTGTAAGGAATAATCTAGATTAAGAGGTGGCTTTGCTGTGCCAAAAACAAAAGGTACAGCCATGCAGGGTGAAGGCCTTTTGCCTAAGGGCAATGAGCATCTCTTGCAGATATGGCTGATGTCAGAGGGGGCATCTTACCTTCCGATGCCTTTCTAAAGGAAGCATCCCAGCACCCTGGCAGGGTACACTGCTGACACCTTCCTCAGTTGCCCTTTAATTTATATAATGGCCTGGAGCAATGCTATATTGGGGGCATTGTGAGAATGTAAAATGGTGGCTGCACCAAGTCACCACCAAATAGGACCCGCTAGTTGAGGGGGTCCACCAGAGGGCACTTTGCCCAGGAGTCCCTCAAACCAGGAGACAACCTTTGTGTCAACAGCAATGTTATTATGACTACTGCTATTACTACAGCCTTCCCCCAGGCCCAAAATATCCTGGACTTCAACTCCCATCAGCCCCAGTAAGCATTGCCAGTGGTCAGGAATGCCAGGAGCTGTGGTCCAAAATCATCCAGAGGGCCACTGGTTTGGGATGGCTGTATTACTATATCATTGATAGAAATTAATGGCATTTGAAGAAATGGTTGGCCATGTTGTGGTGAAGTCACGCTGACCATACAGTGACTGACCCTTTAGGAATCACTCTACCTGGCTCCAATGATGAGCATCTCCAGTCCATGAGTTCCCCTATCACATCCTAAGCATAGTTCAAAATACACACGTTCTGTCTAACAGGAAGGGAGAGAAATATCAGTGACCACCCACTAATTTCACTTCCCTGGGTTGAAAGTGTGCTAATAGTTGTTCTCTTGCATACATGTCAGACCTAGCCAATCCAACAGGGTCCGATCTGATTGGAGGGCCCACACCACCACCTGTCAATCTTCCCCTCCTGATCTGAAGGAGATAAAATGGAGTTGGGTTTTCTCTGAAGATGGTCTTTCATCAAACAAACAAGGGATCCTTGCTCCATGATGCAAGTAAGCTGCTGATGCTCTGGACATCAGTTTCTGAATCTATTTTGACTGCGTCAAGTGTAGTGACATAGACATTACTTGTTTTATTTTTATTTTTTGACAATACCAGCTGTTTCTCTCTCACCCCTTACCCTTAGTTGTAATCTGGGGTGTGACTGCATAAGGATTGTTCTCCCATGTGCCAGATTACTTGACCACTCAGTATAACTAAAGGGGAGGTCAGAGGGAATAATTGATTGGGCTCTGCTGGTGATGACCAGGAGAGATTACTAAGAGGAATTTCTGTCATGGGATCCTTCCTCACCCAGACCCAGGTTAAAAATGGAGGAAGTGATGGCAGTTATTCAAAAATCAGTTAAGGGGCTGCTTCCAGCCTGGTCCACACCGCAGGATCAGTAAAAAGATAAGAGCAGCCCTGCTGGACCAGACCAAAGGCCTATCTAGTCAGCATGCTGTTGCCACAGTGGCCAACTAGGGAAGGTCACAAGCAGAACATGAAGGCAATAGCATCATCCTGCTTGTGTTACAGGGGGAAATATATAGCTATAGTGACTAGTAATCATTGATAGCCTTATCCTCTCTGATTCTGTCTAATCCCCTTTTAAAGCTGTCCAAGTTGGCGGCCATCACTTGGTGGAGAAACTTCTTTCATAGTCATGTTTTTTTCTTTCTTTTCATAATTCAAGGGGGTTAATTTATAATTCACACCATCATACACAGCTACCTCCTCATAACTTGAGTTGCCCGGAATATACAGCATCAAAAAAGAAAGGAAAGAAGCACAGTCAGATCCACAGCACCTGCCTTTGGTATGTTCCTTTCCCATACATAAAGATTAACTATAGGCTGTTTTAAAACAGCCCTAAGGCATTGAATACATAAGCAGAACACATAAAGCTTCAGGGATAATTGGGAAATCATATGCAAAGCAATGCACCTCTCCCCCTTTCCTAAATTCAAAGCCTACCTGCATATTTAGAGGGGGAGTGGTACAGCTTCCTGGGACTATACCACTGAAAAATACAGTCAGGAATGCTTCTTCATGTAAAAACAAACAAACAAACTCCCTGCACATGGAACACTAGCATATCAGGAAGATCACTAGATTAAGCTAGCACCCTTCTCCCTGACATACTAGTTTTCCAACTGCAACACCTTTTTTTTTTAATGGAAGAACAATAATGGGATCCCCATCTCTATTCAAAAATGGTAGTCCCAAAAGTCTTGCACCATGTGTTTTTTCTTAATATGTAAATTATTCTTCATATTGGGCCTCCAAAGTGTTTGATCATGCTAATTTGCCAGTTTTAGGGCTTCTCTGCATGAGGCATTTATTGTGCGCTCATGATCCCTCACTCACAGAAGTTTAGGGGGCTTTTTCACAATGTCATCATCCTCCAGGGTCTCTCCTGTGTTTTCCATCCATTTTTGCAGGGGGGGGGGTTAGAAGGAGGAGAGTCAGGTATTAAATTTCAAACCGGAACAAGCCGGAATGAAAGACTCATGTAAAGACACAATTCTGCTATACTGCAGCTGTACCACAGCGCCACCTTGTAGTTGGTTAATAGAATATATAGAAAGGCAGAGAAATATAAACCCTGGGGGGGGGACCCTGTGTAAAGGACCCACTTTTCCTCCCACAATGAAAATGGAAGAAGAAGCCTCAGTAAAGCAGCAAGTTAAATCCCCCATGTAGAGAGGCCCGTAGGAACTAAAAACATAAGAAGAGCCATGCTTGATCAGACCAACAGCATACCTAGTCCACCATTCCATTCCCACAGTGGCCAATCAGATGCTTATTAAAAGCCAATAACCAAAACACAAGCACAATAGCCCTCTCCAATTATTATTCCCCAGCAACTGGTATTCAGAAGCATGCTGTGTCCACTCCTGGAGGTAGCACACACAGCCATCATGACTAGAAGCCAATGACAGCCTAACGGTAGCACCATTAAGAACAGTCAATCTTTTTTGAGAACAATAATAGCTCACACTTGTCACTTGTGAGTTAATTATATGTCACTTTGTGGGCATCAAGTGAAGCTGGGCTTTTGCCCAAAATGCACCCTCTTCCTATCTATAAATAGTGCCGGCCTTCTAACTGAATGAAGAACCAGATATATAACAAGAAAGGCACCTGCAAACTTACATAGACCTTTCACATCACAGTGAAGTGTTTTTCAACTTATATACATTTTTATTTTGTTTCCCAATACAACCCTTCAAAGCAGTTACAATACTTCAACTTAACACACATATAGCATATCTAAAGTTGCTAGATCAGCTGGCTGGAGCCTATTCAAATAATTGATAAACGGTATCCAACTTTTTTGGAAAGTCTGTATGGAGTTCATTCTTCCCTCCCATAACAACTTAAAAGTTGTTATTTTATTTATCACCATTATAGTCCCAAACTTATTTTTTCACTGTACCAGAGACGGTATATAAGGTGTTTGCCAAACTTTTGCTAAGAGGATCCTTGCAGCTATTAACATTTAACTCACTATCACCACTAAGGGCACAATCCTATGGCCGCTAGACAGAGTCTACACAGCCATAGGAGAGGTTGGAGTCCCCGCTCTGACCTCGGAAATGTGCTCCAAGGTTAGAGCTGGGACTCCCTCTGCCCTCACAGCCACCACAGAAAGAACCCTTTTTTGGAGGACTTACCGTACTTCATTTGCCACCTTTTTTTCATTAATTGTTCAGTGCTTTGGAAGTACGCAAATGGGATCATAATATTATTCTTATTCCTATTATTTTCCCAGTCCTTCGCAAGTGCTTAAGTGCGCAGATTCACCTGCTATGTGTAGTCTCACCTTGTCAATTTCCTTGTATGTTTCAGCTGTCAAGGGGAATAAGTAATATACTAGGAAATTGACAAGATGAGACTACAGATAAGCTCATCTATGCACAGGTGCAAAGGACCAGGGGAAAATAATACTAAGAGAAAGTATGAACCCATTTGCACAAGTCAGAAAAAGAAAAAAATGCAACCAAAGTAATTGCACCGAAAAGGAGCACCAAAGGGGGGGGGGAATAACTCCCACTCTCTCTATTATGCCTTGAACTGAACTTGTCAGTGTCCTCCCTGCTTTCGACACTTCCCCGAGTCCCAACGAAGTTGACAAATGGGAGTTATTGGATCCCCACACTTGGGGTGGGTGGGTGTAATTATTGCTGGTACAAAGGGTGGGTGGGGGAAATGAGAGAAGGCACTCTATTTTACCGCCCTGCCATGAGATATGAGCTCCTCTCCGTTTACTGTCCAGCCTTTAAATTTGCGCAAATCTCTCTGACAGTTGTTTTATTTTGTTTTTTTAATGCATGGGATGGAGCAAATGGGGCACCCACACCAGCAGTACTTATACCTGCCCAGCCCAACAGGGCCCCATTCGCTCTGTCCCATGCAGCTACCTTCTGTCAAGGAGATTTGTGCAAATCTGAAGCGCAGTAGCCTCGGCAGCAATTGCTCCAAAAAGGAACTGTGATGGGGAGAGGGAGCCAATAACTCCCATTTGTCGATTTCACACAGATCAGGTTGTTGTGTGTGGAAGGATCTGTTGATATTGAAATTATACTGGAGACAGATGGTAGTTTTTTCAGAATGAATACTCTTCCAGTGTGAATGTAAAGAACAAGAAAACCAGATTCTGCAACTTGGAGTCTGCAAACTCCAGTAAAATCAATGAAAGAGCATCCTCTCCAGAAAGTGTCTATATGGCTATGCCATATAGGCTGCATCTGTAAGGACAATTGATTCTTCCTTAAGATTGATGCCACTGAGAGTCAGGTAAGAACAAAATTTATCAGGCAAGGAATGTTTGCCCTGTTTATATATAGTCACGGGGAGACCGAGTCCTATTGACGCGACACCTCACCTGTTGCCAGATTTACAGCGACAGGTGACAATCCACAAGTGAAAATAATGAGGCTCACTCTTCCCCAGATATAAACAATGGCTTTGCAGTGCTGTTTTATGGTAAAAACAAAGTAACAGTATAGCACAGTTGGCTGTGTCAATAATGACGCATTAACGGGTCCAGGAATAAATAAATGTTTGCTCGGCAGACAGTTTTGGCACGTTCTTTGTCATTATGGTCAATCAAGTCAGCTATGTATGTTTGTCAATATGTAATTATATTGGCTTGCATTTCCCAGAAGGAAATTTTTTCCATCAAAAGCAGTGCTCCTTTTCATCAGTGAAAACAAGTGTCACTGGAGAGAAGGCTTTCCATGTACGAGAATTTGGCATGCAGACCTAACAACCTCGACAAAGAGGGCTGGAGGTGCTGGGAAACATCCTGGCATGGTGTTCTGCAAGTGGACCTCATTCCTGACCTATAATGCCCCCGTCCCACTGTTCTAACTCTACGACCCTTGAGATACTAAACTCGTCTTTATTTGCAGCCTAAAAAGGGAATGGACCCATGTCTCCAGGGGCAGAAAGCTGATAACCCAAGGTACTATGGCAATCCCGGAAGGCCTTTGTTTGAACAACATTCAAATCCTTTGACCTCCAGCAAGAGCATGGAATTTCAAAGTTAATGCTACCACAGATCTTAAATCCTTTTGTGTCAGAGCACTGCTGGTCTCATGTCAGTGATTGATATCCTATGTGCTGGAATACCCAAGGATAAAAGATGTGTTAAGCACAGGGCAAAAGGCTTAGCTTTGGCTTTTCTTTATTTCATTGGCACAGGGATGCCTGCTTGCGCAATGGGCTGTCTCCCTTCCTGTCAGCCGTGTAATTCTTCCCATTCTGATTGGGATTCAGATGCACCCACACAAAAATAAACCACCACCCACAAAATGCAGTTATATAAAGATCTCAGAGAGAGACCAATCTGACGACCGGATCAGCAGCTCTGTCATGGCTGTATGACAAATGAGGATGCAAAGAGACAGCGAGACAAAAGGCGCAAGACCTGGCTCCACATGAAATCAATCTCAGACTTCCCGCTAGGGTGAGTATTGTATTCTAACAGCCAGGTTCCTAGGATTTGCTGCTCCAGCATATGTGCCAAGGATAGGGTGTGACACAACCACTATAGTCGAACCACACTCCAAAACGCAAGCATTATATCAGTGCTGCAGCAGCATCACAAAAACACTGCAAGCAGATATGATGTTACAAGTTTTTAGGATCAGAGAGCGAGGTTCTAATCCTTAAACATCTGAAGCAGATTCAGGAAGGTCACTGAAAGCTATTATCAAAAGCATCCTTTGATTAAAACCAGCCAACCATCCACTTAGTTTACTCTCTGCTGTGGCTCTAAGGACCAAAAATAGATATTTATCTGTCTCCCAACATTTTTTTTTTTTTTAAATGAAAAGTCTCTCAAGGATTTGTCTGCTCAAAATTCCATCCCCACAGCTACTTCCCATTCTTGGAGGGGGAGAATATACTGGGTCCCTCCCCATATCTTTTTCCCCACATGGAGAAAATTAGCTAAAAGGAAAATTCCATTGACTTCACTATTTCTTTTCAGAATTATAGTCCCAGTCTTTGGTAGTATACCAGCAGATGTGATGAGCAGGATATCATCTGAATTGGTCTGTGAACTGCACACTTAGAGCTGAAAGCATGACACATGGCCTTATCACAGTCTTTTCCCCATGCAACTTGCAAGTAGAGGCACCTAATTCAGATTGGGTCCATATGGGGGTTAGAGGGGGCAGCGGCAAAAGGCTAAAGCACCTCAACCCACCATGTTAGGGACCCAACCTAGACTGGACACCCACACACCCTACCCACCATTCTGGCTATTTCTGAAAGAAAACCCTACACTCAAGGGCAAACCACATAATGAATGTAGTTTAGGCCTCAGCTATATAGATCACTGTTGTTGTTTTTTCTTGCCATATTTGGTGGGAAATTAGGAAAAACTAAATGCATTTGGGTTCATTTCTCATACAAACTGTTATAATATTCCCGGGAGGAAAACAGCCCCAATGCTGCTACTGCTGTGGTTGGTGGTGTTATTGTTATTAATCATTCATTGGCATAGTGTTATACAGGACACCATCGCAGGGGGGTTGGCCTATGGGTGGACTTTGGTGAGTAGTGCCACCACCACACACCTCAGCTACGCTGAATATCGGGCAGCAGTAAATAACCCGGCCCCTGGGAAAGCCAACAGTTTCGGGTAGAGGAGCTTGACCAGGAGGCTCGCCTCAAAATTCCACCTGACCTTGGGCGGCAGCAGTGCCAATACCGACTGGAGGCCAAGGCAAGGGATGCCGATGGGGCTTCAGTGTGGAAAACTGCGGGTGAGATGATAGCCATCGTAATCTGCCGACGCACTGCGATGTGGAAGGCAACAGAAAACCACCACGTTATATTTTCCAAGTATACTCATCATGGCTAAACACACATTTAAAGATAGTCTAGCCATGATGATGTCCAACCTCTGGTAGGAGGGGAAGAAGAAGAAGAAGAAGAAGAAGAAGAAGAAGAAGAGGAGGAGGAGGAGGAGGAGGAGGAGGAGGAGGAGGAAGAAGAAGAAGAAGAAGAAGAAGAAGAAGAAGAAGAAGAAGAAGAAGAAGAAGAAGAAGAAGAAGAAGAAGAAGAAGAAGATACAGGATACAAAGGATAGGTCCCTGGCCTGGGGGCGTACAATCTTTAATTCAATACATACAATAATACAGTCTATAATTCTTTTTCAGCAAGCCTTTTATCCTGTTGCTGTTTAATTTTATTAACTGCTAGTTATGGCTCTCTGGGCCTACTCTTCTTAATGTTGTTTGGATTGTCTTGGTTTTTATGTAGTTGTTTTAACAATGGGATTATTGTTAATTTTATTTTTGTGTTTGTTTCCATACATCGTTAGCTGTTTTGCACATCTCTTTTGGAATGGAAATGCAGGACAGGAAAAAATTGTATAAATAAATAATATATCATCCAATACAGGGAGGGGCAACAGAAGAAGGCAGAAAGCCAGAGTGTGGTGGGGGAGGAAGAATACATGATCGTTGTCATTACCTTGAAATCACAACTAATATTTCACTGCTAATGTTGTTACTATTTATCACAGGGGTGTGGAACCTTTTTCCTATAAAGCAAGGGTGGGCAACTTTGGGAGGTCCAGGGTCCATTATTGTGCCTCCAAGAGCTGAACATATCCCTACGGGTGCCAAAAACAGGGGGGAGATTTACAAAATAAAAACATAGTGGTACCTGGAGCTGCTATGAAGCACCAAAAGAGTCAAAATTAGCTTCTTTGCAAGCCAACTTTTATGCTTTTAGGCTCTGTAGTGGATACAGATGCCGTTTTGTTCGAAAAAATATATTTGTTTTAGTTTTGGGGGGCTGCACTAGGGGCTGCAGGGGCCACATATTGTATCCCCACTCCCGCCATAAAGGCTGCAACTGATGGTGAATGGAGCCAAAGCCAAAAGTGAGCAGAGTTTGCAGCGCTGCAGGATTGCAACGTTCTTTCTACCTCTGTGCCATCTGACCCCTTTTCTGCATTCCGCACACCCATGAAATGGAAAAGGAAGTGATTCCAAGAGGGGTAATCTGGAGAATGGGCCCCCAGTATCTGGAGAGCCAGATGATGCTAAAGGGCACAGGAAATTAGGCCAATGGCTGGATGTGGCCAGTGGGCCACCCCAGATTTGTCCTGTCCTATACAATATGATTTATCCTCCACAATTGTAAATTACATATTGAAGTCAATGGAAGCTAGTCTGAGCAAAACTGGAATAAAACCTTAATCATGATTTCAAAATTTGCATCACTGTTGTTGTCATCCATCCATCCATCACATGCTAATACCGATCTAACCAAAGACAGAATTTTACACACTGAAAATATCTCTGAATTTATAACACCTAGAAATTTAACTACAAACATCTACAATACATCAAACTCAAATTTACCAGAGCGATCAAACGTGTCATCAAATGCAATCCGGCATGTTTTCCCAGTGTTCTTTATGTTCTTAGCTGCACCAGGATCATACCCGGTAAACCAAGGCAGTAGAACAGGGTCTTTGTAGACATTCTTGGTAAGGATTGCAACAGGTGATTGATTATTCCCTTTGGCGAATGGGTAAGCTTCATGCCAGCGATCAGGCCCTAGGAAAAAAGAAGCAAGGACAAGGCTGTGTCATGTTATGGACAGACATCACAAGGTTTGCAGAGATTGCAGGATACCTGCTTTCAGGTTTGTTTAAGTTTGGGCTGTCAGACGGTGCAAACTTGGGAGTTAAGAGTTGTGCTTGCAATTTAGTATCTTGCTCGGCTGCACAGCTTTACCATTCCTTATTAGGAATGAAGAGGACTTTAATTTAAAAGTCAAAGGCTGCAGTCCAATACAGTGTATAGTGTTACACCTACCTAGGAGTAAGTCCCATTGAGCTCTGTGGGACATACTTTTAAATAAATATGCATAGGATTACGAAGGAAGAAAATGAGAATGGATGCATTTCCCTATTGTCATAATGGATAAGTCACCCATGAGGTTATTCTGCATAAACTTTTGATCACTAGAAGAAAAGTATGTAGAGCTGATATACACAAGCCATCGAGCATTTCTACAACTTCATTCATTTAAAGGGAACTTGTGAAGACTATATGGAAGTCCCACTGTTAGGCAAAATGGAAGAGGAAAAGTTAGCTTAATAAATGATATTCCTTGCAGTGCAATCTTATGCATGTCTACTCAGAAGAAGGCCCCATTAAGTTCAATGTAGTTTACCTTCTTTTAAGTGTACACAAGACTGCAGGAATGTAGAGGATTGTACTGTTAGAGAGTTATTTACAAAAAGTGGGCCAAACATATAGCCCAGTTCAGGGCCAGCCCAAGACATATTGCTGCCCGAGGCGAAGGACAAGATGGTGCCTCCTCCCATTCCATGTACAAAATCTGTCTGGACAGGCGGATGAATCTGTCTTCAACACTAATGATGAGACAATGTCCTCCATTGAACCTGAAGGCAGCGGGCTACTTTATGAGGCGCAGAGCAGGCTGCAAGGTACACAGCTCTCTACTTGAACAACTTGCTGCTGCCTCCCAAGCATCTGCTGCCTGAGGCAACTGCCTCACCATGCCTAATGGTAGGGCCAGCCCTGGCACAGTCTAATGATGTTTGATCCAGCCCAAGTGAAGTAGTTATTGTCCCATACATTTTAAGAGACAGATTTCAAAATGTGTACTGCTTGCATGTCCCACTGAAATACATGAGGTTTAAAAGTGATTAAACATGGCTGGATTGTGTCATGTGTGTGTCACCCTTATCTTAAGTATGCTTACTTGAAAATAAGGAGTTCTTCACACAAACTGAATCTTCTACACAAAAGTCATGAATCCTTTCCAAGTCGGTACAGATTGGCTGCGGCTCAGTGGCAGAACACAAGCTTTGCATCCAGGTAGGGCTAGGAAAGAATACCCTGGAGAGCCTGTGCCAGTCAGTGTCAACAAGACTGGGCTAGATCCGAGCTGCCCCAAGACATTTTGCTGCCTGAGGCAAAGAAAAAGATGGTGCCCCTCTCATTCTGTGTTCAAAAGTGGAATGGACTGGTAGATGAATCTGTTTTCTACACTGATGGTGAGACAGTGACTGGGTTCAAGCTGCTCCAGCACTCTTCCATCCTCATGCCTTTGCCCTTTTGGGTCGTGATTGTGAGCTTGCAGGCAGATACGGTGGTCTAGACAACACAATAACCCGCACTGAAACGTTGAGTGTGGGTTGTTGTTGAACCGTGGGTTGTTGTTGAAACAATGGTTATCTTGTTGTCCAAACCCAGCTGTGTGAACAAGCCATAGCTTGTTAACCACGAACAACCTATGAAGAGAATCCATGGTTTGCTGTTGGGTTGTGAACTGTGGATTGTTCACGATGGTTTGTTCTCTCGGCTGGTTCAGACAACACGATAATCCATGTTTCAACAACAACCCACAGTTCAACGACAACCCACACTTAACCCCCATTTTTTTAAAAGTGCTGTACAGATATTAAAAGAAAAGACGCAGACTGGGTTCAGACACCATGATAACCCACACTCCATGGTCGAGTACGAGGGGCACTTTTAAAGTGTTAAATAAAACAAGGACAACAATAGCAGCAGCAGCAGCATATGCGTACATAGACATCCATATATAGTACATGCATGCTGACGGCACATGATGAAGCAACGTGGCTGACATTAAGCAGGTCTAAGTCCGATGTGCCTGGAGACTGCCCCTAGGTCACCCCTGGATTCCCTCCCCCGAGTCCCCCACGGCTGTGGAAGAACAGTGGGATAAGAATGTCAGTCGAGTTTTAAAAGAGAAAACTGTTGCTGTTCTATCACCACAAAATTAGCCAGAAAAGTAAAGACACCACCAATGAAAGCTCAGAAGCTCTGCAATAACGCACATGCTTGGCATGCAGAAGGTTCTGGCTCCGGTCGGTCCTCAACAACTCCAGTTAAAAAGGAAGCATCAGGAAGCATAGGGGAGGGCGACCTGGCACCCTCCAGATGTTTTGGACCACCCCTGCAGTAGCTGGTGGTGGGGAAAGCCTCTACCTGAGACTCAGGGGAGCCATGGACAGTTGGAGACTTCCCCAACCCAGCTGGAGTGCAACTCCCATCATCCCAAGCCTGCTGGCAGTTCTGGCTGGATGATGGGAGTTGTAGTCCAACCAGTTTGGAGATTGCCAGGCTGGGCATTGCTCTGACTACAAATAGCCCTGAACCGGCTTCAATTCAGCTTCCCGTGTACTGATTCCGTCCAAGTGAGAATGTGTTAGTCTTTAAGGTGCCAGTTGAAATATCGAAAACTGCCCTCCCCAACCTGGTGTGCCCTCTAGATGTTTTGGACTTCCCGTCAGCCCCAGCCAGCATGGCCAAGGGGTAAGGAACGTTGGAGAGTTGTAGTCCAAAACATCTGGAGGGCGCCAGGTTAGAGGAAGCTGGTCTGGAAGATCTGCCTGCTGGGAGTCTGCCCCAGGTTCCTAAACAAAACAAAACGTCAGACGACAAAACAGACACGATGGCCCTCGTAGCGATGTGGATCCAATACTGGACAGTCTTCTGCAGCTGGCAGGAGATGCTCCTTGCCCTGAAGCAAACATCCCGCCTCTCATGAAGTGGACTCTGGTCCAGGAAGGCTTGTGCTAGAATCGCCGCGATCGTCTTGAAGGTGCCGCCAAACTCTCCGTTGTTTGACCGCTGCCTTTGGGACCCTGGAGCTCCGAGGAGCGCTACCCCAGCCTCAAATCTCCCCACCCCACCCCGTACAGAGAGGAAGGGCGGGTTGGGGGGGGGGGATGGGATGCTCTCAAGCTCCCGCGGTGGACCTCCTTAACGCCCCACTCACCGTTTTCCTTGGCATATCCCCACGGTACCTGGCTCATGGTCTCAGCGGAGATGAACCGGGCGCGGGGGTGCTGGGAGGGGGCGGCTTTCTCGGCTTCTCCTCCTGCCGGGTCCGGCACTAGGGTGGTCGCGCTCATCCGATGCCAGGGCCATTTATAGGGCTCGGCGGACTCCAGCCCTGAGAGAGAGAGAGAGCGAGAGAGAGAGAGAGCGGGAAAGAGCGCATGGCAAAAGGAGGCGGAGGGGCGAGAACGGGGCGATGATCGCCGGAGGCGGGGAAGGGAGGAGCAACACACACACACACACACACAGAGGAAGGTCCTACGAGGGCTAGGATGCCGCGTCCCTGTCTCTGCCTGTCTTCCGCATGGCCTCAGCCCCGCCGCTGGTAGGCGTGCAGACGGACCGTTCTCTTGCGTTTCCAGGAAGCGAGAGGCCAACAAGCGGATGCGCCCGCTCCCCCCGCCCCGCATAGATCTGTTTGTGTTTGGGAAAAGTTTGTCAAGTTATAGGTAGCGAGAGGAGGACAGCGTCTTCCAGCCGCGTTTCCTCTTGCATTTACCCGCCTCGATTCAGAAATAGTCGGGATTATTTGGACACTGGAAGGGAACGGAATGGTTCTCTTTCTCAACTAAGGTACTTCGATGCCTTTGTTTTGTCACTTGTGTATTTTTTAGATGTTGGGTATAAAGCAAGGCTGAATCTGTTTGAAATCGAGCACACATTTTAATCAAAGCAGATTTACATTATAATTACAAATGTGGGACGTGCAAAAAAAAAAAAAAAAAGAAAGGAAAGGAAAGGGCCATTAAGACCGAGACCTGTGAAAAGCGCTGACACTGATACTGTAATTTGAACTGTATTTGAATTCAGAATCTGAAATTATACCACCCTGATACTCTATGTCGCAAATGCTTGCTTTGAAAATGCCCTGGGACCTATAAAGTGTGAACAGAATGTATTGTATAAGGCAAAAGATTGAAACGATATGAATGCAAGCATATTATATTACACTGAGTGATGAACATAACTGTAAGTATGAAGAGATCTAATGTTATTCAACTGAGCCAAGTTAAAGAAACCAATCAAGGACGTCATGGTTGATTTATAGCCTTAATATGAGATGCTGACAATTTTCACCACCTTATAATCCAATTTATTTATTTGCTTATTACATTTCTATATTACCCAATAGCCAAAGTTCTCTGGGCAGTTCACAAAATAAAACTTAAAACCATACAATATAAAAACATAAGAAAACATAATGTAAAAACCTTTAAAAGTTTAAAACAACAGAATAAAACCAAAGTAGAAACCAGCAAGCAGTGCAAGAACTAAAAAGCTTTAACTTTTGTGTGTGTGTGTGTGTGTGTTTTTTAACGAACTACTAAAAAAGTATTCCTAGCACCAAAAAGACCACAGTGTAGGTAATGAGAGCCTCTCTTGGGAGGGCATTCTATAACCAGGGTGCCACCATTGAAAAGTCCCTCTTCTTAGCAGTCACCCACCTCACCTCATTTGGCAGGGAAACCTGGAAGAAGGCCTCCAAAGATTATCTTCTGTTCCAGGCAGATATATATGGGAGGAGACAATCCTTCAGGTAGCCTGGGCCCAAGCCATTTAGGGCATTTAAAGGTTAATGCCAGCACTCTGAATTGTGTCTGGAAATGGACTGGAAGCCAGTGCAGATTACAAAGCACTGGCACAATCTGATTGTATAGGCCAATTCCTGTTAACAGTATATATGGATTTCTATGATCACTTTAGTGAATCTGTTTACACTATATAACCCCCCTGCCAAGAATTTATGCTTTGTGCCAATTATGCATCACATGGGCCAATCATGCAATCTCATTTTTAAAAGGTGAGATGACATGTTTGGGAAAGTTGGATGGTGACAGCTGATCTCAACACTTTTCCTGGGTTAAAGAGGCCTGTTCAGGCATTCACTTGGGTTGGGTATAAATACATTTTTGGAGGTACCTGATTAAGGTCATGTTGGCTGGCCATTCCCCTGACCTCCATGTGTTCAAGTGTGCCATTTGCATGATGCCTACCTGCATATCATCAAATGCATATACAGTAGGTTCCTGCACATGCAATCTGGGACACTAAAAATGGGGGGTCTTGGGGCATGCTTACAGAAGATTATGGACATTTGGGTGCATTGTAATTTCTGTGCATATGTGGCACACTCGATGAGCATGTGGACCCTGAGTGTGGGGCCATTAGAGGCAAGTCAACCCCAGTCAGCATCCTCCATGCATTAATTTGTATCCAAAGAAATGCCTGAGGGCTATAGAGTCTTCATCGTTCATTAGGGCTGGTGGTTCACAGCACATTGCACAACTGTAGATGTGAAAACAAGAGTCTGGATCACAATGGAGAACATTTCTTTGAAGAAAGAGGTAAAAAATTGGGCACAGAAGTATTCAATAGAAATCAGTGGCAGGAGAACATGAAAACTAATTCCCACATTTCTGCATGCCCCTTATTTCCATACATTTTCATATGATGATTAAAAATACCTGTTGCACACAATCTCATAAATATGTCCATCAGCATCCATAATCTGAACATCAGAAAAGCCATGCTGGATCAGACCAAAGGTCCATCTAGGCCAGCATTCTGTTCACATAGTGGCCAACCAGCTGCCCACAGGAAACCCACCAACAGGACATGAGTGCAACAGTACCCTCCCACCCATGTTCCCCAGTAACTGGTGTACATAGGCATACTGCCTCTGATATTAGAGGTAGCATAGAGCCATCAGGACTAGTAGCCATTGATACCCTTCTCCTCCATGAATTTGTCCAATCCCCTTTTAAAGCCATGCAAATGCAAATTGGTGGCCATCACTACATCTTGTGGAAGTGAATTTCATAGTTTAACTATGTGCTGTGAAGAAGTACTTCATTTTATCTCTCCTGAATCTCCTACCAATCAGCTTCGTGGGATGACCCTGAGTTCTAGTATTATGTGAGAGGGAGAAAAATGTCCATAATTCATCTGGCATTAGGAATTTACGTACTTTAGGAATTAACATTTAGGAATTTACTTGTCATGTGTGTATCCCAGCTTTCCTTCAAGGAAGGTGACACCCGTAGGACTTCACAACAACCTGTTAGTTAGGTTAGGCTGAATGATCATATACAATCTGGTCAAAGTTAAAAGTTAGTGAGTCCCATAGATTTCTATGGAACCATGTGATTAAGGCTGCAATCCTAAATAATTTAGAACAAGCCCTGTTACAAGGTACCCCTATATTCTATTTCGAGAAGAGGTATTTTGACTCTGGAAAGAGGCTGTATTCCAGCCTTGGAGAAAGGCATGAAGAATGGCCTGTATTAGGACAATTCAGGTCCTGTAAGACCCAAGCAGTGCATACATAACCCTTTGCAAACACCTTTCTGGTGAGTCCACTGTGTCCTGGGCTGGTCACTTATGAATCACCAAAAAAGAGGAAAAAATGCATCACCAAAAAAGAGGACAAAAGAGGACACTGATTTGCATAAAAATTGTATATGTTAATTCATATGTATAATATATACTATTATCCAGTTTATCTCAAGGAGCGTCTCCAGCGACATCAAGTAGGTCGCTCAACAAGATCTGCCACGGACGGTCTTCTCCTTGTCCCATCAGCCAGAGCAGCCAGGCTGGTGGGGACTAGGAAGAGGGCCTTTTCTGTGGCGGCCCCCAAACTGTAGAACTCTCTCCCCAGTGACCTCTGCCATGCCCCCTCCTTGATGAGCTTCTGCCGTTCATTAAAAACATGGCTTTTCAGGCGGGCGTATGGGGTGGGTTAGGATTTTAAAATTTTATACTGTTTTAAGTGTATTTTATTCTGTTTTGTTTCACTGTATGTTGTACATCGCCCAGAGTGGCCAGGTACTGGCTAGATGGGCGATCTAGAAATACAATAAATAAATAAATAAATAAATATGTATATATGTAAATTTAGAAATCATTAATATAATTTAAATAGAAATACAGTACATCATACCATAGTGTGGATTATTGTGACCAGTTGACCTGTGTGTCTGGCTCAGTCTACTTTCTAGGTGCTGTTGATGGGCAACTTCAAGGCCCGTGCCACTCTTCCTTTGGATGGCTCTTTATTTTAAACCAGACTTGGACTGGATAGCCCTTCAAATAGAGGATGTCTTCACAATAGAGGACAGTCTTCTGGCAGCCCTTCAAATAGAGGATTGTCCCGTGAAAAGGAGGACACATGGTCACCCTACCATTGTTATTAACAGTTGCAGATCTTGCCTCAAGGTGACAGCCACAGAAGCAGCCATCAAGAAAAAAAATATGATTTTTAGCTTTCCTGTTTATACCAGGTGGGAGAATTAGTAGCAAGTTTTAATGTGTTTAACCTTGAAACTGAAGGCAGGGACTATCTTATTAATCTTTGTAAGCTGCTCTGGGAGCCTTTTTTGGCTGAAGAGAGGGATAAAGATGCTGTAAGTAAATACATAACACCTTTTAAAGCTTTGAAACCCCCAATATCAAAGGTGGTATTAGGGGGTGGACCACTAGGGCTGGAGCCCCAAATCTTTCATTCGGAGCTCTGAATCTCTGGGAGGCCCTCTGCTCCACCACCCCGCTGTCCATGGGCACTTGCTGAAATAAAAGTACAGAGGTTCTGAGGACCTCTGTTGCATCTGACCCCCTGGATCAGCTAGCTTTGTGCCCACATGTGCAGGGCCGGTGCTACCATTAGGCCAACTAGGCAGCTGCCTAGGGTGCAGGGCTAAAGGGGGTGCCAGGGGGTGCCAGAAAGAGGGAGGGAGGGCTCAAGTGGGAGGGGGGCGCTAAATATCTGATCTTGTCTAGGGCACCAAACTGCCTTGCACCAGCCCTGGACATGTGCTTCACCTCCTGCTGCCCCCCCTTGAATCTTTCTGTCTCCGTTTTTTTCTGAAAGCAAATGTCCTCCTCTCCCCTGTCTATACCTCCTTTTTTACAAAGAGGAGCATCCACAGGAGACAGGCCCTTTAAAGATGCACACACAGACTTTAGAGCATATGTAAATAAGCATATGCAAATTTGTACATTTTTTTCATCCTGTGGGCCTGAGCCCCAATCTTTTCAGTACCTAGCACCATCCCTGCATAATATTGTGTCAAAACTGAACTGGAAGGAAGAAGAAAAAAAGGCAACTTTTGTCTCAAAGGAGAGACAAAAGGAAATGTCTGCTGCCATGCCAAAGCTTACCTGACTGATTTTGTCACCCCAGTGAGTTTCCTCTTTATCTCTCAGCTGGATCTGTGATGACCCAAAATGTTAATGCAAAAGACCCATCTACTTCCCTACCCTCTCCCCTCACATCAAGAAGGAGAAAGAAAAGCCATTTTCTTTTTTCTTCTCTCTGGCTGGCACCTGGAAACCCATCTCCCAAATCCGATCGGCCATCTTGACGTGAGAACTTAGTTTTGCTTTGCTCTTATTACTGAACCTTGAGAGGAGGGATAAAAAGCCCACCCAAAGTTTCTGAATTTGACGATACTTTCAATCTGGGATAGACACTTGCTTCACAGAACAGCACCCCCACTTTTTCTTTCTATCTCCACTTCTTGTTCCAGAAGGAGCTCAACAGAGCTTCCAGTGTTCACAAATTCATCAGATAAGAAGAGGTACATCTTTGCACTAACTCCTATTTTCCTTTTAATTAGTCCATAATTCAATTAGCAATTTTCTCTCTGTTTTTCCTAATATTCTACCCCATAACCAACTCCAAAAACCTTGGCTTTGGAGCACCCTGTTGTTCTTTGAAGTCTTTCCACATACTTTCTTCCTAAACCACTGTATTTATTCTACTCCCCCTGCCAAACACTCTCACAATTCCCAAAAATCTGTTTCTTCCCCATTCAAGTCATCCCAGGCTGAAACTTCTTTTCTTCCCCTACTTTTTACCAAACCCCCTTCTCCATAATTACACACACCCCATTCTATATTTTTAAAAATCTTCTAACCTTCTTGGTGGTAATGACTTTTGAATGTGTGATTCTAGACAAGCCTTCCCAAACCTCGTGCTCTCCAAATGTGTTTATTTATTTATTTTTATTTATTATATTTATACCCCACCTTTTTTCCTGCAAGGAACCCAAGGCGGCTTACATAATCCTCCTCCTCCTCTCCATTTTATCCTCACAACAACCCTGTGAGGTGGATTAGGCTGAGCGTCAGTGACTGGCCCAAAGTCACCCAGTGAGTTTCATGGCCGAGTGGGGGACTAGAACTCGGGATCTCCCGAGTCCCAGTCCAACACTCTCACCAGCCAGCATGGCCAATGGAGTTCAACACATCTGGGGGGCAGCAAGTTTGGAAAGGCTGCCCCAGGCCACCAAGCAGGCTTCAAAGCTGAGCAGAGCTTTAAACCTGCGATTCCAGCAGCTAAATCAAATGTACTAGCCACTTGACACCTACTGTTTGTCTCCATCACAGTTCTACAATAAGCTACCTCCAGGTGATCCTCAGATAAACTTCTGTGCTCATTGTGTTCTCTGTAATATGACTTCAGATGCTGCTATGCCAGTAACCTAGACCAGCCTTCCCCAACCTGGTGCCCTCCAGAGGTTTGGGATTACAACTCCCATCATCCCCCACCAGCATGGTCAATTGTCAGGGATGATGGGAGTTGAAATAAAAAGAAATCTGGAGGGCACAAAGTTTGGGAAGGCTGCCCTAGACAAACATACTGCCTAAGCCAATGCATATTTACTCAGGAGTAAGTCTCATGATATTCAAGCTGGCTTACCCCGAAGTGTGCATGGGATTGTATGTATGTACCTACCTACCTACAAACCAAGACATTTGTTGTTATCTCATAGGTTTCTATTTGTGGTTCTATTCAACCTGCAAGCTTTAATTAGCTTCACTGACAGATTACGCATCTAAGAGCGCAATCCTATACATGCATAGAGAGAGAGAAAGTCCTACAACTCCCAGCATTCCCCAGACAGCCATTTTTCTGTCTAAACATGCATGGGATTGAACCCTAAACCTTTAACTGGTGAGGTACAATTTTAATTAGGGAGGCCAAATTTTAATTAGTGCATCTGGACATTCGTTTTTTAAAGACTGTTTTGGTTTCAGTATGCTGTTATAACAGGGTATGAGAAAGGAAATTATTAAGGAAGGCCTTTGCTTCTATAATAGCTTTTGGCAGCAATCCTAAACACACATAGATGGGAGTAAGAACATAAGAAAAGCTGGACCAAAAGGCCTACCTAGTCCACCATTCTGTTCCAAGGTGGCCAGCCAGATGCCTATGGGAAACCCACAAGAATGATATGAGCACAACAGCACCCTCTTGCTCATGTTCTCCAGCAACTGGTATTGAGAGGCTTCTGATAAGTCCCATCATTGAAATCTGATGGTCTAACTCCCAAATAAGCATGTTTAGGATTGCACTGCACATATATTACATTTACTTTACACTTCTCTCTGTATCTGAAAAAGATAGTTATAGCCAGTGGAGGCTGGTGGCTCCGATGTCCATTTTAACCTCCATTCAAGATTTTACTTCAAACTTTTAAGGAGCTATCCATGGTGTCAAACCTATTTTGGGGGGGGGGGGGGCAGGGTTCAGCACCATGGATAGTTCCAGGGTTTCAGACAGGATTCTTTCCTTGCCCTACCCGGTAGGGAGGCCACTTATGAATCACTAAAAAAGAGGATAAAAGAGGACACCAATCTGCATAACATTTGTGTATGTTAATTTGCATGTATAAATGCACATTTAGCAATAATAATTATAATTTAAATAGAAATACAGTACATCTGACCAATAGTGCAGAAGAATGGGACAAGGTGACCCTGCGTGCCTGCCTGCTCAGTCTGCTGCCCAGATGTTCACTGTTGATGGACAACAGTTTTTATCTTTAAACGAATTGAACAGGACAGCCTTTCAAAGAGAACACCATCGAACAGAGGATGGTCCTCTGGCAGCCCTTCAAACAGAGGATAGAAGAGGACACATGGCCACCCAACTACTTTGAGATGCCAGGGATTGAACCTGGGACCTTCTGCATGCAAAGCATGTACTCTACTACTGAACTATGGACCACAGTGATCTTCTTGACCTTGAGATCTTTGTCATACAAAAAACAGCCATGTTGGCCATAAGAAACAATTCAAAATCCACGTAGTATAATACTTATATTAGGCCAGTTCAAAGATTTTTGTGATCTTTGAGTTGGTCTAATAAAGGTATTACACTATATGGATTACACTTGGTGCCCCTGCCAAGTGAGGTGTGGCAGATGGCAACTGGAGAGAGGGCCTTTTCAGTGGTGGTGTCCCAGCTGTGAAATGCCCTTCCCAGAGAGGCTTGCCTGGCACTTGGTGTCATTTTAGCAGCAAAAGCCTTTTTATTTTCTCAGGCCTTTTAGCTGTAACCTATTTTTACTCTCTGCAAGTTGTATTTTTGTGCTGAATTTTACTTCCATTGTTCTTTTTATGGTTATTGAGTTTTAAATTGTTTTATTCCTTGTGACCTGGCCTGAGGACTTTGTTATGGGGAGGCCTATAAATACTATTAATGAATAAACAAATAAGTTTTTTTTTCATACAAATTCAAATTATGGCCTGTTTTGTATCTGTGAATTAGTTTAGGCAGAATATTTCAATGAGGTGAAGCTATCTAGTCCTATTGTAGCATGTGAATCAGGCTGAAACATATGACATTAAAATAGACTGGTTGCAGAGAATGTGTGAATCTACGTCAGGTGGAACTAAACTTGGCACTTGCAGTGACTTTGAGGGGAAAGTGTTGGGAAGAATTTGAGACAGGACCTTCTCCTGTGCCCACTTTCCTGACCTTACATGGTTAAGAAATTCAGTCAGGGTGGGAGAACGCACTCCATGGAATTCCTGCATAAAAGCAAAGGTATTTTGTAGGCAAGTGATCAGCAAGTCTTTCTGATGATAGCAGAAGGATATTCATTTGTGGGTGTTCTTTTTAAATTTGAGTTTGAGAGGAAGCATCATTTGATTGTCCATTGCCATGCTCAAATCAAAGGATCAGCATCTCTTGCAGTATTGTGACCATGCCCTCAGTGACATCTAATAGTGACGGCTGCAAAGTGGCAAGAGTTCTTTGATCATCAGGCTACAACATGACTTGGGCCATCATCAAGAGCCACTGACACATCATGCCCCCATGCCTGCTCTGTGGACTACTTGAGGTCCGCAGAGTGGCAGCTGCTTGTTAACAACTTCTCCGCCTCGCTCATCCAGAAGTAGGGTGCCACTCCTGGCATTGTCCCATACTTGATGACAGCTGTGCTTTCCATTTGTCTTGTGGTTGCAGGAGACAGATGGAGGCAGAGAATGTGGAAGAAGCTTGAAACATGGCGCTACCAGTCATCTGAAATGCCTTTATGCTAATGCAAGGAGCACAGGAGGGCAAGAATGCTCAGCTCAACCACATGCAGGGAAATGTGATTAGCAGCCCAGTCCTATACAGTGCTTTTTTTCTGGAGAAAAAGGTACCGGAACTCTTGGATTACATTTCCTCGGGAGTAGATGGCGATTAAATTGTAATGCAATTAATAGAAGAAAAGGTGCTGGAACTCAGTTCCTGTGAGTTCCACCAGAAAAAAAGCCCTGGTCCTATATATATATTTACTTGAGAGAGTATGTCCTCTTTTGTTCAATGAGGCTTATTCCAAGGTAAGTACACAACCTAAATAGATGGGGCAGGGGGAGGAACACAAGACACCAGGTTGGATAATGAAGCCATTCACACATTTTGCAGCAGCAACAGGTTCACAGCATGTTGCAGGGAGTTGCTGTATAATATTACACACATTGGTACATGGGCGCTTGTACACACAGGTTGTATTTCTAGATGGAGAAGCGTGTGCATTAAAAATACGTAATGTGTGAAAATAACCCAAAGACTGCTAGCGAACACAGGGGTTTGGTGTACAAGGCAGGCCAGTTCAGCACACTTGACACCCATAAGATAGTTTGGATATCCAATATTAGTCTAACTTAAGTCCTATTCCTTTCGATGGGTCTACTCTAATTAATACTAATATTGGATGCAACCCATAGGGACTGTGCCAAACCCTATGATAATCTCTGCTGGTTCAAACAAACATATTTCAAACTAGCAGGATTGCCGGCAGCAGCAAAATCCGAAAGAGTGACTGTTGTGTAAAACCCGTCCGGTGCCTTTCAGCCAGCGCATCTCAGGGCCATATCACAACATTACGCAACAGCAACAACATGCACAGGATTATCACCGAATATACATTCAACAGGAATATACTGCCAATCCCAGCTGTCACGACAGGCGAACCTGTATAATATAGGCATTTTCAAACATGTATTCATCAGTTTAGTTCAAAATGTATTTCTGCACTTCATAACATTACATTGTACTTTAGAATTCAATGAAATCAACATACACGCAACGCAAGACACGTAATTGTTCCACCCACTATATGGGCTTTGTTGTAAAAGTTCAGTCGCACAGATAAGTCTAAAACCTGTTTCAAGAATGAAAGTCTGAGCTGAATGATCTGCTTTTATGAACTCTGGCACAGTCCGGCTCAGAATAATCCAGGAATGAAAATCTGACCTAAGCTGTTTGCTTTTATAAGCTCAAGGCGTGTCTGCTCTGAAATTCCAGAAGATTGGCAACTCATTCCTGCCATTGTACAACCTTCTGCCTCTGCTGACCTTGAACTGTATAGTCTAAGGTGAATTATCAGAGAATGAAGATCAGATAAGGCCACCAGAGAAGGTGTAGAAGACCTTAGGTGGCTGCCTAAAGTACTTTGCAGAGAGAAGCTGTTTTGCTGCAGCAGTAGATGAGAAAGAGTTTCCTTACTAATATTGCTGTGTTTCTAGTAAGGGAAGGGTCATGGCTCAGTGGCAAAGCAGATGCTTTGCTTTACATGCAAAAGGTCCCAGGTTCAATCCCTGGCATTCCCAAGGAAAGCCTGCTGTCTGAAATCCCAGAGAGCCACTGCCAGTAAGTGTAGACGAGTGTTCTTTACCTGAAGGCCCAAGAGCCACTGGTGGCCCCCAATCACCTCAAGTGCATCTCTCTGCCCCGCCCCCCTCTTTGCAGTAGCTCCTTACTCTCAACAAGGGCTCTCTAGTTTTGCCTCCCCCCCCCTTTAGTGGTGGGCTGACTGCTGTGATCTGGGCTACCAGAAGAGGCTTCAGGGGTTGAGAGCCAGCAGACCTGCTACTCATCTGTAAGGTATCTTGAGGGTGGGGAGAGGAGAACACAGGAGCAATCAGCCAATTAGCTGTGGTAGGGGAGGAGCCCAAGAGGAAAAGAGCAATGTGATTGGCTAGCTGCGGTGGTGCACTGTGCAGGTGCCGAAGGTGGAGAGGAGCATTCTCTCAGTGATGAGACA
Source organism: Shinisaurus crocodilurus (assembly GCA_021292165.1). NCBI lineage: Eukaryota > Metazoa > Chordata > Lepidosauria > Squamata > Shinisauridae > Shinisaurus > Shinisaurus crocodilurus. The sequence continues at coordinate 188,377,532 of CM037880.1, read as the reverse complement.
AAGATCCATCCCAAGCCAAGGACCAAGAATAAGCCTGTCAAAATTTGCCTGCTTGGTGACCAACTGATGGGGCCTTGCTTGGATGATGGGGAGGAGGGCCCCAAAAAGGCCTTCAGCCAGGTCAGGTGCACAGGATCACCACTTGACCAGGTGTGGGGAGAGGAGAGGGCCCTCACAGGCCAGGAAAGGCCTCAGTGGCAATGCCTGGAGCCAGAGTGGCTCCTCCTTGAAAAATGTAGACAACACTGAGCAAGTTGGAGCAAGGGGCTGACGTGGCCACAGGCAGCTTCCTGTGTTCTTCCCATGGCAGATGAAAAAAGGACTGCAAACCCAATGTTGTAGACAGGCAAGGAAGGGGTAAGTAATGCGTAAGACATCACAGTACCGGTTACAGAGCACAAGGGAAGGAACCTCTGCTCCAGAAACTGGTTGCAGGATCAGTGGGGGAGCAACAGCAGCCCAAAACAGACTTGCAGCTCTCTGACAGACATGGAGAGGAGAGGATGAGCTCATGACTTCAGAAGGAAACCGTTTGGTTTACAGGGCATGTGGAATGGAGGACTTAAAGATGCCAGACTGATGGGAGGTGAAGGTCAGGAGGAGTGCCATTTCATACTTCCCTGAACATGGCAAAACATATACGGTCAGCCCAGTTTTCTTTCACAGTTTGTAACATGCCAAACAGTGTACACTTAATACTATTGTTGATCTGTCCTCAGCAATAGCCCACAAAAGCAAGTCAGCAAGAAGGGCAGTCTCTCTCAGCACCTCCGACAGCTCCAGGTGCACAGTTTGCTCCAACAAAAGCTGGAGGTTGACTGAAGCCTTAAAACTCCCTCCATCCAGATCAGGGGTGTTGGACCTCTTTCAGCCTGAGGGCTGAATTCAGTTTCAGAGAGGCTCTTGGGGTCTGCATAGCATTGGTGGGTGGAGCTAAAGGCAAAGCAGGGCTAAAGGCAAAGGGGGTGGGACCAAAATACCAAACATTCCAGCATATTTTAGCTTAAAGCTCTTACTGCCAGTCACGTCATCTTAAAACAGGCATTTCAACCTTTTAGAATGGGGGAAAACACACACACACACACACACACACACACACAAAGTCAGGAAACCCACCAAACAGTTGGCAATCAAGGGAAAGGGATGTGGCCAGAGGAAGGGGTGTGGCCTCTGGGGAGCCAGTTTGGGACCCCAGGTAGGCCTGATTTGGGCCACTGGCTGCATTAGGCCCATGGACCTGAAGTTCTACACCACTGGTCCAGATCACTTCTCAATTCCTCCTAGATGCCACCCTTCTAACCTCTCAGAGGGGCAACCTCTGGGCCTGAAGATGATCACTTCTCCTCCTCTCTGAGGCTTCTCACCTGATGCTCTCCCTGCACTGTTGGGCAGGCATTGGGGAGTGGGATGTACTTGGCTCCTTGGGTGAATCAGGCTCAGGGGAAGGCATCTATGGTGTCTGGTCTGCAGATTCATAACCATCAGCATTTGGTTCAGTATCTGGAACCTGGTTCTGCTCCTCAGCCAGCAGTACAGAATCCTTGGACTCAGCCGGCTCATCCTCCTCCATCTCTGAGCCTTGGTTATATCTTGAGGCTGGAGCTATGACATTTAGGTTGGAAAGGGGAAGAGCTGTAGCATAGCGGTAGAGCACATGCTTTGAATGCAAGAGGTCCCAGCCAGGTTCAATCCTTGGCATCTCCAGGTAGGGCTTAGAAAGACACCCATCTGAAGCCTCAGAGATCCACTGCCAGTCAGTGTGTAGACCAGTGTTCTCCAACCTTGGGTCCCCAGATGTTTTTGGCCTACAACTCCCTGCATGCTGGGAGTTGTAGGCCAAAAACATCTGGGGACCCAAGGTTGGAGAACACTGGTGTAGACAATAATAAGCTAGGTGGACTGACTTGGTATAATGCCACTTCCTGTATTCTATGTTTTAAAGCAGGAGTGGGGAAGCTTTTTTGACCCAAGGGCCACATTCCCTCATGGGAGACCATGCCAGCAGTGGGTGGGGCCAGTGCCAAATGTGGGCTGGGCCAGTGCTACCATACACTGTCTTTGTCTCATACACACACTCATGCTCTCCTTTCATTTTTCCATAGCTCCCAGCAATTACAAGGTTGTAATAGGAATCCAGGAACAGGTAGATGGCACTAGTCTAGTGCCATTCAGACAGGACACAAGGGGCCTGCAGTGGCCCTGTTCCCTTCTACAGCCTTTCCCTGCACACTCTGGAAAACCCCTTTCTGGTACTCACTGCTCCAGTACTGAAGCAATAAGACTGATGGCTCCTGTTTTGTTTTTGTTTTTTTTTGGTACTGTGATGGAGCTGGGTCCCAGTACTGGAACAAGGGTACTATGGGGATCCCATAGGATCACACTCATGCTATGAATCCTAAGAGAAATCCTATACAGTTCTTCCTCTCAGCCTTAGTCTTAGGAGAAGAGGAACACAGGAAGCTGCCTTATAGTTAGTCAGACCATTGATTCATCTAACCCAGTATTTTCAGCACTGACTGGCAGTGGCTCTTTAGGGATTCATTCAGGCAGGAGTCTGTCCAGCCCTTCCTAGAGATGCTGGGGATTGAACCTGGGACCTTCTGCATGCAAAGCATGTGCTCTACCACTGAGCTATAGCCCCTCCTAGAGAGCACTTTACTAGAAGACATACCTAGCAGTGAAGATTTGGGCCTTGATTTAGCTCCAGTCACTCATCCTGCTGCACGCTACCTAATCGGCTCAGATGCGGAGCCCCATCAACATCAACAGCTGCATCCATCCACCAAGTTCAGTAGGCCCCAGATGTGCACTAACTGTACATGTTGATCTCCCTTGCCGGGCATTGATGTACAATTATGCTTCAAATCAAGTTATTGATGTTATTGGTCTGTTTTATTATTTTAAGTGCTGACGGGGGGTAGAGGGACAATCTTATATGTTTCTACACTCAGCTCCTGTGAATTGCTGTAAACATTTTTTAAATTGGAAAATGGATTTTACATTTTAAATATGAATGAAATCTGGAATAGTCTCACTGATGTCTGTGTAAAGAGAAATTGTTAGAGAACTGCAACTTAAAATAAATATTTTAGATACATGTTCCACTGTCTCTAAAATATATAGTGCCAAGGGGCAGTTTCTTTTCCAATTTCTATTGTACATTGAACAAACCAGTTATTATTAATTTTTATTTTATTTATTTATTTGCAGCACAATCCTGTGAGGTGCCCACAACCCTCCGAACCCAGAGGATTGTGGGCATCCTATGCAGGGTAGGGAGGAGTGTGGTGGGTAGGATACACCAGCTGAGAGGTTGGGGGGGCACTCTGCAGCACTGCAGCCTCAGAAAAGATTTCTGAGGTTGCAGGGGCTTCTGTGTCCCATCCTATATCCCCCCAGGCAAGGTCAGGGGACATAGGATTGCGCCCTTATTAAATTTATATCCCAATTTTCCATTACAAATAGTGTTCAAGGCAGCTAACAATAAAATACAAGATAAACACAAAATTATAATAACATAAAAGAAAATTAATTAAAATAATTAAAAACACACCACCAATATAAAATAAATAAATAGGCACCCACCATTTAAAACCTACTTCAACCAAGTCAGCATAAACGTCAGGTTATCAAATGCATATCATTTATTTATGTGTTCTCTTTGGTTATAATTACCACACCATAAATGCATAGCCAATTTCCCTGATGTTCAAAAGACAAGATGTCTGTCTGAAGAAGCTTACATCAACTTTGTACAAATTCCTATTTACGAACAATGGCAACAGAATAAGAGAGAAGAATGTTGTTGGCAAGCACATCAAAGTTGGAAGCCTGTATCGCCTTTGGACACATAAAATGGACATGGTGCTTAAATCTAAGTATTGTAATTAGATATGCTTCTCACATTACTAATGACAGTTCCAAAGAGAGGTGTGTGCTCAAAAGAGATGGCTAGAAAGGTAACCTAAGGTTGGTCAGCTAGAAATATATGCTCAGTACAATAATACCCTTTCTAAACCTTTTTGTGTCTAAATGAGACAATAATAAAGTGGCATTAAAATTAGGAATGACCACAAAAAAAAATCTTCTTGGTTGAAGCAGTCACCTCAGACAAAGAATCTTTTACTCCATTTTATTACATGTTCACCAGTAGTGTGAATGTATATTAAAGCATACATACAAGTTAAACTGACACCTGTTCCAATTTAAATACATTCTTAGCACTCATGTTAATCCTTTAGAAATTGTTCCTTCCTCTGAAGAGCCAACAACATTTGAAATTATTAGATTACATTGCATTGGATTCAGACTTAGCCATGCTTAGAGCAGTCCCATTGAAATCCATGGGACAAGTTAGTAATGACTGACTAAAGTCCCAATGATTTCCAACAGGTCTACTATAAGTGTGTCTAAGTCTCCAACCCATTATGATTCGCTCACAGTTCTCATAGGGTTAGATCCAAAATTGCCCTTCCACTTGTGGAAGAGCTGTTTTGCATGTTACCATAGAGTGTTGCACAAGAACAATTAAACTTAATCCAAAACTATTCTTCCACTATTCTTGTGCAAGAGCTCCTATAGAGCTTGCATAACCTCTGTAGAAGTTGTGCAAACTTTTATAGACATGCAAGGGTTCACACAGTACCTATTACTGTGTGAACCCTTGAGAAAGCTCTTGAACAAGTGTTTGCATGGTCATGGTCATGGTCATAGTCATGGTCAATTTATTTGTATACCACATTTCCCACAAAGACATTGTGCTCAAAGCATTTTACAGAACAGACAATACGATATCCATAATTATAATAAACTAGCTGTTGCCCGCAGCTGTGCTCGCGTGGATTTTAGGATTTGGTATAATTGTTTTTAAAAGAAACATGTATGGAAAAGATGCAGTGTCTCTGACTGAAAGTGTAACGTTTAGGCTGGGTGCTGACAGCAGAAATCTTTTGTGACAGAAATATCTGTTCTTAAAGAAAAATCAGGTTAATCCTGAGAGTCTACAGGTGATGAAGAGTGAGCATGCCAAGTTTGGGGTAGATCCGTCTAAACGTGATGGAGCCTATGCGACGATGCCCCCCACACAACAGTCAGTCAGTCATTTAAAAAGTTTCCCTCCCTTTTCACCCCGTCATGTAAAAAGTTTCCCTCCATTTTCAACCACTCAGAGAACATTCTAAATGGCCTAGGGGAGATTTGCATACCCAGCCCTATTGGCCCTTGCAAGAATTCATACGAACATTCCAAGTGTCTGTATGGGCTATTTGCATAAATGCTGCTATTGGCTCCTGCAGCAAGTTGGTTCCTGCAGCAATTATGAGGTGAAGCCTATTTGCAGAACTGCATATATGAGAGTGGGGCGATTTTGCCCCCTTTTTAACCCCCTTAGGGACGGAATTTCCCAAAATCCTTCCTTAGTGGGGGTCTACATCATAAAAGCAATGTCCCTTCAAAATTTCACGTTCCTAAATTAAACAGTTTGAGCTGGGCGTTGATGAGTCAGTCAGTCAGTCAGTCAGGACACCTTCTTTTATATATATAGATTATGATATGACATTAACAATTCAACAATTACAGTTCATTTAAAACATACCAAAAATTTAAATGGGAATAAAACATACCAGTAGATCAGTTAACAATATCAAAAATATCAACATTACACTCACATGATGGAAAAACCCTTCCCCCGGGTAGATGTCCGCCTTAAAGAGTATAGTGCTAAAGGCGGCACAAACCCCTTCACACACCCAAAGTAGCCCCTAGGCTGATGGCATTACTCCTTAATGACCCCACCCCCAACAAACTTTTGTAACTACACTCAAAAGGCCAGAAAGTTGTGTTTGTCATTGTGTTTTTAATTGCGTTTTTATGAATATGTTTTTTATGATATGTTTCAATTAAGATTTTGTTTTTAACCTGTATTTTATTCTCGTTAGCTGCCTTGAGTGCCATTTTTGGCAGAAAGGCGAGATGTTAAATGAATAAATTAATGAAATGAATAACTAAAAAGTCCCTCACGCTTTGAAGAATGGTGCTAGCAGCCATCTTCATTCTACTGTGGGCTGAGGTGTCATCAATATGCAGATGTCACCCAGCTCTATCTCTCCTTTTCATCTAATCCAGGTGAGGCAGTGGCTGTTCTGAATCAGTGCCAGGACACAGTTATGGACTGGATGAGGGCTAATAAACTGAGACTCAGTCCAGATAAGACGGAGGTACTGTTAGTGGGTGGTTCGTCTGCCCGGCTAAGTGATATTCAACCAGCAGTTCTGGATGGGGTTGCACTCCCCCTGAAGGATCAGGTTTGTAGTTTGGGGGTGCTCTTGGATCCCCAACTGTCACTCGAGGCACAGGTCAACTCGGTGGCACGGAGCACCTTTTATCAGCTTAGGCTGATATACCAACTACATCCTTATCTGGACAGAGATAGCCTAGCTACAGTTATCCATGTTCTGGTAACCTCGTTTGGATTACTGCAATGCGTTATACGTGGGGCTGCCTTTGAAAACGGTCCGGAAACTTCAGCTGGTCCAAAATAGGGCAGCGAGATTATTAACCGGGGCTGGCTGACTAGAACATATTATGCCAGTGCTTTCTCATCTGCACTGGCTGACAGTCTGTTTCCGGGCCCGATTCAAAGTACTGGTACTAACATTTAAAGCCCTAAACAGCTTGGGGCCAGGGTATCTGAAGGATCGTCTCCTCCCATATGTACCTGCCCGGACACTAAGATCTGCATCAGCGGTCCTTCTCCGAGAGCCCCTGCCAAAGGAAGTGAGGCAAGTGGCTACCAGGAGGAGGGCCTTTTCTGCTGTGGCACCCCGGTTGTGGAATGAGCTCCCCAAAGAGGTTCGCCTGGCGCCTACTTTGTATTCTTTCCTTTCCGGCGTCAGGTGAAGACCTTTCTGTTCTCCCAGGGCAGGCATTTTAATCATTTTAATCATCTTAATCATTTTAATCTTGTAATTGTTTTTAATTCCGTTATTGTAACTGCTGCTGCTAGCTCTGCTGTTTGTTTTTAATCTGTGGTTTTAAATTTTATATTTTATATTGTATTTTATTATTTTAACTGTTGTAAACTGCCCAGAGAGCTTCGGCTATTGGGCGGTATAAAAATGTATTAAATAAATAAATACTCATGCACTTTAGAGCCAACATACAGTCACTGCAAATTTTGTTTAATGAATCCTTTCCTTCCCCCCTGCCATGCTATTTTCAGCACGAACAGCAGAGCATATGCAGGGACTTGGGACAGAGCGGACCACTAACGCTTGTAGGTACAGAAGGTCCTTGGTTTAGCAGGAATAGCCAGACACATCACAACATGCCTAGCACAGCAGAGGTGCATCTGGTGCAGGAGTCATTACAGGGCCAAAGGAGACATTACTTAGATCCATATCTAGCAGCTACATCTCTCCCCCCCGCCCCATTTTTACTCTAGAGTAGATGCAGGGCCCCCAATCAAGACTGGGGCCCTAGCATGTGGGGGTGATAGGGGGCTTTAATCCTTTCCCCCTGCTATGGGCCCAATCTGGATCAGGCCCCCAGCATCTACTCTAGAGTAAAAAGGGGAGTGGGGTGTAACTGCAAGATACAGATTTATAGTGATGTCTGTTCCAGGCCAGAGTGGAAGGAGTTACAATATATTGCACCCCGACTGAACTGGGCATGTTTAGCCTTCAGAAGAGGAGACTGAGGGGAGATATGATCGCACTCTTCCAGTATTTGAAGGGATGTCACACAGAGGAGGGCCAGGATCTCTTCTCGATCATCCCAGTTTGCAGGACACGGAATAATGGGCTCAAGTTACAGGAACCTAGATTCCACCTAAACATCAGGAAAAATTTCCTGACTGTCAGAGCAATAAGACAATGGAACCAACTACCTAGGGAGGTGGTGGGCTGTCCCACTCTGGAGGCATTCAAGGTGCAGCTGGACAGCCATCTGTCAGGGATGCTTTGACCTGGATTCCTGCACTGAGCAGGGGGTTGGACTCGATGGCCTTGTAGGCCCCTTCCAACTCTACTTTTCTATGATTCTATGACTCATACCTGGCAAGAGGCAGCAGACAAATCTTACCTGATTATACACACACACACACACACACACACACACCATTTTCTGGTCTTAAAGAGGCCCTTATAGCAGCTTACAACAAACCATTAAAATATATTAAAATCTATATCTATTTCTAATCTATCTGTATCTATAGTTAGGTCCAGACTTAGTCATGCTTAGAGTAGACTCATTGAACTCAGTGGGACTGAATTTAGCCATAGCAAACTTAAATTTCCATTGATTTCGATAAGTCTAAGTATGACTAAGTCTGGAAATGGGACAGTTATGCCAGGCTCACTTCTGTCCACCTGAAAAGAAGCGGGATAGCATCACACACCATTTCAAGTACTGGCTTCAACTGAAGTTGGCTTGGTAGCAGGGCAGTCTTGTTGATATATTGCTCATCTGCTATGAGCCGACAGTCATTCAAAGAGGTGTAATATTGGATAAATCAAGTCTTGCAATCAGCATGTATTATCATCATCATCATCATCATCATCATCATCATCATCATCATCATCAATGCAGTAGTTTGCCCTGCATGTTTCCTGAGGAATGCCTGTATCCTATAAATTAAAATATCCTGGGGCATGTTCCAGGCTGCAAAATGAATTCCGATGGAAGCTGGCCAGGCTTCTTCATTACCTTATGTGAACTGCAAGTGCATCCTAGAACACAACCAACACCATTCCGAGGCTGTGCAGGGGAGTTCAGCAGCAGTAGAAAAGCAACTTGCCAGGGAATCTTGTGCACCATCATTAATCATCTCATTGGAGAACCCCTGATAAGCTTCCAAGGAACCCCAGACTTCCCTGGAACACAGTTTGAAACCCATGGAATTAATCTATCAGAAACAAATTACAAAACTGGAGCACAATATCTAAATGCGGCTTCAACTGCTCATCCAAAAGGAGATTTTGTACAGCTGTCATTCATTTCAATGAAAGATGCAAGTACAAGAGCCAACAGTAATTATCATTGCATAGAAGAAAAATGCTTTCTGGTGGGTTTAAAGCCAGGTGAAAGGCTCTCCTGGATAGATTTGTGTAGGGATAGTGAGATAACACTTTAACCTCACTTAAATTTGCATCTTGCCATATTTAAGTGTACGGGACTACTCAGAAGAGCAAAACAAACACATTCAGCACATATGATGCTTATCTCTGTCTCTCCCAATCATGAAATGGTAATGTACTGGGTCAGTCCCCTAGGGCAAATTATTAGAGTAGCATGTTTTAATCCAGGAGGAAATAAACACCCATTGTAAAAAGTTCCAGAGAGATGTCACAGCAGCTGAGAATCACTGGGATAAAATGCATCGTCTTAATGGACATAAAGTATGAGTAGATAGAGTAGCCTTTGAGTAAGGGTGTGCAACTGTTTTGGCCCCAGGACTGCACATGATGCTGGCTCAAGGCTTGTGGTCTGCACATGCACACACACTAGTGATCCTGATACAGATAGCTCTTTCCTTGCTAATAGCAGTGGTAGGAAAGAGTGATCTGCATCAAGATTGCTGAGGGAAGGGGTGGAGAGCATGCTAGTCCCATGGAAAGGTGCAAGTTGTGCACCCCTGCCTTAGAGTGACCCAACCAATGAAGTACGGAGCATGGGGACAGCATGAAGTATGGAGCACGGCTGCACGGGCACTTCCACTAAAGGCAGCAGGAATTTTTTCTTTGGCTGGTAGTATGTTGTATACTACCAGTGAAGAAGCCCCTTATGGCAAGGGAAGATTAAGGGCCATAGCTCAGAGCATATGCTTTCCATGTACAAGGTCCCAGGTTCAATCCCTGACATCTGCAGAAAGATCCCTGCCTGAAACCCCGGAGAACCACTGCCATTCGGTCTAGAGACAATGCTGAGCAAAGGCAAATCTACACTAGAGTTCCCTTTCATCAGGCAGCTCTGCCCAGTATTCAGTTGGGCCACAGACCAATGCATACAGCATGTTGGAAACATGATCTTGTGTCACCTACAAGTGCAATTGTGGGAGAAGTAGGAGGAGTTCAAAAGGTGATGTGTGCAAGGGGAAATTGCCCTTTTAAAAAAAGGTTTTGTCGTTTGTTCATCTAGGTGCAGGTGCGAAGGAGCAAACGAGCATTAAAAAAAAAATTTTTTTTTAATTGACAGCTCCTCCTGGCCCTTCACAAAAAAAATCATGGAGAAGGGGATGGGAAGAGATGAGGAGGCGCCTGTGGTACTGCTGCTGTCCTCCCACCCACCCACCCCGTGGGTGAAGCCAGCAGGATCAGTACCCCCATTCCCATCCACCCAAAAACAATTCTCCCCCCAAAAAAGTGCAGCCCCTCTCCCACACTGACTTTCCCAAGAGTAAGCACCATTGAAACCAGTGTGATTTACTTCTGAGTAAGGCCATTGAAGATAATGTGATCTACTTCTGAGTAGACATGCATTTCAGCTCATTTTCCACTAGCTGTTCTTTGAAGCAAGGGCCCAAAGGGGATAGCCCAAACTTTATATATATATATTCGGAGGGGAGGGGAGGGGACAAGCAGCCTTGCATTCATCCTCCTGTTCACTGGGCAAGTGAGAGAGAGTGAGAGTGAGAGGAGAGAGAGAGGAGAGAGAGAGAGAGAGAGAGAGAGAAGGGTGGTGGTGGTGGTGGTGGTGGTGGTGAGGGAGGCGGGAAAGCAACTGAAGGATCTCCTTCTCAGAGTTGCTGCTGTTTTGCCAAAGCCTGGTAGGACACTTCCTCTTCCGCCCCAGCCCACGGAAGCCACTCCTCCTAGCCCTAGAACAGTACCGCGAGTTCAGCACACACTGATGTGCTATAGATCAGGGGGAAACCGCAACATATAAAAAAGTCATGATGTAACTGGTCTGAAGAAATAGGACGACAGTTTGGGGTGAGCATCATGTGACACACGAGTGAGTCAGGCATTACAATACCAGTAAAAATGCTTTGTGTAGATCCAGCCCTAGATGGACCAATGGTCTGACACAGTATAAGGCAGCTTCCTATGACAGATGATGTCAATTTTAGTTCCACTTGTAATTTTTAGCACCACCACCCGATTAAAGAAATGTAATTATGTAATCATATGAACTCCACCAATTAATTGATTGATTCAGTGTGCATAAACTTGCATATGCATAAAACAAGGCTACTGAAGACAAAAAAAATGCACTTGTTTGTAGATGATGCATGCAAGCACATCTGGCACCCTCTTAGAAGAGGCATTCCAGCCTGTGTGTCAGAGAATGCAGCCTTCCCCAAGCTGGTTCCCTCCAGATGTGTTGGACTGCCACTCCCATGATTCCCAGCCAGCTGGTTGGGATTTATGGGTGCTGCAGTCCAACACAACTGGAGGGAACCAGTTTGGGGAAGGCTGGAGCAGAATGCCTCTTCTAAAAGAGGTGCCTACCACCCACAGGTTTTTGTACATTCCTGTACTAAAATAATGTAAGCAACTTTTTAAACAAAATCTGTTGCCTGAGCCAGTGTGGCGTAGTGGTGAAAGTGTTGGACTGATTTTTGTATTTTTTGAAGCTCAGTTTGAACCTCTGACACAATCTGCTCTTTGTTTTGATTCAACTCAGCTTTTATCATCACTTGAAAACGTGCCAGCAATTCATCAAGATTCATTTCTTTTTGTTTTAATTTCACCACGGAAGAAGTACTGCCTTCCTCAGATTGCCTTGCAGTTGATTGGTCACTATTGCTGTCCATTCCAGCCGACATCTTCCTATTTCCGGGTGATGACTCAGCACTTAAAGTTTCACTTTGAAAAAGTTTATCAAATCCCTTAATCTCACCCTCCGGATACTTATTAACCAATCCGTTTGTCCGTTCTTTTTCTATCTCTGTTCTCTGCAGCCGGGTAACACTAACATCCGAAGCGTGAGTTCTCTTAGAACGAACCCACACAGGCTCAGCTTTCTTTTTATCCCGGCCTCTCGGCATTTAGCACTTGATGGCCATTATAAAGCAATAAAAAAAGTTATAAATCCTGTTCTTTCTTAGAGAGCAGACGCTTAACTCTTCCCATCCAGGTAATCAATCGTTCCTACTCACATTTCTTCATTTGCAAGGAATAATACTGCTTTTAAGTTTTTCTTCATCGGGAGCAACCCGAAACAGCTACCAGCCCGTCCAGCTGGAAGCTCCTCCCCCTAGTCTTGGGAATCACTGCTGATATGAAAGTTATGAAAGACAGAGTTATAGTGGTGGAAAAAGGAGTGAAAGATAATATTGAAAAAATTCAGGAGCAGGATTTAAGATTTGATCAATTGGAGCGGAGAATTATTGACCTTCAGGACAGAGAGCGGAGGTCCAACGCCCGACTTCGAGGATTTCCAGAAGGTGGCAGGGAAGGTGGCAGGAATTTGAGAGATATGATTTTGGACTGGCTAAAATTATTGGCCCCTGAATTTCAATGGAAACAAGAAGATATTGTGCGTGTTTACAGAGTGGCTTTCAAAAGGGGAGGAATAACTCCCAGAGATGTAGTTATGAGTTTTGCCAACTATTATAAAAAGGAATTATTTATGAAAGCAATTAGGCAGAAATCTGATCAGCTGATGTATCAAGGAGCTCCCGTGCAAATTTACAATGATTTATGTTCACAAACAATTAATTGGAGGCGTAGCGTGAGACCTTGCACTACTGTTCTGATGAAGAAGGGAATTTCATATAGCTGGGGGTACCCAGTATATTTAACTTTTATGTTTGATGGGAAAAAGCATAGGATTACATCTTGGAGTCAAGGAATGGAGCTACTGCGTGAAAAGGGACTTTTGGAAGAAGATGGAGATGGATCACAGGCAGAGCAAGGAGCGGTTAGTGGTGAGCTGCGCTAAGGATTATGTGTTCGGATGGAAGCAAAGATAGAAAGAAAGACGATTGGTGTGGTAGAAGTGTAATATTAAAAAAAAAAAGAATTATGATTTAAGTTTTATTTGTTAATATTAATATTTTTGGTATTAATAATTACAAATTTTTCTCAACTCTATTTTTCTCTCTTTCCTTATTGGGATATAATATTAATATTTTTTGATACTAATACTTATAAAATTTTCTCAACTCTATTTTTCTCTCTTTCCTTATTGGGATATAATATTAGGTAACCAGGATATAATAGGTGCAGGATTAATAGGTTTAATAATATGATCAATGTTTAATCGGGAGGAGAAGAACAGCTGCTGCCATGAGCAGGTGGTGGATCCTTTCGCCCCCCCCCCCTTGACGGTGTGGCAGGCCATGAGCGGGATAAATGGGTCCCGGCTATAGGGGGGGAAACATTATATGTGTGGGTGGGGGTTTAGTATATGTGTTTTTTCTTTCTTTTTTATTTTTTTTTATTTTTTATTATTTGCATAGGTAGTTGTTTGTTTAAGTTTTTGGTTATTTGTAGTATAATTTGGATGTTTATGTATTTTGTAATTTATATGTTATTAATTATTATTTTTCCTTTTCTTTTTATGTATGTTATGTATTTGTATTTTATATATTGTTCGGAAAAAATTTAAATAAAAAATATATTAAAAAAAAAAGAAAAAAAAAAAAGAAAGTGTTGGACTGGGACTCAGGAGATCCGGGTTCTAGTCCCCGCTCGGCCATGAAACTCACTGGATGACTTTGGGCCAGTCACTGACTCTCAGCCTAACCTACCTCACAGGGTTATTGTGGGGATAAAAGGGAGAGGAGAAGGAGAATTATGTAAGCCGCCTTGAGTTCCTTGCAGGAAAAAAGGCGGGGTATAAATGTAATAAATAAATAAATAAATAAAATTAGAGGCATGCTTTCTTTGTTGAAAACATTTTTATTTAATCAATTAATTGAATGGATGAATCAATTAAGCATTGTCACCCTAGTTATTTTATGCACATGGCCGCAGAGGCCATGGCTGCACATTGTTGCCTGTTGCTCCTGCAGAATTAAGACATGGTAGTTAGTTACATACATATGAAAGAACTTGTGGTTTCATTACCCAGCAAGACATGAAGGTGTTAACAGTATGAGCTGATTCCACAAAATATGAGAGGGAGTCCAACATTTGATGACATTTGACATGTAACATGCCTCTCAGTACATTTGAAGGCATGTCACACTGTGGTTTGATTGAGGGATGCCAAGGTCTTGGTGGTATGTTGCAGCTAACAAGCCAGACCGTCATATGCCTTTCACTTCACTGCAATGCATGCTACAATATGGAAAGCATGATAGGTACGGATGGAAACCCCCCAAGAGCTAGATCTCTCGGAAGAGCTGCCAAAGCTAAAATAGCAAAATGCGGAGGCAAATATTGTTGTCTTTTAAACACAGAGATTTGTCTACTTACTTGACATTTTCTTGTTTTAAATTTAGCACAATGCAAATGTTTTACGAAGCTGCTACAATTTAGCAGACATGCAGTATATAACAACAGGCTATCATCCATACACTACACTGCAGCTTATTTGTAAAATCCCTTCTCAGTTACGTTATACAATTACCCTCCTTCAGTCATGTATAGAGGTGTACAGTTGGGATTACAATTATGAACATTTGAATGAAAACATTGCAGAGTATATTGAGCATAGAATCCAAGGAGGCGAAACAAGGTTATTTTGCACACTGAGATCTTGTAGAAAATACCATTACAAAAGATCATCTATCCATCCATGGTCATGGACTTAGGCAATCAGTTAATACATGAGGGGTTTATAAAACACAAATCTTTCATCTATTTAAGGCACAGCTTCCAGATTTGATACACCGAAACTAGCTAATCTCCGTAAGTAGGTGACTTGTCATAGGTATTCATTTGTATGACATGTGCATTGAAATCCAAATCTCAATTCAAGAATGAAAATCTGAGATGAGCTATCTGCTTTTATACACTCTGGCACAGTCCGGCTCAGAATAATCCAAGAATGACAATCTGACCTAAGCTGCTTGCTTTTATAAACCCTGGACGTGTCTGCTCTGAAATTCCAGAAGACTGGCATCTCTTCTCTAGCAAGGTACAGCTTTTTTGTTTCACGTTGACCTTGAACGCTACGTTCTGACTGGAGTATTTGATTATCTGGAACATTTGCCACCTCGCAACCAAAACAGTTAGACGAGGTCAGATCAGAAGGAAATGAAGTCCATTGATAAAGAGTTTAATACAATAGCACTGATGGTGGCATCTATGCAGAAATAAAAGGAGATGTCTTAATTCACCAAATATTTATTGATACAGCAAAAATAAAGCAACAACTAAAATGTGCCTACTGGGTAGCAATAAAGGATAATGAACAAACTACAATTTAGGCTCAGAGTGGATCATCCTAACAGCACACACTACACATACTGTGATATCTCTCTAAAATTGGCTTGTTGTATTTTGTCTGTAAGTATTCTTCTACCAGTTTATTGTCCCCAGCAGTCTGGCAAACTGGAGCAGAGAAAAACAACCTTCCCTCAGTACAATAATCTGAATGCACTTTTTATTATGGCTAAACTAAGATCGTGACTGGGTTCGCACAACACGCAAAGCCACGGTGACTACAGTAAGACCTAGAACAAGCCATGGCTTCGAAGGCAGCCAATATGTATCACAGGCAAGGGAACCTCTCTGAGTTTTCAATATGTGTCACCCTCCACCAGCCCGCCAAGCTGGAGTGAAGGCTGACAGTGCAATCCTATGCAACTTGCCGAGTTGAATGTAGGTTATCCTCAAGTGTGCATTGGACTGCAGCCTGACAGCACAAATCTATACCTGTCTACACAAGTGTTGACCCAGTTCACATGTCACAGCAGCAAAGCATGAGTTAATTAACTACCCTACAATTAGGGTTAACTCTGGGTTAGTGTCTGGGTTCAGACATTATGCTAACAACCTACAAACGGGGTGTTCTTGGGGTGTTCTTAGGTTTTTTATGCAATCCAGAATGCTGTGACAAGCAAACTGGCCTGTTGAGTTGAATGAAGCTTACTCCCAGATAAGTGGGTATAGCAGCCTTTCCCAATCTGTTGCCATCCAGATGTTTGGACTACAACTCCCAGTGTTCCTGACCATTGGTGCATCCTTACAGCCCTAGCTTTTCCATTATTGATCGCTTATG
The DNA here is from genome assembly GCA_021292165.1 of Shinisaurus crocodilurus. NCBI lineage: Eukaryota > Metazoa > Chordata > Lepidosauria > Squamata > Shinisauridae > Shinisaurus > Shinisaurus crocodilurus. The sequence continues at coordinate 188,361,419 of CM037880.1, read as the reverse complement.
ATGTGCAGCCACAGGAGTGTTCTATGTAAGGATGCCAACTTTTATACTAATCCCTGCCCCTGTGCCTTCTTTAACAGCAAACTTGATCTGCAGAGTTTAGCAGACAATTGTGCTTACCTCTAGGCTATGAAAAGCATTGCCTGCTTATTTATGCAGAATAAATAACCTAGAAAGCTGCTACGAAAGCCACCAGAGCAGGCCAGACTGGGTTTTTTTCTGGCCAGTTGACAAGCCTAGTTCTAGGTTCATGTGAGACAGCAGTGAGGCTCAACAGCTCTAGACAATGCCCAGTCTTCAACTGAGTATATGCATCCTAGAACTTGCCCCAGAATCTCTGCAATGTCCGAAGAAGACATTTTGGGTTTCCTAGGCAGATGAGTCGATAAGGGAGGGGTTCTCTGAAAAGAACTTATGATGGCCAATAATGCATCACCCAAAAAAGAGGAAATGCATCACCAATTAAAAAGAGGGCAAAAGAGGACAGGGATTGGCGCACGCACACACACACAAAGCAAATGCTGATTTAGATGTAGGTATATATGCAAATTTAGAATGACTATAATTTAAGGCCTGTGGCTCATGCTGGCTCAGCTTGTCTGAGTGTGGAAAGCTAAGCAGGGTCAGGGCTGGTTATTACTTGGATGGGAGACCCCTCCTCTAGTTTCCTGCATTGAGCAGGAGGGGGTTGGACTCGATGGCCTTCTAGGCCCCTTCCAACTCTATGATCTATGAATCTATCTATGAAGAAATCTCACCATAGTGGGGGAGACCGTGACCAGTGTGCCTGCCTGTTCATTCTGCCGCCCAGGTGCTTCTTGTTGATGGGGAGAGGCGAGGGCTCCTGCTGCTCTCCCTTCTTGTGGTTCTTCCCCTTTAAACCAGACTTGGACTGGACCGGCCTTTAAACAGAGGACACCTTCAAATAGAGAGGACTGTCCTCTGTAACATAGGACACCCTAAAAAATTTGAAAGAGACACAAGCCCTCTTGGAGTGTTCCACTTATATGTGAGATGGGAGTGGGGCTGTGCTGCATAGCCCTGTCCCCAGTGCCACACGCATCATGTGACCTCCCCTCGCACTGGCATTATTCACCCACACAGCATAAATGTCTAGAGAGAGGGGGCCACAGTGTGTACAGCTATACCCATGGAGGCTTCCTCTCCACAGATGTTTGTTGTACTCAATGTGCTGATGCCAGCAGGGGGGGGTACTCGGCACCGCCCTAGTCCCAGGTTGTGTGTTCGCCTACCTGGTAAGTTGAATTTCTGAACAGGGCTAGCGTTTTCAAACTTTCTGCTTTCAGAGAACCCTGTTCCCACATCAGTTTATCTGCCAAGGAATCCCTGGGACTCTCTCACAGAACTACTGCAAGTTCCAAAGGATTCTGGGACATATTCTAGCCAGTGTGGCGTAGTGGTGAGAGTGTTGGACTGGGACTCGGGAGATCCGGGTTCTAGTCCCCGCTCGGCCATGAAACTCATTGGGTGACTTTGGGCCAGTCACTGACTCTCAGCCTAACCTACCTCACAGGGTTGTTGTGAGGATAAAATGGAGAGGAGGAGGAGGATTATGTAAGCTGCCTTGGGTTCCTTGAAGGAAAAAAGGCAGGGTATAAATATAATAAATAATTTAAAAAATAAAAATAAAAATAAAAAATTGTAGGGTACACACATTCAATTCACCCAGGGCACGTATCAGGCCTGCTAGATTTCATATTGATATGCGCGAACTAGGACAAACCATTCATAATGGTGTACTTAAGCACACACCCAGCACTCCCCAGCAGCTGCACATTGCCGGTCAGCATTGGTAGTGGTGGATAAGCTGTCTTTCAGCTTGTCCGCCATTACTGATCTCATTGTGGATCCCCTTGAGAAGGTTCCAAGGAACCCCAGATATCCCTAGAACACAGTTCGAAAACCAAGATCTTCTCCTCCATACATATATTGAACACGAGGGGAGCAGAATCATGCCTGCTAGGCCTACCCACTGACCCCCACACATTCAAGCAGCAAGTCTGAAAAGGGCCTCTCAATGTGGACAGCTGTACATGTACACAGGCTCTTCATGAAATCACACCACTTAATTTGCAGTTATTTCCCACAGCATTATACACTAAATCAGGGGTGGGGAAATCTTTTCAGCCTGAGGGCCAAATTCCAATATGAGAAAGGTCTCAGAAGCTGCATTACATCTGTGGGTGGGCCCAAAGGCAGAGTAGATGGGGCTAAAATGTGATTATTACCTATTTTAAGCCTACTCAGAAGTAAGCAGGACAAGGTTTCAGCATATCTACTCTGAAGAAAGAAGGACTGAGCACCACTTTCAAATAGCATCCCAAATACCAAGCCGCTGCATGTCTACTCTGAAGTAAGCATGAGCAGTGTGCCTACTCACAAATAAGCAGGACAAGCCTCTGTAGGATAAGCCTCAGCAGTAAGCAGGACCGAATCTGAATCTGTAAAACATTTTACTCTTTTGAAACACTTGTTCTTAATTCCCCATAGGGCAGCCTATGAAATCCCTCCTTATGCAATTATCCTTTAGAAGGACATTATCTTTTTATATGCTTAGGGCACAATCCTATGTATGTTTAGACAGAAATAAGTCCTATAACTCCCAGCATCCCCTAGCCAGCCATGCTGTCTGGGTTATACTTTGAATTGTGGAATTTATTTTTGTCTAAACGTACATAGGATTGCACCCTTAACCTCCAACAAAGGTTCCCCTGACCTATCAGAGACACTCAAGGGCCTTTCCAAGTACAGTAATACCTTGGATTGCAAGTAACTTGGTTTGAGAGCGTTTTGCAAGGCAAGCAAATTTTTAAATATTTATTTAAAAAAATTTGACTTGATATACAAGCGACGTCTTGCAATACAAGTACTGTAGTACGGCTTAAATGAAAAATCTCTGTACAAATTTTTTGGGGGAATTTCGTTTTGATATAAGAGTGTTTTGGATTACAAGCACGTTTCCGGAACGAATTATGCTCTCAATCCAAGGCATGACTGTACATTCCATTTTGAAACAGCCAGTCCTTCAGCAAGAACCATCTACCATCATCTCCTTCCACACAGTGTACTACTCTTGTTATTGAAAACCAGATAGCAATCTCAAGTTTATTCCAAAACCATATGGATCTGTCTTCCAACAGGGATTTTATGATTCCAAATTACTAGAATCAACAATAGCAACTCCTTACAGTGCAATCCAATGCATGCCTCCTGAGCTTAATGAGGCTTACTCTGAGGTAATGTTTATAGGATTGCAGCCTAACTTAAACTGACCAAAACAACTCATGTGATGTTCAACCAATTTAGCCCTGCTTAGGCATTTGCCTGAACACATGAGGGCTTAATGTGTGTACTGGGATGGGGCAGAGACTGGCCCTGCCCCATATGTCTCTGGGCGCACTGGCTGCACCCCCTCAGTTCAGATCTTGCTGCGTTGAATGTGAGTAGAACGCTCAGCACAATTGGGAATCCTGGTAAGGCAAGGCCCATGCTCACACAGACAGTTCAACAAGTGAACTTTCATAGAACTTCCTTTCAGACCTTGCCAGTTCAACATGGCAAGGTCTGAACCAAGGTGGGTGGGGCCAGAACACCTGGAGGCACTGGGGCCCAGCATGCACAGCCCCATCCCAGTATGCACTCCAAGCCCTCTCACCTTCAGGAAAATGGCTGAACAGGGCTTTTATCGCCCCTGTTTTCAAGTCTTCAAACTTCACACTTAATGAAGTCATCACATAGCCACATCTGATTGGCTATATGTTCCTCTGATGCCATCATGTTCTTATGCGATCCCTAATTGGTTGGGGTCGTGGAGTAAATGACAAAGAACAACTAACTAAAGGGATAAATGGCACAGGAGAAGTAGCAAATTGGTTTGCAATAGATATAAAATCCCCCCCCCCGGCTAAAGTGATGGGGACATTTCAGGGGACATTTTGGCCCCCTCAAAAGCACACATTTTGCCCTATGAGAAACTTCAGCACAGTCCAAGAAAAACTGTAGCACATTTGCACATCTGAATGTATGAAATGCTACTATTAGTTTATGTATCCACTAGGTAAGGTAGCAGTGATCACTTGTTTCCAGAGGGGTAGCCATGTTAGTCTGTTCTAGCAAAAACAGGGCAGGCCCTCCCATAAGGCAGGGTGAATTGTGCTGCTTCCTCCTGCCCCAACCTTGCCAGGACAGTCTGCTATTGCCCCCAGCAGGTGCTCTGAAGAGTCCTGCCAGTCATGTGACTTTTCAGAAAGCCAGCCAGTCTGAAATGTCTGGCTCTGAAAGGGTCTTTCCTCAGAGCCAGGCATGGGGGGGGGGGGAGTGTCCCAGGAGATTGCCTGTATAGTCCTCCCATACCTGTCTCTGAGGAAGGACCCCCCTCAGAGACAGGAATTTTGGCCTGGCCAGCTCACTGAAGAGCTGCAACAGTGGCTTCCTCCAGCCGCATGGCTCACGGCAGTAAAGGTAAGGGGGGCATGATGTGGGAAGGGGTGGGTGGTGACGTGATGCACTGGGGGGAAAGGATAGGGAGCACAACGCTGTGAAGGGTAGAGGAAGGAGCTGTGACGTGGCATGATAAGGGAAAGGAACGCAATGCAGGAAGGGGGTGAAGGGTGGTAAAAGGAAGCGGGAGTGATGTGGGAAGGGACAGGAGGTGTCAGCATGGTGCAGCGGCACCACGTGTGCTCTCTCGCCTTAGGCGGTGGGAGAACTTGTGCCTGGGCTGAGTCTTGTGGCACCTAATAGCAACAAATATGGCATCAGCTTAAATCCTCAGCTGCCAAATTGCCACGGTCCCAAATTGGGGGTATGTGCACATTTACTTTTCAGAAAGCCAGCCAGTCTGAAATTTACCCAGAGGCAAGTCAATCATGCATACACACATAGCTGCGCTAGGAAGGGGTGCAGAGCAGCCAAGGAGGCTTCTTTCTTTTCTTTTTAAGTATTAAAAAAAATAAATTCTCAGCCACCTTGTCCTAAAAAGTAACGTAAGCCTCCCCACCCCACTCCAAAGATATGGCATATACATATGTCAACACAGGTGCTTTGAAAAACAAAAAAAAGGGTGTGGGGAGAATATTATCACAGCAGCAGTATAGATGAGTTATGCTGCAAAGGCCCCTGGGATACATGTGGGTGGTGGGCAGGAGAACGCAGAGGGAAACAAACCATGGCAAGCCGAAGAGCGCCCGATTGTCTGTTGGCAGCAGCATGGCTTAGCACACAATTAACCAACCCACCATGGCTTGTTTTCAGCGTGGCTTATCATGACATGCGAAGCAGTGGGCCAAACCTGTCAAGGACTTTGTCCACATCCTCTGGCCACAATAACTGAAATTTAATTATTTTAATTGATTAAAATGTTTTTAGACCACCAGTCATCAAATAGATATCAGGATGGTATACAAAGACTAGAAATACTAGTGACAAGAGATAAACTGAGGGCACAATCCTATGCATGTTTAGATGGGGGGGGGGGGAGTCCTACAATTCTCAGCATTCTCCACCCAGCACTGATTTTCCCTCCATCTAAACATGTATAGGATTACGCCCTTAGTTTGTCTCTTGAACCTTAAAATGACTGTGATTGCGCCTTAAAATGACTAGGTAAGGCCCAGACGCATTCATGCACATACAGTAATACCTTGGATTGCAAGTAACTTGGTTTGAGAGCGTTTTGCAAGACAAGCAAATTTTTAAATATTTATTTAAATTTTTTTACTTGATATACAAGCGATGTCTTGCAATATAAGTACTGTAGTACAGCTTAAATTAAAAATCCCTGTACAAATTTTTTTGGAGGGATTTCGTTTTGATATAAGAGTGTTTTGGATTACAAGCACGTTTCCGGAACAAATTATGCTCTCAATCCAAGGCATGACTATATATTAATTTGCTACAACACCACACACAGCAATGGTGGTAGCATTTGTCACTGTTAACTGCAGTAACTGAAATCGCAACATGGAAAAGTAAATCAGTCTTCTCCAGTTCTAATGCCATGCCCACAATCCCCCAAAGATAAGGCCAAATCATTCTATTTGTGCTTCAGTCTGCCCTGCATAAGAATGGCTGTATGAACCCATTTCTCACAGGATTATGACAAAAATTACACACTGCCTGAAAATGTATTGCAAAGAATTAAGACCTGCACAAGCACTAAACATCATAGTTACAATATTTATTAGAAGACATGGCAAAGTTTGCTATAATATTGTTACAATATTTAGGGAGTGATCCTAGGGCCCCTAGACAGCATCTAGGGGGCTATATGATTCTTCGGATTCCCAGATCCGAGGTCAGAAAAGAGTTCCGACCTCAGAGCTGGGGATCCATGCTTGGATCCCCCTCCCTCCCTCCCCCTCGCAGATGGCACAGAAAGAACCGTGTAAGAGCAACCTTGGAGAAGGGGTAAAGGAGGCAGAGAGGAGAAGAGACCGGTGCTGCCAGGTATGAGGTATCCTGATGGCACTCCAGCCTCCTTCCCTCCCCGTCAGCTAGATACCCCAAACCAGTCATCTTGCTGACTTGCAGGGCGGGAAGAGCAGGGAGGCGAAGATCACCTCCATGCTCGACCCACCCTGTATAGGATGCCCGTAATCCGAGTTCAGAGGCTAACGGGCATCCCCATTGGATTGTGCCCTTACTGGCTTCGAAAACGTAGAAGTCCCAATAGTTCACAAAAGTCAAAACAGCAGTTGGGGGTGGTTAACTCATAGGGCACTGTCCTACTGTGCCTGTCCACCAGCGGGAGTGACACTTGCACAACAGGGATTTAGCAGTTCAAAAAGCAACCTGAAATGTGCGGAAACACTTGTTTCTAGAATGGAGCAGGTCAGCAGAGCTCACAGAAGAGAGCTCCACTGAGCTGTCCTGGTCCAGAAATGAGAGTTTCTACTCTTTTCTGGGGTTATGAAGTACTCTGGCAGCACCTCAGCATCCTGCGTGTAACAGTCAACTGAAAGCGGCTAAGTGTTTTGCAGGGCGGGAAGAGCACAGAGGGCACCTTTGCCTCCATGTTCCTCCCACTTTGCATAGGACGCCCATAATCTTCTGAGTTCAGAGGGCTACAGGCATCTGGATTGGATTGTACCCTAATTTAATTTAATTCTAATTGGAGATATCAGATATTGCACACTTTCGTCTTTCTTTCCATTACCTCCATTTTTTTTGTAGCAGTGGCTTTTAATTGTCAATATTTTATGCTCTATATAAACTGAAGTATTTTAACAGAAGAAACATTATTACCGGTATGTAATTATTAGTATTTGCATCTGGATCTAGCAGTTGTGGGTTTGTGGCCATTTATAAAGGCAGATAGTGATCCATCTCTCTTGACCACCACAAATTTCCTTGACAAGACTACTTTATAGCTATACCCAGTACCAGTTAACATGCACCTAGGTCAGTGAAGTCCCTCCCCCACCCCAACCATCTGCATTAAAATACTGTGTGGATCTGCATGCATGAAATAGCTGTTCTGTACATGCAGTGTCCAGCTGTACATTAATCTCAACTGCCAGATTGGGCAAGTACATTAATTTTACTGGCAGCCACCTTAAATCCATGTTGATGGTCTTTTACTTGAACAGCCTCTGTGTCTGCTCTTGCTAGCTGCCCATCTTCTCTAGTTTTAAAACTTAACATTTGATGGGGATTCTTTGCTCTGCATTTGCCAACAGTGACAGGGCACACCTGCTGAAGAAATGCAGAGAAACATAATTGCAGATGTCCAGAACAACATCCTTACACAGTTTCTCCATTTTTTTAAAAAAAAGTGCATGCGCGCAGGTGACTAGACTCACCTGTGTGCATGGCCGCAGAGGGAGACAGAAGAGGGAGAAGGGAAAGAGTAGTGGGGGGAGGGGAGAGAAGAGGTGGCAGGGGAGGAACTCACACAGGCAGGTTTGCTGCACCATAAATTGCTCCACCCACAATTGCAGACAGACTGCATTATATACCCAGATCTATAAAAAGGAAAATATGGGAGACTGCTGCACTATTTTTATTTATTTATTATATTTATACCCCACCTTTTTTCCTGCAAGGAACCCAAGGCGGCTTACATGATCCTCCTCCTCCTCTCCATTTTATCCTCACACAACAACCCTGTGAGGTAGGTTAGGCTGAGAGTCAGGGACTGGCCCAAAGTCACCCAGTGAGCTTCATGGCCGAGTGGGGACTAGAACCCGGATCTCCCGAGTCCCCAGTCCAGCACTCTCACCACTACTCCACACTGGCTCTATGACACAACCCATAAAATTCCACATCTAGCCTAACCCCAGAATACAGATGAGCCGCACCCACAAGGAGGCTGCTGTGTGATCAAACCCTTAGATATTAACGGATTTTTAACATCTGTTCAGAAGAAGCTGTTGAACTTCTCTAAGACCTCAAGCATGGAAGGTATTCTCTCTGAACTTACAGCCTTGTACCTTTTCCTACAGCTGCATGAACTCATTGTTTCAATTATAGATCTTACGCACATTGTTGGGCAACCAGTCAACAACTTGCATGCCTTTCTTCCCAGGCCAGCAGCATTTGTTTAGCCATAAATTCAGAGGTGCTGTAGCTGCTGATAGCCACCCACACAGCTCTGTTGTCCTAGAAAAGATATGCCCTTTTCTCAAAGTAGATTTTTTAAAAGAAAAATTCAATTCCCATAGGGGAAAAGTTGGCAAAACTAGAGGTCCCAGGAACAAATGGCACACAATACTCTTGGGTTCTGCAAGCATTGAAAAATGCAGCACTTGGACTTCCACTTCTCTCCTGCAAAAAGGGAGTGCCCAGAAGAAAACATTTCTCTTCTCATAGGACAGAACAGGAAATAGAAAGGTTCCACGGACCCTTTGAAAATAGATTTGGATTTACCATTCTTTGGTAGTACCAACATCAGTTCTCCTTACAAACCAGAAAGAAAATGATATGTTGTCTTTTATTTAAGTATTTATGATATGGTAAATGTGAAACTCAGCAAAGCAAAAATCTTGGGAGATATTGTATATGATCATGAAAATGCGAAGCAATAAAAGAAGGAAACTTGGATAGTAATGCCCCCATATTTCACATTACCCTTCCTTGATCTGTACTAATTTTCCTAATTGTCCACCTACAACATCACCTAACATCAGTTAACATGCACCTAAATCACTCCACACATCTACAGTTTAAGAACTTACCTCCAACTCCCATTCAATTTTTTTTCCACCAAGGATTATATGCACATCTGCATGTAAAACAGGGCTGGCATCAAGGGTAGGCATGGTTGGATACCTGCCAAGTCCCCACGACACCACAGCAAGGGCCCACTGACAAAAAAAACAACAACCCTGGAGTTCCTTATCCTCTTCATGATTGCAACCTGTTTGTTCACCTGCCTCTCAGCCTGGCCCAGACAATGGTGGTGGTGCGGAGGAGCAGCAGATGCCACCGCCTGCTTGCTCACTGTCTCTCTGCCTGTCAAGCAAGCAACTGGTAGCAATGATGAGAAAGAGGATAAGGAGCAATAGCAGCTGGTGAGCAAGGGTGCCCACTGAGGGTGACTTGCCCAGGGGCCCTCAAAAACCTGACCTAAATCCAGAGGCTGTTCTAGTACCAGAAACCTCCTCAGACATTATCATATCATGGCCTTTGTCTCATTAGTATGTATTAGGACTGTCCACCACCAACCAAGAAAACTTATTCAATTAATTCTATGAGTTCAAGTCAATCAATTAAATTTGCATGGAACCTGCATACGAGTAAAAACAATAATTCTGAAGCAAAAGCATACTTTGTTGTTGTTTTTTAGATTACACACAGTTCATTGTAGAAGAGGCATCCGCTCCGGTGTGAGAGAAGGAGAAAGCTTCTTATTTTGAAGATAGTGCTTGCCATCTGCAGTTTTTGAAGATGATTTGAATTCATATTTTTGTTCGTACTTCCTGCTTACTTGGAATACCCCTTTCCATCAGTCAAAAAGTTTTTAAAAATTGATTAAGAGAGCAATCCTATGTTCCCTGGACGAGCATCCCAGGGACCATAGGATTGGTTGGATTTCCCCTTCTGAGGTCAGAGACAGAACTCTGACCTCAGTAGTGGGGAGCTGGGAGAACTGACCCTGCTCCCCCCCCCCCCCACAACCAGCACAGAAAGAACCACGGCACCTGCTTTCCAAGGTCAGAAAAGCAACCTTAGAAGATGAGGAAAGGGGGCATTCTGGCAGATGGGAAAGGGGGGAGACTGGAGAGGTCAGGATACAAGTTATCCAAAGCCTCTTCCAGCCTCCTTTCCTTCCTCCCCAAAGCACCATCACTTGATAGGCTAAAAAACCTGTCTAGCAAAATCTGCAGGGCAGGCAGCAGATGCTGGGAGCATAGCAGCTACTCCTCCTGAGCATCCCCTTTTCTGCTGTTCCAATCTGTTTGAATACACAATGAGTCCTGCCCTTCACCCCCTAAACTAACATAAACCATGTCAGGCATGGGACATGAGCAGCAGGTGTCCACAGCTGGAACACCAGGGCCAGCAGCAATAGAGGTGGAAGAAGGGCCAGAGGCAGAAGCACAGTCCAGGAACAAGCAAGGATCAGATCCATACAAGGCACAGCAGTGCCAGAAACCAAAGCATAGGTAAGAAGCAGGCAAAGGTCAAGCACAGGCAAGACAAGGATCAACATTTGTAGCAGCAAGTCAGGAACTGGCTGCAGACACCACAATGACTCCCATTGCTGTGGTGAAAACAGGAACAGGAAGCCTTGTATAGGGCTTCCTGTGGCTCCCAGCTGGTCTGCATGAGTGGCTGGCTCCAACCCTGCAAACACCTACCAGTCTGGTACTAGCCCTGTGAGTATTTGCAGGTGGACTTGCCTGCCTTCTCCATCGGGCCACCAGAAGGAGCTGCGGCACTGCTGGCTCAGCAGATCCTGACAAACTGGTGGATCTCACAGGTTGCTTAATTACTTAGTTAAGAGAGTTCTGCACATACCGGTATGTACTTTGCTTTGCACATGAAGGTGTACCTTGCATTGCATTTTTTTAGTGCTTTGATTGCAAAAATACTGTACCAAAACAGCAGTCGCTGTGACCGGTACTATCTCTGATTCCTTGCCCATTGTCACACAAAAGCTTACCCGCTTCTCAGATCCCACCTTTGTCTTCCTTTTGCCTTCTTCTATCGTGTTCCTTATATCATGCTACTTAACTGACTAAAACAGAAGACTGTAATTTCTATAATTCCACAGAGGCACAAGACTGTAACAACAGGAGGTAATGTAAATTATGAGAAGCCTCTTTTCTTCCCAATAGTTTTGTACCACTCAAAAGAATGAGATATCCGTATCTCAAAGTTTGACTTTTTTTTGTTCCAATTTTACTTATGAAATTTCCAAGATTTGCTTGTGAACTTCTGCTGTGACTGATTTTATTGATTTATTCTCTGAAGCTCAGTGTTATTCTGTGTTTATATTTTTGTGCTTGCATTGTATTTTAGCTTTTTGATGTTGTTGTAAGCCGCCCAGAGAACTTTGGTTGTGGGTGGCATCTAAAGGTCATAAATAAATAATTTGTCTCCTTCCTTTCTAGTATTATTTATGGTTGTTTTTATAAATAGAAATTAAATGACAGATACTGGAGGAGGGAAACACTTTGCTTTGTGTATATGTGCTGGCAATGTAAAGTTGAATACATGTACATCACACACACACACAGAGTGAAATATGCTGACAACCTACATGAGAAGATCAGTGCAAATTCCTACATGAAAGTGACTTCTGTATAGGAATTTTGGCATGTGTGAAGTGGCCCTCATAAATTAGATCCTGACTATTTTACAGATAATAAAAGAAGTGTTCATCACCCATACTGCAAACAATGAGAAAGTCACCATGCCTTTTATTTATAGAATATTTTAAGTGCCAGCAAAATGGATGTTTCACCAGTAATATGTGAATCCTAATGCTCATAAGCTTCTTAATAAGTAACACTATGAAAAACATAGCAATCTATTAAGATCATATGGATGGATGTTAGCCATTAACCTTAAAATATTACTCTTGCATGAACATCATTGGAATTCTAATGCAGTCAGTCCTATAACTGCAACTGATTAGATAGTTATTTCAAATATATATGTATCAAAACACATAGGCCTGATTCGCATGACATGACCAGGTCATTGTGGGTTATTTAACCCACAATGAGCTGCGGTGTGTGCTGGGCATGTGCGGCCGCCATTTTGAATCTGCAACCCCCAATTGGGGTGATTAGGGGTTGCACCGTCTCGTGCAAACCTGGCCAGTCCTGGTTATTCAAGGGTTAAACAACCTCAGTTAGCAGTAGGGTTGTGTGAGGGTTGTTTAATCCTTAAATAATGCATGATCGGCTGGGTTTGCATGACATGGCACAACCCCCGATCACTCCGATCAGGGGTTGCATATTCAAAATGATGTCCACACACATCTAGCATACTCTGCAGCTCATTGTGGGTTAAATAACCCTCGATGAACCAGTCATGCCATGCAAAACAGCCCACAGTTTGGCACATTTCTATATTGTTTTGTAGTCAGTGTTGTCTTATTGGGCTTGAAATATCTGGCATTTTCTACTTTTTACTAAGTACGTAATTCTATAAATACATGAAGCTTCAGTGCATGTTTAGTCATTGTTTAGGACCCTTTAACACTATAATTAAAGAAAAACATCTTAGAGCTACTCTTACATATTATCACTCAAGGTGAATGGGTTTATGATTGTCTCAAGAGTTTCCTAGAGGACACTCCAGTAAATTTGATGAGATTCCAAACTGGATTATCACATCTTAAGCACACAACAAATGAAGGTCTATATACGAGAAGAACTCACAGAATTAAATATGAGGGAAAACACCTTTGCAGTGATACATAAAGGGCAATCCAATCTTAAAGCTCTTGTACATTTAAAAGCTCCAGTCAACAACTGTTTTGCTAATACTGTTATTCCATGAAGTAATGGATATCTGCAGAGTGACTAGATTTATAAGCATTTCTTATTTTGACTGATAATTAACCATTTATAATTTCTGTCTATTTACTGGTGAATAGGTTTCGCTGATTTCAAAAGAAATAAAGTGCCAAATGTTACATTAATCTTGATGGGACACAATCAACACAGGGCAACTGTCCGTCGTTGTCCCCCTGTAATAAGATGCACTATTACCAAAGAGTGTTCCACACGTCGCACAGAGAGACATGTTTCCCACCACATGTAACGTGACAGGGAGCCAGGCCCAATGTACCTGTGTAAGACATACATTCAAACATGCATTTCTTCAATGAATGTATTACATTTACATGCACACATGAAGTTAGTGTGTTAGGACTTCAGCCTGAATGTGTTTTAAATGGATGTAACTGACACAATTGTTCTGAACATGGCAACTGCTAATCACAGCTGGTAGACAAGACATGTGGAGCTTCTTCTGTGATGAGTTGCGTGCCTGTCAGTCTGTCAGTGCCCGCCAGGATGCCAAAGGGAAAGAGAGTGAAGCGTGGGCACAAGTGAGGAATTGATTCTTCATCTCCTTGAGCTTTCTCAGTCCATCCAGCATGCTAACGAGAGGTGAAGGAATTAACTAGGCACACTATGACTAAGGAGGAGATTTGTCTTAGCTGCCTGCCCTGTTCTCCATTTCCTTCCTCTGCACACAGAACTACATGCAAGAGCCCAGAAGATGAAAATGCTGGTCTTGCTCTGGAACTGATGATTTCCCAAAGTTGGAAGGGCCTGTTGTCAGAGCACTGTGTAACTTTGGGGCTGCCATGGGAAGGAGGGGGCAAAGAAATCCAATTCTGTCATGACAGTTGATCCAGCGTAAATCTGGATTCAACCCTTTATTTTCTTTCACACACTTTTTTGCTTCCCTGTTTAAGTGGGAGGAATCGGCCTGTATCACATTCTCTGTGATATGATGTTATTAGTGATAAGTGAAACAACTCCTCCACCATGCCCGCACCATTTTGGGAATCTCTTTAAAAAAACACACACACACATTATTTCAAAGTGCTGCTTAAATTAAACTATATTCCATCCTGCCTGACTCATGAGGTCATCACAAGAGAACCTGCTCAGAGTCCCCTCACAGGTTGAGATATAGCAGGTGACTTTTTCAGGAATGGGCCTTTTTTCAGTACCAGCCCCCCAATTTTGGAATACCCTCCCCAGCAAAGTCTGCTTGGCGCCTACTCTGTTATCCTTTCAGGCAAAGACCCTTTCTATTCTCTCAGGCCTTTTAATCCTCTCTATTTCTACTGCTATGGCATAGTATGCTGTATTCTTAAGTAGTTTTTTCTTTGATATTTTTAGTTCTTCTACTTTCTATTTTAGGCTCTGCTGCTTTTAGTTTTTAAATAGAATTGCTGTTATGCTGTTTATTATGCTATTGCTATTTTCATGTGGCTCTTGGATTTTGTGTGTGCTTGAATTGCACATTGCCCTGAGAACCATAGGGCTGGATCCAGGATCTGCCTTCTGCAAGAGGAAGGGACCTTCCATGAGAAGAAGAGCTCTGCTTGCAGAAAGTCTCTCTGTCTGATTTTTCGGGATCCCCTCTCTTCCACCCTACTACAGCCCACCACATTCAGCAGGTTCTCCTATTCTCTGTGCAGCATTTTCAAGGGGGCTAGAGGGGCTGCTGTGGGAAGGAGGGGGCAGGGAAGTCCACTTCCACCCATGAAGTTGATCCAGCATACATCCAAAATGAATGCATGGATGCATGGATGCATCAGTTCTTCTGACAAACAAGTTCTACCACTGAGCTATGGTCCCTCTTCCAAGCCCACAAGGTGGTTGTGAAGGTGAAGATGATCCCCTATGGTTATCCGTAGCATTGGCCATGCTGGCTGGGAATGATGGGAGTCGTAGTCCAAGCCATCTGAGGATGCCGGAATAGGGAAGGCTGGTATAAAGGATATGTCAGGGAAGCAGGATCAAGGAGACAAGCACAGCCTCTGTCTGCATGTTCACTAGACCCTGTGAAGTCCCAGGCTGCATACAGCTTGTACTCATGTAGCGAGTGTGCATGTTGTCTAGCAGTGAATGTGCATAGGTACCGTATTTATTTATTTATTATGTTTATACCCCGCCTTTTTTCCTGCAAGGAACCCAAGGCGGCTTACATAATCCTCCTCCTCCTCCTCTCCATTTTATCCTCACAACAACCCTGTAAGGTAGGTTATGCTGAGAGTCAGTGACTGGCCCAAAGTCACCCAGTGAGCTTCATGGCCGAGCGGGGACTAGAACCTGGATCTCCCGAGTCCCAGTCCAACACTCTCACCACTACGCCACACTGGCAAAGGTTGGGAGGTGTGGCTTGCTGCAGCAATTCTGCTCTCCTGTCTGCACATTCACTCTACATGTGATCATCAATTGAGCAGTGCTCCTGGCTTTCGGTGATATAGCAGGCAACTGCCAGATCTGATTAACTTAGGGAGCAATCCTATGCATGTTTAGACAGGGGCGGGGGGGGGAGTCCTACAACTCGCAGCATGCCCCAGCCAGCAGGACTTCTTTCTGTCTAAACATGCATAGGATTGCGCTCTTACTCTGAGAAGGCAAATGAACCCAAACAACATCCCCATTTCAATGTCACTGTTATACTAATGGTTTTACAAAATGGCACGAGACGAGACATCTGAATATTGAATTATTAGCACCCCCCTGTGGCGGAAGAACACTGGAGGCCAGAAATCCTAGCAGTCTTGTCAGAAAAGAGGAGAACTAAAAGTGACCTTGAACGTTCCGCAGGTTTTGATATGCATGGTAAGTCCATAAAATTGCTTTATGGGATCAGGACAACCTCCATCTAGTAACCAACCAGTTCTGCTTCCAACATCAGCCAGGTAAATGTTTCTGGAAGCTTATAGGAACACAGAAAGCTGCCTTGCCTCTGGAGGCCATGGGTCTCCAATCTTTTTGGACCACTGGGCACATTTGAAATTTTGAGAAACTACAGTATTTTTCCATGTATAAGACTATACTTTTTCCTAAAATTGTTAGACTAAAAATTGAGGGTCGTCTTATACACGGAAATAAGCCAAGGAGAGAACCGTGCGGTTGTGAAACTGCCCAGTGGGGGGCGTCTTATACATGGGGGCGTCTTATAGACGGAAAAATACGGTATTATGGATACTGTCATAAAATGGCTGCCCTGGGGGTGCTCATTAACAAAATGGCTGCCCTGGGGGGCATTCACAAATTGGCTGCCATGGGGGGGGTTTGCCCATTCACAACACGGCTGCCATGTAGGCACAGCCAGTGACAAAACACCAATTTCACAGAAAAGCGAACTGATGAGACTAAAAGACAAGCCCCTCTGAATCAGGGATGTTGAAGAGTCCTTGGTTTCGAGTCACGAGTCAAGTCACGAGTCCTTTTACCCGAGTCTCGAGTCCGAGTCCTTGGTCCAAAATGGTGACTCCCGAGTCCCGAGTCACTCCCAAAGCTGACTCCACAAGTCCCTATTAAAATCAATGGGCGTTTTCCCCCAACAAAATAAGGCTACTTCAGATGTGTGGCTTAAATAAATTCTAGGCACAAGTGTGCCTTTTTATTTCAAAACTCTGCAACTGATTTTGGCAAGAACAGATCAGGCAGACAAACCCAAAATAACCAGACAGGCAGAGGAGGCAGGGAACCCCAAAGCAGGCAAGCAGAGGCGTTTGTCTTGGACAATTCAAACTGTGGAACTGGTTAAGAAGAGACCAGGCAGGCAGAGGAGGCTGGGAACCCCAAACAGGCAGGCAGAGGCAGCCAAACCCAAAATGTCTGAAAGGTTGCATTTTAGGGAAATGATTTTAAAAAATAAACTTGCTGTACTTCCTAAAACTTATCCATGTTGCATTTGAGGAACATGATTTTTTCTAAATGTTTGCCCCCCATTCTGGAACTGTGAGGTCTCATCACAATTTCACCCTCACTCTTCGCCGGCTATTGCACTCCTCTCCACTCCTTCTGGCACAGCCCAGGGATGTTGAAGAGTCCTTGTTGGTCTCGAGTCCCGAGTCGAGTCTCGAATCCCATTAAAAATATTGGGACTCGAGTCCGAGTCGAGTCAGAGGGAGGACTCAGTCCGACTCACGAGTCGAGTCCCCGAGTCCGAGTCCCCATCCCTGCTCTGAATACAAGGCAAAGCTGGGTTGCGAGCAGCAAAACAAATCCATATTGACTATTTGTTCATCTAGCCCAGTTCTGTCTACTCTGACTGGCAGTGGGCGGCTCTCCAGGGTCTCAGGAAGAAGCTTCTTCCCATCTCCTGCTATCTGATCTGTCTAACTAGGGAATGTGAGAACTGAGCCTCTGGCCTTCCGTATGCAAAGCAGGTGCTCTGCCACTGAGCTCTGCCACTGAACTCTGGTCCCTCTCCCAAGCTCACAAGGTGGTTATACAAATGAAGACGATCCACAGTGGTTATTTGCAAAGAGGACTGCACCACGAGGGAGGCTCGGAGGATGGCAACAAGGGAGAGGGCTTTCTCGGTGGTGGCCCCCTGATTGTGGAGCACTCTCCCCACTGAGGCCCTCCTGGTGCCAACACTGACATCCTTTTGGCACCAAGTTAAGTCTTTCCTCCACTCCCAGGCATTTGACAGCATAGATAAGGTTTTAACTGGTCCTGAGATTTTTATTGTTGAGTGTTTTAAATTGTTTTGTAAATTGTTTTTATATTACGTTTTATATTGTATTTTTTAAAGATTTAATCTTTTGTAAACTGCCAGAAATAATAATAATAATAATAATAATAATAATAATAATAATAATAATAATATCATCACAGGGAATATCAAATAGGTTCCTGTACACAACCACATTCAACACAGCATTGATAAGTGAATGCACTTATCTAGAGGAAATATGACATACCGGTAATCTCACAGTGCAGGGAACCAGATCAATTCTGAGGAAATCCCAGAACCCCTTCCAGTTATTCTGCAGAACCTAGCCAGAAGTTTTGCATTTTCCAGGCCTCATACCAGTGAGCCAGTGTGAGCCAGCGTGGCGTAGTGGTTAGAGTGTTGGACTGGGACTCAGGAGATCCGGGTTCTAGTCCCCGCTCGGCCATGAAACTCACTGGGTGACTTTGGGCCAGTCACTGACTCTCGGCCTAACCTACCTCACAGGGTTGTTGTGAGGATAAAATGGAGAGGAGGAGGAAGAGGATTATGTAAGCCGCCTTGGGTTCCTTGCAGGAAAAAAGGCGGGGTATAAATATAATAAATAAATACAAATAAATACCAGGAGTTGGGAAAGAGCAGAAGGCAATCCACTTTGCTGTGTGTGTGTGAGCTTCTAGGTCAGTGTTCTCCAACCTTGGGTCCCCAGATGTTTTTGGCCTACAACTCCCAGCATGCCCCAGCCAGCTATGCTGGCTGGGGCATGCTGGGAGTTGTAGGCCAAAAACATCTGGGGACCCAAGGTTGGAGAACACTGTTCTAGGTCTTGTGACCATGCACTAGTTTCAGGATCCGGGAGACCCCCTACGTTGCTTGCTCCTTTTTAGCAACACCAGGATGCAGGCTAGTAAGGAGCAGGATGGGGGGAATTGAGGACATTAACGTGCTTTTCTGCCATATTTGTTTCACATCAAAATTCTAGGTAAGAGAAATGGAGGAATTTAAAAATATTTCTAAAATCATATTCTGTTGCAAACACTCTTATCTGAGCCGAAAGCTCAAAGGTGGGAGGGGCCATAGCTCAGTGGTAGAGCCCCTGCTTTGCATGCCGTAGGGCCCAGGTTCAATCCCTGACATCTCCAGGTAGGGCTGAACAAACTCCTGCCTGAAACTCTGGAGATCCGTTGCTGCCAGTCAGTGTTGACAGAACTGGGCCAGGTGGACCGCTGCTTTGACTCAGTATAAGGCAGCTTCCTAGGTTCCTAACTCTATTTTTTTGTATTCCATTAATTCCATCACCATAGTATGATGGTTATTATCCGTTGTGCCATCGCAAAGGCATTTCACTTTGGGTATAAACAGGCTGGAGGTTTGATTGGCTGCTACTTACAATCCAAGCAGCTATTTTTGTTTGACAAATGGTGATTCCTGGATTACAGCTGCCAAGTTGCAAACTATTTGATTTTAAGTGAGCCCCATTGGCAAAGAAAAACGCCACGGGCTACCCATGTTCCAGTATTACCTCACTGTCACAAAAGTTCACACCTTTAAGGCACAATCCTATGCATGTTTAGACAGAAAAAAGTCCTACTTTTTGAATGTCTAAACATGCATAGGGTTGCAGCCTTAGTCACAATATTCCTGGGTTCAGGAATAGGTTAATTTGAGTCGATAAATAAATACTACTACAAACAACGATGAATGAATTGGAATGAACAAATCTGGCCACAGCATCTCTCACACACATGCATGCATATACCCTCATGCACACTGATGATCCACAGGACATCCAGCAACTAGGCTTAAAGGTACCAGATGCCTTGATTTGGATGGGACAGACACAGGGCTTCTCTACATGAGACATTTATTGTGTGTTCGGGATTCCTCACTCATGGTAGTTTGTGGGTGCTTTACACGATGTCGTCATCTTCCAGGGCCTCTCCTGTGCTTTCAAAGCATTTCCACAGCTTTTTTTTAGAGCGAGGAAAGTCTGGTATTTTCTGAAAATGGCGGAATGAACCAGAATGAGAAGGTTGTGTATTTTTGGAATTCCACTATACCACAGTGCCACCTTGTGGTTAAGAAAGGCAGAGAAAGAAAAAGCCCCCAGAAAATATACATGTGTAAAGGAGCCGATCTTAATCCTTCAAAGAATCCAGAAAGAGAAGCCTCAGTAAAGTGGCAGCAGGTTAAAGGCTCATGTCGAGAAGCCCACACTTTGCAGCAGCTTGGTCCTGCTATTCATTTCTGGTGGGCTGCCAAAACATCCCATTTAAAATAAAAAGTAATTAAGGGCACAATCCTATGTATGTTTAGACAGAAAAAAAGTCCTACAGCTCCCAGCATGCCAATGCCAGCTAGTTGGGGCATGATGGAAGTTGTAGGACTTGTTTTCTGTCTAAACATGTAGAGGATTGCACATTAAGCAGTGCTTCTCTGAAGCCATGTGTGTGGATGCAGAATGTATGATGTGTGCACATGCATGAATGGATACATGGATCTGGACCACGGTGCTGCTGTGTGGCTGTATAACCTACCCATTTCATCAATTCACATAAGTTAATTGATTGTCTCTCCTTTTAAAAGGTTCAGATTAGGAAAGTGATTCAACAATTGTGTTCTAAGTCAGTCACTCTTAATATGCTGCAGTCCTTTGCACACTTACTTGTAAGTCCCATTGAACTCAGTGGAACATACTCTAGTAAACACACATAGGAAGAGGCTGCATGACCTGCTAAGCCACAACTGCCCCATCGCCAGAATCAGCAGCCAAACCAGGATCATTATCCTATCACAGAAGGAATGCGGATTGGCACTGGGGTTTTTTCCCCACAAAGCTCTCCTATGGTACCAAAATGGGTGCCGGACAGGTGGAGGACCAGGTGTAAACTACTCTTTGCAGCTCATTTACACTGGTCTAGGAAATAATTTACTATGGGACACATTCAAACCAGCCCTGATTAGTGGTCATTGCTACCATAAATCCTGCTGTGGCTAGTACCGTTGCAAATGTCCCTGAAATTACAACTATATGATTAAGTTGCAGTTAAAATGCTGTAATAATAAAAAAAGATATAACAGATGTGGTCAGCTATAAAAACATTTTAAAACTATGCTTATTTATTTCGTAATTATCTGAATGACTTGTCCTTACCTTGATATATGTTTTTGAGGAACTTCAGATGAAAGAAATGTTTCAATTTGAGCGGGATGTCATTTTTCCCAGCAGGCAGCAGAGGGCAGCACTTACTATTGAAATTGTGCCAAGCACCAAGTAATAATAGGAGATGCTTTTATTATTACTTGGTGCTTTACTGTTTTAAATTTCTGGGGAAAGCCATTGCTTGCCATGGCTGCTCACATACTTCTATCAAATGTGATAGAAGTTCTGTCTGAATCTATCATTACTCAAAAGCTAATACCTGAGAATAAATAAAATTGGTTCTTTGTTATCCTAACCAATTTATTTTAATAATATTTAGCATGTTTGATATTCAAAGTGCTTCATATATATTATCTTGTAATCCTTACAACAACCCTGTAAGATAGGTCAGCAATATTATCCACAGGTTGCAGATGGGGGTTTGAGACTGGCCTAAAGCCACCTAGTAAGTTCATAGTAAAAGCAAGATTCAAACTAGGTTCTTCCCTCTTCAGGCTCTTCTTAGCCACTATGATTCACCAGAAAAGCTTCTCATTGTATTTTGCAGCATTTGGATTCTTCACATAGGCAAATTTGACTGGAGTAGTGGATAGAATGTTGCATTTAGACCACAGAGACGGGTTCCAATGGCCAGTTAGCCATGAAGCTTCCTGGCTAACCTTGAGACAGTCATAAATTCTCCGCGTAAACTACCTCACAGCATTGATATGTGGATAAAATAGGATATTCCCATGTATGCTTTTTTGAGCTTCTTGAAGGAAGTGCAGAATAAAAATGAGATAAATAAAGCAAATGAATTTTGCTTCTGTAATATCAATAAACAAGCCATTATCAGGCTTGAAGGTAATGATGCATATATTGGCAACTCTTTTAACAGTGGTTCCTTAGCAAGGATATACTTTGGGTATGTTCAGATGATACTTTGTCCAGGGGATTCTAGTGGATGAGGCAGGAGTAGAGGCAGGGCTGGCCAAGGCTTTTAGCTGCCTGGGGCAAGGGACAAGATGATGCCTTTCCCCATTCCACGTACAAAAGCCAATCGGACTGGCAGTTGAATAATCCTTCAACACTGGAGACAAACACTGTCCAGCACCACACCTGAGGGCAGCAGGCTAACTTAGGTATACAAGGCAAGCTGCATGGACACACAACTCTGTCCTCCAACACCTTGCCACTGCTCCCCTCGCCTCAGCATCTGCTGCCTGAGGTGGCCGCCTCACTCTGCCTAATGGTAGGGCCGGCCCTCAGGCTTAAGTTATACAGTCATTCCTCCATCCATGCCCCATTCTCCTCACCATGAGGAGATGACACTACTGAGGAAATCAGAAAATCTCAGTAGTGTAGACCCACTGGAAGACCATTTTTATTTAAATTTTCTTTACTCGTGAGCTATTTGATAGTTATCAAATACCTCAAACACTTGTGCCAGCAGAGTTATGCCTGCAGTGCTTGTACTCCTAATACCATGGTTTAACACATGCTGAACTGGAGCAGCAGCTGAAATACCTCATCCTAAGCCATCTTGATTTGATGGCCGTTCCATTCACCTATGCCACGATAATCCCTAAATAGGAAAATACGGGTTTACACAGCAAGGTATAAGGCCTGAGAGATTTCCCAACAGTGAGCATTGATGCCTGGCAGCTGAATGTGTGAATTGACTCAACTGAGAGCCATTGCATTTGAGGTGATGTTTACCTCACAACTGTCATTAGAAAAGTCAGAAGTGTGTGACATTTAAGCCCTCTTTGGGTGTTCTCCCTCACATGATTAAACTGTATGAGAACAATTGTATGAGGGAACCTCTCACCTTTGCATCATCATCATCATCATCATATTTATATCCTGCCTTTTTTTTCTTTTGCATGGAACCCAAGGCGGCTTACATGGTCCTCCGCCTCTCCATTTTATCCTCACAACAACCCTGTGAGGTAGGTTAGGGTGAGAGTCAGTGACTGGCTCAAAGTCGCCCAGTGAGCTTCATGGCTGAGCGGGGACTCGAACCCGGGTCTCCTGAGCCCCAGTCCCACACGCTAATCACTACAGCCACACTGGCTCACACTCCCACTGGTCCTGCCCTTCGCTGGCATCCATGATTGAGGGGCCACATCTGTAGAGGGAAACCTGCTCTACATGTGTAGACTCCTTCTGTGATTTAGAAGAGTGCTGTGCCGAAAATTTCTCCCACAATTTTTTCAACCATTCTCATTCAGTTTGATAGAATAGAAATTGCTTTTGAAAAGAAATTCAAAGAAGAAGAAAATTTCGGAGAAATTCTCATGGGTTGAGTTCAGGCCTTCTTGTGCTTGCCTTCCTTATGAGGTGGCTGAGGAGTATATGTGGGTGTCCTGTCTTTCGTTGTTCAGTCATCTTTCTGCACCTGCATTATGTATCCACAATAACTCCACAGAAATTTAACATTTGGACGATCCTGGGGAAGGTGCTGAACCCTAAAGAATGACAATTAGAGCTGAGTCAACATTTCCCAGAAATGTCCTCAGATTTTTCTTTTCTTACCCTCCCCCCTAGAAATAAATGGCCACTTTGAAGAATTTCTCCAAATTTTCTTCCCCATTTTGGGGTGGGGTTTGCCTTCCCTTCCCCCACCCCTCACAATACCATGGGATGATGCTGGGTATGCGGTATTGTGGAGAATACAAAATAGGGGCCAGGCCACCAACACAGTTGCGACTGTTGCCAGATGCCAAAAACCTTTAAGAAAAAAGAAAGAAGCTGTGCTACAACCCTTGCCAGTGGTGAGCTGTACCTGTGAGAAATTTTTGGAGAATTTCTCTGTCCACAAATAGGGTGGAGAATTTCAAGAGGTTTATATGGACATCCAACATGTGGTGATTTGCACACAGGTTCCAATGCTATCATCTCTAGTGAGAAGAATGAATGTGGCAAGGCTAGGGAAGACTCTTGCCTGAGATCCCGGCGAGACACTGTCAGTTGGATGAGATAATGAGACTGGATGGACAAATAGGGTGGCAAAGTAGGGTACTACTTTGCAGAAGCCAGTCCTCCATTTGAAGGGCTGTGCGGGGACAGTCTTGTATTACAAGCATCTCCTATTTGAAAGATTGTCCAGTGCAAGCCCGGTTTAGCTTTAAGAACCATAAGAAGGGACAGCACAGGCCTTGGAAGTTGCCCATTCACAGCACCTGAGCAGCTAACTGAGGGTTTCTCTACATGAGGCTTTTAACTCACCACTTTACCGAGGCTTCTGCTTCTGGACTCTTTGTGAGATTAAGTTCGGCACCTTTACATGCAATATTTTTCCAGGTTTTTTCTTTAACTGCCTTTCTATATGTTCCATTACATAACCACAAGATGCCACTGCAGTATAGTGGAATTGTGAAAATACATGACCATTTTGTAGCGTTTTATAGCATGATAGCCCTTTAATAGCTCATTTTCCTTTGTTCTAAAAAAAAAGCAACGGAAATGCTTGGAGAGGCCCTGGAGGGTGATGACATCGTCTAAAGCAGTGTTCTCCAACCTTGGGTCCCCAGATGTTTTTGGCCTACAACTCCCAGCATGCCCCAGCCAGCTAGCTGGCTGGGGCATGCTGGGAGTTGTAGGCCAAAAACATCTGGGGACCCAAGGTTGGAGAACACTGGTCTAAAGCACCAGCAAACTACCATGGGTGAGGAATCACGAGAGCACAAACATGCTTCGTTTAGAGAAGCCCTGAGCAGGCATCCAGGGCGCCTCATCACAGTCTTCCCCACTATGGCAAGATGCATTGCATTTCTTTTCTTTCTTTTTAATTGTTTTTTAATTGAGTTTTTAATACATATATAACAACCAAACAATAAGCAAAATATCCAATCTATTACATAGACTACTATAAACCTGAATAAAATAACCACCACCACCCCCAAATTAGAATTTCAAAAGAACAAATCCAGCTGGGCGCCGTTTCCAAAGTCTTTTTCATCCACAAAGTAGTCAATCCTGCAATAGGTAAGTATTTGAGGTGTGATGAACTGATGTAAATTGTCCTTGTTCTATTGTAGTTTCTGCTTCAGCAAGATGCATTGCATTTCTGTTTAAATTATAGTAATTACATCTAAGTTTGCATCTATATTTATTTATTTTATTATTATTATTTCATTTGTGATATCTGTATACTGCTTAAATATAATAAAATCCCTAAGCAGTTCACATACAAACATTTAAAATACAGTTAAAATACAATATTACAAACAATTTCAATTACACGAATACAGAGCAATACCTGAGCACTAAACAAATATATGGAGCAGCATGATTAATTTAATTATAAGCCAGGGAAAGTCTGGGTAAACAAGTGTGCTTTCAGGAGGCATTTCAAACTTGCCACTTTTTCTGCCTTCCAAACTGCACGGGGGAGGGTTTTCCAAAGGGTGGGTGCCGCTACCGAGAAGGCCCACCACCGAGGTATTACATGGCGACAGTCCATTAACTTTGGAATGACCAGCAAGGCCGTCCTCTGAGGAGCTTAAATGTCTGCTGGGTATAGATAAGGGAAGGTGGTCTGCTAGGCTGTCTGCTATATGCTAATATGAATTAGCATGTCTATATTTTATGCAACTTTGTGTCCTCTTTTATCCCCCCTCTTTTTGGAGATGTGTTTCCTCTTTTTTTGGCCATGCATAAGTGACCACCCTATGGACAAACAGTCTGACTTTGTATAAGGCAGTGTTCCATGTTCCACAGACAGATTTCACTCACCACACATTCAGAGGGCTACTGCTGGTGCAGAAAATGCCTCCTAGATGAAGGAAACGAAATAGTTAAAAAGAAAAAACTTAGCCAAGCATGTAGACAGATTGGCAGGGTCATGACTAATACTAAAAGAATGTAGTCAATGGCTGGTAATGACTGTGGCTATGACTGACAATGGCCGTCAATGGCTGTTGTTGATTCACAAAGGTTGAGGTGTTTTGCTGTCTCACCCTGCCTACATGACCAAGATAAGATAATACCTAGCAGCTGCTTGACTGTAAGATCATCTTCCTGTCTCCTTGTAAGGAAATCCCCCTCCCCTAAAGCAAACCCCCTTTTTGTCTTGACATTGCTGACCAATGTAAAGAACTGTTGCCAAATGACCAGACTTAGATATGCTATAAAAGTGGTTGTAAAAGCCCCGCCCGGGGTTCTGCTTTGCGACACAGTCCGCAGGACCAATTGTGCACAATAAACCTTTTTCCAATAACCCGAGTTGGTCCTCGTTGTCCTTATCTGAGTTAAGGGGTGACCACTTCATAGACACCCACCCAGCAGTGGAATGTTGCGAGCTGATCCACATAGTCAATGCAGAGACAACCCTTCCCTTGTTTGCTGATCATCTCTGTGGAGGAAGAGGGGGGGCTGGCTGACCCGCCAGACTCCCACCCTTTCCTACTCCAAAAGGATACCCAGCACTTGCCACCATGTGGCCTGGAAGGGGGGGCTGGCTGACCCGCCACCACCCCACCCTTGCCTACTGGCAAAGGAACCAAGACCCTCTGAGATCTCAAGATACCAGACTGCCAGCCTCAGCTGTCTGCAATCCTACTTGGATCTCTGTTTAGGGACTCGCCTTCATATTTCTGTAACCTGGATTTAGATACTGAACTCACAGAGCACTACAAAACCCATGCGGGGTAAAACCAAACAAGGTTTATTTCTGGTAGCAATTTACAACAAGATTAGGGAAATAAGAGAAGCACACAATATAGAGAGACAGACACTTTGGCACACAGTAAAGCTATAAAACAAGAAAACCTGATTCCTTAAGATCTCTCAGGCACACACACCTGTTACCTGAGGGTGTCTTCTTCAAGGGTTAGATCCAGCACAGCCTTGCCGCCCGGGGGAAACTATTTTATCTACCTGCCGGTCTGAGATAAATAGCTAGTCCTCCACAAGGCCTGCCTTTTTTCCAGAGCCCTCAAACCAGCTAATTTTACCAGGGGCTGCCTGGGGTCGATTCCTGAGGGGGGGGCCCTAAAGGCTCGGGCCCCTCGCTGGCACGCTGCCATGCCGGGCACGCTACCAAAAGGACTAAGACCAAGAACAAAGGCTACACGTGGGGAAATAGTTCTTCCCCCTCCCCTTTTCTGTAACCTTCTTGCTTCAGCCAATCAATTTGAACTTCACCTGGCCAGGCAGGGGGGAGGGAACTGGCCAGGCAGGGGGAAGGGAACTCCTGAGTCATGGCTTGAACTATGCATATGAATGCCCTCAGCCTGGCTCTTCCAGACGCCAGGCCCCATCTCATGTTCCATGCACCCTTTGCTTCTTCCCAGCCCCCACCTGGTTTACTCATGAGGAGGCGTGTGTGTGTGTGTGTGTGTGTGTGTGTGTGTTTGTTTGTTCCTGCATGCATGCATGCATGAACCCTAAAAACTCTTTTCTCTACACGCTAACTATGCACACCCCACCCCAGCCGGTTCACACCTGAGGTGTGTGTGTGCAACCCCAAAGGCTCGTTTCTCCACACCCTTTCCTTTGGGAAAAGATGAAAAGAGGGGCTAACCCTCTCCTTTCATCTATACTAACAAAAAACACAGAGAAATGAGCTTGCACTAGCTTCCTACCACTAGGCACCTCTTCTCTTTCACACACAGACAAAAACAGAACAGAACAAAAAAGCAAGCATCAAAACATCAAACACATTAACTATAGTCTTAACACAGTTTTAACATCTTAATTCTAAAAATCTTTAAACAGCAAAACAGCAAAACACAATCAATAACCATCAATCAGAAGTTTACAGGTTTGCATACCCAAGAAACATCAATTACAATTCAAATGAGAACCCTCAACCCTTTGTTGTCTGGCACTCTTGTCTAAAAAACAAAACAAAACAAAAACTTTTTTAGGGTTGCTGTTTCTCACGCAGCCTGCAGGGGGCAGACTGCTGACTGAAATGTGACTCTTCAATTCGCCTTTGTTTGCTTTTACAGGCTTGCTTCTGCCACCCTGTACCTAACGACGTGAATACCATCACACACACCCTCCAAAGACCCATGGGATGGCTTCCCACCACCCAACAACATGAATATACCACTCCCTTTTCCCAAAGGTTTGCATTTGGCACTTTCTACACAATGACTTGAATGGGATGGCTTCCCACCACCCCCCTTTTCCCAAAGGTTTGCATTTTCTAAAACACACAGCTTGACCATCTTCCAGCCTCTTGGGCTTGGCTCTTTTTGCCCACCACCCAAACTTGCACGGGATGACTTTCTCTCAGCATTGAATGCTTAGCTTTGGAGGCTCTACTCAGTTTCCTAAGAAACTGAGAACACACAGTCTGGCAATCTTGCTTTCGTCCACTAGAGGGCTTTCCCGCCTCTAAGTTCCCTGGCCTCTTGAGACCTTTTACATTCAAAATTTTTCATCATCTTCATTTTCAAATTGACCTTTGCACATAACACAAGACAACAAATAGTTCAATTGCTTACACTGGGAGCACCTGGCCCTTGGGCCCCTTAGCAACAATCTAGATAACACAATTACACTCGGGTCATCCCCCCTCCCTTCGAGGAACAACCCATCAGTTTTCATTTGCTTTATCACAATTACCACCAATCTTCTTTTCTTCTCGGGAGACACCTGAAGGAAAAAATCTTTCTGTCTGGGCTTCTGTCAGCTAGGAGGGAGATCCCCTTCTCTCTCCGCCGCCCACACTGGGATCGCCTGCCCAGTAACAAGACAACTTGAATCACCTGTCCCCTCTCCTTTTCCGAGGGACAAGTCAGAGTCCACTGTTTTAATCCAACGAACAAACAAACACTTAATCTCAGTCCTTTGTCTTTTCGCTGGAGACGCCTGGAGGGAAATTCCTTTTTCTTTTGCTGATTCTCTGTCCGCTTCTTGCAGCACAGGACAAAGTCTCTGTTTTCGGGGGGGGGGTTCTGATGTCCGCCCCCCCCTCTGCTTGCTGCTGCCCAGCCTAGCCATTCACCATGCCCCCCCCCAAGAGCAAATGGACAGTCTTAAGTTCAAAATCTTGAGTCCTTCTCCCGTGGGAGAGATGTAGGGCAGGACTGTGCCCTCCCCCCCACCAAAGTCTGACTCTTCTGGGGCACACAGCACAACTAAAATTACTCATCAAACGCTGTCCCAAAACTCAACGTTTTGCTCACCATTCTCTTAGGAGAGGTTTTTCTGGTCTTCTCCCTCCTCCTGGAACACCTGTCCGCGCGCACACACTATTTTCTTCTCTTCCCGGGCTCTTCCAGCCCCCAAACCTTGGGATCACACAGCCGCCATCTGCTCACCTGCTTACTCCTGGCAACCGCTGCTCCCAGCCTCTGGGACATGCACACACACACTTTTTTCTTGCTTCTAGCCCTCTGCCAAGGGCCCCTCCAGTCCTGGTTCTCTTGGATCACACACTTGCTGCCCTCTGCTCACTTGCTGGGCACACAAGCTGTTCTGGAACTTTTTGGAGTTTTGCTTTCTCTGCTTACTCACTCCAGTCAGTTGAGATTTCTTGCCTTCAACGCTCTCCACTGGCAGCTAGGCTTACACAGACTGGGTAGCCCCTTCCAGGCAATCTGAACGTTTTCTCTGAGGCTCAATTTCACAGTTATTTCTAAAAAAATAATAAACTCTTCACTCATGCACCAAACGTCTCTCAAATTTCTCTCATTTGCCCACGTGCACACACTCTATGGTTCAGCTTCGAATCCCAGCGCTTGCCACCATGTGGAGGAAGAGGGGGGGCTGGCTGACCCGCCAGACTCCCACCCTTTCCTACTCCAAAAGGAAACCCAGCACTTGCCACCATGTGGCCTGGAAGGGGGGGCTGGCTGACCCGCCACCACCCCACCCTTGCCTACTGGCAAAGGAACCAAGACCCTCTGAGATCTCAAGATACCAGACTGCCAGCCTCAGCTGTCTGCAATCCTACTTGGATCTCTGTTTAGGGACTCGCCTTCATATTTCTGTAACCTGGATTTAGATACTGAACTCACAGAGCACTACAAAACCCATGCGGGGTAAAACCAAACAAGGTTTATTTCTGGTAGCAATTTACAACAAGATTAGGGAAATAAGAGAAGCACACAATATAGAGAGACAGACACTTTGGCACACAGTAAAGCTATAAAACAAGAAAACCTGATTCCTTAAGATCTCTCAGGCACACACACCTGTTACCTGAGGGTGTCTTCTTCAAGGGTTAGATCCAGCACAGCCTTGCCGCCCGGGGGAAACTATTTTATCTACCTGCCAGTCTGAGATAAATAGCTAGTCCTCCACAAGGCCTGCCTTTTTTCCAGAGCCCTCAAACCAGCTAATTTTACCAGGGGCTGCCTGGGGTCGATTCCTGAGGGGGGGGCCCTAAAGGCTCGGGCCCCTCGCTGGCGCGCTGCCATGCCGGGCACGCTACCAAAAGGACTAAGACCAAGAACAAAGGCTACACGTGGGGAAATAGTTCTTCCCCCTCCCCTTTTCTGTAACCTTCTTGCTTCAGCCAATCAATTTGAACTTCACCTGGCCAGGCAGGGGGGAGGGAACTGGCCAGGCAGGGGGAAGGGAACTCCTGAGTCATGGCTTGAACTATGCATATGAATGCCCTCAGCCTGGCTCCTCCAGACCTCTAGACGCCAGGCCCCATCTCATGTTCCATGCACCCTTTGCTTCTTCCCAGCCCCCACCTGGTTTACTCATGAGGAGGCGTGTGTGTGTGTGTGTTCCTGCATGCATGCATGCATGAACCCTAAAAACTCTTTTCTCTACACGCTAACTATGCACACCCCACCCCAGCCGGTTCACACCTGAGGTGTGTGTGTGTATCCCCAAAGGCTCGTTTCTCCACAATCTCCCTCTTTTGGGGGAAGAAGGGAAGATCTACGAATGCTACTGTTTTCTCAGATGCCTGGATCAGGATTCAAACAAAAATATCGCAGAGTGCAAAGGATGCCTCAAAGGAGACTATGAACTGAAGCAGTTGTTTTACATCTGAGCAGACGGGCCAGTTGTCCCATCAGTCACAGCTAGTTCATGGCATTAAGGGGGGAGCTAGGATTACTTGGAAGGTTGGCAGACAAAACAGTGAAAGGTCATTTCTCTAAGGCTGGTTACTCCACCAGGAAGATCATTTTACTGAGCCGGTGCCATTGCTCACTCACACTGAGCAAATATTTTTCATAGCCAGAAAATTACCATCAATTATCTGATATAGTAAAAGATACTGTAACATGCTTTTACAGATTATATCTCCTTTGCATCTGTCTATTATGATAAGATTTATGTTTCTCTTGGCTCTTCTTCCTAAACATTTGTTTTTATATGTTTATTAAGGCATTAAAAGTGATATGGCTCAAATCCTTTTGCTATTAATGATGTAATTTCTTAATATTATGCTGGCCTACATCCTATTGGAGCAGAGATCTTTTTTCATTCAGCAGGCAATCAAAAGAGATGCAATAAATAGTTTCAGAATTTTCAAAAATTAAAGAATCCCAGGTAGTCCATTAGCCAGCTCTCTTTGGGCCTATCAGGCCATCACAGTTATCTGAAGCTTTTAGTCACGGGTATACCTGCTTTTCTTTAACCCTAACCTGTGTGCAAAGCCCATAGATAGGTTTGTTAATGCAGAGTTTAAATGAAAAAGAGAAATAGCAAACAAGGGTGAAAACAGACATAGGATATTTAGAGCAATAGGGCTCAGTTGGGAACACCCTCACCATATTGCAAATGTACCTTTTCCTTTCCTGGAAGAGCTCCACAAAACTGGCTGTGGAGAATACTGACTGGCTAGCACCTGTGACATTGCCACTAACCTGAGTAGTTGTGTAACTACAGTAATAACTTGGATTGAGAGCATAATTCGTTCCGGAAACGTGCTTGTAATCCAAAACACTCTTATATCAAAGCAAGTCTCTGGCTGGCGTGAGCGGGGCCTATTTCAGCCCACTCCGCCCGCTCGAGGCGAGCAGTTACATCCCTACACTACTTGTCTTGCAAGACCTTGCTCGTTTATCAAGTCAAATTTTTTTTTAAACTTTTGCTTGCCTTGCAAAATGCTCTCAGACCAAGTTACTTGCAATCCAAGGTATTACTGTACTTTTTAAATGTTTGCTGCTCATTAAAAAAAAAAAGTTACAGTGACATTTGAATATATAAAGGAATATACAGTATGTACATGTTCAGCTGAATCATCATCATCATCATCATCATCATCATCATCATCATCATCAGACAGCCCACCTGAAGCCTGAGGAGGGGGAGATGGCAAGACTGACAGCTGATTCAATATTTGGCCTGTATTTGTTCAAGATAATTTGTGAAGCTGGGAACATGTGAAGAACTGCAGGTGAAAAACCTTTTTTGACCACTGTTATATAACATTTAAACCAGGGTTGGGCGACCTGTGGCCCTCCAGATGTTTTGGCCTACAACTCATATAACCCCTGACCATTGGCCATGCTGGCTAGAGCTGATGAGAGTTGTAGTTCAAAACATCTGCAGGGCACAAGGTTGCCTACTCCTGGCCTAAGTGCTTCATTGCCCTAACTTCCTCTGAAAACCAAGGAGCCCACATCCCTGTGCTCAAGGAGAGGGTGCTTGAGAATGGTCATATCAACCACCTGGGTCATCTCCCCATTCTACATCTCAACTAGGGCTTTGACATATACACATGTACTCTGAATTGTGTGGATCAGACAGATTCATGAGTAGACGCTACATAAAAATCCATCCCAGGTAATGCTTTTAGTATTGGGACTTGTGGAGAACCTTCACAGATGTCAATCATTGGAAGATCCTTTTTTTAAAAAAAAAGATTGAATATACAACCTTTAGAATAATTTGAATGCTATTATCCTCATTAGTGCATGACATGTGTTTTCTAAGACAGATATACGGGGCAGACTCCCATGACTAAGAATTGTGACATGGGCAGTGACTATGAGATTATTACTGTGCCCTATAACTTATGACAACAAAAAGAAACTTCAGAAGCTCTTCAAGGTACAGTGCAAACAACACTTGCTTGTACCTATGAAAATATTTAAAAGGTCACGTTTAAGATCTCTCTGTCATCTTGACTTGCAAAAAACACAAACCGGGGCATAATATCTTGGTATTACTACTTACTTGCTGCTCCTGCTGGCTGAAGTGCATGTTGGTATCAGTTTTGTGCAGATGTCCCTGAATGACGTCAACATCCGTAGATACAGCCACAGACATTTCATTTGCATCATTGCCCTGTGCTGGATTTGTGATCACATTTGTACAGCCTAGTGTAAAGTGTGTGCACTCTACTAACATTATGTACAAAGTTTTTTGCCAGTCATGTTCCACCACATTGCAGTGCCCTAAAACTCCTTGCTACATTCATCACCAGTAGTTTAAGCAGAGACGTCCCCAGCTCCCAAACATGAGGCAGGTGAGGCGACTAACTGAGGAGAGGCAAAGTACTGCACCCAGCTCAGGTGGTATATTTTGGGTGCCATTAACGGAGGCAGAGTAGGAGACAGATAGGCATAGGCTTGGCCTATAAGGCACAAGGTGCTGGGAAGTTTTTCTGTGCAAACCCCACCAAAATGAATGGGGCCTAAGCAATGAGTGTTAATTAGGACCAAACTAGACATGGTGTTAAACACACTTTGCATTTAACATGCCATTAAAAAAAAAAAAAAAAAAAAAGCAAATGGCATCAGGTGTGCTTATGTGATAATTATTGGCCTGGAAGGTGAATTTAAATCCTTTCCTCCCCTGCTTCAGTTCCCAAGAAAATCCCTCTTCTGATATTCACAATGGGAAGAAATCCCCTATTGGCACCAGTGGAGGAATTTCCTCCCAATGCAAAAAGAGGTTCCATAGGATAATTATCTCCCCACCCCAGACAATGTTATTTGCATTTTTAAAATCCTGCACATTAAAGTCAGAGGCATTTAACATATAACATCTAGTCTGGCCTTGTGTTGGGTCAATGCTAAGTTAAGAGTCAGCTACAGCACATATGCCATCTTTCTTGTCTTTGGGGGCCTGATTCATTCATTGTTCAAGTTGCATGTGTGTGCTTCCCTGTGGCTGTTCTCCAAACCAGAGAAAGTACAGAGATTTAAAGTGGCTACTATGAGCCCAGTGTGGTTGTATGAACTGGCCCATTCATATACAGTAGATATACTTCTGGAGCTGCAGAAGTGATGGTTTTCTTAATATGTTCCGAGACTATAGAAAGAGCCATACCTGCTCTGTCAAGTTTCTGGATGGAATCATGTTATAACTGAGAGTACTAAAAATGATCAGTATTGGGCAGTAGAATGGGTTCACGAAGTCAGGAAGAATAGCTCAAATGCATTGGAATCTATGGTCTGTTTAGCATTAAGAATTAATATGAATATATTCTTACTATATTAAGATTTAAGATTAATATTAAGAATTAATCATAATATCAATATATTATGAACAAAAGTTCTAATTGTTGTATATAATTGTCCAGCTAGGGCTAGAATTATAGTGATCTCTAGTAAAAGGTCCTATTCCATTTTTCTCCAGCTAAAATATATTTGCCTGACTTCCAGAAATATGACACAAAGGCTTTTGTCATTCCATCCAATAGGGAAACCTAAATGCATATATCCGGTTTACAGATTTGTTGCCGCTCCCAATAGACATTTGCCTTGGCATTCTTTGGGAAAAGACTCAGCTTATGGATATATGGAATCAATTATTAGACTATGTATTGATAAAGGGGAAGGGGAGTATGCCTTGTCAGGATATGTTACATTTTTGGAATGTGGAATTTAATTGATTAAGGGGATGAATGTATATTAGTTGGTCCCTAGGTGGGCGGGGGTGCACCTCATGATTTATTTTAGTTGTATGTTTGTGTTTTATAGTTTTGTATGTAGTTTATAATAACTAAATAAAAAAAAATTTTTTTTAAAGACTCAGCTTTGAAACAGCCTAATGAAATACGGAACTGACTCAATTTTAGGCAAGTACAAGTGCAGCTTGTTGATAATTCATGTGCCTAATCTTCAAGTTAGGTATCAGGACATAAAAGCTGCCTTTATAGATATGTATAACAGAGAATGTCTTCAATAGTTTTTAGTGTCAAGCACAGGGAGTCAAGGGTGCCAGCAAAGAGCACCTCTTGGGTCCAGGATCGTTGCAGTGATGACCGTTTCTGCTTTAGAGAATGGCATGAGGGATATAGGAGCATCTTCAAGAGTCAGGGTCAACACAGATGGCCCTAAAAGAGGAGGGCCAGAACAGAGGAGACAGAGGGGAGCATTCCTCCTGTAGAATCACATTACAGCACTAGAGCCACATCAACCTTCTAAAATGTCTTTTTTTCTAAGAAAAGTTTAAAGGAGTCACCTAATCAGCAGGGGCTCTGGAAAATAAAATGTGTTGTAGGGGGTAATTGACATTTGATTGGCAGCTGGGCAATGTACTTTTTTTTTTTTTTACCAAGCACTTCAAATGGGGTGAGAAAGTGGAAATATGTAGGACAACTGTGGAGATGTGTCTGTCAAGGAACAGAACCTGCACTTATACAGTGCCCTTGCATTGCTGTGAAAAAATGCTCTGTTGATCTTGCTAGGGAATATAGAAGGAAAATGCACTAACCCTCTCTGCATAAGTTCCAAGATAAAAGTTATAATATTGGAACTCTAATATGAATAATTATAATTATGATGTACTTAGGAGATGGCAAATCATTGCAGAATATCCAGAACATAAACGCAGGTGACATAATATATTTAAAGCTATTTAATAGTATTACTTCTCGGTGAGCAATTGGGCAGAACATTGCTTGCATACTTCTCCTTAGATCCCCATCAGGAAGAAGTCTAGAGACTTACTTTTAAAATGAAAGCTGAATGAAGATGTACAGAAGGGCTAGACGCACACAGGTTTGCCACATCCACCGTGGCTGCACTCCTGCATGAGGTTCTAATATGGCACAACACATATTAGAACATGAGGTTCTAATATGGCACAACAGGTTCTAACACAAGCCAAAGTTGGACACTGCTTGCAATTGCTTTTGACATCTTGAGTAGTTACATAGACTGCAGGACTTTAAAATTAGAACCAGATATTTTCATAATGACTTTAAGTTAAAAAAAAAAAAAAATCACAGCAAGGTGGATTACAAAAGTATCTGTTGTCAAGTGTATTAAAAGAATAGGCCCATTGAACAAATGAACCTGCATACTTCACTAAATGTCATGCTTCACAATATGGTATGACGGAGACCTTAAGGGGCTATCTGTTACTACAATAAAGCTGCCAAACACCCACCACCACCTTCAACTTAGCATTACATAGTTCATGACCACTGGCAGTGGAAGAGCTGATCTTACAAGACCCTGGGTGCTCTCCGTTTCTTTGGGTTTCAGTGGGAGTGAGAGGTGCTCAGTGCCTTTCAAAACTGAGCAAAAAGCAAACAAACAAAAAGCCCCACAAATCATTACATGTATATGAATGGATCTCACATTGCATGCAAGTTCAGACAATGCAGAACCTGGAAAGGACACAGGGCACTAATGACATTTGGAGATCAGCAGCAGCAGCACTTTCCACGCCTGTAATCTGAAACAAGCAACCCCATGTCATAGCTAAACTATCTGCACCTGACCTCCTTTTTAGACTTATTAGATTTATTTCCTATTACATCTGTGTAAAGCCCTGCATTTACAGGCATTCGTTTTTGAATAAACTCAGATAATCAGAAAGC
Organism: Shinisaurus crocodilurus; assembly: GCA_021292165.1. Lineage (NCBI taxonomy): Eukaryota > Metazoa > Chordata > Lepidosauria > Squamata > Shinisauridae > Shinisaurus > Shinisaurus crocodilurus. The sequence continues at coordinate 188,324,934 of CM037880.1, read as the reverse complement.
TGCTCAGCTATTCTACCCATGTATTTACAGCTGGGCAGACCATCTAATTACTCCCCTATGTAAATAAGCCCATATAAACATACTGCGGAGGAAATACAAGAGCAGACTGAGACAGTTTTCCTCCTAATAAATCATGAATATTGCTGTCAGCAGCAAGGAGAAAGAAGTAAAACTTGGCTCAAGACACTTCAGAGCTATTACCCTTTGGACAACTTGCTGAAGTCCTAGTGGAAGTAAGGACTCTTGTTTGTTAGACTTCCTGACTCACTATCACTCTGACGACCACAGCTAAAGCTGCATATTAACTGGTTATTAGGGGGGAAATGGCTGTCTGAGTGCCAATTCATGTTAGAATGTTTTTTTCCAGTAGAAGTCAATTGTAATCTATTTCATCTTATTTGTCACCAAGACTGTCTTTGAATGTAAAGTGATTACATTCTGAATTAGATATTGTCAAACATTTTGCACAGATGGTATATGATAATATAATACATTCTGGAATGATCACAACAGGTTAAAAGGAGTTCCTTTCACCTAAACATTGCTTGACAAGCTACCTACTTTTTAAACCTTTGAAACCCATTTCCAGTGTAACACAGTGGTGGGTGAGAGAGAAATTGCAGTACAGAGAAATTGCAGTATATTCATACCGTAAGCCTTTGCACACACCTAATGAGACCCTCTGTCATAACCAAACCTAATAAGAAAAAAAATGGGAGCACGTTAATTGTAACTTTCATTTGAATAAAGGCATATCTGGAGCTCATAATCTTGGTTTATTTACAGGTAAGGATGGATAATCTGGATTTTCTTGACACAGAACTGTAAGTTTCAGTTCTCGCTAAACAAGATAAAATATTGCAAAATACTTTGCACATTAGAAGTGAATGATTATTACGGTATACAATTGATTATGTGAATGATTATTAATAAAACTAAATCAATGCAACATTTTCCAGGCACAGGGCCACTAATTTGAGTTAAGTATGTGTCCTGGTAGGGATTGTTCTCATTCCTAAAAATCTACGCCCTTATAAGAATGATGCACTTTTTCATCTGCTTTTTGAAACCCAGACTTGGGACCTGTCCCAATGTGGTCATTACATGTGGGCACTGGGAGCTTAGAGTAACCCCTTTACTACAAACCCCTCAAATCGACTAGAACATTATAGTGGCGACAAAGCTGTTCAACTTTTGACACACAGACAAGGGTGGGGCTCCCCTACAGTATCAGGCTGAACAGTACTGCACTATGTTTACTGCATATTTTGGATATTGTTGCAGGAAAAAATAAAAAGGTCAGGAACTCAGTGTTCTTGGCTGACTTCTCAAGGCTTGCTATATCATGAACTTGCACGTACCACCATGACTCCTGTTGTTGAGATATTGGCAATGTGTGACGTTACCAATCCCTTAATGGCTGAAAGTCCCCTAGCACTGAAGCTTCTGCTTTCTGCTTGGTACAGCTAAACCAAATTATTTCCCTCTAGTTCTAACTTCCCTTTGAACTATTCACGATCCCCTTCCTTTAGTTAGTATCTCAATCATCTATGGCAGGGCTCTCCAACCTTGGGCCCCCAGATGTTGCTGGCCTGCAGCTCCCAGCATACCCAGCCAGCATGGCTAATGGCAAGGGATTCTGGGAGCTGTAGTCCAGCAACATCTGAGGACCCAAGGTTGGAGAGCCCTGATCTATGGCTTTAGCTGTGAATGTGGTACTGACATTTGACAATGTGTTGTGCAAAGGGACTTGGCCCTGTGAGACCTCTGTCATATAGTCCAATCCTCAGGATCAATTCAGGGGTGTGCAGCTATTTCCAAATGATGCTCCACTGTTTTTCAATAAAAGTGTGAAAACAATATTCTTCTGACCATATCATTGGATTCTAAGGGTTCAGCTCCTGCATCTCTCCACATAATGTATCTCTGGATCTGCATATGAAAGCAGTATTCTCAGGAAAGATTCGACAATTAGAATTTTTGCATGAAAACAAAGCTCAAATGAGTGACCATACTATCTCTGCAGGCTCCATTTTGAACTGGGCCATAGGAATCACACATAACCCTCTACACAGCTGCACAGGTGCACATGTGTTTACCTGAGAGAAAGCAAGAGAAACCAATTCCTCCCAATTCTCCTGCATTTGCAACATTATGTGTTTGCTGCATGACACTTGTTTGAGCTATAAACAAGGGATATACTCCATTGTATTCCTTAAGATGTGCCCTCAGAGCCTCTATTGCAGGGCTCTGCTCTCCAACCTTGGGTCCCCAGATGTTGCTGGCCTACAGCTCCCAGCATACCCAGTCAGCATGGCTAATGGCAAGGGATTCTGGGAGCTGTAGTCCAGCAACATCTGGGGACCCAAGGTTGGAGAGCCCTGCTCTATTGCATGTGGAAAAAATATTGTCACGGGTGGTGCCTCGTAATGAAAAGGCCTCCAATGTAAACTATACTCAGGTTGGCAGACAGAAAAAGGATGCACTTTATTGTTAGGAGGTGAAATGGCAAAGAATTGCTACTCTTTTGCCAATTTCAGCCTCCTGTCTAGTTCACTGGAACCCTCTGTTCTGGCTTATGGATATAAACCACAGGATAATTTTCTTGCACAAGCCCCACTGAGACAATAAGATGTGTCCTTGTGCAACTCCAGTTCATGTCAATGGAGCATGTGCTGGCTGATCATGTCCAATCATGTCCTCATCTTTTCCTATGAGTCTTTCAAATGCCTGCCAGAGCACCTAATAAACTTATAGAGTCTGATCTACCTGAGAGGCATAAGTGTGACAATTTTATAAGCGTGTTTCTTTTCCTAGTAGTGATAAAGAGAATAGCTTTACATTGGTTATTATGAACACATTGTTACCCAGCCCTGCCTTCAAGTTGCTCAGGGTGGCATGGTTCTTCCTTCCTCCCATTTTATCCTTCCTCACAACAACCCCGTGAGGTAGTTTAGGCTAAGACTGGCCCATGGTCACCTAGTGCACTTCCTGGCTGAGTGGGTTGAACCTGGGTCTCCCTTGGTTAGCATGTTAACCATGTGCCCTCAGTTAGTATGACACCACATTGGCTGTCTAATGTAACAACAGAAAACAGTGTACAGTCATGCCTTGGATTGAGAGCATAATTTGTTCCGGAAACGTGCTTGTAATCCAAAACACTCTTATATCAAAATGAAATCCCCCAAAAAAATGTGTACAGAGATTTTTAATTTAAGCCGTACTACAGTACTTGTATTGCAAAACGTCGCTTGTATATCAAGTTAAAAAAAAATTAAATAAATATTTAAATTTATTTTAAAATATTTAAAAATTTGCTTGTCTTGCAAAACGCTCTCAAACCAAGTTACTTGCAATCCAAGGTATTACTGTACTTCTGAAAACTATTTGGGGACAGAAGATAAACATTATTCAATTACACACACACACAGCAGAGAGAGAGAGAGAGAGAGAGAAACAAACACAACAAAGAGTCTTGTGGAATCTTGAAGAGTAACACATGTATTAAGCTTGTTCTGAAATAATGTCTATTCCACACCATGGGGAAATTCCAAAGAACTACATTAGGTGTACCCCAGTCTTGACTTTGTTCTCTGAACAACAGATCCCTGTAACAAACTTGCTTTTAAAAATTTCAGTGGTTTTCAAAAGTGGTTTGAAGCGTTGCACAGGGAACTGCTTTTCCAGAAACAAAAAGTCCAAAGGCCTGCTGGACAGATTGAGCTGGTTGCACAGCTGCCCAAAACATAGACTTCCACAGCAATAGAGAAAAAGAAAAAGTAAAACAAAGCAAGAATGAACACTGCTGAACAGAAATATTCATCCAGCTTCCAATACTGGAAGTGACCCGGCTGGGGGAGACCAGTGTCCATGCACCCCCTTTGTGCTTTAAATTATATATATGTACACCTCCCTGGTTACATTCGATAGGAGTAGACCTGCATTTAAAAACACAGATCTGCCACCATCACACATAGTTTGGCCCTTACTCATAACTTTTAGAAAGACTGTGTGGATAATTTTCGCAAGGAAAGCCAATGTTCATACAACACCACTGGGCTCCATACCACAAAATCACAGTGGGTGCTGCTGTCTGGAAATGTCATCTGGCAGGCAGCCTAGCTCCATACCAAACGTATTATTATGGACTACTAGATGACATGAACTGAGAGATAGAGAGAAACATTAGTTCATAGTTTCCAGAAGAGTGAGTGAGACAGAGGCTGATTCAGATGGTCTTCCACACCTCTAAACCAAGTTTGCAAGCTACAATGGTGCTTTGCAATGCTGGTTTGGAAGGATTGCTCTAATCCAGAGGTACTGAACCTCTTTCAGCTTGGCCAAATTCCATTTCAGAGAAGCTTTTGGGAGCCACATTCCAGTGATGGGTGGGGATAAAGGCAAAAGGGGATGGGCCTGGGCCACCCAGCCCCCAAATACCTGCATATTTTAGCTTAAAGCTCTTACTGCCAGTAACAAACCCTTTTTGGAATGGAAGCAAAACCGCACAAAACTCAGGAAACCACCAAACAATTTGTGGTTGGGGGAAAGGGGGTGTGACTTTCCGGGGAACCCCGGAGGACAAAATTGGAACCCTAGAACAGTGATGGCGAACCCTTTTGAGCCCGAGTGCCCAAACTGCAATACAAAACTAACTTATTTATTTCAAAGTGCCAACACTGCAATTAAACCTGAATACCGAGGTTTTAGTTTTAGAAAAACAGCTCGTACAGTTGTCCGAACTAATTAACATCTTTTGTCTTTAAAGAAAAACACAATAACAGAGCTTTCAATGATACAAACAGTTTTTTGTTGGGAAAAAAAATCAACTCAAAAAATTATTATAGTACTACATTGTACACATAGCCTGAAGGGAATTTATACAAATTTTTAAATAATTAGGCACATGTATTTTTGGATAAGGGATTCTCAACTTGTAATATGATTATATGCCAGACTGAAATTGTATGGGGCAAGCTTTACTACGGGTCCTTTCCCTGCTTCTACAGGTGTCGGATTAGTAAAAGTAAAAGTCAACCTGTACTAGGATGAGCAAAATAAACAAGAAAACTAAACGTCCTTAACACATTTTAAACACTTTATGTCTTGGACTGCAAACACTGCATTAGGTAAAAGTTTGCATTGGGCATGCTTTTGCACAATTAATGTGATTTTTGCTACTGCATGCATGCTGATAATTTGTCAAACCTTGGCTCATACTCCGTTAGTTTGAGAGCAACACATGCAGCACTCAGGTCAACTGTTAGGGCTTTACATCCAAGCCATGCTCTGTGTATCATTCTTCAAAATCTTTTAAATGTGATAACAATGTAGAAAAGAATTCTGTAACAGGAATTCTAGAATAAAATCATTCTGTTCCACACTGTGAGAAAGAACAAGATCATTAGCGTTTTGCAGAAGGGGACGGTCTTTTCGCGATCTGGTGACCAATGGCTCGAGTGCCCACAGAGAGGTCCCTGCGTGCCAGCTGTGGCACCCGTGCCATAGGTTCGCCATCACTGCCCTAGGAGGACTGGATTTGGCCACCACGTCTGAGGTTCGGTTCTGCACCCCTGCTCTAATAATAGTTTGCCAGTTTGGATACAATGACAAACTATGATCTGATTAAACCGGGAAGTGATTGGTTAAGCCCCACCCATGACAGGAGGAAAAGATGAGCACATGGGCCCCATTGAAGATGCTGCGGGTGAGTTTCTGGTTGGAGGTAGCTGGATTCCAGTGGATGAGTGCAGCTCTGGGGAAAAGGAGGGGCTGTGCAAATAGCTCTTCTTCTGCCTTATGGGAGTCCCTGTTTGCCTCCACTTACGTTTGGCTTTCATATTTATAAATAAAGCAAATATTACAAAGACACCTTAAGGCTCCAATACTCTTTCATCAAAGGAGACGAAGCCCCAAAGAGCTGCTCCAGGAACTTCTTACAGCTCAAAGAAGTCGAGAATGTACAACAGCATTAAAAGCCTGTTGCGCTTCTGCGGGGCAGATTGTAAAACAAGAGTCACCTGACTTCTCGTGTGGGGAGGCGATATTCTGCCTTGGAACCATTACGGCTGAATGTTGCTGCTGGGATATGTGGCAATGAAGCGATTAAAAACGTGGTGAAAGGACATGGTTGTCCGCTGGCTTTAGGCTGTCAACACATTTCAAAGGCCTGTTTGGCTGTCTTTCTCATGCTGTTCATTGTAAATGAGTGGATGGTGTCTTTAGGAAAAGCATGGTGTTTGGAAGTGCTTTCAGACGCTAGATCCCCATTTCTTTCACTGCAAACCCGAGGGCCACTGGCAGCTCCCAACCACCTCAAGTGCAGCTCTCTGATTCAATAGACTCTCATACATTCTCTCTCTTTTTGCAGTAGCTGCTCACTATCAGCAGAGGCTCTCCAGCTTTGCCTTGCTCGCCTTAGCGGTGGGCTGGCTACTGTGATCTGGGCTACTGGAGGAGGCCTCAGGGGTGGGATTTCAGGAGAACCTCAGCATGTGGGAAGAAGAGAACGTGGGAGCAAGCAGCCAATTAGCTATAGTGGGGGAAGAGCCCAAGAAGCAAAGAGCGACTTTATCGGCTAGCAGGAGTAGTGCACTGGGCTGGAGGGAAAACTGAATGCATGGGAGGGAGAGAGCAGCGTGGTCCTGTGCTGGGAGATTTTGCAGCACCAAGTAGAGCAGAGCACTCTCCCAGTGATGAGAAAAAGGCCCATCTCGATCCAAGGACCAAGCGAGCCTGTTGGGATTTGCCTGCCTACTGATGAGGCCCTGCTTGAACGAAGTGGAGAGGGCTGGGGAGGAGAGGCCTGAAAAGGCCTCCAGCAGTGGAGGCTGGTGGCCCCAATGTCAGTGGGGCCGTGTATCCGCTCCAGACTTCAGTATGAACTTTTAAGGGGCTGTCCATGGTTCTGGACCCTATCCCCAAAATAGGCGTGGGCCCATGGATAGCTCCTTAAACGTTCTGAGTACAATCTGGAGCAGATACACAGCCCCGCTAACATTGGCGCCACCAGCCCACAATGGCTTCCAGCTGAGCCAGCCCAGTGCACAGCATTGGTGCTTAACTGGGGAGGGGGTGGAGCGGTGAGTCGTCGTCCCCCCACCACCACCACAGCCCAGGAACGGCCTCCCAAGTGACCTGGAGCCAAGGTAGCTCCTGCTTGAAAAACAGTGATCACTGCTGTATCTGAACCGCTGTTTCAGTCTGCTGCAAACTCATGCACTGGGGAGGCTCCTCTCCCAACCAGAAGCTGCAGCGGTCTTAATGGAAGCTGTAGCAGGTTGTTGCAATCTCTGCTTTTGTCCATCTGGCATTGCTTGCACTTAAACTGGTCTGAGGCCATACTGCAGATATTTTTCTACAGGCATATGACCCTTAGCTGTTATTACCCTTAGATGTTAATGATCATCAGTCATCAACCACTTCTCTATGATATCTTGGCCATACCATCCCTCAACTGCATCTCCTACCACATTTTCTCAGTTCATCATCACCCTTCAAAGCCATATATTGATTCTCTCTATATCTAACCCAAACCTAGGAGCTTAGGGTATCTTGTGGGTGAGCTCACCCTCTAAAAGGTTTATGGCAGGAACTTCAAACCAGATTCCTGTAAAACAAACAAACACCCAGGCTCAAATTATCCCTGGGACAAACTAAGATCATGACAATAGTACCCCCTCCAAGATGGCTGAACCTGTTGAAACAGAGACTCATCTATCCATCCTTTGCAATGATGTCCATAATATGAAAAACCCAGTAAAGAGTTTAAAGTGCAGAACTTTGCCATCAATTGTGATTCCAGGCTGGCGCTAGCCTTAAAATTAGGGATGTATTCTTACAGATGACTGATTAGGAATTGAAAGTTTCAACAATGACCATCAATGGGGCTGCATCCCCATTGATGGTCATTGTTGCTCTTCTACATCTTCTTTGTTGCTCTTCTGCATCCTATTTTATCCAGCGCACTCTTATGGTACGATTCCATGTATGCTTACGCAGTAGCACTTTGTTAGTCCTACTGTGTTCAGTGGGGGGGCGTATTCCCAGGAAAGTGTGTATCAGATTGCTGCCTTATGATTAAACTACAAAAGCTGCTTTGAGTTGAACAATTTGGAAAAGATGCCTCGTATGACAGACTAATACAGTTCTTTAGCATTTGTATGGGTAGAAGGAGGGGATAATGGTTTGGTGTTGCCTCTATAAAGGAGTCAAGCACGTTGCCAGATTTTAATAGCCCATGTCTATTTCATTATTATTTTGAAGTCCTAAGTCACTGATCATCTTAAAATCATCTTAATAACTTCATGATAAGCCATATCAGTTTCCCGACAGACCCATATATGTTGAACATAACTTTGCTTGTACTGACGCCTAGTGGTTGGAAGAAGCTAAAAGGAAATGACTGCTTCAGCAGCAGAGTGCAAATTTTCTACAATATTATTTTTGCCTTAGAATCTGTTGTTTCATTGTTTCCATTAATTAACAAAGATTTTGTTGTGCCCAGTTCAGAAAAAAATGCATGGAAAATAAACATGTTCATGCAAAAAACCCAGATCGTTGTATATTTTGAATAGTTTATGCTGCATACAGAATTTGCATTTTCAGGGTAAATCATATAAAATTTCTAGCACAAGATTTAGGGATGCAAAAGATAGAACCAAGCATAAGCATATCAAATAGTAAGAATTCATTGGTGGTATATATTTGTACTGATCAAGGAATTGTGACAATAAATTCAGATTTCACTTAAGGATGTGGCATGGACTTCCATGCTTCCTCCTCTTCCTCACTTCTCATGCACAATCCCATTCTCCACTTCTGAGTTTCCATTAACCATATAGTGTGCCATGATGCCCAGATCAGGCAACTATGTTAACCTCCATGCTATGCTTTGCAAACTCACATCAGTTACAAATCATGGTTTGGAGGCGAGTGCAAATGATGCTTTGCCAGATTCAGACATCATGGCAAACTACACTTAGAGGGAACCGAGAACGAGAAATGGGTGTGGGAATCAGCATATGAGATGGGAAGAGGGTGGTGGAGTGGAGGATGGAAGTGTTCAGGCCCACTGGTACTTCCCTAATCCAACTGGAACGTCTGAATTGAGCCAAAGACTGGCCATGGTGCTGAACTCAATATGCTTAAACTCTGTGCTCGATTCTTTGGCTCAATTCAGATGTCTTTTTCCATTCAGACTGAGCTGAAAGACTATGATCTAGCAGTGTAAAGCATACTTAATCCTATTGAGTTCAGCATCATGGTTGGTATTTGACTTTTGATTACAATTCTAATTGTCATTGTTTCCCACTGAAATGATGCCAGTTTAACTTCCTGTTACAAAATAGGTATCTGCCTGCAATACTGATACATTGTGGGTTGTTTGTTTATTGGCATTGTCTTGTCCAGCAATTGGTATGGCTCATCATACATATGTATTCATTGGCAAAGTTGTGAATAAAACAGCCAGGGAGATATTCATCCTGAAGTTGCGGGCATTAAACAAACAGAAAGTTTTCTTGCCATCAAAGTGAAATCATATGAACATCATGAAACACTTGGAGAAATAATTTCTGATTCCTTAATCGCAAAACAAGTATTTATTTGAGTGCAGTAAACTGAGTATGTGTCATGTTAGTATAGAACAGCCCTTTCCAACCTGACGCCCACCAGATTTGTTGTACTACAACTCCCATCACCCCAGGCTGGCTGGGGATGATAGGAATTATAGCCCAACACATCTGGAGGGTGCTATATTTGTTGAAGGCTGGCACAGAGCATAAATCAAGGGAGGGTGAGTTCATGTGCTCGAGTGGTTTGTCTGTTTTACTGATTTCTTAATACAGAAGAGAGGTGCAAATTAAGTCACTGAAATAAGTTGTTGTGAGTTAATATATACCTTCCATTTTGCAAAATGAATTGATCATGGCATGAAGGGTGATTTTAACATGAAATGCTAATAAGCTTGCATACATCTAGCAGAGCAATCCTATGGCCACTAGACAAGAGTCTCTAAACGGCCATAGGATTTTTTGGAGTTCCAGCTCCAATCTCGGAAACTTGCTCCAAGGTCAGTGCTGGGACTCCGAACTCGGAGCGCCTTCCCCCTGCCCTGCAGTCGGCACGGGAAGAACCGTGCTGGCTGCAGCTCCAAGGTCGCAAGAAAGACCTTGAAGACGGGCTTTTGGGGGTGGGGAGGGGAGGAGACCGGCTCCACCAGCATACGAAGTATCCTGCTGGCGCCCTGCACTCCTCCCCTCATGCTCTGAGGCTGAACACGAAGATGGCTGAAACCAGCCATCTAACCGTTTTGCAATGTGGGAGGAACACGGAGGCAACCTTCGCCTCCGTGCTCCTCCCGCCATGCATGGCATGTCCGTAATCCTCCAAGTTTGGAGGGTTACGGGCAGCCTCATTGGATTGTGCCCTAGATCCGTCACTAATATGGTCTCATAATAGAACTGTGTAAGAGGAGTGATGGGAGGAAGAGTGGTTACAGTTGCTCCTTCCTTTTCTGTGCCCTAAGGCAGGGGTGCAGAGCCTCAGGCCCAGGGGCCAAATTTGGCCCACTTAAGAGTCCCTACCTGGCCCTCAGGGGCTTCCCAGACGACCATACCCCTTCCCCTAAACTGTCTTTTCCTGCAGTTTTCCCTCCATCTAAAAGGTTGAAATACCTCTCCTAAGGCTTACTTAGTGGCAGTAACCAATAAGGTGGTGTCTTTTTGTATTTTGGCCCCATCCCCTTTGCCCCAACTTCATTGGCCCCCACCCACCACTGGAATGCGCCTTCCCCCCCCCCCCTGAGCTTTTCAGGAACAGAATTTGGCCCTCAGGCTGAAAGAGGCTCTGCACGCCTGCCTGAAGGACATCCTCATGGTAGAAATAGTAGCTTTAAAGCAACAGCAGCATGAAGACCAACTAACAGTCACAAAGGAGTGAGCAAGCTTTCAAGTTCATCAACACTCTTCATCAAGCCGGATGTTAAACAGAAAGAAAGACAGGAAGGGGATGTGGAGAGTAATAGATGTTGCTGAACCTATGGAAGAATCCAAGCAGGCTTAAACAGCTGGCAGCACTGAGGCCTGCAACAGACCTAATGCACAGGCAGAAAGGTTACATGAGAATGCCTTGGGCTATGGGCTGATCCTCATCATCTACTCCACTTCTGGGTCAAAAGACAATCTGTATGTCTAATGGACAGGAGATGCTGCAACTTTGCTGTATGATTTGTGCCAGCATCACCCATTGGGAGCGGGGAAAATGGGGGGGGGGGAGACCATCAACCTCACAAAGTCAGGAATGGGTTCTAAATGGCCAGAGGATGGCACGAATTCTTGGGATCCATCACAGTGTGGACAGATCACATGAGTCCTTCTTGTGAACCGGCTGTGTGGCAGGAGGCACGCCAGCCCCCGAGCTGGCCTGGAGCCTTGATGCCCCCACCCCCAGTTGCTGTGAATGAATCTGAAGAAGATTAAGGTGGTGGTGCTGGTGCTGGTTGTGCCATCTTGTGTTCTGGAGAATACAGATAAATGACCCAGAAAGGCAAGGAAATAGTTGGAGAAGGTGAAGGGGGAGGAGGCAAGGTGTGTGTATAAAGGAAGAGAGAAAGTACAGTTTAAGACAAGAGTAAGAAAGAGGCAAAGAGGAAGTTTTGAGGCCTGGAAGGCTTTGCTGCTTCTCTGGGGTTGTGATAATTTCCTGTTTGTAAGTGCTATGCTCTTTGTCTCCACCTATATTGTAAATAAACCCAAATATTAGAAAAATGCTGTTACGTGTCCAGTGATCTCTCCCTTGACAAAACAACAACAACACCACAAACCCAGGTAAGCACTGCCCCTGGAACTTCTCACTGCTCAGGAAGCACATAACAGATATACACACATGTGCCACAGTCACAGATACCTTGGTCTATACACACACACACACACACACACACTATGCCTTCTTCAAGATCGGTGGCTGTAATATGTCTCAGCAGCTAAGTAGACAACAGATTGTCTGTCTGTAGCAGCATTTATTTATTTATTTATTTATTTATTTATGTATGTATTTCTAGATCGCCCATCTAGCTGGAATATCCACATTGCTAATGTGCTGGGCCAACTTCTTGGTTTGTAAATGTAGCAGTCTCTAGTTCAACCTTGCTTGCTGGCACAGTCAGTCTTAACACCCAGCTGCTCTATACTTACTGCAGTTAAAGCGGCAATTCTATACATACTATACTTACCTGGGAGTGAGGCCAATTGAAATCACACAGACTGACTTCCAAATAGACATGCATACAAATATGCTGCAAAATTTCAGCCATTAAATATTTACTTGGCAGTAAATCCCATTAGCTTCAATGGAACTTACTTCCAAGGAAATGTGTCACAGGATGACCATAGTGTTGGTTTCTTATAACTGGACCCAATCCCAACTTGTTTCCATTTACTGCACAATAAAAAACCCAATTCCAACATGCCACTAAAAAGCAAAAAATTCCCAAACCAAGGGCGACAAGCCTGTCTATCCACATGTGCAAAGTAGGGAGGGTACATACCTCAGTGGGAGAGCACCTGTTTTGCATGCAAAAGGTCCCAGGTTTGATTCCCGGCATTTTTTCCAGCCCTGGTAGGGCTGGAAAAAACCCTGCCTGCAACCCTGGAGAGACACCGCCAGTGGGCTAGATGGTCTGACCTCAGCATAAGGCAAGTTCCTATGTAAAAAATAAAAGGCTACGTGGAAAATATAAAACATTTGTATCACTTGCTTTTATTTGATGTAATTCATAAATATAAAGTTACAGAACAAACTCAATACATTGCTAATAAGTTAGAATATATCTTTTGGGGGCTTTTTTTCAATTCTAACATGAAAACATACATCAGTAACCCCAGCCTCACTGCTTCCTGCCCTGACACAAATAACATCTTTAGAACTTTGTACAGCGCCTTCTTTATGCAGTTATTCAGACAACATGAAAGTATTAGGTACAACTCAGGGTTTAAAAAAGAAAAAGGATTTATGCCACCATCATGCACATCATCATCAGTCACACACACATTCATCCTTTATACCCAAGAAAGACAACCTGAAGGGCTCCAGATGTATTCAACTACAACTCCCATATGGCAAAACCAGCATGGCCAATGTCAGGAATTATGGGAGTTGTAGTGCAAAACATCTGGAAGACACCAGGTTGCCTACCCCACTTTATACTACTTAGCTTAACGTACACATATCTATCTTTCCAAGTTCCAGTGAGGCCTATTCTCAATCCAAACTATACCTTAGGGTGGATACATGTAGGCATTATGAACCCATGTCTCCTCCAATAAAGCTAAGCTGAAAAAAACGTGATGCTATTATGCATCTCCACACATCTCTTCCCCACCACACTCAGCTACTTCATTGGCTTTTGGTCACAGGGGGTGAGAAAATGCTAATGTCACACTCCCCCCGCCCCCAAATACATATTGCCAGGGTGACTCAGTCAGTAGCATCCACACATCTCCCTACTGTGTGTAACTGGGCCTCAATACTTTGGGGTGGGGTGGTTGGTTTTTTTTTAATGAGACCTAATTCTTGCTTTCTCTCCAGAACAGCTGGACAATTTCCACCTGTAAAGTGCAGCTATGTCCTCTAGAGGTTGCAGCTCCTTCAAGATTATTTTCCTGCACAAAATGTTCTGATTCCATTTTAAGGTGCTGAAGCAAAAGAAATGTCTTCAGAAATTCTGGGGAAAGGACAGACTTCAAGGGAATGTGAAGGATTCTTAACTATCTCACTATCTAAATCATACCTACTCTCTAGATATGGCCTCTTGGCAGGGGGAAAGGCCAGGGGGCCTGCAGTGAATGTTCAGAATGATAGGCTGAAAAGGAATTTGAGGTTCTCCACTGTAGAATCCCAGTATATCTATACTACACATTTAAATTGGCTTGATTTGGTTTAGTACTATGGTTTCCTCCACAGAATGCTCAGAGTTGTCATTTTTGAGAGACTGCTAGCAGATGTGGATAAATGTGTGACCTGGCATGTAACTCTCTGCACAACTGCTGCCAAGAAGATTAGAAAGAACTATGGTATATAGCAGAGATAGCCATCAATTGCAAAGGAGATGGCCATATTTGATTGTACTTGATTTATACTATATTACTTATGGACTAATGACTGATTATTTTTATATTTTTAAATTTTGTATATTATTTGTTATATGTACTATATTATAATATATGCAAAGGCCATTGGCCAAAAGCAATAAAATTTGATTGGACTGGAATTCCCAGGATTCTTTGGAGGAAGTCAGTTGGAATCCGAGTCAAGTTGAAAGGGACTGAAATGGATCCTCTATTTCTAATCCTCTGTTCCAAGATAAGCCATCCTATACCTAAAATACTGTTAATTGATATCTGTCCAATCTAGATAAGATAGTGCCATCCTACCTAACACATTACTGTACAGTGCATTCACGTAGGGTGTGAAACTCATTCAGGCCACAAAACGCAGCATTGGCTCAATTGCTAGAACTCTGAACAACTCTTATTTTGCTGCAACTGACTGCAAACTAATCTAACACAATGCAATACAATCATACCTAAGCTTATCAATTCTGTTCTTCATATTCAGTAATGAGCTAAACCATTATCTACCATAGCTAAACAGCAACAAAACAGTATCTATTAATTAAAATAACTGAAGCAAGTAGCTGAGCAAAAACATTAACTTATCTATTAAAAATCAGGGACAAAATCCAGGAAAACTTAAGCATTTTAACAACTAGTGGTTTCAATGGGAGAGTTAAGAATGTGCTTAAATCTCTCCTCAAAATTCTCCTCAAAATTCCTAGGACTTTAAAATGCTTAACACTGGCTGGATCATTTCCTAATGAGCATGTATCCTATTTTTAAAAAATCCATTAAAATGTGTTTTGTTCCCAAACACTGTCAGCTATTGCTGTGAATTGTCCTTCCTTTTTCTCCCCTTTAATTTCTTCTCACTTCCCGGCCCCTTAAAGGCTGTGGCGGTCTGAAGTTTTTCAGCATGCAGAAGGCAGCTTCTCCCTCACCAGTACAGAGAAGGTTGCGAAATTTAGCTAGCTGTGGATGAGAAAGGTACAAAATTCAGCAGAGAAACCACACAGTGATGCCAAAACCCAGTCTGCTATGCAGATATGTGCATGCAAGTAATTTCTTCTTCTTAAGCAGTGCTGGAGAAACTGTGGCACACCAGATGTTGTTGAGCTACAACTCCCATCATCTCTGACCATTAAGCCATGTTGGATGAGGATGATGGGAATTGAAGTCCAACAACATCTGGAGGGCCATAAGTTCCTCACCCATGTGCTAAGGCATTGTCCCAATCCAGAGTCTTTTGTGCACTGCCATGTGCCTACAGAGCTCTTGTGCAGGTAAGATTCTCTATCAGTGAGGGAATAGCTTTTTAAATTATTATGATTATGATGGTAAGTTTCAACAAAACAAAACCATAAAAAAGGGGGGGAAACAGTGAGGGAATAGCTGATCAGTGAAAGCATAGCTTTCTGTACACATCTATTCCCACAGAGTACAGTGGCATCCCCATAGGTGTACTGCGCATATAATGGCAATGACATCTGGAGGGCAACAGACACAGGTCCTGTCCCTTTAACTCATTCCAGTTAAAAAGTCCCCCTCCCCAGATAATACTTCATAAATGGTGCAGGAAAAGAGAATTGCATGCACAATGCATTCACTGTTTCTATCTGTACATCAGCGGTACAGAGCAGGTTTAGCTGTCACAATATCTTCCCAGGGTGGCTTTTACTTTTCCCATATACAGTACACGAAGGTTGCCATTCAATCCTATTGGGACAAGCAAAGCATGACAAGAGTCCCAACTGCACTGGGGGCAAGAGGTGTCTGCTGCCTGACACAGGAGCCCAGCCCTCACTGGTGTGTGCACGCGCATGTGCGCAACGAGTCTCTGTGTGCTGAGCACACAAAGATGCGCTGGAGCTGCTAAGGACACACACATACCACCGGTCATAACGATGGCCACTGTGCTAGTATGAAATATTGATTATACTTTAGCATTTGTAAAGATCGGCCTGAAGTTAGAAATTGTTCTAAAACTGCTCTGCAACTTTAAAATGGACTGAATCTGTACAAATTGCTGGCCCTTTATAGCTGGTAGGTGTATTCTCCCAATGTCAGAATACAATAGATTGCAAAGATTCCTGTGGGCATCCTTCTAAAAATAGATTTAGAATGTGAAAGCACAAGCAAGGGGCTGGACTAAATGATCTCCAAGGTACCTCTGAACTCTAGGGCTCTATTATTTGACAAGGCAAAGGCAAAACATACCTGTTCAGAGCAAACACTTATAGGCTCTCTAAGAATGATCCAGATGACACTTTCAAGAAGAGGAGGAACTGTGAGAGAGCCAAGGTAAGTCCAGTAGTCCAGAGAAGGAGGGAGCAAACAGGAAGGATCAAAGTTAGTGAACCTATGCTGTTTACCCTAAACAAAGAATAAAACAAAGAAAAGGAAATCAGCAAACAGTGCCAGACATTCTGCCTTCTAGCTACCTTATTGCTAGTAGTGATGCCTACAATTTCTTCCGTTGACTTTTTCTTCAATCAGAATAAAGATAGGCTTCCTGCCTCAAGAGGATTTGCCACTTTCAGCATTTTTTCACCTCCACTTTCTCTTCCAGGGGTGCAGACAGATGGAAGAAATCTTATGTAAGTTCCTCACCAATGGCTGCAGCTCATCTCTCACTCCTAGCATGGGCTGCACTTTCTCCAGGTCCATCTCTTGTCAATTCTTCCCCGAGAATCTTCCCCATTCCTAGGGCTATTTTCCTGCAGCATTTCACCCTCCTCACCATTGGCAGGCTCCCTGGCTGGCCAAAGCCTCTTGATTCATAGAATCATAGAATAGTAGAGTTGGAAGGGGCCTACAAGGCCATCGAGTCCAACCTGCTGCTCAATGCAGGAATCCAGGTCAAAGCATCCCTGACAGATGGCTGTCCAGCTGCACCTTGAATGCCTCCAGAGTGGGAGAGCTCACTACCTCCTTAGGTAGTTGGTTCCATTGTCGTATTGCTCTAACAATTCTCAGCTACCGACTCCATCATCCAAGCACACAAGCCTCTTATCTGCCTCAGGAATCTCCTCAGCCACCCTTGACAGCATGCTCTGAAGCTGTTAGGGGGTGGTGGCTTTGACCCTTGCAGCGGCTGCTGAATACACAAGGCTCTCTCATCTTTTCTAAGCCCCCGACCACAATAATACTAGCGTCCCATGCAAGCGGCTGATCTAATTTCTTTTAGGTTTTGTCATTTGCTTCATCTTGGCTCAAGTACCCCAGTTCAGTTTTTCTTCGAGGAAAACACAAACTTACTCCTAACACAAGGCATTACACACTCCCCACTTTCCCTAGTGATCAGGTTTAGTTTCCTTAGGATGAGAGAGAGCACTGGAGCCTCACAGTGTCTTTCAATCGCAACACTAAACCTCTTTCAGCACCTTCCCACCCATGTTCCCCAGCAACTGGAGAACACAGGCATACTGCCTCTGATACTGGAGGTAGCATATAGCCATCCAGACTAGTAGCCATTGATAGCCTAATGATTTTACCTTGGCTTTAATGGCATCCAACTGGTCCGTGATTTTCTTCAGCTGTGAATTGCATTCACCCACCTATAAATAAAAAAGGCAAATTATTTGGTTTGCTCGGGGAATCTTCTCGATTTAAAAATGTATTTCATTTATTGTTGAAATGTATTGACTTCTTTCTCATCAAAATGCTCAGCCATACAAAAACAAGAAAAGAATACTAAAAGCGAAATATGAACAATTGCACAGAAGAAACAAGTTTAAAATAATCATCAGATATGAGCCAAAAATACTAGGGTTTACAAACAATTTCAGGAAGGCTAGGAAAACAATGTTTCAGGAAAATATAAAATGGTATTGTTAGCAAGTGAGCCTTTTAGGGCAGGCTATTCCATAATTGTGCATCACCACTAAGAACGTCCTACTCTTGAATTCCTACAGAGTTTACTTCAGAATGGAAAATCGTCATGGAAAGTCTCCCTGGAGGTTCTTGGAGAATGCAGAGGCATGTGTGAGAGAGATGTTTCCTGAGGTAAACTGGGCTCTGGCTGTTTTTCTCTCACCAGATACTAGAATAATAATTCTGCTTGGTGTTGCAGATGCCACCTGAACTACAAATGTGCTAAAACAGCCTCCCCTAACCTCATGACATACTGGCTGAGAATGATGGGAGTAGTAGTCCAACACATTTGGAGGGCACCAGGTTGGGGAAGGCTGTGATAGAACAGTCCATAGGTGCTTTGGGGGTTTGGTTCTAAGAAAAATATGAATGATTTTTGGCTAACAAGCAAGCACAGAAACATTTGCTAACATTTTGGCTAACATTTCAGTTTCTTTTTGATACCATGGACTGGTAACCTGAAGCTTGTCAGAGGGCCAAACTACAAGTGGCACTAACATTTAAAAGTTGTATGAACTAAAAAAAAAAAAAGCAGTTGTGGGATCAGGATCAGGCCTGTGGCATACAGAAAAGGGGTGTCTTCCCCTTTCTTCCCACGTTGCAGTCCCAACAAAAACTGACTTCCATCCCACAAGCTGCTATTAGCTTCAGGAGAGAAGCTTCCATCGGTGCCAAAGGAAGTTCCCCTCCAGTGCCAAACAGACTGCAGTGAAGAGGGAAAAGGTAACCCTCTTCCCCATGGTTCCATTCCTAATGATCACCCGTACGCCATAGCTCCTGGGTTAGATTCAGACTTAGGGCACGATTCTATGTTGTTTGCCCTCAATGCATGTAAGCTTCCGAACAGAGGCTTATGTGCATCCAAAGCAAGGCGTGAGGCGCAGCAGTGGCAATTTCTGCTGCCCTGCACCTCGTGCCCTGTAATTCATCTGGACGGCCATTTTCAGCCATCTAGATGAAGCACTGTGGAGGGGGAGGAGACTAGGGTGCCATCTGGATATGGCGTAAGCCACCGGCTGCAGTCTCCTCCCCTGCCTGCCCCTCGGCACGCCCCTTTAGCCCTCTCCAAGGTCAATTTCCAACCTCGGAGAGGCAGCTGGTTCAGTTCTTTCCACACTGGCTGTGAGAGGGTGGGGTGGGAGCTCTGCAGTTGCAGCCCCAGATCCGCAGTCGGACGACCTCAGAGCTGAGACTCTGAATCTGAATAATCCTATGGCCCCCCCAGACAATGTCAGGAGGCTATAAGATTACGCCCTTATTCATACTTAGAGCAGACCCACTGAAATAAAAGTATGGTTATGTCTGGCTAGAACTTGCTATTTGTAATTTTTAAAAGATTCACATAACTTAGCATCACACATAGTCAGGTCCATAGCTTCCTACCTTTGTTTTAAATTTTTGGAAAAAGAGAGATTCCACACATACACCTTACCTTTAAGAAAACAGCCACGACTGCTAATCCATCTGCTTGGCGAGCAGCCTCAACAAAGGTATCATATTTGTCTGCGTTCCAAGTGGACCACATGAAGCTGAAAAGCAAGAAAGGAAGTACTATCAATCATCACTTTACTGAAGTCAGACAACTCTCTGTAACATCTGATGGAGTATTTGGGCCTAGTTTAATTTTTTTACAAGTAGCCCAGACTCCCAGAGCCATCCTGATGTATGTAGTCCTTTGGAAGCTCCATGCACGTTGGTCCAAAGCTCTGAAGATCCGTCCTAGCCAGTCCTAGTATTGGCCAAGTTTACAAAAATAATGAAGCTGCCACTGGCACACTCACATGCCAGTCCCTCCCACTAGGCTGTGCTGGATTGAGGGCTTAAAATCGTTCAGTATTCTGGAACTTAAGGTGTCAACAACACTCGCACTTTATACTTTCACTTAAAAGCTGGACTGCGTGACTTTTAGAATATTATGAGTGTTACAGAAAGGAAACAAATGCTTTCGGCAGGAATGGTTTTTATTGTAGATTAATGGAAAACAACAAATGAGAAAAGGACACGAGTAAAATGTGAAACACTGTGGGGGAGGCCCATTCCCAATGACTTGTGACTTCTCTTTTAAAGGATGTATGTATCTTGTCTTACCACCGCTTTTGCACCACAGCTTGTTGGAGAAATCTTTTAAGGCCTGTTTCTTTTATGCATCATCATCATCATCATCATCATCATCATCATCATCATCATCATCATCCAATCGGCACTCCTGAACCGCAGCCTGTCGGAGGCACCTGGGTCCAGAGGATAGGCTGCCCCAGCTTAATGGGGTCTTGGATCCATTGGCCTGTTGAGATTATCTGCCAGGGGAAGCATGTTGTCTTCTTTGACCGCAGAGCAGCTCTTTCTTCTTGCATGTGCCAAGTTGGCAGAGGTGCATTCTTGAGCCAAACAGCCTTTTTCTTCGTTGAACTAAACACTGAAACTGCCACCTATCCACTGATCCTTTGGATGTTGCTCCTCCTATAAAGTCAGCCTGGTGCTCGCTCTCGCTCTCTCTCAATTCTAGGGTCCTTTTTCCAAAATCAGAAGGGTTTTTCTAGTGGGTCCTTGAAGATGTTTATAAGCAGCAGTGGGAAACCTTTTTAGACTGACTAAAAATTCCTAGATACTGTCTGTCTCCTTCCATTTGCTTTCTTAGATGTAACTTATATACTTTTTCCAGCTATACATTTGTTTTGGAACATATTGTTTTCTAAGCACCTCTTATAATTCGTTATATTCCATCTCACCTGGTTCCTGTGGAAAACATAAGTCTTTAAACACTGCAAATGGTCATTTCCCCCCAAACTGATTTTTCCCACTAGTTTTAGCCACTCAACATTTTTCCCCACCTTAATTTTACTAAGGAAATTGCTTGTCAGTCTTCAGCGCTTGCATTACAGCATTGTCAAGCACGGACTTCCATTTCAGAATCACATCTCATTTCAGAACCCTTTTCCATTTCATAGATCATAGAGTTGGAAGGAGCCTACAAAGCTATTGAGTCCAACCCCCTGCTCAATGCAGGAAACTAGAGGAGGGGTCTCCCATCCAAGTAATAACCAGGCTTTCCAAAATAAGATGGCACTGAAAAGTTTCCCTCTAAATTTTTAGTTATCTGGAAGCCATTTATACTTTTTAAGGACAGGGGAAGCAATATTTTGAAAGGTTAATTTAGGAATTATGGCTTTTGCAAAATTAAGCTAGAATTTTTGACATTCCGTTTCAACATTTAAACAACGTTGACACAAACAGAGAATGTAAAAAATATTGCGTGCCTTGATTCAGAGAATGCTTTCAGTGCCAAAGCTCCAGTGCATACCTGAAGCTCCCTCACCTGCTGGAAGTGCTTCTTCATTCATTCCAATGAAAGAAGCGGATACAAGTGCACATTCCTTTTAATAGGGCAGCCAATGCACATAAATTACAATATGTGCATCAGATTATACTTATTGTCTGGATCATGATGTAAATCTATACCAATAAATCAGGCAGCATATGAAATAATTGCTTTTTTCCTGGAATTTTGGAAAATATAGAAATATCTACTGAAGATTTTTTATAGTCTCCCTTTTTACTCAGGAAAATTTATCTGTCTCTATCACATGTATTGCACAACATATAAAGCACAAAACACGGTGTCTATGTGTGGAGAATTTCCATGGGCTCAACAGATCCCCGTTTACCCAGTGCGCATGCACACACAGGCAACATGAGGAAATGTAAGGTGAACTTGAGATCTGTATGTACCCTTTATACTCCTCTCTGGATATGGGAGGTACATACAGATCAGGATATCGATGGCATGCACAGACCACCCATTCTCCCTAACAATCCTCTGCATTGCCTGCATCTGCATAAGCAGCAAAAGGGAGGAAAAGAGGAATTTGCTGAGCCAAAGGGAACCTTCCAGACTCAAATAATGCATCTACACTGGATTGGCTCATGCCATGTCATTTTAGAGCCTTTCCTCTCCATCAGAATATTAGTTTTGTGTACAGGAATCTAAGTGACTATCTTTTTTGAACAAAATTAATTCCCAAGGAAGAAATAATACACATAATCTTGTGTGCTTTTGTATTCTGTGGCATTTGGCAATAAACATACAAAACAGCCGACCATCTCAGGGCCACCACACTTTACGCAGCAGATATTTCCCGTGTGTTTTACCGCATGTCCAGGCAATGACCACTGGGACATTTTAAAGGAAGATGAGCATCCACAGACATGCAGCGAACATGTGCTAGGAAGCCAGGGCATAGTGCAGCTCCCCTGGTATGTCCTTGTGTGTTTGCTGAAATGTATCTGCCTTCAAGAGTCGCAGTGTTCACTGACATGTGGTGAAGAGTGGAAATATATCTGCTGTGTAATGTGCAATGCAGCCCCCCTCAGGCAGCATAACTGCTAGAGATTTAAATGTGCAGTACACAGAAATCAAAGGCAGTAGGCAAACATAGCTGAAGCATACCACAGAAGCTACTACAGTTGCCAGAAATAGTTGAAGGCACAGATTGTAGGAAAACTGATGCTGCAATTCTAAGCACATTTAATTAGAAGTAAGTCCCATTGAAGTCCATGGGATTTACTACCAAGCAAGTATGCCTACAATCAGGGTGTAAGACAAAATGGAAACATACAGGCCAAGCTGGTTTTAAATTCTAAAACTACCAGATAAAGAGACAAATTCAAACCATTCAAGACTTCTGAATATTCAAGCTCATCATATACCATTAAATTCCTCCTGTCTGATCCTGCCCATATAAATTCTGTGTTGGCACATGATCACACATCACCAAATTAATCCAATTGGCACTCTTTTTTCTGCAGTGCTAGCGAATCATAATGAGATTGACAACTGTAAATGAATAATAATTTTGTTGCTGAAATCACTTCAATGTTTTTTTAAAAACAACAACAACAACAACAACAACAGGTCTGCTTGTCAAAGGATGGCTTTAGGAATGCAGCCAAAGTCGATCACAACTGTTTTTATACAGTTCAGTGGAGTGCTTTACCTCTGCTGCAAATTTTGTTCCGTCTACTGCATGCTCAGAGCCAATGTCATCGCTGGGCCCCCAATGGAAGTGAATTTGCCGCAGCCTATAATTTCCAGTGAGTGGACCCCCGCTCAGCACTATAAATAGAAAAATGTAAAGTAACATTGTTAGATCATTGTGAACGTCTGGAAAATTTAACATTTATTTGACCATCTCCTTGTACTACCTGAGGGCCAAAACAAAGAGGATATGGGAGAATCATGATTGGATCGCCCAGCTTTATGGCAGTTGCTGGGAGCTCCGATTTTGACCAGAGCAGCTGCACTGGAGAACGGTTTAAGCCTTTCCTCACACACTGTTTTCTGGATTTAAATCCAGCTTTAGAAGCTTAAAAACATGTTGGGATATCCAATCACAGATTCCCATGTTTCACATCTATTTTGGGTCTCGAAACAAAAATGACTTAACTACTGCATGAAAACACAGCATTAAGAAGACTGGCAAAACTTGTCTAATTCTTCATACATTCCTTATCAGAATCCAATGCCTGGATGGGAGGCTGCCTGACAGTAAGATACAACAGTTAAATACAGGCCATGGTGCAACAATCATTCCAATATGCTTTGCTTACACTGCAGTTGTTTTATGCAAGTGTTGTGAGACCTTTAAGGCAGCATTGCAGGCAGAATCACTAGTGCGACTCGTAGTAATAGGGTTAAGCCTGAAATTTTCATATTAGCCAGCAAGAGGATTTCCTGTAGTTTAGGGGGGAAATGTGGCCATGATGGATGGGTCAGGGTGTCATGATAGATGCTTAGAAAATTATGAATGGTGTAAAGTGTGTGTGTGAACAGAGAGAAATCATTATCTCTTAACTAACTAGGACTCAGAGATATCCAGTGAAAATTATTGGTAATAAGCTCACACCAAAGTATTTCTTCATTCATCATAAAATTCATTGTCAGAGGATGTTGTGATGGTCACTATCAGAGATGGCTTTTCAAAAGGATGAGAATTCCATATACTACCAGCGAACTCATTTTCCCAGTGCCAATCTTTAAGTAACCAAAAGGCACCATCCACACATAGGGGTAGGCATCAGCAGGCTTGGGGAACCAGATTTGCAAAAGTACAACAAAAGTAAAAAGTAAAAAGAAACCCTAAGGGGAAGGGCCTTAAACAACACAATGAAGAGTGAACACAGCGGCCACAGAATGCTGAGTGTCTGTTGCAGCGGGAGAGTAGAAATCTAGTGGAGGGGAAGGAACGATATGGAGTCTCCTGGAAAAGGAAGTGGCTGGCTGGAACCCCAAACAGGAACACTCAACACTACAACATTTTCTTGCAGGCCCCACTTGCAATGTCTATTAGCCACTGATCTTGCAGGCCCCACCTGCAATGTCTATTAGCCACTTATCTGATCAAAGCAGTTGCCAGGCCTCTGAAACACTTTGGGGCAGGAGTTGGATTTGAGCGAGTGAGTGGTGTGCACATATGTTGTATGCAAAAATGCATGTGTGTATGTGTGGCCGCCAGCAGCTCTCGGGGCTGAAAAGGTTGTGCATCCCTGCAGTGAAATGTGGTTTGGGCCTGAGCTTCCCTGGGGCGTCAACTGATCACAGCTGAAGTGTGCTGGATTATATGGAACTTTGGGTCTGACTCAGCAGAGCAGTTCTTATATTTTCTGCACGTATATGTTTCTTTTCTCCTCTAACAATTCCAGCAGATTTTTCTGTATAAACAGATTTGTCCTCTGCTATGAAAAGGAAGTGTTTTGAAATACGGAGACCTTCCCCTACTAAACACAACAATCTCTGAAATTGTGAAATAGTATGAAACCTTGGTCATTAGGAATCTGTGTGTGTGTGTGTGTCGGTGGAGATTCACGGGTAATCACTTGACTTACTGTTTCATTTTTTCCCTTAGTCATCCGAATTTGGTAAAATGAGCTTATGGGCTGGGACATAACTCACTCAGTGACTACAGACAAAGGGGAAACAAGAAATTTGAACTGTTCACACGAAATCAGACCTACAACGAGAAACAAAGACTCCAGTTATGCCGGAGAATGAGAGAAAGTTGTGTTTGACAAATGAATTTAATGCTATTTTAAAAGAGGTTGGGGCGACTGTTGAGCTGTCTTGCAGTGGGTGAGATGAAATCACTGCAACTGAGATTTTTATGAGTAATATCACCTTAAATGACAACATATCAAAGGCAAGTTAAAAAGATCTTCTCTGGAGACTGTAGTAACGTTACAATTCATAGAATGCAATGTCATCTCAGGTTAAGATTAAAAATTGTCCTAAACAAAAGAGTGCAGAGAAGCAGAATTAAGTCTGCCATGCAACAAACCTGATTTATTTTCGGTGTCATCAAATTCCACACTGGTGGAGTGTCCATTGTTGAGGATGACTTTAGCAGAGGCAGGATCATAGTTAGGGCAGAGAGGACGCAGAGTGGGGTCATATTTGGTCTCTTGAGTTTGGATATCAATGGGAGATTGACGGTCTCCATTAGCAATGGGGAAAATTTCCTTCCAGTGAGAAGGTCCTAGAATGTATTGCAGTAGAAAAGTTGCTCATTAAAATACATTCCATGCAGTCAGAGAAACAAAGGAATTATCATATGAGAAAATAATCACAAGGACCTACCTGGATTTTCTTATAAACATATTATTCAGATTATTTAAAAAGTTTGGATTTAAAGGGATGGAAAGTACACCACCCAGTTGTCTTTGATGAGCTACAAGACAGCTCTCTATCTAAATAAGTCTTAATTCTAATGAATTCAATACACAAGGATGCGGGTTAGAACACTAGGGTTGGTCATTTTCTGCCTACTTCCAGGCATTCTGGTCATTAGGAATGCAGCAGGCACCTGAAATTAACACACATGCAATAGATTCAGAGAACTCATTAACGTGTAATCCACACATTGAAAATGCATCATTATGGTTCAGTGTTATAGGAACATAGGAAGCTGCCTTATACTGAGTTGGACCATTGGTCTATCTAGCTCAGTATTGTCAAAACTGGCAGTGGCTCTCCAAGATTTCAGAAAGAAGCCCTTCCCAACCCCAGTGTAGATGCCAGGGATTGAACCTGGGACCTTCTGCACACAAGGCATGTGCTCTACCACTGAGCTATGACCTTTCCCCCTACTGGGCTGAAGTATGTGCCTCTAACACGCCAAATAACGTGTTGATTCAGCGCCCAATGATGGGGCAAACCACATCAGGGAGAAAAATTCTAGCCCAGCTCTCTCCCTGATGTGTTGTGTTTTCTACTTGCACAGTTTTCTGATGAGATAAGGCAAACATTTGAATGATATTAGTTGATCATCTGTCCAGTCATTCACTGAGGGGCGCATAGCAGACACGTGGTAGATAAAACAAAGAAGTCATGCATGATGAGGAAAAACATACTGATTTAGGTGAATTTGCAGGCACTGAAGAGATTTGCTGCTGTAATTGGTTGGCTAACAGCCAACTGATTGGAGATTAGCACATGAGCAGAATATGATGGACAAAGAAAGAAGGGCATGATCAATGAATGTAAGGAATGACTCATTGGTGTACTGACTACTGGCACTGAGCCGGAAGAAGTGAGCTGTAGTACTGAGCATGTTCAGACTCTCACTTTGTAAGTCTATATAAAGTGAACCGCTGCCTTTGTATGGCAGAGCTAACCTGCCTTGCTTGCTCACTCTCCAATGCACGTCGTTCTGAATAAAGATGGCTTCCAGTGAACTACCCGTTGTGCCTCTCATCTCTTGTTGAGGGAATTTCTTTAACATTTCCACACATAGAAGCATTAAAAAATGTGATTACACCCCCACCACACCCCTGCACGTGCAATCTGAAGTGGCACAGTCCAGTCTACTATCTCATATCTCTGAACCACTTTGCTCTGGGGTATGTGTACACCAGGTCTTGGTCCCTCGGTCATTTGCTGGTGTTCATTTATTTAGGACGCAGTCCTATGCATGCTTAGATAGAAAAAAGTCCTAAAATTCCCAACATGCCCCAGCATGTTTTTTTTCTGTCTAAACATGCATAGGATTGCATTCTTAGGGCACAATCCTATGCATGTTTAGACAGAAAAAAGGCCTGCAACTCCCAGTATGCCCTTGGCAGGGGCATGCTGGGAATTGTGGGGCTTTTTTCTGTCTAAACATGCATAGGATTGTGCCTTTAATGCATGCAAACTTAGAATGACAGGGCTGTAAACGTATTCCCCAGGCTAGAGTCTAATTTTTAGGAGCAAGTACCAAAGTTTATAGATGCCATCCCTCGAGCAGGAACGGAAAAAAGAATCAGAGTTCTCAGCATATTGACACTTTAAACTTATACCCATTTTATCCCGTTTTAGCTGTCATAGGTCTCTTTAAAGAATCCTAGGAATTAGATTCTTAACACCCTCACTAGACTACATCTGTTAAAAATCCCTACCCTACCTCATAAAACTACAGCTCCCACAATTCCTTAGGGGAAAGGAAAAATGTGAAACCATAGATAATATACCTTCAGACACTAGCACATTGTGTGTGTGTGTGTGTGTGTGTGTGTGTGTGCTTTGGTGACCAGCACTGCACATGGAATTTTTCCAGCCATGCACACTAACAGATAAAAAAAACCACTGACAAAAATACCAGTTAAGAATAGTTAGCTAAGAGCCATTCTAGCTTTAAAAGAATGAGCCATTCTAGCTTTATATATCCTCTTCCTTTCTTTTTCTAAAGAATCCTTTGTTAGTCTACAATTCTTCCTTTGTAGTCCCATCGCTTTATACCAGAGGTGTGCAAATTGTGCCCTTCCAGATGTTTTGGCCTACAATTCCCATGAGCCCTAGGCAACATAGTCAATGAGGGATGATGGGAGCTGTAGGCCAAAACATCTGGAGGACCACAGGTTTCGCACCCCTACTTCACAAATGCTTTCGGTGAAACTCAAGGCTTGGCATAAGTTTATATCTCCTCTGCTATCATTCCATTAGCTTCCCATTCCTCAGAAAACTTGCAAAGATTATAAACAGCATTCTGGAGATCTCTGCCTGTCAATTTCTAACTCATCTGCCAGTGTGTGAGGCAAGATACCAATACAGTCCCAAGATTCCTCCATAGAATTGATTCACTACCGATTGCAAAGGATCTTTGTTGTAGCTTACTAATCATTGCTATGGGTTAGGGGTCCCCAATGTGGAGCTCACAGGCACCCAAATTTTTCCCCATTTAAAAAAAATCTCCATTTTTTAAAGTATACGTACATGGATTTGTATGAGATGCATACAACTTTCTAGCAATTATACATAGACTTCAACAAAAGCAGATCAAACACCCAAATAAGTATCCACTTGAAGTATCCATCGGTGGTCTATATGCTACCCTTTCAACAACTGAAAGCGTTGTTGTAAGGTCCTCAATCCACTGCATTATTAGTATTTATCCTCCCAATGTTGTAATATCAGTCTTTTAGCTGTCAAAGGGGCACAGAGAATCCATTTATGCTGAGCATTTGTTAATTTCCATGAAGCAGGTAAATAATTTAAAAGAGCGTGTATATCAATGAATATTAAAGACTGTTCCAGTACAAAATGTATCTGTGTAATAACCTCCTCCCAAAAAGAAGCAACTACTGGTCATTGCTGAAGCATATGTTTAAAAGTAGCATTAGCTGTATTACATTGCCACTAATTAGCTGAATTAAACAATCTCTTATTAAAGAGACGCTGTGGTGTCCAACAGACATGAAGCAATGGTTTTTGCTGAATAAGACACAGCCTAAGATCCATAGACACGACAGGTAGACGCCAAAGTGGCAATCCACTGATTAGGCATTTTGTGATCAGAGCAGTTTCTCAAATTTGCAAATGTGTCCATGGGTCATTAATGGTTGAGGACCCCTGCTACAGGTTCTAGCACCAAAGTGTTCCTCCCACCACACACACTGTACTTGACCACGAAACCATCACATAACTCCATCTGTGGTAGGAGACTAAAATAAAAGCAAGGATAACATCATTTCATTTCAGCAGTAGTATATGTACATTTGATCTGGAATTTGCAAGTACAACCAACTTCTTCAGGTGACAATGGTCAAAACTGAACAATTTGTGCTGAGATGTGTGAAGAAATCTTCTCAAAGAGGACAAGAAGATGGATTTAAGTTAGGTGACAGAGGGCCGAGGTTTAGATAACAGCCGCTTGCATACGGCTAACTACTGACAAGATAACATCTTGACCAACACCCATCTCCAATTCTGAGGGGAAACCACCACCATCGCATCTCCTAATGTTATCTGGGAGATGCACAGTTCATTCTACGTCAACCATGTTTCTGTCCCACCAAGATTATCTTTCAAGCTGTGCTTCATACTATACATGGTAAGTCAAATTATAGCTCCAAAACAGGTCCGCTATACAGTTACATACACTTGTACTGAAAGATTGCCCTGTTTATGGAATCACTTTAGCATATAGAACCAACAAATTATTTACAAAATAATGTTCACTTCTTACAACTTTAAAACTTAGCCAGTCTTTCAGCTGTGTAATCCAGCCTTCCTCAACCTGATGCCTTCCAGAGTATGGGCTACAACTCTCATCATCCCAGGCATTGGTCATGTTAGATGCGGACGATGGGGGCACCAACACATCTGGAGGGCATGAGGTTAGGGAAGACTGGTGTAATCCATAAACTACTTAAACATGCACAGATGCATTTAAATTGACATATGTTCACTGGAACCAAGGAAGTCTTAAATGCAAGCATGCTGATTTACACGGCAATCCTATGCATGTTTTGCCTGGAAAGAAGTATCACTATGCAATCAGAAGTTTGCATAGGATTGCAGCCTTTGGCAGTTTGTGGACTATACAACCATGACTTTTAATTAAAAGAAATTTTGAAAACTACTAATCTGTTGCCCCATATCACCCTGTCAAGTAGTAATGATAATTTTATCACACATCAGGTATAAATGTGTATTAGAATGTGCATAAAAATGGCCACCTGTATAGGTTACCATGGAATGGGAAGCTACCCCCTAAAGTAATAAAGGTTCTTCTAGTTATAAGGAGTTGATGTTGGAGTCAATAAATACAGCACAAATGTAGTATTACAAGTCATTGGATAGTCCCAGGCCAAAGTTTCACAAAGCTCTAATGTTCTTGAAGCCAATGCACTAGATCAATGTGTGTGTAAAGCCATCCCTGACAGTGAAACCAAATGGGCATCCATGCAATTGTATTGCACATACAACCTACCTCACAGGGTTACTGTGAGGATAAAATGGAGAGGAGGATGAGGATTATGTAAGCTGCCTTGGGTTCCTTGCAGGACAAAAGGCGGGATATAATAGATGATGATGATGATGATGATGATGATGATGATGATGATGATGATGAATGCATGCAATTGTATTGCACATTAGAGCTCCACATGTCACCAGAGCTGCATGGTTGGCCATCAGGTTTGTCATCTATCTACCGGTAGTTACTTTGCAGAGGATGTACCTTACTACGCTCTCAGATGTTACTAAGCAGACATACAGTAACTCATTTGGGGCTCCTCTGTATTCAGCAGAACACACCATTCTGTATCTTTATCTTTGATGCATGGCTTGCTAAACAGACGTCATCCATCCTGCTGTTGCATCAAGATTAGACAACTGCAACACGATGCACAGCTTTAAGGTAATACTGAAGTTTACTAAGCTGTTCTGCTGTGTACACATAGACAAAGAAGTGATCATTTTAAAGAGGTGTTATTAGTTATATTGTTGGATCCTGTTTATCACAGAAAGTAAAAGGGTGTCCAAACTCAAGAGTTGTCCCCAAGCTCATCAGTCTAGCCCCCAGAAACTTATGGCCGGTACACCGAGGAGTACCCACATCGGGAAGACAAAGGGAAACATCACTCAGCAGGTGTGCTTGTGGGGGTATATATATATATTTGTGTGTGTGTGTGTGTGTGTGTGTGTGTGTCTGTCTGTGTGTGTGTGTCTGTCTGTCTGTCTGTGTGTGTGCATATATTTCATCCTTACCATAAAGGTTTATTTATTGGCTCATACCCAGTCAGCCTTCTCTTGTAGATACTTAACACTTCCAAACACGAGCCCTGATCCAAAGAATCATAGCCTTATACTGAGTCAGACCTTTGGATCATGTAGCCCAGTATTGTTGGCACTGACTGGCAGCAGCTCTCCAGGATTTCAGACGGGATTTGCCAGCCCTACCTGGAAATGCCTGGGATTGAACTGGGGCCTTGTACATACATGTGCTCTACCACTGAGCTGTGGTCCTTCTCCCAGCAATCATGAGTGGTGAGTGCAGCAGAATTGCTCACAAAGCTTTCCCTGCCCCACCAATATGTGATCAGCACTGTCAAAAGGCAGTGCCAATCACTGTTGAGGGCAATGTGGCATCAAGACCAATGCCTCCCACCCCTCTATTCCAAATAAGAGGTGAGCTGCATTGTAAGGCAGCAACTTTGCAGAACACCTGTTGGGTTGCATGTTGTACTGTGCATGTTGCTTGCATCTGAGCTGCTGAGCCCCTTCCCGGTTTGCTTCCCTTCTTCTCACCCAAGGATTGCACTAGCAGAATTGGGGCAAGTACATGGAGTTCTATGACTGCTATCAAGCAAGCCCAAATGTATAAGCATCTGGATTTTTCATTTTTTTGGCTTTAGTATTTTGTCCTCTGCCTCTCACTTTAATCCTAGAACCTTCAGTCCAATTTTAATGGAAAACATGTGCAATACTAATTCAAGTAGAACTGCATCTTAGAAAGCCTTCAATTTACCTCTATGACATCATCCCAAATCACTTTCAAGCTTCATTCACTCACTCCTTGTATGCTCATATGGGTTTGTGCTTAAATCTGTCTATCATGTGAAGGTAAAAATCTATATGGACTAGAATGTGCATTTGATTTCGCTTCTGCATTCTGACATGAACAATATTCATGCATGACACAAAGAACTGGAGACAGACTAAAATGTGCTTTTGAGTGTAACTGTAATGTCTGCACTGCCCCTTTTAGGTTTTAGGTAGCTATAAACCTGGTAAACAAGCCACAGTGATCGTGCAAACCGTGATCGTGCAAACCATGGTAGCTTGTTTAAGCTGCAGCATGTGCCAGCCTAATCACTTGTCCAGGCACTGTTTGTTGAATGGCCTATTGTTGGGTTATTGGAGGGCTGTTTCCCCCTCAAACAAGCCATGCCACCCAGGTTCAGACAACACAAGCTGTGCCTGGGCGGTAATTTGGCAAATGGTGCCGGCATGCACCATGGCTAAGCCATGGTGATCATGCGACCGACCTGGGCCATAGAGTCCATGATAGAAAGGGAGAGAGACAGAGAATACACACTGTGGAACTTAACAATAATTAAGAAAAGATTATTAATACAATATTACAAAGAGGAAAAACAAATCAAATTACGATAAACAACTACAGCCTTGCATCTCATTTAGCAATCACCGTATATATTCTAAAATACCTTGCCCACCCCACCCTGAAAAGCCATTATTATATGAAAAGCAGCTGCTGTTTCTATTTTGGTAAATATAGTTATTATAAGTAAAGAAGATCCCTTTTTTATCTCCCAGAAGCAAGAATCTATCCACAATGCTAAAAATCGGCCTGCTTTAATCCCATTTCAAAGCATTTTTGGCAAATTAACATGTCTCGGGATTTAGT
The DNA here is from genome assembly GCA_021292165.1 of Shinisaurus crocodilurus. Taxonomy (NCBI): domain Eukaryota; kingdom Metazoa; phylum Chordata; class Lepidosauria; order Squamata; family Shinisauridae; genus Shinisaurus; species Shinisaurus crocodilurus. The sequence goes on along the minus strand of CM037880.1, from coordinate 188,292,266 downwards.
GCCTCTAGAGATCAATCTCTCCTTTCCCTTTCACCCCAAAAATGCAGAAGAAAGCTACCTGAGTCTGAAAATGCAAACCACATTTTCTTCTAAAAATCCATGTCCGATAGGCTGATTTTTAATCTTTCTAGGTAACTACAAGGAGCCCTCTGGCACTTAAAAGGCTAACAATTTTTTTTATGATGGCATGAGCTTTTGTGAACCAGAGAAGTCTGATGAAGTGCGCACTCCAGTTCATGGAAGCTTATGCCATAATAAATATTGTTAGTCTTTATGGTGCTAAATTTTTGTTGTTTGCGCAGCAAGACTAACAGGGATCCAACAGACAACAGTGAAAGTAAGATTTGTATCCAATTTCCAGAGTGGTAGCCATGTTAGTCTGTTGCAGCAAAAATAACCAAGAGTCTAACAAATTTATTTATTCTGGCATTAGTTTTCATGGACATTGTCCAGTTCATCAGATGCATGAAGGTTATATCCAATGCTAGTTTAACTTTAAGTCCCACTCTTTTCAAAGGGTTGATTCTAAGTGGTGTTAGCATTGGATGCAACCCTAAGAACAAGAAAGTTGCAAGGATTTCCACCTACCTCACAGGGTTGTTGTGAGGATAAAATGGAGAGGAGGAGGAGGAGGAGGAGGAGGAGGAGGATTATGTAAGTCGCCTTGGGTTCCTTTCAGGAAAAAAGGAGGGATGTAAATATAATAAATAAATAAATAAGGCTGCACACTTACTTGGGAGTAAATCCCCACTGTACTCAGTAGGACTTACTTCCGTGAAAACAGACATAGGATAGTGGTACCCGTGTGATGGAAGTGGCTTGAACACACATCCTTGCCTCCTAACAAGAAATGCGGTTCCGTCCTCAATCCTGTGTGTAACTTCTGTCTAACTTAAAGCACGAACTTTGCAGATCGCAATAACTTTTGCAGCCCCCCCCCCCACAAACAAATACAATAAAAACCTAAGCAGACGCGAAACCCACCCAACCCTTCTCTGCCCCTCGGGGCTCAGTGCTCCGACCACTTACAGCCCCCCCCCCCCCGCCGCCGACCTGCACCTATTACCCCTAAGAGCCAACTGGAGCTCTTCCCCCTCACCGTTGTCCTCATCGTATCCCCAGTGCAGCATGGCTAGCCCCCTAATGGGATGTTGTTGATGATGGAGACGGAGGAAGAAGAGGTGATGCAGAGGCGAGCGCACAAGAGCCGCGGGAGAAGCGACGGGACGCTCCACGAGGCAGAGGCTGGTCGCGCCCCGGGCGGCCCTCGCAGCGCCTTCTTATGCGCAGCGCGCCCTGCGGTTGCCGCCCTTGGCCGCCAGGGGACCTGTCCGGCGGAGGCGAAGGAACAGCCCCCTCCTGGGGGCGTCACTTAAAGAGGGGGCGGGGGTCGCATTGCTTTGGGAAAGCGACCGAGAGTCTTGCGGCACTTTAAAGACTAGCACATTTATTCTGGCATACACTTTCGTGGACTGCAGCCCACTTCATCAGATACACGAAGTCCGATGAAGTGGACAGTGTCCTCGAAAGCGTATGCCCAGAATAAGGGCGCGATCCTATGCAGATTTAGACAGGGGAAAAGTCCTACAACTCCCAGCATGGGAGTAAGCCCGTGGTCAGCCTAAAAGTTGGGGGAGTCAAAAAAGTGGGGGGGGGGCAGTTCCTCTGATTTTCATAACTTTTAAAGACAAAATTGTAAACTTTTTAAATTGTAAAAATAATTAGGGGGACAGAGAAAATTTAGGGGGGCAGCCCCCCTTCTAGCCCACCCCCTGGCTACAGGCCCACATGGGAGTTGCAGGGCTTTTCTGTGTTAGTCGTTAAGGTGCCACAGAATTCTTCGTTGTTTTTGCTGCAACGCGCTAATGCAGCTACTCCTCTGGAAATTAAGCAACAGGCTTCCCTTCTGGTTGGTTGCTTGCTTTGCCCCCTCTTCTACTTTCCTCAAAACTACCTTTTGAGGTCCAATCCTAAGCAGCTTTACTCAGAAGTAAACCCCACAATGGGGTTCACTTCCTACTAGTAAAATGTGTATAGTATGAAGAAAGTCAGGAAAGATCCCTCATCTACCCACTCCCCACCACATTAACCAGCTAGATGCTTTGGGGAGGTTTACAAGCAGGGTAGTCACGCACTGAAATCCTATATGCTTGTCTGCTCAGAAGTAAACCCCATTGAGTTCAATGGGACTTACTTCTCAGTAGGCACGTAAATGGTTACCACTGTCACTGTCATAAAAAGAAACATAACAAGGGACTACAGAGGTAGCTAGTCCTAGAATATCCTCTTTCTTGCTCCCAGAGTCCCAGGAGATCAATCCAGACCACCATAGTATGCCACTGCAACCAGTAATTTTGGCACCTAGCGGACCCCGCTAATCTTCTCTGTATCGTTCCAATTTTTGTATATGTGCTGCTGAAGCCCCTGCGCAAGGATGACACGCAACCTAGCGGACCCCAACATTACTGTCCCAAAATTGGTGTTTGACGAGGTGTCATTCTAGCAAGATCCAGGTTCTAGTTCCTGCTCGGCCATGAAACCCACTGGGTGACTTTGGGCCAGTCACTGACTCTCAGCCTAACCTACCTCGCAGGGTTGTTGTAGGATAAAATGGAGAGGAGGAGGAGGATTATGTAAGACACCTTTGGTTCCTTGCAGGAAAAAAGGCGGGGTATAAATATAATAAATAAATAAATAAATAAATAAAATAAAGTGATGCACCTTTTCCATTCACCTGTCCTGTGGCATGTCTGGGACCATCCCCAAAGGTCTGGGACCAGCCTCTGTATGGCTGGGAGCCTGGGACCATCCCCAAAAGCTTCCAGTCTTTAGTTAGAAGACTAACTCATTCGTTACATTATTGACTCAGGGAAGTAAGCTTCAGTTAGATGAAGTGAGTTCATCATCTAATTGTGTTCTGGGGGAAGGAACCTGGGAGTTTGGAGTCCTTAGAATCTTATCAGGGATTCCATAATGAAAATATAAGCTTGGGAGGACAAGCTTCCTGAAAGGCAGTTTGTCCATCACTATGTTCAATGTGCAGCAGTCTTGGGCATATTTTAGGGCATGTTATCAGTTCACGTAGCTTAGAAGTGAGGTCCAACAGGTCAGTGTCCTCCTATGTGAACTTATGTCCCATGACATGTGAACATGTCCCAGAATCCTCTAGAAGGCACAGGGGAACCAGGACAGATATCCAGGGGAGTCTCAGCAGTTGTCAAAGTTGAATGTGTCTCTCAAGGCAGATTTTTTCCCCTATGAACAATGCCTGCAGGTATCTTGTTTTACACACACGCACTGCACGCACACGAGATGTATTTCTGACATGATTTGGCTGTGGGTGATAGTTTCTTGATACTGCTTAGCCACATTTTTAAAATTGTCTATCTAGATCAGTGTTCTCCAACCTTGGGTCCCAGCAGGCTGGGGTGGCTGGGGCATGCTGGGAGTTGTAGGCCAAAAATATCTGGGGACCCAAGGTTGGAGAACACTGATCTAGATTAAGCAAGTTTATCATGGATGCATAATATACGTAAGAAATATGGTCATTGCACATATGCAGTAGTCAGTTGCCCAGCTTTGGATAGAAAATATTCAATTGAATCATAGAAAGATCATCCAGTCCTGGCCTCTACGCAAAAGACAAGACCATCTATCCAGAATATCTTCCTCTCCCATCACCCTATGCCAGTGATGGCAAACCTATGGCACGCGTGCCGCAGCTGGCACGCAGGGACCTCTCTGTGGGCACTTGAGCCATTGGTCGCCAGATCGCGAAAAGACCGTCCCCTTCTGCATTCAGCGTTGGGTTTGCATAGTAACTCCTCTCCACTCATCTCCACCCCCAGAAGTGGACTGCGCAGGCACCCAGCCCTCCTTCTAACTGAACAGACAGCTCAGAAGCACAGCGCGCATGCGCCCGAATCTTTGCGCGCCCGGTGAAGAGCCATGCCCTGAGACAGAGCGGGGCGCGATTAACTAGTGCCCCCTCCTCCTTCTTGCCAAATTTAAGGCACTTTGAAATAAATACCGTAAGTTGGGTTTGTGTTGCAGTTTGGGCCCTCGGGCTCAAAAAGGTTCGCCATCACTGCCCTATGCTGTCCAGACAACAGTGAATCACAGAGGAGCAGCACTAAACTGCAGAACAGCTCTTTTAAAGCAAACAGCGTACATTGTGTATGCATGAAAATGAATATGCACAACTAAAATGTTTACTGCTACCTCTTGTATTATCTGCTCCACAGTTCCAAGACAGCAAGAGAGAGATGATTGTTGAGAATATGCAGAAAGATGAGCACAAAAGGGATGTGTGAGAACTATAAGATAATGTGGAAAATACTGGCCAGAGAGATAAGAGTTTGTCCACCCACCCACCCACCCATATACTGAAAAAAATCCCAACCACCCTCATTCCAACTACAACCACAATAGTAAAATGGCGTTGAGCAAAGAGCCATCAGAATATTATAGTGTTGTGCATCAACTGCTAATATAAGTGTGCGTTGTTCTGGCCTCACATTGGCCATCACCTATTTCACAGATATTAATTTCTCTGGCAAAAGATTTCCCTAATGTGCCTCTGTAATAATGTGCTTTTGTAAAGTGAGCCAGAGTAACACTGTGGCTGAGGCAGCAATCCTATCTGAAAATAAGCCCCACTGAACTCAATGGGACTTACTGTACTTCTGCCTAGACATATACTGTAAGAAACTTGTGTTGCAAACCAAACATTGCCCAGGTCAAATCGAAAGTGCCCTTAAGCAAGTCACAGTCTCTCAGCTCAGCTTTTGCCTATCTGCAATTTTTTAAAAAATTTATTAAAATTTTAACATATAAACTACAAAATACATAAACATACAAATTATACAACAAACACATAAAAAGGCAAAATAATAATAAGTGCACCCCCCCCCCCCGGGACCAACTAACTACATAACTATTCAGCCTTCCAAAATTGTAATGACTCTTGTGAAGGTGTACACCCTTTCCCACTTAATAAAACAAAATCTACAAATGCTCTCCATTTATCTTTAAAATCATTTTGATTCTATAATCCCCTTTAACTTTAATACTACATGTTAATTTATAATTAATAGCAATATCCCATACCTCTTTATACCATTCCTCTATTTGATAATCACATTGCATTTTCCATTTTCTAGGTATCATTAACCTTGCTGCTGTCAATAAGTTTGTAATTAAATCTTTAGTATCTTCAGTACAATAAACCTTATCATAAATTGATAGTAATGCTATGCTAGGACATACCTCTAAGTTTACCCCAGTTATTTCATCTATCTCTTTGAATACAATTTTCCAAAATTTCTATACATGTTTACAACTCCACCACATATGAACATAAGTGCCAGTTTCCTGACATCCTCTCTAACATAACACCAAGTATTTTCTTATCAATTTGATTTGCCTATCTGCATCATCATCATCAGGCGATCACTCGTGACCGAGTAAGATTGTCTTCCGGGATAAAAGGAGGAAATTCTAAAGAAGATTGTGTAGACTCTAGCGATGAGTCCGTAAGTGACTGTGGAGGCCAATTCTAGATCCACACAGCTTCCCACAGTGAGGACACAGGTTACCAGATAGAAGATGGTCCTGTAAAGGATTCATTTGACGTGCTTTTCGCTTAGCACGTTTCTCCCTTTCACCTTGCACTCGGGCTTCTTCAAAGTCCATGGAACCTTTGTGAAAGGCCAACCTCCATTTAGATCGTTCATGGGCCAGAGCTTCCCAGTTTTCGATGTTTATATTGCATTTTTTTAGATTAGCCTTATGAACATCTTTAAACCTCTTATATTGACCACCGATATTCCGCTTTCCATCCTTGAGTTGGGAGTAAAGTAACTGCTTTGGGAGACGGCAGTCAGGCATTCGAACAACATGACCGGTCCACTGAAGTTGGCGTTGAAGGATCATTTTTTCAATGCTAGTAGTCTTTGCTTCTTCCAGTACACTGACATTTGTTCGCCTATCTTCCCAAGTAATTTGCAGGATTTTCCGGAGGCAACGTTGATGAAACCTTTCAAGGAGGTGGAAGTGACGTTTATAGATAGTCCATGTTTCGCAGGCATACAATAAAGTTGGTAATACAATGGCTTCATAAACCAGTGTTTTGGTCTTCTTACAAATATCCCGATCCTCGAACACTCTATGTTTCATTCGAGAAAATGCGGCACTTGCGGAGCTCAGACGATGCTGGATTTCACTGTCGATGTTAGCTGTAACAGAAAGATAGCTGCCAAGATAGAGAAAATGATCGACGTTTTCCAGTATTGTCCCGCCAAGCTGGATAGATGGCATCACCAAAGGATTGGCTTGCACTTGCTGATGAAGCACTTTGGTTTTTTTGATGTTAAGTGAGAGACCAAGTTTTTCGTATGCTTCTGCAAAAGCATTTAGGATAGTTTGGAGATCATCCTCTGAATGTGCGGAGACCACATTATCATCAGCATACTGAAGTTCCACGACGGAGGTTGTAATTACCTTACTTTTTGCTTTCAGCCTGCTGAGATTAAAAAGCTTTCCATCTGTTCGATATATAATTCCCACACCGGTGGGAAGTTTCCCCTCGACAAGATGTAAAACCATGGCGATGAAAATGGCAAATAATGTTGGGGCGATAACACATCCCTGTTTAACACCTGATCCCACTTTAAATGGAGCACCATGAGAGCCGTTGTTGTCCAAAACCGTTGCCGTCATGTTGTCATGGAGAAGTCGCAAGATATTCACAAATTTATTGGGGCATCCAATTTTCATAAGGATAGTCCAGAGAGCTGTGCGGTCTACAGTATCAAAGGCCTTAGCCAAATCGATAAATGCCATATAAAGGGGTTGATTTTGCTCCCGGCATTTTTCTTGGAGCTGACGTGCAGTAAAAATCATGTCTACTGTCCCTCTAGAGGGGCGGAAACCATATTGGGTTTCAGGGAGGATCTCTTCTGAAATAGATAGAAGACGGTTTGCAAGAATCCTAGCAAATATTTTACCTGCGGTTGCTAAGAGAGAAATGCCCCGATAGTTTCCACAGTCTGTTCTATCACCCTTCTTAAAGAGGGTGATAATTATGGCATCCCTGAAGTCTTCTGGGATCTCTTCTCTTATCCAGATTTTTTCGATGAGTTTATGAAGATGTTGTACAAGTTCGGGACCCCCTTCTTTAAAGATTTCAGCGGGAATCCCATCTGGTCCACTAGCTTTGTTGTTCTTCATTTGATTAATGGCTTTTTTTACTTCATCCAAAGTGGGGAGTATTGCAAGTTCCTCTTTAATTTGTTTTTGCGGGATTTGCGAAAAAATCTCATTATCCACCTTAGATTTACGATTTAAAAGGTCATAATAATGCTCTTTCCAACGCAGTGCAATAGACTCTTTATCTTTTAAGAGTTTGGTGCCATCTTTTGATTGTAAAGGGTTTGTACCATAGGTTTTTGGTCCATAAATGGCCCTTGTGGCCTTAAAAAAGCCCCGTGCATCATGAGATTCTGCAAGTTGTTGAATTTCTTCAGCTTTCTTTTTCCACCAAGCGTTCTTAAGTTCTCTTGTTCTTCTTTGGACCTCAGCCTTTGCGCTAGCGTAGGTTTTTTTCTTGGCAGCGCAGTTAATATCATTTTGCCATATTTGGAAGGCTTTCCTTTTTTGGTCAATTATATATTTAATCTCATTGTCATTTTCATCAAACCAATCCTGATGTTTCTTAGTTTCATATCCAATAGTTTGTTCACAAGCTGCAGTAATGGAGGTTTTCAGCTTAGACCAATGGTCCTCAATGTTGTCAGGAGGTTCCGTAGGTAGATGTTCCTTAAGAAGAGATTGAAGACGAGTTTGCTTAATAGGATCTTGAAGGACTTGGATGTTCATTTTACGCCTTGGTTTCCTTCCTTGAAGCCTACGTTGGGGAGCAATGTTGATAACCATTTTGGACCGGATTAGTCGGTGGTCTGTCCAGCAGTCGTCGGCACTCACCATGGCCCTAGTAAGAAGTACATCGCGGCGATCTCTAACACGGACAATTACATAATCCAGAAGATGCCAGTGCTTTGACCGTGGGTGCTGCCATGATGTTTTAAACTTATTCTTTTGTCGAAAGAGCGTGTTTGTGATAGTGAGATTATGCTCTGCACATATAGACAAAAGTAAGAGTCCGTTCGGGTTGCTATTACCAACTCCGTCTTTTCCAATAGTTTCTGGCCATAAATCAAAGTCACGCCCGACTCTTGCGTTAAAATCGCCCAGGAGGATAATTTTATCCTCCTTAGGTATCTCTGACAGGAGAGTGTCCAACTGGCTGTAAAAACTTTCCTTGATGTCATCATCAGCATCTAATGTTGGTGCATAAGCGCTCAAAATAGTTACCTGTTGGTTATTGGCGAGCTTTAATCGAAGAGTTATCAGGCGTTCGTTAATGCCAGTAGGAACTTCTGACAAAGAGTTCACTAGTTCATTTTTGATGGCAAAGCCTACTCCATGTATTCGTCGGTCCTGCTCAGGTAGTCCTTTCCAGAAGAAGGTATAACCTCCTTTTTCTTCTTTCAGCTGTCCCTCTCCTGCCCTTCGAGTTTCTTGAAGTGCTGCTATGTCAATTTTAAACCGTCTCAGCTCCCTTGCAATAATTGCAGTCCTACGCTCAGGGCGTTCACTATCTATGTTATCCAGCAATGTCCGTATATTCCATGTTCCAAAATTCAAATGTCTTTTTTTTTGCCTATCTGCAATTTGTGGTTAATAATACTGTCCTATCTTACAGGGATGTTGAAGGGATTATTGAGATAAATAATGTAAATTCTATATAAATGCTGCATATTATCATAAAATGTGTATACAGTTAGTAAAAGATGATAGTTCAGGGAAAGTGTGCTCTGCCACAGAACTGTAAAACCAGAATGGATTTGAAGGAAGTCCAATCCTTCTTGCATTTCCAAATTCCTCTGTGGTTGTAACCAAATTTTAACACTAAGGTGGCAATGATGACGAACAAAAGAATGAAATATTTCTCAATAGCCAAAGCTCTGGAGATTTGCCCTGACACACAGGCTGCACAGCCCTTTTAAATGCATCCAGAATTCAAGTCTGAGCTCTAAGAGAACTGCATGACACCTGCATCTAACTGAAAGTGGATGCACCACAGAAACTGAATGAAAAGTTCTCTTCATGTATGTACTTGCCATCAAGATGTCTTAACAACATAAGAAGAGCCATGCTTGATCAGACCAGCATTCTGTTCACACAGTAGCCAGCCAGCCAGCTGCCCCGGCAAACCCACAAGTAGGACTTGAGTGCAACAGCACCCTCTCACCCAAGTTCCCCAGCAACTGGTGTACACAGGCATACTGCTTCTGATACTGGAGGTAGCATATAGGCCTCAGGACTAAGTAGCCACTGATAGCCTTCTCCTCCATGAATTTGTCCAATCCCCTTTTAAAGCCATGCAAATTGGCGGCCATCACTACATCTTGTGGAAGTGAATTCCATCATCACAATGTCTTAAGAACATAAGAAGAGCCATGCTGGATCAGACCAAAAGTCCATCTAGTCCGGCATTCTGTTCACAAAGTGGCCAACCAGCTGGCTGTGTGAAGCCCACAGGTAGGACATGGGTTCTGTTCAATTCTGGTCATCCAACAATTAGGCAGGATCCTGCATCCTGGGCTAGATTAACTCATGAGTTGTGTGCTGTTGAACACGCTTCCAGGCGAACTGAAACTCATGCTATTGCATCAATAACTGCACTGTCTATGGCTTCTGTAACACTGCTTACCATTCTGAGCAAGGGGGCTGTTTCTTAAGGGTGCACACATGTGGCAATTTGAAGTGTGTGTGTGTGTGTGTGTGTGTGTGTGTGTGTGTGTTGTGTATGCACAAGTAGACCTAGTGCACACACAAAAACTCAAGTGCACACACTTCCACAAAAGTCACCCTATGTGCTGTTCTTCCTGCCAGCCCCTTAACAGGTAACGGCAATTACAGGGTCACTGCATCCTATCCAGAAAGATACTTTTCTTTAGGATACCTGCTCTGCACACTTTGAGTTTACCATGTAAAGAGTCCAACCACATATTCCAACCAAGAGTCAAACCACCTGGTCAGCACATTTGTGGAGAATGTAAAATTCAGATAACCTACCCCATATGAGGGATTAGTAGAATACAAAAGAGAGAGAAATGTGACACCACACCACACATATAAAGAACCACCTTGGCATTTTAAGTTTTCAACTAATGTGCAACCCTAGGTCATTCTGACATGAGAGCACCCACTGGACTCAAATTCAGGTTGGGTCTAGATATGCAGCAAAATGAGTTGGTAAAATGCTGAGCTGGAAGAATAGACTGTACCAATGTATAGAACAGGTGGGCACCACATTTTTAAAGCTCCTTAGAAAAAGGAAACAAAATCTTCACTGCAAGTAAAAAATCACCACAATATGGGAGATAACAGTTCTCCCTTATATGCTAGTTTTCCACTTGCAGTTTTTAAATGGAGGAATATTCACAAATGGCATTCCCCATCTACATTCTGCCACCTCATTCTACTGCACATGTAGGCTTCAAGCACACCGTTATAGCTAAACGGACACTCCATTTATGGAAGTATGTCACTGAATACCAGCTGTAGGGTAGGGACAGCATTCATGCCCCATTTGTGATTGACAACTGTGTGAAACTGGATGCTGGATTAGATGGAGGCTGGCTGGGTCTGAATCCAGCAAGTCTCATATTAAATATATGAGGACACTGCCATCACCAGTTTGGTGCTGATACTGCAATTTGGATTTTGCTTTCAACAATCCACAGGCAGGTTTGCCCTGACACAGACCAATTTTAAAACTGGGATTGCCAAAATATTTTATGTACAGAATACCATTGTTTAATCTGCTGCTAGCCTTATTTGTCAAGCATCCTCCTCCTCCTCCTCCTCCTATTATTTTTTTTATCATCATCATCATCATCATCATCATCATCATCATCATCATCATCTAGATTTGTATACCACTTAACTTATCTTTTAAAAATCTCTAAATAATATTTATTGTCAAGCAAACTTTGTCAATGGCCTGATTGACAGACATATACATTCAGACAGAAGAAATCCACAAAGCTTGTCACGCTATCTTACCATCAAAACAGTTTATTAACTTGAATAGTACTGGGACTCAATCCTTTCTGAAAGCCACCTCTCCTTTCCCTGGAGCCTTTCCTCTATTCCTCCATGACTGGGAACTGGCTCCGGGTGTGGTTACTCACTGATGAGGAACATAAAAACGTAAGACAACCTGCTGGATCAGACCAAAGGCCTATCTAGTCCAGCATTCTGTTCCCACAGTAGATAATCAGATGCCCCCAATGGGAAGCCCACAACCAGGACATGAGCACAATAGCACCCTCTGTGGCGTAACCCCACAATTCAGTTCCCTGGTGTATGTCTGCTTTAATATATTTAGTGAGTATAGAATGTTGAACTGAGTGGGTGTGGTTTCTGATGTCTTAGAAAGGGTGGGGGGAGGAGTATATAAGGAGTGTTTGAGTGATGTCAGAGTGAGTTGAGTTAGTGTGTTATGGGAGAGTGTTTGGAGTGTGGGGAGAGTTGGGAGTTAGGTTAGTTGGATTATTCATGTCTTGCCAGGAGTTTTAAGAGAAATCAGTGCTTGTATGAGGAGTGAAAGTATTTAGAATTGTAGGGACCTAGGTTAATTATAAAGTGTTTGGTGTAGGCAGGTTTTAAGTTATTTTCTGGAACTAAGATTTTGAGAATTAAAATAAACTTACTTTTTATTTTGTTTGCTACCCAAATCCGATGTGTCAGCTTGGTGTTATTAACCTGCATTACTTTCAAATCTACACACACACCTTTGTACCCACAGTATCCTAAATTTAAGCTAGATCCTTAATAACCAGCAGGGCTTTTTTTCTGGTGGAACTCACCGGAACTGAGTTCCAGCACCTTTTCTTCTATTAATTGCATTACAATTTAATCGCCATCTACTCCGGAGGAAATGTAATCCAAGAGTTCCGGCACCTTTTTCTCCAGAAAAAAAGCACTGATAACCAGTATTAATCTTTTCCCTCATTAGTAGGGGAAAGGTTTCATTTGACCCTCCCCTCAGGTTTTTAAGTGTTGATGCTTAGCCTAAGAAGGGTTTATGTGTCTGGTCCTAAAGTGTAAGGGACTGTGTGGTCGTCGCACCCTCCCACTCACATTCCCCATTAACTGGTATTGAGAGGCATACTGTCTTCAATGCTGGATTGTAAGATAAAGCCATCGTGACTAGTAGCCGCCATTGATAGGGAAAGGAACTTAACACAGTGGTGGGCTCTCTTCAGTCTTGCGTTGGTTTGTTTTTAAACTAAAATCCTCATCACCCATTGAAACATTTTGAATTACCAAAGAAGGGTGCATTTGCAGTCAGGAATGATCTCTGAATAGTCAAGGCATGTTGCCAGGCCAGCAGGGTGATGCTGAAGTGGTCACCCTTTAACTCAGATAAGGACAACGAGGACCAACTCGGGTTATTGGAAAGAGGTTTATTGTGCACAATTGGTCCTGCGGACTGTGTCGCAAAGCAGAACCCCGGGCGGGGCTTTTACAACCACTTTTATAGCATACATAAGTCTGGTCATTTGGCAACAGTTCTTTACATTGGTCAGCAAGCTCAAGACAAAAGGGGGGTTTGCTTTAGGGGAGGGGGATTTCCTTACAAGGAGACAGGAAGATGATCTTACAATCAAGCAGCTGGTAGGTATTATCTTATCTTGGTCACGTAGGCAGGGTGAGACAGCAAAACACCTCAACCTTTGTGAATCAACAACAGCTATTGACGGCCATTGTCAGTTATTGCCACAGTCATTACCAGCCATTGACTACATTCTTTTAGTATTAGTCATCACCCTGGCAATCTGTCCACATGCCTGGCTAAGTTTTTCTTTTAACTATTTCATTTCCTTCACTCCTCCCCTTTGAAACTTCAACACCTATCTGGAGTTTCAACCTGGGGGATGGGGCGATATTCCCACATAGCCAGGACCTGGGCAGCCGCCCTTTTTTCTGCCAATAGGCTCAGGCTATTTTGGATTGTCCGGACCACAATAGGGAGGACACAAGGGAGCAGGATGCAACCCATCGCGATTAGCCCTATCGCTTGCAACCCTGGTAACTTGGGGAACCATCTAGAGGAAGCTTCTCTTAGATCGAGCCCTTTCTAGGTCTGGATGCATATGTAAGCCATAGGATTACATTCAAGCAGAATAACAATAGTAAACATTGGCTACAGGTTATGCGTTTATACAATATAGAAATCACATTTTGAAACTACACTTTACCACATTCTCTCCTTTTGATTCTAAGTGAATGCACACTGAGGGTCACTTTTAATTAAGGGCTGATAGGTAAGGCTGGTTCAGACTGAGCTGGAGTTGACATCTGTTCATCTCGTCCGATCCTCTGGGTGTTGTTCTTGGTGGCCGTCCCGTCCGAGATGATATTGATGTTCTGGCACAAATTCTTCTGTTTCAGGGGAAGAGGTTCTAGCACATTCACCCCAAATCGTTGGAGGCGTTATTATGTCCTCATTCTTGTTAGGGGTTAGAGGCTTTTTATGGCTGAAGTCCTTGGCACTTCACAGTGTTAAGTACACTTCGAATCCAGCGATGATTCCTTTCGCTGTACTTGAATATGAATTCATTCACCTGGGACAGAGTGTCCCTCCGTGCTGGGCTGGTGCTGAGCCGCCTTCACCCGTGAATGAAGAGTCTTCACACATCTCACCAGGGCCTTGCAGTAATTCTGAATTGAATGTCTCATCAACATCTCACGAGGGGTCAGGTCTCGCCACTCGACCTGGCCTGGATCTCACACACACAAGGGCCATGGAAGGTGCATTTGGCCATTTAGTCTCGTCTCTGTGCATACTTTGGCTAGCTTGTCTTTTAATATTCTAGCAAAAAGGATTTATTTCTTCTCGCTGCTGTGGCATTAGCTTTCACACAGGGGCATGTTCTACTTACTTAGAATACATACAAACAACTACAAACACATATTGATAGGAACAATACTTAGGCATTTCAACAAAATCAAATTGTACACTACAAAAAGGTCCCCAGGGTGAGGTTGTATGCTCACCCTGTCTTTCACAGGTTTTTCCAGTATTATGAGCCTGGCACACTGCACACTGGGCAAAGTACTGAGTCACTGCAGATGCAAAATTAAATTCAAACCACTCTTTGTTAACAATCAAACCAATAACTAAATCTGCTTTTCTGAATGACGCTGTACAGAGTCTTTTGCAGGAAAGCAACTTGCTAATTTGTGACATTGCTATAAAGAATGCAGGAGAAACTGGCTTGTTTTTGCCTATCTTTTGCCAAGAAGTCGGGCGGGGTTAACAAAAATCTTTTATAGTATTTTAGAGTTGGAAGGGACTCACAAGGCCATCAAGCTTAACCCCCCACTCAATGCAGGAAACCAGAGGAGGGGTTTCTTATCTAAGTAATACCCAGGTCTGACTGTGCTCAGCTCTCTACACTTAGACAAACTGAGAACCAGCATGAGCCACAGACCTTTATCTTTTGCAAGGCAAACCAAGCTTTTGAAAATTACATAAAACACAACAAGTCATTTGTACAACTTTTTTAAAAACTAACTTAACAACAGAAGGATTGCAATTCTTTTGATATTTTGGTGCCATTGTGTTATGCTACACTTAAATACTTATTTTACAAAAGTGCTCTGTTAGCTTGCTATAAAAGCCACTAGACAAGCATACATTTTGCAACTAAACTGTTCAAATTTACCAAAGCTGCTCTGTTGGGTTGCCTTTGGCAAAAACTAACTAAGCATACATCTTAAAAAAGACAATAAAGAGGGTAAAATTTCAGGAAAGCCCATTTCAACAAAACTGGGCACTAAAACGTACAGAAACTGAGTTAGTAGTTTAGATTTATCACTTTTTTATTGCTGGTAAATAATCATGCCCCCCCCCTTGCCTACCCTTCCCTTCTGTTGGGAGCAGCAGCAAGGTGGCAAGGTTTTAAGTGACACAGCATTTTACAATTTTTCTGGATTTTTCTCTTTACAACAACCCTTTGAGGTAGGTACAGCTGAGAGTCTGTGACTGATTCAAAGTTACCTAATGAGCCTTCTAGCATTTATTGCTTCTCGAGGGAGGGGACATTGCAGCATATCTCCTTTTTTTTTCTATTTGAACCAGAGAAGCAGACTTTTAAGAGTCTCACTTCTTTTTTTAGTTTTCCGCCTAATATTCTGCTGGTACCAAAGCCAATATTGGCGGAAAACCCTGTTTTCTTCATTCCCCAGAGACTCAGCAAATGCCAGGAGAATTGGGACTACATTCTATTGTAGCCCTTAGTTTACACAATCCATCATGACTTAACAGAACCATTTCTCATTTTTTTTCAAGACAAGAAAACTTTTGATTTCTAATCTGCCTTGTTAAGAACAGAACTGCACATTACTTCTCAATATATATATATTTAAAGATACGCATTCTCTTTTTTGTTTATGTTTTTGACACTGCTTCACACAACTTTCTTTCAAATAGCTTTTTTTCAAAACTTTACTTCTTATCACATTTTTTACAACTTTTTTTTGCCTGCATAACTTGGGCAGAGAGGGTTTTATTTCTTTTTCTATGCCCTTTGTTTGCAACTCTAATGTTTCTTTTGCATCTGCCCTTGTCCAACCTTTCTCTTTGCCTAGTCTTTCTTTTCCTTATCTTTTTTTCTTTTCTACATTTTCTTAAACTTTTTACTTACTATCTCTTTCTCTACGGCTCTCTTCTCCCCCCCCCCTCGGGGCAGAGGGGACAGTCTACATGCCTTTAAATAATCATATTTTTTCTTTTTTCAAAAACCTTTTGGCTCCACTCATTGGTGAAGCTCTTGAATCTTTTGTGAAAAATAGTTAACCATTTCTTTTTGAGCTTATCTTGCATCAGCTGTAGTCTCAGAGAAAAACCCTGCCTTGATCAGGGGCAGACTCTTTCTGACCTTTTAAAGCCAACACAGTTCAATTCCCAAAAGGTACTAACACTTTGCTTATGCTCAGAAAACCTGCATTCTCAATACTCAAACTCTCTCAATTACAGTTCTTAAAAAAACACTTTAGTATCGTTTTTAGCTCTAGTGGTTAGCTGCTGATTCTCTGGGAGCGTGATTGGCCAATTCTTGCATACCAGGAAACCTGCAGTCACTTGAGGGTTTTTGTTTGTTTGTTTTCGAGGTGCAAGGGATAAACTTTTTCTCAACCTTCTTTTCTACCTTAAATCTTTGCAATTCGTTTAAGATTAAAATCTTAATCTTCTCACATCTCCAGTTGCTTTTGCCATACAAGAGGAAGCAACCTTGCAATTGCATAACCAGGAGCAACATTTTTTTTTTCTATCTTTGCTTACTTCAGAGATTCAACACACACTCAAAACAAAATAAAAACTTTTTCAATTTACACCATCAACTAGCCCCACTTGGAAGAATAAACATTTAACTTGAACATAAACCTTCTTTTTTCTTTTTGGCTACATACATGGCTTGCAGTAGCCAGAATCTCATTTACATGTTTTTTCTTCCCCCTTTGAGAATGTTTTACAAATGGATATCACTAAAGGCTCATTTTGCTGGGCCCTCAGGATCTACCTCTCTAAACAAGCGGATTTGTTGTTTTCACCAGTACAGAAATTGTGCTGGAGATTCTGCTGACAACTGCAAGCATTCTTTAAATGTTTTCAATTGCTTGAGTTCTTAAAGCATTATTTACCATTTACGAGTATGAAGCACTTTTTTCTGGTTAACCTACTTCGGAAGGCTTAAGGTAGCCCTTCTGAAATCTCACTTCTGTCTAAACATACCAATCATCCAATTGTCCTGGGAATTTGTCCTCTAGGGCCACCAGAAGGTCCCTCAGGATCTGTTTTTCTCAGGACCCATTTTTGGGCCAGTACTTCTCTTTCTGCATGACCATTCTTCAGTACAAAGAGTTTGCCACTATGTTTTTGACAAGTCTTACTTCTAGATAAAGAGGCAAATTCTTGGAGTACTATTGCTAAAGGTGCCCCTTTTGGAGCATTTTGGTTCCCACCTATGATGTACTGTGGCACAGAATTCTACCTTTTTGAGCTCCTCACTCTGTGTGTGTGTGTAGTGCTTTGGTTTAATTCACAAACAGGCACACAACATTCGCATGTCACTGGATCATGGGAGGGGGGGTTCAATCAGGCCCACTTGCTTTTGAAACTCTGCCGCAACAGAGATCAGGGCGTCTTGACCTGATTTAGTCCCAGATCTTGTTCAGTGACTTACATGCATTCATCAGCAGGGAGGTTTGGAAAGAAGGGGGGGTGTCCCTGTCTGTTGACTCTGGTGGGACTCGAACCCACAATCCCCAGCTTCAACAGCTTATGAATTTTAATAAGCGAAGGAGAGCGAGATGGGCCTGTCTGTCTTTCAACAGCTTATGAATCTAATTCATGCACACAGACATTTTCACATGCACATGTATACTACCCTTATTGAAGGTTTCTCTCTTTTCTAAACCTTAACCTTTCAACATCAATAACAATAACACAATATCAATAACACAATGCAATAATCAAGAACCAGAAACAAATGAAAAGGAGGTATTTCAATTCATTTTTGCCCATTTCTTTGGAGAACAGTTTGGTTTTGCTAGCAGCTATAACAAATATATATATATATATATATATATATATATTCTTTTCATTTTGGGACTTCTCGCCTCTAGTTCAGATCTGAGGAAGTATGTGCTTTGGTTAGGAACACACTCTCTTTCTTTTCCCTAAACACAGGACTGGTGGAGACTCCAAAAGGCACTAAAACTTTGCGTATGGTCAGGAACTCTTTGCACAAAAAGCTCACAAACATTTTTGTTGTTGTTGTATTTCTTTAACACAACACAGGGTTCTTTGAGTACTTCTTGCCATTCCTAGATCTTGTATTTGACTTCTAATCTATTAGGAATGCGATTAGCTAGTCTGTGCTTTTCTTTCCTAGGCAACTGGGCGAGCAGGCAGAGGTTTTACTTTAAAGGGACAGCTGCACTCACTTATTTGTTTTTGTTTTTTTCCTGCCTTTCTTTTGGTCTGGCGCGTTCCTCTTTTCTGGGCCAGGGCAGGGTCCCTTTCCAGGCAATCATTATGTGTGCCACCTCCATCTTGCACTCCTTTTTAACCATGGGGTGGTTTTTTTTTTTTTTTTACATTTTGTTGCCACTGGTCTACGTAGGAGTATTGGTCTGGGTGTCCTCCTGGAGTCTGAGCCACCTTTTGGTGTACTTGCTCGATGATATTGAGGTCGAAGGAGCCTTGTGCTGGCCACCCCACTCCCATGGATGGCCACTCTCTACCTTGCACAGGGTCCGGAGAGTTTGGCGTTCAAGTTTTTGCCCGTAGTCTCTCCCAAACCCTGCTTTGAAATTCCTTTCCATGCATTGAAGCTGTGTCCTTGGGACGCTGCTTCCCCCCCGCCCCATTCTCTTAATTCTAAGACCAACAACAAGAACAGAAACAGAAGGGTGGGGTACGGACAGGAGAGTAAGGGGTCTCTCCTGTTAGACATTAAGGGATTTCACACACACGCTCCGCTGACCCGCGGCCCCAGACGTTCCACGGTCACCTACGGGAACTGCAGCGGCATTCACACTTTACCACACATACCAACACATTCCCTCCCGAGATCTCTTGTATTCCTTTACCAAAAGGGAAAGAACCAGTTCAGCCTTTTTCAGCTGCCTCGTAGGCCCAATCCTTTATTCCTTTACCCAAAAGGGAGAAAACCAGTTCAGCCTTTTTCAGCTGCCTCGTAGGTCCAATCCCCGGAGGATGGCCAAATCCTCCTCCCCTTGTTCCTATTCTCTCCTGTAGGAACCCTAGAGTATACTCGCCTGTTCCGCCGATCCGGCCCCCTTGGTCCTAGTTCCGCACCGAGTTTTGTTGGTTCTTGGAGTCACCGTCCGACCACTGCCCCGTCAGGCCCCCTGTTCGGATTCCCTCACAGCCAAGTGCTGTGATGCGCGCTGGGAGCTCCGCAAGGCCTCTCCTTAGGGGGCAGCGGTGTGCTGTGCCCCGAGCAAGCTGCAAAGCTTCCTCGCTGTCCTGCCGCGGTCGCCAGATGAAGTGGTCACCCTTTAACTCAGATAAGGACAACGAGGACCAACTCGGGTTATTGGAAAGAGGTTTATTGTGCACAATTGGTCCTGCGGACTGTGTCGCAAAGCAGAACCCCGGGCGGGGCTTTTACAACCACTTTTATAGCATACATAAGTCTGGTCATTTGGCAACAGTTCTTTACATTGGTCAGCAAGCTCATGACAAAAGGGGGGGTTTGCTTTAGGGGAGGGGGATTTCCTTACAAGGAGACAGGAAGATGATCTTACAATCAAGCAGCTGGTAGGTATTATCTTATCTTGGTCACGTAGGCAGGGTGAGACAGCAAAACACCTCAACCTTTGTGAATCAACAACAGCTATTGACGGCCATTGTCAGTTATTGCCACAGTCATTACCAGCCATTGACTACATTCTTTTAGTATTAGTCATCACCCTGGCAATCTGTCCACATGCCTGGCTAAGTTTTTCTTTTAACTATTTCAGTTTCCTTCAATGCAATGGTTGAGAATGTTGGGCTTGGACTGACGAGATGACAAGGTGCCTGTGGGAATCCCATAAGCAGGACATGAGTGCAACAGCACCCTCCCGCTCACATGCCCCAGGCAGTATGTATGTACATAGGCATACTGCCTCTGATACTGGAGGTAGCATAGAGCCATCAAGACTAGTAGCCATTGATAGCCTTCTCCTCCATGAATTGGTCCAATCCCCTTTTAAACCCATCCAAATTGGTGGCCAAATTAGCAAATTCCATAGTTGAACTATGTGCTGTGTGAAGAAGTACTTCGGTTTGCCTGTCCTGAATCTTCCCACCACTCAGCTTCATGGGATGACCCCATTGGGATCTAGTATTATAAGAAAAAGAGAAAAATGTCTCCCCATCTACTTTCTTCACACCATGCATAATTTTGTACACCACTATCATGTCTCCCTTCACTCACCATTTTTCTAAGTTAAACACTCCCAGATGTTATAACCCAGGGGTCCCCAACCTTTATTTATTTATTTATTATATTTATACCCTGCCTTTTTCCTGCAAGGAACCCAAGGCGGCTTACATAATCCTCCTCCTCCTCTCCATTTTATCCTCACAACAACCCTGTGAGGTAGGTTAGGCCAAGAGTCAGTGACTGGCCCAAAGTCACCCAGTGAGTTTCATGGCCGAGCGGGGACTAGAACCCGGATCTCCCAAGTCCCAGTCCAACACTCTCACCACTACGCCACACTGGCTTTTTGGACACATTTGGGAATTTGAGAAACTGCTGTGGGCACCATCACAAAATGCCTAATCAGTGGATCGCCACTTTGGTGTCTACCTGTTGCATCTATGAATCTTAGGCTGTGTCTTATTCAGCAAAGCCTTTTTGTTTTGTCCCTATTGGACACTGCAATGTCTCTTTAATAAGGGATTGTCTAATTTGGCTAATTGCTGGTGGTGCAATACAGCTAATGCTTCTTTTAAATGTACGTTTTGGAAATGTCCAGTAGATGCTTCTTTGGGGGGGGCGGGTTATTACACAGATAAATTTTGTACTGGAACAGTCTTTAATATTCATGGATGTACACACTCTTTTAAAGTATTTACCTGCTTCATGGGAATTAACAACTGGTCAGCACCCTTTTGACACCTAAAAGACTGATATTACAACTCTGGAAGGATAAATACTCACCTCCTATAATGCAATGGACTGAGGACTTTACAACGCTTTCAATATTTGAACGGGTGGTATGTAGATAAGTATGTGGATACTTATTTGGATATTTGGTCCACTTTTGTTGAAGTCTGTCTATAATTGCTAGGAAGTTGTATGCATTTCATACAAATCCATGTATGCGTATTTTAAAAATGGAGAAAAAATGTTTTTTTTAAAAAATGTAAGAACAATTTTGAGTGCCTGTGGGCACACTGTGGACCCCTTCACACACAGGCGCCATTGGAGGAGGTGTCTGTGCGGGTCCCATGACGCCGAATGCCGCGTTGGGGAACCCTGCTGTAACCTTTCCAAATAGGGGAGTTACTCCAGCCCTTGATCATTTTTGTTGCCCTTTCCTGCACCTTTTCCAATATCCTTTTTAGATGTGGTTACCAGTACTGTACACGGTATTCCAAGTGTGGTCTTACGTTAGATTTGCATAAGGGCAGTATGATAATGGCAGTTTTATTTTCAATTCCTTAGCTAATTATGCCTAGCATGGAATCTGCCTTTTTCATCAAGCTCTCCACCACAACCCCAAGATCTTTTTCTTGGTCAGTCACCGTTAGCTCAGATCCCATCAGTGTATGTGTGGAGAAAGCCTGACATGAGTATACATGTACACGCACACCCCAGTCTCCGTCCTCCAGGGGAGGGGGGCGAGAAGGGGGGATTGGGTTACAGGGAAGCAGCCAGACAGACCGGCATTCCAGCAAAGGAGGATCTCGCTTGTAATCCACAAAACCCAGGAAAGGACCATCAAGACCTTCAACCTGACAGGGCAGTCTCAAAGAGCTGTAAAGTATCCAATACGTCACCTTCTTCCCGGGCAGGAATAAGCCCACCTGACACAAAGGGGCAGGCAATAAGCCCCACCTGACCTAAGGGGCGGGAGAGCGGGAAACCCAGGGGTAGAAAACCCCTCTCCCCTCCCTCTGTTGGTTGTTGGGAACCCAGGGTGCTTTGAGCACGAACCACCCTCCAGCAGTGGCTGGAGTAAGCTGTTTCTTTCCCCGGATCAGACAGACCCGGAGCTAGGCTGAAGCTGACTAACGTGATGTCTCTGATCTAAGGTAACTGACTAATCCAAATGCGCTAGCCTGAGCCTGTTCATTGATAAACTTAAAGGTCACGTCAGGTCTTATTGACGTTGTAGTAATTCCTAGAAAGCTGTTAGTTCCGATCCATATCTTGTGTAAACAAATAAAAGCCTTATTTGGTAGTTTAAAGGCGGAGTTTCCTTTTGTGCGTTTAGAAACCTCCTAGGTGGTTCCTCTTGCTTGTACGGGCTGTAACGCAGCACTGGTTAACCCGTTAGGCGCCGAACTCACGCAAAGGACCCAGGTGCTGGTCCTTCACAGTATGTGACATTGGGATTTTTTTGCCCCAATGTGCATCTCTTTACACTTGCTTAGACTGAACTGCATTTGCCGTTTTGTTGCCCATTTTCCCAATTTGGAGAGATCCTTGTGGAGGCTTCGCAACCCCTTTTTGTTTTAACCACACTAAATAATTTGGTATCATCAGCCATGATCTTGGGACAGTCACACTCTCTTAGCCTAACCTACCTCACAGGGCTGTTGTGAGGATAAAAGTGAAAGGGTAACCTCCTTGTAAGTCCCTGAGCGCCGTGGGAGTAGAAATGTGAGAAATAAATAAACCGTGTTAACTGTTCCTGAGTATCCACACTGAGCCAGTGTGGCGTAGTGGTGAGAGTGTTGGACTGAGACTCGGGAGATCCGGGTTCGAGTCCCCACTCGGCCATGAAACTCACTGGGTGACTTTGGACCAGTCACTGACTCTCAGCCTAACCTACCTCACAGGGTTGTTGTGAGGATAAAATGGAGAGGATTGTGTAAGCCGCCTTGGGTTCCTTGCAGGAAAAAGGCGGGGTATAAATATAATAAATAAAATAAATCCACTCTTCCTTAATAGCAAACCAAGTGCCTTTCTGGATTAGACCTAGATCCACCTGTCCAAAATTCTTTTCAAGAATCCTACGGGCAGCTAGATGGTCCACCAGAAATTGCCCCCAAGCGGACTTAGATCTATATAATCTACCCACACATGCTCAGAGGTACTCTATTCGTCTAGATCTAAGCCTTACTATTGACTAAACTGTACAGGGGCCCTTGTTCGAATTAAGGCCGTATCAGTCCAATCCAAACGTCCCCTCTGAAGCATTTGGTAACCTATGCGTCTTCTAGACTGAGAGATTCCTCGCTTTGGGAAATCAACTGAACTTGGCCGACCGTCGTCGGAGCAAAAAGCTACAGAGTTTCCATGCGGCCGGCTAAGGAAAAGGCACAAAACCTTACCCAGGACTAACCGGCAGAGGGAGACCGCTTGTTTTCAATAGCTACGACTCCAATCCTGGATGAAGCAATAGTCAGGCGGCTGGGGCGCCTGAGTCCCGTTGCGCCATCTCCATGCGTACTACTGTGCTGGCCTAACCATGCTTACGCAAAAGCGCCGTCGTGCTGAATGGCACTTACGCCCTCGGGCAGCCTTTCTCCCCAACCTGGCGCCCTCCAGAAGGGTTCGACTACAACTCCCAGCATCGCCTAGCCGATGCTGGGAGTTGTAGTCCAACACATCCGGAGGGCACCAGGTTGGGGGAGAAGCAGGCTGCCTCGGAAGGCTGCGGGCAGCCATAAGAAGCACGATGCCGGGGAGCTCAAGGATTTCGGCTCCAACCTCTGAAGGCGCCTCGTAGCGCCCGCCTCCGCTACCCCAGAAGAGGGTACATTTCCCCCCCAGGCAGGGGCGGGCCCAGCGCCACCCAGGAACACTCCAGCCAGCCCAGGGCGAAGGCAGACCCCCAAGCCGGCAACGCCCCTCCTTCTGGGTCTGCTCTGGCAACGCCCAGGCGCGTGCGGATGACGCGCAGCCGCATGTGGCCGAGCCGGAAAGCCTGGCGCTTCGGAGCCGGGACCGGTTTGGGCAGCGTGTCTGTGCGCGGAAGGTTCGCCGCGCCTGTTGTGGAGAGAGGAAGATAAAGTCACCGGGGTAAGGAGGAGGAGGGCTCGTCAGACTTCAGACTTCCCCAGCATGGTGGCCTCCAGATGTGTTGGACTACAAGTCCCAGCGGCCCCCAGACAGCATAGGGACTTGTAGACGCTTGGACTTGTAGTCCAACACATCTGGAGACCACTAGGTTGGGGAAAGCTGCGTCAGTGTATGCCAGCTGGTGTGTACCGGATTAATCTTAGTGCAAGACCAACCCATCAGGCTGTTAACAGGGAGATGGGAAGCAGGGCTCGTTCGTCCGGCCTTCCAACTACTGTTTGTTTCCCTCTTCCCTCATCTCCTTTTCCTTTTGTGTTGTGGCTTTTCCGTTGTAAGCCTACTGGAAGGGACTGTCCTGTTTTTTTCTTGATCTTAAGGCTCGACTCTTTGAGCCCTTTTGGCTAAAGACTGGAATAACAGTACCTTCAGCGACCAGATAATGTTGCGTTTGTCCCCAGCCCCTAAGAAGAGTGGTCCTATTTATGGCAGCAGCCAGTTTGCACTAGTATTCTTGTGGGGGGCGGGGGGAGGAAGCTACCTGCGTTGCACAGGGGGTTGGACTCGATGGCCTTCTAGGCCCCTTCCAACTCTACTTTTCTAGAATTCTACCTCCCAGACTTTTTTATTTGATTTGTACCACATCTTTCTACCAAGGAAATGGCACTCAAGGCAGCCTAGGATCATTGATAACTAAAACTTTCCCTGCAGTCCTATATAGCTCTAGAACAGTGTTCTCCAACCTTGGGTCCCCAGATGTTTTAGCCTATGTTTTGTTGTTGGGTTAAAAGTCTGGGTTGTTCATTCCTCAACAACCCAGAGTGGTGGGTTCAGATGTCATGGAGCACAACCTGTTCCTGGTGGTTGACTAAACCAGAAACAAAGTGGTGAGTGGTCAGGAGGCAGCGCACTCACTCCAGCACAACCCCAACTACTCATGGTTTAAATAACCCATGGGTAGTTTTTACAAGTGAACCAGGTCTTAGGCTCTGTTGATAAGCACTATGGCCACTGAGTGCCAATTCTAAATGTTTGACAAACTGAGTGTCTTTGCAGCCTGATTCTTTATTCAGAAGCAAATCCCACTTTCTTTAATGGGACTTACTCCAAAACAAGGGTAAGATTGAAGCCTTACTTGCATAAAAGATTAAAGTAGCTCTTAAATATTGCTTACTACAGCAACAAAAACATATTCCTGAATTGCTAAAAATAATAGCACAGATGGCAAACCAAATAATTTTTTAAACAATATTTTAGACAATGGGCAGGAACAAGGCAAAAGGCCAGAAGCAGAAGAATGTATTCCATGTGGCCAACAAAAAAATAACGAAGGCTAAAAGTAAAGCAAAGCCAGTGACAACCAGTCTAAAAAAAGTAAGTACTGTATTAGAAATTCTCTCTTGGTATTGCTTTGAACATTTCATTGGGAACATTTATGCTTGTTCTGTACTTTTTAAAGCAACCAACCATAGCAGTGGCATACATAGTTGCAGAATAATGGAAGCCAGAAGACCTCCAAGCCAGAGAGTAGTTGAAGCCACAAGAATATAGAATTCTAACTCCTCTTCAAATCCATAGTGAATAAAATGCATGGTGGTGGAAATGTCTGCTGGCCCCACCATCAGCAAAAAGTGAGAATGGGGTTCTATGCGCAAATGTGTATACATCTAAATAACAAGCTCAGCTATTCTGTAAGAATGCTTATCTTGGTGACTTTATTCTATCAAATTCCCTACCAAACCTCTGAAATGTTTTAGTGTAATTTAGCTCTCAGTAAGGATATTTTCCATTCAAAGTAATTTTGAGAACATGGCATATTCAGTGTAAGTTTGTATAGGTAATGCACAGTGAATGCTTTATCTTCAGCTTGAAATACAAAAAGCCTCAAACTTTCTTTTCCCCAAAGATCAATATTGTGAACGATGAGAAGGTCAGCATGGTAAATAAGGTATTTACAGAAGTACAAAAAGAAGTTAAGCAATTATCCAAAGCTATTCCATCAGACTCTTCAAAGAGGAATCAGGTAATTCTATTTGTTCATGAATTCCCCCCTTCCAAATTCTGGTTTGTCTGAATCTTTAAGGGTTTAAAAAAAAAAAAAGACACCATCTAATCCAAGTTTTTTAAACATGCAATATTAATCATCAAATTATTTAAATTAGCTAAAAGTTTGAAAACATTTGCAGCATACATTAAAGCCATCTAACATTTTTGTTGGGGGAATAAAGGGCCTTATGGTTTTGTTAACTTGGTCTTTGGCTAGAATTCTTCCTAATTAAAGTTGCATCCCTGAACACATTGACACAGGAAGTACAACTGTATGTCGTTTTTGCTAGGTATCCTGAAATGTAGAGTACTGTGAATATATCAGGATAGTATTTAAAACTGAAGTAATATCAGTTGTAGAGGGTTTTTAGTGTGGTTCTTGCATGTGCAAATAAATGTTGCTTGACACTAGCAGTATTGTGAATTACTAGTGTTTCTGTTACAATGAGGGCCAAAACAGATATTACTTGAAGCCCATATCTAATAGCTATGTCTTTTCTGATCTTTTTTACTCTAGAGTAGGCACGAGGTTCCCAGTTCAAATCAGGGCCCCTGCAGCAAGAGTAAAAATGAAAACAAGATGTAGCTGTTGGATATGGATTTAAAGAAATGTTTGTCTTGGCTCTAAGTTGGTAGGCTTTCAACTAAGTAAATGGAGAATTGCTTAGGGTATACTGTATTTAGGCTTTAGTATTCAAATACGGTAAATGTTAATGTCTGTACGAAGTGTTTTGAGGAAGATTGTTCCTGAGACAAGTGTAAACTGGCTACAGATGTTTCTAGTAGGAGAGGTCTTTAGCACCTACAGCAGTTTAAAGTGTGTGTACCGGTATGTTTTCCTCTTCAGATTCCCAAGCCTCTGGAAAGTGAACCAGCTAATGTGGATGCTGCTGCTAACTTGCTGTCTCAATTTGTAGTGTCTACATCAACATCACATTCCCTGGTATATCAACAAAGCAACTCTGTGTATAGTTTTTATTTAAAAAAATCTTGTTAATGTACAAGCATTGGCACTCTTTAATACAAACTACGAGTAGTGCTTTCCTAAATGTAGGAATGTGGAATGTTGGAAGTAAAAAAAGGAAGGAACTTAAAGTGCTAATAAAGAAGGCACTCCACAAAATATATTCTGTGTTCACTGAAAAAAATGGAGCATAGTTCAATGCCCTTCATTTTACAATTGGCAGTGGAAGTTTTAGACATAAGGCCAAAATGTTAGAATGATTGTAGACGGTTCCCAAGGGGCCAGATTTGAATAAAATGCAGCAGACTGTGTGAATAGTTTTACTGGAAGCAAAGGTGGGATAGTTATGAAATTTTGCTTCCTAAAGAAGAAATAAAGAGAACTGGGGCCTTAAATTAGCTGTATTAAGTACTGTAACATTTCTTTGAGTACAAACCCTCCATTATATTAAAAGGCCACTTCTGCTTAACTGAGTTTAGAAGTTGCTCACAATAACAAACTAAGAAGAAAATGTACACCCAGTGTTGGTGAGTTACAGAAGTTTTACATTCATTATTTTAAATACTTGCATTATGAAATTAAGTCTACAATATTATAGTTAGAGGTAGATGAGGCAATCTGGTTGCATCAAATCTAGTAGTTCAGTATCTGCACGTCGAAAAGATCACAGACTCCTTCATTATCATCCAGGTTGAAGCTGTAGTCATCTCCGGGAGTAGGAGACAGCCGTAAGAGAGGAAAAACTGTAGGAAAAAAGTACCTTCATTTAAGCACAATTGGTGTCACACAGCTATAGAGCCAGCTAAGTATACTGACATATTGATGGGTAGTTCTGAATACAACTGGATCATTCCCCCTTTTCTTTTTACCTGCACCATTGCTGCCACGTTCTTCTATCATCCCTTCCAAGTTTCAGGGGGATTGTTTTGGCATGTGTGTGTCTGTCTGGGAATGAGGATGTGAAAGATCCTACCCCACTATGTGCTGGACTAGCCACTACAGATGACAATTAGAAATTGATACTATATGTGGTTCACTGTTGGGCAGAAAGCTGAAGGACTAGTAGGGGATAGATATAACACAAAGTAGTCATTGTTTCCCTTAAAAGCACAAGAGTCCATGAACGCTGCTGTGACTTTAGTTGATGAACCAATGATATTTATTAGATGCTTTTGTTTAGTTCTGTATTTCTTGAAGGCTTGATTTGTGCTGCAGCTCAGACTAATCTTGAATGAATTACCAAGGCAAAGTATGCCTTGCAGTAAAAATTTGTTATATTCTGAGGCCCCCTTAGAGTGGGCATGTTAAAATGATTGCCTACATTATCTGTGATGGAATTTAATAACTAAAAACCAAACATGAAAGAATGGGGCTGAAGTAGTTTCTGGCTCTCAGTTCTTTGTTCAGTTCTTGCTCATGTGCATAGGTAACCTGAATAAGGAAATGAAATTTGCAAACCTCTATAATTTATTTATTTATTATATTTATACCCTGCCTTTTTTCCTGCAAGGAACCCAAGGTGGCTTACATAGTCCTCCTCCTCTCCATTTTATCCTCACAACAACCCTGTGAGGTAGGTTAGGCTGAGTGTCAGTGACTGGTCCAAAGTCACCCAGTGAGTTTCATGGCTGAGTGGGGACTAGAACCCGGATCTCCCGAGTCCCAGTCCAACACTCTCACCACTACACCACACTGGCTTAACCCAGATCTCCTGCGTCCCAGTCCAACAATGCAAGATAAGCTTCCAGCCACCTCCAAGTTACATACTGCTGCCACCATGAGACTCTCCACTATGTGATGCCACACATTAATCTCTTAAGAGCTTCAATTTGAGCAAGGCATTCTTAACATGTAATACTCCCAGGTCAAAACACAGGAATAAGGAACTGGTGGCTTTGTACCACGAAATAAGCTTTGAACTATATAATGACTAAATCTGGATCCAATCCATAATAATACACATTTACTCTCAATCATAAAGATGTTTAATTGTAATTTGTCCCCCTCCAGGTACAAAGTGGAAGGGACAGCTTATAACTCTGGAAATCAGTTTGTGTGCTTGTACAATCTTCACCGAATCCTCCCTCCCTCCTTCCAAGCAGAACTCCACGTGGAGATGCTCCCGCTGACAGAATGAAACTCAAGATCCAACCAATAGTAATGGGATGGGAACATAAACTAAGACCACACTCCTATGCACATGTACAAGCCCTACTGCGTACAATGTGACTTGTTTCTGAGTAAACCTGCATAGGATTACATTGTGCATTCTGCAGATCTTAGGAGAAAGCTGGAATTACTGTATAAAAAGTAGTTTGGACTCCACTGGCCTCTGCTTAAAATTTTGAGTAGTATTTTAAAAGTAAACACCAATCTTCAATTTTTACCCCTTCCTTGTTTGTTCTTTTGATTTTTACACAGATCAATGAAATAGAATGACAATTTAAGCGTCTGACTTTGTTCACACATCTCTTGCACACACACCCCAAGGTCATTTCTAGCCAGTGTCACCATGACATTCTTTTAATGAATGTATTCGAAGGGGCCAGATGTCACTAAACTTAGGAGGGAAGCTCACTGTCTTACTAACTGGAGTGAGCAGCAACAGTGGGAAATAACCACCTCTTCCCAACCCAACAGGTACAAACATAAAATCTGGTTGCTTCGAGTGCATGTCCATCCAAAATAGTAGTACTGGGGACTGGCAATTGTGGGTAATTGTAACATTTGAAGCAAAGACATCTCACTTGTAAAAAGAAGACAATGAAAATAAACTTACCATCAGAAGACATCAATTCATCAATGATATCACTGTTAATTATTCCTATGAACACAAAAGCACATTCATGGCTATTTGCATAGATAATGAGATCAAATTAGCTAACAAAAAAGGCTCTCACACTTCTTTGGCTCTTGCTGTTTGTCAGGTAAACATATAAGCTGTCTATTTAAGGCTCGAGAAACTTTTGCCTGGACTTCATGTAGGCTTTGGTGAAATGGACCTAAAAGGGCTGGTTCACACCTGACATTGTGTTCTAAGGTTACAGAGACCAGGGTACAAAACAAACTCCAGCTCAGTTATGAAAAGCATATTGTGAACTACTCATGGCCTATTTAAAAAGACACCAGAAGGGACAGCTAGGAGACATTCAAGTACTGATTTAGAGTATTTTCATAATAAAACACAGCATTTATGTAGCACTTTATAGATCAGTATTATGGAGTTATTGCAGATATGTGATGGTGGAGGGGAGGGATGCAGGAGAGACTTAGAAATAGTTTGCCTACAGTCAACTAGAAAATTTATGGCAGAGGTGAGATTTGTACTTACACATGGATGTGCTCTTCACAGCTGATGAAGTACTCATACAGCACATCCAAGTACAACACGTCAAGTAGCCCAAAACTAATGTTCCCTGGAGCAACTTTTTTTAGGGCTTTTCAGTGAAGGACAACTACAAATTAGCCTTCAGTTTTACAAGTGGAATTGCGTTCCCAACTTGTTGGTGGAAATAGTCTTTTGAGGCATCCAATCTCTCTGTTCTCCTTCCACTTACTAAGGCTTAAAAACAAAGTGCATGAAATGGACCAAAGATTCGATGTTGCTTTGAAGCTTGAATATTCAAGTTCCCCATTTTTGGCAAATGCAGGTAGAATGAATGTCCAAATAGCATGAAGTCATTAATGACAATGGAATGCTCAGTGTTTGAGATTGCTGTGCTCACTTGGGATGTTCTCTCTGTGCTACACATGCATAGAACTATCCAAGCTAACACAGGAAAGATGGCTGATTTTTATCCAGTTTTGCATAGCCTTGCAGAAGTGCTCTCCCCTTTTGGTGATTTCTCAGTGAAGTATTATAAAAGAATGGGAGAGAGGAGGGAAAATATCAGCTTGTTGCTGAAGCAACTGGGCAGATGCTTCCTGTCTTGTTGCACTGCACTGGTATGCAATGAAGCCACCGGTATAGCACAGAAGACAGGGAACATTTCCTATTCCCTTCTTCATTCAGAGTGAGGGCACAGCAAGGGGTTTGTTTGCCTTCAGTGACATTGCAATGTAGCCAAACTGGATTAGCTCTGTGATGCTGAGAGGTTATTTAAAAAAAAAAAATAGCACACCAAAGCAGCTACTAGGAGTGATGTGAAAAAGGTACACTTGAGGTAGTGGGGGTGTTGATGCAAGATGTTGGGCCCTTAAAAGCTCTTTTCACGATGAAACTATTTGCCCATGAACATTTGGGTCAGCACTGTATACAACAACTACAGGAGAAAAGCTCTCAGAAATGCAGCCAGTGTTAAGACATCAAAAAGAAATCTAGTGGCGAAGCATTTTCAACAAACAGCAGTGCTCGGCTGCTTTCCTTTCCTGTTTTTCATTTTGGGACACCAACAACTACCTCCCCACCCCAAAGTTAGCATCGAAAGAAAGATGTTTGTTACCTCCAGGCTCATCCATCTTTGCTATGTCAAAGGTGTTTGGCTTGAGAATACTATTAACATCCAGTGGAAGGAAGGGCTGGCAGGTGTTTGAGCTAGGTATGGTTTCTGCTACAAGGCTATCATACAGCTCAGAATCTGGAATGCTGGCATAAAGACTTTCTGGAGTTGCGCTCTCTTGTAAACTGATGTCTACAACAATAGAAAAGTTCAAGTTAGAAACTGACATGCTAGTTCAGTGCAATAGGCAGAAATTGATACAAGGTGAGCTCTCCTTTTACCACAATCGTGATGCACAATTAAGAGGAAAGGCAAGAAACAAACATAAAAATTGCCACATTAGCAAGCATACAGGATAGACTGAGAAGCTGCTGTCAGATACGTACGGTAATTACACTCTCAGACTGAAGGCAGCATTGAAGAGAAAAATATTCAAGCTTCACCTGAACCCCTGTACAGAAGGGGCAAGGCACAAGTCAGTAGGAAGTTCCACAGTTTGGTGTCACCACCGAGGAGGTCCTCTCTCTTGTCCCTGCCAACCTAACTGATCTTAACGAAGAGCACTCAAGAAGAACCCCTGATGGGAAGGATTGTATGGGTGAAGGTGGTCCTTCAAATAGCCTGGTCTCAAGCTGTTTAGGGCTTTAAAGTTTAGGACCAGCACTCTGAATTGGGTCTGGAACTAGCAGCCAGATCAGCTGGCAAAGAATCAGAATTGTTTTCAGATTTTCTGACCCCCACTGCCATCTGGGTGGCTGTATTTTGTACCAGCTGCAGCTTCCAGACGATCTTCAAAGACAGCCCTATGGAAAGCACATTGCAGTAGTCCAGTTTGGAGGTAAGCAGTGCATGGGTAACGGAGGCCAATTAATATTACCATGCATTTGCTTTTAAATAGTGTTAATGTGAGCATATGTTCAAGATATTTGTAGACCTTCAAACCATTACCCACTGAAAGGGAGCAGTTCTGTCTAGTCTCTTAATAAAACCCACCCCTGAGTCTTAATATTTGGATTATGTTGCTAGATTTAATAGTAGTCACATAGAGGCACTAGCCAATTGGACAATCATATCTCAGCATTAGCCGAGACACACACAAGCATTTTGTCTGTGTACACAGCCCTTGCACTCTTCTCTCTGCAGTGTGTAGCCATCAAACCAGCATCTAATTAACCAGAGTTCCTTGTTTCTTCCAAACTGGGAAACTATGGATACTAACTTTACAGCAAGCCTGAATCTTAAACCAACTTTGAACTATGATTTAAGATCATCTCTTGTTCCAGAACTAGTAACCATAGTTTCCCAGTTTGGACAAAACAGGAAACTATGGTTAATTAAACATCCTGGTTGAATTGTGGCTAGTGCAAAGCAGCTGTGTGTGTGTGGCGGCGGAGGCTTAATAAGCCGAGATATGACGGTCTAAACCAGGCCACTGTCTCTCAGTAGTGTATTTCTATCCAAGAAATTTTTAGGGGCCCATGTACATCATGTATTAGATGCAGGTGCATCCTTCTGTTTGCACAGAAGTAGCTCCCACAAAGGAATAGGTATGTTTGGAAAAAGGGAAGTCACTATATTTGCAGTGTTATTTCAGATCTTAGTAAAGAGCTAAAAATACCTTTAGACAGCACTGTGGGATAAAAGTGCACCATAACAGAATCAGATTTCATTGCAGAGTCCTGTCTTCAGAATACATTGTAATTTCAGCATATACCCGTATATACTCAAGTACAAGTTAACCCTAATTTAAGTCGTGGCCCCTAATTTCACCCCCCAAAACTGGGAAAACTTATTGCCCCCCAGTATAAGTCTAGGGTGGGAAATGTACGAGGGGAGACTCCCGCCGCCACCCCCAGACACCCCCCACCCCCGTACCTACACCCACTGCCGCCGAAGCCCCGCCACTGCCAAAGCCCCCCCAGGACCCCCGCCGCCATGCCACCCCCACGCTACCCCCAGACACCCCCCGTCACCGTACCTGCTCCCGCCGCCGAAGCCCCACTTCTTGTGGATTCGCGGAGCGCAGCGGAGAGGGCGCGTGGTGGACCGGCGGCTCCGTCTGCGCGGCGCCGAGGCGAGCGATCCGGCCAAAGGCGAGCGATCCAGGGGGGTGCCTGAAGTTTCCTTCCCCCCCCCGCCTCTCTCTCTATTTTTCTTCCGGCGGGGGGCGGCGTTTGCTTTCCCTGGATCTAACGCCGTCCCCGCTTGCCCGGGCGCTGCTTGAGCGGAAGGGAGGAAGGACGGACCGTCCGGCTCGTCCTTCCTCCCTTCCGCTCAAGCAGCGCCCGGGCAAGCGGGGACGGCGTTAGATCCAGGGAAAGCAAACGCCGCCCCCCGCCGGAAGAAAAATAGAGAGAGAGGCGGGGGGGAAGGAAACTTCAGGCACCCCCCTGGATCGCTCGCCTTTGGCCGGATTGCTCGCCTCGGCGCCGCGCAGACGGAGCCGCCGGTCCACCACGCGCCCTCTCTGCTGCGCTCCGCGAATCCACAAGAAGTGGGGCTTCGGCGGCGGGAGCAGGTACGGTGATGGGGGGTGTCTGGGGGTAGCGTGGGGGTGGCATGGGGGGGCTGCGGCGCGGCTTCGACGGGGGAGGGGCTTCGGCGGCGGCGGGTGCAGGTACGGGGGGTGGTGCGGGTTGGCACGCAGGGGTCTCCTGGGGTGGAGGGGGGTGGCCTGGCGGTCCCTTGCGGTGGCTGGCAGGGGTTCCTGGGGGCCCGGCTGACCCACGTATAAGTCTCGGGGGCATTTTTTCAGCACAAAAAATGTGCTGAAAAACTAGACTTAAAGTCGAGTATATACGGTAACACTCCTAATCACTGAGATATACTTAGAAATATTGCTGGATCGCAGCACAGAATGTCTGTTAACCATGGACATAGCCAAGCCCAACTACAAGGTGGTGAGAAAATCCAAGTACTGAATGCTGTTATTCACTACTACCGTAAGTTAATTCTTGTGAGAGAAAGGAGCTTCAGCACTTACCTGTTGACATATCTGTGACTGGTGTCTGTGAAAGGGACTGATCCTTATTAGGGTCCCTAGACTCTTGTAACTTCTGAGGATCTGCATCTGACTTAGGGGAAGTCAATGGAGCTGCAGATTGAGTTGGAGGTTGCAGGAGGTCATCTGGAGGTGGTACTGGAAAAACCACTGGCTTGGAGCTACTGGACTCTTTATTAATGAGCAGCACGTGGATAGGCCCTGAATTACTCTTCAGATTGATCTGGTATTTCTTTTGTCCCTTAAGAAAGGTACCATAGTTAAAAAGTAAAGTTACAATCCTTTTTGGAAGTAGCATTAGCAATTAAGCCGAATATGATTGCAGTCAAAAATTGTAGGTGAAAGTTATATATTCTACCAACAGAGAATCTGGTGACAAGTTTTCCCCTGCAGCTGATCACCTGGCTTCTTTCTAATATGAGACTCTCATGATTCTATCATTGTTAATGAATAAGGACTAATGATACAGGTACATAGGCATATTCCCTCACTTCTCCTCAAGTGTGCCAAATAATAAAACCATCATAGCTACACATGTTCAAGATCATCATAAGATGTTGAAGAGGGTGGATTCTCTGGAAATGGCTGTGTACACTAAATTCACTGTCTAGGATTCCAGTGCTTTTAATGATAATATAAAAACATCCCAAAACATCTTTAATGTGAATAGTAGTTATATCACAGTTGAGTCCTTCTCTACACTACCCCTCTCACAGCACAATCCTATGGCCGCTAGGCAGCATCTAGACGGCCATAGCATTTTCCGGAGTCCCAGTTCTGACCGCCCCTCCCCACACAGCCAGTGTGGAATGAACCATACCAGCTGCTTCTCCGAGGTTGGAAATGCCTCTAGCACATTAAGGGTGCAATCGCACTGAGATGAGCAGGAGCCTCCGATCTCAGAGGCTCGTGCTCATCCAATGCCAAGCAGGAGGAGTGGCGGAGGCAATCTTCGCTTCCCCCCCCCCCCTCTGCATTTTCACTCGATGGTCATTTCTGGATGTCTAGCAACAGCGTTTCGGAAGGGGAGGGAAGGACACTGGAGCAGCTTCAGGATACCTTGTATCCTGGCCTCCCCAGTCTCCCCCCTCCCCCTTCTACCTCTCGCCGTGGTTGCTTTCCCGACCTCGGAGAGCAGCCAGTGTGTTTCTTTCCGTGACAGCTGCGAGGGTGTGGGGGCAGAGCGCTGATTCCCAGGTCCGAGCACAGTCTCCAACCTTGGATCTGGGAATCCAAAAAATCCTATGGCCCCATAGGCAATGTCTAGGAGTCACACGATCGCTCCCTCTGTAGTTTAGGAAACTTCAAACAGAAATTGTTGAATGATAAAAGACAAATATAGTCCTACAGGAATATGCAAAATAAAATTACTGCGCTTTTGTTAATGGTATCTACTTCACTATCAACAATTTAAACAGATAGTTGAGAGCACAATCCTATGCATGCATATTATTATTATTAATAATAATAATAATAATAATAATAATAATAATAATTTTTATTTCTATACTGCCCAATAGCCGAAGCTCTCTGGGTGGTTTACAACAATCAATAAAAATACAGTAAAATACAATTTTACTGCCGCGAAGGCAGCAGGAGCAGGCAGAGGGAACATCAGGGCCTGCTCCATTTGGACTGCTCCCCCTCCAGAGCTAACTGACATCAAGGGCCCTGTGGACAAGGAGGAGGAGTGAAGGCGGCAGGAGCAGGCAGAGGGAACATCAGGGCCTGCTCCAGTTGGACTGCCCCCCCCCCCCCAGGGCTAACTGACATCAAGGGCCCTGTGGGGAAGAGGAAGGAGTGAAGGCGGCAGGAGCAGGCAGAGGGAACATCAGGGCCTGCTCCAATTGGACTGCCCCTCCCAGGGCTAACCGACATCAAGGGCCCTGTGGGCAAGGAGGAGGAGTGAAGGCGGCAGGAGTAGGCAGAGGGAACATCAGGGCCTGCTCCAGTTGGACTGCCCCCCCCCCCGGGCTAACTGACACTCTGTTGTATATTGTATTTAATTAGACTGTACATCGCTCAGAGTAGCCAGATGACTGGCCAGATGGGCAATTCAAAAATATAATAAATAAATAAATAAATAAAATACACAATAAAAACATTTTAAAAATTTGATACTAAAATTTAAAAACAAAATTTAAAAATGGCTCAAATTACTTAAAACAATACAACACAACTTGATAAAAAAAATTTGACCAAACTACCCACATTTACTATTTAGAATTGTTAAATGCCTCAAGATAGAGGGCAGTCTTAACCTGGCGCCGAAAAGATAGTAGAGTTGGCGCCAGGTGGGCCTCAGTGGGAAGCTTGTTCCACAGTTGGGGGGCTACCACAGAAAAGACCCTCCCCCTTGTTGCCACCCTCTGAGTCTCCCTCGGAGGTGGCAGTCAGAGGAAGGCCCCAGACGTTGAGCGTGGTGTCTGGGTAGATTGTGGTTGGGAGAGGCGTTCTGTCAAGTATTGTGGTCCCAAGCCGTGCAGGGCTATAGGTTAAGACCAGCACCTTGAATCGGGCCCAGAAGCATATAGGCAGCCAGTGCAAGCAGACCAGAACTGGTGTTATATGTTCAGACCTTCTGGTCCCGGAGATTTTCTGTATAGACAGAAAAAAGTCCTACATGGCTGGCTGGGGAATACTGGGAGTTGTAGGCCTTTTTTCATTCTAAACATGCATAGGACTGTGCCCTAAAGTAACAAACACTGCATTAATTTTCCACCTCAATTTTTGAGAAAAATGAAGAAAACTGAATTTTACAAGAGGAACAAAAGCTATATTTTTCCGTGTTACTAAAACAAATTCCTCAAAGACACCCCCCCACCCCAAATTAGAACACAGACACTGCTTCAAGCCAACACATTATTATTTTTTTGGCCAATCAATCAGATTAAAGCAGCTGTTCTGTACATACCACATGAGGTAAAGGAACTTCTAATTGTGTACCGGAAGGTGCCTGAATTGCTAGCAGCGTATCCCCTAATTAGAAAGCAATTGTCAAGTGTTAACTGAATGCATTCATACACATTCCTGGATGGCATACAATCAATTCAGCATACATTTTCGACATCAGCTTGACATCCCCTACATTTTCATGTACTCGACAAACAAGATCTATTATTATACCCAAGAAAATAAGGTATGGCTATGGTCAACACTGTATTTTCCAGCCTTCCCCGACCTGGTGCCTTCAAAATGTGTTGAGGACTACAATCCCCATCATCTCCAGTCAGCATAGGCATGCTGGCTGAGTATGAGGGGAGCTGTAGTCCAACACTTCTATCAGCAACAGGTTGGGGAAGGCTGTTAGAATCCATAAGTACATGTAATTAGAAGAAAGCCCTACTTGATCCTAAATTGGACATTTCACTGCCGTGTTCAACCAGATTTATTTCCCTTCCCTGCCCCAATCTGGTGCTGCCTTCTCCTTAGCATGTTTACTCAGACGTTAAATCTCACAGTGTTCAATAGGGCTTATACTCTGGCAAGTGTGTTTAGAATTGCAAACATTTACCTGGAAGTAAGTCCCATTGAACTCCATGGGACTTTTTTCCAGGATAAATGCACAGGACTGCACAGCAAGTTTCAGCATGCTACCTTCTGAGTGGGAGAAACTGGTCTTCTGCTAAAGACTTCCTGAGAGTTTCTTTGAGTAGGACAGGTCTCAGAAAATCAGAGTTGCTTCTAGAAGTAAAGGAAAGCTAGCTCAAAGATTCTTTTTAATCACTGGCCATGTTGGGGGTGGGGGAATGCTGGAATTTGCAGTCCAACATATCCAAAGGGCACCACGTTGGGGAAGGATGACATACGTAACCATATGACTCACAGGCTAAAACCACTTGTTCCCATTTACAAACAGATCAAAATTTTCATCAACTTACCATTGAAGCAGTCACAAATGTCTTCATGAGTGATGTATGAAAAAGTGGACTGCGTCAAGGAATTTTTCAAAATAAACTGATAAAATTACAACATGAGGCTGGTGACTTTTTCATATACACACACACACTATGTTTGGGAGAGTAGTTTTGCTTGAATATTTAGTCTGGCATATATGGCATCAGTGACTGAAACTGCAAAATTAAAAACAATAAGATTGTCTCCTCCCATTTTATATCTGGCTTTGATGGAATTCCACTAAGGCTATGATCTATGCATTCTTATTTGGCAATAAGGCTCAAGTAAAGGAGCTGTTGTGAGAGTGGAAAACACTTCTGCTTTTACCAGGAGGTCCTTATTTTTTGTGTGTGTCCCCCCCCCAGCCCATTATGCCTTTGCAGAAGTTGCATCTGTTGGAGGACCTTTCAGATCAATACATGATATGACACAGTGGCCTGTAGTGGCTGGGTGTGAAAGAAATCAATACAATTTAAACATGCATAGGATTAGGCTGGTGGTCCGGCTGGTGGAATTTTGCCGGTGTCTGGACTTGCATGCCATCTTACCTCCAGACCTTCAATTCACTTCCCTCATATTCCACTGGGTAACTCTGTCACCTCTACTCACTTCCATTAGCCAGGCAGAAAACTACTATCAGTTGTTAGCAAAATGTCCCTACCATCATCTGAAAAACTGCCTATCGGTATATAGTCTCCAGTTACTGTGTGCCTTGTTTCACCAAAGGAGTGTAGCAATAATTATATTCCATTCTCAAAAATTACACAGTATGTTCTAAAGGATATCATTTATTTGTGGAATCTTCCTTAACATTTTTGATGCTTTGCTGCAACCACAATTTCTGCTGATCCAGTTCCTTTTCTTTTAGTTCTAGATCTTCAATTTCTGCTTCAAGATATCTCAGTCTATCTACGACCTCCTTTGTATTACAACCAGCACCTACACCTCTTGAGAGAGAAAGGGGGCAACATGTAGGCAAAGTAGTAAAAATATCTTAGTAGCAGGATTTGGGGCATCTTTTAAGTGTTAATCTTATTTATCGTTTGAATTGGAAACACAAATTTGAGAACAAACCTAGTAACATATGTGGCTTCCCAAGTAACTCACTGGCTCTTGTGTGTATAGTCCCATGGTTTCTTGTTGCACAATTTTGTTAACCAGCTGGGGCCTGCAGAAGCTGACTAGTTGGGACATCATCTGCTATATTCACTGAGTTTCCCTGTGCTCCAGGTCTTAAAACATGCATAAAGAGCCATGTGGCCCCAATAGTTTTTTGTGGTTCACCATGTATTGATTGTGATCTGAAGTCCTGGGTCAGCAGGTTCTCCATTTCCTTGATATACCCTTAAGCTTTGCTGAAAAGAACTAAGGCAAAGGCGCTGAACTGAAAACAGACTATACACACAAGGGATAGCTAACTGGCAGCCTTGTGGGCCAGGCTTGACCCCTGAAGTAATTTTATCTGACCCCAGCAACCATATCAAATTGTAATTAATGTATGATAAACAAAATACTAATAGTGTCACTTATAAGGGGTGGGGGAAGTTTTAAAAAGTTGTAAGAGACAGAGACAATCCATCTTCATTTGTGATGTCCTGGACATGTGCCCCACAACTGTGAAGCCTCTGCTGCATGACCATGAATGGTCAGGTTACGGGCCGTCACTTAGTGGTAGAGCACATGCTTTGCACGCAAGTCCCCAATTCAATCCCTGGCATCTCCAGGTAGGGCTGGGAAAGACTCCTGCCTGAAACCCCGGAGAGCTGTTGTTAGCCAGTGTAGACCTGGGGTAGGCCACCTTTTTGGGCCTTAGGCACACTTGGCAATTTGAGAAACTGTCCTGGACACCACCACAAAATGGCTGCCAAGGGAGGCATGGCTAGTTACACAGGACAAGTAACCTGCCCTAAAGACTGTGTATAAGGCAGAAGTGGGGTTCGAAACCCAACATGAAATAATGCCTTTGAACCCACAGTTTTCAGCACCCACAGAAACCTATTTCACAGAAATCCCCACTGCCAGTAAGAAAATCTGTTAATTGAAAATATATATATAACAAGTGGGAGGGGTAGAGCACCTTGGTGGGCACCAAGAAAGGTGTTTGGGGGCAAACTGGTGCCCATGGACACCATGTTGCCTACCCCTGGTGTAGACAGTACTGAGTTAGATAGACCAATAGTCATTCAGTATAAGACAGCATCCTATGCTCCTAAAGGGTTTGCATTTGGCGTAGTGTGGCGTAGAGAGCCAGTGTGGCATAGTGGTTAGAGTGTTAGACTGGGACTCAGGAGATCCGGGTTCTAGTCCCCGCTCAGCCATGAAACTCACTGGGTGACTTTGGGCCAGTCACTAACTCTCAGCCCAACCTACCTCACAGGGTTGTTGTGAGGATAACATGGAGAGGAAGAGGACTATGTAAGCCTGCCTTGGGTTCCTTGCAGGAAAA
This sequence comes from Shinisaurus crocodilurus, assembly GCA_021292165.1. Classification (NCBI taxonomy): domain Eukaryota; kingdom Metazoa; phylum Chordata; class Lepidosauria; order Squamata; family Shinisauridae; genus Shinisaurus; species Shinisaurus crocodilurus. The sequence goes on along the minus strand of CM037880.1, from coordinate 188,251,624 downwards.
AAGGCGGGGTATAAATATAAATAAATAAATAAATTTGTGGCTAAATATACTTCCAACCCCTGCCAAGCCACCATCTGGAGAATAGCACCTGCAGAGAATAGATATATTGGTGATTGCTGACATATATTATCATGAATACAAAAATCTCTAACAATTATAAAATTCATCCTCATAAAGGAAAACAGTGTTAGCCTTCTCAATTTTTGTGTTAAAAATATTAAAAATAGGTTTTCTTACTTCCACTGGATGCTGTTTTTTGACTTTTTTTCAATGAGATCTATCCCTTCCAAAACATTGGTGATATCATATATCCGCCTTTTTTGTCTTACAGCTAGTGTATCAGCAGCCTGGTAAGAGAAGAAAGATAAAAAACAATACATGCAGATGAAGGGCAAAAGGGGAGGGCCCATTAGACAGCTTCAGTGAATCTGTACAAGCCGCCTAGGGAATATTAATCACAAGTCTAAAAGGGCAAGTCTTCAACCTGCCATGGCCACAGATGTGCAGTTAGATGCCTTAGACCACCCCCCCAGTTTCTGGGACAGGGATAGTCACCTTTAAACAAAATGCCTGTAAGAATGACCTCCTCGAAACACGCCTATAGAATTCCCCACATGGGAATGAGTTATTTCAGAGTTAGCCATGCATAAGTCAACTGGGGGAGTTCAGAGAGGGAAGAAAAGAGTTGAAAAGATGGTATGCCTTTCTTGAGCAGGATGCAAAAGAATAATCTGCCATTTCCTTTTAAAATATAGGATCAGGACTGCTGGGAGAGGGGGGGGGAATGAAAATTCATTGTAGCAAAGGGAGATAACTTCTTTACATCTTTTACTGTGGCTTGCTATACTGCTAAAATACAAAGGCCAATGGTTAAGATGGAACTTCGGTGGATGAACACCACCAAATGAGTGAAAACCATAGACCTTATGAGCAAAAGAGATAATGAGACAAAAAGAAAAAGAAAATAGGTCAAAATCAGGGACGCTCTAGCACATGCTGTCTTATTACACCCACTATGATGCTGAAAGGCAAGCAACAGCAGAATAGTGAAGTTCAACCTGAAACTAGCAGCCAACGTGATTAGCAGCCTAAGCTCTGAGCCTCAAATTTTTGTGTTGGTATGGGTCCAATGTAAACCCTTGAAGAATCAGGCTGCTTGATTTTTCCCCCCACCAGGGAAGACAGTTTTCACTTTAATATTGTTTTGTGATCCAGTGTGAAATACACACTTTTGCTTCTTCTATCCCAGTGAAAAGAAGAGTTTTGGTTGTTCTTAACCCAAGGACATATATGTACACTTTCTGGCAAACAAAAAACAACAACATTCAATTTTCAGTAGTAGTTTCTTCATCCCTCAGATATGTTCTAAGTTCATATTGGTGCAGCAATGTAAACCATATTCACTGTTATTTTCAACCAGCCTACGCTCACAGATTCAGGGCTACTTGCAGCAAACACCACCACCCAATTTGTGTTTATAGTCGATCATTTAAAACTAAAGATACAATCCTAGTCGCAAAATTAAAATCCCAACTTCCCATCAATCCAATCCCACCTTAGCTCCAGCAACTAAAAACCAGAGAAAATGGCTAAGATGGTATAACCATCTTATCTATGTTGTGATGAAGATGGTTTCTTCATAGCATATCCACATACAGGTTTGCTTGTTTTTCCCTTAGAAGTGCTGTACGCTATGATTTACAAATGTACATTTTTTGCATTGGTTTCAGTTCTAGTAAAAAGATTAAGTAAACTGTCTGCTAGATACGTATCTCGCTTTGTTCAGTAACAACACAGATGTTTATTCAACCCTTTGTAGAAAGGTGTTTACTAGAAACTAGGACATCTCAGAGTTGGCCAGAAAACTTCAGAACATATAATGGCAAATAATACTGGTAGCAATCCTCTAAAGCAGCAGTGGGTGACCTGCGGCCCAAGGGCTGCATGCAGCCCTTGGCCTAATTTTATGTAGCCTTTGGACTAATTTCAAAAGCCTTCTGCAATCAGCTCAGACCCCTGGCAAGATCATTGTGTCCCTCCCCTGACAGTGTACTAGGTGAGGAGGAAAGGGGAGAGAGAAGGGGTGGCCCCACCCACTTTTGGCACTGGGTTTATCCCACTGCAGGTATGCAGCTCCAACAGATTATCCCTGAGGAAATGTGGCCCTCAACAGAAAAGATTCCCTATCCCTACTCTAAAGCCTATTTGGATATATCCTTAGATAGCTACCATGATATTCCTGGCTGATCGAAGAAATTCACTTAGGTACTGAGACATATACCGGTAATGTTGCAAATGACTGCTTTCCTAAATACACTTCCACACATATATTCTAAAACAGGTGTGCCTATTTTAGAATACATTTTGTGTTGTCAAAATATAGATTAAGAAAAGTAAACCTCTTATCTGCTATATGATGCACGTATTTCACTCCACTTAAAAATTACACTGGTACAGCCACATTCCTGTGTTATAAAATACACAAATCTTTGTAAAATGAGTGTGCACCTGCATACAAGGAAAATATAATGTGGTAACTGACCATTAAAAGAAGTAAAAGACTGCCAATAAGTGTTTATCTTCTTTACTACAGTCTCATATATCCTCCTCCCCTACTTTACAAACACACATAATTTATGTGTAGGCCACAGTAATAGATGCAGAAATGAATCCCATGCAGCTGAAACCCAAAAAATGTGGACTGTGCAGCTCATTAAGTATACTCCTCTATACATTCCAATCAGGATGAATTAGGAGATTGAAATTTTGGAAATCCCAAAAACAAAACAAGGGGAATGACTCACTCACATTTATCACACATAGCTAGTGCACACTAAGTTACCAAGATATATCTTTAGTTGTAAGGAGGATGGAAACTTAATGACCTGGTTTACACACAACAATAAGCCACCAGTTTAAAACCAGTGGGTTGTTGGGGATGTGCTGCCTGCGGTGTGCCTGCCTCTTCTGCTTTACCACACAATCCACAACTGTCTCCTTCGTAGGCTGTGCACCAGTGTGGCGTAGTGGTTAGAGTGCTGGACTCGGGAGATCCGGGTTCTAGTCCCCACTCGGCCATGAAACTCACTGGGTGACTTTGGGCCAGTCACTGACTCTCAGCCTAACCTACCTCACAGGGTTGTTGCAAGGATAAAATGGAGAGGAGGAGAATTATGTAAGCCACCTTGGGTTCCTTGCAGGAAAAAAGGCAGAGTATAAATATAATAAATAAATAAATAAAATGTGCAAACCCAGACCTGTGGGTTGTTTAGCCCCTAAACAACCCAGCTGTCTGGGTTCACATGTCATGCTGCACAACCTACGAAGGAGCCGATTGTGGGTTGTGCGTTAAAGCAGGCGCACTGCAGGCAGTGCGCACCTGCTCATGCACAGCAACCCACACTATGTACAAACACCCCAGTATGTTAGTGTTATGTATGATATGACCAGCCCACATGCAGACCCATATGCAAGATTTCCCCTTTAAAAAGCGGGATGGGAGAAGGGATCTCATGCATATTGCATTGGATACAGATTAAGTTAGTTGAACTTGGTTCCCATTGAAATCAGTGGGTCATGGGTAATGCGTTCCATTGATTTCAATGGGACCCAAATTCAACTAAGATTGGATCCAACCCATTGGGTTTATATGAGGTGCATTTACATCACATGTTCCCTCATGTGGGTGGTGGAACAAGGTGCATACACATGCTCCTTCATCATGCAAAGAGGATCTTTATCTGGCCATGTGGATGAATCTGGTGGAGTGTAATTAGAGCTTTACCCAGCTGATACGTTGTCAACTGGAAGTCTGTTGAAAATACCCTTCACTTTCTAGTGCAAGAGCAGAGGATTGATCTTCTTGACTAACAATAGGTTGATCCTACACATATTTATTTGGACAAGCCTCACTGCACTCTGTCAGACTTATTTCTGGGTAAACCTTTTTTGGGAAGAAAGACACAACTTACTGCAACTTACTTCACCAAGAGAGAGAGATTATTAATAGTTTCACAGCAGTTTTTATTTATTTATTTATTACATTTGTACCCCACCTTTTTTCCTGCAAGGAACCCAAGGTGGCTTACATAATCCTCCTCCTCTCCATTTTATCCTCACAACAACCCTGTGAGGTAGGTTAGGCTGAGAGTCAGTGACTGGCCCAAAGTCACCCAGTGAGTTTCATGCCGAGCGGGGACTAGAACCCGGATCTCCCGAGTCCCAGTCCAACACTCTCACCACTACGCTACACTGGCTCTCAGTTGTAAGTCTTTTACCATCTTTACCTTGTATATCCACACCACAGGTTTTAGAAGTAGACTATTATTCTAATTTTACAGATGAGAAAATAGATGCTGATAAATGGCAAGGGAGTGCAGCTTAAAATAGGATTGTGAACCCATTTCTAGGTCTAGAGTCATGTCAGATTCCAGGACTCTATGAGAATCTCTGGGAGAGGGAATGGAGAGAACAGGCAGCAGGAAATTCAGCAGCGGTGGGAGATCAGGGCACAGGTTGTACACCCCTGTCCTTCGGGGGGGGGGGAAAGGGGAGGTGCATCAGTGCAGCAGAAAAGTGTATTAAGAAATTAGCATTCAGGAGACAACAAGATCAGATGGGGTATTAATGTATTTCTAAGCAGCGAAGGGCACAATCCTATGTTTAGACAGAAGTCCTACAACTCCCAGCATTCCCCAGTCTGCCATGCTGGCTGGGGAATGCTGGGAATTGTAGGCCTTTGTCGTCTAAACAGGCTTAATAGAATTGTGCCCTAAGTCACCGAGCCCCTAACCTTACCTCACAGGGTTGTTGTGGAGATAAAATGGTGCCTTACCACACAGTCCTATAACGTGTCTGCTGGAGAGTATGTCCCACTGAGTTTAATGGGGCTTTCCCCCAGGAGAATGGGGATAGGGTCGCAGGTTTAAAATCCTGAAAGGGGGAAACAAACTTCTTTTTTAACACCTTTTATTTTTCCCAGCCCAGACCACTGGACCTCCTCCCCCACAGTCCCCGACGGGGGTTCCTTCTTTCTCTCTCTCCCCCCCCCAAACCAAGAGACTTTCCTGGCCGCCCAGCCTCTCCGCGTTCCTCTCAAAGAAGCCATCTCCCCTCAACCCCAGCTCACCGCCTTCAGGTCGAGCACGCCGTCCTTGGCCTCTTGCAGGAGCGACACGAACTTGGTGGTGAGGAGCCCCAGGCTCTTCTCGTGCCGGCTGCTGCTGCTGCTGCTTGCGCCGCCTTCCAGGCCGCCGCCGCCGCTACTGGAAACCGACTCGGCCAGCGCCGCCGCGGCCATACTGCATCTCCAGCCCCTCAAACCCTCGGCCAGTGGGGTTTCCCCGGCAGCAGCAGCAGCGGCGGCGGCCCCACGTGGTCCTCCCGGCTTGCTTTCTCCTCCCCCCCCCGGCCCCGCGAGAAAGCACAGCCGGGCCCTGAATGAAGCAGCCTCCCGGCCCACCGGCTGCTTTGAGGGGAGAGGAAGTGACGCTGCCCACCCAGTTGCCGGGAGACAAAGTTTTGTGTAGGGGAAAAAAGAGAGAAATGGGTGGTTGGTTTATAGGAGGTGGAGCCTAAGCAGTGTCCGCCCGGCCACGGGATCGTTTTCCGCTCTGGCGAGGGAGCTTCTCTTGCGCGGCGTCCGGCGTGCCTTGAAACACAATCCTATGCAGGTCTACTCAGAGGTAAACCCTGTTGAGTTCAATGGGGCTTACTCCCAGGAAGTGTATATAGGATGGCAGCCGTAGTCGTGTCTGGACGCAATGGGGTTTACTTCCGCGTAAACGTGCATAGGGTTTTGCAGTGCACTGCTGCGATCCGGAGTAGGCTTGCGGGAGGCCTAAGCACCGCCGAACTCAGTGGGGCTTGCTTCCGAGTAAGCACACATGTGGCAGGGGCACCGGATCATTATTACCTCATAGGGATTACCTAATCTTACCCTTCCCCAACCCGGTGCCTTCCACCTGTGTTGGACTACAGCTCCCATCAGTTGTCAGCCAGGCTAGGAGAAGGCTGCTCTAGTTAATGCACCACTATAATGTGTTTGACGTTACTATTTCACAGGTCCTAGGAACATAGGGAGTTGCCTTATACTGAGTCAGACCATTGGTCCATCTAGCCCAGTAATGTCGACACTTAACTGGCAGCAATGGCTCTCCAGGGTTTCAGGCAGCTTTTCCAGCCCTACCTGGTGATGGTGGGGACCTCCTGCATGCAAAGCAAGTGCTCTACCACTGAGCCATACTCAAGTCAACACCCACAAGACAGAGGTGTAGGTGCATGCACCTAATAGTAGGTACACAGAAAAAAAAAAAAGTATCAGAAACTAAAGTACAAAATCTTTCATGGAGTTGTGAAGAAATCCTTATAAAATGGTAAACACGTAATGTATAAGTTGACAGAAACATTGAAGAAAAGTGAGGGGGTAGTCACTAAAATTGAACTGCTACTATTACAAGTCCCTTATGAGCTCTGCTAACCTGCCTCCTTCCAGAAACGCGCATTTCCGCTCATTTAGGGTTGCCCGGGAAGAACTAAATCGCCATTGTTCAAGCAGCGAGGTCACTTGCACAATGGAATCAACGTGTCATAAGAGAATAAGTGCCTCATTGGATTCTGCCCTTTGTCTTTAATATCTCAGTAATAGTCACTGACAGTACAACAAACAAGACTATTTAATTTGGAAATACTGTACATAAAGTGCAGATATAAGTGCCCCATATATAAAATTTTCCCAGTGGATTTTTTTCTTTTATGGTTGCAGCCATCAAGTACATTGTTAATTATTTTCCTGTATTTAGTAAGGCCCTAAAAGTTTGTAAAATTTTCTGTATTTCAAAGCTCTTGCTGAATATCACCCAAAGCAACTGTAAGCCGTTTCATTTTCTCTTCCATTGCCTTTTTATTGCTTGCAGTTTCCTGTAGTAGCTGACGCATTTCTTCTTCAACCTGGTAAACCTGAAATACAAATTTAGCAATATGTCTGTTACAAATAACCTTTTGAATTCATGATCCATTTACGCAAAGATTCAGTACTAATATCTTGCTGATTTTTTCCAGTACTGTGAATTTGCAACATTACTTCTGAAAATATTATGGAAAGTTAAGCAAGGTTTGAAATCAGCTGAAGCTGTTAGATATGAAGGCACTGAAGTTTGGTAGTTTTCTCAAACTACACTTTCTAGAGACTATATATAAAATGTCTGTCACTGGGCAAAGTCTATTAAAAAAAAAGGTTTGTTACATTGAGCTTTTTTAAAAAAAAAAAAAAAAGTTGCTAACAATAGTAGAATAAGCAATGCCTTAAATAAAATTTTCAATAAACACTCCCTAAAGCAGATTTTTTTTTTTTTTTTTTTTTTTTAAAGAAAGAACTCTAGATTAGTTCAGGAATGAATTTATTTACTCAAACCTCCAACAGCTTTCCTAGTGAGAAATTACCTGTAAAATTGGCCTCTGGTAGGCATCTCTTAAGAATCGATTCCACAACCTTGAGACCATTACTGAGAACCTTCAGTATGTGCTTTCCCAGATCTTACTTGGTACAAAAGAGGAACTATTAGCAAGACATCCCCAACCAGCCTTAATGCCATGTAAGCACTAACTAATGTAGAGCAGTGTTCTCCAACCTTGGGTCCCCAGATGTTTTTGGCCTACAACTCCCAGCATGCCCCAGCCAGCTACGCTGGCTGGGGCATGCTGGGAGTTGTAGGCCAAAAACATCTGGGGACCCAAGGTTGGAGAACACTGCCATAGAGGCTTTACAAGTTAAACATATCCCCTCTCGGACACAACCACATCAGAAGGCAGGCCTCCACATTTGGCATCCACACATCATTCTTCTTGAGGCAGCCCCAGTAATTAACGGGCAATGCTTAAATCTACAAGTTGCCAGCAGACAAATATCCTAGCACTTATTTGCTTAACATATAAACAATGGCTCAGCATGATCCATCACCTTTTCATTTGCTGCCACAATTTGTTTTTGCTTTTCATTTGCTAACTGCAGCAATTCTGCTTGATGTGCTGCTAGCGTTGATTCAAGTTGTCTTCGGAAAGCATCATCCATATAATGCAGCTTTTCCATCATAGCCCTAAACACAAGATGAACCCTTAAATCTCTTGATAACATGGTAGTGTTATATCAGTATTATTGGGATAAGCATATTGGGAGAAATACAACCGTGTGGCGTAGTGGTTAGAGTGTTAGACTGAGACTCAGGAGATCCGGGTTCTAGTCCCCGCTCGGCCATGAAACTCACTGGGCGACTTTGGGCCAGTCACTGACTCTCAGCCTAACCTACCTCACAGGGTTGTTGTGAGGATAACATGGAGAGGAGGAGGATTATGTAAGCCACCTTGGGTTCCTTGCAGGAAAAAAGGCGGGGTATAAATATAATAAATAAAATAATAAATAATAAAACCGTGTCCATTCTGCTAGATAGACACTGTTAGCAGAACAGATCCGCAGCAGCCCCTTGTGTGCCCCAAAAATCTGCTTGAGGGATGGGGGATTCCTGGAGCAGATCTGGGGAGGATGCAGGAGCAGTCCCATTGTGTGACACTGGATGAACCCATCACACATACACACTATAGTTAAGAATATTCTTCAGTAAGCACTTTCCAGTAACTAGTCCACACACCATACACTACTAGCATTTTCTTAGCAATGCTTATTACTACATTTTCTTAAATGCAGTCACACTAAGGAAATAGTTTTTTAGAGCATCACATTAGAAGGAACAGTGTATTTATGCACATTTCCCATGGGAAATTGGAAGGAGGAACAAAAACACGTGTTACAACAGTTTTCTAGAGGAAAGAAGATAAGTACCACCAAAACTCCTCCTTGAGTTGTGCATTTAACATAATATGATCTCTAGACTCTAAACCTGGGCTCTCCAACCTTGGGTCCCCAGATGCGGCTGGACTACAGCTTCCCTCGCTATTAGTCATGCTGGCTGGGTATGCTGGGAGCTGTAGGCCAGCAACATCTGGGGACCCAAGGTTGGAGAGCCCTGCTCTAAACTCTCAATCCTATCTACTTTTTCAAAGATAAAACCAAGTGCAGAAATGTACTGGGTTTTCACAAGGGGCCTCTATATAAATACCGACACAAATTTATGCCAAATGACAATTCTTAAGAGTTCATAAAAGATGTTGTTCTAAATAATTATTTCATAATTTTGTTAGGCCCTTTTTGAAATCCCAACGTAGTTATCTAAAAAAAGAAAGAAAATATACTGAAAAAAGAGGAAAACATGCTCCGGGAATGGACTCTATGGATCCTGTCACAGAAGCCACATTCCTAGAGCTTCCTAGGAAGCAGTGCTTGAAGGTTCCTGCCCTCTTCCTAGGAGTCTGGGGATGCTCTAGGAATAAGGCTTCTATGGCAGGAACCATAGAGCCCATTCCTAGTGTCCCCCTTTCCAGGGGCAAGGGAGAGAAGGGCTGTAAGTGAGTAGGTGTAGGAGAGAGAGAGAGAGAGAGAAGTGAGTGAATGTGAGTTGGGGTAGTATATGTGGTGGAAATCGCAAGAAGACAAGTGTATGTTGAGGAGTTTAGGTGGCATAGATCAATTGCTCCTTCCATGCCTGAACCTCCTTGGGGTTCCTGTCCCCTTAAATGGTCTGCAATGCTTATTCTTTATTCTTCAATGTTAGTTACAAGGTTATCTGTTCAAGATAGTACGTGCTGGGAAAAGAGCCTCATGGTCAACCACCTGTTTGGGGAGTATTGAGATGATCACACTGTTATCTATCTTGGCCATGGCCAGTATAAACTCATCTGTGCAAGGCTGTTGCCTACCAAAACAACAGGTGTGATTAATGTATCAATCAGTGTCGTTCACATGACCTAAACAATATGTAAGTCCCTCTCGAGAACTTAAGCAAGAGGAATCTTGACACAGACCTGGACTGCAGAAGGTGCTACGTACAAGCCAGGCCAAGTCTCAGGGTAGGGTCGCTGCTGAAAGCGACTCCCAGTAGCTGAAGGGGCATGAGCATAGTAATCTTGCTTTGTACGCATAATCTTGCTTTGTAATTTCTCCTTGCTGTCTTTATTCTGTATGGTGTTGCTTTGTTGCTTTACTAGTGTATTTTGTTGCTAAATAAACTTTTTGTCTTCACTTATTGGTGTGCTTATTATTTCTGAATATCCAAAAGAACCTTGCCTATTGGCAAAATGGTAGTGTATGTGAGTGGGGGTGCGGGGAAAACCCAGCCCCTGATAGATTACCCCCCCCCCCAAGGGAACGTAGCACAAGTTGCTCCCCCACCATTTTTAACTTAAGGTTTTTAAAAAATATATTAGAATGTATACAAGACAAGCAGTGTAAGTGAGTGAGCTGTATGTAAATGTGTATGTGTGCACACGTGCCGCCACCACCACCCCAACAGACACCCGGGGCTGACATTTGGGACAAAGAGGTTGTGCACCCCTGCCCTATTCAGTAAGATCTTATATGGAATACACTACACCCCAAATTCTGACCATCTTGAATGAAACACACATCAACACCATCAGAAAGGCAAAGACAGTGGCCACATTCACACAACAATAAGCCAGGAATCTTGGCTTATTAAATCACCATATGAACAAGCTACATGCACAAGCAAGTAAACAAACCAGGCAGGGATAGCTTAGCATGACCTTCAAACTTGGGATTATGGTATATTGTGCCCCAACAAGACAGGATTTGTAAGTCAACAACAAACCCCGATTTAAAGTTGGCTTATGAATCCTGGCTTGTTGGGGCACAATATACCATAATCCCAGGATCAAACTAAGCTATCCCTGCCTGGTTTATTTACTGGCACACATGAAGGAAGGAGAAAATGGGATAGGACAGGGCATGGGATAGGGCATGTGTGCCCTCCAGATGTTATGGGACTGCAACTCCTATCATCCCTCACCATTGGCTATGCTGTCTGAAACTAACAGGAGTAGCAGTCCAACAATATGCGGAGGCCCACACGTTTCACCATCCCTGAGCTACAAGCTCACCGCTTGTTCAGATTGTGGTTTAGTAAGCCAGGAATCCTGGCTTATTGTTATGTGCAAACACAGCCAGTACATTTACTTACTTCTGAGCTTGAAGACTTTTATCTCTCTCCTCAATCAGCTGTTTCTCCTTGATATCAAAATTTTCTTTCATTTGTTTAACCTGTGCTTCCAGCTTGCTTAACAATCCTCCTTTCTCTTGCCACTTTTTATTCATTGCACTGAAATATAATGGACATGTTCAGAGTAGCTTCAGAGACTGCTCACACTATGGCAAGGAAAAAGCATTCTATTTTGTTAAAATGTACATTCTGCTTTTCCACCAAATGGTGTTCAAGCGTTAGAAGTGGAAAAAGTAGAATTATAGCTTAACTATATAACCGTTTCCCATTCTGCCTGAATATGGTCCATAATATTTCAACAAGTATAGAAGGCGTTACCAGCTTTAAGCACCTATAAGATTTCTTGATATCTTCGAACTCTGCGTCTTTTTCTTGCAGTTGTTGTTTTAGCTCCTCTTTTCTCTCATTTTGTCTTTCTAACTTTTCCATTAGGTCATCCAACTGTGTATCTTTTTCTTCTAGTTGTACCTGAAGTCTCTTCTGCATTTCAGTACTTTCTTCACGGCGCTTTCTTGTTTGCTCATCTCGTTCCTGTAAGGCCTTGAAAACAAATTTTCTTCATCAGTATTTTTGCACTGGAATGCAGCTGAAGTTCTAAATATTTTAGGTACTTAATCTAGATACTTAGGGCACAATCCAGTGGGGATGCCTGTAGCCCTCCAACCTGGAGGATTACAGGCATCCTATGGAGAGCGGGAAGAGCATGGAGGTGAAGGTTACACAGCAATCACAGCAACAATGTGCTTCATGTAACTGTTTTGTCTGTCCTACACACACAAAAATGTGGTGATTATGCATAGCCTGCTCAAATCTGTGAGGTGTTCTCAGTAATTCACAACTCATGATTACTGCATTGTTATATTTGCAGAACCATTATAATTATGTATTATGTTAATGGCACATTTTAAATTTTTTTTAGAAAGCTATGAGGTCAGTTAGACCCCACACACCATCTGTATAGGGTTTTGTACTTTGCATTGTGGGGTATTGTTAACCCTAATGACTTATGTACAACTATACTGTTTTACTGGAAAAGGGAAGGTCTCAATAAAGGCATGATTTGATGATTTTTTTTTTAAACTTGCAAATGGTGTATGGCTTTCTTAGGGTACATTTGACCACAACAGCAGAGTGGTACAGTGAATATTTCTGTTGATGGATGGTTAAGGTAAAAGCCTCATGATGAGGGCATTTAATTTCAAGGCCATGTGACACATTTGAACGTCTGATAGCAGCTTGATCCCTTGAGGCTCAGAAATAAAATTATAATCATTACAGTTTGTGACTTAAATAAATGGAATTTAAAAACATAAGAAAAGCCAAGCTGGATCAGACCAAGGGTCCATCTAGTCCAGCATTTTGTTCACACAGTGGCCAATCAGCTGCCCACAGGAAACCCACAAGCAGGATATGAGTACAACAGCACCCTCCCACCCGTGTTCCCCAGCAACTGGTGTACATAGGCATCCTGCCTGATACTGAACACACTATATTTCAGTAGTAGCCATTGATAGCCCTCTCCTCCATGAATTTGTCCAATCCCCTTTTAAAGCCATCCAAAGCGGTGGCCATCACTACATCTTGTGGAAGTTAATCTAATAGTTTAACTATACGCTATGTAAAGAAGTACTTCCTTTTATCTGTCCTGAATCTCCCACCACTCAGCTTCATGGGATAACTCCGGCTTCTAATATTATGAGAGAGGGAGAAAAATGTCTCCCTATCCACTTTCTCCACAACGTGCATAGTTTTGTACACCTCCATCATGTCTCCCTTTACTTGCCTTGTTAAAAGGCAAAGTGAAAGACACAGGGCATCCATGTTAAGCCACTTCACACGAGGAAGAGACGCAGCACAGAGTGAAAATTTTGTTTTAACATTTCTTTTTTGTCAAGTGTCAAGTATAGGAAATGCTAAAGAGCCCAATCTAACAGAACACTTCTGAAAGCCAAGGTATTTAGAGTAAATTCTCATCATCAACACACTTCTATGAACTCAAACACCATTCCCATCAAGCTTGTGCAATTGTCCTCCTGATTAACATGGATATTTTTCTGGCTACATGATGGGCAAAAATTAAGCAGATGCAACTTTTCTGAGCATGAAGGTGCACCAATAGGAACAATTCCAGTGACTGTATGCCTGCCTCAGTTTTAAGGCAGAAGCCATTAAAGGAAGAGGACTTTTCCCAGAAGTGTGTGTGGGGAGAAGGAGCAACCACTGTACTCCTATCACTGATAGACAGCATTGTGAAGTAGGCTCACAAACAAAAATCGTGCCAAAAATCATAATTTTCCACACATCATTACAAGAATTTTAGGCAGTATCTGTTATTCAGGAAAGTTTTAAAGAAAGGAAAAGAAAGCACCCTTACTTCTTTTAACTTTCTAATGGTTTCAGTTTGATCCTCCACTATTTTAGACTTAATCTTCAATGCGTCATTGTTACATTCATTTTGTTTTTTCAGAGCCTCAGTCTCACCAGTTAGAACTTCTATTTTGGCTTCCAATTTTCCTCGATCTTGAGCAAGAGAAGCTCCTGGGGTGGTGGGGAGAGAAGAAAAGAAGGAACATGAAATAAATGTGATGCTTTCAGTAATTCAGATATTGAAGCTAATCTGTCAGGTTAAGAGACACTTTCTTAAATATACCTCTGTATAGGACACTGTACTCCAAAAACAAATGACTAACAGTAGCACATCCAGTTCATAAACAGATAGATATATATTTATAAATCTATACATCTATCTATCCATATGTATAGATTTTAAAATCTGAAAGAGTTTGGTATAAAACACCAGCTTCAGTCACAAATAAGAGTATGGTACAATACCACTTATAAACTGAGCCGGAACCAATCAGGAACATGCCAAACCTCAGTGAGGGAAACAAAGATTAACAAACAGTACTTGTATTCAACAGCTAACCAAGCCATAACAAACATCGTGGCTTGTTTCATCTCATCCTTTACATTGATATTGGGTTTCAGCTGATCAATAAACATTGCCTCCTTAATCTTTCTCCTTTGGAGGCTCTGTTCAATGGCTAGGCACAGAAATCTTCACTAAAGTTGCTCTGCCAGCATGTTTTTCCCTCATATGAAGGGAGCAAGGTCTAGCATGTGTTTCATTATGCTGAATATCAGCCAAGTGCTCCTTATATCTTTTTAGGAGAGGTCTTTCAGTTTCACCAATGTAAAAGGAATTACATTCCAAACAATTAATTCTTGGCTGATACTCATGAAAGTCATGGTATTCCTGGATGGGCACCTATCAGAAATTAGACATAAGCAGCTATGTTAGCTCTCCTGCTATTAATATGGACATGCTGGATTGGGCATGCATGCCTGTAACTGAGTCAAGTACTGCCAAGCAAAGCTGAATCCACTGGGAGCAGCTCCTGAAATAGATGCAAGCTGTGCAAATATGGGGCTTAGTGCCAATATGGCCCATTGTACCACCATTCAAAGGTAGATGCTTTGCAGTCTACAGAGACTTAAAGCTGAAATTTATCCTTGTGTGTTCTTTATCTGCATCCTACCAGAACCAGAATAGAAGACTTCAGGAGTTTACCCTGTTGTGCCAGCTCCTGTCCCCATATTTTTCTTTCTGCTTTTAATCCATCAATTACCGACTCCTGGGCTGTTATCTGTGACGTAAGTTTTGATTTTTCCTGTTTAAGAAGTGCAAGTTGAATAGCCTTCTGTTTATCTTCCTCCACCATATTTTCAAGTGTTCGGATTTGACTCTTTACAAAAAGCACAAAAAATAACTTTAAAAACACTGTAAAAGATATTCCACACATATACTGTAGTATGCTACAGGCCTGCTTGTTGCTGGTAGTAGAAGTATTAGTGATTGCCTGAACTGCCCCAATGTAACAAAGGGGCAAGATAAGCTCTTGGAGCTCCTCTGATCTTAATGGCAGAGCAGTCAGAAGGGTCTAGAGAGAAAAATGAGGCAGGAACCCAATAAGGCAAAATGCCGAGCACAGCAGTAGGGGGAGGCAAAGAAAGATCAGAAGAGAGTGGTCCAGAAGAATGAAGGAGAAAGGTTGTGGTAAGAAGGAGGAATCTAGCAGGAAAGCAAATAGGAAGAGAGAACAGGCAGGAGAGGTAAATATGCCCAGAAATTTCAGAAACAGAGAAGACTGCAATTCACATATTGACTTCTAGTGATCAGCTAAATCTTTGGTTGCTGTTATCTGGTATAAAACTAAATTCCAGAAAATAGCGTTGCAGGAAAACATAGGAGACCTGGTTCAAATGCAGTGGGAAACCCATGGTGTCCCATTAGGCAAATGAGCCATGGACTTGTGAGCTCTCCCTCCTGTCTTCTCTTTTGCAACCACAAAGTGTAGACTGGAAGCGTTCCCTTTCAAACAGCCCAACCCAAGACACTTTGCTGCCCACCTACGAGCAGGAAATGCCCCTCTCAGCACAATCACTCCATCCCACTCTCTCTCACACACAAGTACACACACCATTCGTCCACCATGGTTTCCCATTACATGTGAACCAGGCCAGAGAGTGGGCCTAAGCAGGCCCCAAAGACTAACTGTTGTATTGCAACATAAGCTTTCTTGCTTTTCTAGGACACTGCTGTTTTATATAAAAACTAAATTTCAGGCCAGACTGTTAGCTGCCCAACTTATCTAGTGGTCACACAGAATAATGACATTTATGAAGAAATACTTTCATTGCCCTGGCTACGTTCTGTAGAGACTGATGCAAAGGAAGAGTCCAATGAGTTTATGAAGCAAGCCATGACAATTGAAGCTGCAATGCTGTGAAATGTTTTTGTACTGTTATAACTCTAGCACAAGTCTTTCTGTATGAAGACAAAGTTCAGTGTACGGAAGACAACAAATAAGAAAAGCCTAAAAATTCATACTCTCAAGTTGTATGTTGTTTCTTGCTTTGATTTGACTACTTCAGTGATCTTAGCTTTTTGTTCTTTCACCATGGACATCAGCTCTTGGATTAGAGTAGCTGATTGCTTTTCTTTTTGCTGAGACTGGACAAGAACACGCTTATGCTCTGCCAACTCAGCAGCAACTTCATCAAAGGCTTCTTTAACCTATTTCAGAAAAAAATAGGGATTAGTAGAGGTTACCACCATGAGATATTTTTTCTATAAGAACTGCAGTGTAGCATTCTAAGGAATGACAAGAGGTTAATTTGAAAAGTATGACATTCAACATTTAGTATTAGCATTTTAAGAACATGGATGCTCAGCATTCATTTCAACAGTTAGTATAAAACAAAACAAAACCCAGGGTGGATAAAAACTGGTTGAAAATAGATATTTTTAATTTTAGTTACATTAAGTTCAGTTTAATTTTAAACCAGGTTATTTTTAAAAGAGAAAATTAAAACTCACTGGGTGACTTTGGGCCAGTCACTGACTCTCAGCCTAACCTACCTCACAGGGTTGTTGTGAGGATAAAATGGAGAGGAGGAGGAGGATTATGTAAGCCGCCTTGGGTTCCTTGCAGGCAAAAAAGGCGGGGTAGAACTATAATAAATAAATAAATAAATAAAATTCTTAAAACTGAATTTACAGCCTTCTTATGAAAGACTGCTTTTCTTTGTAAAGAAAACATTGTGGCAAAATCCATCTTCAGCCATAATAAATTTCAGAGCTGGAGGTGAACCACACAACTAGTGCATGTTTGCTGCAGATTTTTTTTTTTTTTTTTAAGGAATCATTCTACTGAACTGGAGCAAGTCATTGGCAAAGCATCCGCAACCATAATTCCATCAATTGTTTAACCCGCTCGTCACATCAGTAGCTTCATCTGCAGTTTTCCTCAATTGGAATTGTTTGTTCAAAGTTATGAGACAGACTAGGAAAAAGCAGGCAAACCTAGTTCCAAGGATAGAGCGAGTAGGGAAGATGAAAACTAATAGCTTTATACGTTTAAAGGAAAGTCTTATTTTAAGCATTTATATAGATGAAAGATTGTAGCTGAACCCTTTAACAAGGTTTTTTGTAAATTCTTGTAAGTGTGCAATATGAGTAATTCTAATTTAATTTGACATTATAAGCATTAAATTAACCAAAATCAAATGTGTTATATATCATTTTCTAAGACAGTAAAAATATTAAATATTTAAGGACCAGTGCAGTCCTGTGCATGTTTACTCAGAAGGAAGCTGTACTGGACTCAATGGGACTTACTTCTAGGTGGGTATATATAGGATTGCAGCCTTAATGTATAAAGGGCTGTATAGGATTGCTTTCTTACAGAGCGATCCTACATAGGTCCGGGGATGGAGGGAGTCTGCAGCAGAGGAACTACCACTTCCTAAGCCCTGATGGACTCACAGGCCAGGTGACAGGGTGGTTCTTTTACCTTCCCCACCATCTTTCCTCACTAGTTCTTCCTTTTTTAAATTCTTCCTCCCATTGGAACTTGTTCACAGGCACATCCAGGAAGGCTTTCGATCCAATGGAACCAAAGCGCCCCACAATCTACCTCTGGCATGCCCCCTTTCTACCCTTACCACCTACAGACCACCACCTACAGGGCAGCCAGAGTAGTGGAGTTTTCCACTGTTACAGGGACTCTCTCTTTCTGCCCACAGGGGGAAGCTGACAACGTCGTATAGACCCTCAGATGCCCTCCCAGAGATCATAGGATTGTACCCTTAGCGTATAGAATTTGTATAAAGGCTCTATAGTTTTAAAATCAATCTGTGTTTATGATTATAACAGCCCATTAGTATGTACACTTTACATTTGGGAACTATCTAAATAAAAAATTGCAATTCTTTACTCAAATCAGCCTTTTTTTTCTTAATGAGTTAAGTCACCTCAACTTCCACTATGAAAAGCCACGATTTCTGGTTATAAAAAGAACTAAAATGGCTTTTTGTAGCATAAGCAAAATAGTTCCTAAGGTTTTTCTCCCTATACACTCTCCATCTCTTACCTCTGTAAATCTTTTAGCTTCTATAGTTAATGCAATACGAAATTCGTCTTCCAGATCCTTGTAATTCTGGTTTAACAGATGCACTTTCTCCTGAAGTTCTTTAACATGGCGTTCATGACTCTGTTGCTCTCTGGCCACTTCTTTTGACAGAGCTTCTTGGAAATCCGAGCCATTTAATGTAACTCTAGTTTCAAGTTCTTTTCTGGAATGACAAGCCATACAGGTAAGAAACTAAACTGTAAGGTAAGTGAAGATTGCTTGACTGTAAGCGGAGTTTACTTCTATACTTCTTAGAAGCCCACATATAGAGCTGAGGCACAAACAGTGCTGAAGAACTCAAATGAATGCAGGTACAAGACTGATTGGACAGCGCTTCACCTATGGGACAACCATTTCTGCCGACAGGACTTGTTTTCCTTGCCTTCTTCCGAGAGGAGCTTGTATACTACCACTTTAAGAAGGCATAACTGCTAATTAAATGTACAAGCTTGCTAAAAACAAGTAATATCTTGATTTGCTGAGACAACATAAAGAACTTTTCTGTGTAATGTATAGAACAAACTGGTTTCCTTTGCTTTACCTAACGTTCTGTTGTCAGACAGTGGGTACAGCTGGTGCCCCACACCACCCATTTATGGAATTCCCTCTCTAAAGATATGTCTCCTTCCTGCCACTTTTTCCTTCAAGTGGGCCTTGAAGACATTTGTTTCAACCCCCTTTGAAGCCCCCCCCCGCGCTTTGATGTTTTTGTTTTGTAGCAATTCAGATTGGTGCCTAGGCTGATGTTTGATGTGTTTTATGCTGCTTTTTTTTTTTTTAAGCCAGCAGTGTTATGGATTATTTTTTAAATGTTTGGGCTTTTAAGAATTGGAAGTTTTATTGTATTATTGTTCATAATTTCATAATTCTAAGCTGCTTCGAGAAAATGTTTCAGTTCTGAAAAGCAACATTAATATCTCTTAAATAAAATTAAATACATACAGAAAGGATACCCTTGCCAGGTTATGCCCAAACAAGGAATCCCACTTTTTAAAATTTGCAAATGCTTTTAGTAATAAAAGGTTGGTTATTAAAAAAAAAACTTCAGCATTTTCAACCACTCAAAGCTGCGTATTTTTTTTAAATGCTCAACCCCACACATACTCAAGATTTACATGTGCATGTACTGGATAGTCAGAAGGTATGTACCTGTGTTCCTGTTCTCTCAACATAAGAAGTTCATGGACTTGTTCCATCTTCTCTTTTTGTTGCCGAAGAGATATTCGAAGTAACTGCACTTCTCTCTCAGCTGCTGAAGCTTTGAGTTCTGCTGCTTGAATTTGTTTCAACTGTGTGATATTTCAAATCAAGGTAAGGGAAACACATTCACAGCTGCTAAGGTTTGGCACTGCAAGCACAAAATCATGCTGGAGTGGCCTATTTCCCCCACAATTTGTCAGATCATGATTTGACATAGTAAAATCCTCATGTTTATCATTCAGGCTCAGTACAAGCTGCTGTATGATGTTCTGTAATAAATGTGAAGGGACAGGCTATACAGAGGGAAAGATGTACAGAGGGGAAGCGGGGTCATTCCACCAGCCCTGCTGAAAGACTACTTACATTCTTTTCCTCTTCCCCTCCCATCCCTTTTTCCTTGTGTGTCATATCTTTTTAGATTGTAAGCCTGAGGGCAGGGACTGTCTTATTTTACCGATTGCATGCAAGCTGCTCCGGGAGCCTTTTTGGCCAAGGAGTAGGATAAAAATATTTTAAATAAATAAATTTTAAATTTTCAGTGAATTATGATTCCAGTATGAAGCAAAATACTGAAGCCTTACATAACTCCCCCCCCCCCACTCCCGCACTCCCCTTTTTGGTGTACACTATTACAATATCATGCATTTTATTGTTTTGCTAACAAGCACGTAGCAGCCATGTTCAACCTATGGAACAGAGATAATTGCACATCCCTGTGATTATTTGAGGAACCTTGGTGCAAATGGAACTATACAAGGATACAGCTGCGATTGTGGCAGAGCATCTTCCAGCTGCCAAGATTAGAGGAATTGCTACTACCATAAACACATTTACAGCCTATCTATGCTATTGCTCCCCCATGCAGGAGATGCAAAGGAAGGCCTTCTTCACATAGAACATAGTTAAACTATAGAACTCACTACCACATGATGTAGTGATAGCCACCAACTTCGATGGCTTTAAAAGAGGATTAAATAAATTCATGAAAGGTAGATATCAATGGCTGCTAGTCGTGATGGCTATATATTACCTCCAGTATGAGGCAGTATGCCTCTCAGTACCAGAACACAAGTGGGAGGGTGCTGTTGCACTTGTGTCCTGTTTGTGAGCTTCCTATACGCATCTGGTTGGCCATTATAGGAACAGAATGCTGGACCAGATAGGCCTTTGGTCTGATCCAGCACATCGCTAGTTTCTATGACTATTTAGTTCTTTGTTCCAGTATCAAACACACACACAGATGTGCAGGGTCTTAACACACTAACAGGCCTTATCCCAAAGTATCGTTCAGATGATTAGTACTTGCAATTAAGTTGATTGGAAGCAAGAGAATAGGGCTACTCTACCTGTCAAGTATAGCTTTGATCACCTCTGTATGATGAGTTGCATCTGCCAAAGTTCTTTTTTTTAAACAGATTTATAATCAAAGCACAAATAAACCTCATTTTTTTTCTATAATCAGAACTAAAGACCATACCTCTGAAGCTTGCTGCTGTACCCTTTGTGTCTCCATCTTGGACAGCAGCTTCTTCTAAAGTCTGCAGTGCCTTTTGTTGATCCTCCTCTTTTTGTTTTGACCGCTCTAGCTGCTTGCTAAGTCTCTCAGCTTCTTCTTTCAGTTGCTGAATGTCAATCTGAAGTTTTGTCTTTGCATTTCTCTCTCTCAAAACCAGCTCTCTTAGCCTGGAAAAACATACACAGAGACTGTGCATTCACAATCTTTGCCACATTTAAAATTAAAAAGTGAAATTATTTAGGCATCCAAAGTTTTATGTATGAAGAGATGCCAAAATAATTCTTTATAGCTTTGGATACTCAGTGGAAGACATCACGTGAAACCTCAGTTTGTGTTTCCAAAACATACCAATAGGCAAGCCATGCTTTAATACTGTTTGCTTTCTTTTTCCATCGTCCCAGAATTCAGTTTCTTAAGCTGACTCCCATCTCCATGGTGCAGCAGCCTCCAGAGATGAAAGGCCAACCTTAACTATGGTTTGCCAATTCAGATTTCACACCAAAACACAGTTATGCTCCTTTAACCATAGTTTGGCATGGTGTCTGAATCGAGCCATTTATTGATTAAACAATAAACCAAGTTCCTTAGAGCATTTCTCACCCTCCCATCCCTAACAATGAATTGTATTCATAATTTAGTAGAACTGAATGCTGAAGTTTTTAAGTTGGGGAAGGCACTTTTCCGAAGGACACTAAGAAACACTCAAAAGTTCAGGAGATAGAACTGTAAATATTTAACTCAGGTTTATTCATGCCTCAGAATACTAGGTAGATATTGCCATGACTATGGCATTTAACTTTGTGCAGACTCAGCATAGAACTTGTGGAAGAATCTCTATTGCTGTATCCTGAGCAAAACTACTGATCCATCTAACCCAGTTTTGTTTATGCTAACTTGCAGAGGCTCTCCAGGGTATCAGAAAGGATTCTCTCCCATCTCTACCTGGAGAAGACAAGGATTGAACCTGAGACCTTCTGCATGCAAAGCATGAACTCTATCACTGAGTGATAGCCTCTTCACAAGTATAAATCCATTTTCCTCTTAGCAAGATCCAGGTATGTCCATTAGAGCTGTGCATATTCCATGAAGCACAACCCCCCCCCCCCCCCCATTTATACTGGATGCCAAGTCAGCATTTCAACTTCTATTTTCCTTAAGAAAAATGGATGCTTTCTTATAGCTGCAGAGGTAAGCATAAAAGGATGTGGAATACGCCAATTATTCAAGTGACAAAACTTCCCCCAAAGTTGGTTGCAAACTGTAAAGGAAGTTAATAGCAAACAGATCATGGTGTGTTTTGTGTGGGCATGTTCTTCATATCTCCTGATGTTTAAAATGTGATGTTGTAGAAGTAATATTCCTTTTACAAAGTATCACTAAACAAGGCATATAGGTTTTGTGGAGAATCATTAGTTATTCATTATGTTCAAAGGGCTACAAGAGTTAACAAGTGTTTTTCAATTGCACTTCAAATTGCTAGAAGGAAACGTCAACTGAAAGTCTATAGTCTGAAAGGCACTGGGAGTTACTGATTTGCAGATCAGTCTACATGCACCAACTAGAATTTGTTGCATTTTACTTCTCTAAAGGGTCTTACTCTGCTACCTGAAAATATGCAAGTGAAAAAACTGGTTAAGGGCACAATTGTATCGATTGTGCCCTCGCTGCTCAGAAGTCTCCAAACTTGGAGCCAGCAAGGAAGGAGGAGCAGCAGAGGCGATCTTTGCCTCCTCATCCTCAGTCTTTGGCCATTTTTGCTAGACGGGCCTTTGGAGGGGGAGGGAAGGAGGCTGGAGGAAGCTAAAGATATCTCTGTCCTGGCCTCTCTGGTCTTCTCCCCTCCCCACCCACCAGAACACCCCATTTCGTCCTCTTCCACGGTTGCTTTTCCGACCTTGGGAGGGCAACCGGTGTGGTTCTTTCCACATCGGCTGCGAGAGGGCAGAGGAAGGAGGTCAGCTCTCCAGCTCCCCCTTCTGAGGTCAGAGCAATGTCTCCATCCTCAGAGGTTTTTCTAAGCAATTCTATAGTCCCTGAGACACTCTCCCAGGGACCATAGGATTGCTCTCTAAATCAACTTCTTAAAAAAAATCATTGGAACTTGCTGGTTCCTTACCTATCCGTTGTATACACAGCCATACTTTGAATATTCTTTTCTTCTTTTGCTTGGCTCTGCAGGTCTTTGATATTTTCACTGAGTTTCTTTTCAGCTTGTTCAGCCTTCCATCTCTTCTCTCTCTCCTGATCCAGTTCTTGAATTAGTGCCTGAACAAGAGGGAGATAATTTCTAAAGATGAAGCTACAAACACAATCAACTAGTTTGATAGCTTTGATAGGGTTGCTTGCTTCTGTTGTAAGAGGAAAGGTAGATGTAGAGAGTGTGTGTGTGTGTGTGTGTAGGGGAGGGGTTGATAGGTACCTCATTTGTAACCCCCAAAGATATCAAGCTATATAGCCATTACTCTGACTAATGCCGGCTGCTACACCAGAGAAAAGGTTTAAAAACTGGGGTGCCAAATAGCCAAGGCAAACAGCTTTCCACTAATGACTTCCCTCAACTCCAGCGATCTTGGATCAGGACTGCTGAATGAGAGATGCTTTAACCTCCCGCAGTGATCCCAGTGCTGCTGAGATTGTCGTTTCCCTGCTGCTAATATCCCTGCATGCTGAGTGGGGATATATAAGTCAATACACGTATGCATTGTGTACAGCCCTTAACCTGCCAGTGCATGCAGCCCTCAGGGCCCAAAAGGTTGTCCACCCCTGCAGCTGAGTGTTGGCATCATAAGCTAGGAGGCTGTTTCTGAAATTATTTCTACAGGTGCATTTCTGCGGATCTGCTAGTGATATCTGAAAGCTTCACTACATAATCAGATCCAGCCGCAAGAGATCCTGAGCTCAATAGACCAACATCTAGAACACTCCCAACAGCTTGGATCCTAGCTAGGCTTTTGTGAAGGAACAGGCTCTTTCCATTCACTGATGGGACTGAGATCCAGCAGAGGATCCTGCAAGCAGAAGGCGCAGGTAATTTTTGCCGATTCCCTCCTTCCCATTCCTCCCTAACATTGGGCAGCCTCTACCTCACTCTTCCCAAGGGTCCCCTAGAGCAAATTTTCGGGGGCTTAAGGAGAAATTAGTGAAAGCTGCCTCCCCACGCTAGTGGGAATATCCTGTGAGCAGAACCCTATTAACAAGAGCAAACTCAGGATCCCAAACATTGTCATTTAAAGTCTAGGGGTTCTAATCTCTACTTTGAAGAAAAGTTAGAACAACATTTAAATTGAACTTTATATTAATGCTGGTTTCTGTGGGAAGTGTGAAAACCATGTTAGCCCATATTACCTTGAAATTAACAAATTAAAATATATTTACCCTATAAGTAGACTCTTCTTGAGTACTAGAAACCAAACTTTTTAGGTTTTTCATTTGACTTTTCTGCCCACCCAATTTCTTGGGTGATTGCCCCACTATTTCCAGGCTTGGTATTTCTGAAGCTGGACTTGAATTTTCTTCTTCTTTGACTTGGGATGATTGCTTTTTTGACTTTATGCAAGTCTGC
This sequence comes from Shinisaurus crocodilurus, assembly GCA_021292165.1. Lineage (NCBI taxonomy): Eukaryota > Metazoa > Chordata > Lepidosauria > Squamata > Shinisauridae > Shinisaurus > Shinisaurus crocodilurus. Next base: position 188,227,246 of record CM037880.1, on the reverse strand, counting down.
TCTTCTCCCCTAAAATGGCACAGGAATTAAGTTCACATACACACAGCCAGCTATGTACTAGAACACAGCAATATCTTGGATAAAAACTTTCAGACATTAACAAATGGGTGACATTTGTAAAGTGCCTCCTAAATACATAAGAGAGAGAGATTACAGTTAAAGTTTGTAAAAGTGGGCCTGCAGAGCAGCATCACAATTTGATGGTTACAAATTGTAACCAAGATGCAGTTATCTAAAAGTAGCAATTGAATTTTCAGTGCTTTTCATACATATCAGCTTCATTTATTTTCTTCTTTTTAATACTTTCAGTACCCAAGCTACTCTCCAACTGAACTAAAAAAATTATTTAAAAATTCAAGAGAACCATCAACAAGGATGGCTATCCAGCCTGCTCCTAACCATATTTACAGGGAAACCAAGTTACATTCAACTATGGAACTTATTTCCAAAACAAACTTTCTAGGATTTTCTGCCATCCAAAGTGATCTCACAAAAGATTGAATAGGTACCTATTAGATGTACATAAGCAGAAAATTACAACAAGATTCTATGCATGTCTACACAGAAGCAAGTCCCACTGAGTTCAATGGGGCTTATTTCCAAGTAAGCGGGCATAGGATTGTATGTGAATCTGGAAGTAATCCTAGCTGAACTGAGATACCTGTCTGAGATTTTGCCTCTCCGGGAACGGGACCTGGTAGATAAAGTTGCTTTTCGATTACTAGGGAACCTGCTTCTTTTTGACACCTTTCTGTTTTCTTTTCCACTTTCACCATCACTCTCTGAAGTGAGATCAGTCTCTCTTTTGGCTTTCAGAACATTCAGAGCAATGCCAACTTTTGAAGAATTAGCCACCTAAAAATAGAAGTATTCTTTCAGAGTTCATTTCTACTTGATCTTCAGACTCATCAGTTTTAGACAGAAAGGTCTCTAGCCAGAGGGGGAGATTACACCGGAAGCCACTTGTAACAGGGTATCTGTGAAAATGTATTCACCTCAGAAGAAAGAAGAGTCCATTATTACTTCAAGCAGCAGTTGTAAGGGACCCATTCCCTCAAGGGCCCCAAGCTCCTGAGCTGTGAGCTTCAGCACTTTCCACTCAGACACACACTAACACACTAGTGCCACTTTGTGATGTACATGACTCATACTGCACTCCAAGGCCTGTTCACACTGCCATTATGGGACTATGGAAGCTAAAGTGGCTTGTTCATCACACTCTGCCTGAGGTCATAGAACACAGGTCAGTATTCATTCAAATAGCAGTCGTAGGAGCCAACACAAGAAATACAAGTCAGGTGCAACCAAATGGGAAAGAAGAGAGCCAGTTGTTTGAGGTAAGTAGATTAGCTGTTTTATCACAGGCTCTAAGCCAGCCTTCCCCCAATCTCATGTCCTCCAGATGGATCCAATTTCATCTCTCATCAACATTGGCCATGCTGGCTGGCTGATGAGTTGTAGTCCAATCCAGCTGGAGGGCACCAAATTGCAGGAAGGCTGGTCTAAAGTATAGGTACAGAACTTATAATGGACATCGTTCAGTTCTGAGGTTTGATATGCAGTTGTAAGCACTCTGAATCACTGGAGAAGCAATGTATAGGATGCGGCATAGAAAACATCATCAGTGACTAGTGCCATCAGAAGTGAAGGAGAAAGGATCCAGCTGCCCCCCGCCCCTTCCCATTTGTTTCAGACTGGTACAAACTAAAACGGAGTTTACTGTATCAGAGTAACCCGCCAGAGACTGCCAAGAGATGGGTGACATAGAATGTGCATCTAAGACACTACTCCATCTTGCATAACTGCAAATGGCCATTACTACTAGATCTATTTGGAATTTTCAATATTCTCCTGATCGTTCAGTTCTGAGGTTTGATATGCAGTTGTAAGCACTCTGAATCACTGGAGAAGCAATGTATAGGATGCGGCATAGAAAACATCATCAGTGACTAGTGCCATCAGAAGTGAAGGAGAAAGGATCCAGCTGCCCCCCGCCCCTTCCCATTTGTTTCAGACTGGTACAAACTAAAACGGAGTTTACTGTATCAGAGCACAAAATTAGCCTTATACAGTCACATGGTGCAAGTGTATCAGATGTAAATACACCAACATATAAACATTTGCCAAGCTGGAAAGGAAAAACATAAAAACGTGTTACCTTGTCCAGGAGGTGCGATATCTGATCCTCCAGTTTCTTTATTCTCATGTCACTCTCGAGTTTAATTCTTTCTGCCTCGGAAGAAGATATGACCTCAGTGGAAGAGCTAGCAGTGGGCCAGGTTGGTATATTTGCACGTCGGCGAAACTGAGCTAACACCTGATCAATACGGGGTGTCATCACTGGCAAATCAGTCCAAGCCTATTGAAAAGAAAAAACAAATTATAAGTGGTATAAAGAAAAACACACACTGCTTCATGCTTTCAGACAAAAACAAGACGACATAGAAGTCACAGCACCTCGTCTTCATCTACAGGAGAACTGGATGAAGCCAAGCAGTCTAAAAGACCTTCTAAGCACTTCAAATCTGATGGGTTTGCTTCCACCAGGTTTATTGGTTCACCAAATATATTCCTTCCATCTAGGATTGTTAGCTGGGGTAAAGCCTGAAGCAGGATCTCTCTGTAACCTTAAAACAACAGAGAAGATATTATTTCCAATGCTTCATTCTCAAGATCTGTGAAAGTGCTGCAAATTCGCCTCATTATAAACATTATCTGAACATTCCATTATCTGAAAAAACACTGCTCACTGAAGAATTAAATTAAGCGTTTGGAATTTCCTGATAGGAGAAAATCTCTTCTACTCAGAGAAGGGCTGTTTCTGACCTGGCGGAAGAAGTATCTCTGTCTCCGTCTCTCTCTCACAGACACACACACACAATCCAAAGCCATTCTCCTGCTTCGACAAGCTCTTTATCAAGACCTTTTTATGGCCCACTAGATTTAGCCCACAACCATACATTGTGCAGACCATTCTTACCTATTTTGGCACACACTGGATTACTTTTTCCATGCTTCTCTAAAGAAAGATTGGTCAGGTACTGTAATCCACTCAGGCACTGGAGTAAATGGTTAATATTACCAATACAATTGCTGTGAAGCTCAATGTGACTAATTTTACAATTAGCTCCACGGAGATATAAAAGTCCTGTAAAGATTAGATGCAAGATGTGAAAGTAACATTTCCAAGAGGCGCCATCACCATACTATTAAATGTGATTGTATTAAACTAGTAAAAGAATCAAGAATAAAACACTTCCAGTCTCTCTGTAAAATACTCCAGATTTACATTATTAGCACATTGTTAACTATATCTAGAGCGGCAGGAATTATAGTGCAAAACAAGCCTATCCCAACCATTACAAGCCTTGTTTATCCCAAAACAAGCCTATCCGAGTTCTAATCCCCACTTGGCCATGAAACTCACTGGGTGACTTTGGGCCAGTCACTGCCTCTCAGCCTAACCTACCTCACAGGGTTGTTGTGAGGATAAAATGGAGAGGAGGAGGAAGATTATGTAAGCCGCCTTGGGTTCCTTGCAGGAAAAAAGGCGGGGTATAAATATAATAAATAAATAATAAATTAGGCAAGTCACCTCAAGCGGCAGGATTTGGAGTACCATTAAAGGATAGTAAACTGTCGGTTTATCATTAGATTATTATCACCCAGGGGGAGATACCATTTGAATTGGAAGCCCTATTCAAATCCCAAGTTCCTTGATGAAGCTACTAGAACTTTTTTCAGTGGGACATGTGCTTTAAAAGTAAACTTTACACTAGACTGTTTTGTAATATAACTCTTGGTGAATTAAGTTTTGCAGACATTTTATTAAACCCCGTCATTCTCATTCAAAATACAATATGGCTAAATAATTCCTTTACAGCAGGCTGCAACCAAGATTTAAACTCCCAACTCAAACTAGCACATTTCTTAGAGGTTTCTACAAAAGACTGTAATGCTACACTCAATTATCTGAGAGTAAGTCCCATCAAATTCAATAAGTTTTACTTCTGAGTAGACTACATAGGACTGAGCTGAAAATCTTTTTTACCTGCGAGGTCATGTATGCGGTTGTAAGACAAATTTAATTTCGTTAAGTTAAATAACTTTTCCAGTCCTGGGGGAAGAAAAAGGTAAAAAAATAAAGATTAAATGACTATACAAAATGGATAAAATATGAATAATATATATGTAAGCAAGCAAGGAGGAACTGCACCTAAGGATGTCAGAGAAATCCACAACAACAGATTCAAATGAGTTTGGATTTCTACGAATCCGACCTGCAGATTCTGCAGGGGTCCGGCTTTTTCCAAGTCATGCAGATTCTGCAGACTTGCGGACTGGTTTTCACTGGGGGGAGGGATTTGTGCAAATCCGCATTAGCACAAGTGCACATTTGCACTAATGCGCAATTGTGCAAATCCACATTAGTTAATATGCATTAGTGCCAATTCGCGTTAGTCAGCATTCCATGGCCACTGAGCATGTTCAGTCCTTATCAGGCTGTTTGGGTTGCTTTTTGCCTCCTTAGGTTTTTTTCCTATATGTTTTTTTGCTTTGCAAATCTCGGGGATTCCCCCACACCTACTGATCCCACCCTCTTGCACATGGATGGTGCTGTTTTGGCTAAAGAAGGACCAGCACTCAGGGAATTGAGATTGCTATTAGTACAGAGAAAATAATGTCACAATAATTGTAGGCCCCCCCCACAATTTTTTGGCTGGCCTTGGTAGCCAAGCCAGAATTTATGGCCACCAGGACCCTGCACCTCCCCCTGGCCCTGGCCTGGTGTTGTGCCTCAAATTCTGAGGCCCAGGACAATCCCCACTCCCACCCCCGCTCAACTTGGGAGCTGGGAAAGAGCTTGTGTTGGCAATGGGGTGGCATGGCACTCAGCTTGGCAGCCCAGCACTAGAATAGGAAGCACAACCTTCAAATTCAGTTTGAAGCTGGAGAAGGCAGGGATCTTCCTTGCAGTTGCTCTGCACTTCAGAGCACGTTGTAACTGCAAAGACGAAACCTACCACAGTTCCAAGCTAGAGCTCTTTTGTCACACTTGCCAGAGGGCAACTGGACACTCGCCATGGTAAGCAGAGTTGTGGACCCTTGAACAATTAGAATCTCAGAGCAGGCACAGACAAAGAAGTGTTGTTCAAAACACTGTTATTTGTAAGAGTGCATGGCAGTGTTTAAACCAGCTTTCAAGCAATATGCACAATGAAATGTAAAACAGAAGGTGAAAAGTGTGTTTTACCAGAACTCTTGAATTAAGCTTTGGAAAGTTCATGAGACATGGGGTTGGATGCAGGGGGGATTCCAGTAATGAGGCACTTCCCCACCAGAGGAATTGGGGCAGTGGGTGGGGGGAGCCAATTTTCACTGGCTCCTCCTTTCCCTGTAGCCTCCTAAAAAGCTTCCCCAGAGGGTTGAGGGAGCCTCCAGAGCAGTATGGGAGGTGGCACTGGGTGCTGCAGGGGGAATGGGCAAAAATCACCTCCCCGCTTCTTCCAGTGGGGATCCTCTGCTGAATCTCGGTCCCACCCTCAAACAGCAGGAGCCCTTCCATTCGCAGGACAGCAAGCCTAGATCCAACCCACTAAATGCAACATTTACTAACAGAAAAACAATCTAACCAAGGACTAACCTTCAACTTTTGTTATTAAGTTACAAGCCAAGTTTAAGGTGCGCAGATTAGAGAGGGAACTTAACCCTTCAATCCAATGTATGCGGTTTGATGACAGATCCAGATGCTGTAAGTTCAACATGTGGTCAAGCCTTTCAATCCTGGAGATCTGGTTACAGTGCAAGTTGAGTGTGTGAAGTTCCGAACTTAAAGGTAATTCTGCTAAGCTACAAATGAAAAGCATGTGACATTAGGATATAATATTTTTTTTACAAACTGAAGTTTAAGAAGCAGAAGCAGTAGAAGCAGCATTTATGTGACACATATTAAGTGTTCAAAGCACACAGCAACTCTTACGCCAGTTCTGCAAGGTAGGTCAGTATTTTCATTATTCTGTGAGAAAAACAGCATTTAAGAAATCAATTACCATGTCTCAGGCTTGCATACATACTCTGGCTCCTTAGTACTAAGCATGCAGATATAGCCTGCAATTGCTTGAGGACAAGAGCTGGGACAGGCAACCTGGCTCCTTCTGGATGTTTTGGATAACAACTCCCATCATCCCTGAACACTGGCAATGCTGGCTGTTGATTGGAATTGTAGTCCAGAACACCTGAAGGGTGTCAGGTTGCGCACCTCTTAAGTGTGGTGTGTGGTTAGTGTTCCACTTAGACTGGAAGACCGAAGTTCAAATCCTCACTCAGCTGTGAAACTCACTGGAGGAACTTGGGCCAGTTCCCCTCTCAGCCCTCCCTCACAGGGTTGCTGTGAGAATTAAATTAAATTAAATAATACTCCCATGTATTTTCATTCCACCCTTCCTTTAAGGATCTCACAGCAGCATATTTGGTTTTCACCTAATTGACTGATTGATATATAAATTAATCATACATACACTGTTTATCTTCACAACAATCTCATCAGTTAAGTTAGGGTGAAGAGAGGACCATGGTCACTCAGTCAGCTTAACATTTGAGTGGTCTCCCTTGCCCTAGTCCAGCCTCCCCCAACCCAGTGCCCTCCACTGTTTCTTCCCTGCAACTGGTACTTAGGGTCATACTACCACTGAACTTAGAGGTTCCATCTTGCCATCATAACGAGTAGCCTAGCCATTGGTAAGACTTTTTCTCCTCCACATATTTGTCTAATCCCCTTTTAAAGCCATCTAAGCCAGTGGCTAGTACCACATCCATCCTGTGACAGCAAGCTTAATAAATTATATGTTGTGTAAAGAAGCACATCTTTCTGTCTCAAATCTCCTGGCAATCAGTTTCTCTCTCACAAATGTAAGTAAGGGCACTCTACACATGCTCTACACTCCCTTCTATCTTTCTTCACATGTCCAAGATTTCAGAGCTAAACCTGGACAAAATGGCTGGAGCAGTATCAACAGCCCCTCCCTTTCATCCATTATGGAGGGGGCAGCATAACTTCTCTTGCCCCGATGATGTAGCCACGTTACATCTGTTGCAGTATCCACAAAAGCGTATGTCGGAATAAATTAATTTGTCTTTAAGGTGCCACAGGACTCTTTGTTGTTTTCACTTGCCCTGGTATCCCTGCAGCCTAGGAAAAGAGAACACTAAGCTATGGAAAGAAAATTTGTGTGTTCCCCTAAAGCTCTTTGACTTCTTAATGTGGCTTTGGTTTTTTGTGCAAAGAAACCATAATTTGGCCTCTGGGGGTTGATGCCTTTTAAAAAAATGGGATCTCATTTCTTTCTAACCCATGCAATGCTATTTTGCAAAGTAACTCCAGAAGCATCACCACTGTGCTTTCTCTCTAACTATGGGATGGGCCTTTTCCATAAAAGAGATCTGGGCAGAGCATTTGCCTTCCCCAATCTAGTGTCCTCCAGGTGTTTTGGACTACAACTCCACACTGAGAGGCAGCATGGTGTAGTGGTTAGTGCTGGACTGGGACTCTAGAGATCCAGGTTCTAGTCCTCACTCAGCCATGAAACTCACTGGGTGACTTTGGGCCAGTCACTGACTCTCAGCCTAACCTACCTCACAGGGTTGTTGTGAGGATAAAATGGAGAGGAAGCGGAGGATTCTGTAAGCCACCTTGGGTTCCTTGCAAGAGGGGAAAAAGGCAGGATATAAATGAAATAATATTAAAAATAATTAAAACTCCCTTCAGCCCAAGCCAGCAGGGCCAATGGTCAGGAATGCTGGGAGTTGTAGTTCAAAACATCTGGAGGGCGCAAGGTTGGGGAAAGGCTGGAAGGAGAGGCTGATCCAGACTGAATCGTACTTAATGTATGACTACACTCATACAAAGAGCAAACCCACTGAAATAAATTGGACTTGTTAGCCATGACTAACTTCAGCCCTATTGATTTCAGTGGGTCTACTCTAAGTATGACTAAATCGAGAGCCAAGCCGGGGTGCGTCATATTATGCGAGCCGTTCACCTTTTGATGCCTTTGTCCATGAGACTGAGCTCCCCTGAACCTGCTTCGGGCTCCGCCATTCCGCTCCCGTGGACGCTTCCCTGCCTGCCACCCACTCTCCCCCACCCCCTGCAGCTAACTCGGCCGCGGCGCTTGCCGCCCTCCCCTTTAAATCCCTCCCACCGCCCCGTCCTCGCCCGTGACCGGCCCAACGGCACCGCTAGGCATGACGGGAGGGTTGCGACTCCTACAGGCAAGTAAAGTCCTAGAGAGGAAGGGGTGGGGGAGGAGAAAGAGGCGTGCTCGCAAAATGCCACATAGAGGTAGAAAAGGGGAAGAGGGAGCCTATAAAGTTGTTTCGTGCCATAGGTTCGCCATCACTGGCTTAGGAAGGTCCGCTAGGCGAGGCGGCATCTAGGGGACCGTGAAGCTAGAAAGTTATTATAGAGTTGTACACACACTTTCTTACAGTGCTGTTTGATTTGAGATCTCTATTTTTCACTGCTAGAGGGGGGAAACCCAGCGCGTCTGTGCAGAGATGAGCGAAGCACAAAACCCAAGCATCTGCGTGCAAAGGAGCGCTGCCTTTGAGCTGGGAACGAGACTGAGGGGGCAATTTATATATAGTCGATGCAACCTGAGGTGTGTTTTGTATGGATTTTTTTTTTTTTTAATCCAAAACAACCACCATCAGAAAATCACTTCCAGTGTAATATTTTAGTAACTAACAATCCTGATTGGTGTACAAAAGGGTGGCTACAGTGTATTAGATGTTTTTAAGTGTTAGGTGTTCTTGTACACAACACTGGACTACAGTGGTGGGATGTTGTAAATTGAAATTACTGACTCTCAGTTTCCGCCACCACACAACCTGAATTGGGAAAACATCTGACTCAGAATCAATAATGAAGGCTAGAGGAGTTACTTCAGCCTGAAGTGGAAAGATTGTAACTGTTTATAAACTAAGTCAGCACCTGAATATATCTTATGCTTCCATCTGTAAAAAATAAAGTTGGTTTTGTTTGAATGTTAACCCTTAGTGTGAGAGTGAGTGACTAAGGGAGGGAACACACACACATCAGAGAGTAATCTGGGTGAAGAGAGAAGAAGGTGGCATGGCAGCTAGGGAAATAACTGAATTCAGGTCATTACCCTGGTTAGCCCAAGGCCGTTGGGGCCCAAGGCTTGTGGGGAGAGGGGAGTGCCCCAGGCAACTGCTGGTGTGTCTCTGAGGGATTGGGAAGGGGAGCCTGAGTGAAAGAGGCTGAGCGTCTTCTGTGAATCCAGGTGGGAGGCAAGCAGGATACCTGAGGGGAACATAGTGACCTGGGTGTGGGGCCTGAGTGTAAGGGCCCACAGCTTGAGCAAGGGCGCTGTACAAAACAAAAGAGTAAAGTGGCTAAAACACCAGACAAACATGCTACTGAGGGCTTCCATGAGTGTGGGGCAGAGGCGGGTATGTGGCAGTGTGTGACATACCCGCCTCTGGCTGGGGAATGCTGGGAGTTGTAGGACTTTTTTTTCCTGTCTAAACATGCATAGGATTGCACTTTAAATGATTTGGAGAAACAAAAGTTTGGGGCGCATCTATTTCATGAAACTGTATTTCCTCAAATCACTGGGTCATTTCCACAAACATTTGGTTGAATCACTGTTTCCTTCCCCCCACCCCCGCGCAACCCCAGGCCCTGGCTTTGCTTTTCCAAAGAAACAAAGAACTTAAAACTCAGAAACTATCTGACGTAGAGGACTCTGTTACATATGTGCAAAATAGAATCAAAGCAATCAGCCAGTATGAGAAAGAAAGACTGCCTCAGATAAGGTAGAAGAAATTCTGGCCATGGATGGAGGACAGACTGATGGACACTGAAAGACCTCAAACGTAGATTAGGAATTAAGTGAATGTATTAGTTTAAGTTAGTGTAGATCTATAACTGTATTAGTTAGGAAATCTTGAAATTTTGGTGGCGAATTTGTAACGCGTTTTCGCAGCGGGTTGTAAATAATATTGTTTTTAGTAGCATGATTTATTTATAATAAAAATCTATTCCTAAAAAAAAATCTATTCCTAATTTCAACTAATTTACAGTACAAGCCTGTTCATATAAACTCAGAAGTAAGCTTCACTGAGTTCAACAGGACTTACTCCAAGGTAAGTGTGCATAGGATTGCAGCCTTAATTTGGAAACACATTGGGACACGGTAGAGGTGCAGAACTGTCATTTATTAAGACTTGGTCAAATTTTTTGTAAGGACCTGGTTAATCATCAGCACTTTTCTTGTTAAACTTAAAAGGATAAGAGTCTGAAATGACCTCATAAATCATTCAAGTAGTGTTTCGCTGCACCCAGGGAAGGAGAGAAGAAAATTAATGTCTTCAGGTTACTAACTGTTCTCTTTGAAAAACAGCAAAAGGGGGGGGGGGGGAGTCATGCAGCAAAACCAATGTGAACAGGTTAAGGAAGGAAATAAGAACAAAAACAGCAAGATGCAGCTGGAAAGAACCATAGGATATTTTGAGGGAGTCAGCTTTATAGTGGGTACAATTGTAGGTGCGGGGATCTTCGTCTCCCCTACTGGAGTGCTGAAATATTCTTTGCTCAACGTTGGCGTTGCCTTGATAATCTGGACTGCTTGTGGCATCATATCTTTGATGGGTGCTCTCTGTTATGCAGAGCTTGGCACTGCGTTACCATTTTCAGGAGGAGAATACAGCCACATAAAGAGAGCACTTGGCTCTCCACTGGCTTTCGTCTTTATGTGGACATCGATGTTCAACAAACCAGCCTCAAATGCTGCTCGGGCCTTGCTCTTTGCTGAGTACGCTACTCAGCCTTTCTATGGCGTATGCCTGGCCCCAGAAGTGCTAAAGAAATGTCTGGCTTTGGCCATTCTCTGGTTTCTCGGGATCCTCAACGGTCGAAGTGTCAAGATGGCTGCTTGGGTGCAGACTGTTTTTACCATCCTGAAGATGATGGCTCTGTCTGTCATTGCGATTGGTGGAATCGTCCTGTTGATCAGAGGAAGGAAAGAGAACATAGTGAGGTTTGAGAATGCTTTCAGCTCAGAAATCCCCGATGCCGCGCAGATTGCAGAAGCATTTTTCCAAGGGCTCTATGCCTATGGCGGCTGGTGGTCTCTCAATTATTTGGCAGGTACATCTCTCATTTTCTCTTGTCAATTGGCAGTTATGTTGTCTGCTGAGCCTTGACTATGTTATCCAGGCTCTGCACAAGTGTTGGTAACTTAACTGGTTTATTAATAGGGTTCTATATAGCTTCTTGGCAGGGCTCTTAATACAGGCCTGGAGCAAGGATTGTCTAGGTGAAGGGAAGAGAGGGAGTGGGGAGCCTGCAGAACAGGTTGTTCTTAAGGGGACAGTGAACAATGAATTTACTGTTTGGCCATACCCTTATTAGGACCAACCAGGGCCGGATTAAGGCCAGCTGATGCCGTAAACACAGCCCAATAATGGTGCCCCCTCGGCCCTTCCATTGCTTAGCTGGCAAGACATTAAGACTCAGTAAGTGCTGAAGGTGAAATAAGACATTAAAAAACTCAGTTTTCTTCAAGGCCATCCCCCATGCCAGAACATACAACTATATTAAATATAAACTGTTTTTATTATATTTATTTAACACTGAATAGCAGCAAGCAATATAAGTCAATTACTTACCGTACTTATAACTAGGGCAACAGAAAGAAATACAGATTTCCATCACGGTTTTATGCATTTTTTAAATAAAACTGTTATAAGGAGAAAAATGCAAAAAAATTGCGGTACTCTGGTACTCTGTGGTGCCCCCCTTCCCTTGGTGCCCTAAGCACGTGCTTATATTGCTTAATGGTTAATCCAGGGCTGAGACTAACCACCATTCCACAAAATGTGCAAGCTTTTGAGTTCTCCAGGACTCTTCATTAGGTTGAGTACAACACAGCAGCCATTTAACATCTGCACAGAGTACAGAGTATCTGAACCCTACTGAAGTAAGGTTACCAGTTTATTTTTCAGCTGACTTCCTGTCTTCTTTACCACGCAGTCAATGAACGCACAGAGCAGCTGTGTGTTAGGTCAATTCGGGATCATTTTGGGCTATGTCAAAGTATCTTTATGGCTTTCCACCAGCTGTATATTTATATGTTTTGTAACACATTTTACCTCTTGCATGAAACTGTGCTTCCATTATTCACCATGCTGAAAATATTAATATTCCCAGAGTCTAAATGGGCATTGACCATGAACAATACAGAAAACAGACATTTGCTTTCATTTCATTTGTAAGTGGATAAAATCTTCTTTGCCAGCCTGATTTTTGTTCATTATATTAGCACTATCCAAAATAAAAGCAAGGGGGTTGTAAACCATGCAACTGGTATCTGAGCTAGGTGTTCTGTAAGAAATAAGCCCCTGGGTGCATAGCTCTGGTTGACTTCTGTTAGCCAGCTATAACAATGGCTTGTCACACAATCCTATGACACTGTTAGCCAAGCTAAGCTATAGAACTCCATTTGTTCTTCAGCAGCCCTCTCTTGCCTGGTGCAAGGAATGCGTTTTTGTGCCAAGAACAGGGCATTAAGATAAGGAACATGGTTGGTACATACCTAGAACATTCCAAGGTGGTGGTGAAACCTGTCTTTCGATTTATACCTGGTGGCAGCTGTTGCTGGGGAGGGCTGAAAAAAATCTAAGGGGTATAAATGTTGGAGGAACAGAGTTACGTAGGTCTTTGAACTTGCTCTGTATCTTCAAGACTGAACTTGGATCATCATGCACTGTCTTCATGACAGCTGTCGATTTGTCCAACTGGCTCTGAGGAAAGATCTGCTTAGCTGCATAGGTGCTGCTGTTAGGGGGTGGCCCACTAGGGCTGGAGCCCCAAATCTTTCATTTGGAGCCCCAGTCTCTGGAAGACCATCTGCCCCACCACCCTGCTGTCCATGGGCACTTGCTGAAATAAAGGTACAGGGGCCCTGATGATCTCTGTTGCATCTGATCCCCCTGGATTAGCTGGCTTTGTGCCAACATGTGCTTCACCTCCTGCTGCCTCCCCGTGAATCCTTCTGCCTGAGGTTTTTTTGCTCTCCTCTCCCCATTCCGTACCATCATCATCATCATCAGGCGATCACTCGTGACCGAGTAAGATTGTCTTCCGGGATAAAAGGAGGAAATTCTAAAGAAGATTGTGTAGACTCTAGCGATGGGTCCGTAAGTGACTGTGGAGGCCAATTCTAGATCCACACAGCTTCCCACAGTGAGGACACAGGTTACCAGATAGAAGATGGTCCTGTAAAGGATTCATTTGGCGTGCTTTTCGCTTAGCACGTTTCTCCCTTTCACCTTGCACTCGGGCTTCTTCAAAGTCCATGGAACCTTTGTGAAAGGCCAACCTCCATTTAGATCGTTCATGGGCCAGAGCTTCCCAGTTTTCGAGGTTTATATTGCATTTTTTTAGATTAGCCTTATGAACATCTTTAAACCTCTTATATTGACCACCGATATTCCGCTTTCCATCCTTGAGTTGGGAGTAAAGTAACTGCTTTGGGAGACGGCAGTCAGGCATTCGAACAACATGACCGGTCCACTGAAGTTGGCGTTGAAGGATCATTTTTTCAATGCTAGTAGTCTTTGCTTCTTCCAGTACACTGACATTTGTTCGCCTATCTTCCCAAGTAATTTGCAGGATTTTCCGGAGGCAACGTTGATGAAACCTTTCAAGGAGGTGGAAGTGACGTTTATAGATAGTCCATGTTTCGCAGGCATACAATAAAGTTGGTAATACAATGGCTTCATAAATTTATTTATTTATTTATTTATTATATTTATCAATCGCCCATCTGGCCGGTCACCCGGCCACCCTGGGCGATGTACAATTAAAATACAATAAAACACAATAAAACATAATAACTAAAACAATATAAAAAATTCTCATTAAAAACCTAACCCACCCCATATTCCCGCCTGAACAGCCATGTTTTTAATGCACGGCGGAAGCTCATCACGGAGGGGGCATGGCGAAGGTCACTAGGGAGGGAGTTCCATAAGATGGGGGCCGCCACAGAGAAGGCCCTCTTCCTAGTCCCCACCAGCCTGGCTGCTCTGGCTGATGGGATAAGGAGAAGGCCGTCCGTGGCAGACCTTGTTGAGCGGCCTACTTGATGTTGCTGGAGGCGCTCCTTGAGATAAGCTGGGCCGGAGCCGTGTAGGGTTTTAAAGGTCAAAACCAACACCTTGAATTCGGCTCGGCAAGCAACTGGTAGCCAGTGCAACTCATTAAGCACTGGCGTGATGTGATCACGCCGGCGGCTGCCCTTAATCAGGCGAGCCGCCGCGTTCTGTACCAGCTGAAGCTTCCGGACCGTCTTCAAGGGTAACCCCACGTAGAGCGCATTACAGTAGTCTAGGCGAGAGGAGACCAAGGCATGAACCACTGATGGGAGCAGGTGATTAGGAAGGTAGGGGCGCAGCTGCCGTATCAGATGGAGTTGATACAGCGCCGCCCGGCTCACAGCTGCCACCTGAGCCTCCATGGACAGCTGGGAGTCTAGAATGACCCCCAAGCTGCGGACCTGGTCCTTCAGGGGTAGATGTACCCCATTCAGCACCAGGTCAACATCCCCTAACCTTCCCTTGTCCCCCACCAGAAGTACCTCGGTCTTGTCGGGGTTCAGTTTCAGCATGTTCCTTCCCATCCAGCCAGCCACTGACTCCAGGCACTTGGACAGGGTCTCAACGGCCAACCTCGGTGAGGACTTAAAACAGAGGTAGAGCTGCGTGTCATCCGCATACTGATGACACTGCACCCCAAACCTCCTGATGATAGCTCCCAGCGGCTTGAGGTAGATGTTGAATAACATCGGGGAGAGGATGGAACCCTGCGGCACTCCACAAGTGAGCAGCCGAGGGTCCGAAGCCTCCTCCCCGAGAACTACCCTCTGATACCTTCCAGAGAGGAAGGACCGGAACCACTGCAATACAGTGCTTCCCAAGCCCAACCCCTCCAGACGGTCCAGGAGGATACCGTGGTCAACGGTATCAAAAGCCGCTGAGAGATCGAGGAGGACTAGAAAGGAGCATTCGCCCCTATCCAAAGCCCTCCTCATATCATCCACCAAGGCGACCAAGGCCGTCTCCGTCCCATGTCCAGACCTGAAGCCCGACTGGCACGGATCCAAATAATCGGCTTCATCCAAGTGTGCCTTCAACTGAGCACCCACCACCCGCTCGATCACCTTGCCCAGAAATGGTAAATTGGAGACTGGGCGAAAGTTGTTTAAATCCTGGGGATCCAAGGAGGGCTTCTTTAGAAGCGGTCTTATTACTGCCTCCTTGAGGGCTGATGGCATCACTCCCTCCTCGAGGGAGGCATTCACCACCGCCTTGATCCCCTCACCCAGTCTCTCCCTGCAGCTCATGATGAGCCAGGATGGGCAAGGGTCAAACAAGCAGGTGGTCGGCCTCACAGATGAAAGCACCTTGTCCACTTCATCAGAAGGAAGAAGCCGAAACCGATCCCACAAAACCGGTCTGCCATTGGCCTCCTCCCGCTCACTCCCTGTGTCCACGACGTACGATATCCCACTCCTAATCCGATCGATTTTATCTGCGAAGTGCTTCGCTAAAGCCTCACAGGAGGCTTTTGACTGTTCCAGTGGGTCCGGAGCGACTGGACCGACCAGACTCCGGACCACTTGGAACAGCCTCCTGGGGTTGTTTTGGTCCAGTGTTTTGGTCTTCTTACAAATATCCCGATCCTCGAACACTCTATGTTTCATTCGAGAAAATGCGGCACTTGCGGAGCTCAGACGATGCTGGATTTCACTGTCGATGTTAGCTGTAACAGAAAGATAGCTGCCAAGATAGAGAAAATGATCGACGTTTTCCAGTATTGTCCCGCCAAGCTGGATAGATGGCATCACCAAAGGATTGGCTTGCACTTGCTGATGAAGCACTTTGGTTTTTTTGATGTTAAGTGAGAGACCAAGTTTTTCGTATGCTTCTGCAAAAGCATTTAGGATAGTTTGGAGATCATCCTCTGAATGTGCGGAGACCACATTATCATCAGCATACTGAAGTTCCACAACGGAGGTTGTAATTACCTTACTTTTTGCTTTCAGCCTGCTGAGATTAAAAAGCTTTCCATCTGTTCGATATATAATTCCCACACCGGTGGGGAGTTTCCCCTCGACAAGATGTAAAACCATGGCGATGAAAATGGCAAATAATGTTGGGGTGATAACACATCCCTGTTTAACACCTGATCCCACTTTAAATGGGGCACCATGAGAGCCGTTGTTGTCCAAAACCGTTGCCGTCATGTTGTCATGGAGAAGTCGCAAGATATTCACAAATTTATTGGGGCATCCAATTTTCATAAAGATTTTTTTGCTCTCCTCTCCCCATTCCGTACCTTCCTTTATACAAATAGGAGTCTCCTTAGGAGACAGGGTTCTTTAAAGATACACACACACAGAGAGACTTTAGAGCAGTGTTCTCCAACCTTGGGTCCCCAGATGTTTTTGGCTGGGGCATGCTGGGAGTTTTAGGCCAAAAACATCTGGGGACCCAAGGTTGGAGAACACTGCTTTAGAGCATTTGTAAATTAGTATATGCTAATTTCTGCAAAAAAATTTCTTTTTGTCCAGTGGACTTGAGCCCCGGATCTTTTCAGTACATAGCACTGCCCCTGCTTAGCTGTAATTACTAACTGATGATGCGATCGCTGCAAATTCATTCTGTGCAACACAATGACCATCAGTGGCGTAGTGGTAAATTTTGAAGTGCAGGTGCTCATCATGACAGTCCCCATAGCCACACCTCCAAGGAGAGTCCAAAACCTCAGGCAGCTGTGTTGATCCATATCAGCAAACCAGTCCTAGCAGTTTTCATCTCCATCAGGAACAGGTCTTTTGTAAAACTGATGGGTCTTAATGGCCCATTCAAGACCAGGCCACCCCAAAATACTTTGTATTGCAACAGGGATTGCTCACAACTATATATTATTGCTGGGAAAATCCATTTCCCCCCAGCTGCTATGAAGACTGCAGCTAAGCTCAGACAGAATAGGGAATTTTGAGGGGTGGGGGTGGGTGTGGGTGGCAGATGACATTGTTGTCCCTGCTAAGCCAAAAGTGCCTGTGCTGCATCCCTGCAAGCCCTGGCTCCACTATACAGTACCATTGAACCATGATCCAAAACTGCACAAAGCTTCAATGCACACACTGAACTCTGCTGGAGCAGTGGCAACCCCACTATCTTCCATTTCAGGCAATGCTCTACGTTTGGAACATTCCAGACACTGGAGATCATAGAATCATAGCAAAGTAGAGTTGGAAGGGGCCTATATGGCCATCGAGTCCAACCCCCTGCTCAATGGCTGGGTTCAGACAACACAGTGACCCACACTCAAGGGTTGAGTGTGGGTTGTCATTGGACTGTGGGTTGTTGTTGAAATGTGGGTTATCGTGTTGTCTGAACCCAGCTGTGATAACAAACCATGGTTTGTTAACCACGAACAACCCACAGTTCACAACCCAACAACAAACCAAGGGTTCTCTTCATGGGTTGTTCACCGACACTCAACCCATACCCAACCCTTGAGTGTGGTTATCGTGTTATCTGAACCCAATCAATGTCATAGACCTTATTTGCATCAGATCTCTACACTAACCCAGACCTGCTTGCTTGGAGTTGCTATAGAAAATAAAAACATATTTGTGCCAGCCCCTGATCATCTAATTTCCCCCGGTTTTAGTTTTATAGTATAGGGAAGCATTTTGCAAGGATCAATATGCTACCCGGAGGAGAATAAGCCAGTGAAGAAAGGAATGAACAAGGAAACATAAGTGGACGCCCCATGAGTGGCTTAAATTCAGCTTTTTGCAGACCCTACTGGATAATTTGAAACAAATTGCCATAGTCGTGTTAGCTAGAAGCAAGCTATAAAAGTAAATAAAAAGCTGTCTCGGATTCTCAAGATTCAGTGCCACTTATCAAATTTTATTCATGATGGAAAATCATATAAAAGAATAGCCATGAGCTTAGCAAATAATTATGATGCATGCTTTTTTTCTTTAACAAATGGATGTATTGAGTACTTTGTACATTATGTATTCCAGAGGAGGTTAAAAACCCCAGCAGAAACATTCCTTGGACTGTGATGACTGCACTTCCTTTAGTAACGGTGTTTTACTTGCTGGTAAACATTTCATACCTGACAGTTCTCACTCCAAAGGAAGTTGTTTCCTCAGGTATGATTACTGGTTTGCATTCTTGATTCAATAAAAGCTTTGATAATACCTACAATCAGGGCTTTTTTTCTGGTGGAACTCACCAGAACTGAGTTCCAGCACCTTTTCTTCTATTAATTGCATTACAATTTAATCGCCATCTACTCCCGAGGAAATGTAATCCAAGAGTTCCGGTACCCTTTTCTCCAGAAAAAAAGCACTGCCTACAATAGATACAGAACAGAATTCACGAGACAAGGCAAGGTCTTCGTCTTCTAAACCTAATCGAAGCAGAGCATTTGATGTGTATGCGTCATTCCCTACTCATGGTTGTTTATGGGTTCTTTAGACGATGTCATGAACCTCCAGTGCTCAGATCTCAATTCTGTGACAAAACCGAAAGTAAAGGCGGGGTATAAATATAAATAAATAAATAACTAAATAATAAATTATTACATTTATGAATCGCCCATCTGGCCGGCCACCCAGCCACCCTGGGCGATGTACAGCTAAAAAAAATACAATAACAACACAGTATAAAAACAGTATACTTTTTTTAAAAAAAAAATCCTAACCCACCCCATATTCCCACCTGAAAAGCCATGTTTTTAAAGCCCGGCGGAAGCTCATCACGGAGGGGGCATGGCGAAGGTCACTAGGGAGCAGATTAACAGCCTTGTGTAGAAAAGCCCTTTCACCACAATCATATAAGCTCACTTAAATGCACATGTCATGATTATGAATACGGTTGAAGATGACAAAACAACAACAGCATAGAAGCATTTGTGGATGTGTTTGATTAAAGCCCCATTTAGTAATTTTGGGAAGGAGTACATTTAAAATTGCCATTTTTTTTAGCCTTTTACAGATCAGAAGTAAGGGATGTAGCATGAAGCAAAAGCAGCAAGACTAGTTATGCCATGTTTTAAAGGCAGCTGCAAACATGCAAGTAGAAGTTCCTGTTTTTAAATCTTCATCTGATTCCAGTGTAAAAGAATTTCTTCTGGCTTACTTTGGGAGGAAACCCAAATCCCATTGAAACTTATGGGGGGATTTTGCCTTCAAGTAATTACAACATTTCAAAGACTAAACAAGAATACCAAGAAATAACAGAGACGAAGCTGCATTAATTTTATATCTGTTTTCTTGCTAGACTGTAGGCTGTACTGGTTAGAATCATTCGGTCTTGTCTTGTAGTGGATATACTTGATGTTCCAAATTTGCCACAATTGGGGCCCATTCACTCTGGAATAGTACTTCTGTGGTGCCATTAACAGTTGCACAATGCAGCATTTTTGCCAATGCTCCATCTTTCTCCAGGGCAGTCTCATGATGGTAGAAGTTGCAGTTTGAAATATTGTGTTCTGTACAGCTATTAAAGGCACAGGATTATTGTCCTGTATCTAATCCAGGATCCGTAAACTGTGTTGCTCCAAAATCCTGGAGTCGAGCCCTGTTCGTTCTTCAAGGTTCACTGAAACATGGGTGCCTGATTGTAGGCTTCACTCAGTGATCCAGCTATGTGCGAACCAATCCAGGAAGTCTGTGAAGCCATTACCTTTTAATGATATTGATGTAGTCTTTTAATGATATTGATATTTCCTTGCAGTTGCTGTAGCAGTCACTTGGGCTGACAGAGTGATCCCTTCAGTTGCTTGGGTAATTCCCGCATCTGTGGCTGTTTCAATATTTGGGGCCCTCAACAGCAGCATGTTTACACTTGGACGACTAAGCTACGCTGGGAGCCAGTCTGGACACTTGCCCATCATAATATCCATGCTTAACATCCAGTACTGCACTCCAGCGCCAGCCATGATTTTCTCCACTGTGATTGCATCCATTTTTATTATCCCATCTGATCTAATTGCTTTGACCAATTATTTTGGATTCTCCGTTTGGCTCATGGTTGGATTAACATGCACTAGCCTGATTGTCCTCCGGTACCGAGAGCCTAATCTACACAGGCCATACAAGGTAAAAAGGAAGATCTTAAAATGTGTAACAAAGTTGTCTAACAGCATTGCATTATACATAATCTGTGGGTCTTGCAAACCTTTAAGAGTGTTGGACACTGTAATCAGTTAACATAAGCAAGCTCAGCTCCATTGATATCAATGGGACATGAGAACATCTGAAGTGGCCTTAAACTTAGTCAAACCATTGGTCCATCTATTCTAGCTGATATTGTCTCTCTCACTGGTAGCAGCTCTTCTGGAGATTGAAGCAGAGGTCTTTTACATCACCCGTGAGCTTATTTTTTTCACTGGAGATGCCAAGGATTGAACATGAGACCTTCTGCATGCAAAGCGTGTGTACGTTGACCACTGAGCTATGGCCCTTCACACTACAACCTTCAAACTTACATATCTGCTCCCATGCAATTATCATGGGAGGACATTTCTTCCTTCACCTTGCCAAAAGACCATAGCCCTATTCAGGGATCATGAACATCTAGCTGTGGAGGAGACAAGGGGACATGTGTGCCCTCTCCTCCGTAACCTCCCTGTGTTGATGGGGAAGGTCTGAAGAGAGGCTATAACCACATTCAGCTGAATGCAGTTGTAGTCCTCTGCATGATAGGGGAACCTGCACAATCAGGGTTCCCGATCGCGGGAAGCACTGGAACCACATTCAGCTGTAGGAAGTTAAAGTCTCTTCCAGTTCAAATTGGGAAGGACTTAGGGGTGGAGGGGCTGGGGCTGGGGCTGGGGCTGGGGCTGGCTGGTGTGCACATTCCCTCCACAGTTAGAAGTTCATAATACCTGAATAGGACACATGATTTACCATGGTCCACAATCACAGTACCCACATTATTTCCAAAGGGAAGAGAAGGATATGCTTTTTGCCGCAATTTACAAATGAAATGTAGTTACAATGAGATGTGTGGAAGTAGAAATTTCATGATAAGCCATCTTGACAATTACATGTGAGCAGAGCTAGTTGAGCCCTCTCTTGCCTGTCTCCCTGTCTGCTTCTAAACCCCTTTCAGATGTTCTTTCTGGGTAGAAAGAGCATGTGTGGGGATGGCCTTGTATTAACAGGCTCCCCCCTAATCTACATGTATTATTTCAATGTATGAAGCGAGCTTATGTGCATAGAACTGTATACGTAGAGAGGCCCCTGTCTGCGTACAGTTGCATGCCTAGGCTCACTTAAGATATTGAGGTGAAGGTGTGTGGGACAGAAGCCTATGCAGTAGCCATTTCCTTCCCTTGAGTTAACCCTTCAACTGAAACCCATCATATCAGTGACTGTACCTGAGAAGGATCAAATAATGTGCAATGCATGTCAATCTGATACTTTTCTGATACAAAAATTGGTATGGTGTTGTTGTTGTTTTTACAGCTGTCATGTTTATGTTGCTCCACTGTCTCAATTGCAATATTATGCATGCTGTGCTGGATAGGCTTTCTTTTTTACAGGTAGATTTATTATCAGTGGTGCTCCATGGTGCTAGTTGCTGTTGCTTGGCGGTGTCACAACTCAGGAGAGTAGCAGCCCCGCTGAGAAAAGGCAAATGACAGCTAGCGAAAGAACCGCTTGGGCACTTTTTGCCAGTTGTCATCCCCTCTCGCTGCCCCCAGTGCTCCCACATGGTGTCCGCTGGGATACTGGGCAGGAGGACTGAGGGAGGACGAGGGGAGAGGCAGTGCCTCTGGACCCCTGCTGTGCTCGGGCACAGCCGGGGCCCAGGACAACTTTAAACCCACAGAGGTTCCAGAACCTCTGTGAGTTTAAAGTGACGTGCGAACCCAGCCAGTGGATATATTGTGTAGTTTGGCTCTTAGTCACCAATTTAAAAGAAAGCCAACAGTCCAATCCTATACATGCCTACTCCAACTAACCCTCATTGAGTTCAACTGGGCTTATTCCCAGGTAAGTGAGCATAGGTTTACAGCCTAAGCCTCACATGTGACAAGTGACTGAATGGCTATTTATACTCTCCCTGGAGAACGCAAGCCGACCATTTGATATCCATAAAGTCTGGAGAAAACGGTTTGTATAATGCAGCACTGGAGAGATTCCGCCTAGGGCTGTTTCAGTTCTTGCCACCTATATCCCAAAATAGATTATTGGCAGCACAAGCAACATCTGTGTCCAGAATATGAAAGACTCATGTTTTATTGTTTCTGCATTTACTCCATGCTTGTTCCGATATCTGACTTCGGCTTTCCCCTCTGTTTTATATTTTTCAGGTCTTTTTACCAGTTCCCTTTGGAATGGTGGCAATTTCATTGTTCTTAGTTTTAGCACCAGTCGTCTGGTCTCCAAAGGTGCAGTACATTTATGCTTCCCTTTTCATGCTTGGGGGCCTTGTCCTGTACCTGCCTTTTGTACATTTTAAAGTACATTTTGAGTTTTTTGACAAAATTACTTGCTATCTGCAGCTGTTGCTGGAGGTGTCGCCGGCAGATGATAAAGCTGAGTAAGGTTAATACTCTGCAGTATTAATTGGTAATTAGCAACGTGGTTTGGATGTGGCATAGCATCAGTGGAATGTTGCTCATGCAGTGGGGCTTCCCTACCGCCTCTGACCCACTGCAGTGGGGAGGAGGGCTGGAAAAAACCCTTTGCGTGAGCTGATCCAAGCCAAACGTCTCTCAAGGTTATGGGTTAGTGGAGCTGACACCTGGTGAAAGAAACCTTGGTCAACTATTTCATTTCATTTCATTTATTATATTTCTATACTGCCCAATAGCCAAAGCTCTCTGGGCGGTTTACCAAGATTAAAACCTTAAAAATATATTATAAAAACCAACATACATATAAACATACAACGCACAGAGACACACACATACATCTAAAAACAATTAGGGCACAATCCAATGAGGCTGCCCATAACCCTCCAAACTTGGAGGATTATGGGCAGCCTATGCAGGGTGAGAGGAGCTCAGAGGCAGAGTGATCCTCCTGCCCTGCAAATCAGCCAGACGTCGAACTGCAGGCACGCTGGAGGGGAGAGGAGGAGGAGGAGGTGCCACCAGAGATGTCATATCTGGGCGGTGCTGGTCTCCTCTCCTCCCCGCCCCCCCAGAACGCCCCCTTTACCCTTTTCCGAGGTCACTTTTACAACCTTGGAGAAGCAGCCGATGCAGTTCTTTCTGCGCCGGCTGTGGGAAGCAGGGAGGGCGCGCTGAGCACAGATCTCCAGCTCCAAGGTTGGAGCTGTTTTCCAACCTCAGAGCTGGGAATCTCTGTCTAGATGCTGTCTAGGGGCCATAGGATCACTCTGCCCATCAACTAATCAATCGAATCTACATAGATTTTCATATGACACATTAACAATAGTCCTAAAGAAGCAAAAACATACTCTCTTTGTTTATAGATTATACACACACATGTCACAGAGCAGCTGTCATTTGAGAAGAGGCATTCCTGCCTTTCTTTCACAGGCAAGAATGCCTCTTCTAAGATGGTGCTTGCCATCTGCCATTTTGAAAAGCACTTATATTAAAAATGTTTACAAATTTAAAATCTGCTGCCTGGATTATTGTGGGGAGAGTGGTTCTTCTTAGTCTATCAACATGTTATAAATGGATTGATTCATAGTACAATTCTATTAATGCTTATTCAGAAGTATGTGTTCAAAACTCTCTTCAATGGGGCTTATTCCCAGGTATGTATATATTGTATAATAGTCATACAGTACAATCCTATGCATGTTTGCTCAGAAGTAAGTTTCATTGAGTTCAATGGGGCTTACCTCCTGGTAAGTAGGTATAGGATTGCAGCCATAACAAATTCATTGACTAAGGGCACAATTCTATGCATGTTTAGACAGGGGAAAGTCCTGCAGCGTGCCTCCCAGCATGCCCCAGCATGGCTAGCTGGGGCACGCTGGGAGTTGTAGCACTTTCCTCTCTCTTAACATGCATAGGATTGCACCCTAAATGTTCCAGTCATAAAACCATGCATGTTCATTGGTCCAGCAAAACCCTTAAAACTCATAAGATATCACTATTATTATTTTTTTTACAAATGAGCACAGTCTGACATATTTTGTATGTTCTTCATTCTCCATCTTTTTTATGTGGTGAACATAAAAATTCAACATGATATTGTTTGTCGAGTAGAAAAAAGAGAAGATAAAGTATCTTTAAAAGTACTGTATTCCTAAATTTGCATCTATACATGCAAATTAGCCTATTTAAATGTTATACTCTGCACTCTTTTGTCCTTTTTGGGGGGGGTGATGCCTTTCCCCTTCTTTCGTGATGCACATGTGGCCACTCTATCTCAGATTCATTCCTTTTCCGTTGATTTGACTTGTCTTTCCTTTTTCATCTTTACCTCTGTGGTCTCCCCACACTGCCCAGATTTAGATTGTAAGCCCTTTTTTAGTCAGGGACCTCCTTTCGCTAAAGCTGCTCTGTAACCTGCTACTTAAATATCAATGCCATTACATAAATAATACACTTTTAAAGAGCCATTTATAGTTTTTTCTTGAATGCTGTGCCTGAATGTGTTTGTAACACATACCCTGAATTATTCAACCTCACCCCCACCTCCTTCTTCATCACAAAAGGAACTCTGGAGGACTTTGACACAGCTGATTATGGTAGGTCATTTAACCCACAATGAACTGCAGCTGCTGTTTTCAATATGTAACCTCCGATCGGAGTGATTGGGGGTTGTACCATGTCATGCGAACCTGGCCATCATGGGTTATTCAAGGGTTAAACAACCCTTGCATAACTCTCAATTAGTACTAGGGTTATGTGAGCGTTCTTTAACCCTTGAATAGCCCACAATGACCAGGTTTGCACGTCACGGTGCAACCCCCAATCACTCCAATCATGGGTTGCGCATTCAAAATGATGGCCACACACACCCAGCATGCGCCATGGCTCATCATGGGTTAAACAACCCATGATGAGTTGGTCATGTCATGCAAACTGGCTCTCTGGCAGTTTTAGGACCATGCTAAGACTATCACTCGGAGGCTTCTTGAAATTGCTTCTCATTATGAAACAAAGATGCAGATAGCACAATCCTATGCATATTTACCCAGAAGTAAGTCACATTATGTCCAGCATGGTTTACTCCTAGCTATGTATGCCTAAGATTGCAACCAGAACAACCTTAAAGAAGGTAGATGTGCAGCCTATTACTAGAGTCAAACTGTTAGGTGTTTTAATTTGAACAGATTTGTTCAAACCTTTGTACTCTGTATATACTTGCTTGCTACAATGCAAATATTCCACGTGCACTGAATATACTGGTAACAGTCCAAATATTCCACGTGCATTCAATATACTGGTTGCAATCCAGATGTTCTACATGCATAAGTGCAAGAGATGTGCAAGCACATGTGCAAGCACACACACTTTCTCCTCAGTCTTTTCAAACAACAGTTTCCAGCATGGGCCACTTGCAGGAGCCGGAAGAGAACTGTCAGTAAGGAGCAATTAAGGAGGCTGTGCCAACCACAATAACAATGCCAACGTGGCGCAGTGGTGAGAGTGTTGGACTGGGACTCGGGAGATCCGGGTTCTAGTCCCTGTTCGGCCATGAAACCCACTGGGTGACTTTTGGCCAGTCACTGACTCTCAGCCTAACCTACCTCACAGGGTTGTTGTGAGGATAAAACGGAGAGGAGGGGGAGGATTATGTAAGCCGCCTTGGGTTCCTTGCAGGAAAAAAGGCGGGGTATAAATATAACAAATAAATAAATAAATACAAGGACAAAGGATCTAAAAGATGCTGTTTTTGTTCATGGTTGCACGTCTGGAAGTTGCGTAGCACTGGAAAGCAAGTTCTGAATGTTCGATACAGGACTGGTTCGCCAAAATATGCAAAATTGCACTCTCAGAAAGATTAACCCATCACAGTGGAGTGGTGCGAAGGACTAAGAAATATGGCCAATTCATGGAAATCTGGTTTCCATTTGTCACTTTCGTAAATAAAAGCACAGTGGACCATAAACCTCCAACTGCTAAAAAGTCATTCTGGAAAGGCTTAATAAAATAGCAGAAGACAGAGGATAATAAGGGCTAAGCTGGACACACCGTCCAAGGGCACAATCCTATGGGCATTAGACACTATCTAAATCGCCATAGGATAATTCAGAGTCCCAGCTCCAACCTCAGAAACTCACTCCGAGGTCGGAGCTGGGACTCGGAATTCGGAGCACCCTCCCTCCACCCTTGCAGCTGGCGATGGGTGGGGGTTCCAGGGGGTAGGGAGGGGAGGAGTGAGGCTCCGCCAGGATACGATGCATCCTGGCAGCGCCTCAGCCTGTCCTCTTCACGAGCAGGTGCAAAAGACTTAGACTGGCCGAAATCAGCCAAGTAAGTCTTTTCCAGAGTGGGAGAAGCATGCAGGTGACCTTCGCCTTGGCGCTCCTCCTGCCCTCCATAGGTTGCCCGTAACCCTCCGAGTTTGGAGGGTTACGGGCAGCCACATAGGACTTCACTGTTAATGAACATGAAACAAAGACAGATATGGGAACACATTTTTTATTTGTTTGTATTGTTGATCTTTATTATGTTGGATGTTAATGATATTGTATTATTCATGATAAGTCAATAAAAGTAATTTTAAAAAAGATGCTGTGTACAAGATAATGTCATTTTTCTAATTTATTCTTCAATAAATATCTTGTACATATCTCCTGTTCAGATTCTTCACTCCTGTTACTACCTAAAGCAACTGCCTCACATTACATCATGGTAAGATTAGCTCTGCACAAAGTATGAGATCACACCAGAATTGCACTGAACAGCATCAGAGGCAGACAGATACGGTAACCCTGGGCAAATATATGGGTTTGGGATGCCAGGTTTATTTGTAGTTAGGGAGAGTCTAACAAGATGTCCACCAGATGGCAACATGCAAGCAATATCTTCCCTGAAAAATTAGGGTGGCTTATAGAGCTGAAGAGATGCAGCAGCAAATCATTTTCTCAAGGTAAAAATGTAGAGAAATCATTTCCTAAGTAAGGCATTTAAAAGCTATTCTCTGGTTGGTTTGTCCTGGTGTTGACCATCTTATAAGATGACTCAGAACCACTTGATTTTGATAGGGCAGGAATTGCCCCAAGTACAGTTATGCCTTGGATTGAGAGTATAATTCGTTCCGGAAACATGCTTGTAATCCAAAACACTCTTATATCAAAACGAAATCCCCCCCAAAAAAATTGTACAGAGATTTTTAATTTAAGCCGTACTACAGTACTTGTATTGCAAGATGTTGCTTGTATATCAAGTAAAAAATAAATAAATATTTAAAATTTGCTTGTCTTGCAAAACGCTCTCAAACCAAGTTACTTGCAATCCAAGGTATTACTGTAAGTAATCACTGAATAATAATTCAGATACAGGTGTGTGTGTGATAGATATAGATATAGATATATATATGAGAGAGAGAGAGAGAGAGAGAGAGAGGCGAATCCCAAATCCCACACACACAGTGGCCACTGCTGCCCTAGGCCAGATGGGAGTGCATACCTGGCCATGGAGTGGCAATGGAAGATGGTTTGTCTATGTAAGTTCAGACCACATAAACGATCCACCTGGAGCAACTTGCAGTGACTGGACAGTGTCATCTTGCAGAGCCCTGGAACCTAGGGGATCCAGCGGAGCTACTGGGTCCTCTAGGTTCCAATGGTCGGGAAGGAGGCAGAAGGAGCCTGATAGAACCCCTAGGTTGCTTGGGCCCCTGGGATCTAAGGAGACCAGAGCACACTGCTTGAGCCACTTCTAGTTCCTCAGCTGTGGCTGGTAAGTACAGGGAACCACCCTACACCTCTCCCCAGGGATAGTCAAGTGTGAAGGTCGGCATGTAGTGTCATCCCTGCATTGCCCACTAGGGGCTACAGGGACCATCCTACTCTTGGGTCTCCTCTCCTCTGGGACAGTTGGGAGTCAGGGCTGGTCTGCAGAGACTCATGCCTGCATTCCCCAGTCCATGTGTAAAAGGGGTGACTTGTGCCCCAGTGTTTTAGAGAACAGCTGTGCAAACATCTGTGAAATGCTGCAATATAATGATCCTGTTGTCTACACATTTTTTTTAGAATTTCCTCTTTTTAGAATTTTCTTTTTGTAATTTTATCCTGGAAGACAATCTTACTCGGTCACAAGTGATCGCCTACTATAAGGCAATAGAACTCAGCATGACAAGCAAGCCAAGTGTGCAACATTTTGTATGACAGCGAATGCTTTAAAAAAGATCTCATTTAAAAAATCATGCTTGCATTCGTTTGCTAACATTTGTATACACATACACAACACAAAGATCTAGTCTTTCAGAAATGTATCCCTTTTCAAAAAAAAAGAAAAAGAAAAAAAAGAGGAAGTAAAACTTCAGTTAAATCTTTAAAAGAATTAGAGCTGAAGCATGTTGATATGCTATGCGGTACATTTTTGTTGACTCTGCCATGTTGCCATCTAGGAAACACAAGCCTGGAGGCTAAATGATTTTTTAAAAGCAGATTCAGCAGTGATGGTGATTACCACTAGTAGGAAATAGAATCTGGACATAAAAATAAATAATACAGACACATCTGTGTCCATGGATGTATTTTATTTATTCATTCATTCAAAGGACTCTGTTGTAACCTTCATCTCCAGCTTCAGCATCCTTGTTACTGTTGAATTTGGTCCTTCTACTTTCCTTGTTTTTATTACATCTTATTCTGTGAGAAGGATAATAACCTGGTGTATCACAGGCAGGCTTTAGCTAGTTTAGCACAACACCAGCGTAATGTAGTCATCATGACCCTGTGCTCTCCTAGCAACGAAGTAATTGCTAAGTAAATTGCAGCAGAAAAGCTCATGTAACTAGACAAACAGTCACTCCCATGGAATCCCTGGCAATGCCACCACCATCACCATAATCACAGTCATAGCCAATTTATTTGTATATTGCATTTTCCACAATACATTGCACTCAAAGCAGTTCACAAAACAAGTAAATACAGTACAATCGCCAGAATTATAACACATTACAGTAGTACAGTACATAAACTCGATTACAGTCCATTTGAAACCTATCAAAATTTAAGTACCAATAACAGTATATACTCATGTTAAACAATTCACTAAGGGTGCAATCCTATGCATGTTTTGACCGAAAAAAAGGCCTACAACTGACTGGGACATGCTAGGAGTTGTAGGCCTTTTTTTCTGTCTAAACATGCATAGGATTGTGCCTTAAAACCATAAGGGCTAGAAACTTCCTTCTTTTTTCTTGCAAACTGAAAAAGTAAGCTAAAATTCTCAGGATTTCTGAACCGAGGGCCAAATTCTATGCTTGGCTAAAGGGCAGGATAAAAATGCTATAAATGAATGAATGAATCACACAGCCCTGGATATAGCAGGGTTGCAAAAGAATGTAATGGATGTCACCATAATCTCTGCAGTAAGAATAAGTGCATTACTCTGTAATTTTGAAGCTAAACATAAAGCTAAACTAAGCTTATATGATGTCTGTTTGTGTTAATAATTAATTCCATATTCCCTGGACAGCGATGAGCCATTTAATTCCATCTTGATATTTTTATTCAGTTAGTGAAATGCTTGAAAATGTTATTCCTCTTGTAAAGTGGGTGAGCAAAGCACCGGATGCATTATTAAAAATAATTATTTAAAAACTTTTCATAAAGGGACCTATTTCTCAATATCGATATATATATATATATATATATATATATATATATATCACTATCCTATTCAGCACTAGTGCCAACATAAATATGTTGCACTGGTGTAAGCTACCTCTAGTGCATTGTTCTCCAACCTTGGGTCCCCAGATGTTTTTGGTCTACAACTCCCAGCATGCCCCAGCCAGCTACGCTGGGGACCCAAGGTTGGAGAACACTGCTCTAGTGTAACGCCAATAGTGTTTGTTGGAATGACAGATTGCTGGTGCAACAGGTATTTTCCCAGAATACCTGTTGCGCCAGCAAATACTATTGACGTTGTGCTAGAGGTAGCTTACACTCGTGCAACATAATCTATGTTCGTGCTTGTGACAAATAGGACCCCACCCATAATGACCTCTTTGAACATGCTGTAAACTTGCAGTTGCAAAGAAATGGTTCCACATTCCTACTGCTACAAGCCATAAAACAGTTCCAAAATAATTTATGATGAGCAGCAATTTGTGCAGGCCTCACCTATGCCAGGAACATCTGTGGGTCTCATCATTCTTTGGATCTGTTCCATTTATTGTAGATCTTGCCACAGCCCTGTCAACATTAAGGAACATTAAACTCATTTTCTTTGTTTGTGGAGGATGGTGTGTACATAGCAATTGACAGCCTGAGTTGCAGTTTTCTGCTCTGCCTTCTCAAAAATGCAGATCCCTGCTGACTAACATCCCCGAGGAAAATTAGAATTCCACTTTCAGAAATGTGTGTCCTTCTGTTGCTTTTGGGAGCATATAAAGGAAGATCCATAAATGGTGGTTTGGGTTTGAAGTTAGGGTTAAAAGTAAACAGTAAGGCTCCACGCGTGAGTGTCAACAAAATCTTAATATATGCACATTAACTTCTGTTTAGGCTTTTCAGAGATTACTTGGGATTTGTTATGGATTATGAATAATAGTTGTCAATCCTCTTTTCCCTCAAACCGTTTGGAGCTAAATACTGCAAATCCCACACTGAACTTGCTTCTTGAAGAATATACAAACATAGCCATAAGGAAACTATAAAAGAGCTGTAAAAGTGGGGGGGGGATAGGGACTTTTCTACTAATACCGTATGAATAGCCCCTTCTCTTCTGTTTGCCTTGGCATTACAAAGGGCAAGATTGGGCAGAAGGATGCTGTAAGGCAGTGGTAGGTAACCTTTTTCTGTCAAGGGCTGCTTTTCCTCGTGGGTAATCTGTTTGGGGCCGCATATTGGTGGTGAACCGTGCTGAAGCCAGTAGTGGCCATGGCCAGAGCAAAAAGTGGGTGGGTCACCCCTTTTTTCTTTCTGCCACCACTTCTCTCTCTCTCTCTCTCTCTCTCTCTCTCTCTCTCTCTCTCTCTCCCATCCCACACAGTGGGCTGATAGGGAAGGGACAGATTGCTTCTGCCAGAGGTCATAGAATCATAGAATCATAGAAAAGTAGAGTTGGAAGGGGCCCACAAGGCCATCGAGTCCAACCCCCTGCTCAATGCAGGAATCTAGGTCAAAGCATCTCTGACAGATGTCTGTCCAGCTGCACCTTGAATGCCTCCAGAGTGGGAGAGCCCACCACCTCCCTAGGTAGTTGATTCCATTGTCTTATTGCTCTGACAGTCAGGAAATTTTTCCTGATGTTTAGGTGGAATCTAGGTTCCTGTAACTTGAGCCCATTATTCCGTGTCCTGCAAACAGGTCTGAACTAAACGCATGCAGAGGGCTTTTGAAATTAGGCTGAGAGCCACTTAACATTACGTCAAAGGCTGCCTGTGGTCCTAGGGCCACAGGCTGCCTATTCCTGCTCTACGGTAAGTCATGGGAGGGCCTTGCCATGCGCAGATGTCACATTGTGGAAAGGGAAGCTTATACCTGACCCTGACGGGAAGCACTCTTCACCTTGCTCCCCATGAACACAGGGCTTAGGACTGTGGCCTTGGTGAAGGACAGACGTCCTTATCTGTATGAATATCAGCTAGGGTGGCCACCTATGCATCACCCAAAAGGAGGAAATGCTTCACCAAAACAATTGGGCAAAAGAGGCCACAGATTTGCATGTGCTAATTTATAGGTGTAGATGCAACTGCAGAAATCATTACTATAATTTTTGGAAGACGGTGACCAGGTGACCTGTTTGCCTTGCTCAGTCTGCTGTCCAGGTGCTCACTGTGAATGGGCAACTTCAAGGCCACTCCCAGCTCTCCCTTCTTAGGATTCTTTACTTTTAAACTAGACTCGACCTTGACACTTCAAACAGAGCACTGTCCTCTTACAGTCCTTAAAACAGAGGATTATCCTCTGTAAAGTAAGACACGTGGCCAACCCTAAAAGCTCAACCATAAAAGCTCAAACTCAAGATCTGCAGCTAAGAAGCCACAGTCTAGCAACCGGGACGTGCTCCAGGGGAGGTGAGCTGGGGCCTTATCATTTACCAGCCTCACCCCTGGGTTGTTGCTGCTGTCGGCTGGACTGGACTGTTTGCTCCGGCTTCTGGGAGAGGCTACCATTGCTGGCAAGGTAGGGAACCTCCTCCAGGCCTGATTACAATGAGAGCTGGCATGAGCAGCAGGGTGGCGATGACCCCGAAGGGGACAACACCAAAGAGGGTCACCCCTTTGGGAGAAACCACTTGGGGGGGGACACAAGGGCAAAGGTATTTTCTAGGGGTGTACACATACCTCTTGGGGTGCTCGGTGAGCACCCCCGCCGCTCGATGAGCACCCCCGCCGCTCGATGCCTCTCACGGCAACAGCGAGGCTCCAGGCGGATGTTCTGGGGACCCATAAGTGATGCAATGGGTCCTGGCGCTGTGCCAGGAAGTGATGCGACGGGACCTCGGCGCTACATTTTTCATGTAAATACCATAGAAAACCACCTTAAAACAGCCGTGATTTGCATATTTTTGTTTGAGCTTTATAGGAGCTATCCATGGTGCTGAACTCCACCCGCACAATAGGTTCACCACCATGGATAGCTCCTATAAAGCTCAAACAAAAATATGCAATGGATAAGGAGCCCCACGGACACAGGAGTCACCAGCCTGCCCTGCCCTTCCCCTTAGCCAAAAATGCTCCCAAAGCAGCTGAAAAAGATAAGTAGCATGGCAGTCCCTGCCTTCAGGCTTACAATCTAAATTTAAGACCTGAGACTCAAGGAATAAGGGATAGAGTGGGTGGGAGGGAGGGAGGCTATATGTCATTAAAATTGTTTTAAAAGCCTATCTGAAGAGATGGTGATGGTGACAGTTTACTTCCTTTTCCTTTCCAGCTCACAGAGCAGTTGGAATAAGCTCTGTGATGGGAGGAGGGCCCAGCCCAGCTCAGTGAAGCAGAAGCCGCAGATGTGGAAGGTGACGGTGGTATATTACCTGGTTGGCATCTTCTTCTTTAATTAATGTTAAATAGGAACACAGGTGTGATTTACTGGTGTGTAGCCAGTACTTTGCTGCCTTAAGCAAGTTTTGAGGACTTTTTTTTAATGGCCTAAAGTTACAGAACTCATACAAGCAACTAATGAGTAAAATGGAAAGAAAATATCTAAACAAATAAATTCCAGAGGCTTAGCCTGCTACAGCGAAGTGACATTTAAAAAGGTTTTGCGACACATTAAAGCCTAATGTGTTTATTGTGGCATGCATTTTTGTGAACTGGGCCATTGTCAGCACTGGTTCTATGGGCCAGTTGGCCTAGCCAGATATAAACATGGCCAGACCAGAATGGGAGCTGGAAAACTGGCACTGTGTCCTTGATGCCCTGGCATCGCCTACGCCTTCACAAAACTAGCTGCAGCCATGGCCGGTGCAAGAGGCAGCAAGAAGACTGCCGAAGCTGGTTTCTAGGAAACAGGAGGAAGAACAGCAGCTTCCTCTGGGTAAGCCCAAGGCAGCCTGGAAGCCACTGGGACTTCTTTCTAAAGGTCACTGAGTGGATTGTGAAACCAGCCAGTAGTTGACACGTGGACACAATTTCACACCTGCGAGAACTTCTTGGAGAGTTTCTCTCCTGCTGGAGAAGTTTGGTGAAATTGTGGGCCCAGTTTCTCTGCCCACAAATAGGGTGGAGAATTTCAAGAGGTCATCTGTGCACACACAGCTCTAATTGTGAGCAACCAGTTTACGCATCCCTATTCTTAAGCTCTGTCCCTTCTACAGCATTCTCCCATTTGCATCCCCAGCATGCAAAAGCAGGGATGGGCAAACTTCTTGGCCCAGAGGGCCACATGCAGTGTTAGGTGGTGGGTCAAGGGGCCACACACACACACACGTGCACACATACTCACAGACTTCCCCTCCAGCCAACCACCGACATCTCAGCATGCAGCGATAGGGAGATTTAAACATCCCCTTCTCAACTTCTAGCATCAGGGAACAGGGGCCTTTTCTACATGAGGCATTTATTGTGCTGTTAATCTCTGTATCTACTTTCAGTTTCGTCACAGCATTGAGATCCGAGCTCTACACAAAGAGCTCTTCCTTTCCTGCTTTTCTGCTACACAGCCTCTAGATGGAGTTGCTAGGAATAGCGGAAATACATGAGGAGACAGAGTGCCATTTTCCCTGTTGCAATTTAATAGCTCATTTCCCCCGTTCTAAAAAAAACAAAACGAAGCTGGGAAAGTGCTCTGAAAAAACAGAAGTGAAACTGGAGGATCACAACGTCATCTAAACAACTGAGAGTAAGGAATCACAAACACACAATGTCTTGTGTAGAAAAGCCCCAAATCACTTGTTCCCCCCTCCCCCCAAAACATCAAATCTTTATTGTAACATTCTAAAACAGGCAGTGCTGGACCGTGTGATCTTTCTTACAAGTGCCCCAGAAAACTATTTTCCATCTTTGTGAGCCATGGAGCAGGGTTTTTTGTTTTTTTTTATAAATTCCATCTTTCCTTCCCAATTTTGTTTCAGCCATGACAAAGAAGATGTATCAATACAATAACCCTAAACGTCCCATTGTTATAATGGCACTCTGTAGAATAACTAGACAGTTCCTTGTAATGCAGGGGTCCTATTTACTGGAAGGAACAGGGTGGGGGAGCAATAATAATTTATACCCATCTGCCAGAAAGATTTCTGTTCGATCGTTATGATTTAAGAAACAGATTTTCGGATGAGATTTTCATTGGCATACGCGCAATGATTGTTTCCTCACTGTCCCATTTATCATTTTGATTTACATTCCACGCTATTGATCATACACGTTAAATGGTTTTTAAATGCTTGCTTTCCAGCAGAATTGAATTACGTTCCTGTATTTGACAATGTAGCCTTCATAAATGTGTTCCCAGAATTTTTTATTTTTTATTTTAAAATAAGAACGCTGAACCAATAGGCATATGAACTGTAGTCAGCAATAAGGTGCAGGGGTAGATTTATTAGAAAAGTAATAAACTCAGCACATTCCAGGCAGCTGTCAGCTCTTCATCCGGAGAAATTTTAATCTGAAGGAAAACAATCTTAACCAGGTCAGTATCAATTCCCAGGATGTATCTGAAGTACAGAATTGGGGCCAAATTGCACCTTAATGTTTCTCAAGTGTTTGTTTAATTTTTTAACAGCGCAATCCAATGTAGACGCACGTAACCAACCGAACTCGGAAGATTACGGGCATCTAATAGAAGGCGGGAGGAAGAGGAGGGGCTGAGGCACCACCAGGATTTCTCATATCCAGGGCCGGTGCTACCATTAGGCCAACTAGGCAGCTGCCTAGGGCGCAGGGCTAAAGAGGGTGCCAGAAACGCCTTTTAAAAATATACAGCGCTCTCAAGTGGGGGGGGCACTAAATATCTGATCTTGCCTAGGGCACCAGACTGCCTTGCACTGGCCCTGCTCATATCCTGGTGGAGCCTTACTCTTTCCCCTCCTGCCGCCTTCCCTGTCCCCCTAGCGCTGGCTCTGAAGTCGGTCTTCCATCTCCAGAGTCGCAGCTGGCATGGAAAGAACCATGCCAGCTGCAAGGGCAGAGGGAGGGCCCTCCGAATTCAGAATCCCAGCTCTGACCTCAAAGGGCTTTTCTGTAGCTGGCCAGACAGCGTCTACTGGCCATAGGATTGTGCCCTAAATTGATCACCTTTATTCTGAAGAAAAAACAACAATGGTGGGCCCTCCCATCTGTAATGTGCTCCTGAACCAGCAGTGTAGATATATTCTCCATTCTCCCCACACCTTTTTTTGTTTTTGTTTTGCACCATTCAACTCTTTGTTGTATAGGAACATAGGCAACTGTCTTATATTGAGTCAGACCATTGGTCCATCTAGCCCAGTATTGTCGACACGAAGTGGTAGCAATGGCTCTCCAGGATTTCAGGCAGGAGTTTTTCCAGCCCTACCTGGAGATGCTATGGATTGTAACTAGTGACCTAAATTCTCCTGGCTCAGGCAGGAAGAAAGGTGGAATAATACAGATAGTACATTATCAATGGCCAGCACCCTCTTTACTGGAACGAGGACATAGGCCATCGGGAGCAGAGCAAACCCTCAGAGATGGTCCCAGCCCTACCATTCAGCATAATGAGACAGTGTCCTCAGGCAGCAGATGTTCTGTGGGGTGGAGGGGAAAGTGGTGGCAGCCCCTTCATTGTTCCCTTCTGTTATAGGTCATAGAGTTGTGTGTTCCAGCCAGCCTGCCCTGCACCCCTTAAGCTAGCCTGATGGTGGTGGTAGAAGATGCTGTCCCGTCGTCACAAGCATTGAAGTAAGGTTCAGCTGCCGGTCTGCATGTCTTCTGTAGAAGGAATGGGGAGGGGCACCATCTTATCCTTTGCTTCAGGCAGCAAAATGGCTTGGGCCAATGGCCCAGCCTTGCTCAGAGAGAGAAAGAGAAGAGTTCACCTCTAGACAGCATGCCATTTTACACAGCAAAGTGAGACAGTTTGAAGCCAGGCGCAGGGCAGCATGGCTTGATCGTACCAATGGGGGACCACCTCCCCCCCCCCAAGCAAATAGCAGTGCTAGAGGAGGGATTTTCCTCAGAACTAAAGCAGGGGTGGGAAGGGTTAAATTCCCCCTCCATGCGAGGCCTGCCATCTCAAAAAGTATCAGCCCCTCCCCCCACAGTTGATGCTAGTTTGACATGATGTCTAGTTCTGCCCTTAGAGAGATAAGGCTGAGCTGTGAAGGTTTCACAACGTGTTGAATGAATCACCATCTCTGCTCAGAACTGACTGCTCTTCTTGTAGCCTGCGAGAGTGGATTCGCTGGTTCCACCTTTAGGACCTCATAAATTCCATTCTAAGGCTGTAATCCTATACACATTGACCTGGGAGTAAGTTCCACTGAACTCAATGGCACTTATTCCTGAGTAAACAAGTAGAGGATTGCACTGTAAATCTGCCAGAACTCAAAGAGGGGCGGGTATGATAATTAAGCACCAAGCAGAGTGCTACACCTTGTTTGCCTGCATCCTCTGATGACCCTGCTCCTTGGGGCCTGGGGGACTGAAGAGTTGCTTCCAAAGTCACCAAAGGCTCGAGAGTCATGGGGCAAGCTGACCATTAGAGACATTTTTTCAGGGATTTGTTGGTGGCTGGGATTGATAGGCAGAGGTTTAGGCATTTCCTTCTCAGCCCCCATACTAGGGAAACCTATCCCAGAAAAGGTACATGGCTTACAGCTGACTCCCGTCTTCAAGGTGCCTCTTCTACCAGTATTACTTTGTTCCCTTGGGCCAAACAGAGCTGCTGAAAGGCTTTTTTCTCCTTCTGAACCCTTGTGGTCAGGCAGCCTGAGGATCCTTATCAACTTGGGTCTTGAAGGCCAGTGCTGTGTAGTGGTGAGAGTGTTGGACTGGGACTTGGGAGATCCTGGTTCTGGTCCCCGCTCGGCCGTGACTCTCACTGGGTGACTTTGGGCCAGTCACTGACCCTCAACCTAGCCTACCTCATAGGGTTGTTGTGAGGATAAAATGGAGAGGAGGATTATGTAAGCCACCTTGGTTTCCTTGCAGGAGAAAAGGGGGATATGAATATAATAAATAAATAGATAGATATATAAATAAGATGATACAAAAAAAAATCATGTGCACGCTTACACAAGAGCCTCCCATTGCGTTGGCATTGCAGTGATATCCCCTGCTCTGCCCAGCATCCTCCACTGAAGCCAGATTGAAGAGGGTAGCAGGAAGCGTGGGCAACCTCTCAGACTGTGGGGGAATATTAGATGGAACCAACTTTACTCTGAGATGTGGAATAGGTGTGGAAAGAAGAGTTATTTTGCAAAGAGCTGTAGTAATTTGCTGTAGTAGTTCTGTCCCTACCTATCACATGGCAGCCTCTTGCATCAGGATGAAGTCGCCATGAAAGCATCCTGGCTGTGCAAATCCAGCATCAAGTCACCCTGGACCACTATAAATCTGCAGGTTGTTCCACAAGTGTGTTTTAAGCAAGTGGTGAGTACAGGGCCATCCCTACCATTAGGCATATTGAAGTTTAGGCAGCAGATGCTGGGAGGTGCTGGAGGAAAGAGCTGAGTGCCACATGGCCGGTCTTTCACCCACTGTGCAGTGGAGGACACTGCCCCATTGCCGGTGTGGAAGAAAAGATTCTGCTGCTGGTCCAGTTGGCTTTTGTGCATGGACTGGGAGGGCTGCCATCTTGTCCTTCAACTCAGGCAGCAAGTCTTATTCAACGAAAACTTGTGTTCTTTGTTTATTGGATGCCACACCATCTTGTTAATAAGGGTTTGTCTAAGTCAATTAACAGCTGGAGGTGTAGTACATACTGCTAATGTTTCTTTTAATCATATGTTTTGGCAATGGTTCCTTCTCAAACTGGGAAGAGGTAACGAGCGGGGTACCACAGGGCTCGGTCCTGGGCCCAGTGCTCTTCAACATTTTTATTAATGACTTGGATGAGGAGGTGCAGGGAATGCTTATCAGATTTGCAGATGACACAAAGTTGGGTGGAACAGCTAATACTCTGGAAGACAGAAACAAAATTCAAAGCGATCTCGATAGGCTGGAGCGCTGGGCTGAAAACAACAGAATGAAATTTAATAGGGATAAATGCCAAGTGCTGCACCTAGGGAAAGAAACCAAATGCAGAGTTACAGAATGGGGGACACTTGGCTCAACAATACTACAAGTGAGAAGGATCTTGGAATTGTGGTAGATCACAAACTGAATATGAGCCAGCAATGCGATGTGGCTGCAAAGAAGGCAAATGCTATTTTGGGCTGCATTAATAGAAGTATAGCTTCCAAATCGCGTGAAGTGATAATTCCCCTTTACTCAGCACTGGTTAGGCCTCATCTTGAGTTCTGCGTCCAGTTCTGGGCACCACACTTTAAGAAGGACGTAGACAAACTGGAGAGGGTTCAGAGGAGGGCAACAAGGATGATAAAGGGACTGGAAACAAGGCCCTATGAGGAGAGACTGAAAGAACTGGGCATGTTTAGCCTTCAGAAGAGGAGACTGAGGGGAGATATGATCGCACTCTTCCAGTACTTGAAGGGTTGTCACACAGAGGAGGGCCAGGATCTTTTCTCAATCATCCCAGTTTGCAGGACACGGAATAATGGGCTCAAGTTACAGGAACCTAGATTCCACCTAAACATCAGGAAAAATTTCCTGACTGTCAGAGCAATAAGACAATGGAACCAACCAGGACCGGTGCAGGGCAGTTTGGCGCCCTAGGCTAAATTATATTTAGCGCCCCCCCTTCTCGTGCCGTGGGGGGGGCTCCGGAAAGCAGCCCTGCTCTGCAACCTCCCGCCCCCCCTCCCGCTGCTACCGGACCCCCCGGCAGGGCGCCTGCTTTGTTCGGTAGCACGTCCAGGCAAGAAGGGAGAACTTCTTTCCGGCAGCATGTCCAGGCAGGGAAAGCCCCCTCTCTTTCCGGGGCCCTGGGGAGCTGCCAGTCCAAGGGCGGGCTTCAGCAGGGGCAGGCAAGCCAGGGCTTTAAACTACAGCTTCCAGCCAGGGATGCTGGAAGCTGTAGTCCCTTAGAACAGCCTCCCCCAACCCGGCGCCCTCCAGTTGGGTTTGGCCGCAGCTTCTGGGCTGCCTGGGGATGATGGGGGTCGCAGTCCCACACAGCCGAGGGGCACCAGGTCAGGGAAGGCCGGGCCAGGAGGTCCCCGAAGGCCTCGGCCGCCTCCCTCAGCCGCCGCAGGAACGCCGCCCCGGGCCGGGACCTAAAAGGCCAGCCCCTTCCCACCGCCCGACGGGGGAGCTGCGGGAGGCTTGTACCCGGCGGCCGCAAGGCGGAGGCGGAGGGGTGGCGAGCGACTCGGGACTCGGGTCGGCCGGCCAAGCGGGCTGCTAGGCGCCTCCGCACGCCCTGGGGCTGCCGCGCCCGGCCTGGGCTGGAGCGCAGCTGCCGCGCCAGGCAGCACAGCAAGCAGCAGGAGCGACGCGGGCACCAACGCAGCCTCTCCCAGGGCCGCCTGCAGCCCGTCCCGCCGCTCGGGGGAGCACTGCAGTCTGCAGCGCTCATATCTCCGGAATGCGGGCGGGTGCGGGGCTGGGCACAGGCACGCCGGGGAGACGATGCTTCCCTCCCTCCCTCCTACCTGGAGGCCGATCCTCGGCCTCGCGTAGCACACAGCCCCTGGGCCAGCGGCGATTCCAGCAGCCGGAGAGGGGAGGAGGTGCCTTAAGGGGCGGCGTCGTCCGGTGGCGGGGGCGAGGAATCGCGCCCCCTTTAGCCATGCGCTCTAGGCAGTAGCCTAGTTCGCCTAGTGGTAGCGCCGGCCCTGGAACCAACTACCTAGGGAGGTGGTGGGCTCTCCCAATCTGGGGACATTCAAGGTGCAGCTGGACAGCCATCTGTCAGGGATGCTTTGACCTGGATTCCTGCACTGAGCAGGGGGTTGGACTCGATGGCCTTGTAGGCCCCTTCCAACTCTACTTTTCTATGATTCTATGATTCTATGTCCAGTAGCTGCCTCTTTTTAGGTGGAAGTTTTAATATGGATAAACTTTGTATTAGAACAGTCTTTGATATTTTCTGATGTACATGTTCTTTTGAAGTATCTACCTTTTGAAGCTTGGATGACCTTTTGAAGCTTGGTCAACGTAAGTGGATTTTCCGTGCCCTTCTGACAGCTGAAAGACTGATACTACAATACTGGAAAGATAAAAGCTCACCTTCTACAATGCAATAGATCGAATACTTAACAACGCTTTCAATATTTGAGAGGATGACATACAGACGCCATTCTCGACTGGACATATATACGGACATTTGGTCTGCCTTTGTTGAAGTGTATGTATAATTGATACATCTGGATTTATGTTGTTATTTGGATATTTACATATCAGCAATTGTTAATTTCAGGGGGGTTGTTTTTTCTGTTTGTGTTGTTGTTGTTGTTGTTGTTGTTTTATTAATTTTTGTTTCATTTTGGTGAAAGTCACAATAAAAAATAAATGGGGGAAAAAACTTCAGGCAGCAAAATGTGTTGGGCCAGCCCTGGGTGAGTATTTATACTTGCATCATCTTCAACTTCTTCAGTTCATTTCACTTCCCTTGAACCAAGTTCTTAGATGATTTTTCCACTTTTGTTTGAGGATTTAGAGGTTATAAGCCCCCCCGCTCCCAGAGTTGCTCTGCTGTTTGTCCAAAATATAAAAACAGGGACGAATCCAAAGTTCCTACCATGCTCTGTCACCATGTTAATGTCCTTGAAAACACCTCCACTCCAGTTCTTGTGGAACCTCCAGTTCTAAATACCATAAAAGCTATGTAAATGACAGTGTGAGGGATAGGCTGATCTAAGCCAAAGGGTGGTTTGTGGCAAACCTTATTTCATGTTAGATTAAGAACAAAAAACAAAGTGATGCTGAAGGCAAAATTGCTACCTGACGTTGCTGCCACAAAGGCCATGGGACTGTAATAAAGCTACCTATCAAATCTGCATTCGCTAGACATCAGATCAATCATTCATAGCAATTTGCAGATGAAGGATTTGGGGGGAAATATCTTTTTCCCCCCTCTCTCTTTCTCCGCAGATCTATGGTTCGCTTGGCTCAAGGAAAGCAAATACCGTGCACAGATAATTCAAAAGGTGAGCACATGCTTAGATTATAGAGAAGGTTGATGAGACTGCACATTAGTGAAACCAAGATTTTAAATGGAAAGTTGTCTCCTTTTCAAGAAGACAAACACAGACTAGTAAATGTGGAATTTGTATAGGTACTTGAGCTGTGTATCATGAGGACTTGCGGAACTAGACTTTTGAAATTAGTCCCATGGTTCCAACAATGGTCATGTTTTCATTTGCTCTCATTGCACACAATTAATTAAACATATCAACAGTTTGAACTGCATGGCGTCAGAACATATAACATAGCTCAGATAATACATTTTAAGGAGCAATCCTATGCATGTTTAGACTAAGGTGACCATATGTACTGGTTTTACCAGTACAGTACTGGTTTTTTGGACATTGTCCTGGTTAGTCATGAGATATAACCAGTACACTTTAGGACTACAAAATCAAAAATTATTAATTTATCAAAAGATTGAGTACATCAAATCAATCCTTGATAAACCAGCCTAAATCAATTTTATTAATTTATCCTAGTTTTAGTTTTATTTTACACGACGGTTCTCGTCGTTGGATCTCAGCAATACTCGGCATTCAGCACATGCATTCTCACTATGTTGTGGCCGCGGCGACTCTTCGATAATACTCCCGCGCAGTACATACAGCCCGACCGTGGGAACTTGATGATGACGTCATCACACAGAGCTCGCCAAAATTGACCAATTCGGACTATAAAAGGCCCTCCGCAGCACAAAACAGGCACCAGTGATCTGGCATCTTCGGACCGTGCCATTGGCCCTCAGAGCTCCATGCTCTCTTGGTTACTCGAGCTTTTCGCTCTGCCGTTTTCATGGCGCACCTCGCTGCTTCGCCAGGACTAGGCTGACCATACGTACCGTTTTAAAAGGGACAGTCCCATTTTTTTTCATATTTCCTGACCGTCCCTTCTTTTTAATATAAATGTCAATTTTGTCCCATTTTTAGTAAACTATATATAGTTTTTAATTTTTTGTAAAAAAACTGAACACGGCTTGTTTATTTCTCATAAGAATCTCCGCATTAAGAAACCTCGGGGTGGGGGGTGAGCCAAGCCCCACGCGGAGCTGCTCCCGCGCTCTCCTTAGCCCTTAGACAGGGCGACTACTGACGTAGTCTAGAGCGCCGTGTGAGCCATGCCGAAGAAAGGGAACTTCACGGCGATGGGCCAGAGCCTGGAGCTGTTGTCGTCTTGCTGCGGGGTAGCCGCATCCCCCTGCGCAAGCCTGAAGGGGTAGAAATCAGGCAGGGGCACAGCGCCCTTCACCCGCAGCCGGAGCCAGCTGCCGAGCGCCAGACAGACAGACAGACAGACAGACAGACAGGCCCTGCATTTCTCTGACGGGCGCTGAACCCCGGGCAAGCAGGCGAGATGGCGGAGCTGACACACAGGTGGGTGGCAAGAGGCAGCGCAGAGACGGGCTGGACCAGGCAGCAGCGCGCCGGGCGGGAGCATGAAGACCCGGGCAGGCACACAGACCCCCTGCACGCTTTGCGGCAGGATCACGCCAGGACGCAAGACGGGTCTGCCGGTGGTGGCGACGGCAGAGGCAGCTGAGAGGAGACCCACATGCACACTGAGCCTCTCTGCATGGCGGTGAGGGGACAGCGGCTCATTCACACAGGTCAGGGCATACATATTCATGCCCTGGTCAGCCAGTTAGGACGGGACCTGAAGGATGCGGGCCGTGGAGGTTAGGGGCGGGCTTAGGAGGATCAGCCTTTTCTTAAAGCGCTAAGAAGACTGGACGGGGAGAGCGAAGCCGTGCAGCTCGCACTAAGGAGGAGGCGCAGTGTGTGGCAGGCGGCCGGACGAGCAGGCGAGCTCAGGGCACATCGGATTGCAGGCAAAGCTAAGACACGCTTGTCGCTAGCGCAGCCATTCTCAACCTCTGGATGCGTCGGACTACAACTCCCAGCATCCCCAACCAGCCAGCTGGCTGGGGGCGCTGGGAGTTGTAGTCCCACATATCTGGAGGGCACTAGGTTGGAGAAAGCTGTAGTAAGGAATTAATTAGCCCTATTGAAGCCTGTGGGAGTCACTTTCCAGTACAAACCCCTATCAGACCCCTCTGCAAGCCACTGAGTGCTCTTTCCTTCTGGATTAATACACTGGCTAGGTTCATACAACATGATAACCCACACTCAGGGTTAAGTATGGGTTGTCGTTGAACCGTGGGTTGTCATTGAACCGTGGGTTATCGTCTGAACCCAGCTGAGATAAGAAACCATGGTGAACAACCCACAGTTCACAGCCCAATAACAACCATGGGTTCTCTTCGTGGGTTGGTTGTGGTTAAGAAGCCATGGCTTGTTAGTGCAGGTGGGTTCAGACAATCACGATAACCCATGTTTCAGCAACGACCCATACTCAACCCCTGAGTGTGGGTTATCATGTTGCCTGAACCCAGTCATTGCGGATAACCATCAGTCCCCACCATGGTCTTTAGGCCATTGTCCCCATGATCCACTCTGGCTGTGTGCAGGCCTAGCTGTGGGGTTACAGAGTGGCAAGGGAAAGGCGCTGTGTGTGTAGCCAGTGATAACTTCCTCCTTATTAGTACAGTACTACTTAATGGTAGTTCAGTACTAAATTTTGAAGTGCAAGCGCTCATCATTACAGCCCCAATGACCATACCCCAAGGACAACCCAAAATGCAGGCAGCTGTGTTGATCCATTATAGATAGATACCCCCGAAGAAAATCAGTCCATACCATACTAGATAATTTATTAGGATCAGCTGAAAAAAGTGCCAGAGCTCTGGGACCCAGTGTTCCCACTCCACTACACCATGGCTTC
The DNA here is from genome assembly GCA_021292165.1 of Shinisaurus crocodilurus. NCBI lineage: Eukaryota > Metazoa > Chordata > Lepidosauria > Squamata > Shinisauridae > Shinisaurus > Shinisaurus crocodilurus. The sequence continues at coordinate 188,182,571 of CM037880.1, read as the reverse complement.
TTTATCAGAGGGGAGGGGGCCATTGCTCAATGGCAGAGCACCCATCTTGCTTGCAAAAGGTCCTGGGTTTCATCCCTGGTATCTCCAGGTGAGACTGGGAAAGACTCCTGTGTAAACCCCTGGAGAGCCACTGCCAGTCAGTGTGTAGGCAACAATGAGCGAGATCAAGTGTGGGGAACCTATGACCCTCCAGATCTTGTTGGACTACTATGAAGGATTGAGGCCTACCCAGGCTTGAGTTAGGTTGAAGCCTGAAGGCCCAAATATCTCCTGATGGGAGGGGGCATTTGTGACTTTGGGGGTGCCACAAGGGCAAGGGCCACCCCCCAACACTGCTATTTGTTGCTCGGTGCCCTTGGTGGGGGGGATTGTTTTTCCCTGTCTAGGGCCTGAACATGTGCCTTGGAGGGGAGTCATGGGGCCAAGTGGGGGGTTCTGTGGGGGCCCCAATTAGTGTAGTGACAGGTAGAGGGAAATATGGCATTGGGAGGAGGACTAGCCAGGTAAGGGGAACACAGCCCAGACACTTAATGGCTGTGCCTTGTTCCGGTCCTCCTCGCACCCACAGGTTTGATGGTTGCCCTATCAGCCTGCCCTCGGGTCTCCGGATGCTGCTTCTAAATGCCAGATTGGTGCAAAATAAAACCTTCCTCATCCACGATTTAATAGTGGATGAGGCGGCCAATCTGGCATGCATTACCGAGACCTGGGTGGGAGAACAGGGAGGAGTTAGTCTCTCCCAGCGTTGCCCACTGGGGTACTTGGTGCAGCATCAGGGTAGACCTGAGGGCCAGGGAGGGGGGGTTGCCATGGTCTATAGGAATTCTATCTCTCTCTCCAGGCTCCCTGTCTGTCTGACTACTGGTCTGGAGTGTTTGCACCTTTTGTTGGGCCAGCGGGACAGATTAGGGATTTTGTTGGTGTACCGCCCACCCCACTGCTCAACAGACTCCCTGGCTGAGCTGACGGAGGTGGTCTCGCTGGCGATGCTGAGGTCCCCCAGGCTGTTGGTCCTGGGGGATGTTAACATCCATGCTGAGGGCACCTTGTCTGGTGTGGCTCAGGAATTCATGGACTCCATGACAACCATGGGACTGTCCCAACATGTCATCGGCCCAACACATGTAGCAGGGCACACTCGACCTGTTTTTTTCAGCCAAGCCTGGAGATGGTGATCTGAAGGTGGGGGACTTTGACAACAGTCCCTTGTCATGGTCAGCTTCACTACCTGCTGACGATTAGGCTAACGGCTAGCTTTCCCCCTCTGCAAGGGTGGGGGACCTATTAAGATTAGTCGCCCCGGAGGCTGATGGCATCCGGATGGTTTCCAGAGGGCACTTGGGGGGTTTCTGGCTGATAGCTGGCGGTCCTGTCGAATCCTGGTTGAATCTCTGGAATAGAGAGATGACACGGGCGGTTGACATTGATCGCTCCTGAGTGCCCTCTACGTCGTAGAGATCGTACGGCTCCATGGTATACCCCGAGCTTGAGAAGTAATGAAGCAAAACAGGAGACGGCTTGAGTGCATTGGAGGAAAACTCTAGTGAAATGCAATAGAGCCCTGGTACGTGCTTATAGCCAGGTATACCTAGGAGTACAAGTTGTTGTTTTTTTTTTACCTCTAGGTTATACCTGTAAAAAATTGTAAAACTTGGTAAACTAGAGGTAGTGAGGGTGGACAAAGAGTACACATCTCATTTGCCTCTATCCAATATCCCTTTGCCAACCAGCGGAGCTCATTAGGGTCATCCGGGGCATGTTAACGCTGCCCCAGGGACAACATCGACCCATCTGATGCCCGCTGCAATATATTCGCTAGGCACTTCCAGGAAAAAATCTCTTGCATCCGCAGGGACTTAGACTCCAATGTTATAGCAGTAGAATCAGGAGAGGTACCCAGAGCACAGTTTGGTCCAGTTATTTTGGATGAGTTTCAGTTGGTACAGCTCGAGGATGTTGACAAGGTGCTTGGACGGGTTCGTGCAACCACGTCTGTTCTGGATCCTTGCCCCTCTTGGCTTATAAAAACTAGCAGGGAGGGAACGGTCGGCTGGGCCAGAGAGGTGATCAATGCCTCCTTGCGAGAGGGAGTGGTCCCATGCCACCTGAAACAGGCGGTGGTGAGACCACTCCTGAAGAAACCCTCTCTGGACCCAGAAGATCTTAACAACTTTAGGCCGGTAGCGAATGTTCCTTTCCTGGGCAAGGGCCTTGAGCGGGTGGTGGCCAACCCGCTCCAGGCGCTCTTGGATGAGACTGATTATCTGGATCCATTTCAGTCGGGGTTCAGGCCTGGTTTTGGCACAGAAACAGCTTTGGTCGCCCTGTATGATGACCTATGTCAGGAGAGAGACAGGGGGAGTGCGACCCTGTTGATACTCCTGGATCTCGGCGGTCGCTTTCGATACCATCAACCATGGTATCCTTCTGGAGCGGCTGTCTGAGTTGGGGGTGGGGGGCACTGCATTGCAGTGGTTCCGCTCCTACTTGGATGGCCGGCTCCAGAGGGGAATGTTGCTCGGCCCCAATATGGGGTCCCTCAGGGGTTGGTCTTATCCCCCATGCTATTTAACATCTAATAGGGGTATCTAATTGATACCCCCAAAGAAAATCAGTCCATAGCATACTAGCTAATTTATTATAATTATAATTTATTTTTTTCAAATTTAAAACCAGGACATTTATTTATTTATTTATTTATTTAATTTCTATACTGCCCCACAGCCGAAGCTCTCTGTGAACCACCCAGACAGGATGCCAGATCACTGGTGCCTGTCTTGTGCTGCGGAGGTAGGGGTGTAGCCAAGCAGCCCATCAGACAGGAGCAAGGCCCGAACTGGGCCTGCTCATGTCCGACGGGCTGCTCAGCCACCCCCGCGGGTTTTACCTGGAGTGGAGAGCCTTCCTTCTCTGTCCGATGGGTCCTGTCGCGTCACTTCCGGCACGGAGGAAGTGACGCGACGGGACCCTGCTCCGTTGCGCTGGACCCCCGAGCTCTGTTTTTGGCGGGGGAAACCAGGGCAACAGAGCTGTTTAAGCCCTGTTGCCCTGGTTCCTCCCGCCAAAACAGAGTGCGGGTGGGGGTCCAGCACAACGGAGCAGTGGCTCCGGCGGCGGCGGCGACGCGCAGGACCAGGTAGGTGGCGGGGGGGTCCTGGCGGCAGCAGCGGCGGTGGCGGGGGGGGCGTGCACGGGGGGGGTTTCTCCGGAGGCAGCTCAAGCAGTGCGAGCAGCACGGAGAATGCTCCGCGCCACTCTGAAGAGCGAGATCGGGCTGCCGCCACTCGCGGGGGGCCGAGCCCAGAGCGAAGCCTCCAGCCGACTCCAGGCTCAGCCCCACCACTATGCGGAGGGCCTTTTATAGTCCGAAGCTAACACCGAATTGGTCAATTTTGGCGGGCTCTGTGATGACGTCATCATCAAGTTCCCACGGTCGGGCTGTATGTACTGCCGTGGGAGTATTATCGAAGAGTCGCCACGGCCACAATATAGTGAGAGTGCGTGTGCTGAATGCCGAGTATTGCCGAGATCCAATGACGAGAACTGTCGTGTAAAATAAAACTAAAACTAGGATAAATTAATAAAATTGATTTAGGCTGGTTTATCAAGGATTGATTTTATGTACTAAGTTTTGATAAATTAATAATTTTTGATTTTGTAATGCTAAACTGTACTGGTTACATCTCACGACTAACCAGGACAATGTCCAAAAAACCAATACTGTACTGGTAAAACCAGTACACATGGTCACCTTACTACAAGGCCACTGAGTCCAACCCCCTGCTCAATGCTAGAGGAAACTAGAGGAGGGGTCTCCCATCCAAGTAATAATCAGGCCTGACCCTGCTTAGCTTTCCACGCTCAGACAAGCTGAGCCAGCGTGAGCCACGGGCCCCATGGACTCTAGTCCACTTCATCATTGGTGTATCTGATGACACGGACTGGAGTCCATGAAAGCTTATGCCAGAATAAATTTGTTTGTCTTTAAGGTGCCACAAGATGCTTGGTTGCTCTTGCTGCAATAGACTAACACGGCTACCCTCTGGAATTGGTTACAATGGAAGACTCCACCTAATGCAGCCTTCGCCAACCCGCCACATGTTTTGGACTACAATTCCCAGCTTTCCTGACGATTGGCCATGCGGGCTGGGGCTGTTGAGAGCTGGAGTCCAAAACATCTGAGGGGCAGAAGGTTGGGGAAGGCTGATCTAATGGTAGGGGCTGAAGGCGCGTGAGTGAAAGCAGAGTCACGCGTGTGCTGGATGGGAGAATTAAAATCCTGTCTGTGTGTCAGAAGCCCATTTTTCTACACACAGATCTTCCAGATCTTACCCCCCTCTCTCTGCGCAGCGTTCCAGCGTGTTGGTTTGCAGCTGCCAGCCAGCTTGCCTGTAATCCAACACCAGCTCAGCTTCCCCCGGTTGCAGATTAATCTATGTAGCAAGGAAACACTCTGTAACTCCACAGGTCTATTTCTCTACCTGTTTATTTACTTTAGCAAGTAATATTCTACAGAGTATACATTCCTAGTTACAGTCCATGTGCAGAGTACAATGCATAGCAAGCATTAGTTCCAGTGGAGTAGGTTGAGCTTTACTCCACCTAAGCAAAGACGTTACATTGTTGCAAAGTCCTGCAAATAATAGCCAGAAGAGGAAAGGAAAAAGAATAGAGAAGTCCAGCACTTCTCTAAAATGGCTTCCAACAGAATAAACAAGTACGTCACCAGGACATACAAACCATGTGACTAGCTCGTAATGCTCCCAGGCCTAGCTTCCCATGAGAAAGAACACGGGAAAAAAGAAAGACAAAACACTACTTGTTTACCAGCCATTCTGTTCCTTCCATGTGTAAACAATGTGCTACAGCTGGTGAATGTGATTCATATCACAACAGGGGAAGCAACAACAGCTTTCCTAGTTCCATACAAAATGGCCGTCACTGAACTTAGTTCTTCCTGGCTGCAGCTGAGCAAGCTCTTTGCTAGGTACACTGGAGCCATTAGGACCAGGCATGCCCAGTGCACCAGCACTGCTGGCAGCCAATGCAGCAATCCTGCAATCCTGCCCCAGCGCTTGGCGTGCAATGGGTGCAAGGCACCAAGGGTCTGGCACCAGAGCCTCTAGCAGCAGGGCCCAGAAGTCTGCAGCACTTGTGGGTAGAAAGAACGGGTCTGAGGGTTGGCTATTCCACTTCCTACTCTCATTTTTTCCCCTCATAAAAGGACAAATCCCAGAAGTAGTTAAGAACGCCCCTCACTACATCCCCTTAGGAGATGCTTAAGAGTTTCCCAGGGTCCATCTAAAAGGGAAGTGCTGAAATTCAGTGGCCAATTCCCTCCCTTTTGGTATGAATGGTTAGGTCAGGGGTGGGGAACTGGAGGCCCCCGCCCCCCAATGTTGGACTCCAATTCCCTTCAGCCCTAGCCAGCATGGCCAATGGTCAGGGATGATGGGAGTTGTAATCCAAGAACATCTGGAGGGTCACAGGTTTCCCACCCCTGCTTTAGATAATACTAGCCCTTCTGGGGAAGGCAGGGGCTGGGATGCACACCTCTCGTTCGGCATGGCTGTCAAGGGGGTGCGCGCACATCATTAAGGTGTCTGTGCCATGTCCTCACGGCAGCAATAAGTCTGGCATTGGAAAATCAGCAGCAGCAGTGGCGGCTGGTGGCTCTAATGTCACTGGGGCAGAGTATCCACTCCCGGTTGTACTCTGAACTTTTGTTTTAAGGAGCTATCCATGGTGCTGAACCTATTTTGGGGTGGAGTGGGGTTCAGCACCATGGATAGCCCCTCTACAGTTCAGGCTACAGCCCAGAGCGGATACTCTGCCGCCCCACTAACACTGGAGCCTCCAGCCTCCACGGATCAGCAGTATATCCATGGGGAGATTGCTTTGGTTCTTTCCCCAATAGCTGACTTCCCGGCTGAGTTTCCCACCCCACACCCTACCCCGCTCCACACACAACTTTACTGAAAATGGGGAGGAGATCAGTAATCCGCCCCTGCTGGACTTGCTTTGGAAGCTTTTACTGAAAATTGTAAGCTTGCCCACTTAGATTAGGAGGACGTGCTTTAGTAAACTAAACATTTACCCATATTATTCCATTCCTGTCTTGCTGTTTTACTCTAGTCCCTGTCAGCCTTATCAAGCTGCTATACAATAACGCTGCTGATCCGGTGACACAAGGCGCCAAGAGGGTTCCACCTGGCTCTGGACAGCTGCTGCCTGCCTGTGCAGCTCACACAGTGTTTGAGCTGCTCCTCAAGCTGTTGCTCAGCCCCAGTCTGCCACCACCAGACGCGGAGACCCCTGTGTACACGCTGCCCCCGCCCAAAGAGAGAGGGGGACACACACACACAAAAGAGTGCACAGGGTTGCACAAAAATGGCATATGGTAATTGATATGTAAAGATGCACATTCAGAAATAATTACATTTCTTACCAATGGCATTTCTACAATTTAAACATAATACATCTCACCATAGTGGGAAAGACTGTGACCAGGTGACCCGTGTGCCTGCTCAGTCAGCTGGCCAGGCACTGTTGATGGGCAGGTCTAAGGCCCCTGCTCCCCTTCCTTCTAAGGGCTCTTTATCTTTAAACCAGACGTGGACTGGCCAGTCCTTCAAAGAGAGGACTGTCCTCTATAAAGTATAAAGGACATCTGGCCACACTACCCCTATGCCTCTTTCTGGCAGGGATGTTGAAGAGTCCTTGGTCTCGAGTCACGAGTCGAGTCTCGAGTCTTTGGACCCGAGTCTCGAGTCCGAGTCCTTGGTCCAAAATGGTGACTCACGAGTCATGAGTCACTCCCAAAGCTGACTCCACGAGTCCCTATTAAAATCAATGGGGGTTTTCCCCAACAAAATAAGGCTATTTCAGATGTGTGGCTTAAATAAATTCTAGGCAAAGGTGTGCCTTTTTATTTCAAAACTCTGCAACTGATTCTGGCAAGAACAGACCAGGCAGACAAACCCAAAATAACCAGACAGGCAGAGGAGGCAGGGAACCCCAAAACAGGCGGGCAGAGGCGTTTGTCTTGGACAATTCAAGCTGTGGAACTGGTTAAGAAGAGACCAGGCAGGCAGAGGAGGCTGGGAACCCCAAACAAGCAGGCAGAGGCAGCCAAACCCAAAATGTCCGAAAGGTTGCATTTTAGGGAAATGATTTTAAAAAATAAACTTGCTGTACTTCCTAAAACCTATCCATGTTGCATTTGAGGAACACGAGTCCTTGGTCTCGAGTCGAGTCTCGAGTCCCATTAAAAATATTGGGATTCGAGTCTGACTCGAGTCAGTGGGGGGACTCAGTCCGACTCACGAGTCGAGTCCTCGAGTCCGAGTCCCCATCCCTGCTTTCTGGAAGTCATTGTCAATGCAGGGCCAGCTACAGGGTTGACAGGGGCCTTCCACAAAGTGCCCTTTCCGGGGGCCCGCCTATGTGGTGCCTCTCCCACCTGCCTGGACGTGCGCGGCAGAGGTGGGCAGCCATGAGACACCATTTCACATTTCCTGATGTAGTGTCCCTCTGGGGCATTGTGGGAAATTTAAATGGTGACTTGGAGCCACCCACCACCTGGCACAAAGATCCCAAAGCAGGTGTCAGTGTTGGTCGGCTTTGCCGGGGGCTGCAGTTCTTAGTAGGTTCCTGAGCATGCCGGATACTGACTTCATGCCTGGGTAAGAGAGCTTCTTCTTCTTCTTTTGAACCCAGAAGACCGTTTAGTGCGCGTGTCTCTTTGTTTTATTGAAGTGAAGTGTTCAGATTCTAAGTTAATAGTTCCTCCCCCCCCCCCATTCACTCCACTCAGAGCACTAATCTTTCACAATGATTCAAAATATTGGCAAGAACTATAAATAAGAAAAATGAGAAAAAATTGCATATTGAAGAAAGATCAAAGTGTTCATAAAGAGTATTCAATGCACAAAGAAAAGCCGTAGAGGCATCCAGGGTCGATGCTAAGAGGATCATCAAGACAGCTCGAGGTGGGAAATGATTCTTATTAAACAGAGGTGCAGATTAACATTCCCTTGTCAAGCAAATTGGTTTCTGGCAGAATTTCTATAGGACTTTTAAGAAATACCTTTGCAGGTTATCTAGAAAGGGTGAGCTTGAGAATTCACCTTTGCAGAAATGTTGGTAATCAGTCTCTTTATCGGTGTACATTTTCTCATGCACATTGTGCAAGCGGCAGCCTCTTCATCAGCAAACCATGTGGTTGCTTAATTAGTCTGTATGCTGAGCTGCATATGCTCATTTAAAGAGAGATCACTATTTTTGGAAGCAATTCTTTTTAATTCTTTTAAAAGGCAATTCTCTTTTAGAGACAGAGTGCTGAGCTAGAATTGGGGGACCAGGCTTCACATTTGCGCTCAAACAATGAAACCTGCCTGTGGCTTTGGGCTACTCACTCTCTCCACTCGCCCCCCCCGCCCCCCGTGGCCCTCTTTGTGGCAGGGCAGAGCCTGGCCCGCTATTCTCCGCACCCCGGCTGAGCAGCCATCAGCCTGGCTGTGGGGAAGGGATTGCTACCTCCCCACTGCTATCTTCATCAGGTAGGTGGGTGTCTTTTAACCCCACTCTCCAGCAATCCTTGTAGCCAAGATCACTGTTTCCCCACTGCTAACAGGTTTAAGCCTGCCCCCCACCTGCACCCCCTAATCAAGATTACTGTTAGCAACAGGGAAACGGCAATCTTACATGCATCATCAGGATCTTTGTGGGGGAAGGTTAAAGCATCTTCTCCCTGCTCCAGTGTTCCTAATCAAGATAGCCGTTTCCTTGCTGCTCATAGCAACGGGGAAGTAGCGGTCTTGCCTGCATCAGGACCACTGGGGAAGGGGAGGTTAAAACGTCTCTTTCATCCCCAGTGAACCCGGATGGGTGTGTGTTTGGATATATGGGGGTGCATGTGTCCCCTGGCCCCACCCGCTCCTGCTCCACTCGCCACCAGCCCGTCACTCATGCAGCTCCTGAAGGGTTCCGCCGCAGGAGTCAATATGCCCCCCACCCCCCAAAATGTTGCCTATCGCTGTCTTAGCCTAACCTGATATACAGGGTTGTTGTGAGGGGAGAGCAGGAAGAACCACGCGTTCCTTGGAAGAAAGGTGGGGAATATAAATGTAATAAGCAACTATCTGGGGAAACAAAAACTGGCAGCTATAATTCAAATGCAAATGGCCGCCATCTTGCACAGAACTAGTGGCCCTGGATTAGGATGCCCGTTCGCATCAATAGATGCATCCATCAAGTTCAATGGGACCCAAATTGGCATCCTCATTTGGATGTGCATCAGCCTCCAGTGCATGAATTATTCTTGCTGGGTTGAAGCAACGACAGATTATGTAAGAAATATCAATGGGAACACCACTTGACCTTTGTGAAAAGCGAATGGCTGTTATATCATGGCTCTCATTTTCCTGCAGGATCCTATTTGTATTCAGGGACCTGACTCCATTGCACAACACAGAAATGGGAAATCTGTCAGGAGCATCTGGCAGGTCTGGCTCCAGATTAGCGCTTCCCCCACACACACACACACACAGCAGAACACCCTTGGGTGGGTTCCTCTACTGACACTGGTGGGCACATGAACACAACCGTCCACTTGCTCCCTTGGCAGTGGGTTTACCTAGCAGCAGCAGCTGGGTCCACCATTAATTTTTTTTCTGTGATGCTATGTCAAGCGCCATGAGGCATTATGGAAAAATCAAAATGGCGGGCAACTTTATAGCTGTTGCTGCCAAAAGCCCACAGCCAAGAAACCACACAGGCAGTTGGACCCAATGGGAGCACTGGTGGTCCCTACTGTGTTGCTTGGTGGCAGCTCCCTGAGGAAGCTGGGTGCTGCTGCTGGCTCTGGTGTCTGGAAATGTCTTCTTATGGTCTCGTCTTCCAATTTCTGTCTCACAAACGACAACCACTTACAGCATTCATGTAATCTCATGATCCTCTGATGAAATGGGCATTAAATAAGAGCCCAGAGAGAGAAGGCAGCAAGGAACAGTATAGTTTCTAGGACATGCTCTGAGTGGACAAGAAGAATGAGGAGCTGGGATGAGCACATTCAAGTGAGCTGGCACAGGTGCAGCCACAAAGAGAGCCTTCATATCACGTATTGTTGGCTCTAAACACAATCATTTTTCATTTGAGTCAGTTTACACATTCATTTGATAGGGTGGCCATGTGCCCTACTTTTCAGAGGACTATCTGTTGGAATATGCAATGAGAAGATATCAACTCTGCAGGGAGGGTTTTTAAGTTGACTGCCCAGTAAAGGGTTAAGATAGACTGTTATAATCTAGTTAAAGGGCAATCAAAGACAGAAACCAAGCTTCTCTGAGAAGTCAGGGTTCAGGGTTCAGTGGAGCAAGCCACTTGATTGTAGCAGGGGAGGGAATTCTGGACTTTGCCCAGCAACAGGTTAGAAGAACTCTTGTCTATAATTCTCTGACAGTTAGACTAGACCTACAGGTAACTGACACTTGCTGGTTTTAATCAAGGGGACTTGACCTGTGTTTTCCTTTCCTCACAGAATAAGTAACATATAAGAAACTATGCTAACTACAAAGTCTGTAACCATCAGGCTTATAGTACACAAGTAATCTTATGTTGCTGTTATTTATTTTAGAAAGCATCTACTTTAGAATCAAGCGTGTGTGTTGGGAGAACTCTGCAGCTGCTATTGTGCTCTGCCATCACTATCCTCCATTTGAAGGACAGTCTTCTATTTAAAGGTATCCTTTACTTGAAGGGCAATCCAGTCGAAGTCTGGTTTAAAGAGAAAGAACCTTAAGAAGGAGAGCAGGGCCTTGAAGCTGGCCACCAACAGAGAGCGCTGGCACACAGGAGGTCACCTGGGCACAGTCTTCCCCATTACGGTGAGATGTGTTCTATCTCTCCTTAAATTAAAGTAGTTATTTCTAAATTAGTATATAAACATTTCATGCAAATGTGTGACCGACCTCTTTTGCCTCCTTCTTTGGGGATGCCTTTCTTCTTTTTATGCAATACATATGTGGCCGCCCCATCACTTGATGAGATATCAAATGATGTGCATGACTGTGTAAACCAGCCCTGTGCTCTTTAAGAGCTCTACATTGATAAAAGAGGCTGGAGGGTGAGAAGAAGCACCATATATAGCCATGGCTGTCGCAACTCCTTCCTCCTAAACTATTTTGTCTGTTGCTCCAGTGTAAAACCACTTGAGATGCTTAGAATGTAGGATATTGCTGCCAGTTGGCTGCCCACTCCCTGTCTCTCATGCTCCCTGCCTCATTTATTGTTTCCCCCAGAGGTCCTTTCTGCAATCTTCCTCGTTTCCTTCTGCCTCTGCGAATTTATTGCTGCTCCCCGTCCACCATCATTACTTAATCCCTAAGAACATTAGAAACAAACAGCAAATGCGCACTAGATGAAGTGTGTGTGTGTGTGTGAGTGTGTGTGTGTGAGTGTGAGAGAGAGAGAGAGACAGACAGACAGACAGACAGACAGACAGAACGTGTGAAGTGTTGCACATTGGTGCGAAAAATCCCAACTTCAAATATAATCTGATGAGATCTGAGCTGGTGGTGACTGACCAAGAGATCTCAGAGTTGTGGTGGACAGCTCGATGAAAATGTCAACCCAGCGTGTGGCTGCTGTGAAAAAGGCAAACTCCATGTTAGGCATAATTAGGAAAAGAACTGAAAATAAAACTGCCAAGATTATACAAATCTTATACAAATCTGTAGTGTGACCGCACTTAGAATACTGTGTACAGTTCTGGTCACCGCACCTAAAAAAAAGACATTGTGGAGTTGGAAAAAGTGCAGAAAAGGGCAACTAAAATGATCAAGGGACTGGAGCAACTCCCCTATGATGAATGGTTACAGCAGCTGGGATTGTTTACCTTAGAAAAAAGGCAAGTAAAGTGAGACATGATCGAGGTGTACACAATTATGTATGGTGTGGGTGGAGAAAGTGGGCAGGGAGACATTTTTCTCCCTCTCTCATAATACTAGACCCCCAGGGTCATCCCATGAAGCAGAGTGGTGGGAGATTCAGGACAGATAAAAGGAAGGACTTCTTGACCCAGCGCATAGTAAAACAATGGAATTCACTTCTACAAGATGTAGTGATGGCCACCAATTTGGACAGCTTTAAAAGAGGATTGGACAAATTCATGGAGGAGAAGGCTATCAATGGCTACTACTCCTGCTGGGCTATATGTTTCCTCCAGTATCAGTGGCAGTATGCCTATGTACTCAAGTTGCTGGGAAACATGGGCAGGAAGGTGCTTTTGCACTCATATCCTGCTTGCGGGTTTCCCATGGGCAGCTGGTTGGCCACTGTGTGAACAGAATGCTGGACTAGATGGACTCTTGGTCTGATCCAGCATGGCTCTTCTTATGTTCTGATGTGTTCTTATGACAGATTTACATAATTGGATGCATTTATTCTGATTGCTTAATCTTTACAGACTTGGAAGGGCTTGTAAGTGCTGAAAATTTGATGGCATTCTCCTCCTCTTCTATTCTATATGCTTCCTTAGGAGGAAAGATTGCTATTTGAGAACAAGACTTTTCAGCTGGTCATTTTCTTGTCAAAATTACCAACGAAAATTGAAGATGAGGTTTAACATTCTTGGATTAACCAGGGCAGATCCATCCATAAATCCATAACTTTTGCTAAACATAAGGGTTTGACCTTCAACAGTGACAGCAGGAATAAAAGTTGCAGGCTCAGTTTACTCTAGACTTGTTTTCCAGCTTGCACACTTACACAGAATTTGAAAGAAATCAAGTTAATGAATACTTCAAGGCTACCTTTTGTAGGTCAGAACTCTGTCAAGCTGCTATAATCATATTCAAGTTGTAACCTATGTAATTGTGGCAATTTCCCTGTTCTAGTGAGTGCACAGCAAATTGGATTTATATAATCAGAAATTAAATACAAATGCCAGATAGAATATCACCCTATATTTTCTTCATGGAACATCCATAGGGCCAAGCTTGTGTTCTGTATACAATTTGTATCCATCTTGACTGTAAATTTTGCATAGGGGGAAAGAACTCAGCCTCCCAGGCACTGTTACCCTCTCTCTACTTCTCTTTAATCTTAATCTGAGTTTTCCTGTCAGAAAGATCTCAGATGGTAAACATGGCAACTATTCCCCCTGGGGCAACTATTTCTTATGTAGATGGGTCCACTGTTAGTGGTATTCATTGGACATAGTTTCACCTAGGTTTGCTTTCAGTACACTGTCAATGTGGTTTTTCTGGTGTTAAGGGAGGAGTACTGTCTGAGACACGATGTTCATTGAATGCTTCAGAGCCCCAGTTCATACGGTTAAAAGACAGGGATACACAGGCATTCCATCACCCTGAAAAGGGTCTAGCTTTTTTTATTGTGTGTGCTGGTTGAATATTCATAAAAAGCTCAAACCTTTTTGAGAGAGTATTCTAGCGATGGGCAAATCTGTCAGATTCACATTCTCCTGCATTCTACTTTTTTTTTTTTTTTTAATCTCAAGTTCTTTCTCTCCTGAATATGAACATTGCAAATTTTGGTAACACACACACACACACACACACACACACTGAAACAAAAGTCTCACCCATCTGCCCCAGCCAAATTCAATAGGTACATCTCCTCCCAGCATGCAGAGGACCATGATGTACCTGCCTGCCATATAGCCATTAAAGATGAGAAGCTGTCAGAAAAAAGATGTGGCAACTGTAATTAAGTGCTAACATGGCTGAATACACAGGGATTCAAACACAGCCTTTTAAGAGCAAAGCATCCAAAGTCCTGGGCCTGGATGTGATGAATCTGTCAGTTTCCGTTTCTTTGAGTTTTCTTCTTTTTTAATCTCAAGTTCTTTTTGTCCCAAATAAGGAGAACTTTGTGAATTTTGACAAATTCTTGCCAAAGCCAAACTGAAACAAAATTATTGCCCATCCCTATAAATCAATTCAACCACGTGCAAAAGGTTCAAAGGTGATCAGAAAGGACCCATCTGGGCCACCATGGCTGCTTTCCCCTTGCCTTGCCCCCAAACTCAAGAACTTCCTTTTGGGACAAGGGAAGGTGACTGAGGCAGCGGGGAGTGTTCCCAAGGCCATGGAGAGTCTTTTCCTGTTTAGGACTGGGACAAAAAACTAGCAGTGTGAAACTGATGCTATGCTATGCATATCATTTCCAGTGGAGATTCTGAGATTGATAGTCCCAGACAGGAACTACTTTCTTCTGGGGCCCTGGAAGTATGCTGCACCACCTCCACTGCCTTCCTCTTCCCACACCAAAGGTAAGTTCTTTGGTTTGAGGCAGGGGAACAGGGAGGGGCAGCAGAGGTGGCTCACAGGTCCAAGGTGAGCACACCCCTCCTTGGCCCGTGCTGAAATGCTTGCAACACCCTTACTTAAAAGTCACCTGCAGGGCTGGCCCTACCATTAGGCAGAGTGAAGTGGCCACTTCAGGCAGCAGGTGCTGGGCAGGTGGGGTAGCAGTGAGGTGCTGGAGGACAGAGCTGTGAGTACTACATAGCCTGCCCACAGATGGTCTCAGGTGTGCTGGAGGATACTTTCCCATCACCAGCGTTGCAGAAACATTCATCCATCACTCTGGTCATCTTCTGTATGTGGAATGACAGGAGGCATTTTATGCTCTGCCTGAAGCAGCAATTGTCTTGGACCAGCCCTGTTCACCCGTGCAGAGCAGCCCATCTTTGCCACCGCTCAGGGGAAATGATGTGTGAACTGTTAAACTCTGGGGGAATAGCCTTTGAACTAAAATAAGTTGAGAAGAAATGAGACCACAAAGTCCTGGCTCATGAAATATGAGCAAAAGCAAAGTCCTGACAACATAACTAAAGCCAATCTTGTACAATAGAAAATGTGGGCTTAGATTCTCTCTCTCTTTTTTGTAGTTTTCCAGTAATTCCAAAGCTCCTCACCAGAAGTGATCTTATTCCTTTTAAGCTTTAAATACTTAGAAAATGGGTCTAATGTAATTTCTTTTTAATTGAAATTCTTCCTGGGCAGGATGGTAGTTCTATGGCTGTGTTTTGAAATAGCTTGCTATAGCAAGGAGAGCTGCGGTCAATTTATTCCTGTTGGGGCTACAGACAATCAGGAGGAGATAATGATGATCAAACCCAAGATCCTACACAAATGAAGAGGGGATATAATTGAATGCACGTCAGCTCTAATTTAACACTTTTCATCAGAGCATCGAATGTTCCAGTAGTGACATCCCATTTTCTCAGCCTGTTTGAGGACAGTAATAGTGATGAGCTCTGCTGTTGCTAACAGAAGCTCCTAAACTGCCCCTTTCAGTCTTCCATCTTTAGGAGTAACCTCAGTCTGATGCCACATCAGATGATAAGAAGTTATTACTGCCATTAATAAGAATCTCAGAGCTACATCCTGCTTTGAAAACATACCTTTAGGAATCAATGCAGCTTTTTGGTGGATGCTCTTGACTCACTCCATTTTAGAATGGGCTGGAGCAACTGCTACTTCAAAAGGTTTTTTCAGCCCAAAGAATAGAGTGCATCCACATTTATATCTATCTATACACATGCACGGGGGTGAAATTCCAATTCAAAAAGGTAAGGCCCCACAGATGATATCCTTCCCTTGTCATTAAATAACTTGCTTCCCTAATCTTCATCAAAGCAAACAGACCGCCAATTCAGAAATATAGCCCAACACATTAGGTAAAATTATGGCTCCTTGCAGGCCAACATTCAGGGTTAAAAAAACCAGGCCAAGAGGTGTGCCAAACAAACACAGAACAAAAGATTGGAGGCATCCTAGACCCTGTTGTAGTCTATTTAACAGCTGGTGTGCATATTAAAAGAGCATGGGTGTGCCCCTTTAGTTAAGGTGAGTCTAAAAAAAAGAAGGTTCCATCATTATAAGCCTCAAAATTCTACTGCTTATAAAGGTGCTGAAAATTGACACATTTGTACTTTTTTACTCTGAGCTGTGCCTCGGCATATCATTTCTTTCTTTCAAATTCTCAGTAAAATTACAGGTGTACTTTATTCAGGCTTGTTGAGGAGGTGTGCCTTTCATTGGTTTCATGAAATTCTGAGGAGCGGTTTAAAAGTTATCAAGGTTTTCCTGCTCTATGAAAGCCTATGGCAGCAGCAACTGCTGGCAAAGTTATGTTGGGCATGCTGTTTCACTCTGAAGCTTTTGAATTCTGAATCTCTGAAGTGTTTTGAAGTCCAGTGTCCCCGTCATCATGCTGACCGTGGGGGAGGGGTAACAGGGAACGGTCAACGGAGATAAGTGTGAAGTAATTTTGAAGGTTGAGGACTCTCATTGATGACGAGAGGGAGGATGAAAAAAACTGTCTGAACATACAGGAACATATCTATTCATTTGTATGCATCTATTCAGTTCCCTGAAGTCTTCTGGGATCTCTTCTCTTATCCAGATTTTTTCGGTGAGTTTATGAAGATGTTGTACAAGTTCGGGGGGCCCTTCTTTAAAGATTTCAGCAGGAATCCCATCTGGTCCACTAGCTTTGTTGTTCTTCATTTGATTAATGGCTTTTTTTACTTCATCCAAAGTGGGGAGTATTGCAAGTTCCTCTCTAATTTGTTTTTGCGGGATTTGCGAAAAAATCTCATTATCCACCTTAGATTTACTATTTAAAAGGTCATAAAGGTTCTATGGCCTTTGAAGAAGCCCGAGTGCAAGGTGAAAGGGAGAAATGTGCTAAGCGAAAAGCACGTCAAATGAATCTTTTACAGGACCATCTTCCATCTGGTAACCTGTATCCTCACTGTGGGAACCTGTGTGGATCTAGAATTGGCCTCCACAGTCACTTACGGACCCATCGCTAGAGTCTACACAATTTTTCTTTAGAATTTCCTCCTTTTAAAATTTCTTTTTTGTAAATTTTTATCCTGGAAGACAATCTTACTCGGTCACGAGTGATCACCTGATTATGATGATCTATTCAGTTAGTGACTTGTTTGTGTGTTTTTAATTTAAACAATAAATTTAAGTAATAAATTTCTTTTTTTTTAAACCAGGGAAGTTCAATGATTTAAAACAAACAAACAAAAAAAAACACACACCACACAACAACAACCCTGTAGGTTTAAGGCCAGAGTTAAGGCTGTCTCATAGCCTCCTGTTGGAAAGAGAGTGCTACATCCAGCGGTAGCGATGTAATTTCTAAACTTTTTTTTCAAACTGCAGCCTGGGGTGTGTGGGAGTATGTGTGTGTGTGTGTGTGTGTGTGTGTGTGTGTGTGTCCTTGTGTCCTAGGAGCCTATTTCTCCCCATTTTTCCCATTGTCCTATTTTTAAAAACATTTTAACCTGGCATGCTGGGGTGCAGGAGTGCTTATGAGGTCGTGGTATCCTGGAAGCCCCTTACCCCTTTCTAATTTATATGATGACGATGATGATGATGATGATGATGATGATGATGATGATTTTAAAAAACAAAATGGATTTCTTTTTTAACCTAGCTCTAATGTGCCTATTCTGTGCAATGGGTTGCTGCTAGAGCAGAAAAATGTGGGTTCAAAGCAGTGCGTTTGTGTTGTTGTAGGAGTCAAGCCTCCTAAGCCTCTGCTTTGCATTCATAACCTTGAAGTCACTCTGCCTGTTGTGGCCTCTGCCTCTGCCTACCACCGGCTCCACCTTTTGCAACCTCTTCGCATTGGCTCTGCCTATTGGAAACCTGGCTGGGCCTACACTTAGGTGCCCTGCCCTGCTCCCCACTAGCCTCAATGGGCAGCAGCCATCACAGGTGGGGTAGTGGTGGTGGACACAAAACAGGACTTCTGATATTGATTGGAGTATATAGGAAGAAATATCTGAGAGAAGAGGGTCCTTAAGATACTCAGGTCCTAAACCATTTAGAACTTTAAAGGTAAGAAGAAGCCCAGAAAGAAAAGGTAGCCAATGCAGATCAAATAATGCTAGCATCATATCCTTCATCCAGCCCCAGATGCAATCTGGCAGTAACCAGATTTACATAGACTTTGGTTCCTTCTGTTTTGGATACTCCATTTCAGTCTCTCATTTACAATGTGCTAAACACCTGCCAGTCCTGCAAATGAGGTACACAACAAACTCAGTGGAAGGTCTGCAGCTTGTTGGGGGCCACCTGGCAACCACGGGGATCCATGGTAGGTTTTTTTTTTAAAAAGTTCAGCCTACAGTCTTCGAGTGGGGGACAGGGGCAGACCAAGAATATCCTGTTAATGGCACTAGCTGTTCCTATATAATAGCAGCATCATACACGGTGTGATGCAGGGTGGTGGAGTCCAGAATGATAGTCACCTCCTAATTGCTCCCTGCATTTAGAAGACTAGTACTTCAGGGGAAAGACTTACCTAGAGCCTCTTTCCTTGGCTCTAGAAAGCTAGCATTCCAGAAATGTTAAACATGTGATTCATCTACTCATTTCCAGAGTGGCAAAATCCAAAGAAGACTTATGATATTCATTTAGTATGTTTTTTTGCTCTAAGTCTTCCCAGCAGGTAGCACCCCATCACCAGCTTGGAAGCGACAGAAACTTTGATGATATACTCTGAAGGAGTGGGCAGGCTGTAGGTGTGCCAGAAGCACTTTGTTTTTTTACTAGAACCCTAAGGTCTGCCAACTGGAGCCAGGTACAAAATAGTGGCATGGCAGATGGAACAGGATGCAAAATGACAGCCCAGGGGGTGGCACCTATTACCCACTGCATTCCATCAGCCATCCCATGGGAGAACCTGAACATATAAGTACAAATCCACATCTGAGTTACTACAGGGATTCTAACACAAAACTCTAAAACGTGCGGAGATGCCCAAAGACCTGGAGAAAGGCATCCAATTAATACTTAAATTTTACAGGCAAGGAACATGGAGGCTGAGAAAGGAGCAATTAACCCAAGGGCAGCCATGGCAGAAAATTTTATTTTTCATTTGCAATTGTTTAACTATTGGGTGTTAGAACTCCCTGCTTATCTATGACAAATCACTTAGGCTATAATCCCAAAAGCACTTACAAGGGAGTAAGTCCCATCAAACTGAATGGATTTATGTCTGAGTAAAACTCTACACTGGAAGTTTAATTGCTGTAACTTGATATAACCTTTTTGGACCAGTGGGTGCATTTGGGCAAATCTTAACAAAATAATAATTAAAAATTGGGGGCCCATGGGCACTGAGTTAGGGTCCCCTTTGCAGGCAAAATGGAGCCCGTGGGAGCCACGTTGGGGAACCTGTGAGTGATACAATGTACCAAGTGCTTTTGCATAAGGGTGGCCCGGGAGCCTCTCTGAGCTATTCCGATCCGCAACTGCTTTGAGAGAGGTTGAGCAAATTCAGGTCTCTCTGACCTCAAGGCTTACCAGATGAAACAAAACACCTGCAAAGATGATGACATATAACAATACATCCCCACTTTCTTTTGAACAAGTCATGTTGCGACGGCAACTTTTTACCAACCATGAGCTGGCCATTATATACCATTTCAAAAGCATTTTTGTACTCTAGACTCAGATGTATCCTTCCTGCCCCTGCAGATTGTGTTTTTGAAATCACTGTTGTGCACCTGATGAACTCTGCGTCTGACAGAGCAATCAGTGCTGTATTTTGTCTTCAAAGCTACCCGTGTGCAATAACATGGATACTTTCCCCCCATTCCATTTCTCCCATTGCTGTTATTGATCTGCTGCTCTTACACCACCTTCTTACACATCCTGGGTCACCTACAGTAAAGCTCCTGATAAATTGGCCCAAATGACCGGTATTAAACTGGTACCAATGGAAGTGCATTGCTTTTCTGCTCTGTTGATTTTGTACTAAAAACGTTCAACATTCACTTAAAAACCATGTTCAATGTAAGCTGAGAGAAAGAGCGAGCGATAACCTGCTCTAAAGACAACTCATCCTTGAAATCACCACAATTGATTTTATTTAGTTTGCTGTCAAAAACTACTTTGTGTTCCTGAAACATGATCTTTTTCAGTTAGTCTCTGAAACTTGTTTCTGTATATAACCATGCTGGATGGTACCAATGTGCCTCTTGATATGAGTGGCATATTGATTATAAGTGACACAAATTTGGATAGAAAGGGGGGGAAAAGACTAAAAAATGCATTGAACATTTGCCACACTACAGTAAACTTTTTATATTGTCCCCCATCCCTAGCCCTGAAGTAGGCCTTTTCATGGCCCTAAAACCCTGGTCTCTTCGCTCTTCAAGGAACTATAGTAGCAAGAGATCACTTGAAACTAGTTAGTTCAAGCAATCTCCTTCTTGATTCCATCTTGGACATTGCTCTCAGTGATTGCTTCTGCCTTCTTTATTTCTCATCTGCCTCCTGGCTACCTGCACCAGTTCCTGGGCTTCACTTTATTCCTGCATGCTTCCTCCTAGCCCTCTCACTCTCGGATTGTCTTTCTCGCTGTAGAGCTCCATCAAGGGTGGAAAACCTGTGGCCCTCCAGATGCTGTGGAATCCAACTCCCATCAGCCCCAGCCAGCATGCCCAATGGTCAGGGACAATGTCTGGAGGGCTGCAGGTTCCCACCCTGAGGTAGATCTTTTTATTGTGACTATTCCCTAGCTCAGTGATGGCGAAGCTACGGCACGGGTGCCACAGCTGGCACGCAGGGATCTCTCTGTGGGCACTCGAGCCATGGGTCACCAGATCGCGAAAAGACCGTCCCCTTCTGCAAAACACTAATGATTTTGTTCTTTCTCACAGTGTGGAACAGAATGATTTTATTCTAGAATTCCTGTTACAGAATTCTTTTCTACATTGTTATCACATTTAAAAGATTTTGAAGAATGATGCACAGAGCATGGCTTGGATGTAAAGCCCTAACAGTTGACCCGAGTGCTGCATGTGTTGCTCTCAAACTAACGGAATATGAGCCAAGGTTTGCAATAGCAAAAATCACATTAATTGTGCAAAAGCATGCCCAATGCAAACTTTTACCTAATGCAGTGTTTGCAGTCCAAGACATAAAGTGTTTAAAATGTGTTAAGCACGTTTAGTTTTCTTGTTTATCTTGCTCATCCTAGTACAGGTTGACTTTTACTTTTACTAATCCGACACCTGTAGAAGCAGGGAAAGGACCCGGGGTAAAGCTTGCCCCATACAATTTCAGTCTAGCATATAATCATATTACAAGCTGAGAATCCCTTATCCAAAAATACATGTGCCTAAATATTTAAAAAGTTTGTATAAATTCCCTTCAGGCTATGTGTACAATGTAGTATTATAATAATTTTTTGAGTTGATTTTTTTTTCAACAAAAAACTGTTTGTATCATTGAAAGCTCTGTTATTGTATTTTTCTTTAAAGACAAAATATGTTAATTAGTTCGGACAACTGTATGAGTTGTTTTTCTAAAACTAAAACCCTGGTATTCAGGTTTAATTGCAGTGTTGGCACTTTGAAATAAATAAGTTGGTTTTGTGTTGCAGTTTGGGCACTCGGGCTCAAAAAGTTTCGCCATCACTGCCCTAGCCCCCTTCCTGCTTCCTAAAGGGATAAGGCTGCAAATCAGAAGCATGGCTTCCAGCCCTCCTTTTAAGAATTAATCACCAATTGTTTTAATTCTATAAAATAATCAGTTTGGGTTTGTGAATTAATCATTTTGTTTCTTATACAGAACAAAAATAATAGGTGAGCATCATTAGAAACCCCTTATCAAGCTCAGAAGATGCTAGTGTCACTCATCTAGCACCTTTGAATTTAATGCGCAACTAATAGCAAAGAAAAAATAGGCTATTTTCTCCACCGTGGAATAAAGATTTGAGTATTTTCACATGTGTTCTTATTAGAGTGCAAGTAAATCCATGCCTTTCACCTAAGGATTGCCTTGATGATTATTTCAAGATGGGGCAGAACAAAATACATAGCTGTTAGCATCATGATTTATTTTATTCCCCCCCCTTCTCCAATCCTTAAAATGCACATATTTTATAACAAAAATTATTAGAAGTACATGAAAGAGTAAGAAAATCTGTATACTCACAGAAAATGTCATATTGTCATTGTCATCAGTATTTTGTTCTTCCTCCAAGGAGCTCTGGGTGACATTCAGGAGTATTCCCATTTCTAATACCCCAAATAAAGACTTTTCTGAGTTTTTCATGTTGGCTTCTTATGGGTATTAGCAGTTCATGAGTAGGGGAATGTATAGGACAAAAATATCTGAAGAAATAAATGGCCAGAGGGGCCTAAGGAAAAACAGTTGCTCTGGCCCATTAAGAAACTCTTTCAGCTCCAAAGGGCAGAATCCCTAACAGATTAATAGTGCAATCCTGTGTGTGTGTGTGTGTGTGTGTGTCTGTCTGTCTGTCTGTCTATGAATATGAGCCAGCAATGTGATGAGGCTGCAAAAAAGGCAAATGCTATTTTGGGCTGCATTAATAGAAGTATAGCTTCCAAATTGCGGGAAGTACTAGTTCCCCTCTACTCAGCACTGGTTAGGTCTCATCTTGAGTACTGCGTCCAGTTCTGGGCAACACACTTTAAGAAGGATGTAGACAAACTGGAAAGGGTTCAGAGGAGGGCAACAAAGATTATTAGGGGACTGGAAACAAAGCCCTATGAGGAGAGACTGAAAGAAATGGGCATGTTTAGCCTTCAGAAGAGGAGACTGAGGGGAGATATGATAGTACTCTTCAAGTACTTGAAAGGTTGTCACACAGAGGAGGGGAAGGATCTCTTCTCGATCATCCCAGATTGCAGGACACTGAATAATGGGCTGAAGTTACAGGAAGCCAGATTCCGCCTGGACATCAGGAAAATTTCCTGACAGAGGCAGAGTAATATGTCAATGGAACCAACTACCTAGGGAGGTCGTGGGCTCTCCCACTCTGGAGGCATTCAAGGTGCAGCTGGACAGCCATCTGTCAGGGATGCTTTGACTTGGGTTCCTGCACTGAGCAGGGGGTTGGACTCAGTGGCCTTGTAGGCCCCTTCCAACTCTACTTTTCTATGATTCTATGTCTACTCAGAAGCATTCAGTGCTAAAGAAGTTCTCAGTTCTACAGATTCTTTGTACTTCTGTAAACCTTGGAGTTCCCCCAAACCTGCTGTTAGCTCCTTCTTGTACACAGCTTGTGTCTGTGCATAAATGATATATATTTTTTTAAAAACCTGCCAGAGTGATCACCAAAGTTATCTCATGTTGGCTCAAGCTCCAGAAAGCCACAAAATTGGAAGCTTAGGCTGATGCTTTAACAGACATACCCCATGATCAGTAATTATGTTGTGCGGTGTCACAAATTGTGCTTGCCTACAACTTGCCCTCCGTGCACCCACACTTTTGCTGGGCCTTTCAGGTCCCAGGCACTCCAGTGCAGAGGAGACTGGAGTGCCTGGGACAGGGGCGGCCCAAGACATTTTGCTGCCTGAGGTGAAGGACAAGATGTTAGAATATGGGTTCCAACATATTCAGGTTTTGCCTTCGGGCTAGAAGGATACAGAAACCAACAGGCCTGATCAAGGTCAGGACTGAACAAAGTGTCACCTTTGGCCCAGTAAGGGAACGGTACAGTTTTTTGTGTCCAGGGAAACTGGAGCAAGGGTCAAGCTAAATTGTGTGCAGCTGGGGTAACATCATGCTTTGATGCAGCTGGCATTACCTCATTTGGCATGTGACTGTACCATAATGTATATAAGGTGTATGAAGTCTTTGCAATCTTGTTGGGAGAAAAGGAGTATAGGTAAATATTAGTAAGAGAGCATTCTGAAAGATAAGAGTTTGTTTGTGACTGTACATGACTGTAACTGTTTTGTCTGACATGCTATTCTCTTTTGCACTTTTGTAATATATCACTCTTTAATCTGTTCATGTTTTTACAAGTCATAGTTTAGTAAAACTCTGTGTTTGAAAGAAACTGACTTGTTGTTTTGCTTTTTCGCCTACTGGCCTAGCACACGTTTTTCTCTACTACCCTAACATCACAGCACGATTCTGCAGCCACTGGGACAAATCTGTTTAGCTTTGTTTTCCCCCCAGCGGTTCAGTTTTCCAACACAAGATTGTGCTCTCACCACACCACATGTATAAAAGCCGACTGTACCAGCAGATTAATTTGCCTCCAACACTGATGATAGGACAGTGTCCACTGTACCTGAAGACAGCAGGCTAACTTAGGGGGTGCAGAGAAGGCTACATGGCGCACAGGTCTCTTCTCCTACATCTTGCTGCCACTTTCCAGCATTTGTCACCTGAGGTGACTGCTTCACTCTGCCTAATGGTAGGGCCGGCCCTGACCTGGGACCAGCAAAGATGCTCCACATTGTCCTGGCTCTGTAATGCTTTATGAAGCAGCTGAACCTTACTGTATTGCTAGAAGAATCCTCCTGTGAGTTGACTGATGCCTGTTTGTTGCTTGTAAGCAAGCACAATTTGTGACATTGCTCAACATCATTACGATCATGGGGCAAGTCAGTTAAACTTCCAATTTCCAGACTTTGTGGAGCTTGAGCCAACATAAGATGACCTTAACTGTGGTCTGAAACTGGCAGGTTTTTTGATCATTGAATTTCCCTGGTTCTTAAAAAGGAAATTTATTATTACAGTGTTCTAATAAACAAAACAAAAACAAACTAGGTATAAACGAAACACAAACAAGTCATTGACACGGCAGATGTGTACAAATGAATAGACATGTCCCTGTATGTTCTGAATAGCTTACTTCTGAGTAAGCCTGCACAGAATTCTAGCATTGCTTTTTCCTTTTCCTCTCTCTCTTCCTCAATGAGAGTGATTGCGCCTGCAGTGTTTATTAGGTGGCATCCCAGGGAGAGAAACAAACAACCACACATTGATGAGGCTGGGTTAAAAATGGTCACAACTTTATTGCTTACAGCTTCCAGAGTCTGGTGTGGCACAAGGCAGGATCTGGTCATTGAGCAGCCTGCCTGCTGACTGATTTCACCCCAGTCCATGTGCTGGGTGGCCCGGCGGGGTAGGCTGGAGCTTGGAGGGGTCATGCCATGGCGTGGGCCATTAGCATGTTTCCATCCTTGCACCCCCGGGAGCGAGATTGGTATACTCATACTGGCCCCCGAACTAGGCTGGAGCCCTGTGGCCCCACCCCCAGGATCCCTTATGGGAGCCCTCTATCGCTGTGGGGAGCAATAGGGGGCTCTCCCCTGAAATGGATCCCACCCAGTGCCATCCCATCCCATCTGACCCAGTTGTGACAGCAAACGCTCAGCCAGTTAACATTTCATACAACTTACATTGCCGTGAAGAAGGCAAAAACCCTGTGGGCAGTGGCCAATCAAGCCCCCAGGTAAAATTCTTTCCCAGCCCCATCAACCAGCGGCTAACCAAAAGTCTATAGCAATATGCAACCTTTCATAAGGGGAGGGTGGGTTGGGGAAGTCTGGGCCAGCACTGAAAAGGAAGCACATGGCAGCTCCACTTATATCTCCTAGGAGCGAAGGGCAAGAGTGGCTTACGCTGGCTCAGCTTGTCTGAGTGTGGAAAGCTAAGCAGGGTCAGGCCTGGTTATTCCTTGGATGGGAGACCCCTCCTCTAGTTTCCTGCACTGAGCAGGGGGTTGGACTCAATAGCCTTGTAGGCTCCTTCCAACTCTATGACCTATGAAATCTTTCCTATGACTTCCCCTTCCCAGGTCTGCTCCAGGGGGCTCCGCCCCCAGGCCCCCAACCAGCTATGCTGATTGGCTCCCAGGGTATCCTGCAGAGAGGCACAAGGCTGCACGTTTTCCTGTCTCCTCGGAGTCCATTCAGTACAAGGACCCCCTTCCAAGCCTGGAGCAGCCTTCTTCCCTGGCTGGCCTGCAAAATTACCTCACTCTTCTCTCAGCTGACAGTTCCCTGCTACCCATCCCACAATGTCAGAATACTGACAGGAACAGTGGAATTCAAAACACTAGAGTAAGGAGCATTCTAGCTTCAGAGCAAAACTGAGCATGCCCCGACATAACTTTGCCAGCAGTTGCTTGCCACAGGCTTTCATGTGGCAGAAAAACCTTGATAATTTTTAAACTGCTGCTCAGAATTTCACCAAAATAACGAAAGGCACACCTCTTCAACAAGCCTGAATAAAGAACATCAGTAGTTTTCCTGAGAATTTGAAGGAAATGGTATGCCAAGCTGCAGCTTGAGTAAAATGTACAAATGTGTCAATTTTCAGCACTTTTTAACTTGCTGTATCCGTGGCAATTTGTATCGGATCAGTTTGAAATTCTGCATGATTGTAGACCTCATCAGGTTGATTATGGATGCCAGGTTCCAGGTTATTAACTCAATTTTGAAAAGAACTAGAATTTCGAGGCTTGTAACAGAAAGATTTTTTGTGCATCTCACCTTAACTAAAGGGCCCCTTTTAACACTCCTGTGCCCTTTAATTTACTCAAAAGTATGTTCCATTGTGTTCAATGGAGCTTACTCACAAGGTAAGTGTGTACTGGATGGCAGCAGCCTTCCCCAACTTGGTGCCCTCTACATATTTTGGATATCAATTCCTATCATCCCAGCAAGCATGATCAATGGTCAGAAATGCTGTGAGTTGTAGTCTAAAGCATCTGAAGCGCACCAGGTGGGGGAAGGCTGATGGCAGCATGAATATATTTGGGGTCCTTCTCAGTTTCTAGAATCAGCATGCTGGCTGCAAGAACTACTAAAGAGAATTAGTGCATTATTCAGAGAAAATATTTATTTACAGGAATGTAAAAATTATGTTACAACATTTGGAACAAAATAGTCATGAATGATTACACAAGAACACATGGGCAGTGTTTTCAGTGCATATGAATGCAAATAAACTTTCTATCCTATTTGTTAAAAACCACCATGGATTCAAAAGGGCTGTAGAAGTGTATATGGATTTTTTTCCATAGTTTTAGGAACTGTTTTGTCCCTCCTGGAAGTAATTGTTGTAAACAAAAAAGCTACAACACTACTTAACACAAGGATATAGAAAGGTAAACGTCTGGTTGCTTTGATCAGACTGTAAATGGAGGATTCATTTCTCCTGTACGTAGAGGTATAAATAAAATAAATGAATAAATGTGGGCGCAGCACTCACAGCCGAAGAGATGGTGGATCAAGCCCCACGTTATAGTCAGAAAACAAAACCCCTATCTTTGTTAAAATCATTGCATGGACTTAGGAAGAAAGTGCTTGCACTGAAATCAGCCTGCTTTAGTACAAATGCTAAAACCATACAGTGGGCTGGATTGTATGTGAGGGTGCCATAGCCGTAGAACACTGGAAGTCCAGAGTCCAGACTCAGTCGGTCCCTCCAGTCAAAAGGATCTTAGGTGATAGAGCTAGGGAAAAACTCTGCCTGAGACTGCTGCTGGTGTGGACAGGTAATGCAGAGTACATGGACCAATGGTTTGACTCGGAACAGGGCAGCTGCAACCAGAAGTTGTTTTTCTAATTTGGAGCAATTCACACTTGCTTTTTGGGTATTGAGACGATAAGCTAGTCTCTTGTCCACATCTCTCTGTAAATGCAAATTGTATGAATGACGTGCATGATTTGCTCTCTAGTCAACTAGTGAGCATCAGAGGTACTGTGAGCTGCGGCTTCTACAGGTCTGTCACCACTGGTCATTCGCGTAAAATGTGTGTGCATGTGAGACAAGATAGCAATGAATTCATGGGAAATAATTATTCTGTGTCTGAAAACTAAAGGCCCTCCATAAGCAACGTTAGAGAAAGTACTCCTAAACAATATCATTGTTAAGACTTAAAAACCCTTCGGATTTCCTTTTGGCGGGGGCACGCATTCAATGAACGCACACAGAGTAGGAAACAGGTTTAGCTGCAACCATGTGTGTTCCATTGTATGTGTGACAGAAAACACATATGGTGGGGTAGCATCTGCCACCCAACCTGCCATGCACGTTCATGGTATGTATGACACACCCTCCTGACCATCCGTAAGGTGCTTACATATTGTAAGAGTGGCCTAATAATTTAGCTGCACAAGGACACCCTTCCATATGCAAGCTGTTTTAAATGCATATTCTATTTATAGAAGTCTAGCACCTCTTCTCAGCTATGAATCATAATTGAACTGGGCTGGTATTAAGGCAAAGAAAACAAAACTATTCTGTGCAATGTTATTTTCAGAGTTGTCAAGCTGTCTGGCTCTTTCTCTGCAGAAGCAGCAGCTCCCCCAAAGTGGTACCCTCCAGACGTTTTGGACTTCAACTCCCATCAGTCCCAGCTAGCATGAGCAATAGTTGAGAATGCTGGGAATTGTAGTCCAAAACATCTGGAAGGCACCAGGCTGGGAAAGGTTGGCTTAGAATGTGGGTCTACCTATAACCATTTGTTGACTATTAGCACATGAGGAAAGATTAATGAGATTTGTTTAGTGGGGGAGGGGAGAGTTTATTCAGCAAGAATGAATTAATGTGCAGTCACAGGAAAATAATCTAGTTTTCAAATCTCATTTCCAGAGCACTTGAAGCCCTCAGGAATGAGAAATAAGTGCAGAGAAACATAGCGGTCAATCGAAGGCCCCTTTCACATGTTATTGGGATGGGATGGATACATCAGGAACCTGACCTGCCTTGCTATTTGGTTACCTGCTCATGTGATGCAGCTCCCACATTATTTGGGGCAATTTTAACATCAGGCAAACTGTGGCATATAGATGTCTGGTTAAAATAAGTTCATACCATAGCCATTAATCATGTGACTAGAGAGTCCCAATAGCAGCAATCCAGGATTAAAGAGTCGATATGAAATCAAACATGTTAACTTTTCAATATGGCAACACTCTTGGAAGTATTCATGGGATTTTTGAATCTCATTGATCTGTTATTCAGAATGTGCTTATCTGAGGCTAAGACAGACTAGCAAGAGAGGGGAAATTTATAATACAGTAAGGTCTGAGGGTGCAGTTTAGAGTATTGAAATTAATTGTAGTTTTTCCATTCATTTCAATGGGATATGTATTGTGCGGAGTTCTAGCATATGTAAGTTATATCTATTACTGTGCATGAAAAAAAATCCAGCCATGAATATTACTTTGCCCTTCATCATGACCCCTCCTAATAAAAGTATTCACTTTAAAACAGGAATATAAATAAATAAAAATCATTAAAATACTATTCAACATATTGGCTCATAAATCTTTGATGATCTCATTTCAGTATGCTGTAAACATTTAAGTGCAATATCACCTGACTTTAAATATGATGAACCATAAAACATGCTAATCATAAAAATAGCTTTTACAAATATACATTTGTATACAGTGTCTCCTTCATTTTAAATATGTCCTTCGTGTTATCATACAAGTCATTGGCCTTCTGACATCAAAATTAAAAAAAATAATACCAATAATTAGCCAGGAAAAAACACATTTACAATCTAAACGATAAAAATCTGACAATTGTACAGCTTTAGAACATATAAGAAATGGAATTTCTAAGTTTCGAATGGTAATGTCCATTTCAAGAAGTAAACTCAGTTCTTCATAAAAATTGAGTCAAAGGTGTTGTTAGCCGACAAGAAACTGCAGTTCACATTTCCACATGGGGAAGCCAGTGAATTATCTTCTCGGTTTCCAAAGCGGCTGTATGTGATTCCCAATTCATTTGATCTGTAGAAACTACAAAAAAATGTATTTCAGTTTGAGAACATTTTAAAGAAAAGAGAATGGGAAGCGTCGATGGCCCAAACTAAATGTGACGCAAGAGATGTATGACTGGATCCCCCCCCCCACCGTCTTTTTCCTTTGTAGCTGCAGGTGCCTGATTTGGATCAGTGCCGTGGCAGGGGAAAGAGGGGTGTGTTAACCCTTTCCCCAATGCAAATTGCCCCACCAGAGCTATTACCCACAGAGGGGAAAAATATGGACCCTAAAATTCTACTTTATCCCAGTCTTTTTCCACCACTGACTACCCAGTCCAGTGCACTGTAAAGATGCAACTCTTAAGTGTGAAGCTACTTATTCATGTCAAGGTTCAACAGGAATGGTAGTTTGTTCCATTTTCCTATTTGGATTCATCCTCATAGTGACTGCGAGGCCTGTGGCTCACGCTGGCTCAGCTTGTCTGAGTGTGGAAAGCTAAGCAGGGTCAGGCCTGGTTATTCCTTGGATGGGAGACCCCTCCTCTAGTTTCCTGCATTGAGCAGGCGGTTGGACTCGATAGCATTGTAGGCTCCTTCCAACTCTATGATCTATGAAATCTAAATTGTTTGTTTGTTTGTTTGTTTCTATACCACCCCACAGTCCAAGCTCTCTGGGCGGTTCACAACAGTCCATACAATAAAATCAAGATAAAACCAACAATAAAAACAACATTGTAATTAAAAAAATTAAAACCAAAATTAAAAACAGTTTAAAATATACAATACTAAAGGTTAATACAACTAAGTCTACAGATCACCCCCCTCCCCCTCCCATGGGGTTTGAACATGTACAATTGAACATTATTTGCCAATTTTACAGTGCTTTAAGTGTCACAGCTATGCAAAACCTTGATGCGCTCTGTGCTTACTGAAATACTCCAGTCTGTCAAGAGCAGGTTGATTAAGCAGCCTCCTTTGAAGTGTGGTGGTGGATTAATGGAGTCAAAGTCATCAGTATTTTTTTTTCTTTTTTTTTCTTTATTATATTTATATCCCGCCTTTTTCTGTATATTATGTAGAGGTCAACAACGATTGGGCTATTTCTGTGTCACCCCACCCTTGTAAACATGCACAAGAGCTTACTGAATCCAGTTCGCTTTTTAACTGATGTCTGTAAATGTCTTCCAACTATTTTTAGCAACAGATTCACAGGCAGAACTGTCTATATGAAGAGGTGTATTTTCCCCCTTCGATCTTCCTCTTGCGGCAGAGACAGCCCTGACAGTGGTTACCGTAAGTAGCTTGATAGCTCTTGCAAGAATGAAACCAGGGTCACTCTATGCTGTACCTTTCAACTCTAAAGAACCCATCTCTTTTTACTCTTTTCTTGTCCTCTTGGTTGATTGTCCTCTTCTATTATATAAAAGACAAAGGCTGACAGATTGTCAGATTATTTATTTACTATCTTCTCATAAGCCTATCTGGCACACTAAAAATCTTCCTTGGGTTATGATGAGGAAAGAGCATTGCCAACCACCTGGATCCAAAGTATGAATGTTACTCCGCTGCTACTGAGATGCTGCAATGAATATTCAACAATTCAAATCATAAGCAAAATGGCTATGGAATTTTCTTGCCTCTACACACCCTTGCTCTCTGACTTGCTTTAATAGGATGGAAAAGAAAGCTAACACGTAAACACTCCAACCCACAGTACAATAATAACTTTATTAGGACCGGCCAAAATTTACTAAGTTGTGAGCACATTTAACATCTAAAGACACTTACATTTTATCATCTTCAGAGCACCAGACCCACTCCTACGAGGGGTATGAGTAAGGAGGCAACAGAAAACTCATTTTGTTTCATCCTTTTCAGCTAAATTCTGTACAATTTATCATTGGAGTGTGGCAGCTGTGACATTTAAACACACACACACACACACACACGATGAAAAACCTATGGTGGGGAAATTATTTTAAGAGATTTGGATATAAATTACACCCTAAAACAACAAAGATGAAATCAAATTAAATTCTAGCAAGCCATCTGGCTTTCATTTGATGTCCTTGCAAGAAAAACATCATCTGAAAGAAGAAGATTCACTGCTTTAAAGAAACTGGATTATGATTGAAAATATAGATGTTGTACTCATACTTCCTATCAAACATGTGAAGAAAAGCAGACCAGGTGTCAGTGTCCTTCTCCACCACACACATGTAAACAAGTGTAATCCCAGCTGGAGGCTGGGAACCTCCTGCAAATGTACATAGTTTCCTCTGATGGCTCTGTGCCGCTGATGTATCCGCATGCAAATGTTCCCCAAGCACTCTAGTCATGGTCGAGAGTTCACCCTTCTGACACTTAAGAGCCAGCCCTCCCCTGCTTAGCCCCGACAAAATTCATCCTGATTGGCCAAGTGACAGCTGAGCTACCGAAGGGGGCGGGTAGGGGAAAATCGATACTGTCAGCCATGGCTTCTGGGTCTGGTTGTTGCTCTGGACATGAAGGAGCGCAGAGTAGGGCTGTTGCTGAGGCAAACCCCTAAGAAGATCAACCCCACCAGGCAAAGAGTAAGTGCCTGGGTGTTTATATAGTAAAGGAACTAGCTTTGTTGTTTTGTAGCTCTACTTTTGTATCCCAAAGTGTCTCCCCACCTTTTCCCTTCCCTCATTTTCTACCTTTTATTATGATCGGTTTACCCTAAATAAACTTTCCTGGTTTTACTCCCACATGGTGTGTGTAGTTCCTCTGTCGGTTCAGTGCTAAATCCAGTGTATATAGACCATGGGCAAAGCCCTGAGAAAATCAGTCTCGGGGCAACAGAGCCAAGGCTGGCAATTTGGCACCTTTGATCTCTCGTCTTGAGATAAAGGACCGGTTGCAGTCCTTCACAAAACAAAATCTGGAATCGCAGAGCTGGAATCACAGAGCTGTAGGCAATCTAGTCCACACCCCTGCTCAATGCTGGAAGTACAGAGCTAGAACATCCCAACAGATGGCTGTCCAGCCTCCACTTGAAAACCTTCAGCAAGGGAGAGCTAACCACTCCCCTAGGAAGTGGTTTCAATTGTCAAACTGCTCTTACAATCAAGACATTTTTCCTAATGTTCAAGTGAAATCTACCCTCCTGTAATGTAACCCCCTTAAATCTAATAAAATCATAGAAATTATTGTTTGTAATAATAATAACAACTTTTCATGGGAAATATAAGGATTATGGGTTATTTATTGGTTTACTCCTATCCTATCTGAAACCATTATTATTTGCTATACTTTTTATCAGGTTCAGCCTCTGTCTGGAACTAGAAGGAAGACCTCTCCTCTTCGGTCGGTGGATGACCCCGCTATAGGCATCAACAAGTACTGGGACCAAGATGTGCTACTAGGGATGGATGGATCAGTCTTGATCTGGTTCATGTCCCATCATACATTTGTCCATTCCGTCCTCTTTCCATGTGAATGTTTTCCAGAAAAATCTGCACAGATTTAGTAAACATTTTAAAGTACTTATGTTATGAGGTGATCTGAGGGCTGGCATCCTTTTTTAAAAAAGATGAAAGATGCCTTATGAAAGATGCCTGTATGTGACCCTGGCAAGTTGTAGCCAGTCAGTAAGCCAGCGCAACGCATGGATTGCAGGCAGCCCCCATGACTGTTACTATGTTTCTCTGCCATTGGCAGGAAAATCTGCAGCAATTTTGCAAGGAAAGAAGGTGCACAGTGTCTTGTCTGCAAGCAGAATTGTGCTTCTGGAAATGCAATTCTGCTTGTAAGCAAAGTGTGCACTCGCTATGTGCCTTGTTTCACTGAGAAATCACCACACTTTTGGCTGCCATTGTGAATTTGGTAGGGGTGGGGTGCGCCCCCCTGTGGGTTCTGGAGTGGGGGCAATGTGATGCCCTGACACCACCCCCCCCAAGTTGCCCATCTCTGAAGTAGTCAATGCTGGCATAAGGCAGCTTGTTATGTTCAGCCTTTTCAGTTAGAGTTGGATCCAGAACATGCTTCCCACAAAAGGGCAGCTTCTGTCTGTGGAAGGCTTCTAGCCCAGTGAAGGAATCCCACTGGTGGAAAGGGGGAGTAGATTTTCATTGCTCCCCAACCCCTGCAGCCCCCTATGCCCCTGCAAATCTATTCCAGAGAGTAGGGGGAACCTCCAGAACAATGGGGGAGTGATGCTGGGGACTGCAGGGGAAGGGGGAACTCAGTGAAAATGTACTCCATCCCCTTTCTACTGGTGGGAGAGTTCTGAGCAGAACTCCGCTCAGGGACGCTACCACTGACAGGCAGAAATGCTGGACTCAGGGTTCTTGGATTTTTGTGAAGAGAAAATGCTACTTACATCACTTTATATGTGCATGCCAAAGATAGTAGGTCAAATAGAGCTTTAAAGGCCATGGAATCAAAAAAGAACAAGGCATTTTCATTGGAAGAAAGCTCAATGAAAAGGGAGACAGGAATAATTTCTATGCTATAACTTGCGTATATTCAAAGATACATATTTTCAAGGGTAGTTTTCTTCAAGACATTGTAAGACATACAAGAGACCGAATTATTTGAGAAGAAAGTGGGTAAACTGGAAGGAGCTGAATGTCAAAGAGCTCCTAGGGAATTGGGGGGAAAATGAGAGAAGGGGGAGGAACAGAGGGAAAAAGCGGTAGCAGCAATGAAGGAAGAATCCTAAAAGTGGAGAATAGAAGCTGTTTTGATGTAGGTCACTTGGGTAAAGAGCAAAAGGAATAAATGTTCTACTTTAAGTTTGCATAAGACAAGTGATAATGAGATTGTGATGAGGTTGAATATTGCTGGCACATAATATCAAGCAAGGATTACTAACAGATTTGGAAAAGAATAATATTAAAGCTGGACCTGTTTTCAACTGCATACGCTAAATGGCTTTCCTTGAGATTTCTTCCCATTAATACTGATTTGCCTGCCTGCACACAATAGTGCCTAACTCCATCATCAATTTGGTTCTTAGTGGTACTTTTCTTTTGGAAAATAAATTGCAAATTGAAATGATAGCTTAAGAGAGATGCATTATGGGATATAAATTGTTCAGTACCATCTGATGCTTGGTTGCATACAATTAACTCTCTTTTCTTTTCTGGCTCTCTATTTCAGTTCACAAACTCTTCTGCATCAATGTCCCTTTTCTTTTTTCCTTAACTCACTTTTTTTACTTTGAATTTATAACTTGCAGCATAATATGCCATTCATCTGGGCACTATGAAACATGTGATTCTTCAGTAATGGGAAGATGCCCCAAAATGATGGTAACGGATAATGAAAAACTCATCATATTCATTTATCTCAGAGTCAGCAGCTACTATACGTATATTATATAGTCCCTAGTTACTATAGTACTATATACTATATGTCCCTAGTTTCAACCAGAGATTAGAAATGTAGAATGATTTGGAAGTTGTTCAAACCAGAGTTCAACCTAAATCTCAGGAGATCTGATAGGCAATGCTATCAGATGAGATGCGTAAGTGGGATGCATAAATTGAGAAGAAATGCCTGTTACCCACATGCTTTCTGGGAGCCATAAGGAAGAACAACCCATAGAAGGATGTACAGGAGAATCTATTAAACAAGTAGTAGGACTCGGTGCATTTCAGGCTCATAGAAGGCTCTGAAGCCAAGCAGGACTCTGTGTTCTGTCTTGACCCTGTGCAGGAGCCCATGAAGCACACCAAGTTGCCCAAGGGTGATGCAGTCTCGCAGGTAAGGCTGGAGTTGCAGGACCTCAGAGAGGTCCAAGTAAGCAACTTGCTCCAGCAAGGTCTGGAGTCCAAATCAGGCCTTTTATGCTTTTTAGCCCAGACTATACCGCTCAGGCCTTGCCCACATCTGTACCCTGGAGAGTGGTGAGCTTAAAGGGCCAGTCTCTTGGCCTGGCGTCTAGCACTTTATCTCCTCTCCATTAGTTTCTTCTTGGTTTGTTGCCTGTGCTGGTGATCCAGAAGCAGAGAGTATGGGGCCCCAGGTGAGGAGGTGGTCGGTTCCTTGGGAATCTCGGACCTGGGGGTTGTGGTCTCTGTGGATTCAGAGATCTCTTGGCTGCTGGTTCTAGCACAGCGTTGGGGCCTTTGTCTGGGTCTAACTCTTCCATGGCCTATGGTGTTAGCTCTGATTTGGCTAGCCACTCCTCATCTAGGTCAAACAAATGGTTAGTTATTTCATTTGCTATTATTGTATTTTTATTTCCAGGGATAGGGAGAGATTCTTATAGGATTTTCTGCCTCATGTGCCATAATAACTTTCCTGGCTTTGGTATTATTCACCCTGACTTGGGTAGTTGAGTGGGGGGCGCTTCAGAAAAACATCTTGGTCCAAACCTGGTCAAAGTCCAAGCTGCTGCACAGGATGGGGGTCATGACAGTCTGGCCCTCTACCCTGCTTGGATAGGAGACCCTCTGGGGACCATATATAAGCCACTCTGAACTCTTTAGAGGAAGGATGAAAGGAAATTGTGTGTGAACTAGCCCTCATGTTTCCATACGTGAGTGACAGGAATCAATAGACATCAAGATTGAGCAGCAACATCAGCCCTATTCAGGCATTCAAGAAAGGGTTAAAATCAACACTTCAGAAGGAGCACTACATCCCCGCACCTCTGCCTCATCATGTTTGTTGCCCTCAACTCACAGCGGTTCACAGTCTGAAAAAAGGAGAGCCTCTTGTATCTGTGAAGGCTCTTCACATGAGCCAGAACGTTGGAAAATCCAAGTTCTGGCTCTCGTGTAGAGCCTCAATGGAAACTGGAAGCTCTTCTCTTCAGACTGTCACCCTCCATGAGTTGGCGGCGACAAATGTGCCAAAGGAGAGGGGTGGGGCTGGAGCACTCCTTCTCTTCACGCGTTGATTTTTACCTTTTCTGAATGCCTGAATGGGACTATCTTCGGCCTTATTTGGCTTTGTTTTTCGATTTAACCAGCTCTATGCACAAATAAGCGATACATTTTTCTATCCCTTGTACTCTTAGTCTTTCACATTTGTGCTACTGCAACATGATGTTTTGTGGTAAAGTGCTTCTTTGGCAGCAGTTGCTCTATTTCTCCCTAAGCAACTATTTGCTGGTTAGAAAGCCTTGGAATCAATCATGTTTATTTGCATGGTAACCTAGGACCACAAAGCACAAAAGATTAGCATCCCAGGAATTGACAAAGAACAAAAAAAGGGCAATGGCCATTGGCCACCACTGGCTATTTAGGAATAATACTATCTTGAGGAAAGGCTTCATTTAATCTATCAGAAAATATCCACTCACTGGCTAGGATTTCACAAGTGGGGCCTGCAACAAAATGGTGCAATGCATCCCAAAGCCCCTAAAAGGAGTATTCCTGTTCAGGTTCCGCCGGCCTGTAAAAGAAGCCTTGTTGTCGTTCCATTCAGGTCTCATGGAAAACACAAGAATTTCAAAAGGACCCCTCCCCCCACACTGGTGCTTTCCCCTGCTGCTGTGCCAGACCTCAGCATTTCATAACTTTATATTGGATGCCAGATGGTGGTTCTGGAGAGTGGGAAAAGAAGGTGCCCTTTTTCTTTCCCTTCCTCCTGAAATATCTCTGCATAGTGCAAGGGGGGCGGTGTCAGCCTTGTGGCAGGAATCCCTCAAACCAGGGGAGGCTGCTGACTCCTACGTCAGGGGGCTCCTTATCCATCACAGCTTTTATCTTGAGCTTTATAAGAGCTATCCATGGTGCTGAACTCCACCCCCCCACACACAATAGGTTCACCACTATGGATAGCTCCTATAAAGCTCAAAAAACGCTGCAATGGATAAGGAGCCCCACTGACATAGGCGTCACCAGCCTCCACTGCCTCAAATCCTAATGAAAAGTATATGCTGTTCACCCACCGCATTTTTCTGGATTTTTTTTTCAGGCCTTCACATCTCTACCATCAACACAGCAAGGTCAGTGACCGAGTGGCTGGGCATGTCAGGGGAGGACTTGTGTGCCCACCTTTAGTCTTCATGTGAGCAGACTGAATGCCCAGTGCATGATTCCTTTAGACCCCTATTCTCTCTCTCTCTCTCGGCCAACTGGCACCAACATTCTGTAAGTCCTGGGACCTCACAGGTTATTGGACCATTCAGAATTTTTTTAAAAAACCTTATTGATTGATTATATTTATATTCCACCTTTTTTCTCTTTCAAGGAACCCAAGGCGGCTTACATACTCCTCCTCCTCTCCATTTTATCATCACAACAACCCTGCGAGGTAGGTTAGGCTGAGAGTCAGTAACTGGCCCAAAGTCACTCAGTGAGTTTCATGGCTGGGTGGGGACTAGAACCCAGATCGCCTGAGTCCCAACCCAACACTCTACCCACTACACCACACTGGCTCTCTTCCATTCTGTGCAGCACAGTCCCAAACATGTTTCATTTGAAGTAAGTCCCATTGAGTTTAATACTACCTTACTCCTGAGTAAATGTGCACAAGAAATGCAACCTTAATCTGTTATGAATGGCAAAGATTTAAGCAGACGTTTAGCTCTTATTTAGAAAATGGTCCCTTATTTTTGGATGACCATGGTTTACATCCAAACTGATAGGCAATCAGTCTCCTGAGTTCGCTTCGGGGGAGTCCATACTTCTGTATGTAAGGTGTTGCTGTTTTTAAAGAAAGCCTGTAACATTAACGCTGTTCAGTGGCCTAAAATAATTTACTTTCAAAAATTGGATCAATACGCATGGTATGTATGTACAGGTCTACTTGCTGAAGTGTGCTAATTTTCTTTAGGGGTGAGTTGACCATACAACTATCTAGACCAAGGCCACACAATACAGTAAGCCGAGAGAGTTGTGTGCGCAGCTTGACATCTAACCCGACCAATTGTCACTCTAAATCCCCATGCAATGAGGGAGAGGGGAAACAAGCTGTAGACAGTCATTGTCCAACTCATGGAGGGTGATGAGGATGGCATGGAGGGGCCAGAGCAGTGCACTCATCCTCACTCTTCCCTCACGTGATTCTGATCCTGTGAGAGAAATCCTGTGCCTGACTAGGGCTCCTGTTTCACATAACCATCAGCTATACTAGTGCTCACTTTCTCTTCTTGATCTGGTTATGACTAGAAGAATTCCTTGCTGGATCAAAGATCCACCATTCTGTTTCCAACACCAGCTAGACCAGGGGTGGGCAAGTTGTGGCCTTCCAGACTGGACTGCAAATTCCATAATCCCTCACCATTGGCTGATGCCATGACTCTCCTGGGGGATTCCTCCTCAGAGGAAGAGCTGGCACCTTCAGAGCCAGATGTCCCCAGGGAACAGGTTGCCTCAGAGGGCCCTGTCCCTCTCCAAGACGGTCTTGGCCCTTCAGGGCTGATGCCTTCTGATCTGCCTCCTCAAGAGGCAGAAAGCTCCGCTTCTGAGGCAGAAAGTGATGCCGAGCAGCCACCTAGCCACAGAGAGCATTGTTGCCTCAAGAGGCAGGCTAGTAGGGCCCCTTCAAGAAGATGTGCTCAGCTACCACAGGGGGCGGGGGGAGGCTCTGCTAGCTCCAGCTATATCAGGTCTCACTTGTAACTTGAGAGCTTCTGGAAACAATGTCTGATCTTCAGCTCTGGTCTCTGGTCCCTGTTTTCTCCCTGAACTTGCTGTGTGTTTGGACCTTAGTGCTACTAACCCCTGGACCTCTGACTCTGCCTTTGGGCTGTTTTCACTTGAATGATCTTTTTGACCTTGGGTGTGCCTCAGAGCCCCTATGTGCCTGGTAAAACTGTGCTTGACCATTTGCCTGCTAAATGGACCACTCCATTGTATATGTCCCTGTATTTCCACCCCTTATCTGACAGATGCCTCTTAGTTCACAAGTCGACAAAAGAATAAGTTTAAAACATCATGGCAGCACCCACGGTCAAAGCACTGGCATCTTCTGGATTATGTAATTGTCCGTGTTAGAGATCGCCGCGATGTACTTCTTACTAGGGCCATGGTGAGTGCCGACGACTGCTGGACAGACCACCGACTAATCCGGTCCACAATGGTTATCAACATTGCTCCCCAACGTAGGCTTCAAGGAAGGAAACCAAGGCGTAAAATGAACATCCAAGTCCTTCAAGATCCTATTAAGCAAACACGTCTTCAATCACTTCTTAAGGAACATCTACCTACGGAACCTCCTGACAACATTGAGGACCATTGGTCTAAGCTGAAAACCTCCATTACTGCAGCTTGTGAACAAACTATTGGATATGAAACTAAGAAACATCAGGATTGGTTTGATGAAAATGACAATGAGATTAAATATATAATTGACCAAAAAGGAAAGCCTTCCAAATATGGCAAAATGATATTAACTGCGCTGCCAAGAAAAAAACCTACGCTAGCGCAAAGGCTGAGGTCCAAAGAAGAACAAGAGAACTTAAGAACGCTTGGTGGAAAAAGAAAGCTGAAGAAATTCAACAACTTGCAGAATCTCATGATGCACGGGGCTTTTTAAGGCCACAAGGGCCATTTATGGACCAAAAACCTATGGTACAAACCCTTTACAATCAAAAGATGGCACCAAACTCTTAAAAGACAAAGAGTCTATTGCACTGCGTTGGAAAGAGCATTATTATGACCTTTTAAATCGTAAGTCTAAGGTGGATAATGAGATTTTTTCGCAAACCCGCAAAAACAAATTAAAGAGGAACTTGCAATACTCCCCACTTTGGATGAAGTAAAAAAAGCCATTAATCAAATGAAGAACAACAAAGCTAGTGGACCAGATGGGATTCCTGCTGAAATCTTTAAAGAAGGGGGGCCCGAACTTGTACAACATTTTCATAAACTCATCGAAAAAATCTGGATAAGAGAAGAGATCCCAGAAGACTTCAGGGATGCCATAATTATCACCCTCTTTAAGAAGGGTGATAGAACAGACTGTGGAAACTATCGGGGCATTTCTCTCTTAGCAACCGCAGGTAAAATATTTGCTAGGATTCTCGCAAACCGTCTTCTATCTATTTCAGAAGAGATCCTCCCTGAAACTCAATATGGTTTCCGCCCCTCTAGAGGGACAGTAGACATGATTTTTACTGCACGTCAGCTCCAAGAAAAATGCCGGGAGCAAAATCAACCCCTTTATATGCCATTTATCGATTTGGCTAAGGCCCTTGATACTGTAGACCGTACAGCTCTCTGGACTATCCTTATGAAAATTGGATGCCCCAATAAATTTGTGAATATCTTGCGACTTCTCCATGACAACATGACGGCAACGGTTTTGGACAACAACGGCTCTCATGGTGCTCCATTTAAAGTGGGATCAGGTGTTAAACAGGGATGTGTTATCGCCCCAACATTATTTGCCATTTTCATCGCCATGGTTTTACATCTTGTCAAGGGGAAACTTCCCACCGGTGTGGGAATTATATATCGAACAGATGGAAAGCTTTTTAATCTCAGCAGGCTGAAAGCAAAAAGTAAGGTAATTACAACCTCCGTTGTGGAACTTCAGTATGCTGATGATAATGTGGTCTCCGCACATTCAGAGGATGATCTCCAAACTATCCTAAATGCTTTTGCAGAAGCATACGAAAAACTTGGTCTCTCACTTAACATCAAAAAAACCAAAGTGCTTCATCAGCAAGTGCAAGCCAATCCTTTGGTGATGCCATCTATCCAGCTTGGCGGGACAATACTGGAAAATGTCGATCATTTTCTCTATCTTGGCAGCTATCTTTCTGTTACAGCTAACATCGACAGTGAAATCCAGCATCGTCTGAGCTCCGCAAGTGCCGCATTTTCTCGAATGAAACATAGAGTGTTCGAGGATCGGGATATTTGTAAGAAGACCAAAACACTGGTTTATGAAGCCATTGTATTACCAACTTTATTG
This sequence comes from Shinisaurus crocodilurus, assembly GCA_021292165.1. Lineage (NCBI taxonomy): Eukaryota > Metazoa > Chordata > Lepidosauria > Squamata > Shinisauridae > Shinisaurus > Shinisaurus crocodilurus. The sequence continues at coordinate 188,141,177 of CM037880.1, read as the reverse complement.
TATGCCTGCGAAACATGGACTATCTATAAATGTCACTTCCACCTCCTTGAAAGGTTTCATCAACGTTGCCTCCGGAAAATCCTGCAAATTACTTGGGAAGATAGGCGAACAAATGTCAGTGTACTGGAAGAAGCAAAGACTACTAGCGTTGAAAAAATGATCCTTCAACGCCAACTTCAGGGACGGCATGTGTTGAAGCCGGCGTCTCCCAAGCAGTTATTTACTCCAACAGCCTGGCCGTGGCCGTCTGCGCGGTCCCTGGTGTACTTGGATGGAAGCTTTAGCATTGGCATACCGTCCCAACTCAAGGATGGGAAAGCGGAATTCGGTGGTCATCTAAAGGTTTAAAGATGTTCAGAGGCAATCTAAAAAAATGCAATATAAACATCGAAAACTGGAACTCTTGTCTGTCCATGAACGATCTAAATGGAGGGTTGGCCTTCACAAAGGTTCCAATGGACTTTGAAGAAGCCCTAGTGCAAGGTGAAGAGGGAGAACGTGCTAAGCGAAAGCACGTCAAATGAATCCTTTACAGGGACCATCTTCTATCTGGTAACCTGTGTCCTCACTGTGGGAAGCTTGTGTGGATCTAGAATTGGCCTCCACAGTCAACTTAGCGACCCATCGCTAGAGTCTACACAATCTTCTTTAGAATTTCCTCCTTTTATCCCGGAAGACAATCTTACTCGGTCACGAGTGATCGCCTGATGATGATGAGTTCACAAGGAGGGCACTAAGGTGATGGACACCTCCACTTGGAGGCCCTATTTAGTTATTATAACTGACAGCCATAGATAGTTTGTTTGTTTGTTTATTTATTTATTCCTTCATTCATTTTCTATACCGCCCAATAGCTGAAGCTCTCTGGGCGGTGTACAACAATAATTAAAAACAAACACTAAAATACAGTTAAAAATATAAATAATAAAACATTATGAAATTTTTTACAAACCAATTTTTTAGTTGTGGGCCTTCGCACTAATACTGGGATGCTGAAGCCTGGCCAGGGACATTTATATGATGGAATACTGATTTGAACACGTTGGGACCTTAGTTTGTAGTTTTGTATGCAAAAGAAGATGTACAGCTTAATGTTTCCATCTTGAGAAAGTGAATGCCAAGTATACATATTAGAAATAAATCACTTGCTTAAGTTTCTAATCAAAATATACTGAGTGAGGGAAATGCTCGCAGCTTGTTGTGCTCATAGAAAATGAGCATATGGGGGATTTGGGTGTAAAAGAAATCCTTTTAAAGCAGCAAGAGGAATACAGTTAAATCCAGCACAATGCCTGAGAAGTCTGTCCCTGAGTAACTGACAGCCAAAACGAATGGGCTGACAGCAAAGGCTTCGCAGCTGTTCATCTACACAAAATAGGAACAATAAACTAGTTGAGTACGAAGTTGCAAATATTAAGCGTAAAGAGCTGGGTGACATCAGGATGATTTGCAGTTTTTGGTTTCATGATGTGCTTTTATTACTTTTTTGCTGTCATAGTTTATTAGGTACACGGCAGCTTCAGAAGATCCAACACATCAGTATTTGTCAAGTGCGCCTCTATTAATGAATTCTCTTTGATTGCTCAAGTACACTGTTTTTGTTGATATCCATCAAGTGATCAAACCGTACAAGTGGTTCGCAAACTGTGGGGCAGGCCTCCTTGTGTGTGTGTGTGTGTGGGGGGGGTTGTCATGTGAAAGGGGGAGCAAAGTCCCAGAAAAATCATAGGATCCTTAGGTAGATTGAGCCTTCCTTCGCCTAGCAGCCTGGTCAGCTTGAATGTCTGACAGGGTTGTGGGGGGGGGGAAGCCCCCCTAGTGCCCTGTTATTCAATCTCATATGGGACGAAGGAAACACAGTAAGAACTGTTGTCTTGTTCTGTCAATAGTTCCCTGACAGTGTGATCCTATGTGTTTACTCAGAAGTAGGTCCCACTGCATTCAATGAGACTTACTTACTCCCAGGTAAGGGTGCATAGGATTGCAATCAAAGTTTTAGGAGGGGTCAAAGATGTCCTGTCCTATTCCACATCTAATGCTAGGGGCGGGTAGTACCCCAAATCCTTGCAAGAAGCAGAATGTGTGCAAATGCGCATGAGGACCTCCACACACTGACATGTGAAACAAATGAATTTCGTGTTGGGTTGGGAAGTGCAGAAGAGGAGGCCAAGTTCAAAGTGTTTGTGAATTACTGGCCTCTTCTACTATTTACAAAATGGAAAATTTCACACCTATGATATTGTTTGTGAAGAGATACAGTGACATCCAAAATATTCAGAGCTCCTTGGAGATTACCCAGCTTTGTTACAAATATCTGATCTACCTATGAAGGATGCAGAATATTCACTGCTCAAGCAGAGGATGGAGAAAGACGGTCATGGGAATAGTATCTGCACAATGAGATGGGAAACTGACCTATGGACTAAACAACATTGACATTTAGGTAATATGACCTTTTTGAAACTGAAGTGACCTGATGTGTTTTACCAATTAAACGGCAGCCTTAGCAAATACAGTGACACTTGTTGCTTGATATTATCTCACCTCTGCCTGACAAGGCTACTGTGAGATCCCCTACTGTAGCCAGCTAGAGATGAAGATATGGATCATTTGTTGTTCCAGTTTCATAAAACCATACTTGCTGAAAAATATACTCTTCACTTTACGAAATGCACAGTTAATTCAATTGGTAGCCCAGACTTTTTTTGTTTCTAGAGGGGCCATATCTCAGTGATAGAGCTCATGCTTTATCAGGGGGCAGGGAACCTGCGGCCCTACAGAGGTTGTTGGATTACAACTCCCATCACCATTGGTGCATGCTGGCTAGGGCTGACAGGAGCTGGAGTCCAACAACCTCTGGAGGGCCGCAAGTTCCTAACGGTCAAAGCAGTCAGACCATAGAACCAACTCCTAGGGTGGTGCTGGGCTCTGTCGCTGGAGGTATTCAATGAAAGACTGGACAGCCATCTGTCAGGGATGTTTTAAATTGGATTCCTGCACTGAGCAGGGGATTGGACTGGATGGCCTAAATGGCCCCTTCCAACTCAATGATTCTATGATTCCCCATCCCTGGCATAGAAAATCTCTGTACAGTTGGAGCTCTGTATTCTGTTACAGAATAGCTGCAACACACCAACTATTTCATAGGTGATCAGGCAGAGTTTTTATACTGTCCTTCTGAAGTTCTCATGCCCCAAGCGACTTCTAGGTAAATCCTCTGCAGCACAGATCACTCTATTGAAGTGTTCCCTCAGCTCTTGTAGGGCCCTTCATCACTGTACTGTGTTTCTGCAACTCAGTTTGGGCCATGGCTGCTTCAGGCTAGCACTAGCCTATGGAAGAAGCAGTTATTGAAAAAGTGGGGGTTTTTTCAAGAAAAAACTCAGGGTGATCTGCCTGTGCCTGCCCCCTTTTCTAATGTTTTCAGACTACTGATACATAATCGGTTAGGTTCCCCATGTGAAACTGAAATTGTAGAGTCCCCGAAGGACTTGCACCATGTTAAAAAGCACATAAGGACTGGATTTGATTTCTAACTAATGTCAAAAAAAGAAAGGGAAGAGGTACTGAATAGGCAAAAAAAAAAAAAAGCTTTTATTGGAACAATTGGCCATTTATTGTGTCCCAACCTTTCATATCAGTTTTTCACATCATATCTATATAAAGTCAGCTATGGCTGAAGGAAAACCACTTAGAACTGAGAGTTCTGAACATAATTAAATGGTAACCCCCCCCCCCCCAATAACAGGTATCGTGTTGCTTTTTTAAAAACCAAAACGTCTCTTTAAAATGCAGCTGTATGAGTACAAAAGTTTGACCCAAAGTGACTGGAGCACATAAAACATATTTTGAATACACCTTCTTTTAGCATTGTAAGAGACTTCCAGGCAAAACAATTAATTTGTTGCAACACTGAGTCCAAAATACAGATACAACACTGAGATCAGAAGCCACAGCCAGTCTATAGATTTGAAATAATTATGCAATAGAGCTCTGTTGGGATTGTACCACTTCAGACTACCTTGGGATACAGGGGTTACATGCTGCTATATTATCCCAGTTAAAAAACTTTCCACAGTTGGAAAAGTAGTTAAAAACTTTCCTACTAATGTGATACTTTTCTAAGTGTCGAGAATTTTTCCTTAAAAGATAGGACACACAATCCCACACCCACAGTCTGAAATGGTATGCACATAACAGCTTTTTTCAATAGGTACTATATGCAGGTGTTGGTAATGTGGCATGGATGACAATGTACAAAATGTAAAATGGAAAGATTTGGACAGATTCACGTCTTATCCAAAGTACCGTGCTTTCTGCTAGGATGGTGTACACTTATAACACAGTGCTTCTATATATTTATAAAACTTTTATTTTCTTTCCAATATAACAAATAATGGGTTGTTACGCTAGTGGAAAAAGTACAAGAGGTGATGTTGTTCTGCTAGTGCTTGTGCAACTGCTAATAGAATAGCACAACTAGCGCAAGCAACACCTAGGCTTATGAAGTCATAATGAGTTGTAGAATGGCTTGTGCAACTGTTTGTGAAATGGCTTGCACAAATGGAATCAGAGGACTGGATATGACACTAGTGCAAGGATGAAAATGGGTTTCCACAAATGGAAGAAGCTTTGCACTAGCACAGGGGTGGGCAACCCACAGGCCACGTGCAGCCCCCGGAGGCTGAAGCGAGTGCCCGGTGCTGCCACCATGCTACCCCGCCTACTCCCAAATTACACCATTGAATACAACCCAGTGTTATAGATCCTTTTACTCATGCAACGATATCCACATAGATTCATCTTGTAACTTTCAAGCATAATATAATTGTGTATCTTGTCTATTGTACCTTTTCCTTCATTAGAAATATTTTCTCTCTCTTTGTTCAAAAGTACCCTGATGCTGCAAGTAATTAATCAGATGTCATCTTTGTCATTCATAGAAACCAATAATTATCTGCTATGATTCAAAGCCAGACGCACTGAGAATTGATAAGCACCTCAAGTTTCACAGAAACAAAGGAATCCCATGATGGATAGGTTTGTGATCACAGCTACTAAATCAATAAAACTGTAGAAACATTGTCTTTGCTGCAACTAGAATAGATCTCATTCCAAACAATAACTTTCAGCTATTATGTACATTGCAAATTTGCCTGAAATAACTGCTATGCAAGAATTGCAGTGAAACAGCAGGGCTACAATATCGGTAATCTTGAAATTACCACCATCATCATTTTACATGGCACTGGACTTCTCAGATTTGTTCACATTGCTTATGTACTATTTGTACTCAGATTTCTCAGTCAAGGAGGCAAGCCCCTGAATTCACCATAAGGAATCATCCAGCTTCTTTTGCTCCATGTCATTATTTGTAGCGGGGCTGGACAGAAGCTGGCCAAATGCTTCTTCCTTTTGAACTTGGACTCAGGAGTGATGGAAGAAACAGCGAGCAAGATAAGTCAGGAAAAATGCAAGCTGGTTCTTCTGGCAAAGCAATTGATGGGGTTGGAGCGTAAGGCAGAAGACTGATGCATTATGCAACTCTTCATTTAGCTGAATATTTCCTTTAAAAACACACACACACACACACACACACACTGCAATAATTGTGCAGCCATTACTCAGGTGTGCACAATCCAATCAACTTTCCTTAAGGTACACTACTGTCACAGGGTTGTTTTACTTTTCCAAGTCCTTGCATGTGGTATAATGGCCTTTCTGGTTGGCATCATTCTCTGTTGGTGGGCCCCGGTAGACTTATCTGGTGGCAGCAGCAGGCAGCACTCCAAGCAGCCGTGGGAAGCTGATTTGAGCCACCATTTTCATTTTTCATGGGGCCCCTGAGAGATGCTGTGTGAGGGAAATGTGAAATGATAGCTAGTCCCAACCCCCTGGCACTGCTCAGTGTTGGGCTCAAAACATTTTTTTTAAGGAGGGGAAAGGGCAGGCAACAGTGGTGGGCTCTTCCAGGATATGGGGCCCTGGTAGCTGCCCAAGGATGTGGAGTGTACCCTGGCCCTGAGTGTGCCCCTTATTCTGACATCCCTTCCTACAAGTTTCAGAGCCTGTGTCCATTGTGTGATAGAGTCAGGTATATGCAAACTGGGAGTCCCTTACAGACCTTCTACTGAACATGCAAATAATGGGTTGGATCCAGGATCTGCCTTCCGGGACTAAAGGACTCCACTCACAGAAGGTACTTCAGCTCGATTTTCAGGGATCCCGCCCCCAACTTCTCCATGCATGGCAGCCTACTCCATTGAGCAGAGTTCCCTAACCTTCTATGTAGCATCTTGGACAGGCTGGAGAGTCTGCTGTGGGGAGGAAGGGGTGGGGAAATCTGTTTCAGCCCACCCAGTTGCACACGCCTAAATCTGGATCCAACCCAATGTATCTGCTAAGGTGCCTGCCTGAGCTTTGCATTAATAGGAACATAGGTATTGGTTGAATCATATCATTGGTCCATCTAGCTCAGTATTGTCTCAACTGGGTTCAGACAACACAATAATCCACACTCAAGGGTTGAGTATGAGTTGAGTGTGCGCTGTCACTGAACTGTGGGTTGTTATTGAAATGTGGGTTATCGTGTTGTCTGAACCCAGCCACGCTAACAAGTCATGGATTGTTAACCACGAACAACCCATGAAGAGAATCCATGGTTTGTTGTTGGGTTGTGAACTGTGGGTTGTTCACCATGGTTTGTTATCTCGGCTGGGTTCAGACAACACGATAATCCATGGTTCAGCGACAACCCACACTCAACCTTTGAGTGTGGGTTATTGTGTTGTCTGAACCCAGTCAATGTCTCTCCAGGCTTCCAGACAGGGCCTTTCCAAGCTCTATCTAGAGATGCCAGGGGACTGAACCTGGCACCTTCTGCATGCAAAGCATGTCCTTTACCACTGAGCTATGGCCCTTACTGTGCCCATTTTCCTAATTTTGCCCAAGTTGAGCTTGTCTATAGGTATTTCAAGATCAAGACAGAATATGCTTTGGAGGGGGGCAGAGGTCCATAACTGCCTGAAGCAGAAGCTGATATTACTTAGAAAAGAGAGCTCTTCCTGGAAAAGACCTTGAATAAAGCTTTTCAAACAAAGCAGTCTAATATGAACAGCAGGGTGCTGTTCCCATATAATATAAAGAGGACTTACCTTGCTGCAGGGAGGACAGTCTTGCTGCTGTATTCCTCTTTTTAAAAAATATCAGCCGAGGTCTGTGTTGGAGACGGGGAGCGCACACCCCGAAAATAACTTTTTTTTAAAGGAAAATGTCCACTAAACAATGAACAGATGGCCTTACTTGTACTTTCTACTTAAAAGAAAAAAAAGTATAAGGAATGGGTTCCCCTCTTCTTATAGGAATGTTTCATAGTTTTATGGACTTTGTCCTATTCTATGAATACAAAAAAAAAAGGGAGAGGTCTTTTTCAGGCAGTGTGTTCCCCCTCTCCAACAGAGCAGCATAGACCTCCCCTGATAGTTTTAAAAGCAAGGCTGTCCTCCACCCTACAGCAAGGTTATATTATTCCCACCCCTTTCCATTACATGGAGAAGGGATATCATGTTGGCAACGTTGGATTGGTGTTAGTGCAAATATAGCAGAGAGAGAAGCGATCTCTTTGTAATCATCTAGAAGAGTAGCAAGACAAAGCAAGTGAGAATAAGGTTGCAGTCCTATGAACACCTTGAGAGTTAGCCTCAAGGAAGGCAGGAAGACTTATGAGTAAATGTGCATCAGATCAGACTCTAAATTGATTTCATCCCATTCCCTTCAGCAAAGACTAAACTGGACTACATTCCAGCTGGGCTGTATGAATCAGACCAAAATGTTGTTATCCTAAGCACAATGTTGTTATCCTGTCTATCCATGCTGAGTCCCACGATCAAGAGCGTGAAGAGTGGCTGGACCCAAGGGCTGCTATAGACTTCATGTTGGAAACACAAAAGGGGCAATGACTTTCTCAAGCTTTACATACTGCAGGAGGGCAACTCCTCTCACTTCAAATAAGGCAGAAGACATTCAGGTCGTGAACTTTAATTACAATAAAAGCAGTTAACCTAGCATACTACTATATTAAGTAGATCAAGTACTTCTTATGACTCTTTTGCTCCTAGCTGCACTGTGCAGCCTTTCAGAACAAAGGACATATTAGACAAAGTGCTAGGGTGATGCCAACACAAAAGCAAAACACAAACTACACGTGTACAAAAGCCATCATGGCTGAGCGTCTCAGTAACAGACCCCAATACTGTTCTCTTACACTCGTCCTAGCACATACCAACTTACATATATTGTTGCTTTTAATTTCTTACCAGCTCGTTACTTCCATCTTCATCAAAATCCTCCTCTATTCCATCAGTCATCTCTTCTCCATCCCCATCAAGCCCTCCTTCAATAGGCTCTTCTGTAGAGTTGTCAGCATTCTCTGATATGCATTCCTCTTGGATCAACTCTGCACTGTCTTCTATTTGTTTCTTTTGGGCTTCTGTAAGGAAAAAATAGAATGCAGCTAAATAAAACTTCTTTTTCAGGAAACAGAACCGTGTTCTAGACAACAGAACACACTCTTCCATCCTGTATATGGTGCTAGCTATATTATCCAGGCCACAATCCAGAGATACACTTTTGGCATGCTGAAAGTCTTGTGCATGCTCACAGCTTGTTACTTTTGGACAGCAGCTCCCTATGCAGCATCACAAACTACTTCTGAAACTCTGCCAAATTTAAAAAAGGTCTTGCCATGAGATGTAGAGAGCTGCAGTTGGAGGGGGAAAAGAAGTTGGAGGGTTAGTTGCGAGTTGGGATTGTAGCCAATATTATCCCAAACACACACACACACACTTCTGAAAGTTGTATTGGTCTCCTGAGAATTGGGTCAAACTACATGTTACACCTAATGCACAGCATGTAGCTTCATCTGTTTTTACCTTAAGCAATTACAGCTGTAGGGGTGGATCCTTTCCTGGAATACATCACATGGGGAGGCTTATCTCTTCCCTTTCCAGCATGATCAGAACTAAAATTTCCCCATCCCCTGATAGGGTAGAACCACTTAGAATAAAAGTTCCCATAGGTACCAATGGGAACTTTTTTCAAAGTGTTCGGGGGTGGGATTTTAGTTCCAACTTCCAATCACACTACAGAGGGAAGAGATAAGCCTCCCCTCATCACATGCTACATCCCTGGTAAGGATCTCCCTACTGTGCCTATAATTACTTAAAGTAAAACTGGAGATACAACTAGGTTAGGAATAACATGTAGTTTGGCCCTGAGCTATCTTTTTTAATAGTAAATTCCAAGCTGACATGGCTGCAGTAATATGTGTGAAAATGTGATGGAAAACAAGTATTAGAAGATTAGAAAAATGGAAGAAATGAATAGGAAGGCCAAGTTTAACAGATCTTTTAGCCCTTATTATTTCTAAAAGCTATGTCACATAGGCCCATTCTGGATTATTTTTGCTCCTACCCACGGTGCATACAACCTGTAACATGGGGTGCTCATATGTACACTTAGAACCATGTGTACCCAATCCATTCACAATTCCTCCAAATAAAAAAGACTTTTCCTCTGAGTTGTTTTCTTATTTTGTGAGGTTATTGTTTTTATTGATTACCTATATGATGCTTTATCGTTTCAGTTTTGTAAACTGCCTTGTAAGGAGTTCTCCTAAAAGGTGGGATATACACATATAAAATAAATACATGAGACGAAAACCCTCATTTAGGATTGGATCTCATTTAGGAAGGGCTGTGGCTCAATGGTAGAGCACATGCTTGGCCTGCAGAGGGCCCCAAGTCCAACCCACAGTTTTTCCAGGTAGAGCAGGGGAAACTCCTGCCTGAAACCCTGGAGAGCCATTGCTGCCAGTCAGTGTCGACAATACTGGGCTAGATGGACCAATGGTCTGCCTCGGTATGAGGCAGCTGCCTATGTTCCTAACCTAGACCCACTTACCTGGGAGTAAGCTCCATTGAACTCAATGCGTGTTACTTTTGTAGGGATGGGCGATCTACCCATCACCCGACTCGCTGGGTGCTCGGCGACTGCTGCCGCTGCGCTGGCTGAGCTGGGCCGAAAGCGAGCACCAGTCAAGGTGCTTGCTGGACTTCCAGGTTCCCGGCACTACATTTGTTACGTAGAACCAGCTGCTCTCCAAAAAGCGACCTCGGAGAGGGGGGAAAAGGGGAATTTGGGAGGGGAGGAAACTGGGGCAGCCAGGATACAAGGTATCCTGACAATGCTCCAGCCTCCTTCCCTCTCCCTCTGAACGCTGCTATTAGATGCCCAAAAAATGGCTGTCTAGCAAAGATTGCCTCTGCCACACCTCTTGCTCAGCATTGGATGAGTGTGAGCCTTTGAGTTCGGACCGGACGCTCCCACTCATCTTGATACGATTATGCCCTTAATTTGCTAAAGGCTTACTTCTGGTCCTCCTTGAATAAGATAATAATAAGTTGTATTGTGAAACAGGATGACATAAAAAGTCATTGATTATTAAATGGCAAACCCCTGTATAGACAGCATGAGTTGTTTACATCAAGCACTGGAAATCTTAAACAAATATAATAGCTAAAAAGAGTGGACATTTTAATTATGTTCTATATGTAGTACTAAGGACTGTCTCACTGATTTTATGGAAGCTATAAAAGGACAGGAAAGTAATGTGTTTATACCAGAATATCTTCTTCTGCTAATTAATCCTATGCTTTAAAACTGGCCACAGCAGACATAGGAAGATATATCCAAATCATAAAGTTTATTCTTTAGCCTAACATAAAAATCTCTCAGCTAATTATAGCCAGGAGATCCAAGATACAGAAAGAAAGGAATGGGAGATAAACTGTATGTCGTGACACATTTTAATAATTAAAAGTTGAGATGAATGTGGATCTATATCTCAGGAGCTCCTGTCTAGAAACACGATTAGTAGCAAATTGATAAAGACCATTTCTCAACTGTTTTACCTACCACAAAATTGGCTGTTTTGTTTTGAATATATGTTGGGGGTGAGGCATAATTCCTTTTTTGGGGAAAGAATTGGAGCAGCCACCATTTTGTTTTCCCAAAAAGCCCTGTTCTGAGGAGCTTTTTCAATTTTGAGGGATTCAAAATGGCTGACTGCCACTCACAGGTGAAGGGGTATGGGGTCACCATTATAGTGGAAAGCAGTTGACTATCTACTGAAAAATACACTTTTACAGAATGGGCAGATTGTTCATTCAACAAATCATTTTATTCAAGAGATGCAGTGTCAAATACCCTTCCAATGAAAGGGCAAGGACTGAAGCAGACTTGTTAAAAAGATAAAGTCACAATGTTCCATGCAATTTTATTTTAAGTCTGAAATACTAGGATTCCCCCCCACACACACACACACTTGGATTTCTTCCCACACTCCACCCCCCACTTTTTAAAAGAAAGTCTTTCAAAAAACTCAAAGATGCTTTATTCAAAAGAAGACCCAACATTTAAAATAGGGGTGCAGAACCCCTGGCCCACAGGCCCAATCTAGTCTTCTGGGCTCCCCAATTTGGCCTGCAGAACCCCCTGGTGTTCCTCCAGAGGAATCCACTGCAGGGGGGAACCCTGTTGTTAACTCCTATCGCAGATGAGAGAAAACAGTGGGGCTATGGCATCGGGGATTCTGCTGGTGTCAGGAAGAGCAGTTGCTCTTCCTGGTGCCGCCACAGTAGTTGTGTGCAGCAGGCAGCATCCTCAGGGGTACTGGGCGAAGTCAGAGGCATGGCTGGTGTTGGGAGGAACGGCTGCTCTTCCTGGCATTGGTGGAGTCTCTTTGCACAGTGTCCATGGGGGTGCTGTGCAAATTCATGGATTCAGCCCATGCTGGGAGGCATCATTGCTTCTCCTGGCACTGGCCATATCCTCCTCTTCGTACCTCTCCCAGTACAGAGAAAAAAGAAAAAGGGAAATAGAGCAGGGGGGAAAGCAATTACATCAATGGCCAAGGCCATGCCCACTAACATCACCTGGCCCACAGAGGGCCTGGTTGGGGGTAATTTGGCCCCCCAGTTTAAAAAGGTTCTCCATCCCTGGTTTAAATGTGTCTCATGCCATTTTATTGAGGAGGGGGGAAGAAATCAGAGATTAACAGTGTACAATGCATGTATAATCAGAAGTATAAGTTCCACTTAGTTCAATGGGATTTACTCCCAAGCAAATTTGCTGAAGAATCAGAGAAAAAAAGTTGTGTGTGGGGGGGGGGCATTTCACAAAACCTTTTCTCTTCAAATTACTGGGTCAATTTCTGAATTTTTGGTTGGATCGCTCTTTCTCCCCAGCCCTGAAAGAAATACATAACAGAAAATGATGATTTTTAGAGCTGCTTCATATGATACAGAATTAGCAAGCATATCGCATGTACCCCTGACATGCCTCACAGTATGTGAGATACAAGCCATTTTTTTCACTGTGTGTACAGTGTGTATACATGTGGCATAAAACCAAGGTCAAGCACACCTGTTCTTCGAATGTACCTACAGTAAAAACTGGGCATATATTCCTGTCCCTTCTCATCATTATTAGCAGCAGCAGGAGCACAACAACCAACAACAACTACTACTACTTCATTGTACTATGCATTGGCCTTGACAAGTTCCAGTAGACTTTCCATATAGAATTTTGGTGTAACAAAAGGTGCAATGAAATAAAATAATAAAATATATATTTTTTTCTTTTACCTTGTACAATAAAATCCTAATTTAACTAAAACAGTATGCTGTCTGTTAAGGATTCCCATAACTAACCACCCCGATACTTTCCATTTCTTTTTTGCCCACAATTTCCTTGTGGAGGGTGGCTTCTCTAACAGCACATAGTTCAACTATGCAATTCGCTACCAAAAGATGTAGTGATGGCAGGGCCGGCGCTACCGCTAGGCCAACTAGGCGGTTGCCTAGGGCGCACGGCTGAAGAGAGCGCGGAAACACTGCGCTCCTCTTCGCTGCCGCTGCGCCGCCCCCGCCAGGCCTCCGCCGCCGCTGCGCCGCCCCCGCCAGGCCTCCGCCTCCCCACCCTCCTGCCTGCTGCCACCGCCGCGCCTCCCCCCGCACGCCCGCACACCCGCTCCCCGCTGCGCCTCCCCCCGCCCGCCCGCCGCTGCGCCTCCCCCCGCCCGCCCCGCTTGCTCGCTGCCGCTGCGCCTCCCCCGCCCGCCCGCTCGCTCGCCGCTGCGCCTCCCCCCGCCCGCTCGCTCGCTGCCGCTGCGCCTCCCCCCGCCCTCCCGCTCGCTGCCGCTGCGCCTCCCACCCCCCGTCACCCCCCCCAACCCCCCCCGTCACCTACCTTCTCCGTGTCGCGTCGCTTCCGGAGCCCCGCCCGCGTTGTTTTGGCGGGAGGAACCAGGAAAACAGGGCTTAAACAGCCCTGTTGCCATGGTTTCCCCCGGCAAAAAACAGCGCGGGGGTCCCGTCGCGTCACTTCAGGAGGAGGAGGAGGAGGAGGAGGAGGAGGCGGCAGCAGCAGCAGCCGCAGCCGCAGCCAGGGTGGGGGGGAAGGTAGGTTGGTGGTGGCGGCGCAGGGTTTTTTCCCCCCCTGCTTTGGAGAGGGGGGGGCGCTAAATATTTTTTCGCCTGGGGCGCCAAACTGCCCTGCACCGGTCCTGAGTGATGGGTGCAGCAACCATTCCTCACCCTATACCCACGGTTGCTCGCTGTGATGCCTTTAACAATCATTTCACAGATAAAATCTCTCGGATAAGAGCCGACTTAGACGCCCTCATTGTAGCAGAAGCAGACAATGGAGTGTCCAGCAACTCCGCAAGCAGGATTACACTGGATCAGTTTCAGTTGGTGAGTACCGAGGACGTGGACAAGCTGCTTGGCCGAGTGAAGAGGACTACCTGCCCTCTCGATCCCTGTCCTTCCTGGTTGGTTGTCCAAGGAGGAGATGAAGTTGGACTACAAGTACAGCGTATTGTTAATGCATCTCTCCAGGAAGGGAATTTTCCATCATGTTTGAAAGAAGCGGTGGTGCCGCCGCTTCTGAAAAAGCCCTCCCTGGATCCCTTGGACCTTAACAATTATAGACCAGTGTCCAATCTTCCATTTTTGGGCAAGGTGATCGAGAGGGCGGTTGCCTTCCAACTCCAAGCAGTTTTGGATGACACCGATTTTCTAGACCCATTTCAAACTGGCTTCAGAGCAGGATACGGAGTTGAGACTGCTATGGTCGCCTTAGTAGATGATCTGCGCCTGAGTACCGACAGGGGGAGTGTGTCCCTGTTGGTGCTTCTGGACCTCTCAGCGGCTTTCAATACCATCGACCATGGTATCCTTCTGGAACGCCTGAGGGGACTGGGAATCGGGGGCACTGTGCTTCAGTGGTTCCGGTCCTACCTCTCGGGTAGGTTCCAGATGGTGATGCTTGGGGATAGCTGCTCCTCCAAAAAGGAGCTGCTATGTGGCGTGCCACAAGGAGCTATTCTTTCCCCAATGCTATTTAATATCTACATGAAACCGCTGGGAGAGATCATCCGGAGGCATGGGGCAGGGGTGCTATCAGTATGCTGATGACACCCAAATATATTTCTCTATGCCTTCGTCAACAGCATCAGCTAAGGATAGTGTGTCTCCTCTGAATAAATGCCTGGAGGCAGTAATGGGCTGGATGAGGGAAAACAAACTGAAATTGAATCCAGACAAGATGGAGGTGCTTGCTGTCAAAGGCCACAACCTGGGTTTGGAGGTATGTCAACCAGTTCTGGATGGGGTTACACTCCCCCTGAAAGACTGTGTTCGCAGCTTAGGGGTGCTCCTGGATCCGTCGCTCCAAATGACATCCCAGATAGATGCGACGGCTAGGAGTGCCTATTATCAGCTTCGGCTGATACGCCAGCTGCGCCCCTTCCTAGAGTTGGAAGACCTAAAGATGGTAGTGCACGCACTGGTAACTTCGAGGCTCGACTTCTGTAATGCGCTGTACATAGGGCTACCTTTATACCTAGTCCGGAAACTTCAATTAGTGCAAAATATGGCAGCCAGACTGATTGCTGGTACACCTAGGGGTGCCCATATCACACCAGTTTTAAAAGCACTCCACTGGCTGCCAATCAGTTTCCGGGCGAAGTATAAAGTGTTGGTTATTACCTTTAAAGCCCTACATGGTTTGGGTCCAGGCTACCTACGGGATCGCCTTCTCCCGTACAATCCACCCGCACACTTAGGTCCTCTGGGAAGAATCTGCTTCAGTCAGCCAAAACTAGGCTGACTAGCATTACCCAGAGGACCTTCTCTTCTGCTGCTCCCAGATTATGGAATGACCTGCCGGAGGAGATACGTCAATTTGTCAGTCTTTTGGACTTTAAAAAAGCCATAAAGACTGAACTCTTCCGGCAGGCCTATCCGGCGGAATTTTAGGATGTTTTAAAGATGTTTTTAATGTTTTTAAGATGTTTTAAAGATGTTTTAAGATGTTTTTAGGATGTTTTAAGATGTTTAATAGTATATATTGTGTTGTTTTAGTTTAGGTATTTTATATTTTCTGTTGTTCCCCGCCTCGATCTAGATGGAGAGGCGGGTAATAAATAAATTATTATTATTATTATTATTATTATTATTATTATTATTATTATTATTACCCAGGTGTGGTGTTGCTGCCTCACCTAGTGACCGAGGACACCTGTCCCTCCTCAGGATCTGCCCTGCCACCCAGGTGCACCTCCCAGATAGCCAGTGCCTATCTCCACACCGCTACTGGGATGGCCTGTACCACCGCCAGGGCTTTCGTGCCACCCAGTCTGGCAAACTTAATAGAGGCTGCTCCTTCCCACTATTTTATTCCACCTGTTGTGGGGTTTTCCCTTCAGGTATGCTGCCACCAAACCCCTCAGTAGCATGTGTCCCTTGCGAGGCATGTGGGGTTAACCAAAGCCTTATCTATAAGCATAAATGGAAAACAGGCTGTTTTCACACAAAAAGAACAAGATTTCATTTGGGAACACAGGTAAGAAATCAGGGTCAGGGAACATGAGGGATTAAGGGGTCAAATATGGACTTCAGGTAAATACAGGTAGATAATAATCTTCTAGATATAGCACTTCTACTCTTCTAACAGACTAATTTCTCAAGTCTTCCTATCTCTCTACCTCCCACCTCCCTTCTTCCAAGTCCAACCTCTCTCTGTACCTCACTAACTCTCTGACTAACTCTCTAACTCCCTTTTTAAAAAAAAATCTAGTAGTATACCTCTGTATACCAGTTGCTGGAGTGGGAGGATGCTGCTGTATTCATGTCCTACTTGTGGGCTTCCCACAGGCAGCTGGTTGGGCACTGTACAAACAGAATTACTGAACTAGATAGGCCTTTGATGATCCAGCATGGCTCTTCTTATGTTCTTATACTCTGCCCAAATGGTGCCCCTCTGAAAACATGAAGATGCGTTTAAGGTATTGCAGTCTATGACTATGTTTACATGAACAGTTAGTTAAGTTTAACGTTTACTTCACATACTTTAACTTCTGTTCACATTGAGAAAGTAGCTATAGGGACCATGGAGAAGGAGACTATTTTTTTAAAAAAAGGAATTCATATCCCTACTCCTGTTTATTCTTGAAAACATTACTAGAATACCGCTTTGGTAAATAAAACTATTTGCAAGCTCTATATTTCATAGCAAGCTTCTTGATACCAGTTTAGATTATTTGTCCATGTAACCCATTTATTCCGACCGGCTGCGACTCTCCAGGTTCTCATGCAGAGATCTCTCTCATCGTCTGCTACCTGATCCTTTTAACTGGAGATACCGAGGATTGAACCTTGGACCTTCTGTATGCATGTGAAGAAGAGACTAAAAATGAGTGAGTACATACTGAAATCAGAGTTTTACAGGACAATCCTATGCAAATCTACTCAGAAATAAGTCCCACTGAATTCAATGGGGCTTACTCCCAGGGAAATTGGTATAGGATTGCAGCCTAAAACACCTAAACCCAGTCTTAAAACATGTGTTAGCTAGTATAGTGGCTCAATGGATTGGACTCTTTAAACCTCCTTCTGGTCCGACATTTGAGCACATGACATTTCCAAACTTTCCTTGCCCATTGCCCTGAACTGACACAATATGATCGATAACTTTGCACTGGATTAATTCACCCTTTAATGAGCTGCCAAGAGCTATAGATCATTTTCACCTACCTGCTTCAGCCTTCTGCTGCTTTTCAATCTTCTCCAGTCTCCCTAGCAAAGAGTCAATTTTTGTTTTGATTTGAGTTAATTCCTTCTTGATTGTTTGCAACTCATCTGATTTCACTGAGTGGAAAAAAAGAATAACAACAACAACAAAAGAGGTACCAACCATGAAACAAATAATAATTTTAATGCAAAGGAATTCCAGCACAATCTCTTCATTGTACTCTACAAACTGTAGTTAAAAGTCTAGCCTAATATACTCTGATTTCTTTTTTTACTTGCGGGGAGGTGAGGTCACTAGTATATCCCCTCCCCTGCACACACAGAATTTCTGTATTCATCTGTGTATGTACAATACATGCTTAGGACATATACTTCCTTTGCAATGTGTACAGAACATGCAATCTGATGTTCAAAGTTTTCCATGTGAGTACAAAAATCTAAATGGCAAATTTCATTCATTTTAGAACAGAGAAGAAAACTGTATGAAAGCTAGTTCAATTTATAGAAATCGAAAGCCCATGAGTTTGGAGTTTAGAATGTGTTATAACTAGGACTGTGCCAAATGTTTGCCTATTTCAGTTTTGGGGTTTTCGGGGAGAGGGCTGAAATATTGCCTGATTAATTATTCAAATTTTCACTCCCCCTCCAATTAGTACTTCACTAATTACTGGATCTTATTCTTCCTGAGAACAGTCACAAAGGATACCCCAAGCATCTGTAATGAATGGGATAACATCATGTAGGCCAATGAGATTTAGTTTTGTGGTAACATTTCTAAAGGGAAACAAAGCCAATTCACAGTGAGGACAATTCTTCTTGTATTAGTTACATGGGCAATTTTAGCCAATTGGGAATAATTCTTAAATAAGCAAGCAGATTTAGTTACATGCTGTCATCACTGAGGGCAACTGAAGCAGCTTTCGGGAATAATTGCCCTCATTCTCAATGCCTGAATGCTAGGGATGGATAAATCTGTCAATTTTGGTTTCTCTCAGTTTCTCATTTTTCCAATCTTAAGTTTGGTGCATCTCAGGTTTGTCCAAAACTTTGAGATTTTTTCAAAAGTTTGCATGAAAATTCATAAGCATTTCTCTGCACATTTCTCCTAATACATGAATTTTAATGCATTTCCCCTAATATACATACTTTTGCAAACAATTTTCCTAATATAATGCATTTTTGAAAATTATTATACACATTTTTTGATTGTAGAACTCCATTAGAAAATTTGGAAATGTGTGGATTTCAAAGGATAATTGAGTTCTTATAGTGGTTCAGAAGTCCAAAATTAAGAAATGTGAATTGTACTTATTTCTCCCCCATTCCTAGTGAGCACAGGCTTCCGTTTTAATATTATGCCAGAAAAATCACTGATACGAGAATGTTTTCTGATAGGAACATTTTCATGAAAACTGCCCCTTTCAGCTCAACCTGGTCATAACTACAAAATGATTATCTAACTTCACATGGTGAAAGCTCCTTTTGGCAGATATGTGCTATATGTTTTTATCTATCCCCATCTAATATCATATCAAGCTGTCTATCTTACAGTGTCATGTAAAAAATGGCTAGCAGTTATGAAGTCAAAATTGATTTATGAAAACAATGCTTTGCTCCCAAATATCTATTCTGGATCCATAAACAGAATAATGAGAAAACTGTTTAGTATTTTCCCCCATTTGAAATTTTATACATACAAATATTCTAGGAACATCTGTTTTATCTTTTCCTGTAGAAAGTAAAGTTTGTCATGGGACATCAATAAGCTATCTACATCTGCTGCCTCTTTAGATAGAAAATAACAAGTAAGCTGCTATATGATTTATTTTAAAGGAAACCTTTGCTAAATATGGAAATATGTATTTTTCAAGCCATTGGATTGAATCAAAACCATTGGCCAGCAATTAGTCAGATGCAAAGCAAGATGCAATCTCTCAAGCTTGTTAAGAAAGCAAGGTGGGAACATGTACAGTAGGTACACTTTCTATTTCTAGCATACAATTTGCTACTGTTAAAAACAGACCACCACCCCACTATTTTTGCAGATACACACAAACCCCCTGGACAATCTGGGGTACCTTATTTATTTATTTATTTATTTATTATTTACATTTATTTATCGCCCATCTGGCCGGCAACCGGCCACCCTGGGCGATGTACATAGGATAAAAACAAGATAAAATACATTTAAAACAGTATAATTTTTTAAAAATCTTAACCCACCCCATATTCCCGCCTGAACAGCCAGGTTTTTAATGAGCGGCGGAAGCTAAGCAGAGAGGGGGCATGGCGGAGGTCACTCGGGAGAGAGTTCCACAGTACGGGGGCCGCCACAGAAAAGGCCCTCTTCCTTGTCCCCACCAGTCTAGCTGCTCTGGCTGAAGGGACAAGGAGAAGGCCATCCGTGGCAGATCTTATTGAGCGGCCTACTTGATGTTGCTGGAGGCGCTCCTTGAGATAGACTGGACCGGAGCCGTATAGGGTTTTAAAGGTCAAAACCAGCACCTTGAATTCGGCTCGGCAAGCAACTGGTAGCCAGTGCAGCTCCTTGAGCACTGGCATGATGTGATCACGCTGGCCTTTAACCAGTTCTGTACCAGCTGTAGCTTCCGAACCGTCTTCAAGGGTAACCCCACGTAGAGCGCATTACAGTAGTCTAGGCGAGAGGAGACCAAGGCATGAACCACTGATGGGAGCAGGTGATTAGGAAGGTAGGGGCGCAGCTGCCGTATCAGATGGAGTTGATACAGCGCCGCCCAGCTCACAGCTGCCACCTGAGCCTCCATGGACAGCTGGGAGTCTAGAATGACCCCCAAGCTGCGGACCTGGTCCTTCAGGGGTAGATGAACCCCATTCAGCACCAGGTCAACATCCTCTAACCTCCCCTTGTCCCCCACCAGAAGTACCTCGGTCTTGTCGGGGTTCAGCTTCAGCATGTTCCTTCCCATCCAGCCACCCACTGACTCCAGGCACTTGGACAGGGTCTCAACGGCCAACCTCGGTGAGGACTTGAAACAGAGGTAGAGCTGCGTGTCATCCGCATACTGATGGCAGCGCACCCCAAACCTCCTGATGATAGCTCCCAGCGGCTTTAGGTAGATGTTGAATAACATCGGGGAGAGGATGGAACCCTGCGGCACCCCACAAGTGAGCGGCCGAGGGTCCGAAGCCTCCTCCCCAAGAACTACCCTCTGGTACCTTCCAGAGAGGAAGGACCGGAACCACTGCAATACAGTGCCTCCCACGCCCAACCCCTCCAGGCGGTCCAGGAGGATACCGTGGTCAACGGTATCAAAAGCCACTGAGAGATCGAGGAGGACTAGAAAGGAGCATTCGCCCCTATCCAAGCCCTCCTCATATCATCCACCAAGGCGACCAGGGCCGTCTCCGTCCCATGTCCAGGCCTGAAGCCCGACTGGCATGGATCTAAATAATCTTGCTTCTTGCTTTTCTTGCCTATCGTATCGACCATTCCCAGTTACTAGCCTAGCAGATCCATTTTGGACTAACTGAAGTTTCCAAAGGTAGCCCCATGTAAAACTCATTGCAGTAATCCAACTGGGAAGATACCAGAACACGGATAGCTGTTGCCAGGTTATATCTGTCTAGATTGTGTGAAAATTACAGAATATGAACTTTGACCTTTAGAATAACTTTTCTTCAAGTATTCTAAAAGATTATTCAATTTATTTGCAATTTAGCTCTTTCAATAGAGGCATTTGCGTGTGAGGGCTTAAAGGGTGTAGTGGGATGAGGCCAGCCAATACATGCTGGCCATGTTCCCAATCGTGTGAAGAGTTCTACTCACTTTCAAGCAAATGCAAGTAGAAGTCCTGTTCAGGCCTTGTCGATTCAACACAGTAAGGTCTGAACTGAAGGGGAAGGGGCCAGCTAATGTATAGGGAAATTTATAGTCCTTTTCTTGTTCTTCCTCACAGCTCTCTGAGTTGGTGTACTAATATTGTCTTTGTACAGATGAAGATGATGAAGATGGAAGTATGACATGCTTAAGGCCATCCAATGAAGTGATAATCCAACAAGAGTCTGAACCCAAGACATTGTCTGATTTTATGAATTTCGGGAGTTAGAAACTACTTTTGTTGCTACTAGTAAGATACGCTACTTTATTATTATTTTTTAAAGGATGCATATTTTAATTTGAAAAGATAACAGGATAATAAAATGTCAACTAGACTAGAATTTTTTTCCTGTTGATATAAACTTTTAAAATAGATCCTCCTTCTTGTCTCCTTTATTCATGTGGTACCCTACAAAGCTACTCCCCCCCCCCGATAAATACCCTGCAAAATTGTGTGCCCTCCTGTTCAAATCAGCAAAATTATGTCTTTCTCCTTTTAAGGTCTGCTAGCTGAGAATGAGGCAGTAACCAATTCCATGAGGAAATCAAGCAAAAAAGTATCTCTCTCCCCACCCAAAAAAAACCTTTTCACTTCCCCAGTGTATTTTCAGGGTTTCTGGATGTGAAGCATACATTTTTCTGTAATTCACTGAGGGATGTTTTTTGGCAATTGTAATCAAAATGCAACTGCATAAACATAATTTTCAAACCTAATTCAAGGAGATCAAAGCTGTGCCTCAAGGTACTTGGTGTCAAGGCAGTGACTCAAGTCACAGTGTAATTTGCTGGTTCCCCCATTGTCATACTTTTCTTTAAGGCACTCTGCTCTGTTTTAACTAGAGCGATACGCGAATGGCCTCTCAGAATTCTCCTCCCTATTTGTGGGCAGAGAAAATGGGCACACCATTTCACTGAATTTCTCCAGGGGACGAGAATGCCTCCAATGGTTGCTCAGGGATGGGTCTCACCATTAGAAGTGGCAGTAGCACAACGTCTTCTCCCCCCCCCCCCCGCCCAAGTCTGTCTCTCTCTCTCTCTCTCTCTCTTCTTTTGGTGTTGCTGCAAATGGAGCAGCAAGCATGTTGGCAACCAGGCTACCATTTTGTGTCCTCCATAATGCCCTGGATCTAGTGTTGTTCTGGGGCATTGTGTGTGTGTGTGTGTGTGTGTGTGAGAGAGAGAGAGAGACAGACAGACAGACAGACAGAGACAGAATGAAAGATCACAGATATTTTGTCAGGAAAATAACTTCTGGGAAATTTCAGCTTAGCTCTAGTTTTAATGGCATTAGGTTTGGCTCAGGGTTGAGTTCCTTTTTCACAAGGAAGAAGAAAATGATGTGCAAATAACTTGGGCTTTTTTCTCTGCTTTTACTCTAATATGAGAAGTGGGACTTGTGGTGAGATCGGAAAGCCTCCAATGACTTCTGAAGATCAACGATCTCACTGTAGGGAAGCTTTGCCCAGACATACTTTCCACAGTACAGTGGAAATAAGGAAAGAAAAAGAGTGACTGACTTCTTCTGTGCAATTTATGAACAGCATCTTAGAAATCTGACTTTGGCCTCAGGGCATTCACACACATGAGGCTTAAATCATTTTCTATTTTCTTTTGTTTAGCTAGTCTCTAATCAGAGATGTTAAATTTCTGGAAATTATGAAGCCATGGGGGGGCAACAGAAATTTTTGGAAAAATAAGCAATACTTTTTCTTTTAGCGCTCTTTACAGATCAAAAGTCACTTTGTTTCCTTAGGACAGCCTTCCCCAACCTGGTACTCTCCAGATGTTTTGGACTTCAGCTCCCATCAGCCTCAGGCAGCATGGCCAATGGTCAGGAATGCTGGGCACTGTAGTCCAAAACATCTGGAGGGCACCAGGTTGGGGAAGGCTGCTTTAGAAACATAAAGCAGGCTTTATGTTCCTAAAGTTATATTATGTAAATAATATAAATAAATATTAATATTAATAATATGTAGAACTTGGTTTGCTCATAAAATTATCATTATATTTAAAAGCATTTGAAAGTAAACTCAGTAAATTTGTAATTATTGTCTGAATAAACTATACTTTTAAATTTAAGATACCAAACATGATAATTTTATGAATAAACCAAGTTATACATAATATATTTTAGGCTCCTCTTTTATGTCTGACCAGAGGAAACTTCAGCAAGTAGTCCCTGAAACATCTGAATCATCCTAGAAGCCAAAAGAAGCAGGAAGAACTAGAGGCAGAGGAAGACTAGTGTACAGCATCTGTTCCTGTTTGTAAGGAAGTTCAGGGAAATTCCTAAATCTGTTCCTGTTTGTGGTCTGAAGGGAAAGCTATTGAGATTTTGTTTGGTTGGGAAAGATTCTTCTTAGAAATGGTAATCAACCATATTTAATTTAAGAACCTTTAAGCAATCTCAGCCTTTTATTTGAAGAGTGACATTTTATTCACTTTGTAAATTATTTCTGTTAATGAACATCTTATTTTTTTGTTCATTTGGAAGGTTGTCTCTAGTGGTGGTGTCAATCCCATGCCTACTCCATAGGAACCAGGCTATTGAGTTTCTTCTAGGTAGAGAAGGTTTATTCTAGTGGCAGCAGCTAAAAGGTTTTATAGCTGAGGCAGCATATCCTAGTGGTGAGATCTATTTGAGAAATGCATTTTAAAAAACTGGCAGGGAGTTCTAGTAGACCCAAGCCTCAAAGTTAATTTTTTAAAAAAAGAAACACAGGTGGGATAACCCACATGCTGCTCCATCACATCTGATGACAGTGGCAGGATAAACTACAGTGTTTGTTTGTTTTTCTTCACATGCGGATTTTGGAATAGAACTACATTAATTGGCTACTACAGCATCCAACCAGAACAATCCCAGAAACACAGGAGGACTTTGTAGAACAAAACCCAAACTGCCAACAGTGCACATTTTCTTCCATATTATGATGTACTGACTCTACTTACATGCTGGGAGACTGAGCATGACTTGGAACATCGCTAAATGTCTATTGGTAAAAGATACACTAGCTCAATAACTGTAATAAGGAATGGAATAAAAATATTTTCCCCCATAGCTTCATCCTTTCCAGGCATTTTACATCTCTAGTCTTTCCATAAATATCTTCTTATTACATAGTTTTTAGAAATCGTTTGTGGGGAGTAAAGGCTGGGTAACAATATATAAACACCTTGTCTTAAATTCTAAAAGAAGATGTTTCATAATCCAAAGCTGTTCAATTTTTTATTTAATTTTTGGAAAAAAACCAAGAACAGTCCTTGGGGGAAAATGGGAAACAATTCCCACCCCCAAGAATTTTTCCATTTCCCCCCTGCCCTGGGCATCCATATCTCTATCTCTAATACAAAGGTAACATCTACGTTAGTCAAAATGTACATATTGGCCCGGTTTGCATGGCCCAATAACTCAGAAAAATTTTAAATTCTGGGCTACTGTGAATGAGCCAGCATGCTCATGAGCATTGCCTAATTGCTCCCACTGCAAATGGGAGCAGCTAAACAAACCACGGACCTTCTGCCTGTGTTGAACTCTGGCTCGTCTGTCCCCTGACAAGCCAGGCAAAGAGCCCACAGGAGGGGCTTCTGCTGCCTGAGGTAAGTCACTGAGCTCAAACAGCCTTATAAGTAGCCTGCCACTCCCAGGAGCTCATGAGCTAGAATGAGCAAAGTTTAGTGGAGCTGTTTGAGGAGGGGTCTAGGAGGTAGGACAGGCTTAGAGAGAGTCTTGTCTCAGCCCCAGTGACCAAGCATCAGGGTAAGAAGAAGTTAAGGAAACAGGCTATAGATGTAGAAAGCCAGGTGGCGTGTGGGTGCTCTTCAGTGTATCGCGCAGTGTCACATGTATGACTATCTGCCTACTGGGCAGAAGATGTGGGCATGTGCTCAGTACAATGAGTTTCTGGGGCTCAGGGTACAAGTTTGTTCCCTTGAGGTCAAGGTAGCTGACCTGGAGAAGCTGAGAAAGGCAGAGAGGTTGGCGGATGGGACCATTAGGGATGGAAGCTTGGCAGCCACCCTAGGCTCAATCCATGGCTTGATGGTAGAAAGAGGTGAGCTAGGAAGTTTAATTTGCCCTCTGAAAGCAGGTGCTACTGATCCTTGGACATACACTTCAATGTGTGATGCCAATGGCACCACTGACTGTGCCTTTGCTGTAGTATGCCCCATAGTGTGGAATTACCCCACTCCTGATATTACATTATACTTACTTCTTCACCTTTGAAAAGGCACACAAAATGTCCACTGTTTTTACATTGCTCTAGTGACGGCCTTTTAATGTCCCTTCCCATCCATCCTCAGATTTTAAGAATACATTTTAATATTTTCAGCAATCAGTGCTTGGAACTGACCAGGGAAATATCTCTGATTCTCCTTATTTAAGAAGTCATCATCAGTAGTCATTTCATGAATCAATCCCCATGCTTATTTCAGACCTATTTGAATCCCTAGCAACCAACATACTTCACATTAAGGAAAGTGGCAAAGACTGTCATACTTGATTGACCTATATGGAAGCAAAGAATTATGAATGGATGTGGACAAACAGAGGTGAGCAACAACTAGTATAGCTGCTGTCTGGAAACGTGAGTGACATTGCAAAATTAGGGAAGGAAGACACACATTTTTAAAGGATTGTTTCATCCAGGGTCTCAAGAGGAAGGGTCTACTTGGGAGGAGGAAAAAGATCCAGCTCCAGCTGTTGAGCCAAGCGGACAGCAAGTATATAAGCCCTCAGTCTCTTCCAAGACATTTGCTGAGTTGTTGCAGCTACCATCGAGACACTGCTCCAGCTCCTGGCTCAGAACAGCAACCTAGCTTACCACACAGAGTTGTTGTGAGGATAAAATGTGATAACCCCATGTGCACCACCTTAAGCTCTCTGGAGGAAGGTGGAATACAAAAATGTTAACTACATTCGTATTTGTAAGATCTGTGCGGAACTCATGTGTCAACAGGTCCAACACGGCTTCTCTCCACTATGGAATAGCAATTTTGCTTTTGACAGACGCTAATTGCTCAGTGGTTTTTGAGACCAATTAATTTTAAACTTCTTCTTAAAACTGGTTTGTATATGCACCTAAACATGAGATAAATGCAAAATAAATTTTAAAAAATGGAGGGTTGTGAATGCATCCCTAATAGATAGCCAAAGCTTCAAGTCTAATAACATTAATGTAACTCTGAAAATTTTTCCAGCTACCTTGACAAACATCTATGTTTTAAAGCTTTAGTGATGGGGTGGGCTAGCACATCCATTGCATTATGCGACCTAGATACATACAGACAACCTCAGCAGTACAAAATTGAACTCACATTTTGATCCAGATGAAGAAGTTCCACTTGACGTAGATCTTGATCCCCCTTTCATGGAAAACACCCCCTTTCCTCTACGAGTTGCTGTGACCGTTACACGTGGGCGTTTCAATGGAATCACCGCACGAGGCGGTGCAGGGACACGACTATGGTAATCAAACAACCTTAAGGAAATGAAAACAGGGGTTTCATAGTACTTTATTGTGGTTTGATGTCAGGGAGATTTGCAGACTAAATTCCCCCATTATGACAGTTAAATTAGATTTCGAGGACTTTTGCACATTAAGAGGTGCATTTAGATTTCAGACATAACCAAATACATAGTTGTAATTCAGTGAGGCTTTCTTCATTTGTGGTATGGAAAATCTGCTCCACATTAATTTAATTTCACCCGAGTAATTGTATCATGATTTTTTTTTAAAATAAACAATACTGCATCTGTACTATTAAATTTATGGTTTCAACTTTTTAGTTTTCTTGCTTCATAATAATGTTTATAATGACACTTATGATGGTCTGTCCTGAAATGAAACATTGCTGGTCTGAAACATCTCTGATGAAGGACAAATTATTAATTTCACTACTCATACAATTCAGTACGACACTGCTTTTGAGATATTTTTGATTTAACAAGAGGAGAGGAGATATAAAACACTTAATTTCACTTATTCCTTGGAATAACATATGTCCTTTCTTAGCAGAAGTTCACACACTGATATGGTCCTTTCAACTTCAAATGAGGTTCTCTCAAATCACAGAGCAACTTTAACTAATGTTCATTTCACCATTGTGAAATCTGCCACCATGTTCAATAACTAAGGCTACAATCATATGCACATTAAAGCCCTGTTCAGGTGTTCACTTTAAAGTGAGTAGAGCAATGGGGCCATTCATGCTGGCCGCACCCCCACGTCTCCCAGTGTGCACTGCCCCCAGGTCAGACCTTGCCGTGTTGACTTGGCAAGGTCTGAAAGGGAGTTCTACTCAGGTTTGCTTGACCCTGACTTTTCAGGGAGACGTAGGGGTCGGGGCCAGCTGGCACAGCCCTGACCCTCTACCTACTTTAACCCTCACGTATTCAGGCAAACATCTGAACAGGGCTTAACTTGGTAGCAAATTCCATTAAACGTAGTGGGACTTGCTTTTGAGTAAAAATGCACAGGAATGGGTTTTAAATCTATATGGGCATTTGAAAAAATTCAGCTGCTGCATTAAGTAAACAGGAGTCAAGACACATCATCCAAAGATAAACAGGTCAAAATCCAACAGGATATTAGAGAGAGGGTTGTCCCAATTTCCTGTTAATCTGTTTTGCCTCCTGAAGTGCCTTGGACAATTGGTTCCTGAATAAAGCAATGTACAGTGAAGAATAGTTTTGAGAGAGGGCTACGTCTGTTCATGTCATGATCACAATTACCAGTCTAAAATCTGAAAAAAGACCTCTAAATTCTACCCTTTATAGTAATTGGCCAGGAGCAGCTGTAGAGGCAACAGTCTTTTCACTGGGCTCCTGTTTTAGAGCAAACATTTTATCTTTATTTTATTTTTAACCGAGATATTTTGCTCCCAGTTTGCCTCTTGTTTTAGTCGGGTTATCTGTTTCCTAATTCCTTTGTGTTTGTTTTGTTTTGTTAATTTTGCATTGCTTGTTTTTGCCTCCGTCAAGCAGAAGCCTTGAGCTTTATTGTGAGCCTTATTGTGAGTTGCAGTTTGTCCCAAGAGTTTGTGAGAGTTTGTGAAGGAGGAGAAAGATAAAGATTGAAAAAGTGAAGTAAAGAACGATAAAGCGGTGAAGACTGATTGAACATTGATGAAGTGTTTCGAGGAAGCCTTATGCAAATAAATGGAATTTAATGAAGGTTAATAATAAAGGAGTCTTGGTGATACATCTTTAAGAAGGAGAGCTGGTGATATCTCTTTAAGAGGCAGCTGTGATGTCTTCC
The DNA here is from genome assembly GCA_021292165.1 of Shinisaurus crocodilurus. Lineage (NCBI taxonomy): Eukaryota > Metazoa > Chordata > Lepidosauria > Squamata > Shinisauridae > Shinisaurus > Shinisaurus crocodilurus. Next base: position 188,112,903 of record CM037880.1, on the reverse strand, counting down.
ATATTGGTGCTACAGCGAGCACGCCTTCCATTCTCATGGCATTCTCGCAACCAACACCGATCCCGTTGCTTAATTGCTGTTCCTTTATCTACTGTGACAACATCTGTATCACTACTATTATTACTCTGGAATGCTCGTTCACTTACTTCTAAAGCAGGATTTTTGGCTGGTTATCTAACAGATCATAGAATATCTGTGGCAGTGGTCACAGAGACTTGGTTATTAGAAGGTGATCATGTCCCTCTAGCCACCCTTAACGCACATGGTTTCTCCTGTGTGCACACTCCTCGGGTATCAAGCCGTGGGGGAGGAACTGCAATTATTTTTAAGTCATCACTGCCGACTAAACCTTTGCCTGTGAACTGTGGTGGCCCTTTTACATCTTTTGAAGTGATGACGCTGCTGGTGGGCCGTCCCCCTGTGGCGGTAGCTGGGATTTATCGGCCTCCTGGAATAAACACAGTTTTCTTGGAGGAGTTTTCAGAGTGGTTATCAATATTTTTGTCCTTAAACCCTGCCCACATTATTTGTGGGGATTTCAACATTCACAGAGATGAATTCATTTTCTCAGAATTTTTTCTCCTTTTTGGAAGTATTTAATGTAGAAGTGGTGGATACTCCTCCTACCCACACGGCTGGAGGGACCTTGGATCTGCTTTTGTATAGTAAACTGGATGTCGTATTTAAAGATATCATAGACTCAGGGATGTCGGATCATTTTTTATTGTCCTACAGTTTGACATTGCTCGTCCTTCCCCTCCTCCTCCTAGAATCCGGCAATGCCGTGATTTATCTGGAATATCCGTGGACTCCTTCTCCCATGCTCTTACCCAGCTATCAGGCTGTATACCAGGACTAGTTATGGGACAGAGGAAAGTTGCTCTGGGAGCTAGCATAACAAGTGAGGAGGGAGTTATGGAGCCTGAAGAAGTAGAAGATCAGTCATCTGCTGGTGGGGCCTTGGACCCAAATGTCCTGGCCCACCAATTTAATACAATAACTGAAGCTGCCCTTGAAGTGGTGGCAGCTAAAACTCATCTGGTAACACAGCGTCATCCTCAGCCATGGATGCATGTAGAGTTGCGACTGGAGCGAGCCTCAGTCCGCCAGTTAGAGAGGCGATGGAAGCGGAATCCATCAGATGAACTGCGTCTGAATTTGAGATCTGCCCTTACTACTTATTATCGTCATGTAGATGAATCTCGGGAGGGTTATCTGCAAAGGAAAATTCAGTCCCAAGCCTCTATGCCACGTCAGCTATTTGCTACATTTAATACCTTATTGAATCCATCGGCTGGTTGTGATGAGAATCACGCAATTTGTGATCTTACAGCAAGCGACTTGGCTTCCTTTTTTGTTCAGAAAGTGTCTACAATTGTAAATTCATTTTCGCTGGATGGGTCTTCACCACCATTTTTGTCAGCAGGTTTGCCACAGCCTTCAGCTCAGTTTGCAGACCCGTCTCTTCAGACTGGGTTTGACTTTGTTCCAGTTACTGAGTCAACTGTGGCACAGTTTATTTCCTCTTCTCCTCCTACCTCGTGTCCTGCTGACCCTTTCCCGTCCTTTCTTTATTTGACGCTTTTACCTTTGTTTTTGCCTCATATAACTTATCTGGTGAATTCTTCAGTTTCACTGGGTATTTTTCTGGAATGTTTCAAGCATGCTTCTGTATGCCCCTTGTTAAAAAATCCTAATTTAGACCCTTCAGCTTGTGTTAATTACCGCCCTATTTCACTTCTTCTTTTTCTTTCTAAGATTTTAGAAAGAGTAGTTCTCTCCCAATTGATGACTTATTTAATTAGATTTAATCTCCTAGATTCTTTTCAATCAGGGTTTCGTTCAGGCCACTCCACAGAAACAGCCTTAACTTATGTGATGAATGATATCTTAGTGGCGAAAGCTCAGCGTCAAACATCTGTGTTGATTCTGCTGGATCTTATGGCAGCTTTTGACACACTCGACCACCATATTCTGCTTTCAAGGTTGGCATCACTGGGAATCAAAGGCAATGCTTTATCTTGGTTTGGTTCCTTCCTTTCTAATCGCTCTTGTTCTGTTTTGTTTCAGGGTTCAGTTTCAGATGTTTTCCCGTTATTAGTGGGAGTTCCACAGGGTTCAGTCTTGGGTCCTCTTCTTTTTTCATTGTATACTTGTCCTCTTGGACGTTTGGTTTCTGATCGGGGTTTTCAGTATCACACCTATGCAGATGATACACAGATATATCGAAGCTTTGCATCCATTGATACTGCAGTGTGGCAGTCCGTGACGGAATGCCTGTCAGGCGTTTCCTCATGGATGACCGGCACATCATCTGAAATTGAACATGGATAAGACTGAAATTCTGGTATTTCAACCTGATCGTGTGTCAGCTCCCTTATTATGTCCTTCTTTGCATATCCAGGGCTCAGTGGTGGCCCCGGTTTCAGCTGCCAAGAGCCTTGGTGTTTTGCTGGATGATCGTTTGTCCTTGCGTCCTTTTATTAATAGGACTGCTAAGGCATGTAATTTTCACCTTTTGAACATTCGCAGGATTCGCAAGTTTTTGTCTCCTGAAACAGCCCATCTGCTTGTTCAGGCTTTGGTGGTATCCCGCTTGGACTATTGTAATAGCTTAATAGCTGGCTTGCCCTCTTCTGTGCTTCTTCCACTGGTTCTGGTTCAGAACAGCGCTGTTCGTGTTGTTCTGAACTTGCCCCGATACTCCCATATTACTATGGCCCGTAGGAATCTTCATTGGCTACCCATTCGGACTAGGGCCCAATTTAAATTATTGGTTCTTGCCTTCAAGGCTTTGCGCGCTAATGTCCCTCATTACTTATCATCTAGGCTTTCCTGGTATGTTCCTGGTAAGAATTTAAGATCAGTGGGCCAGGGATTATTAGCGGTCCCACCGACACGCTCTGCCTTGTCAAGGCTGCAAACCTTTCAGGACCTGGTTCCACTTTTGTGGAACAGGCTTCCCATGGACCTCCGATTGGAGGAGGATCTTTCCCGCTTTCGAACGGGATTAAAGACTTATCTTTTTAGTCAGCCAGAATGAGTGGTTGGGCTAATGTGGTGGTTGCTGGGATTTGATATTGCATAGTAAGTGGTTGGTGTTGGTTATTTTATTGTATTGTTATGTTTACTGTATATGTTATTTGTCCCGCCCTTTGGTATAAGGGGCGTTATAAATAAATGTTTATTATTATTATTATTATTATTATTTGTTCTTGCCCAGATTTCTGGGTACCCTCCTATTCCCCGGCAGGGCATGACATTCCTGAACATGAAATATGTGGCTCTTGGCTTTGTATTAAAGAAATGGGATACAGATTAATGGGTTAAACGATGGTAGATACCAATGACACTTGTGGAAGATATTGGTATAAGCAACAGTAAACTGTTATATCTACAATATATTTGAGTCTGGATTCTAAAATAGCATATGGTAGAGAGGAAAACTTCAGGAATTACCATCCAAAGTTATTTCTTGTATATCCCTTAATAGTTCAGAAAACATGAATCTCACAAAGCATTTTGACTGGCACGAGAATGCCAGCCTAGTCACCTGAAAGGTTGTCTACTGTTCTTCGTGTGGGCAACCTGTTCCTATTTATTGGCTTTAATAGCAGTAGTATGACTTAACTGCTACAGCTGAGGCACAATCCTATGAGCGAAGAGCAAGGTGGAGCCACTTGGCTCTGTTCATTGGTCAAGAAATTTGTTCCCTTCTCTTCCTGTAAAAAATGGATGGGATGTGTTTGTGCAAATACCTATGGCTCCTGTACACTTCAGAGACTCAGCTCTCTTCACAGTGGCACAAAGTCCCTTGTCCAACAGAGATGTGCAGCATACTGCCTTGGAACGAATCACTGAGACTTGCGCATGATCAGCCGCTGAAGCCATGCTACCTATTAGCACAGAACACCCCAAAATGGAGCCATAATTCCGATGCTCTGTCCTTTGATCACAAAACCATCAGCCAGAAAGCCACAGCCACAAATAAGCAATAAAAATAAATTGTGTCCTATGAGAAAATAAATGCAAACTTTTTCTGATCGGCTTATGTACAGTATGACATATAGGGAGTGTGATTTATGTACCCAAGGACAGAAATAAAAGCTACACGTACCGATTGTAGAAATCATCTCTGTAGTAATCATAATCAAAGACATAGCTGCTGCAGAAAGAAGAGAAAAAAGTCACATGAGGTGAAACAAGCGGCAAACTGCATTACCTGAAAAAATAACTTCATGTAACTTATGAAATTATAATGCTAATTTATATCCATATCTTTGGAGCCTGTTTCTTCTTAGTTACCTTTATTGAATAGTTTGTAAATGCTGACAACTGAGTCTTTGGGATTATAGTCACTATCTCTCTCAGAATGTAGGGATTGCAATGTATAAAGGAAACAACATTTTAGATTTGATTAAAAAAAAAAAACCCACTGGCCTTTCAATGCTCGTGTTGTTCCTATGTGTGAGTCAGTGTGGTACAGTGGCTAGATAGTTAGGCTAGGACTGGGGAGATCTAGGTTCAAAATCCTTATTCAGTCATGAAGCTCCACGAGTAACCTTTGACCAGTCACTTTCTTTCTGCCTAATCTACCTCATTGGGTATCTTTGAGGATAAAATGGGAGGAGCCATGTACACAGCCCTGACCTCCGTAGAGGAAGAGCAGGATAGCAACAGCTACAGAAACAACAATGACAACAATTCAAATAATTCAACATTCAAATAATCCAGGAGCCACACCAGTTCTATAGATAAGCTTAGCTGGAGACAGGCAAGGAAGTTAGACGAGCCACCGGCTGTCTTTTTTTCAGCTTTGTTGCAGAAAATCTTACTTGACAATAAATCTGTTCATCTTTATGGTACTACAAGACTAGTTTTTTCTTCAGCTTTGTTTAACGATAGTGGTTATCTCTCCTTGCAGCAAATTTTTCCCTTCCACTACATCCCAATTAGCCACAGGCAGTGCAATCCTATGGCTGCTAGACAGCATCTAGACAGCCATAGGATTTTTTGGAGTCCCAGCCCAACCTTGGAAATTTGCTCCGATGATGGAGCTGGGACTCCGAGCTCGGAGCACCCTCATCCACCTTGCAGCCAGCATGGAAAGAACCGCACCAGCTGTTTCTCCAAGGTCGCATTTGCGACCTTGGAGAAGGGGTTTAGTGGGCGTTCTGGGGGAGCAGCAGACTGGTGCCACCACGATACGAGTATCCTAGTGGTGCCATAGCCTCCTTCCTTCCCACTCCAGAGCACCACAGACAGCCAAAACTGGCCGTCTAGCTGTTTTGCAGGGTGGGAGGAGCACGGAGGTGACTTTCGCCTCCATGCTCCCTCTGCCCTGCATAGGATGCCCGTAATCCTCTGGGTTTGGAGGGTTATGGGCATCCCGATTGGACTGTGCCCTAAAGGAGAGATAAAATAAACATAGATAAACATGGATGGAAAAAGGTGGCTGACCACAGTCTGGGCCCTGGCTAAAATGGGGCTCTTTTTTAATATCACATATGTAATTTGTAGCCTGGAACTTATTATTTTGCATTTGTCGACCAGACCAGGAAACCAGAATTTTATTCTTTGCCAATATGGAAACAAAAAAGACTTTAGTCTGAACATAGTAGAATTGCATCTCTTGGGAGCTGTCTTACTGGGAGCTTACTACTGAACTCCATTGAACAATTCTGGTTAGCTATGGGAGAAATTCAATATTGTGTGAGCGGGTTTCTGTTTGCACAACAGGACTTTACCCTCCTCTCCTCCAAAACTGCTTTGGAGGGTCCCCCAATCCTCTGGAGCAGATTTTGAAGGCATCTGGAGGACTGCAGGGAGGAGGGAAATTTGCACCCCTCCCTGTCCTCCTGACAGAAGCCGTTACATTGGTAACGGCTAATTGTATAGCTATAGGGGCTAATTTTATACAACCTTATATAAGCGATTTCATACACTTGTCATTAATGCCTTAATGGACCTTTTAAAGGAAACTCTTCTTTTCTCCTTTTCAACAAATAAAAAGTTACCAAGTAATAATCTATAATAATTATCATCCCTAAACATAACTACAACCTCATTTGTCTCTTACTCTTTAGTCATTGTGCATGATTAAGCACACACATAAACGACACCGTGAGGATCAAAGACACAAAAGCTATTAATTTATGTGCAGACACGCACAACATTGCTAACGTTATTACTTTGCCTCATGACAAAGAGTTGCAATTAGCCCAAATTTAATATTTAAATATTTTATATTTCTAAATCAAGGAAGGAAAAGACAATTTCCTTGTTCAACTGAAAACAGACATACTTCAGCCAAACCTCTCATCTGGAGTAAAATGGACTTCATCCACATGGAGCATATCAGGGACTGCTGAGCTTGAACTAGGAACTTCAGGGTCACAAGCTGGGATCTAACCTAGTGAGATTCCATGCACTATGTATTCAGGTTTCAGAGCCTATTTCAGGTGCAGAAGGGGATAGGGATAAGCAACACCAGCTCCTTGGAATGGATCCAGCACGTTCTGCTTCCCAGACACCACTACAAGGCAGACAACAAGACTACGGTAACTGCAGACATTGTCATGATCCGAGGTTGCATCAGAGAATGAGGCTAGGGATTCAAAGGCCATGGGCATGGCCAGTCACAAAACACCCATTTCCCAGAAGGCAATGTGGTGAGGCTAAAAGAAAAGTAAGTTGCCCAAGAACCAAAATACAAGGCAGAGAGGGGCTGTAAGCTCCAAAACCACAAAACCACCCTTCTGAACCCACAGTTTTCTGCTCCAACATCCATTTTACCGAAGACAAATTGGCGACGCTTTGAGATAAGCCTGAAGACTGCCCTCCTCTGTGTTAAATGGCCTGGGACTCAAATACCTGAAGGAGTGCCTCTTATACCAATCTGCCCATGCTTTAAGATCTTCTCCAGGGACCTCTTTTATTGGAGGTACATACGTAACAACAGAGGAAAGGGCTTTTTTGGCAGTGGCTTCCTGGTGATGGAATGTATTCCCTAAAGAGGAATATGCTGTAATACTTTTGGCTCCAGGCAAAAATGTTTTTATTGATCCAGGCAGTTATAAATGTTTAATTGTTCCGGATTTTTATTGTTTTATTATTTTATCTCTACTGTGGCTTTAATTTGGTTGTACACCACTCTGAAATCCTAAACTGGATGAAGGGCAGTAGAAAAATATTTTAAATAAATAAATGTCTATGTAACAGTATTTCTAGGCTTAAGTGTAATGAGTTGCCAGTCTTCTAAGTGCATGCCATATCCAGTGTATATTCAGGGCACTGTTGTCAAACTGTACACATCCATGATTAATTATACAATTTATTGGTAATATGCTACATGTTGCTGTCATGCAGTTTGGCATGACAGGTATAGAAGAGTTTCATTGACATATATAGCAATAAGTGATGAGCTCAAGCCTTGAAATATTCCTAGCACATTTCACTGAATGGCACCTTGAGGAATTAAAAGTACCGCTGCAGCATCTGACCTGAAAGAGTAATCACTTTTTGAGTACAAAAACAGAACCCTGGAAACCTTCTGTACTCCCAAGGGAACTAGTAGCCTAGGGAGTAGTGAATGGAATGCAGTGGAAAAACACAGCATGTTAAACAAACATAAATTACAAAATGATCATGTCAGAATGTAGAAACATGAAAACAAATAATTTTCATAGCAAGAAGGGCAGGATCTTTGTCTTTTTATAATTAATTAAAGCATTTCCAGAAAGATCTACATTGTCAAAATCAGCACACTGATCCTATAGATAATACATATAGCCCTTTGATGATGATACGCATCCCTTTGGTAAGGGATGGATGAAACTGTCAAGCTCAATTTTACTTAGGTTCTCATTTTCCCACCGCAAAGTTCATTTTATCCTGTTTCCATATCAGATTGTGAATGTTTTTCAATGCAGCATGAACATTTATATTTATTTTCATGCACATTTTTCAAGATACAGTAATACCTTGGATTACAAGTAACTTGGTATGAGAGCGTTTTGCAAGACAAGCAAATTTAAAATATTTATTAAAATTTTTTGACTTGATATACAAACGACGTCTTGCAATACAAGTACTGTAGTACGGCTTAAATTAAAAATCTCTGTACAATTTTTTTGGGGGGAATTTCATTTTGATTTAAGAGTGTTTTGGATTACAAGCATGTTTCCGGTACGAATTATGCTCTCAATCCAAGGCATGACTGTATACACAATTTTGGCATATTTTTTCAAATGTGCACTCTTTTTTTTTTTGCAAACTGCAGTGTAAATTTCAGAAAAGATGGATTTCACTGTCTAACTGTGTTCTAGTTCGTGTTTGGGAAGTGCAAATTTGGTAAGTTTGCACTGAAACCAGAAACGAACAAATTTCTTACTCATCCGCTACAGCAACACTGTACACTTAGAAAATGGAGCATCTTTTAGGGCTGTAAAGAACCTCAACAAATTCTGTATCAAAGTAACCTGATATATATAAATCTAGATGGTCACTGAAGTATAGAAATAGTTATACTTCTAAAGGCACAATCCTATGGCCCTTGTCTGGGGGGCCATAGGAGAAATCAGATTTCTTGCTGTGATGTTGCAGTAGGGCAGTGTTTCTCAACCTTGGGTCCCCAGATGTTTTTGGCCTACAACTCCCAGCATGCCTCAGCCAGCTATGCTGGCTGGGGCATGCTGGGAGTTGTAGGCCAAAAACATCTGGGGACCCAAGGTTGAGAAACACTGCAGTAGGGAGTCCAAGCACAGAGCACCGTCCCCTCACCTCACAGCTGGCGCGGTTCTTTTTGATGGAAGATGGAAGACCAACTTTAGTTCCAGTGTCAGGGGGGCATTCCTGGGGGCGGAGAGGGGAGGAGCAAGGCACAGCCAGCTTCCGAGGAATCCAGGTGGTGCCCCAGCCTCTCTTCCTCACAAGGAGAGGTAAAACATTTAGATGTCTGAAATTGGCCATCTACGGTAAATGTTTTTGAGGGTGAGGGAAGCACAGTGGCAATCCTACCCACCGCCTTCTCCTGCTCTCAATTGGATGCTGGTAATCCTCCAGGTTTGGAGGGTTACAGGCACCCAAATAGGATGGGGCTGCCTAACTTTGTTTTTGCATCACTTCATCAGTTTGGGAGCTGTTTGTTTTAAGAATTTGTTTTCAGCCTGCCGTGAGTGCCATTTTTTGGTAGAAAGGCGGGGTATCAATCAAATAAATAAATAAGAATGTAGACTCCACTTTTCTTGGAAACAAATCAAAGCAGCTAACTACAAAAAGTTAAGCAATCATAACTCACAAAAGCAATATTACTCTAAAGCAATAACAATAGCAGAAAACAGCAGCAATACAAATGCCCAAAATATAACCAGCAGATAAAAATCCATTTTTAAAATGGCACAGACCCTCACCCAGCAGCAGGGAATACCACAGGACAAAAATTAGCCAACCTAAAATGCCAGGCACCAGAAAGTAAGCAGACTTCCCTTTGTAGGGCATTCGAGAGGGGTAGCACTACAGCTGAAAAGTCTCTATCACACATTTTTGGCCATTTGCTGTACTTTAGTCGACATGGGTCTGTACCTAAGATGTTGAACAGAAGATTGGGGAGGGGACATATGGGAGGCAGTAGACTTTAAGTTACCCCGTTTCCAAAAGGTTTAGCACCTTAAAAGTAAGAGCGAGTACCTTGAATTGAGCCTGGAAATGAATAGGTAGCCAACAAACAGGACTGGAGTTATATGCTTTGTCTGACTCATCTCAGATAATAGTCTGGAAGTGGAGTTTTGGAATGATTGAAGCTTCTGGACACTTTTTAAGGAGATTCCCATGAACAACACATTATAATAGTCTAGTCTAGAGATTACTGGAGCATGTATGATGTATTCATCTTCTCTTTTATGCAGGTAATAATAAAGGCAACCAAAGGTATATACCGTATATTTATATTATACTTACACACAGTAACTTAAAACACTTCAGTTGCTACAGAGAACTCCCCTAGACACCATCATAATTTCTCAGAACAGCCAACAGCAAACTATCCTATATCTCCTAAACTGTGTGGAAGAGTTGAAACTGTTAGCCTCTTCTTCTTGCTTGTGATATGCTTGCTTATTTTACCTCTCGCATTTTCTGTTTTCTCCCAGTAAGAGGCCGTTATCTCTACTCATCAATACTGCCCTTAGAGGTCTGTCATGCTTTCTGTGAATACTCTGCACACCAAGACAGGTTTATAGCCTATAAAGTACAAACGAGAATATGAAATGCATCCTTCTATGAAACCTACATGAAGCCAAATGATATTCTGAACAAAATCACTTTGGTAATAGTTTCGTTCTCTATAAAGAGTAAATTCTGCAATAGAACTGAGCTTTACGCACTACCTACCAAATGGCACCATCAGAAAGACAGAGAGGGAAACAGTTTGCCTTCAGGGAGTGATGAAAGGTAACACTGCCAGGGCAGTCTGAGTCTGCTGAGCATACAAGGGATGTCCCCCACAGTATTAGTGCTGACTACTGCTGATATTTAAATCTCTAGTTTTCCTTCTATTCTTCTGAGATAGAAAGCATGGCATGTTGTATATAAAAAAATGATAGCAGGCATGGGGCCTCTGATTTTCAGCAGGTCTGCAGTGCATGGAAAGGGGAAATATAAAATTACGCACGCACACACACACACACGATGAGCCTTCAAAAAAAGAAGCTCCTATTAACACACATACACACAGAGAGATTCTATTAACACCAGCATTAACAACAGGGCTAACAGCAGCATAGGAGACAATTTTCATTGGGGGCCCAGCTGGAGAGGGAAAGGTCATGCCCAGCGCTGTAGTCATGCAAAACCAGGCTTTTCTACATGAGACATTTAGTGTGCAGTCATCATTCCCCACTCATGGTTGTTTAGATGATGCCATGACCTTCCAGTTTCACTTCTGTGTGTAACCAGCACTTTTGGTGAGTTTTTTTTAGAGCAGGGGAAATGCGACATTTAATTGTGAAAGTGAAATAAAGTGTGATTTCCTCGTGTGTATTTGTGCTATTCTGCTATACCACGGTGCCACCTAGAGGTTTTGTAGCAGAAAAGCAGGAAAAGAAATGCTCCTCATGTAGTGCTCTGATCTCAGTTCTGTGATGAAACCGAAAGTAGTTACAGCAGGTTAGCAACCAATTAACAGCCTTGTGTAGAAAAGCTCACTTGTCACCAGCACCTGCAACCCAGACAGGATCCAAAGTTAACCCCTGATAAGCCAGCAGGAAAAAAGGGAAACTAGAAGGTTGAACCTCTTCCTTATCACTTGTCTGTACTTTCAACACCAAAGAAAGCTGTTGCTAGAGAAAAACTCTAAAGAGAAAAAACAGAATTCAGAAGAGCAGCTCATAAACCTCACTGAAATGAATGGGAATTGTTCTGGAACAGGTCTTTTTTTCTCTCCTTAAGCCCAAAGAAGTGAGTGTATAATTGCAGAGGTCTGTTTAGTCCTTAAGTAATTTTTACTTAGCCAAAACACCAAGTAAAATAAATGAGAATCTTTCATTAGTAATGATGACTCTCATCATGGCCCCTTAATAAAATCATAAGACGGAACAGGTTGTATTAATTAAGTTGCAATAATGTAATGGAATTATCTCTCCCGCCTGACTTAAAACAGACTTAAACACCTAATCCTAATCAGTCCTACGGAAAGCAAAAGCTACTCTTATCTCATCACCACAGCATTCCTTTCTTTTAAAATATATTTTCCAGTGAGGTGAAGATGCTTCTATATCAGTTTTCTGTAAAAATTATAAGGGATGGCCCTAGGATTGAGTTACTATCTAATTGCTCACTGTGTTAGACATGGTGCCACTAATAATATCATTAACGATACAAGGTGTGTAAACTATTCAATAGACTTTCTTAGTTTAACAGTGTTTTATTAAAAGTGTAAATCCCATGTACAAAGCGGTGGGGGGTGAGGAAGGGAGGGAGGAACTCTGCAGTGAATGAGTGCATCATTAAGAAGAGGTGTTTATAAGCTGAACAGAAAACAATAGCCAGGCTCCACAGAGAGGAAGATAATATTGGGAACCCGTAGCTCAGCTATCAAACACGCCTCGAATGAAACACAGAGTGTTCGAGGATCAGGATATTTGTAAGAAGACCAAAACACTGGTTTTTGAAGCCATTGTATTACCAACTTTATTGTATGCCTGCGAAACATGGACTATCTATAAACGTCACTTCCACCTCCTTGAAAGATTTCATCAACGTTGCCTCCGGAAAATCCTGCGAATTACTTGGGAAGATAGGCGAACAAATGTCAGTGTACTGGAAGAAGCAAAGACTACTAGCGTTGAAAAAATGATCCTTCAACGCCAACTTCAGTGGACCGGTCATGTTGTTCGAATGCCTGACTGCCGTCTCCCAAAGCAGTTACTTTATTCCTAACTCAAGGATGGAAAGCGGAATATCGGTGGTCAGCATAAGAGGTTTAAAGATGTTCATAAGGCTAATCTAAAAAAATGCAATATAAACATCGAAAACTGGGAAGCTCTGGTCCATGAATGATCTAACTGGAGGTTGGCCTTTCACAAAGGTTCTATGGACTTTGAAGAAGCCCGAGTGCAAGGTGAAAGGGAGAAATGTGCTAAGCGAAAAGCACGTCAAATGAATCCTTTACAGGACCATCTTCCATCTGGTAACCTGTGTCCTCACTGTGGGAAGCTGTGTGGATCTAGAATTGGCCTCCACAGTCACTTACGGACCCATCGCTAGAGTCTACACAATTTTCTTTAGAATTTCCTCCTTTTAAAATCTCCTTTTTGTAAATTTTTATCCTGGAAGACAATCTTACTCGGTCACGAGTGATCGCATGATGATGATGATGATATTCAAAGGATATGCTCCTGCAGAACTAAAGCTTTTTTCAGATGTTATGAGCTTCTATAACACATGTGCATGTTGTGTGTGTGTGAGGAGCTGGTTTTCTCTTCACACATTCTAACAAATGCACATAGGTTTGTGGAGGATTCTGCCCTCACAATGTCTCTTTTCCTCAAGTGCATTCATAAAAGCCCATAACATCTAAAAAGGACTTCTGTGTTATAGGAAAGTATGACTGCTACCCGAAACAGCTGCTCCAATTCTTTCCTTCGTTTCCACCTTGGTAAAGTCTAGTGCAGGGATAGGCAACTGGTGGCCCTCCAGCTTTTTTGGCCTACACCTCCCATAAGTGCTAGCCAGCATAGCCAATGGTGAAGGATGATGGGAGTTGGAGGCCAAAGCATCTGGAGGGCCACAAGCTGCCCAACCCCGGTCTAGTGCAACATGTTCATGTAGTTGCCACCTAATGGCCAAAGGGCAAATGCATTTCTTTAAATTTTTTAAGACTGAGCATGCTCCAGAGCAAAAGCTGTTTTCCAGAACATATCATACGCTGTATTAATAGATGTTACCGGGGGGGGGGGGAGAGATTCAGGGCTTTTGTTTTTCAGCGGCAGCCACGAGTCTTCCATCATATCTAGATTTAGGAGCACAGGAGACAAATGGCTGGCAGCAACTCCACCAAGAATATGGAGTTATTATATTGCTAAAAGAATATCTCTATTCTTCCCCATCTCCGCCTGAAAATCTACTCTGGAGGGTTCCCCAGTCCTCTGGAACAGATTTTGAAGGCGTGTGAGGGGGCTGCAGGGGAAGGAGGAACTGTCCTCCTCCCAGTACCACTGACAGAAGCAGTTCCATCAGCGGAAGGACATCCAACTCTAAATGATCCAACTCTAAATGATACACATTTATAAGTTGCAAACTTTTCTGGAATCATCTTAATGCTGGTGCAAAAATTAAAAAGAACATAACCCTACAAATCATAAACTCCAAAGTGCACCCATCACCCCGGGGCCAAATGTATGTGTGTTCATTTAAAAATATTATAAAAATATATATTAAAAAAAATAAATTAAAAAGAGCTAAGTCTGCATTAGATATCAAGCTGACTTCCTTGCAAAAGGAGAGGAAAGAGTGAAAACGGAGATGGGGAAAATGTTTTTAAATGATATTTTAGCCAACTTTAATTTATTCCGCCCCACCCTGCATCTGCTAGTGTATTTTTATCCATTTGTCTTCTGTTTTCTTCATTCCTAAAAAGTTATTTTGAGGTCTGCATCAGAATCAGCTAAAATATATATGTAAAAACTCCTACTCTGTCTCTACCGTTAATTACAGACTTTCTGTATTTCTAACCAATCTGACAACCTAGAGTTTTCACAAAGCTAAACCGGAGGATTATTTTTAGTGATCTTGGCTCAGCCTTTCCACTTAAAACCTACTGAGATATCTTGGAAGCATCTGTTGCTCAGAGGCTGACCCACAGGAGATTGCTATTGTGTGTTTGACACGTGACGTGACTCCTTACCAAGTTCAGTTAAGGGCCAAAACAGACATTACTTTAAATTTGTGTCTAGCTGCTATTTATTTATTTACCGGTATTTATTATATTTATACCCCGCCTTTTTTCCTGCAAGGAACTCAAGGCGGCTTACATAATCCTCCTCCTCCTCTCCATTTTATCCTCACAACAACCCTGTGAGGTAGGTTAGGCTGAGAGTCAGTGACTGGCCCAAAGTCACCCAGTGAGTTTCATGGCCGAGCGGGGACTAGAACCCGGATCTCCCGAGTCCCAGTCCAACACTCTCACCACTACACCACACTGGCTCTCAACATGTCTCTCCCCCACCCTCATTTTTACGCTAGAGTAGGTACAGGCCACTGCGACGACACGGCCCTTTACACTTTAGGACCAGGCGCATAAACCCTTCTCAGGCTAGGCATCAACACAAAAACCTGAGGGGAGGGTCAAATGAAACCTGGGAAAAGATTAATTCTGGTTATTAAGGATCTAGCTTAGATTTATGATACTGTGGGTACAAAGGTGTGTGCATAGATTTAAAAGTAATGCAGGTAATAACACCAAGCTGACACGTAGGATTTGGGTAGCAAACAAAATAAAAATAAGTTTATTTTAATTCTCAAAATCTTAGTTCCAGAAAATAACTTAAAACCTGCCTACCCCAAACACTTTATAATTAACCTAAGTCCCTACAATTCTAATCACTCCTCATACAATCACCGATTCCTCTTAAAACTCCTGACAAGACATGAATAACCCAACTAACCTAACTCCCATAACACACTCAACTCTCCACTCAACTAAACCTAACTGACTCAGACATCACTCAAACACTCCTTATATACTCCTCCCCCCACCCTTTCTAAGACATCACAAACCACACCCACTCAGTTCAACATTCTATACTCACTAAATATACTAAAGCAGACATACACCAGGGAACTGAATTGTGGGGTTACGCCACAGCCACCCACCCCCTGATCTGGATCTTAAAAGCTCCCTAACCCACACTTTAGGGTCCCAATCCAGATGATGGCCCCTGCACCTACTTTAGAGTAAAAATGAAAAAAGACATCGTTGCTAGATACAGATTTAAAATAGTGCCTGTGTTGGCCCTAGGACTGCTGACTTCTTAGGAAGCCTCCTTCATTAAGTGTCGCCTACTCTTCCTGAAGAGCGGAGAGGTTTCAGAATAAAGAAGTGTCATCCCTGCCAACAGTGTGCAGGAAAGAGACAGGTAAAGTGTGGGGACCTTCCACAGGCACAAGTACCAATATGGCTATCTATGCACAGTCACTTGTGACCATTCAACCTACAGAAAAGCAGTGCAAGAATGGAGGTTGCCAGGCACACTACAGCTTGGCACGGTATGTTTCTGTACAGGCACTGCCTGCTGTGCCTCTTAGCTGAGTATTATCAGCTTTGGCTCTGCACATAAGCTCTGTATTTATGGAATGTGTGCAGAATTCACCTAACCAAAATGGAGGAGTCCTGATGGTGAAGCTGTAGCAGGGGGAGACCATGCTGGGAGAAAGGGCACTGCGGCCCTTATTGGGAGTGAGACACAATAGAGTCCTGGGTCAGTCCTGGAAATCAACCCAACTAGAACTTGGGTTTTCAGCTTGAAATCCTCCCTACATTCTTATAATTTGATTGAGTAGTCATGATCTCTTTGGAATGTCCCTTAGTGCTTTCGAAATGTATCTGTGCAGCACCAGGTACCTCGGTTCCAAATCTGCCTCATTTCCTTCTACCTCAAAAAGGTATTCTGAATTCTGAGCAGGGTTTATCTATATATCTTTGTCTGTCATTTTCTTCTCCAATGTGCATGAAATGTAACCTTGCATATTGTATATCTTCTAGCCTTAAAGCAGAATTGCCCATTACATGCAAAAATGGTCCACTTCATGACATGAAACCACTTAGCATAATGACACCTGTTCAGTATTTGGGCAGAACTTCAATCTATTTCATGAAAAGGAGACCATACCTCTCCACTTAATTATCTTATTAAACAAAACAAAACAATGCAATACTAATGTTTTGAAAGGATCCAGGAACTTAGAGAACTGTCAAACTAATGTCTGTCCCATGTAAATAAGTGGAAAGTATTACAAAGGCTAGACGTCTTTGTGGTGGCACACCATAAGTCAGAACTGAATTGTGCATGCACATAACTGCCTCTCCATATGTCATCAAATATCTGACTGAAAACCACAGTTCTCAGAGGTCATGTGAACAGGCCCTTAAGTGCACCAGAGCATCCCCTTGCTATGAAGGAACTCTTGCATGTAGGGCTGCCCTATTCATTTAAATAGAGAAAAACAATATCTGGATTCTCCATTTAAATTAATGCAAGAGCTCAACTGTAGCAATTTGGGATGCTTTGGTAACTTGCTGTTCGTATTGGGGGGGGGGGCGGAATGGGGCAAACATTGAAGGCTTCATGCTTGCATTGTTGCTCTTGTACCTGTAAGAAACAGGTGGATCTTTGTAGCACTATATAAAATCTTATTTTACACACTGTTCATAGAAAAGCACAAGCAGAAAAATAGCTTTAGGTAACAACAAATATATAGGAAAGAGAGAGAAACCGAAGAAGGCAATAATATAACCAACCAAGAAGATCCCATGCTCTGTTGACTTTTTCCATTATGAAGAGTATCCACACTAACGCTTTAAGGTCACAAAAGTAAAAAGAGTTCGCTAAGAGATGCATCTTATGTGTTTATGGCTAATAAAAGTTAATGAAAGTGTGGAGGATTCCTTTTCATTTTCGGTAAGTCAGAGAAAACATCGGGCCAGTACCAATGTTATTTAGGCTGCAGCTGAGAGTACTGAGACATAAACCAGAAAATCAGCCCGCTTTATGATTACACCTACAGATTGAACAAGGTAATCACTGGAAATAGAACTGTACCAGCTATATATAGCTGAATAAGTTCTGAGACCTTCAACCAAAGTACTCCTTATATATACCTGGTGGATTTTGTGATTATTTCAGAATTTTAATGAGCTTCACAGGCAAGTGAGGTTGATATTAAAAATTCTGAATGTTGTCGAAAGCTGTTAAGTAACCAGTAAAAACTACAATACTCAGCAAAGGATTCTTACTCACCCAACAGACAGGAAAGGCTCCTTTGATTCAAGTCTGTTAAACAAATAACATATTGAATTGCTTAATGTATTAAAAATACATAGATAATATACTGCACAAGATTTACATTGTATGCTCTAGTCTAGAGGATAATGGTGCTGGCTTCAGAGGATGGCATCTGCCAGGGCCCAAAGCCTGGCAAAAGGCCCAAAGCTGCCCCAACAGTACCACTGTCCTCATTATTAATGGAGCACCTGAGAAACTTAGAGTGACCTGGTTCTCACATCACACAACAAGCCATGGTTTGTTTAAACCATGGGTTGCTGTGAATGAAGTGGAAGCGAGCATGCTGGCTCTTGCCACTTGATCATTCCTGCTGCAGCCAGGTGGAGCTAATCAGCCCAATGATACCCTGTCCCTGGGTTCTTGTCCATGATGTGCAGATCGGGTATTGTTTGCATGGTTTAACCATGCGTTCCAACTCTGGGTTGTCTCTTCCCTAGGAACCCACAGTACCTGGGTCTCATTTCATGGACAACAACCCAGGAATGGGATGTCCCTGGTTGTTTAGTTCCACCTGGCTGCAGCAGGAGCAATCAAGATGCCAGAACCAGCATGCTCGCTCGCGCTTCATTCACAACAACCCGTGTTTTAAACAAACAGTGGGCTGTTGTGAGATGCGAACTGGGTCACTGTGAGAGAAATCTTTGTTTGCACACTCTACCTCTTCCAGATTAAAGTACCCCCACAGAAGCTGAGCTCCCCAAAGACTGCAAAATCTTTGAACCAGCACTGGTGGGCCACAGCAAGGCCCCTTTTCAAACTGTGGTATAGTGGTTAAAGTGCTAGGCTAGGACTGGGGAGACCCAGCTTCAGAACTCCACCCAGCCATAAAGCTCAGTGGGTGACCTTGTGCCGGTCTAACCTACCTCACAGTCATTATGAAAATAAAATGGTAGTGGGGAGAACCATGTTTCCTGCCTCAAGCTCCATGGAGGGAAAGCAGGATACAAATGTAATAAAACAATAATTTTGTTTTTATAACAAAGTCTAACAGATGCAAACTGACTAAAATTTTTGCAATCAAGGCGAAAGGTAGGACTTCAATATTCTGATAAAATATGCCATTGAGTAGCTGCTTCTTTGAGGAAATAAAGTTGTGTGTGTGATGATGGCCCTGTGGATAAAGCACAACAATTAAAAATCTGCTTGAAATCCATTCTCAAGAATTGAGATCCAATTTGCTCAAAATACGACTGCCCTCAATTTGACCCTCTCTTAGTATATGGTTTGAGGTGATTTGTAGTGATTCAGTAAATTACTTCAAAGCATTGCAGGCAATAGAGGAAAGCAATTATCCATTGGCCTTTCATTTAAATTGCTCTTTAAATTAGTAACTCGGTACAATGAAACTAAATAAAGATGTTAAAACTGCAACACTACATGGAAAAGATTATGCCTAATGGTGGTATTTAATCACATGTTATTGCAATGCAATTCAGCAACCAAATCTTTTCAGGGTGATTCCTCATGAAGAACAGAGCTTTCCGTTTTTTCTCCTGCTGGAACCCAAACCCACCCACCCCCACTGCACCTTGTAGCATGAATTGAAACCAACCGTTTCTAACTTTATTTGGTGAGGAAACTCACAGCATCATTCTAAAACAATATACGGAAGTGTGCTACTCCATAAATAAAGAACAACAGTATGAATTTCAGTCTAGACCAGTGTTCTCCAACCTTGGGTCCCCAGATGCAGTGATTACTAGAAGCCAGCATGGATTTGTCAAGAACAAATCCTGTCAGACTAATCTGATCTCATTTTTTGATCGGGTAACCTCCCTTGTGGACTGTGAGAATGCTGTGGACATTATATATCTGGACTTCAGCAAAGCTTTCGACAAAGTGCCTCATGATATCCTGATTAGTAAGCTAGCTAAGAGTGGGCTAGATGGAACAACTATCAGGTGGATCCACAATTGGCTACAGAATCGGACTCAAAGAGTGCTTATCAATGGTTCCTTCTCAAACTGGGGAGAGGTAACGAGCGGGGTACCACAGGGCTCGGTCCTGGGCCCGGTGCTCTTCAACATTTTTATTAATGACTTGGATCAGGAGGTACAGGGAATGCTTATCAAATTTGCAGATGACACAAAGTTGGGTGGAACAGCTAATACTCTGGAAGACAGAAACAAAATTCAAAGTGACCTCGATAGGCTGGAGTGCTGGGCCGAAAACAACAGCATGAAATTTAATAGGGATAAATGCCAAGTGCTGCACCTAGGGAGAGGAAACCAAATGCAGAGTTACAGAATGGGGGACACTTGGCTCAACAATACTACAAGTGAGAAGGATCTTGGAATTGTGGTAGATCACAAACTGAATATGAGCCAGCAATGCGATGTGGCTGCAAAGAAGGCAAATGCAATTTTGGGCTGTATTAATAGAAGTATAGCTTCCAAATCGCGGGAAGTGATAATTCCCCTTTACTCGGCACTGGTTAGGCCTCATCTTGAGTACTGCGTCCAGTTCTGGGCACCTCACTTTAAGAAGGACATAGACAAACTGGAGAGGGTTCAGAGGAGGGCAACAAGGATGATAAAGGGACTGGAAACAAGGCCCTATGAAGAGAGACTGAAAGAACTGGGCATGTTTAGCCTTCAGAAGAGGAGACTGAGGGGAGATATGATCGCACTCTTCCAGTATTTGAAGGGATGTCACACAGAGGAGGGCAAAGATCTCTTCTCGTTCATCCCAGTTTGCAGGACACGGAATAATGGGCTCAAGTTACAGGAACCTAGATTCCACCTAAACATCAGGAAAAATTTCCTGACTGTCAGAGCAATAAGACAATGGAATCAACTACCTAGGGAGGTCGTGGGCTCTCCCACTCTGGAGGCATTCAAGGTGCAGCTGGACAGACATCTGTCAGAGATGCTTTGACCTAGATTCCTGCATTGAGCAGGGGGTTGGACTCGATGGCCTTGTAGGCCCCTTCCAACTCTACTTTTCTATGATTCTATGATTCTATGATGTTTTTGGCCTACAACTCCCAGCATAGCTGGCTGGGGCATGCTGGGAGTTGTAGGCCAAAAACATCTGGGGACCCAAGGTTGGAGAACACTGGTCTAGACATTAGCTCTGATGACCGGGGATGGTGGGAATGGTAGGTCAACATATCTGGAGGGCACCAGGTTGAGGAAGGGTGGTCTAGACTGAGCACCACAGCTCCCAAAGGTCATGCAAATAAGTCTTTAAGTTTGATAAACAAATGCAATAAGCAACTGGCCCTTTACATATTACAATTGCATGCTTTTCTTCATGAAAACTGTAGGGCCAGGTATGTATAAGCATGCTGATGAGACACTACGGGGTAGAAATGATTGCTCTGCACATCTTGAATCTACTAGCTGATAGCTTTTTGATAGTTGAGACAGACCTGGTCCAACCAGTTGAAGAAACGAATATTAATTCCACAATAGCAGGCAGCAAAGAGCTGGAAAGTATGGTGACATGGAATTTCCCATCTTTTCCACCTGAAGAAGATATGTTGCTAGTGTCTCCAGATACAGAAAGAGGCATCTTCACAGAAGACCCTAACCTGCCCACAAATTTAAACTCTATCAACTGACTACCAAGAGACTCTGGCTGCATAAAGGCCATTTCTTGGAATATTGCAGGTTGGAAGAATATATTTGAGGATAATTGTTTTGAACAATATTTGAAAAAAACTTTTATGTCATCTTTTTGCAGGAGTCATGGTGCTTGGATTGTTCTGCAGCCCCCTAGTGTATTGAAGCCCCAATTGCCACTCTGCCTCAGCAAGTCAAGAGACTGAAATCAGGGACTGGTAGCATTGCCCTAGTGCCTCATTTCCTAGGTAGCTCTCAAGAGATTGGCCAGGTATTTGCCATGCTGCAGTACCACCCAGGTAATCATAGAATCATAGAAAAGTAGAGTTGGAAGGGGACTACAAGGCCATCGAGTCCAAACCCCTGCTCAATGCAGGAATCCAGGTCAAAGTATCCCTGACAGATGGCTGTCCAGCTGCACCGGCAAAGTGGGCCGGCAGCTCATCTGTCCAGGTGGATCAGGTGATCTGAGGAGCCAATGAGCTGTTGCTTCCTCAGTCTAACTCATCGCTAGAATAGCCATATAGACTTCTGTGACTCATCCTGCGCTACCCCCTCCTTGTAGTCCCCTCCAAGACTACATACTTGTCTCCAGCCCCTCTGATCACCATTTGCTGCTTTGCACTTTGCTGCCTGACCTGAATACACACCTGCCTCTGGCCCCTTTGATATTTGTTCACTGCTCTGGGATCAAGACTTTGGCCTGACATGGACTATGTACCTGTCCTTAGGCCCTTCCAACTGACTGCTTTTAGACTTGACCTTGTAGGACCTTGACAGCAAGGTGGCATCAAGTGAGGGTGATTTGCAGCAGAGTAGCTAAAGTTAGGCGTGGAGAGGTGAAGCAAGGCATAACTCTTTCCCCACCCATTACTTCTACCTTGCAATTCCACTCTCACCATCTGCTGTTTCAGACATGTTTGTGAGTATGCTAAGAAGAAAGCATGGCACCAATCAATAGTCTTATTTTCATTTTAATTTTTGTGCTCTAGATACCTGCACTTGAAGAAGATAAGATTTGGAAGATTTCATATTTTAAACAACAGATTGGCCTATCTGATGTCTTTCAATGGATCAGATCAATATGGATAAAGCGCTAAGCACTGAGATCATCAGTGATGGTATGGGGGAATATATGTCTAGCTGTCATCTTTAAGCACTGCTCTTCTAACATCAATAATTATTTGGATAAAGCTGATGCCAGCTGACCTTTTTCTATCATGCATCAAGGAAAGAATACAAACATCATTATGCATCAACAAGCTGTAATGTGCCCATCAGAGTTGGCTTAGCAAAATGGTGTTGACTGTTCTACTTCAAACAACCAGTGGCACTTTATTACGTGCCTATTTGTAATCAGGAACAGTAGAAAGCTGCCTCCCGCACATATCTTAAGATAGAGACTTCATGTTCTTATCCCTCCTTTCTCTGCTAATATTTACAAGCAACTCAGCAGATTATGCATTGTGCTGACAAAAGGCAATTTCCTATAATAAACTCATTTTTGCATGATGACTTGCGTTAAGTCAAGAATATATTATGCAACGGTGCACACTTTAATAATAATCATAATCATAAGAAGATCCAAGATCTTTGGCCAGGATCCAAAGAATTGCCTAGGCTCATACAAGGAGCTTGCACTAATTTAGTGGAATGTTTTACTTCTGCTAAATGGTCCAGAAGAATTAGGAGAGTTGCACTACCCTTGTCTTTCTCCTGGAATAGGTCATCCATCAGGATGACCAAAGCCTTCAGTGATAAACCCAGACTAGAAATCAGCTTGAAATGGATCCAGATAGTTGGCGTCACCAAGAGTGTCTGGAGTCACATGACTACCATTCGCTTGAGCAGCTTTGGCACCTATGTTATCTCAAAAGGTGGTGTCATCAAGAATCTGGGTATTTACCAGGCAAGTTGAGCAGGGGGCTGGACTCAATAGCCTTGTAGGCTCCTTCCAACTCTATAATTTATGAAATCTATAAGTTCATATGGGAACTGGTGGAATATCCTGGTTCCAGGCTGTTTATCGCTCAAGAAGACTAATGAATATGTCCTAGTAGACAGAAAGGATATTGTCAAGGGTTTAAAACTAGAACAGCTGCCCTGAGGACAACTGTGTACATATGACTGACTACAAGGAGCTCCAATGGGCACCAGACATTTTAGGACGATGTGGCAGATTCTTGTTTGCAGTTTTATGAATCCCATTTATTTACTTTCCATACATTCATAGATCAGTTGTAGGACATTGCCTGCAGGTGATAACTTGTCCCAGTCTCTGGTGGGGAAAAAGACGTTAAGATGGAGGTATTGGACTGAGGCCCAGCTGAAGCTTCTCAGGGAATGGGTGACAGAGTAGCCTTTTTTTTTCCTAGCAAGGTTCCTGTGCCAAGGGACTGCTTGATAATCAGATATTTAAGTAAACTGGAATCTTCCCAAATCCCCAGAAGCTATTCCTAGGTATTGTAATGAGCAGATTAGCCTACCTGTAGAGAGCTGAAAGTGGCCGCTTATTTCCAGGCTTAGGTCTGTACGGTTTTGGTTCTCCTGCCATGTTGATGTCTGAAAGTAAACATAATGCATACCTAAATTAAAATATAGTGCTTGAAGGGAGGGAGGGAGCGATTACACACAATAGTCTGCTAAGTAAGAGAGTAACTATACATAAAATTGTAATCTGTTCTTCACTGCCTGTAAATGAGGCCATAACCACACATCCAAATTCTACCTGTTTTTCCACAAGCTCTTTGTTACTTTTCTGACTGCTTCATTCTTTTGTCAGGTCTTAATTTCCTTCCTCATTCACAGCAATCCTTCCTTCCTCATTAAACCAAGTCAGACTGTTTGTCCATGTAGCCCAGTTATATCTACCCAAGGCAGAGGTCATTAACATCACACACTACCTGATCCTTTCCATAAGATCTAGGCAGGGATTGAACCCAGGACTTTAACATATAAAAAGCTGCCTCAAACCAAGTTACACCATTGGTCCATCAAACTCAGTATCATCTAAAGCCCCGTTCAGGTGTTTGCTTGAATGTGAGGGATTACTATCTTTTCGGCGCCAGGTTAAGATTTCCCTCGATGCCAAGGCATTCAATATTTAACTGTTCAAAATAGCACATGGGGGGTGGGGTGGGGCCGCGGGAGGGATTGTCACCTGTAGGCTTAGTTTTATTCACTTTTTGTATTGTCATTTTAAACTGCGTTTTTACATTTGGTTTTAAACTTTTTAACTATATTGTATGCTTTTATTGTTGGTTTTTGTGGAGAGAAAGCCTGAGCACACTGCTGAACCCTGACATAGTGATCCCTGACATGTTTTCCCTTTTTTCCGCTGTCGCCCCTCTGTCTGCATAATCCCCACCCCCGCACTGTGCCCACTCCAGGGGCGCAGGAGACACAATTCTGGGCAGACCGGTTACACACAAGTCACATCTGCATACCTTCAATGGAACACATTTACACTTCCCTCAAGGAAGTGCATAACATTCCGGGGGGGGGGGGCGCATTCCCAAAGTACCCAGGAGATGCCATCACCTGAAAGGCGCCACCACCCCGCGGGGCGGAATCAGCCCACCTGACCATCAAGGGCGGGAAGGGGGCGAGGGAAGGTAGAAAAGATACGTGCCAAAGGACAAGTTGTAGTTGGGAACACGGTGCAGGCTTGCACAGGTCAGGTCGCTAGCTCTGGCTAGGACCAAGCAACCCCGGGCGGGGATGCCTGGCGATTGGCATACGTTAGAACCTATAGTCAGAGTCTCTGGTGTCAGGTAATATTCTGCATTCGAGCAAAGCCTCCTAGAAAGCAAATTGAATACTTCCGTTTCCGATCTGAATTGACTGTTCCGTTTATACTGTGAAATTCCTGTAGTCTATTAGTTCCGCTCCATTAAACTCTTTTGTAACTGACTAGCTTGTGGCTTCCCTGTGTTTCTAAGGGGATTCCTTGTCAATTTCACTCACGGTTGAAAGTAAAGGTTTTGACAGCCAAGTATAGGGGACAACTTCGGTGCTGGTTAACTCTTAAGGTGCGGAACCCGCGCAACGGACCAGGTTCGGTCCGCCAGTTTTTAATGTAGATTTTATTGTATAAATTGTTGTGAACCGCCCAGAGAGCTTCAGCTGTGGGGTGGTATAGAAATGAAATGAAATAAACAAACAAATAATAATAATGGGTACAGAACCAGGGCCATGAACATTGGCCCTGCCCCCTCAGTAAAGACCTTGCCATGTGGAACCAGCAAGGTCTGAACGTGAATAGAACGCTCAGTGCAATTGGGAACCTGCATCTGGAGTGTCCTGTGGAAATGTCTTCTGAAATCTTTGTCCCTGTATTACTTTCACCATGTTCCTCACAGCCCATTTCTGAATTGCACAACAGCTTTGCATATTAGCTATCACCATTGGCTGTTGCTTCTGCTGAAAAAAACAGTGCTGATCCACCCTTGTTGCACTGGGCAACATCCTGGTTTGCGTCACAATGCTGCTGCAACATGACTATTCAGAACTTTGCACTCTGTCCTTTCCATACATTACACTGGTGTGTTTGAGTTGGTAGGGTTGCACCATTACTTTTTATTACAGAACAGCCTCAGCATATTTCATTCTAAATGCAAAAGGAACAATTTTTGCAACTCTTGACTTTTATGTTACCCTCACAGGCAAATTTGTCTCTCGGCAAAAATTCACAGAGATGCTTGTTATGTGGGTAATATTTGTTTCAATAAAGCAACATCGCCATGAGAGTTTTGAGCTTGGTTTTATGATTTGCCACACAACACTCTGCAGTTTTAAGACAAATGTGTTATTAAACAAAAGGTCAAACCTTTTCCCTAGTTTTAAATATGTACCAGAGATGCTTTCAAAAGCATCTGTTTAAAAGAGAAAATAATAACAGCAGGTAATTCTCTCAATATTGCAGGAAATGATTGTAAGATGTTATTACCTGTGCAGGGCTACCATCTGGATTTTTGAGATTGTATACTATAATTGCAAAGGAAATTTCATCCTGTGACCTTTTATTATTATTGCATTTTTCCACAATATTTTAATATGGCAATTTTAAGGTTGCTGATTTTTACATCTAAAGCTAGGCTACATGTTGGGGAAAAATGCAATATTTATGAACTTATCTTGGCGAGGAAAATCCCTAGGGTGGTAGCATTAATCTCCATATTTTTCTCCTCAGTCATTCTTTATCGTTCATAGATATTTTACCAGGTCACTATATTCTTAGACATTTTAACATTAAAGGATTCTCTGGCATTTTCATGTCCTTTAGGGACAAGCCAGTGCTATCTTGATGTTTATTTCTTGTGGCTCAGCATTGATAGACTTTGGTATGTAAAACTGAATATGTTGATTCACTTTCTCTGAATGACTTCTCCCACTCTGACCTAGCTAGAGAGCATAACAGAAAAGCAATTTCCCAAGAAAACAGATCAGCAAAGTGGCTCAGGCTCATTAACTAGTACTTCCCAAAGGCACTGACTGACTGACTGACTGACTGATATTAGACAGCAATACTATTAGTGAGTTCTTAAATAGTCACATTGACTTCCAGTCCATTTCTGGACTCAATTCAAAGTACTGGTTTTGACCAACAAAGCCCTAAATGGCTTCCTACTAGAAACCTATTCAGGCGTTACCTGTGAGTACTGGCACAAGTGAAAGGACTCTCTTGAATGCATGGGGTAGTCCTAGTCCCATCCCTAGATGCTGATGCATGTGTTTTGCTCCATGTAGCAATTACGAGGTTCAGGGGATTATTTTCACTGAGAAAAGAGAATCAGAGCGGGAGTGGGGGGAAGGGTTAAGCCCGCTCCTACAGCCACTATTAATCTTTTAAAATAGCAGGCAATCAGAGCACAATACTAATGCTGTTGGGTAGAGCTTGGCCCTATCGTGGGGAGCAATTATTGCCATGTCCCAATTATTGGTGTCAATGAAGGCTCCCCCCGCCCGTTCACATCCTGCCCCTAGTGTGGAGGGGAATTTGGGGGCGGGGGAAACAGTGGTGGGGAATGTAATCCTCCTCTTCTGGAGCACAGTGGTCCTGATCAGAATCAGGATCGCATGCACTTACACTAGAGTAAATAAAAAGATAACTCTGAGCTACATGTGATTAGTGTACCTTGAAGTTTGGCTCTTAGTAAGGTAAGAATTATGGGCCAAAAAATGCTGTCGTCATTATTATTGTTTAAAGTACTGTAATTGTAATTCTGAAAAAGTGGAAAGCACAAAAAACTTTAACAGCAAACAAGGTTTATATTCCATTAAAAGATTTTAATATACCCTTTTTGTTAAGATACACGTTGAAGAGACTTAATGATTCTAAACATGACTAATGACTTGGTAAAGGAATCTTATGAACTCAAATGGGGTTCAGGTGGGGAAGGCAGGAAGAATTCTAGCTGGGTGTGAGCATTTTCTGGTTGTTATGGGGCTCTGATCCAAAAAAACTCAGGAGCTAGAAGGAAGGTACTTCTCAGAAATTGACAAAAAATCAAATAAACTGTCATTCCTAGTCAAATATTGTCTTTTCCGTATCACACAATGTACTTTTCATAGTAGCATAAAAATAATTAGATCACATGGTTTGCTACTGCATTTGTATTCTCTCTCCTCCTCGAAGTAATTAGAAGCCTTCTATATTATTGTTGTTGTTGCCTACAGAGACGACAGCTATTGTTAATGCTGCGCACAATAAAAACGATGCTTTGAATTGCATAGGAAATCATTTGTTTGGCTACCTCTCCTCTTAAATGCTCCCAAAAGAAATGACACGGAACCATTATGTGAAATACAGTTCTTAATTTTGCTGGTAAGATTTCTTTTTCTACCCCAAGGAATTCGCTTTCATTTCTTACATACAGGAACATACATCAGTTTTGTAAATAACCTGACTAAGCAGATCTTGTGCAATTATATATATATATATATATATATATATATATATGAGAAACACACACACATATATATCACACTAAGACTTAATATTTATTTGTAATTTCAATTATTTTTATGCTGCCTTTCAAGATACAAATCCTTCTAAGTCGGCTTACATCAAAATACATTTTAAAAAAACCTACAACAAACAATATCAAGTCATCAGGAACCTTCCCACAGAGCAGCTGGTGCTGGATGGCCCTGGCAGACACAATAGTTCAGCTGCAGCAGGCTCTGAGGCATTCTTCACCCACCCCCCTTTCTCCCCTAGGTTCCTTCCTCTCACAGAGGTGGGAGATGGCCGTGTGTCTGTGTGTGTCTGGCGATGGTGGTGCCCCAACTGGTACAGGATCTGGAGTCTTCTTTGCCTGTCTCCATGGGATCCTTCCCACAGGGCAGTTGCCGGCCAGATGGGCGATTAATAAATGTAAATAATAAATAAATAAATAACGGCCGTGTGTGTGTGTGTGTGTGTGTGTGTGTGTGTGTGTAGTTCAGCTGGGGCAGGCTCTGAAGCCTTCTTCTCACAATGTTGTGGCTGATACCGAATTAATACTCTGGATTTCTGCATCGTTTCCCTTCGATTTGCATGCCTAGACAAGCTGCAAGCAGCTTCAGCGATAACAGGTATGTTTAAATTAAAAGGAAGCCCCACAAATAGCAAAATGAAGCATGGCTGGATTTTAACAGTGATAGAAAAAAAGTTAACATGAGGCATTTCTATATGATGCTCACATAGAAAGTATCTCAGCTTCATGTTGCTGTTGAGCAAGTGATTAGGTTAGCCTATCAGCACACCTTGCAATATGTGATGAATCACAAAGTTAGCAGTTAGCTCCATCTTAAACTAGAAACTTCTGTAATTGTCATTACTATTTATTATCTAATGGATGATGTTGGAAAAGCCTGCTTTCAAAGAATAAGGTGCTGAACAAGCATCCTTTATTATGCATTTCTTCTTTTGACGGTAACAGAAATGCTGTTTACACAAAAAGATGACAAGACTGCCTGTCTATTTGGATCTAAGATCCTTCTGCATCATGTCTGAGTGTGGAAAGCTAAGCAGGGTCAGGCCTGGTTATTACTTGGATGGGAGACCCCTCCTCTAGCTTCCTGCATTGAGCAGGGGGTTGGACTCGATGGCCTTGTAGGTCCCTTCCAACTCTATGATCTATGCTGCTTCTAGTTTGTACCCTCAAATATTTTTCTGAGAGTTGGCCCAAGCCTATATGAGTAATCAGTTATTTCTACTGGAAGCTAAATGCTGACCACCCTCATTATATTGAAATTATATCTAAACAAATCTAGAGAAGAGTTTATATAATGTGTTACTTACTTTAAAACATCCTTTTATGGCGACAGTCTCCAGCGGGTCTGTTTCCTTGTTTACTTAAAGACTAATACATTTACCCTGGATCATCACTTCTTCATTGTGTGATAATGGCCTGGATGAGGGCCAATAAAATGAAGCTTAATCCAGACAAAATGGAGGTTCATCTATTTGGGTAAGTGATGTCTGCCATGTCTGGGAATAAGTTTGCCATTTGAGCATGCCCATTGGTCCATCTTGGTTGGTCACTGGATGTGCAGGTTGCCTTCATGGCACAGATCACTCTCTCTATGGCACTCTGTGGCAAGGAGCTGATGTGCCAGCTGTGAGCCTGCCTGGACAAAGATAGCCTGGCCTCAGTGATCGGATAATCTGGTCTAGTAATCTGCAAATTATACTGGAATATGTTATAGGTGGGGCTGTCTTTAAAGACAGTTTGGAAACTTAGGTTAGTCCAAAATATAGCTGAGAGACTGTTAACTGGGACTAGGCATCAAGGTCACATTATGACTGTGCTTTTCCAACTACAGTAGCTCCCAGTTCATTTTCAGGTTCAATTCAAAATGCTGTTTTTGACCTTTAAAGCCCTTCATGGCTTGAGACTGAGATAGCTCAAGGACCACTTGTCTCTCTCCACAAATGCCTGCCTGTACTTTAACATTTTCTATGGAGGTCCTTCTTTGGGTGTTCCCATCATCTGAGGCATGGTTGGTGGTGATGGGGGAAGGGGCCTATTCAGTGGTGGCACCCCAACTTTGGAATTCTCTCTGCAAGAAGGCTCACTTGGGAGAAAGCCTCATCCTATCTTGGTCTTATTTTGGCACCGGGCAAAACCCTTTTTATTTCCCCAGAATTTTAAATCTTCTGTACATTACTTTTATGCTTCTTAATATTTGTAACTTTTTGTAAGTTATCTTGGGAACCTGTTGAAGGGTGGAATACACATTAAATCTAATCTAATCTAATCTAATCTAATAAATGAATAAATAAATATCCTGTCCTATCTCAATTGTTTTCTTATACTGATTGGTTAGTTGCCTGTTTTTATTCTTTTTAAAACTCATTTGGTTGGATCCAATGCTGTCATTCCAGAATTGGCTTGAAAGAGCTGGGAAACCCTCCGAGGCAGATTTCAGGATGGCATGGAAGGTTGTAGGGAGGAGAGCGAGGGAGAAAGTCCTGTTGCTCTAGTGAATGTCCACTAGTGTGAGACTGGATTTAACCCTTTGGTTCCTCAATTTGTTTTCCAGACGAAAGATAGCACACAGTGAATATTGACTCTGACTGTTTATTCTTTTTTTTCTTTTTTTTTTTATAAATTTTTAAATTAAATTTTAAAACAATACAAAAAAAATAACACACACACATAACTAATATTGTGCTCCCATCACCATGGGACCAAACAATCCAATAACTCTATAATTGTTCATTATTCCAAAAATACAACATATCTTGACAGGGTAAACTCCCTTTCCCCCTTTTAAACACATATTCCAAAAATAAACCCCAAATATCCTTAAAATTATTTTTCTTTAATTGACCCCTTTTGCATTTAATATTACAAGTCAACATATCATTCAAAGCCATATCCCATACTTCCTTATACCATTCAGTAATAGTGAAAACTTGCTGGATTTTCCATTTCCTTGCTATCATTAGTCTACCTGCCGTTAACAAATTTATGATTAATTCTTTAACATTTTGAGAACCGATCACCTTTTCCGTTATTGTTAGCAAAGCTAGTTTAGGGCATACCTCTAAATCAGCTCCAACAATTTCTGATATTTCCTCAAAAATCATTTTCCAAAAATCCATTACATTTTTACAACTCCACCACATATGAGCATATGTACCCAATTCCTGACATCCTCGCCAACACATTGGAGAACATTTATTGTCTATTCTATTTAATCTCACTGGAGTCAAATACCATCTCCAAATTAGCTTATAAAAATTCTCTTTAATTCTTATAGACATATTTTTCAATATTCGCCTATCCCAAATCTTATTCCACTCATCCTTTGATATTTCCTCTTCAAACTCTGTATCCCAAACTATTTTAAGATTTTCTGCTTGCTCTACTGATTTCTGCAACATTTTATATAACATCTTTGTAAGACCCCTAGCTGATGCATTTCCTTCTACGAGTTCTCTAGACATAACCACCTGCTCAAATGCAGTGAAATCCCTTTCATGCTCATGTCTCCTCTTCCATTTCTTACCCCATTGTACTAATTGAATTAAATTTAACCAAGAAATTCTTCCTGCCCCAACCCTATCAATTATTTGCTGTCTTGTCTCCATTTTTTTCCAGCCAATCCATTAAAGTTATCACCTTTTTCTCTCTAAAAATTCGTTCTAAATGTCTAACATTCTCGGGAAAATCTTCCATAACCACCACTGGAGTAAGCGGGGATATACCTGGTAAAAATATTTCCTTATTTCTACCCCAAATTTC
This sequence comes from Shinisaurus crocodilurus, assembly GCA_021292165.1. NCBI lineage: Eukaryota > Metazoa > Chordata > Lepidosauria > Squamata > Shinisauridae > Shinisaurus > Shinisaurus crocodilurus. Next base: position 188,081,040 of record CM037880.1, on the reverse strand, counting down.
TAACATATTTTTTAAAAAGGGATTTTCTAATCTTTTTGTCATAATATGTCCTTGTTTTGTAAATAAGAATTTATCCACCCTATTACCCAATTCAAATGCTTCTATTTCCCACCACATAAAATCTTTTCTAACAATAATATCCATAATATATCTAAGTTGATTAGCTATATAATACCATTTTAAATTAGGGAGACCAAGTCCCCCTATTTTTTGAGCTTTATACCATCTATTCTTAGTAATCCTTGATTTTTTCCCCCCATCTGACTGTTTATTCTTAATGTTTTAGGAGCCCAGTACAAACTGTCAGAAAATTCTGACATTTAACAGTAAAAAGTAGCCTTCAGCAGCCTAACCTACCTCACAGGGTTGTTGTGAGGATAAAATGGAGGAGGAGGAGGAGGATTATTTAAGCCGCCTTGGGTTCCTTGCAGGAAAAAAGGCGGGGTATAAATATAATAAATAAATAAATAAATAAATAATCAAATGGGATAACCTTTTCCAATGTCTATGAGTAAATATTGACATTTACCAAGCAGTGGTAAATCTCCAAAACAAGGCAGATGATAAATGTCCTTTTGGACATTTATTAGTAAATCTCAATAGTCTCCAAATGTCTTTTTCTAAATGGCAAGAGCATGAGAACATTCCAGCAATGGCAGAGTCAGGTTCAAATGGGTACAGCAGGCACTGGTTGGGTAAGGAAGAACTTCATTTGAACCAATGAATCCCAATGCATTTATGTTGTTGGCCCTATACATATATTTGTGTGTGTGTGTTTTTGTGTGTATTTATATATGTATATTGTATTTATAAGCTGAACACAGTGAAACAAGAATAAAGACAGCCACAAAATTAAGTTACCCTGTTCTTACATATATATTTTTTAAAAAGCAAGTATCAAATTTATCTAGAGTAAGTATTATGAAAAAAATAATCCTGTTGCACTCACTGGCCTCAGTGCCACTGTTTTCACAAAAAACTCAAGGCTGAGCAAAATCACAACAAAGAGATGCATTAATCTGCCAAAGGTAATTACAAAGGGGACAGTTTTATACCGCACATTATTTACAAGCAAATAGTATGCCATATCTCAATAACAAATAACACCGATGTTCATTGCTTGTTATTAATTCTCTCCTTGACAATAAATTCTAGGTGTGCATTGCACACACAATCAGCTGCTCATAAACAATTTTTAGTAAAGTTAATGGAAATATCCATAAGTGAATAATGTAATATGGCCACTATGTTGAATTTAGCAATTAACAGGTTCCTGCTAAAGATAGGGGATTATTGAGTCTGAATACAGGGATAGCCAGAAATTGACAGAAGGCTAAGACCACAATTTTTCCATTTTACTGTATTAATTTGTAATCAGGTGGGTTCAAAAAGCTTGAATGGCTGCAGAGGTTTCTTAAATAGTACATGTTTCTATATAGTTCTGATCCTGCTGCTTGTCTACGCATCTCTCCAGTCCAAAATCAACTTCCTAGGTCCAAAATGCAGCTTTCAGTCACACTGGATGTATCACCTGGCTATTGGCCTTGGCTTGACCTCTGATTATGCTAATCTACACATAACTCCAGCAGATGGGAGCTGCTTCTCCATTGGTTCTTCCTACACTGCTGAAGTCGTGTGTGTATATGTTGAAATCATACAAGTGGGGAGAATAAGCTTCCCCACAAAATTATCTCCCTCCTAAGGGAAAATGCAGTATTTTGTCACCCTATGTAGCTATCAGAAATTCTGTACAAGATATGTCATTTTTATAGAAAGACGTATAGGCAATAATTTGAGTTTTATTACTCAACAGGGTGTTCCCCCCCCCCTTTCAAAATAAGCATCAGTTTTGAAAAGGAAAATATGCTCATCCCTAAATTAGCGCTGTGAATCAAAAATAAAAAAAGAAGAGGGCTTTACAACTGAGGAGGGTACAATTTACCATTGACCCACTGCTTTGCAACTGCATGTGAAGGAAGAACAATAAAGCCTGACAACTTGACAAGAGCAGAAAATTGACTACAAGTACTAGGAATGAAATAAAGCCAGTTAAGCACAACTATCATCATTCTTCATAACAGTGATGAAAGAGGGACAGAACTGTGGGGGAATGAGAAAAGTTAAGTCCAAGCTGTGATGAACTTGACTGTTCATGATTATTATGGCTGTTACAATTATTAATATCTGGCCAGTTTCATCTGACTGACTCGAGTTTAAAAATATAAAACTCCATTTAGGAGACAGAAAGGTCTATGGACCTACCAACCTAGTCACCCATAGTCAAGATGTGCATATCACCTAACGTTTTATCCTCTACGTCTCATCTATTACTCTATGTCTTATCAGCTTCCTCCACAGTACTACATAGAAAGGCTGCAGACCACAATCCTTACCCATCTCTGTTGGCTTTTATTCATTTAAGAGATTTGCTACCCTACGAGATGTGGTTACCCATCACCTTACTTGATGTCTCACATAGAACTGTGATCCAGTTTTGGAGGGCTCCTCCTAAAAACTCCAGGTTAATGCTTCCATCCACCTATCTGCTCATCTCTATCTGACAGAAGGCAGTTCTTACTAGGTTGTATCTGTGGTCTGGCATGCCAGCCTTTTGGCAGTTTGAGGCTCAGGAGAGCAGCACTTGTACGCATGGCATGGCAGTACAGTTGACAGTGGGCTGACTCAGGTGATACTTTGTTCAACCGCTCCCTTATGGTGGGAAGTAAGGCAGGACAGTGCCTTACTTCCCCACCCGCCAGAATGCCTGCCCTTCGTCCTATGCCCCAGCCACTCACATGGGTGTAACTTCCAATGAGGCCTATATGTACAGCAGCTTACATTACATGGTCAAGTCCCAGATTTTATCTGGAAAATTGACTACATGAAAATGACCTAGATAAGTAGGTCCAATTTGAACGTTACACCCCAGCTTGAATCGCCAGAGGTGTTGGGAAAGGGGCAGGTGGTCTGGGTGGGCATCAGGGTAATCTGTGCTCTTGATGCTGTTCACCATTACACCTAAGGGAGTGATTGGACAAAGTATTATCCAATCTGACCCAGGGATGGGGACTCGGACTCGAGGACTCGACTCGTGAGTCGGACTGAGTCCCCCCACTGACTCGAGTCAGACTCGAGTCTCAATATTTTTAATGGGACTCGAGACTCGACTCGAGATTCGAGACCAAGGACTCGTGTTCCTCAGATGCAACATGGATAGGATAAGTACAGCAAGTTTATTTTTTAAAATCATTTCCCTAAAATGCAACCTTTCGGACATTTTGGGTTTGGCTGCCTCTGCCTGCCTGTTTGGGGTTCCCTGCCTCCTCTGCCTGCCTGGTCTCTTCTTAACCAGTTCCACAGTTTGAATTGTCCAAGACAAAGGCCTCTGCCTGCCTGTTTGGGGGTTCCCTGCCTCCTCTGCCTGCCTGGTTATTTTGGGTTTGTCTGCCTGGTCTGTTCTTGCCAAAATCAGTTGCAGAGTTTTGAAATAAAAAGGCACACTTGTGCCTAGAATTTATTTAAGCCACACATCTGAAATAGCCTTATTTTGTTGGGGAAAACCCCCATTGATTTTAATAGGGACTCGTGGAGTCAGCTTTGGGAGTGACTCGTGACTCACCATTTTGGACCAAGGACTCGGACTCGAGTCCAAAGACTCGAGACTCGACTCGTGACTCGAGACCAAGGACTCTTCAACATCCCTGATCTGACCCAATGACTCCAGTCTGTGATTCTATACAGTCATGCTAGATTGAGAGCATAATTCGTTCCGGAAACGTGCTTGTAATCCAAAACACTCTTATATCAAAACGAAATCCCCCCCCAAAAAAATTTGTACACAGATTTTTAATCTAAGCCGTACTACAGTACTTGCATTGCAAGACGTCGCTTGTATATCAAGTAAAAAAAATATATTAAATAAATATTTAAATATTTGCTTGTCTTGCAAAACACTCTCAAACCAAGTTACTTGCAATCCAAGATATTACTGTACTTCCAAATACAAATTAAGCATTTGAAAGTTCTCAACTCAAATATTAAAGAAAAAACAGTTCCTATTATTATGTGGGAATAATGAATACATCAGGGGTGGACAGATTTCAGGATTGACGGATCTATTTTATTTTTTATTAGAACCCCGAGATCCACCAACCAGAGCCAGATGCAAAATGGTGGCTTAGCAGGGCTTCTCAGCAGAGGTAAGAATTAAGGACCACCAGGGTACCTTTGAGAATATGCTGAGTCCAAGAACCAATTTTCATTACCAGAACTGATCTCACAATCCATTTACACATGAAGATTCTTTCCTGCTTTCCTCCCAAGCTTCATTAGAGTAGTTCAAGGGTACAGGGGCACTTTTAGTTGTTGCTATTGTTAAATCGCTGAGAGTCAGAAATTGTGGAGAAAAGAGCCTCTGAGGGTTCCTACACACATACTCACACGCCTGCACGCGCACACACACACACGCCTTCTCATGTGTAAACCAGGTAATCCCGGTTGGGGGCTGGGAGGAGGCGAAATGTGCATAAAGTATCTGATAAAACATGGCGCCTGAAATTCCTGAAAAGCCGGTCTAGTCTACAGTGACCCGGCTTTCATGTGCAAATGTGGTTCAGGCCCGGTAAGTCATGAGTCATCCCTCCCCTGCCTGGCCAGGTGAAGTGCATCCTGATTGGCTAGAGGCAGCGGAGCTACAGAAAGGAGAAGGGGAGGGGGAAAAGATATATTGCCAAGGTGTGGCTTTTGTCTTGGTCTTTGGTCGTCGCGTGGTTGCTGTGGATCAATGGCAGCAAGCTACGCAGAGGCCCAAGCCTTCGGGCTGGCCTCAGGATCCGGCCCCAGGTAGCTCCTGGTGAAATTAGCTGAATGAGGGCTTTGGCAAAGGCAAGCCCGGAGGAGGGCTACCCATCTCAGACCTTAGGGTAGGTGTAGTGGCAGGGCTGTGCTGAAACCAACCCTGAAGAGAACTGGCCCCCAGGTAACTAGCGTGTGCCTGGGAGATATAAGGAATCAGGTTTTGTTATTTTGTAGCTCTATTGTTTGTACCAAAGCGTCTCTCGATTTTTGTGTCCTTCCCTCATTCCCCACCTTTTGTTGTAATATGCTACCTGAATAAACCTTCTTGGTTTTTACCCCACATGCTGTTTGTGGTCGCTCTGCTTGGTTCAGCAGCTAAATCCAGGTTACAGTCAAGGGCAAGTTCCTGAACAGAGATTCAAGTAGGATTGCAAAGAGCTGAGGCTGGCAGTCTGGCACCTTGAGATCTCTGGTGGTCTTGGGCCTTTGGGTAGGAAAGGGTGGGCTGTGGCGGGTCAGCCAGCCCCCCTTCCTCCACAGAAATGTTTGCTGATCTGCTGCAAATCACCTGAGATTTACCAGTAGATCCCATTCTACTTTCTGCCCACTCCTGGCATTTATGTATATCATCTATCCCTGGTAATATCAAGTATGTGCTCACATGAATAGTAGGGTGGCCATGTTTCTTCTTTTACAAAAGACCATCCTCTATCTCAGTGTTCTCCAACCTTGGGTCCCCAGCTGTTTTGGGCCTACAACTCCCAGCATGCCCCAGGCAGCGTAGCTGACTGGGGCATGCTGGGAGTTGTAGGCCCAAAACAGCTGGGGACCCAAGGTTGGAGAACACTGCTCTATCTGAAGGTGTCCTGTATTTTAAGAGCTGTCCAGTCCAAATTCAGTTTAAAGATAAAGAACCATAAGAAGGGAGAGCAGGGGCCTTGAAGTTGCCCATCAACAGCACTTGGACAGGAGACTGAACACAGGTCATCTGGTCACAGTCTTCCACACTACGGTGAGATGTACTGTATTTCTATTTAAATGATAAAAGAATCTTAATTAAAAGAAAAAACTTCTATGAAATACACTTTACAATCCCCATTAATCTTTTCATTATTAGTTGTTCAATTCCTGCAAATATAACTGAAGCAGCGGGTATAGTGAAGAGGCCAGTATGTGACCTTGCAGATGAATTCCGGGATGCAGACAAGGGCAGGATGGGACAAACTCAAATAAAAAGTGCTTATGTGTGAAGGAGACAATATTACCCAAGTCTTGTGATGAGAAATCTCTGTCCAAACTCATTTACAACTCTGTCAGTCTAAGCCTTTGGGATACTGTCTGAGGAATACAGACACCATTAATCCTAAAGTTGCATTTGTTTGTGGTTAGGGTAGTTCTTCTGCTATCATTCTAAATTGTCAACAGAACTCAACAGCACTTGAAAGCCTGCTTTCCACAACCCCTGCAGGCTATAAGTGCTTTTCTTACAAAGGTCGCAATTATCTATGAAAAACCTTTAAAGCTATTTGAGAAGCAACAGAGGAACAATCTCTGGAGGAAAAGAAAGGTGAAAGAGATTATTATTAGTATTATTTTATTTCCTTCTATTAAGGAGTTTCAACTTTCTTCGCCTGAGAGGGTCTTTGGAAGATTATGGTATCTGGGAAATGATCTTTAGCACCTGCACACAGCTATAAGCCACATAATTAAAACACTGCCATATGTTGCCACCACCTGAATTACTGCTACTTCATGTCATAGAACCATCCTCTTGTGGGGTTTGGAACACCACCTTTTACCCAGGGTTGTTCAAGTTCTGACTTCAACATAGACCTCTGGGCCATGCTCAGAGTTTTTAATCAACTGCTGCCAGCCCAGCTAAACTGCCTGACTCCCCAGGTGGAAGCCTCTTACATAACACCCCCTCTCAGGCCAATGGACAAAGAGTTGCATAAAATGTGCATATGCTAATTGATGGGTATGTATGCAAATTTAGAAATAAAGACTGTAATTTAAAGAGAAATACAATCAATCTCACCATAGTGGGGAAGACGGTGTGCCTGTGCAGCATTCTGCCCAGGGATGAGCTTCAAGGCCCTTGCTCCCTGTTCTTATTGTTCTCTTACCTCCCTAGTCTCCTAGTTCTCTCTGGGAAGAGGAATCTTCTTAACCTTTCCTATATCCACCCCTTTTAGCTCAGCAATGTCCGGAGCATTTAGACTAGGGGTGCAGAAGCTCAGGTCCAGGGCGCAAATCTGACCCTCCTAGGGTTCCTTAGATGGCCCCACCCCTTTCTCTGGCCCCACCCTCTTTCCCTCAACCACCAATCATGTGGTGCTTTCACAGCTTTTGTGAAAAATTTCCCCCCATTCTAAAAGATTGAAATGCCTCTCCTAAGGCTTCGTTTACTGGCAGTAAGAGCTTTAAGCTTTTACAATATGCTGGTATTTTTTGGTCCTGTCCCTTTTTGTTGTTGCCACCCCCCCACCCCCCAGCAGCTTCTCTGAAATTTAATTTGGTCCTCAGCCAAAAGAGGTACCCCATCTCTGATTTAGACACATGGGCCAGGGGGTGGGGTTGAGCCTGCAATATAATAAAGCTTAGAAAATGCTTTTAAAAAGAGGTATTGTAATATGCAGCCCTTTTTTAGGGCCAAGCTACAGTGATGTTAAATGCATCTTTGCATCTAAAGTGCAGGTTTTCTTCAATGCAAACTGCATCCGCTGGGGCGAGAGTGTGTGCTAATGAACGGCATCAGCGCAGGTGCTGAGGGGGAATTTAAGCCTTTCTTCCCCCACTGCGGCCCTCTTCTGGAAAAAACACAAAAAAACCCAGCCTCTTCTGAAGCCAGTATTTGTTTGGGAGGGAGAATCCTGAGACAATGTTATTAATATCAGAACTAAATAAAAGAAAAAGGTGCAAATAAGCATCCTTGGTAGTCCCATTCATAAGGCTCATGCAGGCGTTCAAAGCCTCCTGCGATTAGACTCATATGATCACAAGGACACGCTAGCTGGCCCCTCTGCCTCCATCCATGCCTGTCCCCACTACCCTCCACATGTTGTTGTTGGTGGTGAGAAGCCATAGTCTCCAACTGCCCCGAAAATGCCTGGACCATCCCAAAAACCCTTAAGTCACCAGGGCTTCTCACTTTGTTATGCAGAGTCCTGAATTCCCCTGCCTCCAGCAAGCTAAAGGACAGGCTCTTAAAGGGGCCATGGGCAAAATAGCAGCTAAGCTAAAACTTTTAGCTTAGCTGCATTTTTGCCCATGGTCCCTTTAAAATAGCTCTGCTTAGGCTCAGCTGCCCACAGTAAGCAGTAACCCGAGGGTGTGTGTGTGTGTGTGTGGTGTGTGCGCGCGCGCGCACTCTACCTGCTGCCTCTGCCGATGGAGAGGTGAATGAGGGAATTTATCACATGATTCCTATCTTTATATTGCCAAATATTTTATTTCCTAACAGAGCTGACTCTGTGCCTATAACAGGTGAGTTTACAGTGTCACAAGGAAATGCAAGAAACTTCCCCTTCTCTCTGAAGCTCCATGTTTGGGGGTGTGGGGTGGGTGGGTAAGTTTCACCTGTTGAATTTGTGCCAATCCTGACAATTTTAAAACAAAGAGATTGCCCTGCAAGCACTGACCCTCCCCATGAAAAACACCAAATATCAACAATTAAGGGTTTAAGTAAGGTAAAAACAATATTACAAAAGCCACTTATAAAATATAAAATAATATATAATATAATAATGTAATAATTATATAAGATTTTCCTCCAATAACTTGCCCATGCCCTTTGGTTGCCTGGCCTTACCCTTGGCCACGCCCTCATGTTGCCTGGCCACACCTTCATGTTGCTTGGCCACACCTCTTACAAATTCACATGTGTGTACCAATTTTCGTCTGTGAAATGTTGGAGGGCATGAGAAGGTCTGAAGCAGGGTGCCTGCTTTATGTATGTAGATCCCCCATGTGATTTAGGCCCCAGGAAGCCTACATGAGCCCAGCAGGTTCCTTGCTGCAGACCTCCCCCTCCAACATGTGCTAGGTGGTGGGATGGAATGACAGGGATGCAATGGAGAGGGCTGGGCCACTGAGTGCATCTCCACTCTTCCCCTCATTGCATAAGGACAAGAACGGCAGAACAGGGCTACAGTGTTGATACCTATATTTGTGTAATACCATTATTAGGCCAACCAAAAGATCACAAAAAATGTGCCAGCTTTTGAGATCTTCAGATCTGTTAATCAGGGAAGAGGTTATAAAAAGCAGGTTAGGTTGGGGAACATGGGAGGCAGGAACACCGCCTTGATGGTGAAGTGAAGACACATTGCCTGCAGGAGAGTGCCAAGATGGGATGGAAGAGGAGGGATCTGCAGATGTTCAAGGCACTGCAGGTCAGGTGATGGTTACAGGAAGGACCTGCAGCTGCCCCTGGGGCTGCTGGGAACCTGAAAGGGAAAAAATGTTGTCTCTTTCATTTTTGAAAATATAAAATCCAGCTGTTCTCAGAAATGTTTTCCATCCTAGGCAAAGCACATGGGCTCCTTTTACCAGTGGACCACGGAGAGAAATTATGCAGTCTTTATATTAATAAAGCAAGAGATAATTTTAGATGCTGGTCTTTTGGTTGGCCTAATAAATAATATTAATATGGATTCTAGAATTATATTTATGGTCAACATGGCTACCTTTCCTTATATTGTTAATAGGATCCATAAACTGTCCCTGTTCCCCAGCTCTAACCTTCATTATCTTGCCTGAATAATGGGCTGAATAATAATGGGCTGAATAATGGCTTGAAAGCCAGTGTGGCGTAGTGGTTAGAGTGTTGGACTGGGACTTGGGAGATCTGGGTTCTAGTCCCCGCTCGGCCATGAAACTCACTGGGTGACTTTGGGCCAGTCACTGACTCTCAGCCTAACCTACCTCACAGGGTTGTTGTGAGGGTAAAATGGAGAGGAGGAGGAGGATTATGTAAGCCGCCTTGGGTTCCTTGCAGGAAAAAAGGCAGGGTATAAATGTAATAAATAAATAAAATAAATAAATAATAATGGGCTGAATAATAATAATAATAATAATAATAATAATAATAATGGGCTGAATAATGAGAGCCAGTGTGGCGTAGTGGTGAGAGTGTTGGACTGGGACTCAGGAGATCCGGGTTCTAGTCCCCGCTCGGCCATGAAACTCACTGGGTGACTTTGGGTCAGTCACGGACTCTCAGCCTAACCTACCTCACAGGGTTGTTGTGAGGATAAAGTGGAGAGGATGAAGATGAGGAGGATTATGTAAGCCGCCTTGGGTTCCTTGCAGGAAAAAAGGCGGGGTATAAATATAATAAATAAATAAATGGGCTGTAATAATCAGTACTAAAATGCACTTGTTCATACCAGAATGGACCAATTTATTCCAGAGCAGATCGCCACGTATAAGGTGAAAAGCAGGGGATAAAGCAATAAAGGCATCATAGAGATTTGTTTTCATCTGTATGAAAAAAAAAATCTCATGGAGATTGGGAAAGTACAAAATAGTTGCCCACTGTACCCACAGCATCTGCCCACAGATGCCTGGCCTTTTTTTCAGAGATTTTCAAGAAAGGGGATTCTACAACCAGCTTAGGCAGTTGGAAGTTAAAAATAATCATGGAACATTTTGTATTCCATGAGCTAACAACCAAATCTCTTTCTTTTTCAAGTGTCACTTGCGATGGAAATGTTATTAAGATACAGGAAATTATTTGGAAGCACACTACAAAGAAATACTTCAGCTATCTGTTCTATCAGGGGTTTTAGATACAGTACAAAGCTTAGTTATTTTCAGTCACACAGGTGTCAGTTTGTTAAAGGCAATTGTTTTGGAAAAGCCAATTATTCTGGGTGCCGTATATAAATTTCAATCTTCACTTCCAATTTGCATAGAGCTGGAGTAATTCATACTTGCAAAGGATGTTGCTCCTCTGATCACAGCCAGGGAAGCTCTAAACCAGTTTATGTGAGCTATTTATCAGTCAGATTAGGCTTTTCCAAACAGCTAATGTTTATCAGCATAACACAGAGATTTAAATAGCATTCATTATGAGCTCCAAAATGTGGTGTCTGACTGTTTATTGCTCTCTCACACTGGTTCTCCTTCTTTAAACTAGGACTCACTATTACATTTAAACAGGAAGCATAATGGCCATATTGATTAGGCAAGTATCAAAATTGTACTCATTAGGTTTTAAAATTTGGAATAGTTACAGAAATATTTAGTTTGTGCATGGAGGTAAACAGTCTCTGGGAGAGGTAACATGCATGCCTTTGATGAAAGGATGCACTAACTGAATTCATCTTTCACCTAAGATATATTCCAGCTTTATCCAATTTTTGTGTTGACTGCTGCCTCATACAGAGAGAACCAGTGTGGTGTAATGGTTAGAGCAGGGCTCTCCTACCTTGGTTCCCCAGATGTTGCTGGCCTACAGCTCCCAACATACCTGGCCAGCATGGCTAATGGCAAGGGATTCTGGGAGCTGTAGTCCAGCAACATCTGGGGACCCAAGGTTGGAGAGCCCTGGGTTAGAGTGTTAGATGGGAGAGACCAGGGTTCAAATCCCTGCTTAACCACAAAACTTACTTGTGGCTAAGTAGAGATTTGAACTCTGGTCTCTCCAATCTAACACTCTAAGCACTACACCACACTGGCTCCCTTGGGCCAGTTACTCTCTCTCTGCCTAGCCTACCTCGTAGTGGTGGTGGTGGGATGCTGCATGCCACCTGGAGCTATGTGGAGGAAGGGTGGGATCAAAACCAGATAGATAAATACTGAGTCAAAGTATTGGTCAATCTAGCCCAGTATCATCTACTGTGACTGGCAAACACTCTCCAAACTCTCAGGTGGTTCTTTTTAAAAATCTTCCTCCCCAGGGAGCTACTAGAAACCACAGGTATGAATACTCAAGCTAATAAACACTGGACACTCCAGAGCAATTTCCTAGGTAAATGCAATTTGTCTTTTCCTGGTGAAGGGAACAGCTACAGCTTTTATTTCAGAACTCCTACGGAGATCTGGAAGTGAATCAAGCTCGGCTGTTTTATACAAGAAAGCTGTGAATGCACTGGATATTAACAAAGAAACTTGTCACACAGGAGCTGGGAGAGTGTGAAGAATGTCCCAGAACAGGGGTCTCGAGTCTTTTTCGGCCTGGGACAATTCCAATTTGGGAAGGGTCTTAGGGGCCAAGGACACAGGGTGGGGCCAAGGATAGAGAAAGCAAAGTGGGCAGGGCCAGATGTCATTCTTACCAATGTGGACATTTCCTCAGCAACACAGCTCAATTCGACACAGGTCTACTCAGGAGCAAGCCCCAGTGGAACAGTTCTCATGCCTGCAAAGCACAGCTCAATTCTTTGCAGGATATTTAAAGCATAATTGCATTTAAATACTGGAGATAACAGCAAAACAAGCTTGCGTGCAATAGGGAATCCCTGGAGCTGCATATGGCCCAGCTAGAGGTTCTCCATCCCTAACCTAGAACCACTGAATCCCTAAGGATGTGAATATTCAACCATGCAGTTATCAGTGGATGGTATATGCACCTTCTCTTCCAAGGACAAGAAATAGCCACCTCCCAGTGCAACTAACTGAAATCTTATTAGTCATGATGTTTGAGCAGAACCTCTGATAGCTGGTAAGAACAAGAATTGCTTTCCTCAGTGTGCCTGCAAGACTGAATAGTTTCATTAATCAAAACAATTAACTGTCAGGTAGTAAAAGAAAAAGTACACTGTGCTGGAAATGAAACAGGTGTGCCCAAAATGGATTCCTGCTTTGGATCTAATGATACCGTGGGCCCATTTTTATTTAAACTCCTTACAACACACAACATAGCACACAAGACCACAATTCTAAGCTATGCTTATAAAATGCTGAGTTGCTGTTCTCTCAGATGCCTCTGATGCCCTACAACATCTGAACAGCATCAGTGAACACCATCAGTAATGCCATAAGGAAGCGTGTGCGTGCATGAGTCCTGATGAAACATGGCAAACACAGTTTAAAGCCATATAATGGTCTGATGTGCAGTAAAATTAAGGGCATGCTAAATGAATGGGTTGTTTCACAACAGGAAAATAAATGTTGAAGTCATTCTTCCTAATGAGTGAATGCCTTCTCAGTGGTCCAATTTTTGGTGGTTAAAATGCTACCTCATTTACTGAAATAACTTTGAAACTGTTATTCTGAGGAAACTAATAATTACACTTATTGTAATACACAGAGGAGCTATGACAACTTTAGGTATTTCTGACCTCTTGTAAACACAAAGAAGCATTCAGTACCTTCAGCTCAATATTTGTGCAAAGAGGAAATCAAAGCTCACCACCTCTGGGGATGTATTTGAAATGTGGAGAAAACCTGGAAGTGGTGAGCTGCAACTCACACTGAGTTGTGCGTGAGAGCTTTTAGAGGGCAGCAGAGCTTTTAGAGGGCGAAGAACTGGAGAGTCCTTGTAGGATTTGTTTTGAATCACAGCAGAGCCCAAAGCCAAGCAAGTTGAAGGTCCTGTTTCCAAAATCTTACAAGAACTGGATAAATTGTTGGTCTGTTATTCCAAGCTACCTTTCCTACACAGAACATGAGGGAAAGTACCAAATTGCATGAGGCTTCATCCCAGCTTGGAAAGAAGTCACCTTACTACCTTTTTGATAACCTTTGCAGTGGTGGTGTGCTCCTCTTGATGAAACTGTGCCTTGGGAAGCCTGCTTGCACATACTTCTTAGGGTCATGGTAAAGACTGATTTATTTAGGGTGACTTTTTTTAATACTAAGGTGGGGGAGAGGTGACTAAGCTGACTCTTGTCCCTCCCTGTGGCATGTAAGTGCAGGTTAGGGAATAGAGAGGGCCCGGTGAGCATCCATGGCACCTTTTAGGTGACAGGCAATATCTGAGGCTTCATGTCACTGGGTCCTTAGACTCGGTCTGTTGGGGACCAGGGCTGCCTGTGAGGCCTTCGTACCTCGCCAGCTTGTTGTCATGCGACTCTGAGAGGAGACGATACTTAGAAGGCCTCCCAGCACTGTGATGGTGTAAAATGGGGTGGTGGCGAAATGCAGCTCCACTCTTCCGATTCTGGATGCACCGCCCAATGCACAGCTGTACCGGCTTGGAGGGGGGGCGGATTAGGGTAACCCGTACTCCTTCCCTTTGCAGGTCCTTGGATATCAATAAATGTGGCCCATTTAAATCCCATCATGTTGTCTTGACTCTTTATTTCCCCTTTACACTCGAGAATTGCTTGTCTCTGCTAGAGAATCACTACTGACATGAAAAGGGAGGCGGCAAAGACTAATAACCTTTGCAGCAGACCATAGGCTAAGGCAGCCTTCTCAACCTGGTGCCTCCCAGACACCCTGACCACAACTCCTGACCATTGGCTATACTGGTAGGGGCTAATGGGAGTCAAAGTCCAATATACCTGGAGAGTACCAGGCCAGGGAAGACTGGACCAAGGTCAGATGGCCCTTGGTCTAGGATGATTTTATTTTGATCACTGGATCTTATTAGTGGGTTTATTATTCTGATCCTATTCTGGATTCTGACTCCTGAGTGTTCTACTTTTGATGTCTAATTTTTAGTAGTGTACTTTGGCTTATGATTGTTTTCATGGATTTTATAACTGTATTTTAGTCCCTGGCTGTCAGCTGCATAGAGAACTCATGTTTGACTGATTTGGTAGGGTACAAATTGGAATATAAATAGATCAATACAATTCAAACTCAGCAGGACTTAATTTCAAGCAATAGGCACAGGATCAGACTGTAATGAAGTACTTCAAGTTAGCTAGATTGTGTCTAGTATTAGATTTAGACCACGAAGGGCTAACTCATGGCACAGGTGCTTAAAGTGGCCCAGGCAGAGGAGGGCCCATGGGCCTGGCTATGCAGTAGTTTCAGGGCTCATGCTTCCACACCAGCCTGACACTCTAGCATGCTCCACTTCCTGGTCCTCAACTCAGCCTTCTATTTGTAGGCTCATGGGTCTAGAAAAAGAAACTAAAAGCAATTTTAGTTTCAAGGTCATTTTCAAGGATGAAGAAAATAAAGACCAGTCTGCATCACTACTTTGACCATCCATCCATCCATCCATCCATCAGGTGATCACTCGTGACCGAGTAAGATTGTCTTCCGGGATAAAAGGAGGAAATTCTAAAGAAGATTGTGTAGACTCTAGCGATGGGTCCGTAAGTGACTGTGGAGGCCAATTCTAGATCCACACAGCTTCCCACAGTGAGGACACAGGTTACCAGATAGAAGATGGTCCTGTAAAGGATTCATTTGACGTGCTTTTCGCTTAGCACGTTTCTCCCTTTCACCTTGCACTCGGGCTTCTTCAAAGTCCATGGAACCTTTGTGAAAGGCCAACCTCCATTTAGATCGTTCATGGGCCAGAGCCATCATGAAAGACATATAATAGTTTATATATCATACTTAGCTATCATTATTTTCCAGTTATTCCATCCTCTATTGGTAAGCTAGCTCCAGTCTTAAATTGTAGTCAGTAATTGGATGAAAAAAGATAAAATCTGTAGGACAAACCAGTCACTATCCCCTTATACAGTACTGTTATGGCCATCAAAGAGGATCAGCATTAAGAAGCATTTCCTTCTACAAGACTATGGTTTGGATCCAGACTTAGTCACACTTAGAGTAGATCCATTGAAATCAATTGATTTCAGTGGTTCCAATTTAGTATAAGTAAGTCTGGATCCAACCCCTTGAAGGGAGATCTATAAGCAAAGTTTCTCACATGTGACTTGAATCAGGTTTAAATTGATCTATAATCCAAATATAAATCCAACATCAGCTGGAATCTACACTTGACATCCCTTTGTTATTATATCCTGTATTGGAAATGCTCACTCAGGGCACAAGCAGTGCAAGAAAGACCTAGGGAGCAATTCTATGCAAGTATAGACAGGAAAAGGGCCCCTTTCCTGTCTAAACTCGCATAGCATTGCGCCTCCAGTGGCTATTCTTAGCATTTTGCATGAAAATGATCTTGGCATGTTGAGAAAATCTAGATGCCAAGATTTCCTCCTCCTCCTCCTCCTCCTCCTCCTCCTCCTCCTCCTCCTCCTCCTCCTCCAGGTGCCCCCCTCGCATTAGATCTGAGGAAAGTGATGACTGGGGAGAGGAGGGTCCTATCAGTGGTGGTGCCCTGATTGCGGAATTCTTTTCTCACGGAGGCTTTGCCTACAGTCCATATCTGGCCTTTGCCAGGCAAAACGTTTCTATTTTCCCATGCTTTTAATTATTAAACTGTAATGATTTTATTCTTACCTCAGCTGTTCCATGCTTTTAAAATATTTGTTATTATTTTGCTATATATGCTATTTTATTGCTAAGCTGCCCTTAGAATAAACCCATATTTATATTTACGGGTGGCATAGAAAATGTAAAAATAAATAAATGCAGATAGCTTGGGCAAAATTATATCACCATAATTTCAAATATGCATAGTTCCTATCTATCTTATTAAAATATTCCTTTAAAATCTATTAATTTCCAGTTCTTCAAAGCAACCACTATGCAAATCTATTCTGAATGCCTACAAGGATGGATACTGTGAATCTACATATGCAACATCCCTTGAAACATTTACCTAAATGTATGTTTTAAATAAATTCTTTAGAATTTATTCCCATTTGCTGTAGCATATCATCTGTGATGAGCAAAATATTCATTTAGAAATTTGTATAAAAGAGAACCACTGTATTACTTTAAGTACTATGATCACTTATGCATCAAACATTTCAAAAATATTAAAAGGATATATTGACCAGGAGTCATTTTCAATAAAGGAGTTAGATATTTAGGGGACTCTGACCGATGAAGGATTTTAAATGTTTCCCATTCACAGAAAACCTTGTACAAGCAACTCTACTATTCTATGATTCTATAAGCATTGAGTACATGTGCGGAGTTTTCTATTAGTCAGTAATAGGTACAGATACAAAACAGATCACAGGATTGTATCCCTAGGATTATGCAGTGAATAGAGATTATGAAATGAGAAAATACAGAACCAGTTTGAGATTCAAGAGCTGATAAAGATTTTAAAAAACATGATATTAGTTTAGTGATTGAATGAGACTGAAACAGCAAAGAATCCTGAACTAGCCATCCTGTGTATGGCTAGCAGGAATGCCAGTAGGCGACCAAGAAAAAGATGAAGCAATGCTATGCTATGAAAGACTGTGATTTCAAGAGAAGGGATTGATTATAATTACTAATACTTAAGATGTTTTTTTAATCTGGTGCAACAAACATGTTGACAGTTTGTTTTGTATATTGTTTATTTTAGCCAACGTGTATCTTGCCCTTTCAATGCATTTGCTCAGGGCAGCTTGAAACAACACTTAAAAGCAATAATAATGAAATGAAAATAAAGCAATCGTATAAAAAATGGAGACAGGCTCAGCAGAGTAAAAACCAACCAACCCATGTATATGTGCATAATAACTTGCATCTCAGAATGCAGTGAATCCCCTATGGCTGAACATTTTAGCAGGTAATCCACTACTGCTTGAAAAATTTGAAATAGAAAGTTTGACAAGATCCAAACCTGATGTGCATATTACTAGTGGTTCCTAGTTGCACAAAACTGATCTGATGCGAGTCTGTCAGGATCAGCCTCACACTTTGCCCTAGGTGCTAGCTATCACAGGTTCAATAGGAACTCTGCTTCAAACCTTTTCAGTCCCTTACCTTGCTAATAGACTTTCGTCACATAAATATGCCAGCCCTGGAAGGCCCTTTCATCAGTGAAACCAGCCTTTTCATGATTTGATACTATAGACCACGCTGACTCCAAGCACCTGCTTCCTACTCTCTCTAACTCATTTCCCGGTCCAGCCCCAGCCTGCCTGCTCCAGCCTTGGGTTGATCCCTCTTTGAGTTCCTAACTCCGATCCCTCTTCCTCCAGACCGCCTGCCGGAAGCTACACCATGAAATTGACTTTTAGAGTACACTTTTTATCAAATACAATTCTTCTTGAGTTTTTCTGTCCTGCTGGCCAAGGTTGCATTACCATGATGCCCCCTGGCCCTACCACCATCATATTGTTGTGGCAGAAGAACGGTATTTTAACTATGATATTTTATTTATTTATTTGTGATACTTATATACCGCTAGATATAACAACCCTAACTGTGGTATCAAGCAGTATCAAAAACTCCCTTGGGACGAAGACCTCAGATAGCTTCATCCCAAGCAGTCACAGGATTTTTGCTTTTTAAATACAGGAAATGGTTGCAGAGTCATGGTCAGCCAATTAAACAGGTCGAGAATTAAGCAAACTAATGTCATAGCTCCGTTATACATACCTGTATATAGAGTTACACAGGTGTGAACACAAGTTTTATACACAAGGAATTCTACTCTGCAGGTTGGCTCAGTACATTTTGCTTTAAGCATTTTAGTTCTGCATCTTGAGCTACTGTACCTACAGTCAGTTCCCATACATTTTTAGGGTAGATGCTGCAAAATAGCCAGGCGTTAAGTCATCCTAAAGGCATGGATCACCAGTAAACTGGCAATGTGGGCAATTTGATAGTATCAGCTGCTGCTGAGAATGTGGAAAAGGTTAATGGTTTTTAAAAACCCGCCACATTTTCCCCCAGGATCTCTTTATTGTTGTTGGTTGGAGCAGAACCCCCCCCCCCCATGCTGCATACTTCCTGCTACCTGGAGAAGCTTAGGGAAGGAAAGGATAGTTAAAAACAGTATTTAACATGAACAAAAGAAGAAACAAAGCTTACTCAGTCATGCCTATTAATAATATATTTGCATTTGCTTGCCTTTTATCCTTGCCTACCTGCTTTGTTTTGCAACCTTTAACAAGATAATTCCCTTTTCATTCTCAGTGTGACTGTAAGGGCAAACCTATTGAAGTCAATGGGAAAACTATTTATTTTATGTCTGCCTTTGATCTTAACTACACTAGTACAGACTTGACAGCTTCAACCCTACAAGTCTTTTCATTTGACTCAGATGTGCAGAAGTGGTTGGGTTCGGAGCACACTATAGCTGGTGCCCTATTTGCTTTAAGAAACAAAACAAAATGCAGTTGATAATGAAGTAGATTTTTTTAACCTGTATTCAGATTTTTATTTTCAGTCCACAGACATTATTTTTATTTTCCTCCCTTTATGCTTTATCAGCTTCTTCCTTTCAAATGTAGCACATGAAAAATGAGGGCTATTGAACTTCTAGCATCTCTAGTTCCATTAAGTCAATTTGCGTAAAATAATATAGCTATGCAAAAATTCTTCTCTCCCACCTCCACCCCCTTGTTACGGGCAAAAACTCAACCTATCCAATCATTATGTTCTGAATAAAGAATGCTGAGCTGGTGTGAACTTACAGTTGATCTCTATTTCCTTGTTGGTTTTATAAAGCAGTCACTTGCTGATGGTTTCCATAGTAACAAGTGAGCTTATTTTTCATTCTTATGATCCCTACTTCACTTAATATAGATAATGTAATGTAAAAGCACGGAAAATTCCACTTGTGCCATTCTCATGTTATTTATCCACTGCAGAAGAAAGTAAGGGATAGTTTTCAATCAAATGAGGAGACATTTTCCTCTTCAATTATCTAATTCATATTTCTTTTTACACACACACACACCAATGAATTATGGCTACTTACATCTTTGGTTTCTGCGTTTGCTCTTGTACATAGTCATTCTGAAGAAATCCTGCTATCGAAGAAATTCTCTCCGACACTGGTACAAAAGAGCCGAGGATGTGCTTCTGCTGTGTAGTGAGGCAGTTGCTCACTGACAGAAGGTAACCAGCAATCTCTCAGCAAAAGCCAGGGTAATACCATTCTCAAATCTTGGGGAGATATTCTGATTTTGTTACCTCACATACAACTTGGAGGCAAAATAAGCCTTCCTCCACCCACTGCCCCTGTAACATTTAGGCACCTCACCTGAAAACCTACAAACTATAAGGAGACATAAATTGATCTGTGTTGCTTTAACGGTGTAATAATTACATATTATTTCCCAGAGTGACCTCAGTGTTCTTCCTTGGAAATCAAGATTGACAGGGAAGATATCTTGAGTGAGTGACCATACACTTAATTAAAAACTGACTTCTTCATTAAGAGGCAGTAGGAAAAAAGCTACTCAAAGGAAACAGAAATAAGATCAGCTAAGTAATTATCCTTGTACAGACCATAATCCCACAATTGCTTAACCAAAACTATGGTTTGCTTTAACCTCTGTTGTGCTGCTGATTATATATAGTTCAGGGTGGAAGCAGAGAAAATAAAAAACACCCAGTAAGCTAAATTCATGGGAGTTTTGTTAGGGAAAGGTAAGGACTGCACTACTGTGCAATCAGAAGAAAGAAAATATGATGAAGAACATATTTCTTTCTTAATCCTCTAGTATCACTTCTGCCAATTTTGATTTTCCCTTGTATGGTTCTAAAGCACATTTTCATAGGGTCCTTCGGGTTCAGACCATATGTAAAAGCTATCCGATAGTGAACATGTTTTTCACTTCATAGCTTTGCTCCCATTGTCAACTAATTGGCTGCCAAGGTAAGAGGCAATAGTGAATGAAAACTATTAACATGCATTGTGTGTGTTCAAACTATGTACAATGATAATGTTTTAGTGTTGCCAGAGCACTTCTGTTTTGTCCCCATGCCTCCATTTTGTTTGTAGCTGTGGAGAGCTAGCAGTTTATGGTGATGGTGCCTGACTGCAGGACCAGCATCCATTTGGAATGGAGAGGGGAGTGTGTTAGCATCTTCTTACTGTATATCCTCATTCAGATGTCCGTGTATATATGTACCCAACTCACACAGAAATATTGGGATCTTTTGCAGAGATGTGGCATAAAGTGGATTATTCACTGTGCTAGACTGAAGTGCGGAACTTTTTTTTGTCATTTATTTATTTAATACATTTATATCCTGCCTTTTTCCTCTTGCAAGGAACCCAAGAGGGCTCACATGGTCCTCCTCCCCCTCTCCATCTTATCCTCACAACAACCTTGTGAGGTAGGTTAGGTTGAGAGTCAGTGACTGGCTCAAAGTCACCTAGTGAGGCTAAGTGGGGACTAGAACCCGGATCTCCTGAGTCCCCGTCCAACACTCTAACCAGTATATCACACTGGCTCTCATGTATCCTAAATATTTACAGAAAGCAAAATATTGATTAGTATACCAACTGCTAGTACTGGACTAGCATAATAAAGTGAGAGAAGACAGAGGCAGGAAATTATGGTTCACCAAATAAAGAGTGGGGAAGGCACTAGCGAAATGGCAAGGCAATACTTGGAGGCCTAAGTGCAATGGGGCATCCTTGAGTTTCAGTGGCACAAGGTTGGCCACACAAGGGGTAGAACGTGCAGATTTATAGAGACAGCAGGAGAAATAAAGAGAAACAAGGTCAGAGCAGGTATATTTACCTGTTTCAGAGGAAAGAATGAACTTTCTTTCTCTTTCTCTTGCCCTTGCTTGCTCTTGAGCCAAACCCAGATTTCTAGGATCAGAGGTATCCTGTGGCTACATCATCATGTGCTCAGTAAGAGTTCCTTCAAAGAGATTCTAAACTTCACAGCACAGGTTCACTTTATGTATAATGCTCAGCTTAGAATCCTATTTGAAAGATCTCTTACTGAGCTCAGCCTCTAGAAATGTGTCACCTTCTGTATGAGCGCTGTTATCTAAGGTTGGTATAGATATGGGCGGTTCCCAGTCTGTGTATGTTCAGAATAATCTAAAATGGCTACAACCATATAACTGGAAACTTAGTCAAATCCTGACCAGGTAACCTGGGAATTTTTGAGTAGCTTCTCATAGTCTCTATCAGTGCAATTAACCTGTTGGATCTATATAACATATGCATTATGTATCTTTTCATTTTATTAAATAATACAGAATCTGAATAGAAGTTAGCAATGCTTCTGTTTTCTTACTTTTAGATAGGAAGATAATACACTCCAAGATAGAAGCTAACTCTACTCCAGAATTTGAAAGTTCTCCATTAATTGAGAGTTTCCACTAGTCTTCCATTTGTTATTAAGTTTTCAAACTAAAGATTTATTTATTTTTTACAAGTACTTAATATGCTTAAGATTGAATTTAGGGAGATTTCTAGATGTTGGTATGGTAACAAAGGGATTAGCTTTTATCCTAAAGCAGACAAATTAGTTTTCTCCCTCATATTACAGTTCTCAAAGATAACGGCAAAACTTAATTAATAGGTTACCTCTAGACATTATGAATGCAATCCTCCAAGAGCAGCTGCCATGCATTGCCCATTAAAATGAGCAGTGTCATTGCAATTGTAGTCCTGAATAAACTACCCTCTTAAAGCTCTCCTTTGTAAATGTGCTCAATTCCCTGTTAGCTGTTCTCAGGCTTTAGATAGAATTTTCAAACATCTCTCAACCTCGGCAGAAACAGCTCACCCCATGGGTGGGGATGGAGTGAAGGAATCAGTGGCTAGGATCTTTTATTCCTTATTATCTCTTGATCTCCCATAACAGCTGGAAGGGATGAAATGTTTCCTAGCTCCCCTGCACTAAACAAACACAGATAGGAGCCCAGTTTGCACACAACAGCAACCAAGGATTTTTAAAACTCTGGGTTACTGTGAATGAGTAAGCGTGCTAGCTCAGGTGGCTTGATCCCTCCCCCAATTGCCTGTGGATTGTTTAGCCACTCCCACTGGCAGGAGGAGCTAAGTGGGCATGATCATGCAGCATGAACTAGCATGCTGGCTTGTTCACAGTAACTGTTGCATGCAAACCAGGACATTCAGTTCGCTCAGGCTGCAATCCTATGCACTTACATGGCGTAAGTACTCAGTGGAGCTTCCATCTGAGTAGGCATGTATAGGATTGCACAATTAAACATGTAATCTTCTTTAAAGAGGAGTGTTTTCCTATTTTTTTAAAAAATCAGCTGGCTAGATATAAATGTCCTAATGCCATACAATATGGTAGATATTACATGGCCTTTTAAAATTGATAGGTATTGTATCAGAAGGGGAAATTTGGCTCACAGTGCTTTAATAAGATTGTTTCTCCAAATGAGTATCTCTACATTTCTCTGTAACCTTCTAGATCCTCACGGGTTCTGGCTATGTCTGATGTACTCATCATCTTTTGCCTGCTCCACATGTTCTCTTCACACTGTATAGTATAATTCCCCAAAGGCGATGTGCTCCATTTTGCCTAGCTGTCATTTCCAAAACGACTGCGGAATGTGTTTCACACCTTTTCTGACTGCTGTGCATAGCACCTACAGGACCCTTTTGAATGGCAATGCTGTAGGGGGCTATTGCTTCTTACTCTAGATTCTACACAGCTGCCATTCTAAAGAGCCCTGAATGTACTATGCACAGCAGTCAGAAAAGGTGTGAAACACATTCAGCAGTCATTTTGGAAATGGGTCTAGATGTTCATATTTCAAACAGAATGCCAAATTTCTGCTGAGATGATAAATTAGCACTTTAAGGGCACAATCGTATGGCCACTAGACGCTGCCTAGATGGCCATAGGGAAAGGTGGAGTCCCAGCTCCGACCTTGGAAAAGTGCTCCAAGGTCGGAGCTGGGACTCCAACTTCAGAGCACCCTCCTTCCGCCCTTGCAGCTGGTGTGGAAAGAACCATGCCAGCTGGCACTCTAAGGTCACAAAAGTGCAGGGATGTTGAAGAGTCCTTGGTTTCGAGTCACGAGTCTTTGGACCCGAGTCTCGAGTCCGAGTCCTTGGTCCAAAATGGTGACTCATGAGTCACTCCCAAAGCTGACTCCACGAGTCCCTATTAAATCAATGGGGTTTTTCCCCAACAAAATAAGGCTATTTCAGATGTGTGGCTTAAATAAATTCTAGGCACAAGTGTGCCTTTTTATTTCAAAACTCTGCAACTGATTTTGGCAAGAACAGACCAGGCAGACAAACCCAAAATAACCTGACAGGCAGAGGAGGCAGGGAACCCCAAAACAGTCGGGCAGAGGCGTTTGTCTTGGACAATTCAAACTGTGGAACTGGTTAAGAAGAGACCAGGCAGGCAGAGGAGGCTGGGAACCCCAAACAAGCAGGCAGAGGCAGCCAAACCCAAAATGTCCGAAAGGTTGCATTTTAGGGAAATGATTTTAAAAAATAAACTTGCTGTACTTCCTAAAACCTATCCATGTTGCATTTGAGGAACACGATTTTGGAACATGAGTCCTTGGTCTTGAGTCCCAAGTCGAGTCTCGAGTCCCATTAAAAATATTGGGACTCGAGTCAGAGGTGGGACTCAGTCCGACTCACGAGTCGAGTCCTGGAGTCCAAGTCCCCATCCCTGCAAAAGTGACCTCAGAAATGGTGTCTAGGAGGCAGGGATGTTGAAGAGTCCTTGGTCTCGAGTCACGAGTCGAGTCACGAGTCTTTGGACCCGAGTCTCGAGTCCGAGTCCGAGTCCTTGGTCCAAAATGGTGACTCACGAGTCACGAGTCCTGAGTCACTCCCAAAACTGACTCCACGAGTCCCTATTAAAATCAATGGGGTTTCCCCCCAACAAAATAAGGCTACTTCAGATGTGTGGCTTAAATAAATTCTAGGCACAAGTGTGCCTTTTTATTTCAAAACTCTGCAACTGATTTTGGCAAGAACAGACCAGGCAGACAAACCCAAAATAACCAGGCAGGCAGAGGAGGCAGGGAACCCCAAAGCAGGCAGGCAGAGGCCTTTGTCTTGGACAATTCAACTGTTGAACAGGTCAAGAAGAGACCAGGCAGGCAGAGGAGGCTGGGAACCCCAAACAGGCAGGCAGAGGCAGCCAAACCCAAAATGTCTGACCCTAACCCAACCCCCCCACAACAACACATCAATCAAAATAAATCTCAACACATCGTTGGGGCTGCGCTCCTGGTAGCTGTCCAT
Source organism: Shinisaurus crocodilurus (assembly GCA_021292165.1). NCBI lineage: Eukaryota > Metazoa > Chordata > Lepidosauria > Squamata > Shinisauridae > Shinisaurus > Shinisaurus crocodilurus. Next base: position 188,056,307 of record CM037880.1, on the reverse strand, counting down.
AGTGGCCGAGCAGCGGCGCGCCTCGCTTCCATGCGCTCTTCACCGGTGATCGCGCTCCTTCTGGCACAGCCAGAAGACTCATCAACAGCCCAGGGATGTTGACGAGTCCTTGGTCTCGAGTCCCGAGTCAAGTCTCGAGTCCCATTAAAAATATTGGGACTCGAGTCCGAGTCGAGTCAGAGGGGGGACTCAGTCCGACTCACGAGTCGAGTCCTCGAGTCCGAGTCCCCATCCCTGCTAGGAGGTGGAGAGGGGAAGAGCGAGGCACTGCCATGACACGAGGAATCCTGGTGGTGCCTCAGCTTCCTCTCCTTGTGAAATGGGGGAAAACATTGAGATGTCCGAAACTGGTCGTCTAAGTGTTTGGGAGGGTGAGAGAAGTGTGGAAGCAATCCTTGCCTCCGTGCTCCTTCCATCCTTGATAAGATGCCTGTAATCCTCCACATTTGGAGGGTTATGGGCAGCCACATTGGATTGCGCTGCCCAGAACTAATTTCCAGTACTTTACACTGGACATTTAGCAAGGCTGGCCTAAGACAGTTTGCTGCGTGGGGTGGACAAGATGGTGGCCCCCATATTCCACCTCTAGAAGTCAACCAGACTGGCAGTTAATTTCTTACTTTAGCACTGTTGATGGGATAGCATTTTTCAGCTCATCTGAGGGCATCATGCTAGCTTAGAGGGAACAGGGAAGGCTGCCTGGAAGACATAGCTCTGTCCAACAGAGGGGAATGGCCAGAGGGCAGGCACCACTGCCCCCTCCACACCACCTAGCATCTGCCTCCTGAGATGACTGCCTCATGCTGCCTAATGGTAGGGCTGGTCCTAACATTTAGTTCCAGAGTGCAAGGCAGGATGCAAGGGAAATGCTCTCCAAAGTACACAATTTCACTAAACCTGCTACTTTGGCTCTATTCAGATAGCACCATTGGTTGCACAATTTAGTGCTAAATCAGGCTGAGAAGGAGACTATATTGCAACCCGGCCCCTCAACAAAGCTGAAGATGAAAAGTTGATGAAAGTTCAAAGTTGATGAAGAGATCTAGAGATCTCAAAAGCTGGCACATTTTTTTGTGATCTTCCATCTTCATTTTCCCCATGTGGGGACGTACCTGGGGGTGGGGAGGAGTGAGGCTTTGCTGGATTCTGAGGATTCCAGGTAGTGCCTCAGCCTCTCCTCCACGCAAGGAAAGGAAAAACATCTAAATGTCCGAAATTGGCTGCCTAGATGTTTCTGAGGTCAAGGGGAGCACAGCCGATATCCTATCTGCCACACTCCTCCCGCCCTGCATAGGATGCCCTCAATCCTCCAGGTTCAGAGGGTTGCGGCGGGCTCCCTCATAGGACTGCTGCTGCCTGAGTCCTAAAAGGTCTATCACAGTGGAAGACTGGTGGATATATGTATAGGTGCGATTAGACAAACATATTCCAAGTATATATTCCACAGAAGCTACAAAAAACAGGGAAGGTATGAGGATTCTTTTTACCACATGTAAGTTTAGTGATTTCTGAAAATACATTGCTGAAATGTGCTTATATAACTATGTTACTTATACTTCATTGGCTGTAGTAAGAGACATTCAGTCCAATCCAAACATCATGATCCATGCTTACTTGGAAGAAAGTCCCAGTTAGTTCAATGAGACTTACTTCCAATCCATTAAACACAAGATTGCAGACCTATGACACTTACCAACCTATGACACAGTAGTATTTATTTCCAAACAAACATTTACTTCCAAGCAAACTGCCTGGCAGTTAGTATGTTTCCTGAGACCAAGGTCCAAATGAGTTCAGTCCAACATCCTAGTAAGTGGAGTGATCCTTGACCAGGACTTGTTCCTGGATTCGGAAGTGGCAGCTGATGTTGGGGGCCTTTGCCCCGTTAGGCTTGTGCACCAACTGTGCCTGTCTCTTGCAAACACAGACATGGCCATGTTCACACATCCTTCATTGCATCAGGACCATATGATTGTAATGCACTCTACATCAGGCAGCCTTTGAAGAGTGTTTGAAAACATCTGCTGGGATAAAATGCAGCTGCAAAGCCCTTGCTGGAACAAGTCCTTTGGCATTGCCCTACTTATATACAATTTCGTTGGCTACCAGTCTATTTCTGGGTGCAATTCAAAGTACCAGTTATTACCTTTAAAGCCCTAAATGACTTGGGACCAGGACACTTAAAGGACTGTCTCCTCCCATATGATTGTGTCCAGCCACCAAGGTCAATAAGAGAGGCCATATCCCATGTTCCACCAGTGTCTGAGGTCTGGTAGGTAGGAACACAGGAAAGGGCCTACTCTGTTGTGGCATCCAGGATGTGGGTTTCCTTGACCCAGGGCATCCTTCTAACTCTGTCTTAATTGGTCTTCTACTATCAGTTGAAGACCTTTTTCTTTCAAGTAGCCTTCACCCTGATTTTATTGGATTTTTTTGCTCCCTCTAGAATATGATTTTTAATTTGCTACTGGATTGTTGTTTTTCTGTTGTTGAGTTTAAAATCATTTTATCATTATGGACTGTGGATTATGTTGGCTACCTTGTGAGCACTCTGTATTCAAAGTGGAAAGGCAGGCTATGGATATCTATAATGTGCTTAGCATTTTAGCCTTAATCTACAACATTATGAAATGGTCTTTTCCTCATTTACTTACCTGCCTTTAACAGCATGGGCCTTGACTTTCTTACATCAGGGGTAAAATCTTTGGGTCTCCAGTTTCCAAATGGTGTCAAACTTGAAATACACGTAGTGAACCATAAGCTGTCTTTATTCAGCATATTTTAACTTAAGGAGTTATGCATGCATATCATCACTATTATCTTCCTTCCTTTCCCCATCACATTTAGTTGCAATTATCCACACTGATGAGCTCTTTCACCATGCTGAATTAAGCGGGAAAAGTGATCACTTCGCTGTTCCTAGATCAAGGCCACTGCAAAACCGCATCTCAAATCCATATGCCTTGTTCCTGCCAGAAAGCTCAGGTATTGAATGTTATATGATTATACATATATGTGTGTATATAGATGATATGAAAAAGAAATAAACAGTGCTGCATTCCAGCAGGCTCTGGATCCTAAAGGATGCATTCCCCAAAACATCTGTGAATATGTGACTGACAAAGCAGGTAGGCTTAACATTCTTACTTTTAATCTTCTACATTGGTCAGTAACATAGCTGGATTTCAAACCCAGCAGTGGAAGGCAAGGCAAGAGTTCTAACTATTATAATCCCATAATATGCATCCCCATGGCAAAGGCAAAAGTGAGTGGCACATTATTGTGCCAGCACAGCAATTCCAAGCAAAAAAGCTTGAACATTTTTGTACCTTTTATTTTTTATTTGTCCTTTTGTGCAAACATGTAGTGTGTGTGTTGTTGTTTTTAAAGAAAATGGCTGTTGAAAAGTAATGGGGAAAGTGACCACATAACAGGTGCAATGGTGGATGGGTGATCAGCCAATGCAAGTTAAAACCCCACAGATCAGCTGTTTAGCAGGGAAGGGTACTGTTGAGAGGAACTGAACCCATTCCTTCTTTCCCTCTTCCACACAAATAATCTGCATAATTGTAAACTTTTTTTTTTTTAAAAGTGTTTTATGGAAGCAGGACAGGTAATGGTAATGGTAATAGAGAGCCAGTGTGGCGTAGTGGTGAGAGTGTTGGACTGGGACTCGGGAGATCCGGGTTCGAGTCCCCGCTCAGCCATGAAACTCACTGGGTGACTTTGGGCCAGTCACTGACTCTCAGCCTAACCTACCTCACAAGGGTTGTTGTAAGGATAAAATGGAGAGGAGGAGGAGGATTATGTAAGCCGCCTTGGGTTCCTTGCAGGAAAAAAGGCGGGGTATAAATATAATAAATAAATAAATAAATAATGGTGGCAGCGCAACCTAAAAATGTAGGTCAAGCAATCTGAAGTGGCAGGGCATGACCGACCATATCATCAGAGACCGCTTCTCCATGCTTGGTGTGTCATTAGTACATTGCAAGGCAAGGCAATTGTATTGGAAGTCAGTAAGATTGCCACAAATCAGGTCTTTAAAAAGACGAGATGGAAACAAGTCAACAATTACAATACAATGGTTTGATAGTGTTGTTGTCTGGATTCACGGTAATAACTGAATGAATGGAAGGTGTCAATAACGTACAAAAAGGCTATTGCGGAATCGCCCTAACTACAGATGATACAATGATTGGATTCGTAATAATGCCATCCATGGTTAATAATACCATGGATGGCATGGTAGAGCTGTTTTACTGCAGCTCTAGCAAATAATATGAATAATCGGACAGAGATCTTTCATATCACCTGATTCTTTTAACTAGAAATGCCAGAGATTGAACTGAGAATTTCTGTATGCAAAGCATGCCCTTTACCGCTGAGTTATATCCCCTTGGTAATAATGACAGCTAGTGGTATGCAAACAACTACTATTTTTTAATAGTTTTTATGGAATTTTAATGTGATTTTAATGTGGTATTATATTCGTTGTATTTTGTGGTTTGTAAACCACTTTAGGATAACTTTTTAGTTCTGAAATGCAGCATAGAATCCCTAATACAAATAAATAAATAAACAAGAGCAACAGAAATGAGATTCTGTTTGCAAAGATAATGATCTAACCTGCCTCAAATATTTAAATTCAAGCTGCAGGGAGAAATACTCTACAAAAATCTAAGCGATCTCTTCACTGCTTGTCTAGTATGATTCTGTATAAGCTTATACTCAAAGAAGAGTACCGTATGTAGAAAGTGAAGATAGCACAGATGTCTCACCCTAATAAAGGCATACTGCGATGCTGCCTGCTTTAAGGCTTTAATCTGTGTTTTTAAAAAATCTTTAGCTTATTACTATCACACATACCTAATTATATTTTGAAAAGAAAATAACTTTTAAAGGTGTTACTAAGATTGTACATTAACTGCTGAAAATGACTACAGTTTATCCCCCTGTATCATGCAACCTGCACTCTCTTTGCCAATACATTTCTGCACTGAGACTGTAACCCAAAATAACAAAAGTGAAACATCTGTAGAATGATAACTGCTGGAAGAAGAGGAATTACATCTGCTAATGGCTGTGCTGGCTGCGGATGATGAGAGTTGTAGTCTGTCCAACACATCTGGAGGGCACCAGATCGGAAAAGGCAGCACGAAGGAGACAGGAGAAAGAAATAGAGAAGAGGATGGAGAAGAGATTTCAAGGCAGAGAATCAGAGATTTGTTAGAAAGGACGAGCTTGGATGGGATGTGGAATGAAGACAGGATATGTGAGGGACAAGAATACATTTTGTCACAGTCCCACATCTCTCAAAAATATTAAAGGATGCTATAAACCCAGGACAAGAATATGGCGGTAGCACAGCGAAACATCTGCATGCTGCTTTCATCAACTGAAATTTCCTAGAGTGGGCATTATGCACACATGCATGCGCAAACTCTAAAACCCCCTCCACTTGGCAACCAAAGCGTGAAGGCCAATCAAAATGTGCCATTTTCAAGAGCTTGATTTTGACACTTAGAATTAATGACTGATCCTGCAGTTGGCTTCTAATTACAGAAGTGAGCAATTCAGTTTGACATGAGTGATGAGGAAATTCTGAAGCAATTTTCAAGGCCTCAACGGGCTTCAATGCCACTAAATGTGCAAAATGCAGATTTTTCCACTTGCTTGACAAGGGTTTTTTCCCCCGCAAAAGATTTTAATGTTAAGAATCTGTTATTATGTTCAGCTCTGGTGCCAGGTGATTCTACCTCTTTACACTGAATTTGAGAAAGAGCAGTCTCTTCTTGTGGGGGTGGGGGGTGGGAATGGGGCCAGGGCAGTCCCCAGATGACCTTTATGCATCGGGTGGTGGGCCCATTTACTTAAGCATGCGCAGGGCTGACCGAAGACATTTTTCTGCTTGAGGCAAAGGATAAGATGGCGCCCCCTTCCCATTTCATGTACAGAAGCCAACTGGATTGGCAGCTGAATCTTAATTCCACACTGGTGACAATGTATGGTGACAATGTATCCTCCATAGCATCTGAGCTAAGCTAACAGGCTAGTTTTAGGGGGGCCTGGACAGGCTGTGTGGCATACACAGGCAGCCCTCTGACAAAGGGGAATGCCTAGCAGTTCAAGAGGAACAGCCAGGGAGGCAGCTGCTGCCTGAAGCGGTTGCTTCACTCTGCCTAATGGTAGGGCCAGCCCTGAGCATATGCAAAGTAAGTAGGGCTGTGGGAAGGCAAGGCTGTGCTGAACTCCACTCTAATGCCCTTTGCCTGCACCCTTACTGCTGCTGCAGGATATTAGATACCGTAAGATGATTTTATCTTCAAGGTGGTTGTTAGCACACAAACAACAGTGCATGCGAGTTAAATATTGTGGAGAAACCAGCCTTTGGGGGTACACACACACACCTCAGGTGTGAACCGGCTGGGGTGGGGTGTGCATAGTTAGCGTGTAGAGAAAAGAGTTTTTAGGGTTCCTGCATGCATGCATGCATGCAGGAACAAACAAACACACACACACACACACACACACACACACACACACGCCTCCTCATGAGTAAACCAGGTGGGGGCTGGGAGGAAGCAAAAGGTGATGGAACATAAGATGGGGCCTGGCGCCCAGAGGTCTGGAGGAGCCAGGCTGAAAGCGTTCATATGCAGATGTAATTCAAATAGTTCAAGCCATAACTCACAGTTCCCTCCCCCCTGCCTGGCCAGTTTCCTTCCCCCTGCATGGCCAGGTGAAATTCAAATTGATTGGCTGAAGCAAGAAGGCGACAGAAAAGGGGGAGGGGGAAGAACTATTTCCCCACGTGTAAGCCTTTGTTCTTGGTCAGTCTTAGTCAGTCCTTTCGGTAGCGTGCCCGGCATGGCAGCGCGCCAGCGAGGGGCCCGAGCTTTTAGGGGGGGGCCCTCAGGACTCGACCCCAGGCAGCCCTGGTAAAATTGGCTGGTTTGAAGGACTGGTGAAAGCAAGCCTTGTAGGGGTTTACCCATCTTGGAGCTTCGGGTAGGTGTGGTAATTCTCCATCGGGCAGCAAGGCTGTGCTGGATCTAACCCTTTGAAGAAGACACCCTCAGGTAACAGGTGCGTGCTTGAGAGATTTTAAGGAATCAGGTTTTCTTGTTTTATAGCTTTACTGTGTACTAAAGTGTTTCTCTATTTTGTGTGCTTCTCTTATTTCCCTAATCTTGTTGTAAACGGCTACCAGAATAAACCTTGTCATGGTTTACCCCACATGGGTTTTGTAGTACTCTGTTGGTTCAGTATCTAAATCCAGGTTACAGAATTAAAGGCGAGTCCCTGAACAGAGATTCAAGTAGGATTGCAGAGACAGCTGAGGCTGGCAATCTGGTACCTTGAGATCTCTGTGGGTCTTGGTTCCTTTGCCAGCAGGCAAGGGTGGGGTAGTGGCGGGTCAGCCAGCCCCCCCTTCTGGGCCACATGGTGGCAAGTGCTGGGTTTCCTTTTGCAGGGAGGAAAGGGTGGAGGTCTGGCGGGCCAGCCAGCCCCCCCTCTTCCTCCACAAATATAAAAGTAATACTACATCTTTGCAGCCAGAAAGTCTATTAACCTTTAAGAGTGTTCAATTCTCTCCCCCAGCCGCTGCCCCAGCCCTGCTGAGTTGTTTCAGTTGTGACTGTAATTATATTACAGCTTCAATGCACAGAGGCTTTGTGTATAAAAATAAATATATAAATGAAAACCTTATATAGAGGGGAATGAAAACATATACGTGTTTAAGGGACATACACAAGCAAAAGCAGTTGATTCACAGCAAAACCAATCATTTTACTATTCCGATATGTATCAAACAAAGATATTTCCCCCCAGATATTATATATAATTATATATAATGTTTCAGCCTGTGTTACATCAAAGCATAAGATCCCTGAAATGGTACAGCCCCAGGAAGGATGCAGGTGCAGCACATGAAGAAAAGAGATGTGCAGACCAACTTTATGGGCACAATTCTTTTCTATGACTTGATCCCATGCTCAACTGGTAATGTCTGGATGATGGAAGCATGTCAGGCAGGGCTGGGGAACACTTTTTACCCTGAAGGATGCACTCCCTCATGGCTAATCTTTGGGGGCCACATGGCAGAGGTAGGTGAGACTAAAGCAAAATGTGGGTGGGGTCGAAGGAAAAAGTGGTCAGGCTCTCTCTCTCTCTCTCTCTCTCTCTCTCTCTCTCTCTCATACATCCATATCCAGGGCCGGCGCTACCACTAGGCCAACTAGGCAGCTGCCTAGGGCGCGTGGCTGAAGGGGGCGCACTCCGCTCCTGCTGGCCGACTCTTCCTCGCCGCCACCGGGACTGCTGGGCGACGCGCTGGATATGTCGGCAAGGCGCCGGGGACAGCGGCGGAGACGCCCCCAGTCACATCAGGTCAGCGCGGGGGATTGCGGGCAGGCGGTGTTGCGCTCAGCTTTCCTCGGCGGGGGGGGCGCCTCCGCCCGCCGTCATGAGCCAGGGCGCCTCCGCCCGCTTCTCCTCCAGCTCGCCGCCCCGCCTGCTCTCCCGCGAGGCTGCCTGCTGTAGCAGATGCTCCGCCAGGCCCAGCGCTCGCCATTTAAACTTCTGTCCCCGGGCAGGCGCAGGCTGCGCAGCCGACACCAGGGCGGGGAGGAAGGCGGAGGCTCCGTCCCTTCCTCCCCGGCGCCTCCCGCGGGGGATGCCCAAGCGGGGTCCTCGGCGGGTGCAGGGCAGGTGGGGAGGCCGGGCCCGAGCCCGGCTAGAGGAGGAGGGGAGGGGGCAGCCGCCTCCGCCTCGGGACCCTGTCTGCAGGGGGCGGTGCTGCCACCGCCTCGCCTCATCTCCAGAGCGCACGCCGCGGCTGCCCGGCTCCGTGAGTAGCGTTCGCGCTCTCTCTGCCTCGGAAGTCTCGTCTCGCGCGGCCTCCAATACTCATGCCATCCGATCCGGGCCCCAGCACCAGAGCGCTCACGGCCCAGCCCGAGGGGGTGGACCCCCGCGGGCTGCGGCATGGAGGAGGAGGCGGCATCGCATGGGACGGGCTGTGCTGAGCGCGCTGCTGCTGGCCAAGATGCTGCTGCTGCTGCTCCAGGTTTGCAGAGGGCTGCTGGCCGTGGGGGGGGGGGCGCTGGGCGAGCAGGCATTTTAGGCTGCTTTGCTCCAGAGCCCACCCACCCCACCCGAGGGGGGGCGCTAAATACCTGACGGCCTAGGGCGCCAAACGGCCTTGCACCGGTCCTGTCCATATCCCCGTTCATACACATCCATTCATACACACATACACCAAGAGCCAGCAAAACAGAGATTAATTAGTCTCAAAACTCACAGACAAAAAGATCCAGCCCAAATTCAGATTTTGTGGAGTGATCACAGGAGCAAAAAGTCCACCCAACCCCCAAAAGACAATATCAGAGCTCACCGGCAGTGAAAAGTTTAGCTGTGACCGAGCAGGAAGCCCAAATCCCGCTTTCAGAAAGATTTCTCTGTAGTGTCCTCCCCACACACACTCTGTCTCAGTACTCATCAACAGCAAACACTTTAGCTGTCACCAAGTAGGACCCTTGGAAGTGAAGTTAACCCCAGCAGCAGGGAAGGGAGCAGAGTGGAGCTCTGGAAAAAAACAAGCATTACCGTAAGTGCTCTGGAAATGCACAAAGAAGACAGAACATGCCGGAATGCATTCTTGGAATGCATCAAGTGGCATGTTTGTAGCCTCAGTATTCCTTAGCAAAGACAAAGCATATGAGGACAGGGCAGAGCATGGCCACTGGTGAGGGCATATAGACACTTGAGAGGCATGGCTATGGAACAGGCACGATAGGAAAACTCGGTGGGCTGCATGGGGAACCTTGGCGGGACAGATCTGGCACACGGGCCAGAAATTCCCTACCAGTGAAGCAGGACAAGAGGTTCATACAGAAAATTACTGCAGCAGTACTGTACTGTACCTCACTGTACAGAAAATGTACTACATTGTACCCCCTTCCTGGGACAATTCTACTTGTATTTTACTGCAATACTCAGGCAGCTGCTGCAGTCCTAGTTTAAGAACATCAGAAAAGGCATACTGGATCAGACCAAAGGCCTCTCTAGTCCAGAATTCTGTTCTGGCATTGAGAGGTACACTGCTTCTGATACTGGAGGTAATATATAGTAGCCACTGATAGCTTTATCCTACATGAATTTGTCTAATCTCCCATTAAAGCTGTCTAACTCGGAAGCCATCTTGTGGTAGCAAATTCCACAATTATATGCTGTGTGAAGAAGTACTTCCTTTTCTCTGTCCTAAATCTCCCACCATTCAGCTCTATTGGATGACTCCAGGTTGTGTGTGTGTGTGTGTGTGTGTGTGAGAGAGAGAGAGAGAGAGAGAGAGAGAGAGAGAAAGAGAGAGACTTTTCTCTATTCACTTTCTCTACACCATGCATAATTTTATAAACCTTTATCATGGCTCCCCCACATTTGCCTTTTTTCCTAAGACTAACCCCTGCCGCCAACATTGTAACTTTTCCTCCTGGGGAGGTGCTCCAGCCACTTAATCATTCTGGTTGCCTTTTCCCTTCACCTTTTCCATCTCTACAGTGTTCTTTTTGAGGCGTAGTTTCCCCACAATGCTCCAAAGTGATACTATGCTGGAGGCATTGTATGAAATTAAAATGGGGCTCAGACCCAGTCATCCTGGGCTGATCATAGAATTGCTTCTGCTGCCACCAGGTGAGACAGTGAGAAATCATCAGCATATAGGGAGGCTAACCCTGACAAAATCAGAATTTTAATTTGGTTTTTGAGGGCTAGTTCACAGAAACCTGGATATGTGGTGACACACACAGCTTGAGCTGAAACATGCTATCTCTTTCCCCCACACTCTGCTGAAGGAGTTGAGTCACTCTTTCAGCTCGTACCCAGATTTCACACTCCACTTTTTAGTGCTCTACCACCAAATACCTTTCAAAAGACATTAGAATGATGCTGCATGGTGAACTCTTATTAAAGCAAATGGATCACTGTTTGGCAATATATATTGGAAGTGCGGGGGTGGGGGAGATCCAGGGAAAAAGAAAGAAAAGTAATGCATGCTTACAGTAATGTGTGCTTTGGCGCCCAGTCCCTGATTATAAAGCTGCCCGTCACATAGCGTGTAGCTGAGACTTGTCTTACATTTTACTCTTGTCTAAGCACATGCAGTCCTGATTTGAATCGGGACCATGTCACTCTGGGTGGGGAAGGTGGAATTTCAGGGGAAAATGAATGCGGGGGAGGTTTAACTCTCCCCTTCCAAAATGCTGTGGTCTTAATCCAAATTAGGGCCATGCATGCTTAGACAAGAGCAAAAATTAAGGCAAGCCTTAGCTACACGCTATCTGATTAGCATAACATGAAGTTTGGCTGTCGGCTCCCTTACCTCACAGGGTTATGAGGATAAAATGGAAGGAAGGGTGAACTATGTGTGTCACGTTTAGCTAAATAATTTATTAGTTCACATTGCAGAGCTGTTTTTTGTTGTTTTGCACACAGTAGGTTGTATTTGTTAGTCCTAGTTAGAGTAGACCCGTTGAAATGAATGGGACTTGTTATTAACATTGGATACAGCCCAGTAGACCCTGGCTCACAATATAGCAGAAGAACACTTTCAAATACAAAAAATATACCGTAATTTCCGGTGAAATAAAATATCATTTTAAATTGTTTTGTTAGGTCTGATAGCAGTTTTGAAATGTCTGAAAGTTGTTTTCACTAAATAATTCATTAAGAAAATCAAAGTAGAAAATACTACTTCTTAGTTAACTATAATAGTTTGACCTACCCTACCTTTACACAGGGTTTAATGTGCAATACATCTTTAATTTATCTGGTTTTCTACTTTCCACATGAGATAGTGATGCTCCATATTTGCCAAAGAAAGAAAAATTAGTGTAGAATGTATATTCATGAGGAAACTGTAATCAGCATTCCTTAGTGGCTACAATCTTGCACTTTTAACAACTGCTATGCTAAATGCAAAAAAACAACTTTGAATGTAAAGATGAGATTGTTTAAAAAGGTTTTTTCAAAGCATGTTTAGAGTGTCAGACACAAGAGACCTGATTATAAGTCAAGAATTTTTCGTTCCACGAAAATGTATTTGCATTTTTGTGAAGAAAAGAGCCTTTGGGGGGTTCACACACACACACACACACACACCTCATGTGTGAACCGGCTGAGGTGTGTGTGCATAGTTCCTCTTGAATGGGTGGCGCCTAGATGCCTGGAGAAGCTGGACTAGGACTTTCATATGTAAATAGTTCAAGCCATGAGTTCCCTTCCCCCTGCCTGGCCAGGTGAGGTGCATGGTGATTGGCTAAGAGGCAGCAGAGGAGGGGAGGGGGGAAAAAGGTATATTTCCCAAAGTGTGGGTTTTGGTCTTTGTTCTACCCGGCTGTGGTAATGGCGGTAAGCCAAGGACCCCAGGCAGCTCCTGGTGAAATTAGCTGGATTGAGGGCTCTAGTAAAGGCAACTTGTGGGAGTTTTACCCATCTCGGACCTTCGGGTAGGTGTGGTAATCTCCCTCGGGCAGCGAGGCTGTGCTGGATTTAACCCTTGAAGAGAACACCCCCAGGTAACAGGTGTGTGCCGGAGAGATATTAAGGAATCAGGTTTTATTGTTTTGCAGCTTTACTGTGTACTAAAGTGTCTCTCTCTTTATTTTGTGTGCTTCTCTCATTTCCCTAATCTTGTTGTAAAATGCTACCAGAATAAACCTTGTCCTGGTTTTACCCCACATGGTGTTTGTGGATTGCTCTGTGGCTTCAGTAACTAAATCCAGGTTACAGAATTAAAGGCGAGTCTCTCAACAGAGATCCAAGTAGGATTGCAGACAGCTGAGGCTGGCAATCTGGTACCTTGAGATCTCTGGGGGTCTTGGTTCCTTTGGAGTAGGAAAGGGTGGGGGTGTGGTGGGCCAGCCAGCCCCCCCTTCCTCCACAATTTTAATTTCTTAGTGCTTTAAAAGCCTCAGCCAGAGTTTATCATAATCCTATCTGCTGGATTTTAGACATTTGAAAATAAGAAATCATTACTTGTCAGGGATATTTTTTTCTTTTTGTAAAGAGTTATGTGGTGTCACAGCACAGTTTACTTACTAAACCAGTGGTTTTCAGACTTGGTTCTCCAAGGGCTCCTGAGATACCTTGGAATCTTATGAATGGTTCCTCCATGGGAAGGTCAATAATGGAGTACAAACTTCACTAAATGACATCTTGCCCAGCACTATTGATCTTTTTCTGCAGTGTGCAGCCAAAGGAGAGTGCAGGGTGTATTCTAAAGCTAAGCAGGGTCAGGCCTGGTTATTACTTGGATGGGAGACCCCTCCTCTAGTTTCCTGCATTAAGCAGGGTGTTGGACTCGATAGCCTTGTAGGCTCCTTCCAACTCTATGAAATCTAGATCAGGAGTCTGCAGAAGGTAGATCTGGATCTTCTGGTAGATCTCTGGGTAATTTGCAGTAGATCAGCAAGGATTTCTGACTTCCAGCAAGGATTTCTGATTTCCCGTTGTTTAATAATAGCAACAAAAAGATTCCCCAGATGCCCTAGATTATATTTGTGGAGAAAGCCTGACACGAGTATACATGTACATGCACACACCAGTCTCCGTCCTCCAGGGGAGGGGGGCGAGAAGGGGAGATTGGGTTACAGGGAAGCAGCCAGACAGACCGGCATTCCAGCAATGGAGGATCTCGCTTGTAATCCACAAAACCCAGGAAAGGACCATCAAGACCATCAACCTAACAGGGCAGTCTCAAAGAGCTGTAAAGTATCCAATACGTCACCTTCTTCCCGGGCAGGAATAAGCCCACCTGACACGAAGGGGCAGGCAATAGCCCCACCTGACCTAAGGGGCGGGAGAGCGGGAAGCACAGAGGTAGAAAACCCCTCTCCCCTCCTTTTGTTGGTTGTTGGGAACCCAGGGTACTTTTGAGTATGAACCACCCTCCAGCAGCGGCTGGAGTAAGCTGTTTCCTTCCCCGGATCGGACAGACCCGGAGTTAGGCTGAAACTGACTAGCGTGACGTCTCTGATCTAAGGTAACTGACTAATCCAAATGCGCTAGCCTGGGAGCCTGTCATTGATAAACTTAAAGGTCACGTCAGGTCTTATTGTAGTATTTCCTAGAAAGCTGTTAATTCCGCTCCATATCCTGTGTAAATAAATAAAAGCCTTATTTGGCAGTTCAAAGGCTGAGTTTCCTTTTGTTTGTAAGAAAACTCTTAGGTGGTTTCTTTCGCTTGTACGGGCTGTAACGCTACACTGGTTAACCCGTTAAGCGCCGAACTCACGCAAAGGATCCAGGTGCTGATCCTTCACAATATTGCTGAAATGAAGAAAGGTTGGGGTAACCAGGAAGGGATATTTGTTTCAAGGGACTATTTGTTTTGTATTCAAAACAAATTCCTGGGCTCTAAGTGTAGGTCTTTTGCCCCAGGCTCTGGTTGGTGGATCTCAGGGTTCTTGTAACTAAAAAAGTAGACCCCACAAGCCTGAGGTCTGTCCACCACTGCCTTAGCTAATGCTGTAGCCATAACATTCCACCTTGGAGGAAGCCAAGGTGATTGCCTTATCATTAGAGAAAAGGGTAGTGCTCTAAGGCAGAAGGGGTTGGACCCAACTTCCTCAGTGCGCCCATGGAATGAATACCACAGGCAGAATGGGACTTCCGCATGTTATGTTTCAATCTGTGTTGTTATTGCAATTGCTTTGGTCAGCTAATTTCCCCACAAATCAGCTTGTGCATTTTAAATTCATGTCGTACTCAATAAATGTGCCAAGAGGTGTTACTGCCAAATCCTGTGTAAGTATGGATCTGCTGGGCGGGGACTCCCTTCTTAGCCATAGATGCTCTATTGCTAGTTTCAAAAAGTCCCTCTTAGCGAATGTGTGTCTCATGAGAACATGCACAGTTTTGAATGTATATGTGTCTAAACAGGCAGGACATTTGGCAACAAGATCTTGTGGTAGCGTATTCCGTTGTTTAACTATGTGCAGTGTGAGGAAGTAATGAGCTGTAATTGTCCCCCTTTGTGAATATGTGTTAGGAGAAACTATTTATTTATTTATTGGCCAAATGATTACTTTAGTCTGAAGTATGAAATCACACGCACAGCTCGGGAACAAATTCCACATTCTGATTGAGCTATTTAACGTATAGTTGCTTTCAGGTGTCTGTCTGTGTGATTGGTTGACACACTTTGCTAGGCATTTTTAATTAAATGCCTCTCACTTTTTACTTCACTTTCATTAGGGAAGAACTTTTCAGTAATTCCACAGATATCTACTGTCAGGTTTGTGTTTCAGGGGAAACTTGCTCATAAATCATGCTTTAGTTAATCTGACATTTCTGTGTGCTTGTATACTTTTGCTTACTATACAACAGCAGTCTTAACAAACAGTATACAGTTGACAGCCTGAATCTAAAACAACTGCACAATAGCAGAAGGGCTCACAATGGAGCGTAATTCCAATTATAGCCATACAATGGCACAAAATGATGCCCAGGATCCAAAGAATTAGTTTTGCATGCCCAAGGAAGCTTTGGCCACTTGTGGCAAAACAGGCTTAAAACAAAAGGAACTTGCAAAAGTAGTTTGCAATTGGCAAGGGGTGTTCCATTAAGACTGGATGCAGGGAGCAGGAAGAGAAAGTAGAAATTCTGTTAAGCATACTAAAACCTTTGAGTGTGCCTAAAGTAGCTCTTTGGATCCAGGCCAGTGGTGCAGCTAGGTAATTTTAGACCCTGGACTTAAAAGTCTTGGGGGGGGGAGTCCTTTAGACCGCTACAGTGAAGCACACAACTAACAATTGTAGAAGTAAAATTTGTCCAGGCTTTAGTTTAAACAGAAAGGCCTGGAAGTCAGACCTTTCCTTCTACCTTACAGAAACATGTCCTGACATGTCAGAGTCAGACCCTTTCCTTGACCTTCTGTAGAACAACCCTGAGGGCAAATCACCCATCTATTGATTTGCCTAACCCTCTTTCCTGCTTATGCTAAAAGTACTGTGAGCCAGTATCACCTTGGGAAAGACTACTGATTAGCATGATGGCTGGAAGATGGGCAATACCTGATCTTTTGTTTTTGTTTAAATGTCTCCTTTTGAATTGTCTCTCAGTTTCCTGTACTGACTCAATTGTCACCTGACCTCTACATGATATTATTCAGTATAAATGGAAGTGTCTCCCTTGTGTTCTTGTTGGCATTCCTGACTGTGCTCAGATGCCATCCGTGAATTCACTAATAAACTTTCCTCTCTAAGAACCTCTTTAAAACACAACGCAGTAGATCAATTTTTCCACAACACAATTCACTTCTACACCCACCCCATTCCATGCTTTACAGCTGCATCTACATTCCTGATACATTTGAGCAAACAACAACTGTTTGCCAACTCTGATAAAACAAAATAACAAAGAAACAATAGATTTCATAGATCATAGAGTTGGAAGGAGCCTACAAGGCTATTGAATCCAACCCCCTGCTCAATGCATGAAACTAGAGGAGGGTCTCCCATCCAAGTAATAACCAGGCCTGACCCTGCTTAGCTTTCCACGCTCAGACAAGCTGGGCCAGCATAAACCACTCATTTAACCTATACTCTGAGCATCTGTAGTTTTGCATTTTAAACTCACTTAAATCATAGTACCATCATGAGTACAGGAATAAAATCTGCTGCACAACTGATCCTGGCTGACGTCTTTTATTACATTTTAATCCTGCTCAGCTTGTCTGAGTGTGGAAAACTAAGCAGGGTCAGGCCTGGTTATTCCTTGGATGGGAGACCCCTCCTCTAGTTTCCTGCAGTGAGCAGGGGGGTTGGACTCGATAGCCTTGTAGGCACCTTCCAACTCTATCTATGAAAGCCTTCATCCAAGGAGCTCAGGATACATGGAGTACATGGTTCTCCTTCCCCCTTTTATTCCTACAAAAATACTGTGGGGCAGGTTAGGCTGAGACACAGTAACTGGTCACCCAGTAAGCCTTGTGACTGAGTATTTAGACCTGCGTCTTCCCAGTCTTAGTAGGACGCTACCCATCACACCATACTAGATGATGCTCCAGGGTTATAACAATACTACACCAGCATTGCAGGGAGATCAATTACCGGTATGTGATCTTAACAACCCCAAATGACTATCTCCAGAATCAGGATCTTTGAATTTTATCTCAGCTGTATCTCTTCTGCCATCTACTGGGGATATTGCTACACTTTCAGATCATCATGAAAGCTTGAAAAAAATTGTAGGTGGAAATAATGAACCAAATGAAGCTTTTGTTTCCGCAATTGGTTGGCGGGGCTATGCCCCTGACGTCATCCAGCCTGCAGGGTGGAGGGCAGTCCACCCACCCACCCCAAACTAGTTCTGCACCCCTGCTCTATAGTTTCCATTATTATGACTGGATTGCTATAAATAGCAAATCACATCTTCCATGTGTATCTACAGTCAAAGATATTTTTTTCATGCTGTATTCGAATTGCTAATGTCTGCCAAACTTTCTCCTAATAACTTGATCATTATTGTTTTAAAAATACCTTTCTGATTAGCAGGAGGTCAATTTCCCTGGCTTTGGTACATCACATATTGCAAATTTTGAAATAAATATGGAACACAGACACACATAGTGCCAGAATACACCATGCAATCCTATGCAAGTTTAGACAGAAAAAAAGGTCTACAACTCCCAGCATGCAGCTGGGGCATGCTGGGAGTTGTAGGCCTTTTTTCCTGTCTAAACTTGCATAGGATTGCACCTTAAAGTGGTTAACTGTGCAGTCCTATATGTGTCTACTCAGAGATAAGCCCCATTGTGTTCAATTGGACTTACTTCTAGGAAGGTATATTTAGGACTGCAACCTAAGATTTTTGTTCTGATATTTAAATATATTGTATGCCGGGGGTAGGGAACTTCTTTCGGCACAAGGGCCCAATTCAGTTTCACAGAAGCTCTTGGGGCCCACATTCTAGTGGTAGGCAGCTGCAAAGATGAAAGAGGCAGCCAAAAATACCAGCATATTGTAGCCTAAAGCCTTAAAGCTCTTACTGAGCCTTAGAAAAGGCATTTCAACCTTTTAGAATGGGGGGAATACCCATGCAAAAGCTGGAAAACCAGCAGGGTCAGCAGTCAGGGGAAAAGGAGCATGGCCATCTGGGGAACCGCAGAGGGCCAGATCAGGATCCCAGGAGGGCTGGATTTGGTCCACAAGCCTGAGGTTGTATGGCTTTTTTAGACAGTGGTAGGGAAATGTACATTAAATACTTTTGAACATTTTAGAGAGGTATGCCAATTTTAGGACACCCGCCATCACCACCACCACCACAATTAAAGAACTAATTTCATGAAATGCAAACCAAATTTACCAAAACAACAACCACCCCACACCGCTTTCGTTTTGCTTAAGAAATGTTGCATGGCAGGAAATGCTGGCTTTTGAAACCCGACCCTGTATTAATCGCCTAGAATATTTAATTCATTATTATTTTGATTACAGTTGCACCTGGTTCAAAACATGCAGGCCACATACAGGAAACACATATCAAGACACTACTATTCCTTGAAGAAATCCACGTAAGGCTTCTTGGAAACAAGTCTGCCTATGGCAAGGCACTTAGATTTGCCCAATTCCACCAGCATATCCAAGGTGCAGGATTAATTGCCTTCATGTACCCCCACATGCTCAAAAAGTGATGTCAGAATCCCAAGTATTTCAGTGGATGTACAACCTCTTACACATGCACACACAATTACGGTACGTCTTGACTAGTGAGCTACCTTGCAAAATGCATTCACACTGAAAGCATGGGGGAACCCCTGATGTTGCTGCTGAGATGGCATGGGCTCTGCTGCCTAGGCTAACCCTCATTTATGGATCGACCTCATCTATGGAGCAGGCTTTTTTTTTTAAATTATGATCATCATGATCATCATGATCATCATCATCCCGCCTTTTCCCCAACACTGGGACCCAAGGCAGCTCACAATCTTTAAAAACTTTAAGAACAGTACAATATACATAATATAAAATACAGCATTCCATTGCATCACAGGCTAGTTCCAAATGCCTGCCAGAACAGGAAGGTCTTTGCCTGCCTCCGGAAGCTTACCAGGGAGGGCGCCACTCTAGCCTCCCTGGGGAGGGAATTCGAGTGCTGGGGCAGCCACCGAGAAGCCCCTCTCCCGTGTTTTCACCAGGCATGCCTGTGATGGTGGTGGAACCAAGAGAAGGGCCTCCCCTGAGGATCTCAAAGTGCGGGCAGGCTCATAGGGGAGAATACATTCTTTCAGATAACCTGGACCCGAGCTGTATAGAGCTTTATAGGTCATAACCAGCACTTTGAATTGTGCCTGGAAACAGACTGGGAGCCAGTGAAGCTGTTGTAACAGAGGAGTTGTATGCTCCTCTGTTGTATATACAACAGAGGAGTTGTATATAGGGGCCCAGCACTGGTTCCCTGCGTCTTGCAGGGAACTGGATGCTGTCGACATGCTGCTGAGATGAAATACCAGCTTTTGTTGTCTGCCTGATACTGTTAAATTCGGACTACTACATCCTGCCTGTCTCTTCCCCAGTTTCGACCCTTAGTGTGCATAGTTAGTGTGTATTTTAAGATCTGAAAACGGGTGTCAGATTTACTGCAAACTTTGTTTTTTCAACAAACTGACCTACAAAAGGAGACTGAACATCGGAGAGTTAAGGCTATGAATGGATTATGGTTAAACAAAAGAAAGTTGTTTACGGTAACTTTAATTCGTTGACAGCCTTAACACTGATTATAAACAGTGCTCTTTTGAAGCTCTGAAAAAAAGGGGGGGGGGAAGGTTTTCAATAAAAATGACTAACAGTGCAGTCCTATACATGCCTACTCAGATATAAGTCCTACTTGGACAAAATCCGATATCACAAGAGCACATGAGACATTCTCTTCTGTGCAGCTTCCCATGTTCACCAAAATCTGCTCTGGAGGATCTCTCAACACCCCCAGAACAGTGTGTGTGTGTGTGTATCTCTGGGGGGAATCAACCTCTACTCATTCTTCTGACTTTAAGCAGTTCTGTCAGGAAGACTTATGTACTTGGACACCACCCAAGGAGGCTTACACGCTGGTAAGTAAGTACAGGATTGCAATTTTACTTTCAGAACCTGACATCTGAGAAAGCTTAGGACTCATCAGTCAGCAATTTTATATGCCCAGGGTATAGTGCAGAGAAAGGGAAGAGAAGCACCAGATAGGAAGTCCTGAGGAAAGGCAGATACCGTTTTTCTCTGCAGCAGCCTTCCTGAACCTGGTGACCTCCAGATGTGTTGGACTACAACTCCCAGCATTCCTGACAACTGGCATACTGGATGGGGCTGATGGGATCTGAAGTCCAAAACGTGGGGAAGACTGCGCTACAGAAAGCCACCTATGCAGACTCATTAACTCTCATATGCATTTTTTTACATTGTTCAAACTATTAAAACAGCAACAGGAAATGTATTCCTTGGCATAATGCACAATATTTTATCTCTAAATTAAATGTAAATCTCAAAATTTGCTGTAATTAGATGTTATTCTGGTCTCTCTCTCTCTCTCTATACAAATATGAAGAAACTGTGCCATCTAGTGGACAAGTATAGACTTTTCCTTATATATCAGGAATCGGATTCCACTGAATGAAACGTTACTCACACTTTCCCCTTGGTAATTATATAACTTTTGCAGTCACATTGGAGATGATAACCCATATGCATCCTACACTAACCCACATGTATCCTACACTTTTGAACAGTTTAACACCTGTTCAGACTGTGGTTGAGGTCTAGTTTATTCTGAATCTGGAGGTGCGATCCTTCTCTAGATGTTCTTATTTGACCCACTTGAAATTCCATCACATTAGATAATGACATCTTGGCTATTTCTTTTTTTTATATTTTTTTAATATTTTATTTTAAAATTTTGAACAATACAAAAAAAATAACGCACACATATAACTAATATAGTGCTCCCATCACCATGGGACCAAATAATACAATAACTCTATAATTGTTCATTATTCCAAAAATACAACATATCTTGACAGGGCATACTCCCTTTCCCCTTTTTTAACACATATTCCAAAAATAAACCCCAAATATCCTTAAAAATATTTTTCTTTAATTGACCCCTTTTGCATTTGATATTACAAGTCAACATATCATTCAATGCCATATCCCATACTTCTTTATACCAATCGGTAATAGTGAAAACTTGCTGAATTTTCCATTTCCTTGCTATCATTAATCTACCTGCCGTTAACAAATTTATAATTAATTCTTTAACATTTTGAGGACCGGTCACCTTTTCCGTTATTGATAGCAAAGCTAGTTTAGGACAAACCTCTAGATCAGCTCCAACAATTTCTGATATTTCCTCAAAAATCATTTTCCAAAAATCCATTACATTTTTACAACTCCACCACATGTGAGCATATGTACCCAGCTCCTGACATCCTCGCCAACACATTGGAGAACATTTGTTATCTATTCTATTTAATCTCACCGGAGTCAAATACCATCTCCAAATCAGCTTATAAAAATTCTCTTTAATTCTTATAGACATATTTTTCAATATTCGCCTATCCCAAATCTTGTTCCACTCATCCTTTGATATTTCCTCTTCAAACTCTGTATCCCAAACTATTTTAAGATTTTCTGCTTGCTCTTCTGATTTCTGCAACATTTTATATAACATCTTTGTAAGACCCCTAGCTGATGCATTTCCTTCTATAAGTTCTCTAGACATAACCAACTGCTCAAATGCGGTGAAATCTCTTTCATGCTCATGTCTCCTCTTCCATTTCTTACCCCATTGTACTAGTTGAATTAAATTTAACCACGAAATTCTTCCTGCCCCAACCCTATCAATTATTTGCTGTCTTGTCTCCATTTTTTCCAGCCAATCCATTAATCTTATCACCCTTTTCTCTCTAAAAATTCGTTCTAAATGTCTAACATTCTCTGGAAAATCCTCCATAACCACCACTGGAGTAAGCGGGGATATACCTGGTAAAAATATTTCCTTATTTCTACCCCAAATTTCTAACATATTTTTTAAAAAGGGATTTTCTAATCTTTAATCACCCCCACTAAACTTTTTTTCCTTTTTTAATTGTGCTAATCTAGCCAACATTTTAGCATTTTTATTACTATTCTCAAAATACTCCCTTTTTGTATAAATCAAATTCCTTGGTACCCTATCCAATTCTTTATTCTCCAATTCTTTCCTTTTACCCTGTAATTCTACAAAAATCTTTTTATCCCTCTTCTCTAAATACTTCTTTTCCAAATCCCTAATCTCCCCCTCTAGCTTTTGATAAAAAACTTCTTGTTGTTTCCTCAAATTTATTGCCTCTCTCAATACTATTCCTCTCATTACACTCTTCATTGTATCCCATATTATCGCTTCAGTACATTCTTCTGTTTGATTAAATTCCCAAATTTCCCTCAATTCCTTCTCTATTTTTTCTGTTAAATGTTTAAAACGAAAAATATTACAATTCAATCTCCATCTTTTCGCTTCTCTATAACCCTTATGTATCTTCAAATCCATATTAACCAGTGCGTGGTCTGTAACTTTTATTATTCCTATCTCCGTGCCCAAGACCCTTGAAAACAGGGTCTTGGACACAAATATAAAATCTATCCTAGAATAGTTCTTAGTTGCTGTTGAGTAGAATGTATATCTTTCCTCGTTCCCCTTGACCCCTCTCCAAACATCTAGCAACCCTTCCTTACTAATTAACTTATTCAAAATCGTTAAATTATTTCTCTGATCTTCTCTCGTCGGATTGGATTTGTCTTTTCTTTTATCCAATACCATGTTAAAGTTCCCAGCCATAATAACCCTTTGATTTTGAAAATTACCCATTTCTTTAAACACATGTTGATAAAATTCTCCTTGATTTTGATTGGGAGCATAAACATTAACTATAACATATTCTTCTCCTCTCAAGGTCCCATACATTATAATATATCTACCTGTACCATCCTTTTTTACCTTTAAAACATTAAAACCACAATTCTTTGAAATTATAATTGCTACTCCTCTTGATTTAGATGATCCACATGCTATCTCATCTATTCTAGACCACCTCAGTTTCAATTCATTGACTCCTTTCCTTGCCTGGTGCGTTTCTTGCAAGAATATAATATCTGCCTTATCCTTCTTAAGAAGTGCTTCTATTCGCCTCCTCTTGGTAACTGTACCTAGCCCCTTAACATTTAAGGTTGAAATTCTTAACTTATGATCCATCTATTAACATCATTTTTTCTTTTTTGGTCCCTAAAAGTGAGTATAATAAACAATAACAAGTCCATTAACCCACCCCCACATTCAGCTAAACTACCCCCCTGCTAAGCCAGGGCATCTTGCCCCGCCCTAAACCTACCCACCTATCCAAGGGGGGGGGGAAGGAACCATCACCCACCCGAACAGCAATCCCTCATTCCCTCCCGGATAATTTCTTTATAAAACATTTTCCCTTTCTTCTTTCTTCTCATGCTGGAACAACCTTTTATACTATTCCTCCGCTTGCTCCTTCTTCTTCCAGTTGACCCATCGATTCTGGACCCTCACCATCATCGTGAAGCCCCAACTCTCCCAGCAGGCCCATGCCTTGGACACATGATGAGATCTTGTATCTCTTACTGTTCCACAAAAAAGTAAGAAAGACCGGATAACCCCAGTTATATTTTATTCCCTTCCTGATCAAGGCTGCTGTGCACGGTTTAACACGTTGCCTCCAATTAATTGTTTGCTGGCAGAGATCATTGTAGATTTGCAAGGTAGCTCCCTTAAAAGCTGCTTGACCTTGCTTTCTAATCGCATTCATAAAGACATCCTTCTTGTATAAATTTGCAAATTTCGTTACAACATCTCTGGATGTCATGCCACGCCTTAATACTCCCACTCTATGCACTATCTCAATGTCCATATCGTCCCAGAGATCTGTATCGCCAGAGACAGCTTCGTTCATCCATTCCAAAATACTGCCTCTTAACTTATATCCAGTCTCCCCCATCTCCATGGGGAAGCCTCTGATCCGGATGTTGGAACGGCGTTGCCTGTCTTGCATGCTGATCATCTGTATTTCCATCTCATTAAATTTCATTTCATACTTTTCAAAACTTTTTTCATCCTTCGCCTGGACTTTTTCCACCTTATCAACTCTGACCTGGAGCTCTTGAATTTGAACCTTCATCTGGTCCATCGATTCTTTCATTTGCCTCATATCCTCCTTGTGTTCTTTTAGGAAATTCTCAATTGCTTCTGTATGTTTCTGCTGCCCTGATTCAATAGAGTTTTGAAACTGTAATAAGAGCTTCTCCCAATCTGGTGCTGCCCCTTTAAGCTTAACTGGAGATGTTGTCTTTGGCTTGGCACCAGCAGGGAATTTGCCAGCTGAATCCGCCATTTTTCCGCCCCTCCCCCTCGGAACTTTCACTGCCTCGCAGCTTCTTTTCTGGACCCTGTTGCTCAAATTGATAAGAAAGTTCAGTAGCTCTCGTGTCAAGGATCCTAATTAACCTTTTCAAACTGTTATCTGAGGGATGCGCCCGTTCACGTTTCCAAAGAGGGGGAAGGGACTTTTTCTCCCGTCTGGAGCTCATAAACAATAAGGGGCAAGCACAGCAAAGGAAAACTGTTCTTTTTATTTCCTTTTTAACTCCACATCTGCATATACCTTCCAGAAAGCAAACAGCAAAGGAATTTTAACTCACGATTTGTCTTTCCTGTGTATTTTGCAGATATTATCAAATCATTCCGGGAGCTCTGTAGAACGCTACTGTTTCATAGCTGGCGAAGCTCCTCCCCCCATCTTGGCTATTTCTGAAATATTTATTAGCCAGAAATATAATGGTGACATATATTTTTTATCCCAGTTGTAGTTGTAGCTAATAAACTCCAACCTTTGTCTTTCAGCCAATTGTAAACATGCCAGTGAGTAGAAACTATATATAAAAAAAGGGTTTCTACATAAGGATTTTCCTATCCAAATAATTATCTAACTCCAAAAAGTTTCACCTAATGGGGACCTCCAGCAAATATGGAAGAAATCAGCTTTGGAATCATTATGTAGCTAACATTTAATTTCTAATCACTTCCTTTTTAAACTAACCATGGGATGTAATTGCCACTTGTTAGAACGTTGTGTTTGTTTTCCATTATATTCACATTTAAAGCAATCCACAACACTTGTCCACATAAACATTCCTTTATTACTAGAAACTATTTCTTTAAAAAAAGGTATTTCCCCCACCCCTTTATATTCTACTAACACAGTGATCCTATGGCCCCCTAGACAGCTAGAATAGGATCGTTCGGATTCCCAGCTCCAAGGTCAGAAAAGAGCTCCAACATCAGAGCGGGGAATCCGTGCTCGGAGCTCCAAGTGGCACAGAAAGAACTGTGTTGGCTGTATCTACAAGGTCGTAAGAGCAACCTTGGAGAAGGGGTGAAGAGAGCATTCCAGGGGGCGGGGAGACCAGGTCCGCCAGGATATGAGGTACCCTGGCAGTGCTCCATCCTCCTTCCCTCCCCAACTGAAGTGCCTCAGCTAGACGGCCAAAATCAGTCATCTAGCTGATTTGCGGGGTGGGAGGAGTGTGGAGGTGATGAGTTCAGAGGCTTATGGGCATCCCCACTGGATTGCACCCTAACTAACCCTGAAGTTTCTTTCATTAAAAACAATTGTAGGCTGCAATCCTATATACTTACCTGTGAGTAAGCCCTATTGAACTAAGTTCAATAACCTGCCAGTTATTGAGTTGAAGAGATATATCATTCTGAGTTCTCAGAAGGCCATCTTTAATGTTACCCCTGAAGAAGGTTCCTAAAATATCAGCATTGGGCTTTACTGAAAATGAAATTATATTTTCCAGCATCTTGAGACTTGTTCTCTCTCTGTAGAGCTATGAGAAGAACACACCTTTTTAGTTTCAAAAAATTCTAAACAATGAGTTGTATCCAATTTTGTCATTCTGCTATTGCAAAGATTCCACTGCTTACAGGAACCTCGTTTTCAACCTTGCACCACTGTTCAATCCAATACCTTGATTCCAATACCTTGGAATACTTATCCAATACTTTGCACAAGCTGCTCTACAAGGCATTCTACAAGCCCCCCCCCCACGGTGTTGCATAACTCATTACGACTCAATTAGGCTAGGTGTTGCTTGTGTTAGTTGAGAGGTATGGAATCTCAGGCCTGGAAGCCAAAACTGGCCCTCTGGGGTTCCCCAGAAGGCCAGGCCCCTTACCCAAAGCCCCTAATTGACAAATTCAGAGAATATGGATGGCTTACATATTCAGCTTACAACGTACAATCATACGGGTTGAAAAGCCCACCTGAGGGAGGCTCTCCAAAGTTTTGTTTAGTTCAAGATCTCAGAGCTATAAATGAGATTGTGTTGGCAGATTACCCACTTGTACAAAATCCACACACTATTGTCACCCAAGTGTCAAAGAAAGCAAGTTGGTTTTCTGTGTTAGACTTGAAAGATGCCTTGGACAAAGAGAGTCAGAAGTACTTTGCTTTTGAGTGGGAGGACCCGGATTTGAATTTCAGAGTTCAGCTTTATGGGTCAGTTCTGTCACAAGGACTATGTATGACTGAGTCCCACTGTGTTTTTGGGACTTTACAGAAAGATTTGAGTGGCTGGAAAGGAAGCAACTCAGATGTGGACCTCTTACAATATGTGGATGATTTGTTAATTGCAGCTGACTCTGAAGAGTGTTGCAAACAGGCAACTATGTCTCTTTTAAAAGACTCTTAAGCAAACAGTAACACCCCAGGGAAAAGCTGGTGTGGAAATGAAACAGTAATGCAGGGGAAAGTTGCAGAAGACTGAAAGGGACAGTAAGAAAATCAGTGTCAGAATTGATGGAATTGGCATGTAAAGTGTGTATGTGAAGTGAAATGTGCGAGAGTAAAAAGGCAAGTTACAAGCAGCTTTGATTGCAGCTGTGGTTAAGGAGAAGGAGAGGTTTCTGAGGAGAAGAAGAGAAAGGCCTGAGAGAGGCAAAAGAATGTGTGTACGTATTATAAGGAAAGAAGACACTGAGAGAGAGAGGTTGCCCTGAATTGCAAGTCTCAGATTGACAAAGGTACAGAAGAAAGGCCCAGTTGTATAAGCGTGAAGTTGTGTTTTTGGGCTACAGATTTGCAAGAACTTGCACCTTGGGAAGGGAAGGGTGCAGGCTATCCAACAAATGACATGCCCTAAAGACCCAAAGGCCTTAAGAACATTTTTTGGAACTTACTGGGTTCTGCAGATTGTGGATCTCAGATTATGGCCAAACCCCTTTATAAGTCGCTTACTAAAGAAAAGATAGTAGTTGGAGATGTACAAAAAAAAGATGGAAAAGGCTTTCCTTGAATTGAAGCAAGCTCTGTTGTCTGTTCCTGCATTAGCAATCCCTAACCCTTGTAAATTGTATACAGACTGCATGTGCATGAGAAGAAGGGAATGGCATCAGGCGTGTTGTCTCAGAGAATGGAGAATACCTGGAGAACTGTGGGATATTATTCAAAAGTGTTAGATCCACTGGTGAAAGGTTGGCCCGCATGTCTTTGCTGGTACAGATGTGCAGAAGATTGCTATGGATGCAGATATGGAAGTGCACACACCACATGGGGTGAACTAGGTACTTGGAATTGCAGGAGAGAAGTTTTTGAATCCAGCTAGGCAGTCCAAATATGAAGTTTTCCTGTTGTCAAACCGAGGTCTGTCATACAAGCTCAGCAAGGCTTTGAATCCAGCTACTTTGTTTCCTATGCCAGATGTTAACTGTCATGACTGTCTTCAAGTTTTAGAGCAAACAACTCTGGTGAGACCTGATCTTACAAATGTGCCATTGGAAGAACCTGAACTTAGAATCATAGAATCATAGAAAAGTAGAGTTGGAAGGGGCCTACAAGGCCATCGAGTCCAACCCCCTGCTCAATGCAGGAACTGTTTGTTGGTGGATCCGGCCAGGTTCTAGATGGTAAGAAGTGTACTGGATGTGCTGTTGTGACAGAGAGAAGGTGCTGGTGAAAGAACGCTTACCAAGTCACGGGTCAGCCCAAGCTGCTGAATTAACTGCTCTCACTTGAGCCCTTGAACTAGCTGAAGGGAAGTGAACTAACATTTACATAGACTCTTGCTCCCCAACGTAGGCTTCAAGGAAGGAAACCAAGGCGTAAAATGAACATCCACGCCCTTCAAGATCCTATTAAGCAAACTCGTCTTCAATCACTTCTTAAGGAACATCTACCTACTGGAACCTCCTGACAACATTGAGGACCATTGATCTAAGCTGAAAACCTCCATTACTGCAGCTTGTGAACAAACTATTGGATATGAAACTAAGAAACATCAGGATTGGTTTGATGAAAATGATAATGAGATTAAATATATAATTGACCAAAAAAGGAAAGCCTTCCAAATATGGAAAAATGGTATTAACTGCGCTGCCAAGAAAAAAATCTACGGCGCTAGCGCAAAGACTGAGGTCCAAAGAAGAACAAGAGAACTTAAGAACGCTTGGTGGAAAAAGAAAGCTGAAGAAATTCAACAACTTGCAGAATCTCATGATGCACGGGGCTTTTTTAAGGCCACAAGGGCCATTTATGGACCAAAAACCTATGGTACAAACCCTTTACAATCAAAAGATGGCACCAAACTCTTAAAAGACAAAGAATCTATTGCACTGCGTTGGAAAGAGCATTATTATGACCTTTTAAATCGTAAATCTAAGGTGGATAAAAAGATTTTCTTGCAAATCCCGCAAAAACAAATTAGAGAGGAACTTGCAATACTCCCCACTTTGGATGAAGTAAAAAAAGCCATTAATCAAATGAAGAACAACAAAGCTAGTGGACCAGATGGGATTCCTGCTGAAATCTTTAAAGAAGGGCCCCCCGAACTTGCACAACATCTTCATAAACTGATCGAAAAAATCTGGATAAGAGAAGAGATCCCAGAAGACATCAGGGATGCCATAATTATCACCCTCTTTAAGAAGGGTGATAGAACAGACTGTGGAAACTACCAGGGCATTTCTCTCTTAGGTACCGCAGGTAAAATATTGGCTAGGATTCTCGCAAATCGTCTTCTATCTATTTCAGAAGAGATCCTCCCTGAAACTCAATATGGTTTCCGCCCCTCTAGAGGGACAGTAGACATGATTTTTACTGCACGTCAGCTACAAGAAAAATGCAGGGAGAAAAATCAACCCCTTTATATGGCATTTATCGATTTGGCTAAGGCCTTTGATACTGTAGACCGTACAGCTCCCTGGACTATCCTTATGAAAATTGGATGCCCCAATAAATTTGTGAATATCTTGCGACTTCTCCATGACAACATGACGGCAACGGTTTTGGACAACAACGGCTCTAATGGTGCTCCATTTAAAGTGGGATCAGGTGTTAAACAGGGATGTGTTATCGCCCCAACATTATTTGCTATTTTCATTGTCATGATTTTACATCTTGTCGAGGGGAAACTTTCCACTGGTGTGGGAATTATATATCCAACAGATGGAAAGCTTTTTAATCTCAGCAGGCTGAAAGCAAAAAGTAAGGTAATTACAACCTCCATTGTGGAACTTCAGTATGCTGATGATAATGTGGTCTCCTGCACATTCAGAAGATGATCTCCAAACTATCCTAAATGCTTTTGCAGAAGCATACGAAAAACTTGGTCTCTCACTTAACATCAAAAAACCCAAAGTGCTTCATCAGCAAGTGAAAGCTAACCCTTTGGTGATGCCATCTATCCAGCTTGGCGGGACAATACTGGAAAATGTCGATCATTTTCTCTATCTTGGCAGCTATCTTTCTGTTACAGCTAACATCGACAGTGAAATCCAGCATCGTTTGAGCTCCGCAAGTGCCGCAGTTTTCTCGAATGAAACACAGAGTGTTCGAGGATCGTGATATTTGTAAGAAGACCCAAACACTGGTTTATGAAGCCATTGTATTACCAACTTTATTGTATGCCTGCGAAACATGGACTATCTATAAACGTCACTTCCACCTCCCTGAAAGATTTCATCAACGTTGCCTCCGGAAAATCCTGTGAATTACTTGGGAAGATAGGCGAACAAATGTCAGTGTACTGGAAGAAGCAAAGACTACTAGCGTTGAAAAAATGATCCTTCAACGCCAACTTCAGTGGACCGGTCATGTTGTTCGAATGCCTGACTGCCGTCTCCCAAAGCAGTTATTTTATTCCCAACTCAAGGATGGAAAGCGGAATATCAGTGGTCAATATAAGAGGCTTAAAGATGTTCATAAGGCTAATCTAAAAAAATGCAATATAAACATCGAAAACTGGGAAGCTCTGGCCCATGAACGATCTAACTGGAGGCTGGCCTTTCACAAAGGTTCCATGGACTTTGAAGAAGCCCGAGTGCAAGGTGAAAGGGAGAAACGTGCTAAGCGAAAAGCACGTCAAATGAATCCTTTACAGGACCATCTTCTATCTGGTAACCTGTGTCCTCACTGTGGGAAGCTGTGTGGATCTAGAATTGGCCTCCACAGTCACGGACCCATCGCTAGAGTCTACACAATCCTCTTTAGAATTTCCTCCTTTTATCCTGGAAGACAATCTTACTCAGTCACGAGTGATCGCCTGATGATGATGATGATTATATGCTTTTAGCACAGTAGCTACATGCGAATGGAGTGCTGTGGAAAGAAAGAGGGTTCATCCCTGCATTGGGACAGAAGATTGCAAATGGAAAACAGATACTGGACCTTTTAGAAGCTTTAATGAAGCCAAGAAAAACTGCTGTGATGTATGTGCTGACACATGGAAAGGGAGTTACTGCTGAGACACATAGTGACCCCAGGCTTGTATGTGGGAACCAAGAGAGTTGCAGCCAACTGCCCCTCATGTTTGAAGACTAACCCAAGACCAGTTGGACCTCCTCCACTGATGGGAGGCAGGCCATGGGCTTTCTACCTGTTTCAAAGACTTCAGATAGACTTTGTTCAACTACCACGCTCACATGGAAATAGTTATCTACTTGTTATTGTGGACAAATTGACTGGATGGGTGGAAGACTTCCCAACTTGCACAGCAACTGTGAGTTTTGAAGACTATGTTGACAGAACTCTGCACAGAGACTGAGTTGAAGTGATTCCAAGTCTTTCCCATAGCTTTAGCTAGGATCTGGTGTCAGCCAAGGGGAGGGTTGAAATTGTCACCTTTTGAGTTACTTTATGGGAGACCCCCTAGAATTTTGCTCATGACCATTGCTCAGAATGTAAAATGTAAATGTTGAAATGGAAAATAATGAAATTATTATTTCTTTAATGAAGTTAAAGAATATGTTATTGCTTTGCAGTTTGTTTTGTCTTCTCTTTCCAGATCTTCTCTTTCCAGACAACAGGGAGATTGGGTGCTGATCAAGTCCTGGAAGGACAACCCCTTTGAGAAGTGGAATCACTACACCAGGCTGAAGAGGGTGCCAACCCCAGGGAGGACTGAGGAACTGGACTGTGAAAAAAGGAGACTTTGATCTGAAACTGTTGTTCAAAAGAGACTAAAAATGAAAGGGTTCTTGTTTTTGGGATTGTGTCTCCTCCTTCACTCAGAAGGGGAGGGGAACACGTTTATTAATTCTAATAAGATTATTAGAAATAGGTGAAGCTTAGTGAATTGTTGGGATTTGTACTAAAATGTTTTTGCAGGTTCAAGCAGGGAACCTTTGATTCCTGTGTTGCTGGGTATGGAATTCAACAAGAAGTAGAGTGAGAAAGTACACTTGGTGGGACACATCCTATGATTTGGGATTTTTACAGGTACACCCTTGAGAGGGAAATTGGTGTTGAACATGCAATGGTAAGATAAAGATGGGAGAAAGTAAGTGTAAATGGTCAAATGCAATTTTGGGCTGTATTAATAGAAGTATAGCTTCCAAATCGCGGGAAGTGATAATTCCCCTTTACTCGGCACTGGTTAGGCCTCATCTTGAGTACTGCGTCCAGTTCTGGGCACCTCACTTTAAGAAGGACATAGACAAACTGGAGAGGGTTCAGAGGAGGGCAACAAGGATGATAAAGGGACTGGAAACAAGGCCCTATGAGGAGAGACTGAAAGAACTGGGCATGTTTAGCCTTCAGAAGAGGAGACTGAGGGGAGATATGATCGCACTCTTCCAGTATTTGAAGGGATGTCACACAGAGGAGGGCAAAGATCTCTTCTCGTTCATCCCAGTTTGCAGGACACGGAATAATGGGCTCAAGTTACAGGAACCTAGATTCCACCTAAACATCAGGAAAAATTTCCTGACTGTCAGAGCAATAAGACAATGGAATCAACTACCTAGGGAGGTCGTGGGCTCTCCCACTCTGGAGGCATTCAAGGTGCAGCTGGACAGACATCTGTCAGAGATGCTTTGACCTAGATTCCTGCATTGAGCAGGGGGTTGGACTCGATGGCCTTGTAGGCCCCTTCCAACTCTACTTTTCTATGATTCTATGATAAATAGTATTAAGAACTGATGGTAGTGAGGAGTGGAAGCCTGATGTAGAATTTTATAGCTTTAATGTAACTGGATATTATTCTTAATGGACAATGCCCATTTCTTGTAAGAAAAAGATGCCAGCATTGACTGGGCATTATTTCATCTGTGGCTCCAGTGCTTACAAGGTGTTACCAGGTAATTGCGGAGGAACTTGTTATGTTGGTGGGTTGATTCAAGCATTCGCAGTGCATAAGATATTTCCTTTAGGGAAGTGGAGATACAAAAGGATGTGACAAATAAGTTTTTGGAGATATGTTTCCTAGGTTAGGGGTGGCCTTTGCCATGCAAGAAAGAAGAAGATTGACAGCAGTGTTGGAACAAGTAGCAAATAGATGCCTTAGGAGGTTTGAATACAGAAGTCAGTGCCTTGAGACAATGACAATACAGAATAGATTGACTTTGGATATGTTGCTTGCAGATAGAAGTGGTTTTTGGACATTGCTAAATGCCTCATGCTGTGTTTATATTCCAGATACAAATGAGAAGGTGGCCATGACATAAGCCAATTACATGCAACAGCTCGACATGTACATGAAACATCTCAATGAAGTTTTTGGGACCTGTTTTCTTCATAGTTCATAAATCTGTCATGGCTATGGAAAGGGCTGGGAATGTTTTGTACTAGTTGGAATATGTTTATGCTGTTGTATTCTTTTAATGTATTCCTTTAATGTAAACAATGTATTTCTTCATGATTTCAAGTGCTGAATAGATACAGATATGGTTTATAAGGAGAAAAAGCATTTTGAGGGAGGAGTGTTGTAAAAATTCAGTAATGCATGTTTAAAGTAATAAAATGCTTCTCTCTGTAACTTTCTGCTGTTCAGACTGACCTCTGTTCCAGAAATGGAGACAGAGAGGTGAGACTGAGGAATGTTGCCTTCTTGCTTATCTCACTCTGCTCTTTTAGCGAGGACAGTGGGTGAGAGAGGACTGGAGAAGTCAGCCTGACTTACCTCTGTTCCAGTTGCTTAGAATGCATGTTTAAGATTTTGTTTACTTTTCTGTATTTTTCCTTTTTCAGCTAGAAATTCCTGTTAGTACGGCGCATGCGTGGGATTGCGTCAGAAGATACTGTATACATTGATGAGGTTTCAGCATCTATGTTGAGATGCAGCTTTGAAGTGTTATATACTCCTGTATCTCCAATTCTCGAGAATAAATCTGTTGGACCACTGCCAGTCTTTCTCTCCTTCCTAATGTGAATGATTTGAACTGGGTACATTAGGATCTAGCATGTTTTTGCAACAATACCACTAGCTGAAGAATACAGTAATACCTTGGATTGCAAGTAACTTGGTCTGAGAACGTTTTGCAAGACAACCAATTTTTTAAAAAATAAATTTTGACTTGATAAACAAGTGATGTCTTGGAATACAAGTTGTGTAGGGATGTAACCGCTCGCCTCGAGTTACAAAAATGTATAAATTTCTGCTGAAGTTTGGGACAGAAGAAGAACAAGTTAAGGATTGTATGATTAAATGGGCAAGGAACTTCGGATATAATATAATGATGGAACAATAGGAACGTATGTGGACTAAAGGTATAAAATTTACATTGTGTTCTGATCTTAGAGAGAATTTTTACAAGATGATGTATCGTTGGTACCTAACTCCTGTGAAATTGGCTAAGATGTATAAAAATGTGTCAAATGTATGTTGGAAATGTCAAAATCATGAAGGAACATTTTACCATGTTTGGTGGACATGTAAAAACGTGAAAACATATTGGGTACAAATACACACATGGATACAAAAGATTTTAAAAGTGAATATTAAATTGAAACCAGAAATGTTTCTACTGGGTATAATGGATTTACAACTTGAGAAAGACTATGGAACATTATTACAATATATGATGACAGCAGCAAGAATCATCTATGCTCAAAAATGGAAAGAAGCAGCAATACCAATTATAGAAGACTGGCTGTTGAAAATGTTGGACTTAGCAGAGATGGCAAAA
Source organism: Shinisaurus crocodilurus (assembly GCA_021292165.1). Classification (NCBI taxonomy): domain Eukaryota; kingdom Metazoa; phylum Chordata; class Lepidosauria; order Squamata; family Shinisauridae; genus Shinisaurus; species Shinisaurus crocodilurus. The sequence continues at coordinate 188,021,798 of CM037880.1, read as the reverse complement.
TTGACTTGTTTAATTAGAGAAATAAATTTATCCTCATTTAAGAAAGACTGGAAACCTCTGGTGGACTTTTTGGGGAGGAGGGAAGGTGACTTAATAATTTTGGGTTTTGATTTTTGAATATTGGTAAAGTGATAGAAATTCTTTCTGTGAAAATAGAAGAAACTTAGATTGGATAAGGATTGGTAATGTTTGTCAGACAATGTGGCGGAAGTCAAATACGATTTGTTTTTGTTTTGGAAAATTTAATTTTTTTTTAAAAAGAATACACCTTGGTCTGAGAACGTTTTGCAAGACAAGCAATTTTTTTAAATATAAATTTTGACTTGATAAACAAGCGACGTCTTGCAATACAAGTGTAGGGATGTAACCGCTCGCCTCGAGTGGGCGTAGCGGGCCAAAATCGGCCCCGCTCACGCCTGCCAGAGACTCGCTTTGATATAAGAGTGTTTTGGATTACAAGCATGGTTCCGGAACGAATTATGCTTGCAATCCAAGGTATTACTGTATAATCAAGTTCCTGATACTGTACCATTAACCTGTGGACTCCAAGCCTGGAAATGGACACCCATTTCCTTAAGCCTGGTTCACCAGAGAAACCAAGCACCTTCTGCTCCACAGTGCCATCCAGAACCACAGGGAATGTGCCAGGCAGGATACCACATTCCTCAGATGTTGGTGGTAGAACCTAGGAGGGATAAACTGGATTGAAGGAGCTATAAGGCCACAATCAACCTCCAGCTTTCATTAGACCAAGTTGCTCACCTGGACCTCTGTGAAGTTCTGCGATTCCAGCCTGCCTTGCTGAGTACCCATCATGTCCTATAGTTTTCTGCTCAAGGGCAGGACTGGATCTTGTTATATGTCCTTTTCAGGATTTAAACTTTTACTATTTCATTTTATTTTACTTTAGTCCAATCCTCCCCACATTGACTCAGAAGTCCTATTATGATGAAAGGGACTTAATCCCTAGTAAGTGTGGTTAGGATTGCAACTTTTATGTACATCACTTTCAGCACCTTCTAGTGGAACTATTGCTCAGAAAAAGAATAAATAAAATAAATAAATATGGGCACAGTCCAGCCAAAGTAAATCCCAATAATTCCAATGAGACAGATTTAAGCACACACTTAGTACTCCAATCAACATAAGATGGGCCTATGCTAACTTTGGTTGATTCATGCATAAGTAAATAATTGCCGATGTGACAAACCAAAATGGTGACTAACCAAAGGGTTCAGTCAGGTGCATTGTTCTCAGCCCATTTTATGCTTGGACTGACACCTGTCTTATGTATCAAAATCTGTTTCTATACTATTCCAGACACTTACAATAATTTTTTAAACCTCATCTTGGGATATTTCTGCAGTGTTGAGACATGGAGATGATTCATGTTACTCTCACATTTTGATATGCAGGGTGGGAAATGAATGTGACACACAGATCTTACCAATGGACAGACTTGTAATAAAGTTGTTCATATACCCCTTCATAAAGCCTTTAAGTAAAACAGCCAACTGGCTCCTTACCTGTGAGTTATCCTTCCAGTATCACTGAGGGAGGCAGACTTGTAATAAAGAGTTAAATCTAGGAATACATTAGCCACTTGGCATCTCCTAGTTGGGAAATTCCAAAGTAGCAAATACCATGCATTTACCTCCTTCCCCCACCCCACCATAAGAAAGATAGGACAATGGACCATCCTTCAGGAAAGAATGCTCCTTCTTCTTGCTCAGAGTTCCAGACTTCCAAGAAATACAGAACAAGAATAACACATAAAAACACTAAGCCAAGGATAATGCAAGAAAACAATACATAGATAAGAACCCAGTTGATTGTTCTCTATGAGTGGAATCTAATTAAGTACTTCTGCTGACTGAATCTCTTCTGTCAGTGAAATGGGGAGAGTGGCAATTCTTCCTCCCCACTGCAGTCCTCTGCACATCCTCAAAATCTGCTCTGGAGGGTTCAGGGATCCTCTGGAACAGATTTGGAAGAAGCATTGCATAGGAGAGGAGGAAGTCCTGTTATGCAAACAGACTTCTGCTTGCATAGTGTTGGGTTCCATCCTATATTATTTCTGATGAAACTCCAACTACTGGGAGATACCAAGGCTGAAGAGCTCCAACTTTGGATGGCTAGATTAAATAATAATTGGAAATGCTCTACTTCTGTCAGAGAGAAATTAGAAACAAAAAATGAATCTAGAACAGTCTGCAGCATCCTGAGACCAAAAGCTGCTTCCAGTGATGTAAGAATACCAGCTTTGTAGTGAATTAATATTTTTGCATATTACACTTACCGTATATCCTGCCTTTCCTCCAAGATGCTCAAGGCAGCATACATGGTCTTCTGCCCCTTTTTATCCTCACAACAACACAGTGAGGTAGTTAGACTGAGAGTTGGTGACCAGCCCAAGCTTAACCAGTGACTTAGTAGAGGCCCAAGTAGCAGCCCTACTCATTTCCTCCTGGGGACACCTAGACTAGGGGTAGGCAACCTGGTGCCCCCAGCCAGTATGTCCAGTGGTCAGGGATTATGGGAGTTGTAGTCCAAAACATCTGCAGGTCAAACCTGTGCCCTAGACCATAATGGCAAAATGCTGATGCTCCTCTTAAAGAATAAGCTGTGCCTGTGACCTGAAGTGAATTTCTAAATGCTTCCAGAATTGCTGCTTCTATACATTTAGAGATAGAGGCTGCAGAAGCTTTCTTACCCTTGTTGACATAACCATTTACAAACAGGGCCAAATCAATCCTAAAAGAAGAAGTTCTAAAGATAAAAAATTCTAAGTACTCTCTGCAAGTGCATAGCAATAATATGCCAGATGCTTTCTAGTAGATATGAATGCCTAGGGCAAAAAGAAGGCAACACATATGCCTAGGAAGAGGTGAGCTAAACTTGTCTTTAGCATTTGCATTAAGTGCATCATTGTTTTGTCATTGTGGAAGACAAATACAACCCTGAATTGACAGGGTTGTACTCAGATACCCTCCTAACACTAGTGATAGCAAGGAGGAAATAAAAAGAAATTGTATTTAATGGTTAAAAGCAAGCTTACGTACTTAGAGCTTTTGAAACTAAATTTAGATTCCAAGAAGGAAACCTGTAATCTACTGGAGGAGAAATGAGATTACGTGCCCTCCCCAAATCTCAGAATATGGAGGTGCACAGAATATGGGGATGCATTAAAATTCTCTGAGCATGGTCACAAGAGATTACACTTGCTAAGGAATGAAAATTGTATTTTCATAATGTTTGGTTTGAGACCAAACCCAGCCCATCACACAAAAAATTCAGTACATGATGGATCTTAGCATTGGTTGGGTAGACACTGGGTAGTTGGCACCAAGATACATAGATTTTTCACACAGTGTCATAAATTCTATTTGTAATCTGCCTATATGCTACTGATGGATTGCCATAACTTTCTTAGAATAGTTTAAGGTAATTTTATTCTCTCTATTCAGATTCAGAAAACATGGTTTGGAATGGCATATTGGAACCTGAATGTTCTGGGAGAAGTAGAGTCAAAGGGCTACGTATGATACTGATAATGTTGGTTGTTGAAACAGAAGCAGGGAAATGTACTACATAATATAAGCAAATTAGAATGTGATAGGCACATTCTTCAGGTCTGCAGATGTTATGTAATTGTCAGGGCAAATCTCAATGGCTATGAATTATGAGTATGCACTGACCACAAAAATTCAGTTTCGACCCAATTCAGCAATTTGGAAAACAGCCCAATTCACCTCACTCTGATTTGGAGGCCGTCCAATTCAACTTGGGGACTGAATATGAATCTTGATTTGGAAATTGGAAGCTTCACGCCTCCCACTGACTATAATTGGAAGTAAAAAAAAACCCCAACTATACCTCTTTTGCTGTTTGACAGAATTGGATGAAATCTGCAGGCATAGTTACTTTTTCTGAAGTGATCAAACCTGCTCTTGCAAGGGTTTCCAAAAAAGGATGTGCTTATCCCCACATTCTTTGTGGGCAGTTGTTATGAAAACTGCATACAACATAGCGGTGTAAGACACCTACACAATTTCGGAAGGATAGGCACAGCAGCTTTTGTGGATGGGAGATTTTTTGAGTAGGGGTGTGATTAGTTTCTCCCTCCCCCCTCCGTGTTTCTTTTGGCAATTTGTATGAAAATTGAGTACGTACATCATAAAGATGCCCCTAGGCAAGAAACCTGCCAAATTTCAGAAATGTAGGTGCAACAGCTAGGTAGTTATGATATATGAAAAACAATTTAAGGGTTTTTGTTTTCTGCTTGATTGACACCAAAGATATAGAGAGTACAATAGGATGGTGGATGTGGAGCATACAGTGGCAGAGGCAGATGGACTTCAACATCCAGCAAGCACCCAATGCTACATCTTCTCAGCAGGTCCCACAGATTTCCCCCACTCCTCCAAACTATTTTAACAGTCCTGCTCCTGGGAGAGAGAACTAGCAAAGACCATTAAACACTAAAACAGTCCTGTGATATATTACTTCAACATCTCCCCCGCAAATCACTGGGATTGGACAGCACTGGCAAACCATCTGCTGTGATTAGAAGCTAGAACTGTCAGTCACAAAACTACACCTCCTCCTCTCCTGTCCCCATCTCCCCAAATTGGTGTCTTCCTTATATGGAGAGCTTTGGGAGAAATGTATAAATGTTTGCAGACACACTGAAGTTCTGTATCCCACCAAATCCAAATGGCTAATGAAATTTTGGGAGGTCTCAGATTTGGTCCACTTCAAAGGAGCCCTGCCTCAATTCAGGCATCTCTCAGATCTTTCCAAATCAAACTGATTCAGCTGGGGATTCAGCCAAATCCAAAGCATGATAAGAGCCCCCATGTGAAAACTCCTGAAAGTTACAGTTTTAAAAAATGGCTTAAGACTTAAGGTGAGTCATGCTCCTCCATCCTTTTGGGGAACTAAAATAAACACCAGTACCCTGCTGAATGTCTTGTTCCATTTTGATTTTTCCTATCTTGAGAATACTTTTGGGAAGTGAATCCATGATAGCACTGTTGGCCTGAAAATCTATTAGGAGAAAGGAAGTCTTTGTAGGAGCAGAGGAAAGAGATTTCTTCTTTTTCTCAACCAGTTCAGTCAAATGTTTATCAAGGGGCCTTGAAGGGGACAAGAACCCCAGGGTTTGAACCAAAAGAGTCTTCTAGTCAATACCCAATAATATTATTATTGTATCATCATCATCATCATCATCATCATCATCATCATCATCATCATCAATATACAGCTCTTTATTTGAAACAAATCCCAAAGCGGTTTACAAAAGAATAAAAACAAACAAACAACAAAACAAGCAAACAAAACAGACCACATACACAATAGTACCATCAGGGTGGTACATAAATAGCTCATGGTTGGGGGAAAGCCAAAACAAACAGACAAGTTTTCAGTAAACACCTAACACACACCAGTGATATAATATGAATAAGATTATTCATCACCAGTAAGTTTAACAAAATCCAAGCCCATATCGGCCATTTAGCAACAGCCCAAGAAACGTTAGCCATAACTGCACTGATGTGCTTGTCTCCCTGATCCTGGATTGTGAGATTAAATAGCCAGAATAGAAAATAGGACTCAGTAACTGAGGCTTCCAGACATATGGCTGAGGTATCACTTTCAAGGCACTTTCCAATGTGATTTTTATGTTGGTCCTCCCAACGGCGAGAAGTGCAGTATCCTTAGTTCCGGGCAGAAGGTAGATCAGGATCAACGGGTAGATTTGCAATTGATCTGCAAGGATTTACTATACCCAACTGTTTAACAAAAGTAGCAACCAGGGCCGGCGCTACCGCTAGGCAAACTAGGCGGTTGCCTAGGGTGCGCAGCTGAAGAGGGCGCAGAAACGCTGCGCTCCTCTTCGCTGCCGCTGCGCCTCCCCCCCAGGCCTCCGCCTCCCCGCCCGCCGCCGCCGCGCCTCCCCCCTCCCTCCCCCACCACCGCCACGCCTCCCCACCAGCCCACTCACCCACCCACCGCTGCGCCTCCCCGCCCGCTGCTGCTGCTGCTGCTGCCGCGCCTCCCCACCTGTTGCCGCGCCTCCCCCCGCCCGCCGCCGCCACCACCACCCCGACCCCCCCGCCACCTACCTTCTCCGCGTCGCGTCGCTTCCGGAGCCCCGCCCGCGTTGTTTTGGCGGGAGGAACCAGGGCAACAGGGCTTAAACAGCCCTGTTGCCCTGGTTTCCCCGGCAAAAAACAGAGCGCGGGGGCCCCGTCGTCGCGTCACTTTCTCGGAGGAGGAGGCAGCCAGGGCGGGGGGAAGGTAGGTTGGTGGTGGCGGTGCGGGGAGGGTTTTGCAGAGCAGGGCTGCTTTGCTCCGGAGCGCACGAGAGGGGGGCGCTAAATATCATTTCGCCTAGGGCGCCAAACTGCCCTGCACTGGTCCTGGTAGCAACTAAGAGCGCAATCCTATGGCCGCTAGACAGAGTTTATACAGCCATAGGATAATTCGGAGTCCCAGCTCCATCCTCAGAAACTTGCTCTGAGGTTGGACCTGGCACTCCAAACTCGGAGTGCCCTCGTCCCGCCCTCAGAGCCAGTGTGGAAAGAACTATGTCAGCTACAGCTCTTGTGACCTCGGAGATGGGCTTTTGGGGAGGAAAGGGGAGGAGACAGGCTCAAATAGCATACACAGTATCCTGGTGGTGCCTCAGCCTCCTCCCCTCGTGCTCTGAGGTGCCACACTTAGACAGCTGAAATCAGCTGTCTAAGTGTTTTGCATGACGGGAAGAACTACAGAGGTGACCTTTGCCTCTGTGCTCTTCCTGCCATGCATAGGACACCCACAATCCCCTGAGTTTGGAGGGTTACTGGCAGCCTCATTGGACTGCACTGTAAGTGACTTTGACCAACTAAATTATGCTGCTGAAATGAAGAAAGCTTGGGTCTCGGGTAACCAGGAGGGAGCTTTTGTGTGGAAGTACTGTGAGTTCAGTTCAGTTCTGGCACTCAAAACAAATTCCTAGGCTCACAATGTGCTCAGAGGCATCCTGTCTCTAATGTATGTCTTTTGCATTTGGCTCTGGCTGGTGGATCTTGGGGTTCTGCAGACAAGCCTGAAGTCTTCCCACCCCTGCCTTAGTTAACTCTGTAGCCACAGCATTCCACCTTGAAGGAAGCCAACATGATTGTCCTGTTACTAGAGAAAAGGGTAGGGCATTAACCCTAAGGGATTGATCTGGCTCCTCACACACACTTTTGAAAATCTGTTCAAAAGCTGCATCCAGAGGAAATGTTTGCTCACACTTGCATGTGCTGGGCATGTACACATGGCTGGGAGTTGAAGCAGAAGAAGGAACCTGTTCTGGAACAGAGGATGTTAGGTCAGGTATCTTTAAAACATTTAGACTAGCGTAGATTAGAATAGGGGAATGACAAGCTATGGATCCTGTACAACTAGGTGACCTCAGCCATTAGAGAAGAAGGCTACTGTCTTCTTTTAGGGACATGAAGGGTGGCCATGTGTCCTATTTTACAGAAGACAGATCTCCATTTGAAGGTGTCCACTATTTGAAAGGCTCTCCAGTCCAACTCTGGTTTAAAGATAAAGAAAACAAGAGACAGTAGGGGTCTTGATTTTGCTTGATCAACAATTACCACCCGGACAACAGACTGAGCAGACAACAGAGGTCACCTGGTCACTGTCTTCCCGGCTATCGTGAGATGTATGGTATTTCAATTTAAATCAGTGCTTTTTTTCTGGAGAAAAAGGTACCGGAACTCTTGGATTACATTTCCTTTGGAGTAGATGGCGATTAAATTGTAATGCAATTAATAGAAGAAAAGGTGCTGGAACTCAGTTCCGGTGAGTTCCACCAGAAAAAAAGCCCTGATTTAAATTATGGTAATGATTACTCTTTCCCCTTATGGAGCAGGATTACTAATCATCTGAAAGGGAGAAGATATCCTCTTTTGTGGGTGAACTATTCAAAGTAATCTATACTGGAGACTGTGGAAGTGTATGGTAGACATGTTGTCAGCCTCACAAGGTGTGAAGAATTAGGCTTCAGACCTCATCTCTAGCTGAGTCTGCAGATGAGAGGTTTGCCATGCTCTTTGCTCCTGCATATCTACTTCCCTTTGTAAAATGTCTGTTGATAAGCATCATTATTCACAAGTAAACAGGACTCTAGATCTCCCAAGATTCTCTCACTTTGCCCTGCCCCCGGGGTTCAAGTTCAGGCATGATAGTGGGAAGTGAGAGAGAGATGATTCTGAGAGCAGCAAAGAAAATGGGGTGGGGTGCTCCTAGATCAAGCTAGATGCAATGGTGAGAAAGCAGAAAATAAAATAACAATGGTGGGTATGACAACAACAACAAATATGAGACGATTTAAGGCTCTGACTAAACTGTTGCTGATATTTGGAGTCAGCACCAACTAGGAGGGGTGGTTCCAGTCCTTTGGTCTGTCAGATTAACAGACAGACGTCCAACGGTTTTGGACAACAACGGCTCTAATGGTGCTCCATTTAAAGTGGGATCAGGTGTTAAACAGGGATGTGTTATCGCCCCAACATTATTTGCTATTTTCATTGCCATGATTTTACATCTTGTCGAGGGGAAACGATCTAACTGGAGGCTGGCCTTTCACAAAGGTTCCATGGACTTTGAAGAAGCCCGAGTGCAAGGTGAAAGGGAGAAACGTGCTAAGCGAAAAGCACGTCAAACGAACCCTTTACAGGACCATCTTCCATCTGGTAACCTGTGTCCTCACTGTGGGAAGCTGTGTGGATCTAGAATTGGCCTCCACAGTCACTTACGGACCCATCGCTAGAGTCTACACAATTTTTTAGAATTTCCTCCTTTAATCATTTTCTTTTTGTAATTTTATCCTGGAAGACAATCCTGCTCGGTCACGAGTGATCGCCTACTATACTATGTATGTATTAGAACATTTTCCAGTAATGTTTGTACTTTTGTATGACTAAATTTGTGTACAATTCTGAAACATAAAAGAATGATCAACAAGTCTGCAGAATCCATACAACTCGGAAGATGCTGTTCTTCTGCGGAATCCATGAGTCGGATTCATAGAAATCTGAAAGCATTTGCATTAGTTTTGGATTTCTCCAACATCCTTACTAACGACAATTTAGTTAAGCTATGAGCTCTCTGTCTCTCTGTATACACGCACACACGCACGCACGCACGCACCCACACACACACATGCACTTGCTCATTCAGCAAAGAAACTCTAGGGCTGCAATCCTATGCACACTTACTTGGAAATAAGCCCCACTGAACTCAATGGGATTTACTTCCCAGGAAAAACTGCTGTTAACACATCTTCATGAAATCTAAGGAAATGCGCTGTTCACTTATGCCACATGGTGGCACCAAAGGATTTTGTTGAGCATGATCTTCATTCACCCGCTTTCAAATATTTACTGGTCAACCGTATGTTTTCCTCTAGAATATAAAAGCATGATTATGGCTAAACACACTGCATTTCCTTTCTGCAACAGGACACAAATGGTAGGGTTCACATATCAACTTCTTTCAAAACATATTCATACAGAATGATCCAGATAATATTGCTAAAAACAGAGAAAATCCACATTCAAATTTAACATGGTTTTACTGCAGAAATAATAGTAATATTATTACTATTCCAGCGCTCTAGAATTCCCTCCCCAGGGAGGCTAGGGTGGCCCCCTCCCTGGTAAACTTCCGGAGGCAGGCCAAGATCTTCCTGTTCCTGCAGGCATTTGGAACTAGCCTGTGATGCAACGGAATGCTGTATTTTATATTATGTTTTATATATATATATATATATAATTTTTAATATTATTGATGGTTTAATTCTATATTTAACTTTTACATTTTTCTATCTCTGTTTTAATTGTATGAATTTTAAAGGTTGTGAGCCGCTTTGGGTCCTAGTGTTGGGAAAAAGGTGGGATACAGATGATGATGATGATGATGATGATGATGATGATGATCATCATCATCATCATCATCATCATCATCATCATCATCATCATCATAAATTTATTTCTTACCCGCCTCTCCGTCTGGATCGAGGCGGGGAACAACAAAAATATAAAATACATAAGCTAATCAAAACACAACACATACTATTAAAACATCTTAAAACAACTTAAAAACATCTTAAAACATCTTAAAAACATCCTAAAATTCCGCCGGATAGGCCTGCCGGAAGAGAACAGTATTTATGGCTTTTTAAAATTCCAAGAAGATACTGCTAAGTTGACGAATCTCCTCTGGCAGGCCATTCCATAATCTGGGAGCAGCAGAAGAAAAGGTCCTCTGGGTAATACCTGTCAGCCTAGTTTTGGCTGACTGAAGTAAATTCTTCCCAGAGGACCTGAGTGTGCGGGGCGGATTGTACGGGAGAAAGCAATCCCGTAGGTAGCCTGGACCCAAACCATGTAGGGCTTTAAAGGTAATAACCAACACTTTATACTTCGCCCGGAAACTGATTGGCAGTCAGTGGAGTGCTTTTAAAACTGGTGTGATGTGGGCACCCCTAGGTGTACCAGTAACGAATCTGGCTGCCATATTTTGCACTAGTTGGAAGTTTCCGGACTAGGTATAAAGGTAGCCCTATGTACAGCACATTGCAGAAGTCGAGCCTCGAAGTTACCAGCGCGTGCACTACCGTCTTTAGGTCCTCCAACTCTAGGAAGGGGCGCAGGTGGCATATCAGCCGAAGCTGATAATAGGCACTCCTAGCTGTCGCATCTATCTGGGATGTCATTTGGAGCGACGGATCCAGAAGCACCCCCAAGCTGTGAACACAGTCTTTCAGGGGGAGTGTAACCCCATCCAGAACTGGTTGACATACCTCCAAACCCAGGTTGTGGCCTTTGACAGCAAGAACCTCCGTCCGTCTTGTCTGGATTCAGTTTCAGTTTATTTTTTCTCATCCAGCCCATTACTGCCTCCAGGCATTCATTCAGAGGAGACACACACGTGCCAGAAAAGTAAATTGCCACTGAAGGAGGGTGTCTGCAGGTGGACTTTGCTCCCCCGTGTGAAGGTGGAGGTCCACAATATCTCATGGCCCCCGGGATGCCCTCCACACATCATCATTCTGATGATGATGATGGTGATGATGATAATACAAATGTTTATACTCATCTGTCCTTATTGCACTGTCTTTGAAAAATTAAGTACTATCTTAAGATATCTCTCTCTCTTTCTCAATGGGCAGCTTGCAGTATCAATAAAATATTAAAATACAATAATCAACCATAAAACAGCACATTTAAACAGAATTTAGAAGATTAAAGATGCAGTCCTATGTATGGTTCCTGGGAGGGCATCCCGGGGGCCAAGGGATATTGTGGACCTCCACCTTCACACGGGGGAGCAAAGTCCACCTGCAGACACCCTCCTTCAGTGGCAATTTACTTTTCTGGCACGGCAGCCACTCTGCTGGCAGTAAGGGCAAAAAGAGAGAATTGCAGAGGTGTTAGGGGAAGATTGGAGGAGTCCACTGGATCCAAAGCCCCCTCCTTCCCAGGACAGCCACCCAGAACAGAGTAAAAACTATGCTAACCCTAGAGTTGGCATTGTTATTTCCCCTCCCATTGAAACCACTGGAAGGGTTAATAAACAAAAGAAAAACCAGCTCAAACAAAAAGGGGGGAGGGGGGAAAACACCCCCCCCACACACACACCTTTTATCTTGGGCAGCAGGAACGTGGCAGGGCTTAGAAGTGGTGGCTCTTCTGCCACAGATTCTTCCTCTGCTGCCCCCATAGGATTGCTCCACCCAAGATTTAAGAGATCTTAAAAGGTCTTTCAAAACCTCGGAAAGTAGAAAGGTCTTTGCCTGGCAAAAGAAATGACCACAAATTAGGTTCCAGGAAAGTCTTTCTTGGGACAACTTTCCACAGTTCAGTGCCAACACTGAAAAGGCCCTCTCCTTAGTAGCTACCCACTACACCACACTTGGTGGGGGCACCTTGAGAAACCTCTGAAGACCTCAAGGTCTGGGTAGGTGCATATGTGAAGAGGTAATGCTTCAGTAAAGTTTCCTGTTCATGTTCAAATTGCAGAAGATACAAAAATATATTTATTCTTAAAGCAAAGCTGATATGAATGGGATCTAGTGGCTAAAGTGAAGATCTGGGAACGTTTTTTTCCTGTGCTGGCTGCAAAGGAGGCAGGGTGGGGGTTGGCGTTTGAAGCCCCATCTCCGAGCTCACAGGACCTCGGAGCTGGGACTCCAAATGATCCTATCCCCCCCCCCCCCGGCAAGGTGGCAGGGCCATGGGATTGTGCCCTAAGCTATTATAAAAGAGAAAAAGATGGAAGATCATCAAATAATTTATAGAACTTTGGATTTGTTTGCAAATGGTCTAAATTTAAATGGTTTAAATGACACGCAGCTCTACCTCTCCTCCAAGTCCTCACCGAGGTTGGCCGTTGAGACCCTGTCCAAGTGCCTGGAGGCAGTGGGTGGCTGGATGGGAAGGAACATACTGAGGCTGAACCCCGACAAGACCGAGGTACTTCTGGTGGGAGACAAGGGGAGGTTAGGGGATGTTGACCTGGTGCTGAATGAGGTACATCTACCCCTGAAGGACCAGGTCCACAGCTTGGGAGTCATTCTAGACTCCCAGCTGTCCATGGAGGCCCAAGTGTCAGCTGTGAGCTGGGCAGTGCTGTATCAACTCCATCTGATATGACAGCTGTGCCCCTACCTTCCTAATCATCTGCTCCCATCAGTGGTTCATGCCTTGGTCTCCTCTCGCCTAGACTATTGTAATGCGCAATACGTGGGCTTACCCTGGAAGATGGTCTGGAAGCTACAGCTGGTACAGAACGCGGCAGCTCACCTGGTTAAAGGCAGCTGCCAGCGTGATCACATCACTCCAGTGCTTAAGGAGTTGCACTGGCTACCAGTTGCTTGCCAGGCCGAATTCAAGGTGTTGGTTTTGACCTTTAAAACCCTACATGGCTTCGGTCCAGTTTATCTCAAGGAGCGCCTCTAGAAACATCAAGTAGGCAGCTCAACAAGATCTGCCACGGACGGCCTTCTCCTTGTCCCATCAGCCAGAGCAGCCAGGCTGGTTGGGACTAGGAAGAGGGCCTTCTCTGTGGCAGCCCCCAAGTTATGGAACTCCCTCCCTAGTGACCTTCGCCATGCCCCCTCCATGATGAGCTTCCGCCGCGCATTAAAAACATGGTATTTCAGGTGGGAATATGGGGTGGGATATGGTTTAAATATTTTTTTAGACTGTTTTAATTATGTATGTCTGTTTTATTGTTGAAATGTACATCGCCCAGGGTGGCCAGGTGACTGGCCAGATGGGCGATTTAAAAATTTAATAAATAAATAAATAAAAAATTAATTTCCAGGATAACGTGGAACCTTATGTATTGTTTTCTTCGTTAAAAACAAACAAACACAAGGATAGCCACACTGGTCCAGGGGGAAAAAAAAACAAAATCCAGGGTGGGGTGGGGAAACCTAAAATCCACAGACGGGAAATAGGACCAACCAAATTGCTACAAAAGACAGTGCAAGCTTTCGAGTTCTCCAGAACTCTTCATCAGGTTAAGTAGTACAAGAGGCAGGGGATGGTGGGGAGGGGGGGAATAAAAGTTCAAAAATTAGGCAAAATCTTGTTGCCATGGAGTCTGCACTATAAACTCAGGTACAAAATGGCAATAAAATGGTGACTGCAGACTAAATGAGTCACTGCTAGGTGTTGTAGTTATCAGAAAACACCTAGCATTCTGAGACAAAGAAGCAATGATTAACCTAATAAAGGTTGCCTAACTGTGGATTTTTTCCCTCCTGGATTTTGGATGTTATGTTATAGATTTATATCTTTGTGAATTCTGCATATTTAGAATAATATTTATAAAGATTGAAACAATCAAATAACTAAACCATTCATGGCAACCCCAGCGGTTACCTTGGGTGTCCCCAATAAATGAAGCAAGCGATAGAATTTCTAATTGTTCTGAAAACTGATTATTGAATATTTAGTAATTGATTGATTGTTAGCTGCCTTGAAGTCCTTTAAGGAAAGACAGAGTAACAGAATGTTTTAAATGCATATTTAGGGATTTCTGAAATTTCAGAGTTCAAGGATAGCACGACTATTTCCTTGAATCTTTTTTTGTGACAGGAAAAAGATTACTTTCCTATTAGAAGAAGTGAAGAGACAGAGAGACACTAAAAGTTAAGTCTTTAATTTAGGCCATGTGGCTTTAGAAATACTCAGGTCAAATGGTGTCATAAACCACAGTGGGGAACATACAAGGCACCATCTCACAAAGAATTATCATGAGAAATCGGCAAAGATTTGCAAGGTAGTAATTAAATTTCAACCACAGCATGACCTTCAGATCATTAAACTCTGTATAGCTATCAAGGCTGTTAAAAGGTTTTGCAGGTGGAGGGTAAGGAGGGACATCATCTGCAGGGACCAACCATGCTCCAAAAGTAAGAAGGAAAAGATAGGAGAAAGAAGAAATAAAACCTGTCTTTAAAAAATAAATGTGGTCATGGTTTCAAGAAAGAAGCTGTCTCCTCAGGACTGAATGACCCTCATCTCTAAAGCCTACTGAACATTACTGCTGAATCAATACTAAAGCGGTTTGCTTGATGAGAAAGAGAAGATTTACTTGCTCTGGGAATCACAGAGCAATGCATTTCCATGAAGAAAGTGCCTTTCTGTCCCATGTTAACAGAGTTCATTGAATATCCTGAGAACTTCCAGTCTAAAATCCCAGTTCTTAAGATCTGCATAACTATGATGACACATGTAGTGACTTGTGTAAGGAAAAGCCCATCTAGCTGCTTTTCAAATTGCAATTCTATTATAAAGGCTCACTAAAAGTGAATATTGCTTAGGACTGCATTGAAGTACTAGGCTCTGGATGTCTAGATTTTTATTTTAAATAGTAGTTAGTGATGTACAAGCTCCTGCCCAGTGGCCCCCAAACTGCTTGAGCTGTGTTCATATTGAGTGTTCACAAAACCTAGAGGAATTTTTTGAGAATTCAACAGGAATGCTTGAAAAGTCCACATGGGTAAAGTGCTTCTCCCCACACCTGCCAGTTCACACCTTGCCTTCCAAAAGCCAAAAGCAAGCAAAGCAAAGCAAAGCAAAGCAAAGCGCCTAATTGTAGCCAGCATGAAGGGATCTGGACCAGCTTCAAAATGTAGTGTGACTTATTCCCTGGTAAATTTTGAATTGAACGGGGGGGGGGGGAGTTTGCATTTCAATTTCCTCCCATTCAAAGTCTCACATCACCTGTAGCTGTGCTGTCCCAGGCCAGCCTTTTTTCTGCCTATTCATGTGCTACACACTGGCTTTCTGCATTGCCACTTCACTGCTTCTGCTGGTGGCTGCAGCTGCTGCAATAACATTATGCAGAGTTTTGGGCTTGGTCAACAATGACCTGAATCATCTCAAATCAACACTGCAATGCAGTGGCCATAGCATCCTATCATCCTTATAATTGCTAACACAAACGCTCATTGGATCAGGCTATATGTAGCACATACAGTGTATTTTTTTATAGAGTTAAAAGGGTGCTGAACATTATCTGACCAAATATGTTGAATCCTGACCACAGCCAAATGGTCAGAACTCCAACAGCTTGTCACACAATGTAGACGAGCTGAAAGATTTGGATTTCAGCCAGGTTAATTGAACAGGACTCAATTGGCTTCAATCCCAGATTCTCTTTCATAAATATGCTTTGTATTGATCTGTAATCCATATTTCCTGCCAGTTTTTGGGCAATGCGATACGTGTAATATGAACAGCACGTATAAGTCTTAATAAGACAGAACACATATAATTTATAGCAGCAAGATAACTGGACATAATTCTGTTCAGGTCTGTAAGCCTAGAGCTGAAATTCATATAACAGTTTGTCTTGTCCCGCCATGCTCCTACCATAAGTGCCCTTCTTGTTCATCAGGCGATCACTCGTGACCGAGTAAGATTGTCTTCCAGGATAAAAGGAGGAAATTCTAAAGAAGATTGTGTAGACTCTAGCGATGGGTCCGTAAGTGACTGTGGAGGCCAATTCTAGATCCACACAGCTTCCCACAGTGAGGACACAGGTTACCAGATAGAAGATGGTCCTGTAAAGGATTCATTTGACGTGCTTTTCGCTTAGCACGTTTCTCCCTTTCACCTTGCACTCGGGCTTCTTCAAAGTCCATGGAACCTTTGTGAAAGGCCAACCTCCATTTAGATCGTTCATGGGCCAGAGCTTCCCAGTTTTCGATGTTTATATTGCATTTTTTTAGATTAGCCTTATGAACATCTTTAAACCTCTTATATTGACCACCGATATTCCGCTTTCCATCCTTGAGTTGGGAGTAAAGTAACTGCTTTGGGAGACGGCAGTCAGGCATTCGAACAACATGACCGGTCCACTGAAGTTGGCGTTGAAGGATCATTTTTTCAATGCTAGTAGTCTTTGCTTCTTCCAGTACACTGACATTTGTTCGCCTATCTTCCCAAGTAATTTGCAGGATTTTCCGGAGGCAACGTTGATGAAACCTTTCAAGGAGGTGGAAGTGACGTTTATAGATAGTCCATGTTTCGCAGGCATACAATAAAGTTGGTAATACAATGGCTTCATAAACCAGTGTTTTGGTCTTCTTACAAATATCCCGATCCTCGAACACTCTATGTTTCATTCGAGAAAATGAGGCACTTGCGGAGCTCAGACGATGCTGGATTTCACTGTCGATGTTAGCTGTAACAGAAAGATAGCTGCCAAGATAGAGAAAATGATCGACATTTTCCAGTATTGTCCCGCCAAGCTGGATAGATGGCATCACCAAAGGATTGGCTTGCACTTGCTGATGAAGCACTTTGGTTTTTTTGATGTTAAGTGAGAGACCAAGTTTTTCGTATGCTTCTGCAAAAGCATTTAGGATAGTTTGGAGATCATCCTCTGAATGTGTGGAGACCACATTATCATCAGCATACTGAAGTTCCACAACGGAGGTTGTAATTACCTTACTTTTTGCTTTCAGCCTGCTGAGATTAAAAAGCTTTCCATCTGTTCGATATATAATTCCCACACCGGTGGGAAGTTTCCCCTTGACAAGATGTAAAACCATGGCGATGAAAATGGCAAATAATGTTGGGGCGATAACACATCCCTGTTTAACACCTGATCCCACTTTAAATGTAGCACCATGAGAGCCGTTGTTGTCCAAAACCGTTGCCGTCATGTTGTCATGGAGAAGTCGCAAGATATTCACAAATTTATTGGGGCATCCAATTTTCATAAGGATAGTCCAGAGAGCTGTACGGTCTACAGTATCAAAGGCCTTAGCCAAATCAATAAATGCCATATAAAGGGGTTGATTTTGCTCCCGGCATTTTTCTTGGAGCTGACGTGCAGTAAAAATCATGTCTACTGTGGTGAGTGGGCTTGCGTGTTCCGATGAATCCTGTGAGCAATGCCGTCGGGAGCTATGTACTCCCTTCTTGTTATAGTTAGTATCAAATGAAAGCTTGTGCCAACTCTTGAAAAGTTATTGTGTCTACAGTTTGTTTGTGTGGTATTTTCTATTGAAGTCAGCAGACCAGACAAGGAGATTAAATTGGAACAAGTCCAAATGAATGACTTATCACAAGCCACTTCCTTAATATTCTACAGAGCATAAGTTTTAGCAATTCATGTACCTTACGGTTGCTATTTATGGGGGTTCAGAGGATGGTGGGAAATGTATATATTATATTTTCATCTCCCTACCCTCCCTCCCATACTGATTTCAATGGGAATTAACTTTCTGGATTGTGTTTTAATATTCTTAACATAAAAAGACACATTGATTATGTTATGGGCAATGATCCTCACTTTAAAGTGAACTGGTCTACAAGCCTTGAGAATGTTCTTACACTTACATGACAACCAAGAAATGCTACAGATATTTAATGATTACTTAGTCACAATTCTTGAGGACACACAACCCCAGCTATAGGCAAGGTTAATTAACTATCAGTATATTAAGTAATGATGATAAACACACAGAATACAGGAGGACTCATAGCTCGATGGTAGATCACCTAATTTCTGAGATCCTAGGTTCAATCTGCAATATCTAGCTGGGCCGGCTCACATTAGGCAGAGTACCTCCCTGTACCTCTAATGTAGCTCTTCGCCTTGAGGTTGGCTTAGTTTCCATACGAGCGCCTGCTAAAGTCCTCATGATTAATTACTGGCTAAAGCTTATTTTCTCCCCAGAAGGCTTGGCTCCGCTGACCCTATTGGATCCTTTCCAAACAGAATGGAAACACTTTCTCTCAAACAAAATATTGCGAATTAGCTTCTCCCCCAATATTCTTATAGAGATGGGTTATGCTAATGCTAAAGCAGCAGTTAAACAAAGGATTTGGGACATAGAACTCCAGGATCATGTAGCCACGATGGGTAAACATAGTGTTGTCATGAATAATGCTTTTATTCTCCCCTCGTATCTGACTAGTTCAATGTCAGTAAAGACCATAAGAGCTTTTACTCTAGCCAGATTTAATGTTCTGCCCTCAAAGCTTTTGGAGGGAGATTCCAATGCATGGCTTTCTCGGATTGCTTGTGCCCCTGCAACAGTGGCCAAGTTGAAACTGTGGGGCATATTCTACTATACCAGTGATGACGAACCTTTTTGAGCCCGAGTGCCCAAACTGCAACACAAAACGAACTTATTTATTTCAAAATGCCAACACTGTAATTAAACCTGAATACCGAGGTTTTAGTTTTAGAAAAACAACTCATACAGTTGTCTGAACTAATTAACATCTTTTGTCTTTAAAGAAAAACACAATAACAGAACTTTCAATGATACAAACAGTTTTTTGTTGGAAAAAAAAATCAACTCAAAAAATTATTATAGGACTACATTGCACACATAGCCTGAAGGGAATTTATACAAACTTTTTAAATAATTAGGCCCATGTATTTTTGGATAAGGGATTCTCAACTTGTAATATGATTATATGCCAGACTGAAATTGTATGGGGCAAGCTTTACTCCGGGTCCTTTCCCTGCTTCTACAGGTGTCGGATTAGTAAAAGTAAGAGTCAACCTGTACTAGGATGAGCAAGATAAACAAGAAAACTAAACGTGCTTAACACATTTTAAACACTTTATGTCTTGGACTGCAAACACTGCATTAGGTAAAAGTTTGCATTGGGCATGCTTTTACACAATTAATGTGATTTTTACTATTGCATGCATGCTGATAATTTGTCAAACCTTGGCTCGTACTCCGTTAGTTTGAGAGCAACACATGCAGCACTCAGGTCAACTGTTAGGGCTTTACATCCATGCCATGCTCTGTGCATCATTCTTTAAAATCTTTTAAATGTGATAACAATGTAGAAAAGAATTCTGTAACAGGAATTCTAGAACAAAATCATTCTGTTCCACACTGTGAGAAAGAACAAGATCATTAGTGTTTTTGGTAATTAGGATCTATACTTGATAATCCTGAATTTAACATGTAATTTAGGCTGTAATCCTATACATGTCTACTTTGAAGTAAATTCTATTGAGTTCAGGAAACGATCCTCCACCACTGTAAATAAATGATGAAAGAGTCGGCTTTGAGGTAGGCAGCGCTGGAGGAAGAGGAGTGTGCACGAGCGCGGGGATTTAAAGGAGCAGCCCAGCCACTCCTTTGCAGGCAGGCAGGGCTGAGAGCGAGCGCGCGCGCACTTGAGAGAGAGGTGGAGAAGAGCCAACCTAGCATTTAAAGCAGCAGCTGTCCGCCTCGCCTCTCCCCGCTTGCTCTCCCGCCCCTCCCCTCAGGGAATCTTCATTTAAAGCGGCAGCTGCCCTCCTCGCCTCACCTCTCTCCGCTTGCTCTCCTGCCCCTCCCCTCGGAAATCCTCACTGCGATCCCTGCCTGATCTCACTCCTCTCGCGTGCCTACAGATTGGTCCCTGCGTGCCAGCTGTGGCACGCGTGCCATAGGTTCGCCTTCACTGTACTATACTGCCCCTTTTATCGAGATTTGCGTAGGGATCTCGTGTTCCCAATCATTTATACATTTCCTGGGAGACCTGATGAATTTTATATCAAGTTACTTCTTTCTGATAAGAATCCTCATATCACAAGTCTTGTGGCTAGATATTGTACAGCAGCGGTGGCTTGCCGCAGCCACATGACTTTGTAGCTGTAATTGTTTTTGGCTGCCTGTGTGGCAGATATTGGGTGCAGCCTCTCTCCAGGAATTTGGAGGTGGTTTACTGATGGTTGTACATATTTTTGTATATGGGAGGAATTGCTTATGATGTTAAGGATTTTGGCTGAATCCTACAAGTCTGCTTTTAACTTTTTTGATTCAGAAGTGCCAATGGCTAAAGGACGGTTATAAATTTGATGTAACAGGTTTCTTATCTGTATTTTGCTCTTTGGTTTTTTAGTATATGGGTATTATATTTATAAGCAAATAATGTTATATTTGCTGGTCTTTGACCATAATAAAGTTACTTACTTACTAGAGTGAGGTGGCTGCCTCAGGCAGGAGATTTGGGGTGTCATGCAAGGGCAACAAATTGTTAGTTATTCAATTTTCTGTCACTGTATTTTTCTAGGGTTGGGGAGAAGTGCTTGTGGGATTTTTGGGTGAGAGGGCCCATGGCTTAGTGGTAGAGCACATGCTTTGCATGCAGAAGGTCCCAGGTTTAATCCCTGGTATCACCAGGTAGGGCTGGAAAAACTCCTGCCTAAAACCATGGAGAGCCGCTGCCAGTCAGTGTTGACAATGCTGGGCTAGATGGACCCATGATTTGACTCAGTATAGGGCAGCTTCCTATGTTCCTGTGCCTCATGTGCCAAATATATGGATGGCTATACCTGGATGGCTTTGGGTACCATGTACTTTGACTTGGATGGGTGAGGAGGCAACATTTGCTGCTCCAACTCAAGCAGCAAAATGTCTTGGTCTAGCTCTGATCTCTGGAGTGTCTAGCTTTAAAAAAATATCTCAAGTCCGGGGTAGTAGACCTCTGCCTTGGAAAACTGCGGCCAGTCAAAGTGGACAGTACTGGGTTAGATTGAACAATGTTCTCAGGGCCAAACTAAATATGGTACCATTCATGTATTTAACAATAGATTTCATAGATCATAGAGTTGGAAGGAGCCTACAAGGCTATCGAGTCCAACCCCCTGCTCAATGCTGTTCTTTTTATGTGAAAATACCAGGAATGGAGGGCCCAACCCAGAACAGAACCTTGTTGGTGGGAAGGGGCTTTGTTCCTTTGCATCCTGTCATGATCCTGAACTGGATGGGGAGCACATATGCTATTTGCACTGGAATCAAAGCATCCAATGGTGTAAATGGGAGGTTTCCTTCCAGTACAAATATTAAGGGTGGGGGATGATCCAAATCAAGACTTCAGTGGGGGGCACTGTCCTAGCCATGGTGCAACCCTATCTGAGGGAGGGGTCTTCCTACTCCATTTCCCTGATAGGGAGCTGCCCCACAGCAGGGCAGAGGGAACAGACTACTGTTCCTTGGACTACTCCCTGGACTCAGCATTGCACAGGTGGGAATAACCCTTAGTTTAATACAGCAAAGCCTTGAAGCTTTTTAGAGTTGGCTATATTGCACTTTCCTCATCTGAATGAAGCAAAGCTGGCACCCCTAACCACAGCTCCTGCCATAGTGTACACCTGTAGCTCCCTGAGGGAGGGGGTCTGGCTCCTCCATTTCCATGGGGGGGCAGCTGGCCCCAAGCAGGGGGTAGTGGGTAGGCATATAACTCTGCCTCTCGGCCTACTGGCGTCAAATTGTATCAACTGCAAAGCTAACTGTTGGTTAGGGATGTCTGCCACTTGTTGACTCTCAGTGGTACTGCAGGCATCAAACACATGAACACATGCACACTTAGTATGTATGCACGCCTAGTTTCAGTTGTCTAGGTTCCACTGTCTTGGAGCGATGGTGCTGACAGACAGACAGACATCCTCCTTTATTATTTCAGATGGCAGATTTCTTGCCGCTCTGTATTTGAAAAATGGCTGTTGGGGGGGGGCGTTTGGTGATAAGAGCACTGAACAATGGTTCATAGTTCAGTGGCAAAGCACGTGCTTTGCATGTAGAAGTTCCCAGGTTCAATCCCTAGGTTCCCTGGTTAAAGGATTGGAAGTAGCAGAACTGGGAAAGGCATCTGCCTCTGCGGGGTGGTTTTTTTTTTTTTTTTTAGGAACAGACTATAGCTCAGTGACAGAGCACATATTTTGCATGCAGAAGGTCTGGCGTCCAATCCCTGGCATCTCCAATTAGAAGGATCAGGTAGCAGGTAATGTGAAAAACCGCTGCCTGAAAGCCACTGCTGGTCAGAGTAAGCAGTGCTGGGGTAGGTGGACAAATAATCTGAGCTGGTATAAGACAGGTTCCTATTTTTAAATGCTTTAAATCTGGCATCTGGTTACTTTCAGTGAAAATAAACTTGTTTTTGACCTTTCCCAAAGTTACCTGAGTGAGCATGCAAATGGTTGGTGTTTTTTTTAGAAGCATGCTTAGATGTATATATGCCTAATGATAAAGTATTGCTTCTGCAGATGAAGCATTTGTGCTATGTGCCCTCTTCAGTTCTCCATGTGATTAAATTCTCTCATCACAATGCAAGTCATTTATCATCCTCAATGTACAGATAATATGATGATTGATGGCTTTGCATCCAACTGTATAATATGCAAATATAGCCTTCTGCTTCTTCCTTGGCAAAACATTATGTGTTTCTTTCCAGTCATTTTTAAAAATCCCCTTAAACATGAATATGGTAAATGTGTTGTGGGATATGAACACTGCGGGGCTTCTGAACTCCCTCTGACCCACCCACCTTAAACAAAAACACCCAGGATTTAATAGCTATTAAGTTTCCTGATAGGTAGCATTACTAAATTATATTTATGCACAAGCTTTAGAAATGCAGCTATTTTGCTTTTAGTGCTATCTGATGGTAAACATTGTCTTCATTTATAGCTGAGTCATTGAAAATTAGAAAGAAGCATCTGTTGCCATCGGAGTCTTGTGGTAGAAAGAAAACGGTAGATAATTATGTTAGTGCAATATTTTTGTTCCCAGGAAACGAAAATTCCAGTAATACTCAGTAAGGTGCTGATGTGAATAAATAAATAAGTACTGCACAACTGGAGCTCTATCAACCTGAACAAAGCCAATGAGTAAGGTGTTGTGGCTTGCCAGGTACTCAATAACCTCTAGTTGTGCAGACCCAAGTAGGCAGCAGAAAAGAGTGTTATGAAGTTCCCAGAGGTCTGTTGTAACTGGCTGGTAGACTGCATGGGGCTGGATGATAGACCTGCAGTTGGATCCAGGATCTGCCTTCCACAAGAGGAAGGGCTCTGCTCGTGGAAAGTCCCTCCACCCGATTTTTGGGGATCCGCTACACCACAGGTCATCCCATTCAGCAGGGTCTCCTGACTCTCTGTGTAGCATTTTCAGGACACTGGAGGGGCTGCCATGGGAAGAAGGGGCTAGGAAAGTCCACTTTCGCTAGCGCAGTTGATCCAGTGTAAAACTGGATCCAAGCCCTGGAATGGTTTTTTTTAATTTAAAAAAGCAGCAGCCACAATCCAGCATAAGAAGGTTGTACCAGTACATCCAGCACACCAGGAGAGAAAAATGCCAAAAGGCTCAAACCAATATGCACTGGAGGAATCCCAATGCCTTTTGAAAATGAGACACTTCTTCAGGGGAGTTATTTTTTTTATCAAGAAGTCCTGTTTTCTGGGCTTGGAGTTCCTGGTAAAAATGATCAAAGTGACAAAAATTACTCCACTGAAGAAGAGTCTCATGCTCAAAACATGCCAGGTTTTCCCATTAAGTATAGGTCTGGACTACTTTAGATTTCCCTCTTTTTTGTTGTACAGTGGCCAAAATCCAGTATATTGTTAGGCATGCTTTAAGCCCATTAATCGGTATCAGATCTCAAAAAGGTTTGGCTAATGTTTTCCCTAATTATATTCTGTAGCAGTTGACTTGAAATGAAAATCAATGGTATTTTACACCATTTATGGAAAACAAAGTGCATAGAGGGTGCATTTAATGAATGTTGGAAATTTGGTAAATATAAAACACATTTTAACATGTGCTCTCTATTTTCCAAATGCTACCTTATAAGCATGGTTTGGAACAGTGAAGTGTAAATCATTACAACGGGGGGGGCAACTTTGGGGGCTCATGGGGGCCAATTTCAATCTCCTAGTAAACCCCCCCAACCCAAGGGCTGCACCCCCACTGCAGCCATGCATACACATGTTACAACGTACATCTTACCATGTTACAGCTTCCTTTTTTTGACTGATAGAAAGGATGATTTACAGAAAGAATGACATTACTGCAAAATGGGGGGAAATAACAGGGCTCTAGCCAAATACAACTGGCTAAGTAGAGAGTGGAATACTGTACAAATCAACAAATTAATATAGCATGAGCAAGAGGAGGTTCCCAATACTAATAGATTCAAGGAAATCATTTATTTGGTTCAGGATTTCATACGGTAGGCAGCAGAGTAATTCAGTACATCTATTGTCAATTATTCAACAAACAAAATGTTCATCCTGGCTCCTTTTCCTGTGTTAATTGTATCTTAATTTTATCCATGAGTAATAAAAGTATGAAAAACAAAAATTAAGCCATGGACTCACTTATAAATATATATTGCAGCCATTCTCTCCCCCTCCCCGCTCCTTCAATGTTAGTCTTTATTCTAGACATCACTCCATCAGTCATTCTGTTAGAGAGCTAAGGCAAGTTTAGACTTGAAAGGCTGACATTTAGCCTTTCCTCAGCTTTAGTCAATCAACACGATTCCCTGTCTGAACTTTTGAGCACACTTTGCAAAATAGTTGGATAGTGTCAGTCAGACACTAGGAACAGGAAAGATTGACTGTTCCTTTTCCCTCTAGGCAGTGCAATGCTGTGGCAAGTGAAACTGTTTTGCCTCCTTGTCTGATAGCCTTTCAACATAAGCTCGGGGGGGGGGGGGGAGACCTTAACATTGTCAGATAATGGCTGTGTGAGGGAATTTGTACCTCCTCTGGGGAAAATACCTTTCAGCTACTAGGTACAACCTAAAGTTCAATAAGTAAAAAGACAACTAAAACAGAGAAATGAAAAGAACACAGTTTTGACTGTCTTGGAGGTGATTGGCCCAAAATCATCACTATACATCTCAATCAGTGTCTCAGTTGGGGTTGCTTAGAGTCTGAATTGTTCAGATAAATCTCCTTGACATAGTCAGATATGTTTTTGCAGTCTGGTGTGTCTGCAGTCAACAATTTATTTTTTTTTCTATTCTAACTTCTAGAAATGTGTTTCCTCTGGTGCCATATCAAGAAATGGCAATGTATGATTGAGCACTTTAGAAAAATATGTATCTATGAGAAGGCAGTTATATTCTCTGAATGGCTGATCTGTTAGAATTAAAGTTGAGACAACACTGAACATAGTAGTAACTTATTTATCTGAGCAATAAGAAAATGACTACTTATTCACAGTACTCAAAACACCTATACTTCTTACCTAGCGTACCACCTAAAATTAAACCCCGGCTTTGCTAATATAAGAACTTATCATGTTTCCCTGTACTTCTGCTCTATGCCAATTCAAAAAGTTATGTTTCACCCAAGGAAAGAGCAAGATTAGAGTTCCAGCTGGCCTTTGCGTATTCATAAGTGGAGATCAGCCACTGCTTCTCTGTCCCAAAATGCATTGCTAAGTGTAAGCTGATACTAGCGACACACGTACCAATGACAAATTTATCCAGACTGCAGATCTTCGTTTTGAGACTGGGGCTATCTATACTGCAGACCTCATGGCCACAACATCTGGTTATATCTTTGGACTTTGCTATTTCTTCCCCCATCCCCTGCTCTCTCTTTTTATCACTTAGCATGATAAAAAGTTCTGAAAACTGTGGATGTAGATCAATATAGTTTTTCTAGCTTTAATTTTGTGATTATTCCTTTATGATTTCTAAAACAGGCTACTGCAGAGTAAATAAATACAGAAAAAATCAGGCAGAGAAGAGGTTTCAGCAATGTGTCAGGGGAAAAAGCAGTGTTCCTTGGTATTTAGGGATATTATAAGCATGCATAACATTGGAGTATGCAATGTGGGTTGCACTTAGAATATTTTCTTTCAGCTGTACCTACTACAAAGCTTTACTTTTTTTCTTCCCAAAGGCTATGCATGAAGGTTATTAAGGAACCAAACGTTCCAGAGCAAGTTCAAAGCACATGTCCTCAGATAACACATCTGTTTTCATAAGTAGATCAATTCCACCATTGTGCGCATGTTCACTAATGGCATGTTTTCCAGGGATCAGATTCACGCATTCGGAGTATAATGTGAACTATTTAAGCCAAGTGTGCCTTTAAGCCAAGAGCACATGGCAGTACATACCCAGCTTCTGTATGGTAGAAAAGCACATGCTCCACTGTTTGGGGAAAATATTTATTTGTGGGATGCTGGTCTGCAGTTCTCACATGCCACACTGGAATTGCAGTCGCTGGGGATTTCTCCTCAAACATCTGGTTTGGCATTAAAGCATCAAATCAATCGCAGTAGACTTTGGTGGGTAGAACTGCTGTAAGAGTCGGTTGGGGGAGCATGGAAAAATAGATTTGCTGTACATGACCATAAGACTCACATGTGCTTAACTGAGGTAGTGAAGTTCTCAGGCAGACAATGCATTATACATACAGCAGATTTTCTTTGAAAGCAAATTGCTTGAAAATTTCACCCATGCAAAATGATGATGATGAGGAGGAGGAGGATGGGAGGATGAGGATGATAACAAGAACAACAACAATAATAATAATGATGATGATGAGGAGGAGGAGGAGGAGGAGGAGGAGGAGGAGGGTATTAATGCCTTGTCTCTCTGATATCTTAAGTTTTTCACTGGAGTGGAAGTTTCACATGCCACTGTTTTAAATACTTTTTCCCATCTGAAAAATGAGGCAGTACAGTCTCAAGCTGGGAAATCTGACAGTCTCAAAATATCAGACAAGTAGCAGTTTTGGAAAGACTGGCTGTCAGAAATCACAACCTGTAGGTAGTTCCCACCTGGACCACTAAAATGTTACCTGCCTCTGATGGACAATAAAATTACAAGATGGGTTTGAGTCAGAGTGACAGTCTGAACTGAGCACCTGTAAGGACCTTGCACCTACACCCATGAACTCTCTTCTGTTCCATGGTAGCAAAACTGACAAGTAGCATTATTGGAGAGACTG
Source organism: Shinisaurus crocodilurus (assembly GCA_021292165.1). NCBI lineage: Eukaryota > Metazoa > Chordata > Lepidosauria > Squamata > Shinisauridae > Shinisaurus > Shinisaurus crocodilurus. Next base: position 187,994,519 of record CM037880.1, on the reverse strand, counting down.
GCTGCTTCAAATTGCTACTTGTCAGGTTTTTCCACCTGGATCTGTTAACATTTCTCCTGTTAGGGAGTTACAAAATGGACAATATCTGTTTGAACCAGACACACAACAGTAAATGGAACAGCTGAGGGAGGTAGCAGGGATCTAGAAGCTGCTGAGGAGAATCTGTTATTGGGTGGCATATAAATATGGCCAATAAATAAAATAATAAGTTTACCAACTCACTAATGCATGTTTGAATTACCCCTAAGTGAACTAAACTGAAGACAACTGGGCAAGATGTTAGGCAAACCACATTCAACATACCATTATCCTAACTCACAGTATTGGATGGTTGGTGTCATAATGGATAAACAGACCATTCTCAGTGTGCCATCCCCACTTAGTTGAATGTGCCTGGGTATATTATGTATTTATTTCAAAGATTTAGATCCCATTTTCCCTAAAAAGGTCAACGCACCTAAAAAAAAATGTGAAAGGAGAAATAAGTACAATAAATACAAAAACAAACTACAATTACCATTAAAACACTGAAGGCACCATTACTAAAAAGAAACAAGCAGCAGAAGACCAGCAGAAAAAAATATGTCCTGGAATATTTATCATCCAATTGGGGAGACATACCAGAGAACTTAAATAGAATCATAGAATAGTAGAGTTGGAAGGGGCCTATAAGGCCACCGAGTCTAACCCCCTGGAATCCAAATTAAAGCATCCCTGACAGATGGCTATCCAGCTGCATCTTGAATGCCTCCAGTGTGGGAGAGCCCACTACCTCCCTAGGTAGTTGGTTCCATTGTCGTATTGCTCTAACAGTCAGGAAGTTTTTCTGATGTTCAGCCGGAATCTGGCTTCCTGTAACTTGAGCCCATTATTCCTTGTCCTGCACTCTGGGATGGAGAAGAGATCCTGGCCCTCCTCTTTCAAGTACTTGAAGAGCGCTATCATATCTCTCCTCAGTCTTCTCTTCTGAAAGCTAAACATGCCCATATATCATTCTCTCTCTCCCCCACCACGATCTGTGTTGTCTTATGACATGGGCAACTTGATGTAACTCAAAGAAATTGCATTGAAAACTACGGTATTCCAACAATGAAAATAAAGATCCACAAATTAATTTCGAGAAAGTATATTCAGATAGCATGCTGCATTGATGGCAAAAATGTCCACATGTGAATTACCTCACTGACACAGAACTTTCCAAGAGACAGGCAGCACTCCTCAAAGCCCACCTTTTTCATGAAGCCTTTGGCAGAAACTCATGGTGCCCAGACTGTACTATGATTAAGCCCAAAACATGCAACTTAAATCATGCATATCCTTGCCTGGGAGATGGACAAAGGGGTAAACGTTACTCTTGTCTTAATCTTACTCCCTTTTCTGTTGTTTTTCCTGTGTTGCACTTTATATTGCAAGTTTCTTGGTGCAGGAACTTGTCCTCTTCTGTGTAAAGTTTCATGCACAACGATGTTGTAACAACAACGACATATCAGAAAACCTAACAGAACTCCAAAATTACATATGCTCTTATTTAAGAGTGTGTAAGGATCTAACTTTCTGGGTTCTTTGCGTTCACAAATGGCTCACACGAGCGTCACCTTCCGCCGCACACTTGCTGGCAAGTGTAGCGAACAAGTGTTGTTCGTTTTTGTTCGTTATTGTTCACGAACCGCTCACTCAGGGGAGAAATTTAAGAAATAATTGCTAAAGATTGATTCTCATTAATTGATTGGTTATTGATATAGGCATATTATGAGTGTTGTCATTCCTTTTAATTTTACCATGGTATATTTATTTATTATTTTAATGGGTGTTATACACATTTGACTTTTAGATTGTTTCAATTTTATCTGTGCATTTTGAATTGTATCATTTATTATGAGAGTATTATTGTATTCACATTTTCACACAATTGGGGTCTTGTATCTTCATTTTTTGGTCCTGGTGAAGTTCCTTCCACTTTCGTTTGGTATGTTTCTATAAGGGATGGAAAGAACTGTCTATTCCCAGCTCATGGCAATTTTGCATATGTTCATTCATAAGAATGTCCCATCCTGTATCACCATCGATCCATGTTTTCTTTCTTTCTTTTTTAACTGTCCAAAACTTTGCATTATTTATCACATTTTCCCACAATGCATTTTTGTACACTTTTTGCCCTTAAATATGCATTTTTGTATGAATTCTGTCTTAAAACATAAAATATAATACATAAAATTATTGTATGTATTTTAACCTAAAATACACATTTTTATGCGCATTTTGGTACATTTTTGAGCCACGGATTGTATCAAAAAATTTGGACACGTGGATAACTGTCTTCCAATACACTAATAAGTCCAGGAAGTGTTAATTATGTCATTTGGCTTAAAAGTGCAGACTGAATGGAATCCCTGAGCATCCCCCAGTTTCTAGAGGAGCATTATCCCTGTGTATCTTTGGCTATCAAATGCCTGAGTTAAAAAAACATTGTTACAATATATCAAGAACATAAAGAGTGCCTTTTGGGATCCCAGTAAGTTCCATCTAATTAAATACTGTTCCTAGCATAGGCAGCCAGATGCTGCTCAAGGATCACAAAGAGGGCATGATGGGTATGTTTCCATTATCTGGTATTAAAACATACATGGTCTCTGAAGAAGGAGATTCAGTTTAGCTATCATTGCATATCATAGCCATTAATAATCCTATCCTTCATGAATTCATCTAATTTTCAAAAGGTAAGATCTCAGATTGCCCTCTACTATGGGGGCATTATGGGCCAACAGTGCTGTAGATGATGGAATCATTTGGGCAGTGGTGGGGATTTTTAAAAACTATTTGGTGGCATACGAAACCATCTAATAATAGAACTCGGGCAGTGAAAAGAGGGACTGTGAGAATAGTCTAACACAAAAAGAGTGCCCGAAAGTTTAAAATAAAACAGATGACGTAACCTCATATTTTAATATTCTAATTATGTGCATGCAGATGTGAGTGTATCTTGCATATCCTTTGGATATCTTTTTGTGATGTTTTCTGCATGAAGAATACTGCTTTGTTTAAACCATTGCCCACTAGCAATGACTAAGAACAGCTTGAACCAACAGGCAAAGCAAACACATCTCCCAGCCTCAGTGTTATTTTGAGATGAGCAGCATTCTGCCTTTGCCAAGAGGGAGCTAATCATTATGCAAAACTACTGTAGACGTAAGCCCCAGTAGGAATCATTGCTTTATCAGTCTATCTGAAAAGGAGCTAAAATAGGACTGCCCTATTGAAACTTGGGATATTTTAGAAACTGCTCATGCTAGGATGCTACGATCACCCCTTGCAGCTTAGCTTTGAATAAACTTCCATGCTTCTTGTCCCCTACATTTGACTGGCAACACTGTCACCTTCAAGTCTTTGTTTTGCGGAAATAGGGCACAGTAGAATCATGACCAATAGAACCTTCAGCTCAATGGGGGATCAACCCACATTGATTTGGTTTTATTTACCATCTAGAAAATATGTGCTACTGGATACTTTAAAAAAATGAGGGTAGCTTTTCACTTGATTATTAGGATTGTGATACGTGAATACAAATTCAATTAAAAAAAAACAACACCTTTTGGTTTAACATGTTTTTTGAGGACTTTCCACATTCATAGATTTTCATAATTTCATAGATCATAGAGTTGGAAGGAGCCTACAAGGCTATCGAGTCCAACCCCCTGCTCAATGCAGGAAACTAGAGGAGGGGTCTCCCATCCAAGTAATAACCAGGCTTGACCCTGCTTAGCTTTCCACGCTCAGACAAGCTGAGCCAGCATAAGCCACAGGCCTGTTCTGCAAGCTCATTCATTCAAGGTCCAAAATGCTGGGAAAGGCCATGCCCTTATCAGACACAGTATTTAGGCAATATGGATATGATATGGAATCCTATGCTATAGCTAATTCCAGCTTCATCACTATCTTCACTTGGATGGCTTATGACTCTGGCTTGTCTTGGGAAAGATAAACCAGAGTTCCCAGTTCGCATGTCATGATAATCAAACCACAGACAGAAAATCCATGGTTTGTTTAGCATTCCAGCTTGCAGTATGAGCAATTGAACAGTGTGCACCAGCATCCTGGCTCATTCACAATAAGCCACACAATTTTGGCTTATTGTGATGTATGAGCACTGCCAATGTAACACAAAGCTTCTGTGATGTACGGATCCTCTCTGAAAGGAGAGGTAATGCACAGGTCTACATTACCCAAACACTGAAGACCATGGAAAGGAGCTGGATATTTGAATACTTTCTTCTTACACAGCTACTAATGGTGTTTTGTATGCTATTGGGGAAAGGCAAGAGGAGATAGGGAAGGATGTTTTGCCAGCTAGAAATTCTCTATCAAAAAGACTGTGTGGTATTCAAAAGGAAGGCTGCTTTAAGAGAAATGCCATGTCCTCCTGCCCTTTATCTTATTGTTAAGGGAAGGTAGAAACCCAAGATATGCCTGATCTGGATGGAATTGTATTCCCAGGATCAGGATTAGGGCTTGCAGGTACCCATGGATTGAGGCTTCTTCATGGATAACTAGATTGAGGCTATGGCCTTTGAGTGCATTTTGTCACCTGCAGCTAATACACCAGCTGCACCCCGTCGTGCAAATAAGGGATGTGTTCTGGTTGTCCTGGTAAGCTCCCAACTCAAGTACTGTAAGTGCTAATACATGGTGCTGCCCTTGAAGACAGTTCAGAATCTTTAGTTGGTCCAGAATGCGGCAGTTAGATCACAGGGAGGATACAACACCCATTCTGCAAATGCTTTAATGGTTACAAATTTCTTTCCAGGCTAAATTCAAGAAGAAGGATTTAAAATTTAAAGCACAATCTGGCCTTGGCTCAGGATATCGAGCAAGTGCCTACTACCATATGAACCTTCCCATTTATTCAGGTTTAGTAATCAAATCTTGTTCTGGATACTACTGCCATTGGTGATGAGGTTTATGTTCTACAGATAACAGAGCCTTCTCAGTGGCGGCCTGATGTATATGAATTCCTTCCATTTGACTTTCTGCAGGTCTGGGTGCTTGGGTCTTTTAGGTGCACAATGAAAACTATGGAACCTTGAGCTTCAGGATATCCATTTGGCCCCATCTCTCCCTGAGGTCTGCTGCCTGACAAAGACTTCTTTATACAAGAAAGCATTTAACCTGTTGGGCTTTTCTGCAACATCTGTCTCTGTTTTTAGAGTTTTCATTATCTTATTATTTTTGTATTGCTTTGGGGATTTTTGTTTTAAGATTGTTGTAAGCTGCCTTGAGCAGTATGAACACAGTGGAAGGGCATGACATAAATGGTGTAAAAACCACAACCACAACCACAACCATCTGTCCCTATTTTAGCCAGGCATTTAACATTTAGCATGTTTGATCTGTTTGTATTATTAACTCTTCTGTGTGGTATTTTGTAGCTATTAGTGATATTGATAGTTATTTTATCCTATTCTGAATTGTGAATTTTATGGCAATTTTATGTCTGTTTATCATTTGTATAGATTGTAAAAATTGTAAAGTGGTTTATAAATTACCAAATAAATAAATATATGATTTTAAGATGACTTAAGTATGGGCAACATTTTTCAGGTTGCAGAGCTCATTTTGCCTCACTTCGCATCAGACACTGAACTGCAGATAGACATGTCACCATTTTTGCTGTCATTTCTCCGAGCCTGATTAATGAGAAGGAACAGATGTCCAAACCCATATCAATCGTGGCAGAGAGGTCCCTTTTGAGATTTACCTGTATGTTAAGAGCAAGCCTTCCTTGTGCCAGAGAGCCAGGACTAGAAAGAATAGCCTTTTATTGACTGAGCTGTCTACCTACATCTGTCTGCAGAAAACTCAACGTCAGAGCTACAGACTTGATTCAGAAACTATTAATAGACTGGCACCAGTATCTGAAAATGTAAACCATGTGCTATTGTCATGACATTCACAAGGCTTCAGAAGTATCCAACATAAGGATTGTGTTATATGAAAGAATGGGGTGTGTGTGCCATTTTATATATTTTTTGCCTGCATACCCTTCTAGCTAATTTGTCTCTATTTATATTTCATTTAATTTTTATTTATTTTTGGTGTGGACTGCTAGCAAAGGTGAACATGTGAGGAACGAGGAGTGGCAGTTAGAGTGACCTAAAATAAATGTAATAACTGAGCAAACATACTTGGCCTGCTTAAATATATTAAACCCACCACCCAAGAAAATGATTGCCAGTAAATATTTATATTTCAAACATCAGTTGCATCCCCCTTTATTTATTTTTTATATTTATATCCCTCCTTTTTTCCTGCAAGGAACCCCAGGAGGCTTGCATAATCCTTTTCCTCTCCATTTAATGCTCACAACAACCATGTGAGGTAGGTTAGGCTGAGAGTCAGTGACTGGAAGCCACCCAGTGAGGTTCATGGTTGAGTGACCTTCATGGCTGAGTGGGGAGTAGACTAGAACCTGGATCTCCTTAGTCCTAGTCCAACACTCTAACCACTATGCCACACTGGCTCTCAATAATATCCTGCCTTTTCCTCCAAGGAGCCCAAGATGGCATACATAATCCTGCTCCTCTCCATTTTATCCTCACAGCCACCCTGTGTACTGTTTTTAATGAATATATACAGTCCAACACTTTAACCACTACACCACACTATCTACACACAAAACTCCAAGATTCCAAAGAGAAGACAGTGCTGCTAAATCCAGGCAGCTGGTGGAAGGCTGGAGTTGCTGGGGGAAAGCAGAAGGCTAGTGAATGGAAAGCTTAGGCACCTTCCTCCAAGCCTGCACTTCTTCTCTGAACTCCTCTCCCTTCCCATCCCTTGCTTTGCCTTAGGAAACCAGTAACTGAGCTACCCAGATGTGTGAAGGGCACTTAGACTGTATCTGGATGTCACAACAACCCAGTTTTTTTTTTTTTTTAATAAACCCTGAGTTTTTGTGAATGAAGCAAGAACAAATGAACGAGCATGCTGGTTCCTACTGCTCAATAGTTCCTGCTGGGGCTAAACAAACCTGGGTTCCAACTCTGGGTTGTCTCTATCCCAACAGCCGAGAATTCCCAGTTTGGATGTCACACTAAACAACCCTAGGATGAAGTGTCCCTGGGTTGTTCATCCCCAGTGGAAACAATCAGGCAGTAGGAGCCAGTATGCTCTCTCGTTCGCTCCGCTTTGTTCACAACCCAGGGCTTTAAAAAAAAAACTGGGTTGTTCTGATGTCTGCATGCAGTCTAAATGTCTATTTCTGGGCTAAATTGCTTGTTTGTTTATATTTATTTTATTTATTTATTTATTATATTTTTGAATCACCCATCTGGCCAGTCATCCGGCCACTCTGAGCGATGTACAGTCCAATAAAATACAAGGGGGGAAAAACAACAGTGTAAATCGCAATTAAAAACAGTACAAAACTTAAAAATCCTAACCCACCCCATATCCCCGCCTGAAAAGCCATGTTTTTAATGCACGGTGGAAGCTAATCAAGGAAGGGGCATGGCGGAGGTCACTGGGGAGAGAGTTCCATAAATTGGGGGCTGCCACAGAAAAGGCCCTCCTCCTAGTCCCAACCAGCCTGGTTTCTCTGGCTGATGGGACAGGGAGAAGGCCGTCCATGGCAGATCTTATTGAGCGGCCTACTTGATGTTGCTGGAGGCACTCCTTGAGATAAACTGGACCGGAGCCGTACAGGGTTTTAAAGATCAACGCCAACACCTTTAATTTGGCCCGGCAAACAACTGGTAGCCAGTGCAACTCTTTGAGCACTGGAGTGCCAGGGGCAGCCTTTAACCAGGCAAGCTGCTGAATTCTGTACCAGCTGCAACTTCTGAACCATCTTCAAGGGTAACCCCACGTAGAGCGCATTATAGTAGTCTACGCGAGAGGAGACTAAGGCATGAACCACTGATGGGAGCAGATGATTAGGAAGGTAGGGGCGCAACTGACGCATCAGATGGAGCTGATACAGCGCTGCCCGGCTCACAGCTGACACCTGAGCCTCCATGGACAGCTGGGAGTCTAGAATGACTCCCAAGCTGCGGACCTGGTCCTTCAGGGGTAGATGTACCCCATTCAGCACCAGGTCAATATCCCCTAACCTTCCCACTAAAGGACCTCGGTCTTGTCGGGATTCAGTTTCAGCATGTTCCTTCCCATTCAGCCACCCACTGCCTCCAGGCACTTGGACAGGGTTTCAACAGCCAACCTTGGTGAGGACTTGAAGGAGAGGTAGAGCTGCATGTCATCCGCATATTGATGAAATGAAATGCAAAAGAGCACAAGGCACCAGAGCCAGGTGTGTGAATATGAGAGCCAGTGTGGCGTAGTCGTTAGAGTGTTGGACTGGGACTCGGGAGATCCGGGTTCTAATCCCTGCTTGGGGTGACTTTGGGCCAGTCACTGCCTCTCAGCCTAACCTACCTCACAGGGTTGTTGTGAGGATAAAATGGAGAGGAGGAGGAGGAGGATTACGTAAGCCGCCTTGAGTTCCTTGTAGGAAAAAAGGCGGGGTATAAATGTAATAAATAAATAAATAAATAAATAAAACTATTCATATGCCATAGACCAGTAGTATGGTTTTGGTATAACCATATAATTAAAAAATAATAAAGAATTTGTTTTGATCCGCATATTGATGACAGTGCACCCCAAACTTCCTGATGATAGCTCCCAGCGGCTTTAGGTAGATGTTAAATAACACTGGGGAGAGGATGGAACCCTGCGGCACCCCACAAGTGAGCGGCCGAGGGTCCGAAGCCTCCTCCCCAAGAACTAACCTCTGGTACCTTCCAAAGAGAAAGGACCGGAACCACTGCAATATAGTGCCTCTCATGCCCAACCCCTCCAGGCAGTCCAGGAGGATACCGTGGTCAACGGTATCAAAAGCCGCTGAGAGATTGAGGAGGACTAGAAAAGAGCATTTACCCCTATCCAAAGCCCTCCTCATATCATCCACCAAGGCAACCAAGGCCGTTTCCATCCCATGTCAAGGCAGGTAACAAAAATTGTAATTGCACATTCAAAATGTACAATGATACCTTAAAGCTCAACTATCTTGACCCCAAAACTATAATTATAGTGGTCATCTCTGCTGTTTCATCACCCTCAGCTCCCTACTTCCATGAGAGTAGTACTCTGAACACCACCCATCTGACCCATCCAAGATTCCCCCTGGCCCATGATACATTTTTCAAAAATTCACACAATAATTTTCACAAAAATTCACACTCAGAGACGTTTCTATCGGTGATGAGGAAATCTCTGCTTTTCCATTAATTTATTTGAATCGCCAACTGGAAATGTGACAGTCCCACTTTTGCCATGTCGAAGGAAAACAATATTAGAACTATAATACATATAATATGTATGTATTAGTGTCAGAGAGGGTATGCATGTATTAGTGTCAGAGAGGGTATGCATGTATTAGTGTCAGAGAGGGTGTGCATCCAATAACATTAAAATCCATTTCCATGCCAGTTCAAAATAACTTGGGTTGCTGACAGATCTTGTCCTGCTCCTTCTGGGCTTCTGTCATCTGCTCTGGGCAATGGCTCGGATGAGGACACACGACCTGGGACTTCTGGAACTTGGGTTAATTTTAGGACCACAGAGAGCAGTCCTGCTGCTAGACTACTAACAAGTTACTCCTGCACTTTGGGATTTATAGCCTGGCCGGGAGGGTCCTTCTGGAAGTTCCACCCCATCATGTGTTGCATTTGGCTGTTAAAAGGGCCAGTGGCCTTTTCCTGTAGGCATTGGCTTCTCCTGGGGAGTGAAAGTTGTTCACTACAGGAGTCTGAGATCTACTCCTCTCAGTCAGGGGGCAGTGGATAGGTTGTAAGATCTGAGGCAGTGGGAATTGGTTCAGAAGGGCTAGGTTCTGGTGCGTCCTCAGAGTCACTGTCACTGGAGACTGAGGGATCCTGATCCTGGGCCAAGATAAGATACCAGAAGCAGAACATTATAAAATCTTGTTTTCCAGTGAATTTATTTGCTCGTGTTTTAAAAACACTCAGTACTTAAAATTCTGTTTTATTTTTTCATTGCCTTCTTAATGTGTCTCTGTGCCTATTTTATTCACTTGTTAATAAAATGATATACACTTATGGTCTTAACCTCACCTGGAAATCCTTTTAAATAAGTGGACAATCATAATTAGTAATTCATGTAGTTTTTAAAATTATATTAATCGGAATGAATTAATTCACTTTGCAGTTATGTGGATATGATATGTAATTTATGGGAATTGCTTAGTAATTTTGCAATTAAAATACAATTATCATAAAGTGTTACCTATCATCTGATTTCTTTCTTTTTTTTTACATTATTTATGACATTTTAGCATAAATTACAGAGGGATTAGCAAAATTCTTAGTTCAAAACCACCATGTAAGCAGAAGTACTTGCACAATGAAATGCTAATTAGTTTCTAGGGAACAGCATTCAGAGATACAAATATTCTGGCAATAAAGATTCAGGACTGAAGCAGATGTAAGAACACCTGAAAGAATCTGATCCACATCACTAAAAATCAAACTTGAACACTTCTCTGGAAGGCAGTTTCCATTAGGAAAAGTAACAACTCAGTTCAGATTACAGAGGCGTTACAGATGTTAATTAATTAGTGTGGTCCAACCTATAGACTTCCAAGTATATTGATTCTGAGCATATATTAGGTCTATATTTATAGACATAATAGCCAAGTCCTATCCTTTGTCTTGTCATGGTCTGTCCCAATTGCAGTCTAGTATCTATATACACAAATGGCCATTTCCCAGCATTTTCCCTCTTTCCTCCCAGCATTCCACTACATGCGAAACTGGAGCCATCTAAACTTGGTCTGCCCCACCCTAACCTCCTCTCTTTTGCATGTAAAAATATCATAATATGAAATATATTTTGTCAAGGTGTCTTACTTAAACCTATTTCAAAGGCTACATTGGACATTATTCCTGAGGTATGGATTCGGCATTACTCAAAAGACTTTCCCCATAATATCAGACAAGCTGTGAACAATTATTTTAAAACTGTTGTGTTGATAACTAACCAAAACAGTAAAATAAAAATAAACCATGAATTCCAAAGCACAACCTCAAGAACAAATCAGCTGAAAGAAATGTGAGATTGTGATCAACATCTTTGCAAGAAAAGCAATGTTCTCCCACATGGAATGTCAAAGAGATCACTCAACAACTGTTGCTCATTGTGAAACATGAATTGTTAACTAATGCTGCACAATCAGAAATCTGCTTTGTTCTGTATAAAGCTTGCAGTCACAATCATCAATGCTATATCAGTAAAATTTGTATGAGTTTTTCTAGGCTGCAAATATAATAAAGCCTTAATAAAGGCATAAAGATGGGGAATTGTGTAGAAGTTGCAGACATCTGAAATAAATAATTTCTTATCTCAGCTGCACAAATGTAGCATTTCTTACATATACAACTGACAGCTGTGAGGACAAAAGATTAGAAACAGGTAGACACTGCACAACTTTGGCAAGCTTTTTATGGAATGAATAGTGTTTGGTCGTGCATCTGATGCTCTGGAAGCCCTAGGACAGTGATGGCGAACCTATGGCACGGGTGCCACAGCTGGCACGCAGGGACCTCTCTGTGGGCACTCGAGCCATTGGTCACCAGATCACGAAAAGACTGTCCCCTTCTGCAAAACACTAATGATCTTGTTCTCTCTCACAGTGTGGAACAGAATGATTTTATTCTAGAATTCCTGTTACAGAATTCTTTTCTACATTGTTATCACATTTAAAAGATTTTGAAGAATGATGCACAGAGCATGGCTTGGATGTAAAGCCCTAACAGTTGACCTGAGTGCTGCATGTGTTGCTCTCAAACTAACGGAGTATGAGCCAAGTTTTGACAAATTATCAGCATGCATGCAATAGCAAAAATCACATTAATTGTGCAAAAGCATGCCCAATGCAAACTTTTACCTAATGCAGTGTTTGCAGTCCAAGACATAAAGTGTTTAAAATGTGTTAAGCACGTCTCTTGTTTATCTTGCTCATCCTAGTACAGGTTGACTTTTACTTTTACTAATCCGACACCTGTAGAAGCAGGGAAAGGACCCGGAGTAAAGCTTGCCCCATACAAGTTCAGTCTGGCATATCATCATATTACAAGTTGAGAATCCCTTATCCAAAAATACATGTGCCTAATTATTTTAAAAGTTTGTATAAATTCCCTTCAGACTATGTGTACAATGTAGTACTAAAATAATTTTTTGGGTTGATTTTTTTCCTACAAAAAACTGTATCATTGAAAGCTCTGTTATTGTGTTTTTCTTTAAAGACAAAAGATGTTAATTAGTTTGGACAACTGTATGAGTTGTTTTTCTAAAACTAAAACCTCAGTATTCAGGTTTAATTGCAGTGTTGGCACTTTGAAATAAATAAGTTGGTTTTGTGTTGCAGTTTGGGCACTCGGGCTCAAAAAGGTTCGCCATCACTGCCCTAGGACCTTTTGCTATTCTAAAGAAGAACAGGAACAATTTGTGCAATGTCACAGCAACTCAATACAGAAACTGGAGAGTTGCATAAATCCAAGTCTTTTGGCTTAACATAAGAGTTATATCTGTACTGGCTTTACTTTGAGTATGGCTTAGAGAAATTCAAGGTGAGAATCATTTTAGGCCAGGGATCCCCAATCTTTTGATGCTGGTGGGTGCATTTGGATTTTTGAGAGTTCTGTGCATGCTCTCACAAAATGGTTGCCATTGGGGTAAGGTGACCATTTTTTTCAAATTTAAAACCAGGACATTTATTTATTTATTTATTTATTTTCTATACTGCCCCACAGCCGAAGCTCTCTTAAAACAACATAAAACAACAAAAAAACCCATACAAAATAGTTAAAAAGATTAAAAACCAAATTAAAAAGCACAGTTTAAAATACAATCCAAAAGTTAATAAAACTAAGTCTACAGGTGACAATTCCCCCCCCCCCATGCTATTTTGAGCTCTTAACTATTGAATGCCTTGGCATAGAGGGAAGTCTTAACCTGGCGCCGAAAAGATAGTAAGGTTGGCGCCAGGCGGGTCTCAGTGGGGAGCTTATTCCATAATTGGGGGGCTACCACTGAGAAGGCCCTCCTCCTTGTTGCTACCAACCGAGCCTCTCTTGGAGGTGGCAGTTGGAGGAGGGCCCCAGATGTTGAGTGTAGTGTCCGGGTAGATTGCGGTTGGGAGAGACGAGACGTTCCGCCAGGTATTGTGGTCCTAAGCTGTGTAGGGCTTTATAGGTTAGAACCAGCACCTTGAACTTGGCTCGAAGCATATTGGCAGCCAGTGCAAATGGGCCAGAACCGGTGTAATGTGCTCGGACCTTCCAGTCCCCGCAATAAGCCTGGCTGCCGCATTTTGCACAAGCTGCAGCTTCCGAACAGTCTTCAAAGGCAGCCCCACGTAGAGTCCATTGCAGTAGTCTAGTTTAGAGATCACCAGAGCATAGATTACTGAGACCAGGCTATCCCTGTCCAGATAGGGGCATAGCTGGGCCACCAGCCGGAGCTGGTAGAAGGCACTCCTTGCCACTGAGGCCACTTGAGCCTCAAGTAACAAAGATGGTTCCAGGAGCACCCCCAAGCTACGAACCTTCTCCTTCAAGGGGAGTGCAACCCCATCCGGAACAGGTTGAACACCCTCCATCCGGTCAAAGGAACCACCCACTAACAGCATCCCAGTCTTGTCTGGATTGAGCCTCAGTTTGTTAGCCCTCATCCAGTCCATTGTCGCAGCCAGGCACCGGTTCAGCACATCCACAGCCTCACCTGCTGAAGATGAAAAGGAGAAATAGAGCTGTGTGTCATCAGCGTACCGATGGCAACGCACTCCAAAACTCTGGATGACCCCACTCAGTGGTTTCATGTAGATGTTAAATAGCATGGGGGATAAGACCGACCTCTGAGGAACCCCGTACTGGAGAGTCCATGGGGCCGAGCAACATTCCCCAAGCACCACCCTCTGGAGCCGGCCATCCAAGTAGGAGCGGAACCACTGCAATGCAGTGCCCCCCACCCCCAACTCAGACAGCCGCTCCAGAAGGATACCATGGTTGATGGTATTGAAAGCCGCCGAGAGATCCAGCAGTATCAACAGGGTCGCACTCCCCGTCTCTCTCCCGACATAGGTCATCATACAGGGCGACCAAAGCTGTTTCTGTGCCAAAACCAGGACTGAACCCCAACTGAAATGGATCCAGATAATCAGTCTCATCCAAGAGCGCCTGGAGCGGGTTGGCCACCACCCGCTCAAGGACCTTGCCCAGGAAAGGAACATTCGCCACGGGCCTCAAGTTGTTGAGATCTTCCGGGTCCAGAGAGGGTTTCTTCAGGAGTGGTCTCACTACCGCCTGTTTCAGGTGGCATGGGACCACTCCCTCTCGCAAGGAGGCATTGATCACCTCTCTGGCCCAGCCGGCCGTTCCCTCCCTGCTAGTTTTTATAAGCCAAGAGGGGCAAGGATCCAGAACAGACGTGGTTGCACAAACCCATCCAAGCACCTTGTCAACATCCTCAAGCTGTTCCAACTGAAACTCATCCAAAATAACTAGACCAGGGTGTGCTCTGGGTACCTCTCCTGATTCTACTGCTATAACATTGGAGCCTAAGTCCCTGCGGATGCAAGATATTTTTTCCTGGAAGTGCCTAGCGAATATATTGCAGCGGGCATCAGATGGGTCGATGATGTCCCTGGGGCCAGCGTACAACAGGCCCTGGGCGACCCTAAAATGCTCAGCTGGGTGGCAAAGAGATGATTGGATAGAGGCAGTGAGGTGTTGTCTCTTTGCCACCCTCACTGCCTCTAGGTATACCTGGCTATAGGCATGTACCAGGGCTTGATTGCATCCACTAGGAGTTTTCTTCCACCTGCACTCAAGCCGTCTCCTGTTTTGCTTCATCACTCTCAGCTCTGGGGTAAACCACAAAGTAGTACGAGCTCTACTACAGAGTGGGAGCTCAGGAGCGATCGTGTCAACCGCCCGGGTCATCTCTCTATTCCAGAGATCAACCAGGGATTCGACAGGACCGCCAGCCATATCAGCCGGAAACCCCCCAAGGGCCCTCTGGAAACCATCCGGATTCATCAGCCTCCGGAGGCGGACCATCTTAATAGGTCCCCCACCCTTGCAGAGGGGGAAAGCTGCCGTTAGCCTAAATCTCAGCAGGTAGTGATCTGACCATGACAAGGGGACCGATTCAAAGTCCCCCACCTTCAGATCACCATCTCCATGCTTGGCTGAAAAAAACAGGTCGAGTGTGCCCTGCTACATGTGTTGGGCCGATGACATGTTGGGACAGTCCCATGGTTGTCATGGAGTCCATGAATTCCTGAGCCACACCAGACAAGGTGCCCTCAGCATGGATGTTAACATCCCCCAGGACCAACAGCCTGGGGGACCTCAGCATCGCCAGCGAGACCACCTCCGTCAGCTCAGCCAGGGAGTCTGTTGAGCAGTGGGGTGGGCGGTACACCAACAAAATCCCTAATCTGTCCCGCTGGCCCAACAAAAGGTGCAAACACTCCAGACCAGTAGTCAGACAGACAGGGAGCCTGGAGAGAGAGATAGAATTCCTATAGACCATGGCAACCCCCCCTCCCTGGCCCTCAGGTCTACCCTGATGCTGCACCAAGTACCCCAGTGGGCAAAGCTGGGAGAGACTAACTCCTCCCTGTTCTCCCACCCAGGTCTCGATAATGCATGCCAGATCGGCTGCCTCATCCACTATTAAATCGTGGATGAGGGAGGTTTTATTTTGCACCAATCTGGCATTTAGAGGCAGCATCCAGAGGGCAGGCTGATAGGGCAATCACCAAACCTGCGGGTGCAAGGAGGACTGGAACAAGGCACAGCCATTAAGTGACTGGGCTGTGTTCCCCTTACATGGCTAGTCCTCCTCCCAATGCCATATCTCCCTCTACCCATCACTACACTAATTGGGGCCCCCACAGAACCCCCCACTTGGCCCCATGACTCCCCTCCAAGGCACATGTTCAGGCCCTAGACAGGGAAAAACAATCCCCCCCACCAAGGGCACCGAGCAACAAGTAGCAGTGTTAGGGGTGGCCCTTGCCCTTGTGGCACCCCCAAAGTCACAAATGCCCCCTCCCATCAGGAGATATTTGGGCCTTCAGGCTTCAACCTAACTCAAGCCTGGGTAGGCCTCAATCCTTCACAGTAGTCCAACAAGATCTGGAGGGTCATAGGTTCCCCAACACTTGATCTAGCTCATTGTTGCCTACACACTGACTGGCAGTGGCTCTCCAGGGGTTTACACAGGAGTCTTTCCCAGTCTCACCTGGAGATACCAGGGATGAAACCCAGGACCTTTTGCACGTAAGATGGGTGCTCTGCCATTGAGCAATGGCCCCCTCCCCTCTGATAAAGAAGCCATGGTGTAGTGGAGTGGGAACACTGGGTCCCAGAACTCTGGCACTTTTTTCAGCTGATCCTAATAAATTAGCTAGTATGCTATGGAATGATTTTCTTTGTGGGTATCTATCTATAATGGATCAACACAGCTGCCTGCATTTTGGGTTGTCCTTGGGGTATGGTAATTGGGGCTGTAATGATGAGCGCCTGCACTTCAAAATTTAGTACTGAACTACCATTAAATAGTACTGTACTAATAAGGAGGAAGTTATCACTTCCTCCTTAGCCTTTCCCTTGCCACTCTGTAACCGCACAGAGCCTTTCCCTTGCCACTCTGTAACCGCACAGCTAGGCCTGCACACAGCCAGAGTGGATCATGGGGACAATGGCCTAAAGATCATGGTGGGGACTGATGGTTATCCGCAATGACTGGGTTCAGGCAACATGATAACCCGCACTCAGGGGTTGACTATGGGTTCAGTGTGGGTTGTTGCTGAAACGTGGGTTATCGTGTTGTCTGAACCCACCTGCACTAACAAGCCATGGCTTCTTAACCACAACCAACCCACGAAGAGAACCCATGGTTGTTATTGGGCTGTGAACTGTGGGTTGTTCACCATGGTTTCTTATCTCAGCTGGGTTCAGACGACAATCCACGGTTCAATGACAACCCATGGTTCAACGACAACCCTTACTCAGCCCTGAGTGTGGGTTATCATGTTGTCTGAACCTAGTCAGTGTATTGATCCAGAAAGAAAGAGCACTCAGTGGCTTGCAGAGGGATCTGACAGGGGTTTGTACTGGAAAGTGACTCCCACTGGCTTCAACTCCTTACTACAGCCTTCTCCAACCTAGCGCCCTCCAGATATGTGGGACTACAACTCCCAGCATCCCCAGCCAGCTGGCTAGGGATGCTGGGAGTTGTAGTCCGACACATCCAGAGGTTGAGAACGGCTGCGCTAGCGACAAGCATGTCTTAGCTTTGCCTGCAGTGTCACGGTCCGAAGATGCCAGATCACTGGTGCCTGTCTTGTGCTGCGGAGGGCCTTTTATAGTCCGAAGCTAACACCGAATTGGCCAGTTTTGGCGGGCTCTGTGTGATGACGTCATCACCGAGTTCCCACGGTCGGGCTATATGTACTGCGCGGCAGTATTATCAAAGAGTCGCCGCGGCCACAATATAGTGAGAGTGCGTGTGCTGAATGCCGAGTATTGCCAAGATCCAACGACGAGAACCGTTGTGTAAACTAAAACTAAAACTAGGATAAATTAATAAAATTGATTTAGGCTGGTTTATCAAGGATTGATTTGATGTACTCAATCTTTTGATAAATTAATAATTTTTGATTTTGTAGTCCTAAACTGTACTGGTTACATCTCATGACTAACCAGGACAATGTCCCAAAAACTAGTACTGTACTGGTAAAACCAGTACATATGGTCACCTTACATTGGGGGCTTTGGAGAATCACAGAACACCTACTTCCGAAAGGCAAATTGGTGAAGCTAAAAGAAAAATAACATGCCCAAGAACCTAAGTATGCGGCAGAGGTGCAGTCTGAGATCCAAAATACAAAAGACACACTCTTCTGAAACAGAGGTTACACCAACATGTATCTCTCGGTTCATGGGGCCGCAATAGGCGGTCTCAGGGAACTGAGGGAATGGGCGGGAGCTGTGTAGAGGAGCAGGCACGATGGGGGAGGGGCTCCCGCCCAGTTCGCCTCAGCTAAAGAATTTCCGAAGGAAGCTCAGCGCAGGCGCAGAGCCCATATGTGTGACTGCACAGATGACCACTCGAAGAACTACAGTTACAGGTAAGCAACCTGTCCTTCTTCTTCGTGGTCTCTGTGCATCACACATATGGGCAGAGTAACAAGCTGACTTACCGGTGGCGGGACGGCGGCCCACATCACTGCAACACCGATGAGAGGACTGCCCGGCCAAAGGCGTTTGCTTCCCGAGCTCGAAGGTCAAGTCTATAATGTCTTATGAATGTCGATGGCGTGGACCAGGTGGCTGCTCTACATAGCTCTGGTAGAGGGATGCCTTTTCCAAACGCCACGGACGTAGACTGCGCTCGGGTTGAGTGTGCTCTCACTGAACCAGGTAACTCTTTGTGCGCTATCTGGTATGCGAGAGTAATTGTTTCTACAATCCATTTTGAAAATCTTTGTCTGGACACAGGCTGACCTTTCGATTTGCCGCCATAACAGACGAATAGCTGCGATGTTTGCCTGAATGTGGCAGTTCGATCTTTGTAAAAAGCCAGGGCACATCGCACATCTAGTGCATGCATCTTCCTTTCCAAGTCGGTAGTTGGGTTTGGGAAGTATGCTGGAAGGACTATGTCTTGGTTGGTATGGAATTCAGACACCACTTTTGGGACAAAAGAAGAATCAGGCCTGACAATTACTTTGTCTTTATGGAAGACCATATAGGGAGAGTCTTCTCTTAGTGCACAGAGTTCACTTGACCTTCTTGCTGACGTGATGGCGACCAGGAAAGCTGTTTTCCATGTCAGCAAGCGGTGGTCTATGGTGGCAAGCGGTTCAAATGGCTTCTGCTGGAGAGCACGCAACACTAGTGGTAAGTCCCAGCCCGGTATCAAGTTTTTGACTGGAGGGATGATGTTTCGCAGGCCTTTTAGGAACTGTTTTATTAACGGGTGAGTGAAGACTGTTCCTGTGGTGGTATAAGGTCTATTGGTTGAAATTGCTGCCAGATACACTCTTATTGACGATAATTTTAAGCCTCTCAGCATCAGCGTGTGCAAGTACTCTAAAATTGTTTGAATTGGGCAAGTTTTTGGGTCCTGCCCCAACTGGGTCACAAAGTTCGTAAAACCTATCCACTTTCTAGCATAAGACGCCCTTGTAGATGGCTTGCGGGCAGCTTGCAAGATACTACGGATGGCTATCGGCAGGCTTTGTACCATCAGTGTCGAATCCTCCATGCCATGAGGGAGAGGCTCTTTAGGTCCGGGTGCTGAATCTTGCCTTGTGCTTGCGTTAGCAGCGTTGGGATGATTGGAAGTGACCGGTATTCCCCCCTGGAGAGGTGCAGAAGTTGAGGGAACCACGGCTGCCTGGGCCACCACGGTGCTATCAAGATGCAGTCCGTCCTGTCGGTCCAGACTCTCGAGACGACCCGTGTCAACAGAGGGAGAGGTGGGAAGATGTAGAATAGACGCCCCGACCACTGCATCATAAAGGCGTCTGTAATGGAGTCTGGATCCGACGCTGCTCTGCTGCAGAAAAGGCGGCATGCAGTGTTCTCCGAGGTGGCAAAAAGGTCTACTTGTGGATGACCCCAGATTGAGAAGATCCAATGGCGTATCTCTGGATCCAGCTGCCACTCGTGGGATTGCAATGACACTCTGCTGAGTGTGTCTGCCAATGTGTTGTCTTTGCCTGCGATGTGAATCGCCACGAGGGAGATGGATCTTCGAATTGTCCAATTGTAAATTCTGAGGGTCAGCCTCGACAATCTCAACGACCGCGTTCCCCCTTGTTTGTTGAGGTAGGCAACGACGGTCGTGTTGTCTGTCACTACCTGGATGTGTTGATTGTGTAGGTGTGACTCCAGTGCCTTCATGGCCTTCCACACTGCTAACAGTTCTAGCATGTTGATATGCATTTTGCGCTCTATAGGATTCCAAGTGCCCTGAGCTGTGTGTCCTGTACAGTGCGCTCCCCAGCCCAGGAGGGAGGCATCCGTTGTCAGAATCTTTGTTGGTTTCAATGGATGAAATGGTACACCTTGTACAAGATTTCTTCTGTCTGACCACCATAGGAGTGTCGCCTTGATGCTCCTTGGAATGGAGAGGCGAACCGAAGGACACTGTCTTTGAGGATTGTATGTACGGATAAACCAGTTTTGGACAGTCCTCATGCGTAGACGCGCATAACACACAACCTGCACTGTTGATGCCATGTGCCCAAGAAGGCGTTGGATTGTCCTTGCTGAGCTGGTTGTGGCGCGATATACTGATTTGGCAATGGAGAGTACCTTCTCCACTCTGTCTAGGGGTAAGTACGCTCGCTCGTGAACAGAGTCCAGTAGCGCTCCTATAAACTGAATTTTTTTGGTAGGAGTTAGTATTGATTTTTTGGCGTTGAGACACAAGCCTAGTTCTTCGAGCAGGTTCAGTGTTGTGCGAAGAGCTGACTTGAGGCGAAGTCTTGACGAGTCCACGACCAGCCAATCGTCGAGATACGGGAAGATCCGAATCCCCCTGGCACGTATATTCGCACAGACTGCCGCCATGCACTTTGTGAACACCCTTGGAGCGGTGGAGAGGCCGAAGGGAAGAACCACAAATTGGTACGCCTCGTCTCCTATTTTGAACCGCAGGTACCTCCGACTGTCTTGATGAATGGCGATGTGAAAGTATGCGTCTTGCAAATCTATCGACGCGAACCAATCCATCTTGCGAAGTAGAGGCAGTATCGACTGGATGGTGACCATTCTGAACTTCTTTGTTGTTATGAAGAAGTTGACAAGTCGGAGGTCTAGGATCGGTCGAAGTCCTCCTCCCTTCTTCGACACTGTGAAGTACCGAGAATAGAGCCCCTCCTGGAGGCGACGTGGGTGGACAGGCTGGATGGCGCCCTTCTGCAACAGAGCGTCCACCTCCTCCAACAATGGTGGAGTGGGCTGTGTGGTACTGATGCCGAGGAAAGGGGGGAGGACGTCGAACTCGATCTGGTACCCGTGCTGGATGATTTTGAGGACCCAGCGGTCCGTCGTGATGGTGTGCCACGACCGGAGGTATGCGGCAAGTCTGTCTGTGTAGGACACTATTTGCTTTGGCTCTAATGTCATGTCCTTTGGGTTTGTCAAATTTGGTGGTTTTGTCATGTCCAGTATATTTGTCATAGCCAGTTTGTTTGTCAAGTCCAGTTGATATTCCTTTTTGGGTATGGCGGAGGAGTCAAAGGCGACGTTTGCCTGCTGCCCCAGTCCTCCTAGTACCCTGGTACCTTGTGTGTTGGAAGGGTCTCCTTGCTCCAGCAGTCTGTCTGTCCTGAGGACGTGTGTCTTGTCCTCTTTGGTGGTACCTTGGTCGAAAAGGAGTTGAAGGAGCAGGGAACCTGGTCCACTGCCGCGGTTTGAATTGTTTTTGCCGCGGTAGGTTCCCAAGACCCATCTTTTGTGCAGATACTTTGGCCTTTTGAGCGGTATCTAATGAGTCGTCTGTCTTCTCATTAAAGAGACCCTCACCATCAAATGAGAGGTTCTCTATTCTGGCCTTGACATCATTATTTAGCGCTGTTGACCGGAGCCATGCATGGCGTCTCAAGGCGACGGCACCAATGAGGGACCTTGCATGGCAGTCTGTCTGATGCCTCGCGTTGTTCATTTGCATCGTCGAGATGCTCATAGCCTCCGCTTGTAGCGTCCGTGCTAGGTCCCTCCTCTCTGTTGGCAGGTCGTCACAAATGTTTCCCAACTTCTCTATTAAGAAGTGCTGGTAGCGCGCCATGATTGCCTGGTAGTTGCTAACTTTTAACCCCAGGGAACCGGATGCGTAAATACGCCTGCCACAGGTATCCAACTTCTTCCCCTCCTGGTCTGTAGGGGTAGAGTGTTGCTTAGAGGACGAAGACTGGGCTGATTCCACAATGATGGAATTTGGTGCTGGGTGCGAAAATAGGAATTTTACCCCTTCCGGTTGCACCTTGTAGAGTGACTCCAGTCTCTTGCCCACTGGTGGAATTGCCGTTGGGGTCTTCCACGTGTTCTTCACAGTTTTTAATAAGTAAGGCAAATATGGGACCAGCGTGGGAGATGTCTGCGTGGCCAGGATGAAACTGTATACTGGGTCTTCCATCTCTGGCTCTTCAGTTTGTGTCTCGATCCCCAGTGCCGCGGTCATCCTCATAATGTGATCAGAGAAAGTACCCAAGTCCTCTGTTGGGGAAGTGGACG
Organism: Shinisaurus crocodilurus; assembly: GCA_021292165.1. Lineage (NCBI taxonomy): Eukaryota > Metazoa > Chordata > Lepidosauria > Squamata > Shinisauridae > Shinisaurus > Shinisaurus crocodilurus. Next base: position 187,972,191 of record CM037880.1, on the reverse strand, counting down.
TTTGGGATTCTACTTGCAGATCAGGAGAGGTATCGGGCAGGCCTGACAATTCAGAATCACTTTCTGAATAAGGCATGTCTGAAGAGGATTCCGCTGGTGGCGCTTTTGTTTTAGCAGTGGCACTTAAGTGCTTTGTCTTTGCCACTGATTTTCCTGGGTTTTTTGCTGGGGCTGGACTTGTACGGCGTCGATTGCGACGTTCGACATCGAGCGGGCTTCGGTGTCGAGGCGAGCGCTCGGTGTCGGTAGATCGGCGACGAGATCGAGAGCAACGATCGATGTCGACGGAACTCTCCCTGCGGCGATGGCGGCGTTCGATCTCGAGAGGGCTGCGGCGACGTCGGGACCGATCATGGGATCGACGGTATCGAGATCGAGAGCTGCGGTCGTCATCGAAAGAGCTGCTTCGATCTCGACGACGGCGGACGACATCGGGAGAGCTACGGCGTCGAGTCAAATGGCCAGCCGAGCGTTGTTGAGATCGAGATCGAGATCGATCGCGTCGGTCCCTTCCTGCATCGATGTCGGCGCTTTCTCTCTCCCTTCGGTCCCGAGGAGGAGTGTGGCACTGCTGGCGGCGTACATCGTCCCTTCGATAGGTACGCGCATATCGATGCAAAGAGGAGCGCGAAGACGAAGACATCGATCTCGAGAGGGACTTCCCGCTTCGGTGTCGAGGAGGAGTCGACGAGACGGAACGCCGTGGCGGGCGTGCGCTCTCTGTTCTCGGAGAGACTGTTGGGACCGGCGTTGGGGATTCTAATATCTCCCCGTCCGAAATAGACACGACATGCACCGAAGATTCCTTGGATTTCTGAGGAGACGGAGGTGCAGAGGTCTGTCCCTTGCCTGTCGATGGCAATCTTGATCGGTGAGACGAGCTCGAAGCTCGATCTCTCGATCCTCTCCGGCGATGCCGACACCGCGCGGCTCCCTGTCGAATGGGCGGGAGTTGCAGGCTTTGAGAGAGGTCGGCCATGTTTTGGGCTTTTTGCCTTGGCGACATCTCTTTCCCTCCCTTCCTCCCTAGAGCGTTTTTTTGCTTTCTTGCTCTTTTGCTGGGAGGTGGTTTCTCCTTGGGCTTCAGATTGAGGCGTAGCCACCTTAGATGTGGTTGCCCGAGGCATAGAGGGGCCTGCTGCAGATAGTGTCTGCTGCCAGAGAGAGGTCTTTAGCTTTAAGGCCCTCTGTTTCCTCGTAGGCTTCGTAAAGGCCTGGCAATGCTTGCATTTTTCTACAATATGCTCTTGGCCCAAGCAAATAAGGCATAGAGAATGCCCATCAGCTGGAGGCAATTTAGCCTTACAGCCAGAGCACTTCCTAAAGGGGGCTTTAAGAGCCATTCTAAAGAAGAGGAAAAGCTTTGAAGGGAGATTAGGCCGAAGAAAGGTATAGGACAATAGAACAACGAGGATAATTTTTTTTTTTTTTTATAGGACAAAGAGTGAAGGAGGAGAAAGGAGTAAAGTTGTGAGGAAAAAGTAGAGGAAAAAATACTATTTTTTCTATACTCAGCCGAAGAAGAATGGAGAACCTCGAAGAAAGACTATAGCAATAGGCGGTCGAAGAGGAACTGAGGGAATGGGCGGGAGCCGTGCAGAGGAGCAGGCACGATGGGGGAGGGGCTCCCGCCCAGTTCGCCTCAGCTAAAGAATTTCCGAAGGAAGCTCAGCGCAGGCGCAGAGCCCATATGTGTGATGCACAGAGACCACGAAGAAGAATTGAACAAACCAGAGGTAGAGTCTGAGCCCCAAGTGCCATATTTACCCGCACAACACACCAAAAAACCACATCCATTTCACAAAAGGCAAACTGGTGATGCTCAGAGAAATACACACACTAGATTCTAGACATTACAAAAGAAGTAGTGTAGGAATCTGCAACTGGAGGCTCTGAGGTCAAATCCAGCCCTTGAGAGGAGCAACAAGTGCCCTTCCATTGCCAGACCATACATAAGCAAGGTGTATAGAGAAAGTGGTTGCTGAGATCAGGAACTGCTGACATTCTATTTTGGTGAGATACCCTACCACACCCATTTGCTCCTCAAAAGTGGCCCTCATGTAAAATGAATTGATTTAACTACATGCTTAATTAGAGTTTCAGAAGCACATGGGTCTATGAGTCTTGGCTTGGATGTTACATCTTTAGGATCCTGTAGCTATGTCTGCACGAGTACCATTGGTACAATATCTGAAGCAACCCACAGTGGGCAGTTATGTAAGAGCAGTCAGGAACTGCCTAAATAGATTTCTTTTAGGGTTTTGTTATGATTTTAATTTTGGCACACATGGCAATATGCTCTATTCACAGAATGTTTTCTTTTGTTCATTTTCTGAGCATATCAAGAAAATTCTGTGCAGTGTAAAATTGGGCGCGGGAACGGGTAGGTCACATCACCTACGTCCCATATATACCTGGCTCAATTTTTACGTTATATTTACTACTCAGCACTTTGGAACATCTAGGGGTTGATAGCACATGTGAACATTGCCCAATACTCAAAACAGTTTAAATATTAAAATGCAAAACCAGTGAAGTCCAAAGAAAAATCAAATCCTTTCTTTCTTCATGCTTACACCATCGTGTACAGATGGTGACTATTTCCCAAGTAACTGCTGCAATAAATAAAGCCCATAAGTGGCATGACGGGCAGCCCCTTTCCCCTTCCAGCCTGGCAAATAGCTGCTTGGCAGGCTTAAATATAAGTCCTGCAGAGTAACAGTTTTCAGTATGGAGGAAAAATGCTGAGCAGCAGTCAATTTCCAGACTAAATGAGACATAAAGGTCACAAGGAATGGGAAAATAGTAAAGCTGCTTTTACCTAAATAAATAAAGATCTGAATCAACATAATCAAGGGACATGTTGTGCAGCTGTACAGCTGCATTAACTGGTTCCTCCAAAGATTACCAAAGAAAGGTATTTGCTGGAACCCTAATGACTGCTATTATTTTCTCCTATTCACGTATTTCCCTTAGTTTTTGAACTCCATATCTCCATTTAATATTTAAAAAGCATATTCAAAACTTGCCTCAACACAGTGGTGGCTTCGTCCCCTGCAGCATATATTGAGAAATGACAATATTAAGCAGATAGAGTGAGCTACAAATTCTGTGAAAAACACATGCCTACATTTTAAGAGAGATAATTTTGAACCATTACTTTAACGAACAGCCATCGAATATATTGTCATCTAGTTACTTTTTCTTAATTCCTAGCCATTTCAGCATTGCTACAGCATGACTACCATTACAAGGAGTAAACTTGAATTTCATCTCACTAGATTAATTAGGAATAACACCTCAATTCTAAATGCAAACCCAGGCTACATATTGGCAGGGGCAGCAGAGAAACTCATTAGGTCATATACACACAGATTTAAATCCAAGTACAACATTGGTTGTAATCCAGATGGCAGTTAAGCAGGAATACTTAGATTTAAGCCTTCTTAAACTCCAAAATTAAATACATTTATTTCAGATTTCACTGATTAATGGGTATAGGATCAGTATTCCATCTTAACTGGTCTGAGGATTGTAGTCTTACTCATAATACAAGTAAAGTACATGCTTAAGGTTCTCAGACCAACTTCTAACTAACTCAGCGGGATTCTCATATTAGCAACTACTAGAGTTCTGGTATTGACTTCTACCAACTTTTGATCAACGTTGGATCATTAGAAGTACAAATGGTAGATTACAAGTATGATGATGGGCTTTCCTTTCCCTCTCCATTCCTCCTGTGTGACTTGAAGCATCTGTTTCCTGGGTTAAACAAACTATAATTTATTACTATGTCTGAGTCAGGCCAAACCTTAAGTTTAAAATATGGTTTACTGAAACAAGCTAAGATCAAACAATTGTTTCTTCCCAGCAGCACTGGTGGTTTAAGCAATGGAGAGATTATTATGTTAAGTGTTCACTCTCCAAGCCTTAGACGTTCTTGAGTGTACCCTTCTAAATATTCCATTCTCCTATTTAATTAAGCATAAAATTGCAGCGTAGTGGAAAACTAGACCCCTATTCCTAATACTGAATGGCCTGGATTCTTCCACAGAGACCTTGGAGGGGGAGATACAATATATCGTTGTGTGCTTGGACCCCTCTCCCTCGAATTTCTGCAAGGTCCTCCCTTCACACATACGCATTTGCTAGTAATAGATAAATTAATTTGTGATCCATTTTCACTTGTACTGTATTCCGAGTACCGAGCCTTTAGTACAAGGGTGTTGAACCTTTTTTTAGCCCAAGGGCCAAATTCCATTACAGAGTTGCTCTTGGGGGCCGCATTCCATTGGGTGGGGCTAATGGCAAAAGAGGTAGGGCCAAAATACAAAAAAAACTACCAGCGTATTTTAGCTTAAAACTCTTACTGCAAGTAACTAAACCTCTAGGAGATGCATTTTAACCTTTTAGAATGGGGGAAAAAACTACACAATAGCTGAGAAACCACCAAGCAATTGGTGGTCAGGGGAAAGGGGGTGATGCAAGGAAAAAGGGGACATAGCCATCTGGGGAACCCAGGGGGGGGGCAGATTGAAAATCCAGGAGAGCTGGATTTGGCTCTTGGGCTTGAGGACTGTACCTTGCGTTAATACATCTTGCTGCCACATATTCAAGCTTATCACTGCCATCATGAAGGCTGAAGACAATCAGCATGCTAAAAACTGTCTAAAGGTTACACAAAACTGAAGGAGGTCCACTGATTTATATACTGCTTGCTCCTCTAATGTCACTGCCATGCTAGTAGGCCATCACTAACTACTCCTGCATACAGCCACAAAAAGTGGCATGGAACTGTAGTGCCCTTTCCTAAAATTTAGTTTGTAGACAGGCCCACAAATATTTCAGCCCATGCATAATTCTATTCCAGCAAACTTTCTCTGTTGACGTCAATGCAACTTTGCACAGCTCAATTAAAGTGCTGGCTCCAACTGACTCCAAGGGGCTCTGGATCTGGCATTCTGCATTTGTATTCCTTCACACACAACATGCAATTTCAGAGGGAACAAGCATGAAATTACAATTAAAAATATGACGTTGCAGATTCCTGAACTTCTGCACCATTCCAATTAATTGAACGTGAATTATAACAGAAAGATGGGCTTCAAACTTAAGCTCTGTGCTAAGTATAGCTGCCCCATGAGCATGGTTTTAAAGTCCGCTTCCAACACAGTTGTCATGAATTGAATTAACATTCTACCATTATAAAACAATACCTCTTTTTCAGCTTTTTTCTAAAAAGTGTGATCACCCCCCTCCCCGTGCCACCCCTACCATAGACCGCCCAATCCCTTAAGAACAGGATCAGAATTCTGGGGGGGGCTATAAAAGTAATGTAGGAATTAATAAACAATTAGTAAATAAAAAAATTGGAATACTTACCAAAAGTAAGCTCAGAGACATTTCCTTTTTGAAAGGTGTTTATTTATAAGTTTTGCAGTTACACATATTAATCACAGTTTAGACACAACCTGTGGTGCCGAACCTATTTTGAGGCCAGGATTCAGAACCATGGATAGCTCCTTAAAAGTTCAGGCTGAAACTCGGAGTGGATACATACACCCCCACTGACATTGGAGCCACCGGCATCCACTTCCCCTGAATGGTGAGAGGCCTCGTTGCTTTGGGAATCTTTTTTTCCTGCCTTTCAGAGAGTGGTGATGGAGAAGATGATGCACTTAGGTTATTTTAGATTCTGGACATAACGGTTTTATGGTGGTTCTGGTGGAGGTGGAGGCCCTCTTTAGAGGTATATTACTTCACACTTCGCTCAAAATGGGGTGAGGCAGCCCTGCTGCTGTGCTTCGAGCCTCCCTCCTGCTCATTCCGCTGAGCGGGGGGGCGGGGCGGCTAGCCACCTGCCCTAAAGTCCTGCCCTAGGGGCACCTCTGATTACCACCGTGTTACCCCATGATGAGGCCGACGCCATTAACGTGCAGCAGCGTTTTAGAGAGCAGGGCAAGGTCCCTGCCCCGAGGACAGTCCAAAGCAGCAAACAAGCAAACAACGCCACGGACTTGGGGTGGAGTGGAGTGGGGTGGGAGAGAAAGGAGGGTGGCAAACGCTTCTCTTAAGACTTTCCCGATGCGCCCGGGCTCCCCAGATGCGTTTGCCCACAACTCCTATCACCCCATGCCGCGGGGATGATGGGAGTTGAACTAAGCGCTAGTGACTTTGTTAATTCTAAGCCTGCATGTTATAGATCCTTAAACTTAAGACCTGCAAAGATGGTTTTGCTCCACAGGTTCTTAGGTCTCTCCTATCACCGGAAAAACAAAGTGAAACATTGCCACGCCAGAGAGCAAGCTACCTTTTTACGGGCAACAGCCCATTCTAAATATGGTCTAATCACGACAGAACAGCCCTCCCCAACCTGCAGATGTTGGGACTACAACTCCCCAGCACCCCAGCCAGCAGGCTGAGATAAAATATGAGCGTGTTTCCATGTGTGTGTGTGTGACAGGGCTGGTTCGGGGACAATGTCTATTTTGGGGAGGTTATGATCCACTTTTTTGGGTGTGTGTGTGTTTAACTGTGCCGTTCTGCAAACCAGCCTTCCTCAACCTGGTGCCCTGCAGATGTGTTGCACTACAGCTCCTAGCTGGCTGAGGATGCTGGGAGTTGTAGTCCAACACATCTGGAGGGCACCAGGTTGGGAAAGGTTGCCCCAAACCCTTAAAAAAAACCCTCTCTCGTGAATGGGGAACCGAGTGGGAGCCCCAAGAGCCGCTGGTCTCTAAGCAAAGTCGGTCCGCGCGTTGTTTCGTTCCTTTCTTTCCGAAGCTGGCAGCCGCTTCCAGCAGCCCCACTAAGCCGACGCGCCCGAAAGGAGCAGCACGGAGCCTGCGTGGGCGACGGCAGGCCATTCTGGGTTGGGCTCCTTGCCTTTCAGGAGTTTCGCTCCAGCCCCCACACCGACCGAGCAGCCTCAGGCTGGAAAGAACTCCGAGAAAACAACCGAGCCCCGAATCAAAACAAAACGTCCTCCGTCACCCGATCCGAGCACTTCTCTCTCTCCTGCAGGGGGCACAGCGGCAGCGGCACGAACCCAGAAAGAGTGATATTTTTAGCACATCCCTACAAAATAGGTGGCGGAACGCCGTTCCGGTGCGTTCCGCCAGAAAAAAAGCCCTGCTCTTTTTGATATGCTTGAAATGCTTTCTAAAAATGTATCACGTAAGTGTCATTGCTATCTTTCATTTTGGGTAGTGATGGTGGCAAATACAAGTGGAAACCCCTGAATTATGGAGGGGGGAGAGATGTAGATTTCCCTTACAAACTGATACTGGCACAATATATTATACTGCTTCTGGCATTGTGAGTGTTTTCCCCCCAAAGCACTTTTTATATATGTAAAAGTAACAAATCTAGATCATTCTGAAATCTAAGTGGTAGTAATTGTAGATCTGAAACAAAATCCAAGACACTGTCTAATCTGGTTTGGGGGTCTCTTTCCACACTGATAGAATGACGACAATGGTGTGCAATGCTTTTGAGTGAAACTCGTTTGGATTTCATCCAGTTTTGTTACAGAATACACTCAAATCTAAATAAAATTTAAATAAGTATTACAAACAACAAAAACAACAACAAAAGAACGCCAGAATTTTAAAAGCTATATTAAAGGCCAGATTCTGCCCTGACTTTCACTTCAGTAGTAATATATTCCCACATGCAACAGTGGCAATAGCTAACAGTTAACACAAAACTTCTGTTCACACACACATTTTATAGCATTGTAAATTTAAATGCTCATTAATCTGGGATAGTATTTTTATTAACTGAATGGCCACACCAGTCTCTGACTGTGCTGTGGACAAGTATGATAATGGGCATTAAATAGACTTTTAATTACATAGCATATGGTATCCTTTTGTCTTGTTTCCTACCTATGAAGTCTAAAGTAGTCAAGGGACATAAGACTTGCTCTGCGATACTCTAGGAACAATCACGTTTCTCAAGCTAACGTACAGTAGCACCTTTATATCTGGATAGTACAACACCTTTATACACTTGGGAAGTCATATTTGTTAAATCACCACTGGGTTTGGCTGAAAAAAATTCCAGAATTGTGAAGAGCTTAAGATAATTCTGAAAAAAACACCTTCTAAGGCTATGAAAGGATTAGCCTAATGACTAATGCACTTCATGTTTAGTTAATGTGTTGCCAAAATGATGGATACAGACCAATGCATCTGGGGAGTGTGTGTGTGTGTGTGCGTGTGTGAGAGAATATTGCCCACTGTTTGTGCCTCTCATTAAAATGTTCATAGTAATTCTTTCAAGAATAGAAGAAAGAAATAGAGTTGTTTCAGGCTGAAGAGGAGAAGACCTGACAAAAGTAATGGGCTTCAATTACCAGAGTTGGCCTGATAATTTTTCAGGTAAAACATTTCCCCTTGGATGTGGTCCTGCAGAGAATACAGAGCAGTAAGCTGCGAGGTATGACTACAGCCATTGAGATTCTCAGTATTGCTAGGAGCCCTGGACCAATCATTTTGCCAAGCTTGATGAAAAAAGGAATAGCTTACGAAAACAGGAAACACTCGATGAAAAAAGTAATAGCTTACGAAAACACTTGCCCTAAATCAAGGGTGGGCAGCACATGGTCCATGGGTCACATGCACTCCCCTTGGCCCTTTTTGTGTCCCTGATCACTTCCCCATCATTACCACTGACAAATTTGCCATACAGATTTGGTGGCAAGGCAGCCAAAAAGGGATGATTTTCCCCTTGTGTTAAGGGAAATAAGCAACAGTGTGCTGACAAAATTCGGCAGCACGGCAACAAAACAGGGAAAATCAGCCCTCTTTTGCTGCCGCACCATCAAATTTCAGTAGCAAATGTGTCGGCATAGCAGCATCGGGTGACAAAGTGCTGGTGGGTTCCTGGGGGGGAATTGTCTTCCAGACAGCCAGACGTTGCCCACCTCGCCTAAAACATCAAACTATGCAGGCCAGGGTTGGTACTGTAGCAACAGAGCGAGGAGGAGATACTAGAGAAGACTAGTCTATCATAGAATTGGAGGGGAGCCAGGGGCCACAGAATTGGGTCCAAGCAAAGCTGCATTTAAACTTAGGGCAGGAATCGGGAATGTGTGGCCCTCCAGGTGTTATCCCCCATGCGTGGCTTAGGGCTTTGATCTGCTACCCCCTGATCTTTCCTCCGTTTACCACCACAAAGTACAGCTGAGCCAGTTTTAGCTGGCTGTTTTGCTAATTTAAAAGGGTCATTGCTTCTCACAGTTCAGGGCAAACTTCCAGTCAAATGCTCTTGCCCTGCCAAACCTTCTTTTCCAAACACAATGCTGTGCCCTTCTAGGGCTTACTCAGGTGCCATTCAGTTTCTCCAGTGCTCCCTTAAACAATTTTTCTCCCTGAATCTTTGAGAGGCCTTCCAGATGAGATCAACCTGAAAATATAAGCATCCAGCACACTAAAATATCTGAGTAACTGTACATATATTTGTGCATCAGGATGCAGCCAGTGGCCACAATCCAAAGTGCTACGTACAGCTGGGAATTTTGTTGACATCTTCACCAAAGTAGCTGTGATAGCCAAAAATTCAAGCCCCTTTTAAAACTGGATTGTGACTTCTATCTTTGATTGTTGCATTGCTGTGGTAAAAATGTAAAAGAAAGTTACAGCCAGGCACGTGGTTTACTCTTGTGTGCATACATAGTTTTCTGGATCAGTGTCTGTGCTGTTGCAACTCAAAATGGATAGATTCCAGGTAAAGGTATTCTATAGCTGTATACAAATCAAACATTTTTGGGTGGGGGGGGGGCAGAACTATAGACCTCTCATTTCCTACTGGTTTTCCATTTCCTGTGCCTCTTCTTCCCATCAGTCCCCAGAGTCCCCCGCTCCCCAAGTTCCCTGGAGGGTTGGGGGACCCTGCAGAGCGGGAGGCTGAGGAGAAAGGAGGAGTTCATGGAAAATCAGAATGAGGCACTTTCTGCCTTACTCACAGAGGGTGTTTCCACCGGTTTTCCCACAGACGTCCTCTTCCCCTTCAGCCACCTGTGCCACAGCCCACTCCACTCAGCAGGGTTCCTCCGACCCCAAGGGAAGCATTTTCAGGGGGTTCTGTGGGCTAGCAGGGATTGGATGGGGCAGGAAAGTCAGTTTCCGCCTGCCTTCTTCCACTGGTGGATATCTGGATCCAACCCAGTAACTCTTATGTGACTCACTCCACTGCAACAATGCACTAGCCTGCAACTCACAAACGTTTCCACGTTTCTTTAAATCACCTTTCCATTGTGAAAGAGTGCATTCTCCTTGTCCAGCAATAGATCAAACTTCTTGTCCCAACACATTATTTTTCAATACAAAGCTAAAGTACTTCAATTAATAATGTTTTGTTGATAATTGTTTTATATATGTGTCAATAAATAAAAGAATCCAACACGCATCTTTCCCTGCAACAATGGTATGCCCATTATACACAGAATCCTGTTCTCCTTCATTATGTTTGCATAGTTATTTACCCAGAGAAGCAGCATAGGCACTAGAGCCAAGTAGCAGTAAGTGGAGAGTCAATCCCATCACTCTTCAGCAATAATTGTCTGTGTAAAGGCTGTGCTTGTTTCTCAGCCTGACTACAGCACATTAAAGTTTCTCCAGATCAGCTATCCTACAGGAAAATGGCAGGCCTTGATTCATGAAATATTCTGCACATACCAGTAATACACTTGGCAAATAAAGGATTAATAAATCAGTTGCACAAGGAGCCAGGATCCCTGGTAGTTCATGATTCCCATGGGGCTTGTACCATGTACTTCTTGTACATGGTACAAGAAGTTATGGATATGTTCTGCTGACTCAGGATCTTAACTATTTTTTAGCACCATTTATTTGGCAGCTGTCATTTTCTGAATACAGCTCACAAGTATTTCATTTTTTTTTACTTACAAAAACTTTTAGTAAGTAGTTCATTCTAATACAATGCCATCACTGTATATTATGGACTAAATCACCACACACATAGTATACATGTTTGCTCCTTATCGACATACTCCAATACAATGTTACGTGCCTCTCAGTGAACACCACAAAGTGCAAAGTCTGGGAGATTTGTGTCTCTGCCTACTCACCAAGGATCTGGCCTTCTCTGTAGAGGCGTTGTGGCTCTGAAATATGCTCTCCAAGGTCATACAGCTGATGCCTACTCGGAGTAGCTTTAGGCACCAAGAGAAAAAGGTTTTATTTGCCCAAGTCCATTAATTCAGGATATTGTGTTATTTTAATGTGCCTACAGCCTGTGCAGTACAATCCTATGCATAAGAAGTAAGTCCCACTGTGTTCAATGAGGCTTACTTCCAGGTAAGTGACAATAGAACTGCAGCCTTGTCTCTTGTTTTTATTCTCCTGCTTTCACATTTTTACTGGTTTATATTATTGTGTTTCAATGTTTGATATGTTTTATTGTTGTAACAGCGTAAACAGCCTTGAAACAATATATTGATTAGACAGGGCATGAATATATTAAAGCAGCCTTCAAAGTCCAGCCTGGTGCCCTCTCATATTGGCTGGAGTTAATGGGAGTTGTAGTACAACAACACATCTGGAGGGCACCAGGTTGGGGAAGCTTTATGAAACAAATTGGAGCAGTGACTGGCACATGTCTACACAGGTTTACAGACAAATGTATTTCCGCCTAAAGATTGCTTGTGTTCTGTCTTTTCAGTTAACAACCAAAAGTTTTTTTAAATTTTAAGTACAATGCCTTGAAACATTAGTTGAATATGTTATGGCTCTTTTCTTTTCTCTGAGTCTTAACTTTGTTTGTTTGTTTGTTTTTATTATTTTAACATCATTTCAATTTTTATGATGTTGATATTTTATGATGGTTGTTTATTGTGCTCAGTGGATTTGGTTTTATTGTATGTAAATTATTTTGCTGTAAGACGCTTTGTGTTTCTTTTTGAAAAATAGTGGGATAGAAGTTTAAAAAATAAAAAAATAGAAAATTAATAAAATACTGCTTTAGCAGTTTTTACCACGCCTAGTGTTATTTGAGATAGGTTAATGGCAGGAAAAACGGTGTAGCCAGCATGTTATTATAATTAGCAGTAGGGTCCCTTCTCAATGTGGAGCATGAAAGCCAGAGTTAGTGTAATGTCACAGCTATTGAAATTAACAAGTCTTACCCCATTTACCACCGACCAGGTTACTTACTCCCCAAGAAACAGAAAGGTAAATATCTCTATCATTACTGAACCTACGGTATTCCCCAACATAAACAGAAATGGGTAAAAAAAAAAAAAAAGGGAAAAAAAAGATGTCACAGTACAATCCATTTACAATTACTGTTTACTCATAAGTAACTCCAACTATATTTAGTGGGGGCATACATCCAACTAAATGTGCACAGGAGTGCAGCTTTGTTTTCAAGCATTTCCACCTGAACTGACCTCTATATGCTACCAGGCACCTAAACTGAGAATTGCAAACAAGTTCAGTACTGATCTACTCCAGAAAGGGTTTGAGACTGAACATTAAAACACCACCATAGTGGGGCAGAGCTCAATTAGAAACTTGCTCTTCTATTAATTGGTTCTTCATGGGATAGTGAGTTCTAATGCAAAGCTCTTTGAATAGAAGCTGCATAGACAGCAAAGCTTAGTGGAACACCCGAGTGTATTATTTAATTAATTAATTAATTAATTTCTATACCGCTGAAGCTTTCTGGGCAATTTACAACAATTCATAAAATACAATAAAATACAGTTTAAAATACAAATAACAATAAAAACACCATAAAATTTCATTACAGAAATTTAAAAACCAAATTTAAAATGACTTAAATAACTAAGAACAAGTTAATGCAACTAATGCAAAAAAGCTAACATAACCGCGCCCCCATGTGCTACTTAGAGCTGTTAAATGCCTCAGCATAGAGGGCACTCTTAACCTGGCACCGACCGGATAGCAGCGTTGGCACCAGGCAGGCCTCAGTGTGAAGATTGTTCCATAATTGGGGAGCTGCCACAAAGAAGGCCCTCTTCCTTGTTGCCACCAACTGAGCCTCTCTTGGAGGTAGCAGTTGGAGGAAGGCTCCAGATGTTGAGCGTAGTGTCCAGGTAGATTGTGGTTGGGAGAGGTGAAAGAATACACAGAAAGGCAAGAATAACATGGGCCATCCAACTTCCTTGGAACCAAAGCATTAAATGGTCACAGCATTCACCTTTTACTTAAAAATAATAATTCAGTATCAATCTCCGCTCTGCCATCACGGATATGTCTTGGGCATGTCACTATCACTTAGCCTCAATTCTCTAACTGTAATACAGGAATAGCTGTGACCTGCCTTATGCAGGGGTTGTGAGAACACAAGTGATAATGGATACCCCAGTCACATTGCTTTTTAAATATACCCAATTTTCCTCAGCAAGACAGCTTTCACAAGGTTTGATGAAGTGGGAGTTTGCACTGGTTATATTTAGAATGGCAAAACTTAAAAATAGGAATGCTAGGTCTATTGTGTCATCTTTGAAGTTCCCAGCAAATGGCATACAATTTTACTGGCACTCCAAAGATGTAACTTGTTAGTAATCTTCAAAACATCAACATGAGGCAGCTACGTCAGTAGAATCCCTTCTAGTGATGTGGTCAAGGTCAATTAAATAAAGTTTGTGGGGAAGCCAAAGCTGAACTCTTAGGATCTTATATCTGAGCAAACAGTCCACAGCCTATGCAGATAGGAACAGAGCTTCTAGAGCAGATGGTAGACTTCAAAGCAGCTCAAATCCTGGCACCTCTCTTTGACTGAACTCAGAAAATCTTGCCAGAGGAAAAGCACCTTGTGATAGAAAGTGATAATGTGAATTCTATGTAGATGTATGTATACATCTGTCCACCGAAATCTCTCTCTGATTTATTATGGCCTGGTTCAGACAGTTGGTGGTTACCACACGATCACCTGCAGGAGACCATGGGGCTGTTGGCAGGCTCACAACCCAGTGGGGTATGTGGAGGTTTCTACTGTGTAAACAGGCCACTGCAATTTCAAATGTTTTCTTAATGGTTTAGATACTACATCTATTTAGATAATATCCTTGTTTTGTGTATTATTGTTATGGAAGCTGAGTGCTTCTGGATAGGTTGGGTTATCAAACTGATTAATTAATTCATTTATTCATTATATCATCAACCAGTGTGTTAAGTGGACTCACAGAAACTAATAAGAGCTTAGGATTGCTTTTGAAAGATTTTGTAAATAGGCTATTTAGGGTTACTTTAAAAAGAAAGCATGCATATTTGGCTTCCTTGCTAATATGGAAACAATTTTGCACAGAGGACTCATCTTCTCTCTTTCAGAAATGAGAAAACAGCCATTATAAACATGTGACATTACTAATGCTGTCTCGGAGACTTAGCCTGTAGTGATGAATTGATTCACCCTGGAGATTACAGGCTCTGCAAACACGTTAGGAATGTTTCACTTCCATGAGCCACTACTAGCTTGAGACACTAAAATCAAGTGTTTGGGGCAGGGGCACAAGATGTGAAAAAGGGGGAAATGGCTCTATTGCTACATCAATTCAGTTTACGACAGAGGTATATGTTGAACTCTTGCTAAAAGTATTCTTTATTACCTGCCCCACGTGTCGTATATTTTCTGGGGCTGTCATGATGTAGAAAGCTCCTGCAGGGCTCCTGTACTTCCCTAGAGGTTGTGCAATAGAGTGCATTGTCCAAAATAATTATCTGTAGCCACCATTTTACTCACGGCTATATGTCAGTCTTTGCTCACTAGGTACTTTGTGACTGTGTCTAATTTGGACCTGAAGGCAGGCGTACATGAATAATACTTACAGAGACAAAACAGGATGGAAACCACAGTGGAACTAATTTATTAGTTTTAAAGGACATCAACCAAAGGAGCTGTAGACAGTCCTTTGTTACTACTAGCAAGTACTTGAATGTTTTGATGTTGGAATTCTTTTACAACAAGTAATGAATACATGTAGTAGCTTTAAAGGATTCCCACAAAAATCTTACACTGTTCACTTAGGACTCCCAATTTCCATTAATCAATTCTGGGTCATGGTGATGTTGCATCAGTGTAACAGGTTATCGGTTGATTTACAATAATATAAAAATGGTACCACTGAAGAGATAAATTAAGGGCAGGAAGGGAGTAGAGTTTTACAATATGGTAGGGCAGTGGATTCCTCATAACCCAGGAAAACCTGGCAGTAATAGGATAAGAATTTATCTGCAGAAATGCTAGAAACTGCAGTTGTAAATGCAGCTGATTACCGGAGAGAGCTGTGTGATCCTCTTGCTGTGTCCAGCACAATTTTATAGTATTCCAATAACAAAAATCTCAATCAATGCAACTCTATAGATGAAGATGCCTGTCATACCTTGGGTGAACATGGATGACCATTTGCAAAGGAGCAACTTAAACACAATAAGCAAACAACCGTATGAAGAATCTGTTCTCTGTCAAGTCTACCCATGCAATTCTACTGAAGGAAATTTTAACATGTCCAGGCTTTCCAAAAATTCTAATCAGATTCAGACACGTAGTAAATTTACCCTCACCACATGGGCAGACATTATTATGGGCTTTCTATGTGGTTTGCCTTCTATGATAATGTACCCCTTGGCAAAGGCTCAGTGACAATTGAAATTCTTAATATTTAAGAATATTAAGAATATGCATATTAAGAATATGCATTTCTTGTGACAATTGAAATTCTTAATATTTACTACTCATGTACTGTTTTTAATAGGCACACAGAGAATTTCATATCCATTATCTTAGTCCCAGAATTCCTGTGTAGTACTCTAGTAATTAATATCTCCATATTACAGATGGTAGCAGGAAGATAGTGGCTTGCCTCAGGCTACCAGTGAGTCCATGCCTGAGATGAAGTCTGAATAAGGAGCATAAAGCTTCTGGTACATTGTCTTAATAATTCTTCCTCTTCAGAAAATCTAACTGAACTTGTTAGCATGTGGTTTATTTTAAAGATAAATAATACACAACAGATACAAGGTCACTGTAAACAAGTTGCTATACACCGATGGGCAAGTAACAAAATAGATGTCCCTGGTTTCAACACAATTGCTATAAAAGACATTTGGTTAAATTTATGATTACTGGGCAGCAAACCAACACACTAATGCCTACAGCACTTCATAATTCCTGGATGAATTTTACAGGGCAGCAGACTGCACAAAGCTTTTTGAATCCATATTTCATTTTACATCATTACATTATACCTTGCATATTATTATTTGCTAGCTAATGGATCCTCCCACCCCGAAATACTAAAATATCTTGTGTCAGCAGCAGAGAAGTGGGTACAATTGGCACAAATTAGAAAAGGCTGACACAGATATACTAAAAACTAGGAAACAGTTGTTGGATTTAGGTAATAATCTTCTATCTCCAGCAAGCACATGAGGGTTGCAATGAACACTCAGAAATACACTGGGCTGCCATCTTCATAAATTGGAAATATTTCATGTGAGACACAGTGAGCATTGGGCTCATGCATTTCCCCACCCACTCTTCTTTGATGCAGCTGTGAAGAATTTGGAAGCTTTCACTCCCAATTTCCATTAACCCCACAGTTTAGTGTGCTATCCAAACCCTAAACAGTGGTTAATGTTAACCATGGTTTGTTTAAACAAGCCAGCTTCATAACCCATGTGTGTGGGAGGTGTATTTTAGGTATGTGAACCTAAGTACCCATATTAAGTACCCATATACAGCAGAAGTAAAGTGAAAAATAAATATAAATATATACTTCCTTGTTCATTCATGGATGCTACGTTGTTCTTAATTTCTGATCACTATTAGAACGAGGTACAGACCTAAATAAAAAACAGCAGTAAATATGTCAGTAGCTTTCATTCAGTTGAATGCAGCCCCTGGTATGGACAGTTAGAAAAATGATTATACAAGGAATTAGCAATAAATGAATACATGAGTTATCATGTGGATGATACTCACCAAGCGGTTGTCCTGCAATGATTCTGGCATTCTCTCCTGCCACAGCAGCCCTTGCATGCCTCTCACTCATGTACTGTACAAATGCATAACCTTTGTGCACTGAGCAGCCAACTATTTTTCCATACTTTGCAAAGATCGCCTCTATGTCACCCTTTTTGACAATGGCTGTATTGAGATTGCCAATGAAGACTCGGGAGTTGATGGATTTGGGGTCATTCTTATTGGTGACATTACTGGTCTGTGTTTTGCCGGTCATGGTTGCCTCACTTCACTTCAGCCCTTAAAACAAGATGACAAACGTTTATGTTTAGTTGCATATATTCACCTCAGGATAGGTATATCCTTTAATAACAAAGATCTAAAGAGAAAATCATGAGAAGTATATTGATGAATGACAACAGGAAAGCTGCAATGATTTTTAAAGAATATCAGAAACCAGTTTCAAATCATACATTTCTATAAATTTAAAATATACTCATAAATCAGGCCCGCTAGAATTTAGCACTTCACCAATATTCACTGATTTCAACTTGAAAGTTCAGTCCTGGCTTAGTACATATCCATCTGTTTTCAACATGCAAAGTAAGAGACTAAAACACTAAAGACTAAATTAATGAAATGAACATTCAAGGTCAGGTTGGGAGCATATATTAACCATGATGAAAGCCTGCCCTTCCTTTATCTGGCTCCTGCCAATCAGCACACATTTTCTTTTCTAGCCTGTTAAATGCTATAAATCACTGCAAGAAGTCCAGAGCAGCTTATATACAGCTGCTTAGTGCAATCAATATATTTCCATTAGGAACTAGCAATTTCTTCTTTTCAGAATAGCACAGAAGGGTAAACAAACAAACAAAAAATGTTAGTAGCAGAAATAGAGCAAACAGCTAATTCTCATGAAATGACACAGTGGAATCTTATTCATATATTAAGACTGCCTCTCTGATTGTGTAGTTCATCCTGGAGAGAGAATGGTTTGAATTCTTTGTGTAGCTACACTGAAATTGATGATTCCGTATTTACACTAAATAATTAGGTCACATGTTTATGCTGCTGTTTCTTATAAAACTATCCAGGATATCATGTATTCTTCTGCAATTAACAGAACAATCACAATTTCCTAAGCTATTATCCTAAGTTTCCTGTACACATTCTACCAATCTGAAACTACCTATACTTTTGAGCACTTAAGAGTTCATAAGCATTTTCAAGATTCTGTGGTTTTTATTAAGTAATTTCTATACTAAGAGATTTTCAAGTGTTATATGCAAATCAAAATATACATAAGTTGTTTTCTTTGCAAGTATGGACCTGTCATTTAAGCAGAGGTCAACAGTGTATTTCAAGCAAACCACATGGCTTCTTTATTCACTGGCTGGGTAGCAAAATGCCAAAGCTACACATATTTCCTGATACTGAAAAATGACTCTAGTGAGGAAGAGGCCATTTATATAGCAATTAAGGACATAACGTTTTTTTACAGGTACAGCTAAGAATTATGTTAGTGGATTGTTCTGCTTCATTGTGGTCATATTTTAGTTCCTATCACTATCACTGCTCAAGTGAGGTTTAACTCTGAGATGCTACTAGTTCATTTCTCAAGTGGAAAAAACGAATGATGACATTTGTGAAATCTTAATCTAAAGGATTGTTAAGTATTCATGCTTTGGCCCACTTTGCACAAACACCAAGTAGTATGGAAGCCTCTTAATGTAGGGATTGGGCCCACTCTTCCTGCAGTGGAGGACCTGGAAACGGATTCGGAGGAAGAGGGGGAGGATGGGGAGTTGGAAGGGGGGGGCAGCAGCACCTGGCTCTCCAAGGCTGAGAGCTTTAGATAGACTCTACAGGCGGGGAGGAACGGGCGGTGTCAGATTCTGTGGGAAAGCAGGCTGAGCTCTCAGATGGGGAGGAGGGTTTATCCAGCGTCACAGACCCCAGAGTCAGACCGTCAACTTAGGAGGAGGGAACAGCTGGACAAGTATCAGGTGCTCTGTGAGACTGGCTCTAAGGACCCGCCTTAGGGGACCTGGCTGGGGCCAGCTTGACTCTGGAAGGGAGGGGAACTCCTCCGTTTGGAATCAACTTCTCAGCTTTAGGGCTAACTTCCTAAATGCCTATTATTCTAACTAGCATGTAGCTTGTGATTGACTCTGCTAATCACTCCTTTGTAATTTAAAGCCAGATTGCTAGGCTGGCCTGAATAAAGCTTTTCAGTTAGAAGCCTGCCTGTGGATTTGTATTGGAAAGAGGAGGAGGGAGTTTCGCCCTCAACACTTAACATGGAATCTGTTGGCAACTACCCCACAGAGAAAACTGTTAGTGTGTGTAGCACCTTGCCACAGAGATCAGCTGCAACCACATCTGGTTCTCTACATGTAGCTTCAAAAGGCTGGCCCAAACATTTTGTTGCAGCAAGGAGAAAACCATCTCATATTGGCTGATTGATTGATACTGATTTTTAATATATTTATCTCCACATTTATATCCCACCTTTCTTCAATCACAGAACTCAGGCATACATGAGCTTCTCAGGCAGTCTCCCATCTAGACAGTAACCAGACCCAGACTTCAGGTAGCAGCAGATCAATGTAGCAAGCCAATGTACACAAATGACATTCAGCATGGATCAGCCACCACATTGATTCTGGCTCAGGTAGCCTTCATGATGCTTGATGATTACTAAAGAGGTTCTTAGGACTCAAACAGATGATACTTGGAAGATGTGTGATCAGATCTCCAGACTTTAAAGCAACAGAACAACAAAAGCAAAAACTTAAAAGCAGTCCTGTTTGGGTGGGGAGGTTTGTATGTTTTGCCTAGTGGGGCTAATAGCAGCCTTAGGGGGGCAATTTCAATTGGAGAAAAGGAAGAGAGAAGTGCTGCTGCCCCAATTATGTAAGGTAGCTTCATGTAAAATGGAACAAAGGACAATCCCTTATACCTGGTCTGTCTAGCCAAGGAGTTTGTGCTCTGAATGGCAGTGTCTCTCCAGAGACTCAGGTGTGTGTGTGTGGGGGGTGTCTTTGCCACTGCTGTCTGATCCTTTTAACTATAGATACCAGAAACTCAACCTGAGAGGGGCCTTCTGTATATAAAGTTAGAATCCCTAAGCTACAGTCCCAGAAATGGTACTGCGAAACATGGTGGGATTCCAGTGGGTTAGTTAGCAATTACATTCAGTCCAATCCATCTTTATTATGGTCATACAACCTGTCCAAATTAAAATATAGGACACAAATAATAGCGCAACAACGAAATACAATTTATCCAATTGAACTAGATTTTTCTTATTGTTGATTGTTTAACATTGCTTAGGGGTGTGTGTGCTGCCTGTTGATATGTATTTTTAATTGTATTTTTAAGGTTTTTAATCCTTGTAAACCACCCAAAGAGCTTCAGCTATTGGGCGGTACAAAAATGAAATGAACTAATACAGTGAATCTGTAGAGTTCTCATGTGCACCGCAATGAGAAAAGAGTTAAAGTGGACAGCAGTAGGCCTGGGCACCATGTACCCACATGCTATTTTCAGGCATTTCTACTTCTCATTCCACTGGATATAACAAATGATTAGTATTTATTTATTTAATCACTCAATATTTATACTGCACCATTTATGAGCAGATCATTTGCTATAGCAAAATAAGGAAAAGAAGCCTACTCTAAGAAGCTTACTGTCTATGTGACCATCAGCTACCATATGTACCTTTCCATAGTTCCACTTGCTCCTCTTCCTGTTATACTTTGTTTATATTTAGATAGTCATCCTGATAGGGCTGGCGCTCTGTGTGTGTGTGTGTGTGTGTGACAGAGACAGACAGAAGGCTGCCCTTGTTTATAGGGAAAGGGTGACGTGTTTGTCAAGAGCTGAACAATTTTCCACGTCATGTCATAGTTCATGGAGATTTTCAGTGGTATTTAAATTGGCAAATCCTGCTCCAGATAAATGAGTCAGATAACTCGTACCTTCCATCATTTCACAGATGAAAATAAGGATACTCTTGTAGACCTGAAATGCCTCTATTTTCAAATGAACACCACTATTGGAGCAGTGAGTACCCACTACCATCGCACATCCACCTACATACCATTTCACGTTGCACAAGTTGTAGTTCAATTCATACAGGCCTGTGGCTTACGCTGGCTCAGCTTGTCTGAGCGTGGAAAGATAAGCAGGGTCAGGCCTGGTTATTACTTGGATGGCCTGGTTATTACTCCTCTAGTTTCCTGCATTGAGCAGGGGGTTGGACTCGATGGCCTTGCAGGCCCCTTCCAACTCTATATCTATGAATCTATTTCCACTCTATTAGCTTTCTCTCTCTCTCTCTCTCTCTCTCTCTCACTGCTCCTCCCCCTTTAGTCAGGGTTCTGCCCCATCCCCCAGAGTCATGCTTCTTCCACTTCTCATTCCCCACACCTTTCTGATTGCCTTGTGTACTTCTGTATGATCACCTCTGCCAATGTCATCTGGAGAGAATTCTCCTTCCCTGTCCTTGTGTAGTTTCTGCTCAGCCGACCACTCCAAATGTGTCCTCACCATCATCATACCACATTCCTTAGTATACAGTAATACCTTGGATTGGAAGTAACTTGGTTTGAGAGCGTTTTGCAAGACAAGCAAATTTTTAAATATTTATTTTTTAAAAATTTACTTGATATACAAGCAACGTCTTGCAATACAAGTACTGTAGTACAACTTAAATTAAAAATCTCTGTACAAATTTTTTTGGGGGAATTTCGTTTTGATATAAGAGTGTTTTGGATTACAAGCACGTTTCCGGAACGAATTATGCTCTCAATCCAAGGCATGACTGTATTACAATTGAATATAAGTAGTTAAATAAAAATAGTAGTAAAAATATAAATCTAAATATGAGATAAGGAATGCAGAAATATCAATTGTGGATATCCTGGTTAAAAGCAATTTAAAACTTTTAATTAGCAGAACGGGGGGGGAGAGATTTTGGCAGGAGATACATCATGTTCAACTGGTAGGGCACTCCTCAATTGTTGACTGAGTATCCTAATGCTTTTTGGTTGCTAGGATTCTTGCAAATACCTTAATCTGATCCAGAAAATGCTTAAGTTCTTAAGAAAGAGTGAATACATACTTCGGATCACTGAGCGTGCAATCCTATGCATGTTTAGACAGAAAAAAGTCCTACAACTCCGAGCATTCCCCAGCCAGCTATGCTTACCGGGGGAATGCTGAGTGTTGTAGGACTTTTTTCTGTCTAAACATGCATAGGATTGCACCTTTAGTGATGCATTAATTTTTAGAGATCTTGAGTATACACTCTTGCTTTATACTTTTAACACTCATTGATGAACCACAGGGAAGTGTGTGTGTGTGCGTGCGTTTAAGAGTGAATTCACCATGATCTAAATGTCTTCCATAATGCCGTTGGCTCATACATAAGGGATTACTGGATCATTTTCTTTGTTTTATATAACAATGTCACATTTTAAATTCAGATTTCTCTTGCTAAGGTTTCAATAAAGCATAAATAGGACCCTGAACTATTTTTCCTGTAGCCGGAATCAGTATTGCAAAATGCATCGTATTTCCTATCTGAAAGAAAAGGATTTGTCTGATGGTTATTCTCATAATAAAATATGTGGCCAGGCAAATATATTGCGGAAATTTGTAAAAGTAAGAATAATATTAATGTTTGTACAGATGAGATTTGATTGTCTGGAGGGCAGAAGTATAATACAATTGTTTAAATTTCCATATGACCAAAAAAAAGGAAAAAAGAAAAAAATCTCCATAGCAATGAGTGAGAATTCATTATGTTTTACCCTACTAACACGAATTTGCATAATATTGACATACATTACTCACAGCCTTACTTACAGAATCATAGATGAGAAATGTATATGTGATTTACATGACATCCTCATGGCAAAAACTGTCTGAATTCACTCGTGTAGGCATGGGCTATACCATAGTGATTCAAAGGCACATTTCTAATATTTGTTTTCTCATAAGCCATGCAAGAATTCCAACTCTGCTGTGTAACTGGGGGTGGAAAGACAAGGCACCCCACACAAGTAAGCCAAGGGAACAAGTAACGTCAAAGCGGATCTCCCAAACATCCTTCATCCGTCACCTTGAGCACGCCAAGTGTGCAGAGCAGTCATAAATCCATGGCCATATCATGTACTGGCTTAACAACCCTTTCTTATTTCACAGTGTCTCCTGTGCGCAAAGGACATGGGGTAAGTATGCAGACTGCAGAGGGGGAGGTCCTGTTGGCCACAAATGTCCTACCAGGCTCTCAGGAGCTTGGCCACATTTCTGGATGAACATCAAACATTCCATTCCACCAATTGTTACTGCTGGCAAAACACTGAACACATTATTCCTTGCAGAATCAGAACCAGGGAACAGTGAAAACAACCTACAGATCAGGTACACACAGTCCCTACATGGGATAAATGAGCACATTATCGGTCCCACTAGGTGAATCCCCAAGCAGACACCAGGAAGATTCATAGATAGAGTCATAATCATAGAGTTGGAAGGGGCCTAAGGCCATTGAGTCCAACCCCCTGCTCAATGCAGGAAACTAGAGGAGGGATCTCCCATCCAAGTGGTAACCAGGCCTGACCCTGCTTAGCTTTCCACACTCAAACAAGCTGAGCCAGCGTGAGCCACAGGCTTTCACTTTGGAGGTGAGAGGCTAGGCTGAGATGGAATAGAAGCATACCTAAGGGCTCTGCCCTTAAAGGCAGCCTAAAACTAATTGCAAATAAATCAGTCTTTTCAATCACACAGTCACCAAGCACCCAGTCAGATATTTTCTGCTATTCTTTATTTGCCACATTCCCAATATTTTTCTTGCCTCTCTAACAACAGTAGACTCTCTCTGTGAGGTTGCCACAGTGGGAGGTCCTAAAAGTACAGTGCTTCCTAGCTTCCTCCAGATTATTTATTTGTGATAATAAGTGAAGTGCTATTGCTGCCATGAGGTAGATGGGGGGACACACAGTTAACACAGTCCCCTGGGAAATAAACTATCTGGCACTACCCATCAACCAACAGAACAGGGGGAGCTGGGGAGGTGTGGCTGGATGCTATGATGGGGTTGGACTAGAGATTGATGAATCTGTCAGCTTTGGTTTCTCTCTGTTTCTCATTCTTCCAGTCATAAGTTAAGTTCATCCCATTTCCATATCTGAGGGTTGGGTTGTTGTTGTTGTTGTTGTGTGTGTGTGTGTTTACAGTTTGCACAACAATTCATATGCATTTCTCTTAATACACACATTTTTGTATTTATTTATTTATTATATTTATACCCCGCCTTTTTTCCTGCAAGGAACCCAAGGCGGCTTACATAACCTCCTCTTCTCCATTTTATCCTCACAACAACCCTGTGAGGTAGGTTAGGCTGAGAGTCAGTGACTGGCCCAAAGTCACCCAGTGAGTTTCATGGCCGAGCGGGGACTAGAACCCGGATCTCCCGAGTCCCAGTCCAACACCCTAACCACTACGCCACACTGGCTCTTTCCTCCTAATACATGAATTTTAATGCATTTCCCCTAATACTGTATAATACTTTTTGCAAACAATTTTCCTAATATAATGCATTTTTGAAAATTATTTTCCCTAATATACACATTTTTTTATTGTAGAACTCCATTGCAAAATTTGGAGATGTGTGGATTTCAAAGGATCATTGAGTTCGTATAGTAGTTCAGAAGTCCAAAATTAAGAAATGTGAACTGTACTTATTTCTCCCCCATTCCTAGTGAACGTGGTCTTCCATTTTAATACTGTGCCAGAAAAATCACTGATACGAGAATATTTTCTGATAGGAACATATTCATGAAAACTGCCCCTTTCAGCTCAACCTGGTCATAACTACAAAATGATTATCTAACTTCACATGGTGAAAGCTCCTTTTGGCAGATATGTGCTATATGTTTTTATCTATCCCAATCTAATATCGTATCAAGCTGTCTATCTTACAGTGTCATGTAAAAAATGGCTAGCAGTTATGAAGTCAAAACTGATTTATGAAAACAATGCTTTGCTCCCAAATATCTAATCTGGATCCATAAACAGAATAATGAGAAACTGTTTAGTGTTTTCCCCCATTTGAAATTTTATACAGTAATACCTTGGATTGCAAGTAACCTGGTCTGCGAGCTTCTCGTAAGACGAGCAAAATTTTTGCATAAATTTAAACTTGAAACATGAGCCTGGTCTTGCAATATGAGCCGCATATGGAGGGGCGTGCGGCCGCTTACTCAGCTGGCGCCTCGCACTTTTGCGCCGGCTCCCGGGCAGGGAGCCCCGTGGAGGCGCAGCGCAGCCGCTCGCTCGGCCAGTGCCTCCCACTGCTGCGCCGGCTCCCAGGCAGGGAGCCCCATTGAGGTGCAGCATGGCCGGTTGCTCAGCGCCACGCACTGCTGCGCCGGCGTCCGGGCAGGGAGCCCCGTGGAGGCACCCGCCGCGCAGCCGCTCGCTCAACCAGCACCTCCCAATTTTGCCTAATATATGCCTTTTCGCAAGTATTAGTACCTGCCCTCCTACCTACTGCACCATGGGTACTGCATCCTGGGGAGGATGCAGTCGTCTCTGTCTGGTTGCTTGGTTGTGTCTGTGTAACGGGTTAGCTGATGTCATGGGGTTCTTTGCCCATCGTTATGCACTGATTGGTGCCTTCCCTACATGGCTAATGTGAGGGCAGTGGCAGAAAGCAATCTCATGACTGGTGGATGATGAAGAGGAGAGGATTTAAAGTGCCCTTTCTTGGACTGATCTTTTCTAAAACATGACTTTAGAATATGTGGGTAATAACATTTAATGAGCATATTTCAATGCGTACATTAAGTCACTTAACAATTAGTCATCTGAAATAGTTTCACCTCAGCTAAAATCAGTTCTGCATATGACCCTATAAAATTTAATACACTGGCTGAAATATGAGGGTAGGAGACATATTCTGGCTTTGAAAAAGAAATACAGTTTTTTCAAGGCATGTGCTATCTCTTGTACTTAGATAGCACAAGGAGTTTCTACTTTTTCCTAAGGGTTCCCTTTGAGGCACAAACAGCTGAAGCAAAAATTAACCATGTCCTAAAGAGTAAACATCTGTTTTAAACTACATATTAACAGTCCAAAGAAATAACTGCAAAATTGAAAGAAAGCTGTTGACAAGATGCGCTTGAACACAATAGCTTTCTGAAATAAGCATCTTAACCACTGATATTGAAGAAGCCTAGTGGATTATTCTATTCTAGTGGGCAACTGTGGTACTTATAACAAACCTAAGAACCAACTGCAGTTTTCAACATCCATTCTTAAGATTAAGTTAAACCTGCAGCTATAGCTGAACTGATGCCTTTTGCTCAGTAATTACAGGTTCCCCAATCTAATTTTAATGTGCTACATGTCAACATGAGCTGAATTTTGTTATATGTAAATATGGGCAACTTCATGCTGCACTCAGTGGATATGAAAATTTAAGGGTGAACTTGCCCACGAAGAGATAACTCTCTTTTGTTTGGTACACTACCTATTACAACTTCTACAGAATGGAATCATTTGGAGTTTTAACATTTCCTTTTCACATTGACAAAATGGAAGCATGACATATTTGTTCATATTTTTCATTTAAAATTAACAGACTTAGAAAAAATAGAAGCTGTATTGATGTTAATTTTTTTCTGAATGACTCAGTTTTCAGGAAGAAAATATTTTTTTCTATACTTTTGAAATGTAAAGTGGATTTTGATTTTTTAAAAAAACACATACACATCTTTAATCTTTAG
This sequence comes from Shinisaurus crocodilurus, assembly GCA_021292165.1. NCBI lineage: Eukaryota > Metazoa > Chordata > Lepidosauria > Squamata > Shinisauridae > Shinisaurus > Shinisaurus crocodilurus. The sequence goes on along the minus strand of CM037880.1, from coordinate 187,945,432 downwards.
AAAAACATACAAAAATCTAGCTCTCTGGGCAAGATTATAGAGATAGCAAAAAATGAACAAAGCACTAAAAGAAAGTACATTTTAAAAGCTTCTGATGCTAATGATGTTTGTTTAATATTGAAATTCCACAAAGATCCACAGTGGCTTATGAATCTAAAAGACATTTCTTTACACATTCCATGTTACAGCAGTCAGTTGTTCAGTATCAGGATCAATGTAGAGAAGTAAAGTCACTACTAGCCAGTCACCTCCTCTCTGACTAGTGTGGAGGACAGAGGAAAAATTGCAGGATACCGGATAGTATTCCAAAATTCATGTGAAAAAAGTAATTTTAATGCAATAAGAGAAGGGTGAAAAAATGGAAGGGCTTCTGTTTATGGACAGGACCAATATCCAACAAAGGATCCTGCCAGCAGAATAGGGGGCAGGGAGGCCATATTAGCTAAACCCTCCCTCCGCCTGCATCCCTCCACTGTTCCAGAGGGTCTCCCAGCCCTCCAGGGCAGATTTTCAGGGGCACAACGGCTGCAGAGGAAAAAGGAAATTCACCTCCATTCTACTGGTGGGAGTGTCCTATGAGTAGAACTTGCTTATGAGACACTCCCATAAGCGGGAGCAAACTCAAGATCACAGCCTTTGTTTTTGATAACTTGAATGTTTTCTGAGTGTGTGGAAATTTATACTAATACTACTAATAAAATACTCACACCAATTTATTTTAAGAGCTGCTGGTGGGAGAGGGAGAGAAAATAAAATTTGAATGGGCACTGTTCATTAAATTATTTCAGTTTGTACACATACAATGGCCTTCTCCAACCTGGTGTCCTCCAGATGTTCCATCAGCCCCAACCAGCATGACCTGTGGTCAGGAATATGGGACTTGTAGTCCAAAACACCTGGGGGGGTGACTTTCTAATTGCCACAAAAACTCTTCTGATTTAAAATGGATAAAAGTATGACATTACTCATTATTTTAGAACTTCTCATGAGGTTATACATGTTGATTTTTAAAAGAAACTAGCGTACTTGTCCTCCTTCATTCACTAATGACAAAGATTTAAATAGAAGTTGCATGAATAGGATTTGATTTAATAAGTGTACGGAGGGAGAAGAGGCATAGCATTTTTGTGAGCTACAAAACTAAGAGCAGTAGGATAACAGCACCAGAGGCAGAGACGAAGCCTCTTAACATTAATGGAATGCTTAGCAGCATAAAAGACTTAATTTCTGAAATTGGTAAGTGGGTGCATTTCAATTTGTCTGAAATGTCTGGCATCTACACTTGGCTCCAATACTCTCTTTTTCTAACTTTACAACATCTGGCAAATGTTACTGATAATCAAGAGTGAGTTGCTCTGAAGAACATCTGCAATCAGCATGTAATCAAATCCAATGAAAACATAGCCAGTTGCACATAATGCAATTCAATGCTGTTTTTTTAAATCCCAGCTCCATGTTAGGGGCTGAATATTCTCAGCGACTGCTCTCTGTTGCTCTTAGTTTTACAGTTTGTAAAATGGAAAGCCCAAGACAATTGCCTACCAGTACTTCCACCTCTGCCCCTACAGCCATAAGAAGAGCCCAGCTGGATCAGATCAACAGTCCATTTAGTCCAGCATCTTGTTTCCCACAGTGGTCTACCAGAAGCCTCTAGGAAGTTTACAGCAGGACTCGAATGCAATAGCCATCTTTTGCTGCTGCATCACAGGAGCCATGATATTGTGGCTTATATTGCCTCTGAACCTGGAGGTGCCTAAAGCCATAATGACTAATAGCCACTGATAGACTAATCCTCCATAGATTTGTCTAAAAGTCCATAGTAGAAGGCATCTGTAGCGGACGAGACCCCTTACTCCAAAGCCCACACCCCCAATGTGTACTTCGCTCTCACCAAGTGCCCCCTTGTATGGGTCACTTCAGACTTGAAGCTGTCTTCTTAAACTGCGTTAGCCGATTATGTGTCTTAGGTCTTATATGTAGCTGTTCACCCACGTTTGTTTGTTTTTATTAAGAGCAGTTTGTTTTATTTGATTACCTGAATCAGGGTGCCCCTCCGTTAATTCACTTCTTACTTTCCTGTCACCAGTCAGGCTCTGGAGAATTAGAACTTTGAATAAAAAGATTGATTTATTGTTCTAACAATGTCTCAAAACTGATATTCAGCTCAGGCACAGATAACTTGGATTTTCAACAGTTAATTCAAACATGTTCTTTGCTTAGATTCAGGTTAAAGGCAGGCAGATGTTATACAGTGCTCTTTGTATCAATTTGGCTTGGTTACTTGAAAGTTACAGTATCAGACCAGGGAACTTAACTGTCCCCCACACTAGTCCAGACCAGAGTTTCACCTTCTTCCTCAGACTGAAGGTCCTTCACTCCCTAAACTGTGAAGACTCCTGTGAATTGTTCTATACTAACACCTTCACGTTTGCTTTCTCACAACTTAGTTGCTAGATTTCCTGTCTCAACTCTTCTCTTCAGTACCACCTTTCCCTACCTACACTATTAACCTTCCACTCCCTCTCTCACTCCAACCCACTCTCTTCCCCAACTGACAACCAACAACCCTTAACTGTCAACTCCCTGGGGTTCTATGCTCTCCTACAACCAATCAGAGTCTCTGGAATGTTCAGGTTGGCCCCTCCCTGGGCTTCTGCCTGTCACTCCGCATCATCATCATCATCATCATCATCATCATCATCATCACCACCACCACCACTACAATTTATATACCTCTTTCCACAGAGGGTTCAAAGCAGTGAACATAAAATGTAATAATACCATCAAAATGATAATAAAATATAACAATAAAACAGTGGAGCAAACCACGTAGTGATATCAGGGGAGGGAATGCTGGATGTTGCCTAGCAACAAGTTAGAAATTCCATTCTCCCTCTACTTGACAGTTAGGACAATCTACAGTTAACTGACGCTTGCCATGGTTTAGCAAAGGAGACATGACCTGTGTTTCCCTTACCTCACAGAATAAGTAATATTTAAGAAACGGAACTTACTAGAAATCTGCAACCATCAAGCTTATAATACCTGAAAAATCGTATGTTACTGTTGTTTACTTTTAAAAAAACATCTACTTTAGAAACAAGCTCTGTGTGTGCCTGTGTTTGTTGAGGTGAACTCTGCTGCTGCTGTTGTGCTCTGCCATCACTACAGACCATAGTTGGCTGGGTCACACTTCAGGAAAATCCTCTGTGAACAGATGGGTCTGAAGAAGACATCTAAACATCAAAACTTTGTGGTCCAGTCTAATGACAGTTAGGAAATCATTACTGCAACACTAAATGTTCTACTGCAAGTGTTCCTGAGGCAAACCAGGGGCGGCATCAAGGATAGGCATGATTGGGCACTGGCCAAGGGCAACACCCCAGCAGGGACGCACTTTACAAGAGCCTCTAGACTTGTTCCTCCTCTTCGCCATTGCAATCCCCTTCTTCACTTGGCTCTTGCTCTGGCAGCAGTGGTAGTGAGAAATAGAAGCAGTAGGTGCCACTGCCTACATGCTCTCTGCCTGTCAAGCAAGCAGTTGGTAGAAATGATGAGAAAGAGCAGAAGGAGCAATAGCAGTTGGTGACAATGGCAGTGAGAAGGTAGACTCACTGAGGGAGGGCATCTTGTCCAAGGACCCTCCAAAACCTGGAGCTGGCATTGTGTAGCACTGTCAAAGTACTTCCCCTCTGATGATTTCAGAGATTGGACAGGGATATAAGGGGTGAGGAGATCCCTGTGATAACCTGGTCTGCAGTCAATCATAGCAGATCTAAGTATGCCCTAGTAAGTATATAAGCGGGATCTCCAAACAGAAATAAGTTACCATCATGCACTAGTATCACAGGAGCACAACCACCTTTGCTGGTGAATATCAAATCTTCTAGTCCACCTAATACTATTGCTAGCCAAACACCTTGTAGGATCAGAACTAGTAGAAAGAGCAGGCCAAAAAACAACTGGAGACAGATCTTTTGCAAATCCCTATGTGGTATGAGTAAATAATATTGTCTTAATTATTTATCAGTCAGAGGTGTACTATCAAATACAAACATCAGGGAGATTGGGCTGGTGTTAGGCTGGAGGAGTCACTTGACATGGCACCACTGATGGGCCCCTGGACACACTTACCTTGGGTGCACTTAAACTTCGGTGGAGACAGTAATGCTTATAACACCAACATCCTGGCAGCAGCAGTGGCGCTTTTGGAAGGGAGGTGAGCAGCTCCTCCCTTCCAAGAGGTGCCTGGTGGCCACTATTTTATCTTTCCCAGAATGCAAAGTCTAACATCAACATTTTAGGAAATGGTGGCTTCCCAGCACCGATCAGTAGGAAGCAGCCACTCACCCTTTCAGAAATGCTGCTACTGCTGCCAGGAGTGGGGAGAAGCATGTACAGGGGTGGCTGGCTGCAGTGACAGCTTCTGGCAGAAGCAGCAACGCTGGCAATGCCAGCTAGGGGTCCAATAGGGGGGGAGGTGGGGTAGGAACAACCAGGCCCTGTCAGGGTGTATGGGCCGTGGAGTTGCCCAATTATGTCGGATGCTGACACTGGGCCTGGGAGGGACAATTAATGGGAGAATTGAAGCTAAGCCATGATTGTGGCTATATAATTGCTGCACCCTCTCCAGTGTGCCATTGGACTTGTGCAGGGGAAGGTTCTGGATGCACAAGCTGTGTGCATCCAGAGGTTTTGGGCCTCTTCCTAGATATGTTGTGTGTGGGTGTGGAGTAATGTAATCTTAATGCTATGCACTCCTAGCAGCACTCCTAGTAACAAAGACAAAGGCATGGTGGTACATGGAAACCCAGGTTCAGTCCATAGTATCTCCAGTTGAAAGGAAAAGGTGAGGTGAAAGTCCTCTGCCTAAGACGTCAGAGAACTGCTGCCAGTCACAGTAGACAATACTGAGTTAGACGGGGAAATGTAGTAGCTTCCCATGAACCTGTGACTGCAAGATTGCCAACATCTCATTGTTGTCATTAGATGCAGATAACTTGCAGTGCATTCTGAAAGTTTAGGTCATGCTGTCCTAACCTGTGTTGTTATAGTGACGCTTGAATTTTACAGCTTCCTGAATTCATAGCATTATACAGTATCCTCCCTCCCTCCCTCCCACTCCCCGCACATATGCGCGCGTGCACGCACACACACTTTAACTTGCATCCATCAATATTGTATTGTATCTGCCATCAGATTAGCTTAAAGACACAAAACAGTTTTTAAAACTATGATTCTGATTCCAAGTGTACAGAATTAAATCATGCTATTATCTTGGCTGCCCTTAAAAGGTTTTAAATTAGCTTGATAAGGTTTTGATAAGTTGGAACTAAAATGGTCAATAAATTTATTTGTTTTCATTTATTTTAGATATTTTTTATCCTGCCTTTAAAAATATTGATTTTCCATGGCATCTGATGAAAGGAGAGCACAAAACAGCAGTAATTTAGATAAAATGTTTTATTGATGAATTAATGTATCATAGTTACCCATTAAACATGGTGTTTTTAAACAAAAGTACAAAAACAACCCTGTTCTCAGACCTATTTTTGGATTGAAAGCATGTTATTTTTCTTCTACAGTTAATAAAATATACCCTTAGCTTTAGAGCAAACATATGGGCCCCTCACAAGACTATTTAACATGAACTTACTGTGGCTAGCTGAAAAGAATTTCATTTGTTTTGACAATGCACATACCTCTCTTTAAATTATGCAAAGCTTACATTTATTTAATTTGATACTGCTATAAAAACTGCTCAGGCATTCTTAGCAAATACTGCTGGAGATACCAAACCCAAGGTGGGAAGCTTTTTCTATTTTTTTTAGCCATTTTCTCTGCAATAATGTTATACTCGTAACAGGAGGGATATGAGAACATCACCCCATTTCATACTAATAAAATGTATAAAAATGTATAAAGACTTTTTGGATAGTGAGTACATTAACCATGTACAGACAGAGAAGATACTAGGTTGCAAAATGAACTGATGAAATTAGACCCCACACCATTTAATACATAAATTTTCTTGCTGCATCAGGCCAACGTTAATTCAATCCAGCCTTCCCGAACCTGGTGCATTCCAGATATGTTGGGGTTGTATCCTATTGTGCCCATGCACTCATGGGAGTGACCACTTGCACAACATGGCTTTTGCAGATCTAAAAATAGCCGGAAACGAGTGAAAACATTCATTTCCAGAACGGGGTAGGTCAGTGGAGCTTGCAGAAGGGAGCTCCACTGACCGGTCCCATTCTGGAAATGAGTGTGAGCAAAATTGAACCAGCAGAGTATGAGCAGCCACGGTTGGATACTGCTCCTTGATAACAACTCTTCTCATCCCCATCCAGCATGACCATTGAGTATGCTTGCTGTGGATGATGGGAGTTGTACTCCAACACATCTTTGACCATCTCCAATAGTGGCCAGCCAGATGCCTCTGGAAGCTTTTCAGCTGGACATGATAGAGCTGAGATGGGTAAGAACTTTCCATAGTGCAGCAACTCAATTAAATAAACATTAATTGACTATACCTATGTGTTTTAATCAATTGATCAATGGGCAGCACAATCCTAAGCTGCTAGGCAGCGTCTAGATGGCCATAGGATTTTTCAGAGACCTAGCTATGAGGTTGGAAAATTGCTCCAACCTTGTAGCTGGGTCTCTGCGCTCGGAGTGCCCTCCCCCTTCCTCTCAGCCAGCACGGAAAGAACTGGGCCAAGCTGCATCTCTGAGGTCGCAAGGGTGACCTCAGAGATGGGGTTTAAGGGGTGGGGAGGGGAGGAGATAGGCACTGCCAAGATACGATGTATCCTGGCGGTACCTCAGCCTCCTTCCCTCCCGCTCCAAAGCACCTCAGCTAGATGGCTGAAACTGGCTGTCTAGCAGAGTTGCAGGGCAGGAGGAGCACAGAGGCGACCTTCACCTCCATGTTCCTCCCATCCTTCACGAGATGCCGATAATCCTCCGAGTTTATTGTTATACAAAATCGAGAAGATTATGAGGCCGAGATAAATAGACAACTAGCAGACATTGTCAGCTGTGTGGTAAGGACCTCACTAAGGCAATCATGGCCAGTTTTAATGCCTTACTGGAGGAATGAGATACATTTCAGAATCTGAATACAAGTTCTTGCGCAATGATAGCCCCAGGATTCCACTGTTTTATACTCTTCCAAAAATTCATAAGGGCAGTCATCCCACACCAGGACATTCTATAGTCTCAGGGAACAATTCCATCCTTGAACCTCTATTGCAGTATGTAGACTTCTTCCTGAAACCCTTTATTCTGTGACTCCATGGACTTCCTCTCAAAGTTGAACACGATTAAGATATCGGGAGAGTATTATAGCACAGACTTTGGAGGAACGTCAACAGAGAGCGCCCCTCACTCATTACTTAGTATCTTTAGCAGAGGTATCCCTGTGCAAAAATTATTTCATGTTCAATGGAAACTTTTATTGGCAAACAAAGGGGATGGCTATGAGGAATCCTTTGATGTCTTTCATTATGAAATGGTGGAGATACATAGACAATGTTTTCATGGTTTGGACGGGCCCACATGACTCAATACAATCCTTTTTCACATGGCTCAACACCTGTGATAACAACGTAACATTTGAGATGCACACGAACGTGAGAACAATAAATTTCTTGGACATTATGGTGGTGAAAGACTGCAATGTGCTTCACACATCAGTATACCACAAACCAATGGATAGAAATTTGTACCTGGCATATGACAGCTTCCATACAAAACACCTGAAGAACAATTCGCCTTATGGACAATTCCTTAGAATGAGAAGAAACTATTCCTCTATTCAGGGCTTTAAAAAAGAGGTGAATATATTACAGGATCAATTAAATGCAAGAGGGTATCCTAAGACTATTATAGAAATGGCAAAAAATCTTGCTCGCCAGAGAAATAGGATTGAGCTGTTGACAGGACAAGGGCCATGGAACAATAACAGGCTATACTGCAGTCTTATGTATGACAGTGTCTCTAACAGACTCCAGAGAATTATCTATAAGCATTGGTATTTATTAGATGATTTGTTGGGCTTTTCCTACAAACCATGTATTATCTTTAAGAGAACCAAGAACTTAAAAGACTGGATGGTACACAGCAATACTTGACTGAGACAAAAGCATGTACAATCTGTCCTCCTTGGAGCCACTGCACCCAGAGGCCACCACCCTTGTGGTCACTGTACATAATGCAAGTATACAACAAAACATCAGAGTTTCAACAATAGAGTAGACAACAAAACTTACAAGATCCATCATTTTTCAACCTGCAGCAGTACATACATGGTGTATGCTATAACATATACCTGTGATAAAATATATGTGGGTCAAACACAAAGGCTGCTGAAGACATGCTTAAGCGAACACTTCAGTAATATATGAAAGAAAAGAGTGGGCGCCCCTTTAGTTAACCATTTTTTTACAATTAGGTCATTCCTTAGAGGATCTCACCTTTTGGGTCATTGAGAAATTACAGGTACCAAACCCAAAACTGCTCCTTAAAAGAGAATTATTCTGGATCATACAGCTCAATAGTCTTGCTCTTAAAGGGTTAAATGAAGATTTAGAATACTTGCCTCTGTTATAGACCTGACATGTATTCTTTAAATTTTTCCAGTAACATCACAGTGAGGCAACAGCAATTACTCCCTTCACGGAATGTCATCATTAAGTACCACCTGTGTTAATAGGACGTCTCACGCTAGCCCACAGAATACTCACAAGATAGTCAAATAATTTTTTTTGGAGCGTATCTGGAAAAACCTTTGGGTGAGTTTTTGGGGCTGGGGAACTATTGTACATTATGCTTTCAAACAGTGGGTCATTAATGAGCTAACTCTTTCCAGCAATACAACAGTTGTTTTACTTGTTATAAAAAAACCTCTGGGACTAGATGTTTGTTTTCTCATGGATAACCACTCCTCAATGAGTCTATTTATGTTTTCTGCACCTGTTCAAACTTATATACCGTAACAATTACCATGAATGCTCTTCCACTGCTGATCATTAGCATTTTGGAAAGATGTCGTATTTGAAGTAAGCAACACAATGTATCACATGTAAATAATACTTGCATATCAAGTGCACTATGGTTGCAGCTCAGTGTGATTTAATAGAGAATGGTCAATATAGAATTTCAATGTATGTCGTGTATCTAGTAGAATTTTAATTATGCAAATAATTTTAAACATTTCAGGAGGTTTTTACATGATTTTTTTGGTATCTAGTAGAATTTTAATCTAGTAGAATTTTAATTATTTAAAATTTAGTAGAATTTTAATTACTGGTATGCAAAAAATTTAAATAATGAGTTTTTTATATTTGATATTTTACTTGAGTGGTAAAGTGATATAGCTGCACCAATATTGTTGTGCAGGCTTATACATGGTACAGACCCTACTTTTAAATGGTTTTAACATTTACTGGTAATTTCGTACTGTTTTATGAGACAAATGAAATCATCTTGCACTTACTAATTTCTGTGCAATATTAAGTTGACATTTTATGCATTGTGACAGATTAGAGCATTTTTAATGTTATGTAAATATGTATGTTAATGTTCGCTTTGTGAATATAGCACTTAGAAATTTCTCTGGATAACTGTAAACTATTAACAAAGATGCATGTTTTATTTTGAATTACAGCCCCCGACAAAGGTGTAAACTAAAACGCGTTGGGCAATAATACGTTTTAACTGGCACCTGTGACTTCTTTCTCTTTCATTTTGTTAATCCCAAACAGCCTTCCCCAGCCCAAAGCTAATTCGGCGGACATAATCATTTATTATATATAAAACAATATATATTTGTTAATATAAATATATATAAACAAATTTATATTGGGCTCTATACCAGAAGCGCAGTACAGTATACAAAATAACTCAAACAATAAATATTACAATTTAAATAATCCAAGCATGAAATGACCAAAGCATGGACAAGCAGCTTCACAGTCTCCGGGGTCAGGAATCGACAGATCTGTCGGATGTTAGCAAGATGGAAGCCACATGTCTTTGCTGTCATGTTCACAAATGGATGAAGTGACAACTGATCATGCACCACAACCCCAAGATCCATGGCCCTCGAGACAAGGGTCACCTGGCAGTCCTGAATAAGGAGGAGAGGACAAACCAGGGGATGGCCTGGACAATCAGGATGAAAAACCAAGACTTCAGTCTTGTCCATGTTCAATTTTAAACGATGAGAGGACATCCACAAGGTGATGTTCAAAAGGCAAGTCGTCACAGAGGACCAAACCTCGTCACTGAGTTCAGGATAAGACTGATATACCTGGGTGTCGTCAGCATAAATATGATATTGAAAACCCAAACCAAAGTTAAGTATACCCAAAGGAAGCGTATAAAGAGAAAAGAGAACAGGGCCCAATACCGAACCCTGTGGGACACGAACGGTGAGGGGAAAAGAATGAGAAGTTCTAGCACCCAAAGAAATGGAAAAAGAATGATTTGCCAAATAAGAAGAAAACCAATAAATAGCATTGGCGGAAACACCCAGAGATATCAGCTGTGACAAAAGAATACGGTGATCCAAAGTATCAAATGCTGCCGAAAGATCTAGCAGCACCAATACTGAAGAGTGTCGCCAGGTCTTAGCCACTAGGATGTCATTTAAGACTCCAGAAAGTGCAGTCTCAGTTGAATATCCTGCCTGGAATCCAAATTGAAATGGATCCGAGAAGCCATGTCAGGCTAAATTAGGGATGAAACACGAACCTTGGGGGGGCTCGCAGCTCTCCGTGGCTTGCCTCTCCGCGGGGGCAGCCCCCCGCCTCGATCTTCTGAGCGGCGCGGAGCAGTTCTCTGCGCCGCTCAAGCCGCCGGCGCTGGTCCTGTCCTGTCACATCCGGCCCTGGAAAACCTGTGACTGCGACAGGGACCCTGCGCAGGCGCAATACGGCGCGCGGGGGTCCAGCGCGCCTGCGCAGGGTCCCGTCACATCACTTCTGGGGCCGGATGTGACGCGACGGGACCGGCGTGGGTGGCTCGCTGTGGAGAGGCGAGCCGCCGCTGGAAAAGGTAGGCCTGTAGGCCCGCACGAGCCCCACGCGGATGTGAGCGGGGCCGATTTCGGCCCGCTACGCCCATGTGGGGCGAACAGTTACATCCCTAGGCTAAATAGGGAGTCACTGGGAGAGAGCAACTCTCTCCAACACTTTAGACAAAAAAGGAAAGAGAGACATGGGTCGGTAATTGGCACATGCAAGAGGATCAAAGGAAGGCTTTTTCAACTAAGGATGAAGAAAAGCGTGCTTATAGGAATCAGGAAAATTGCCCATAATAAGCAAACAGTTCACCAGTCCGGTCACAAAGGGCAGGAGGGAAAACCTAAACTGGAATAAATAAAAGAAGGGAAAGGATCACTAGGGGCTGTCGTTAAAGGGGAAGCAGAGATTACTGCAAGGACCTGCTCAGACTGGTCCTCCAGGTGTTAAGTAGAAAAAGGGGGAGGAAGACTAAAATCCGTTGGGAAGGGCTACCAGTGTCCATGAGATAATTGCCTGCCACCACTGAGTAGCTCCTCGCCTCACCCTTGCTCTAGAAAGTACTGAAATTGGTTGAGGCTGTACTGGAAGAAATTGAGACTGCAAACACATCCTGGCAACCAGTATTCACCTCCAGAATTCACAAGATTGAAGTCTCCAAACTCCAACTGGAATCAGCAAAGCTTCACAAACTCCCACTGGAACCAGAAATGTATTATTATTACATTATTACATTAATATCTCACCTTTTTTCTAGGGATGTGAGGAATCCGATAGGGGGGTGAAAATCCAATGGATTCTCTACTCAGCCCCACAGACTCCATTCCGTCAACCCTGTGCTGGCACCGACTTGATGTGACATGAGTAGAACACACACTTCTGTTTTTAAAATGGGCTGCAATTTGTTTAAGTTTTTTTTTAAAGGCTGGAGAAATTTGTGCAGACTTCAGGCCTCCACTCTGCAATTTGCACAAACGTATGCAAATTGCACAAATGGCAGAGCAGAGGCCCAAATTTTGTACAAATCTGAAATTAACTGTCAGAAAATTCAAGGTGGAGTGTGTGCATATGCAGTGAGAGGAGGATGCTTCCATACTTCTCATGATAAATGCTACAAGAAGAACAGTGTGGCACAGTGGTGAGAGTGTTGGACTGGGACTCGGGAGATCCGGGTTCTAGTCCCCACTCGGCCATGAAACTCACTGGGTGACTTTGGGCCAGTCACTGACTCTCAGCCTCACCTACCTCACAGGGTTGTTGTGAGGATAACATGGAGAGGAGGAGGAGGAGGATTATGTAGGCCACCTTGGGTTCCTTGCAGGAAAAAAGGCGGGGTATAAATATAATAAATAAATAAACAAACAATGACTCAAATCTAATGAGTTGACCCCGATTTGTGCAAATTTATGTAATTTGCACAAATTTACACTGTGGAGAGAAAGCCGAACCAGACACACACCCTCACACCACCACCTGCATAAGCTCTGCCTAGGGCAGAAATAGCTCAGTTCCGACCAGTCATTTACATCGGCATGCATTTGCATCTACCTTAATGGGACCCATCTGCATACACCCCAATGGTTCCCCTCAGCAGTCTCAAAGAGCTGCCAACACCCTCAAGCACCCGAGGGGCACCAGGATCCCCCCCGGCAGTCTCAAAGAGCTGCCAAGTACCCTCATGCACCGAAGGGGCAACAGGATCCTGTGAAGCAAAGCCAGTTTAGCCTGTCGGCTGAAGGGGAGGGGGAACAGAAGGAGGAGGTAAAAAGGGCTACTGAGCCCCAAGAGAGGTTGTTGAGAGCAAAGTACAGGACTGCACGGAACAAGTCCGGGACTCCGGTCGGGACGAAGCCTCACCACGCCGAGCGGGACGCTCAGTAACTGGCTATAAGTTAGAACCACTTGCAGTGATATTCTTTCTAGGAATTTAAATTCTTTGATGCCATTACTGTCTGTGCCTTTTCTCTGCAAGCCTCCTTCAGGCTGAATGTGTATTGGAGCTCTATGCTCCATTAAGTTTTATAGACTGTTCTGTGTACACTGTGAAGTTCTTATCTGAATGCTTCACTACACTCCATTAAAGGTGTCATAAACAAATCTCTGCCTGGCTTCCGTAAGCTTTCACCCAGTGTCTGTTGAAGCGGTTGTCCTCAGCTCACCTGGGAACCGCATAAGGGGAGTTTTTTCAGTGCCGGTTAACCCGTTAACTCCCAAACTCGCACAAAAGGATCGGCGGCAGTCCTTCACATACACAATTTGTGCAAATCATGAAATTGTGCTGATGAAGATACACAGTTCTTGGCTCAAATCTGCAATTTGTGCAAATATTTCAAGCAATTTCGTGGTAGCCAGAACTGCCCCCCCCAAACTCAACCTGCTTTTGGTCATTGGGTTGGAAATGTGTCAAAAGTCCATAGAGCTCAAACTAGAATGAGTTTTCCAGTGACACACATCCCTACTTTTTTCCTCTTACATAATCCTCCTCCTCCATTTTATCCTCACAACAACCCTGTGAGGTAGATTAGGTTGAGAGTAAATGACTGTCCCAAAGTCACCCAGTTTGCCAAACCTGATTTAAAAAATTAATACTCTGAGCATGTGTAAACTCAGTAAATCATATCACCATTACGACTGCAGGAATAAAATAGAGTTTGTTTCTACTGCCCTAATGCTGAACACATTTGCTTTGGAATAAGCACCTTTTTATTGTAGAAAAGGATAATATATTTTAAATATATATTGTTTTTATTTACCTATTTTTTTAAATCTTGTACACCACCTTGAAAAGGTTCTACCCCCTTAAAGGCAGCCTAGAAATGATTGTAAATCAATATTTTTAAAATAAAAAAGATGAGCACCTGTAGCAATGTACATGCCCAGCCAGATGCTCCCAGACTATTTTTTTTTTAAATAAGAAGGAAGAAAGGATGCTGCAAGAACCAGCATAAATCTCAGTGCTCCTGCATACCCATTTCAGCCAGTATCCACAGCATGTACTTAACCATTCCACTGAGACTGATGAAAGCAAAATTCTGTCACTTTAGCCCAATTATGCCCCAATTCCCCACCGCACCCCAAATGGTGATCTCACTTGGTCATATTAGCCTTATGTGGTATAACACATCTGTGGTTTCAATGGAACTTACCGTATTCCCAGGCAAGTGAGCATATGTTTGCAGCCTTATCTGTAATAGCCTATACCAAAAGAAAAAAGAAAAAGAAAGGAAGGATTGATAATTTCAGAGGAAGGATTGATAATTTCAGGGGAATTACCTCCTGGGGATTGCAGCCTAAATTAAAAATAGTAGAAACTTTTTGTGTGTAATAAATGAAACATGGCCCAGGCTATCACAGCCAGCCAGACTGCAATGCATCACTCCAGAAGGAAAAGATCAATAGAGTATACACACACTACAGAATACAGTTCACCCAATTACATATCACATCAAACATGCCAGTTAAAAAAATTAATTCATGTTGCCTCCTTTAAAAAAAAAGCAGAAATAAGGGACTAGCATTACAAGCCACCACTGATTTTAACTTCCAACCAGAACCGTTCAAAGGCTGCAATCCTATACCCACAACCTGGGAGTAAGCACCATTGAATTCTATGAGACTTACTTCTGAGTATACATGTATAGGATTGCGCTGTAAATATAGCAGCAGCTAAAGGAAAAGAATGAGAGCATATGAACAATAAATATCTTTGGGGGTGGGGTGGTTAGCATATTCCAGTCTTAATTTGAGCTGAGCTAGTGGTGGTGCCCATCTCTGGCTGCTGCCCAGCAAGCACAACACACACACACACACACACACACACACACACACAGGCTTTTAAAAATTAAATTATATAATAGTGTGCAGTGTCCATGATACTGCTCTCTTTCCAACTTTGCAGAAAGTGGATACTGGCTTTTAACTGCACCATTCATGCCTGCACTAGATTTTTAAAAGGTAGTGACACTGTCCCTCTTGACTGGACCAGGAGTGGGCTGCTCTGGCGCCCCAACTTCTCCTCTTTTGATGCACTATTAATGTCTGTGTAGTGTGTGTGTTGATTTTTATGTAAAAATGGGACCCAGCGAGTTCGATACTCTCAGACCCCCCCCACTGGATGCTATATTTAGACAGGAGACCAGGTCTACCCAGCAAAGGAAGGAAATGGAGCATGCTCAGAAGTCCCTCTCCTCCTCTGTGCATGGCTCAAAGAAGTGATCTGATTGAACATTGCAATCCTATACATGTCTACTTGGAAGTAAGTCCCACTGAGTTCAATGGGGCTTATTCCTAGGTAAGTGGGTATTGTATTGCAGCCTAAATCCCATTTTACAATGTCAGTCTAATACACTGTTGCTAGGTAGGCTCATAAAATCTTTATTCTTCTACAGTGCACTCCTTACCTATCATTAGCAAGTGCCTTTTATTCCCATCAGAAGATAAAACTACTGGTCGAGAAAAAAAAATATTTTAATGCTACTGAAAACTTTAGGCAAGTTTTAACAATCTTTGTGACCTGCCTTTTAGGAATAGCAAGGGAAATTATCTAAAAGCATAGCTGAATAGCAATATCTCAAAAAGTTCCATTCCTCCAACAGCTGTAGTTTATGGAGTATTCTAGAAAATACAGATAATCTTGACATCTCCTCTAATACCATCTACGGTAGTTTATCTTTCTATGCTTCACTAATCCTGAATTTGAACACAGCTGAGCAGAGGAGCTTATGGGTTTTGACTACAGGCAATCCTCTCACCATGAGCTAGTTCCGCTTTCTAAGTATGTCATCATTAGAATATCACCAGTAGCATGTCTTCCAGAGGGGTATCCATTCATTATTGTAGACAGTTAAAACCCATTGTGAGTAATGAAGTGGAAACATCTACATTAGTTCTAAAACCCTTGAGACCAAGCCCACCACATTCTCCATAGTCACAATGCTCTGCTATATGTCTTTTGCTTTAACTGGGTAAGTGAAAGAATTATGCAATGCTGTTCAAAACTTTTATACAACACAAGAAAAACTCTGAGGTGCATATTCTTTACTATCTTTTAAGTGGGTCAACTGCTTTTCTGTACTACAAACAATTTAACTGTTGTCATCTTGAATTTTTATTAGAAATTGTACACCTATTCTACATCCTAATTGCAAACGCATTTTCCAAGTGCCTATTCTTATGTAGCAAAAACAGCACCATCCACACACAACAAAGAGGTATCAACAGGCTTGGGGCATTCTTCATCCCCTCAGATACGGAAACTAGGGATGTGTGAGGAATCCATTTGGGGGGTGGAAATCTGTTGGTTCAGGCCCCCGTATTCCAGTTTGCCGCTCAGGTGCTGGCACTGACTCACTGCAGCACAAGTTGAGCCAGCTTGCGGACGTCTGTCTAAGACAGACTATGATTTTGGTTTGTCTTTAAACTGCCAGCAGAATTTTCACAAACTGGCACCAGGAAAGCACGTGGCTTTAATGTGACTAGTACAATTTGCGCAAATAGAGCTAAAGCTTAGTGTTTTTCGGGTGCCATTTTGTGCAAAAATTGCTGGTTTTGCACAAAACAGCACTGAAAAACATGTGGCTTAGAGCTATTTGCGCAAATCTCACCAAGCCACATGTTTTTGGGTGCCATTTTGCATAGAAAAGCACCCGAAAAACACGTGGCTTTAGCACTATTTGCACAAATCACGCTAGTCGTGTTAAAGCCCCATATGCTTTCCTGGTGCTGATTTGTGAAAATTCTATTGGCAGTTTGAAATAAAATACGTTTGTCTTACAGACAGAAGCCCACAAAAAAAACTTGACTTGGTCTGATTCCGATCATCATCAGATTCATCAGATCAGAAGCGGGCAGGAAATCCAGCAAACACAAATGAGCTGGATTTCCCTCTTTCAGTACATCCCTAAAAAACCATACCTGCAAATTTCAGTCAGTTCTGCCAAGAAATAAAACAGTTTACAAAAGCTTTTTTAAAAAATCAAATTTTAAAAGGCTAGTTGCACAACAACAACACCCCTGCATCTAATTGCCTGAAATATGGTGGATTTCATCCACTTAGGAGAACTGTGCCCACAAATGCTGTAATTATTCTGAAAATTTCTTGCAAATAAGAATATGACCTTTTATAGTCACAAGCACAAAATGATTGAAGCTACCGGTACATGTTCTGTTAATATCCTTTCCCCAGAAGATCTAACCTTTTACCCATTGAAATTTTCTTTTGTTAAAAGCTTATTTCATTAGAAAACTAGCATTTTCTCCAGCTCCAGTTGTATTTCTTGATTTTAAAATTATATTGGTACTCTGGGAGCAATAATACAATTAGTCAGCAAGCAAATAGAGTCATCCTTCATTCTGCTTGTCACTCACAATAAAGCATATTCTTGCTGATATATATGAGAATCTTTAATTGCTTGAAATGGCAGAGTCACCTGTATTGACAGTAATAAAAATTCCTTGTGACATGATCCAATTTTGTTTAATTCTGGCTGACATCGGGCCTTGGCACTAATTTTTCCACTTAATAGAACCGAAAAACCAAAAAAGTTTACGGTGAAGAGCTGATTTTCATAATATGGAGATTAGTTGAATTACTTGAGGTTTATAATAAATGCCAGGAAAGACAAACGAGCATTGCTTTTTGTAAATGAAGTTTCACTTGTACATTTCATTTTTATTGTAATAACATGTGGTGACGTTCTCTGGACCCTTCAACTGATGACATTTTCCTAAACATTCACATTTCCCTCAACATTCTAAAATACCCAATGCACTTCACCCCACTCCCCTCAAAAAAGTCATATATCAGAAGCCTCATTAAAACTTGGATAGTTTTATCTCGCTGAAAATGCTTGAATAAACAGAGGCTATCTCAAAGCACAAGGGAGCAGCCTGTCATGAATAAATCAGGTTTTAAGAGAAAGCAAACATGTAAAGTGTGAAAATTAATTCAAAGGAGGTCAATTAATGAAAGCAACAAACTAATTCAATTTGCATTGGAAATCACATTTATACTTGTTCATAAACCTCAATCCAAAGGGTTTGGCTACAAAAGCCATTAGAGCTAGCAGGTCCAAAATTAGTCCATATTTCAGTGCTGAGTATTTTTTTTTACTACTAACTGAAGATGATTAACTACGAGATGCTTAATTTGAAGGGAGAACATTGAGAGACTATAGCAGCAATCTTACACACACTTCTAGGAAGAAGCCCCACTGAACACAGCTGGACTTACTTCCAAGTAAACATGCAAAGGATCAAGCTGTAAGATTGCAGTTATATGCATTTTACTAGGGAATAGAGCCAACTGAACAGGGTGGGATTTTCTTCCAAGTGAACATGCATAAAATCCATCTGTCAGTAAATTTAGGTTTTAAGAGAACATGGGTTGGAAGCAACATGCCCTTCTGTTCATGAAGGGCTCCTTTTAGGAAGGAAGGGGTTTAGAACCAAGGGAGGCACATGTTAATAGAACATGAGGGAGGAGAGACCATTTTCACTGGCCCCCACCGTAGCATCTTGCAGCATATCCCACACTGCTCTGGACAATTCCCCTATTCTCCAGAGCAGATGGGGGGAGGCACAAGCAAGGAGGAATAAGTGAAAATCATGTTTCTTGTGTTTCCACCAGCAGACTCTGAAGTGCTATTGCCATAAGTGGAGTTCCACTCACAGGACCCTTAGATACAAGCCCATGAGTCTGTATAATGATGGTTGTCTTTCAGTAGCAATAAAGTGTATATTACAGTTGCAGTTGGGGGTGGGGGAAAGCAGCAACTACATCTTACAATATTATGTTTTCAACAGCTGTACACAATAGCAACTTCCTTTCCATTAAGTTTCTTTTTCTCTGTCCTTTTTAGAAGCAGTGATGTCAGTTTTCTGGAAAATTTTGAAATGGAAAATGTTTCCAATGCAAATTAGGTTAATTTGCATAGGGTCATTTGCATTGGAAAACGTTCAGCTTGCATCAGAAAATGTTCTGATGCCCCAGAGAAAGCTAATTTAGCATGTTTATTTTACTTGTATTTAGTAAACAACAAAGCTAAAAAAGTGCTGCATGTTTTTCCCCCCTTTAAATGTTATATTATGTAGAATTTTTTATTGGAATACTCGTAAAAATTTAAATACAACAGCATGTAATTCCCTTACTTTGTTTTTAAGGGGGGGGGAGCAGAGGTCCTGAAAACTGTTGACACACTAGTAATTCATTTTAGTGACCCAAAGAACTGTGCATGATCTGCTGGCAACCACACATCTGTTTCAACAGAGTTCAACTCACTCCCACTGAGATTGTTTGGGCACCTTCTTTTTAGTTATCACTACTTATTAGCTCCAGTTCACACTGAGACATAGATGTATTTCAATGACATAGACGTATTCTCTCACATACATACTTGCTAGGGATAATCACCTGAAATACAACTTTGAAACTGCCAAGCTTGCCTAATATTTTATCTGCAATTGGCATTCATTCATTGTTACTAGTGAACTTATGAAATGGAAATTTTTCTACAGAAAATTAAAGCAGTGGAAATTTTTCCACCCTGGCTACAACACTTTTAGAAGCATTCTGAATGATCAAGCTCTTCTAATTTCATTAATATTGTATTATGGGTACTGGGCCAGATGGCACTTACTCAAAAGATTGCAATTAAAAATTCAAACCAATGTTTGGGATCGGACTTTTTCAAATTCAGAACTAAAACCGCAAGATCAGAACCTCAGCCTTGGGTTAGACTTGGGATAAATGTTGAAGCCAGGATAAAAAAAATGTTATGCTGATGCCTAAAGCTCTTTCATTGACTCTTCGTCTTCTTCTTCTTCTTCTTCTTCTTCTTCTTCTTCTTCTTCTTCTTCTTCTTCTTCTTCTTCTTCTTCTTCTTCTTCTTCTTCTTCTTCTTCTTCTTCTTCTTCTTCTTCTTCTTCTTCACCCAAACTCCAGGAGCCAGCTTTTCTGTGTGCATGAGAAAAGCCTTAGTCTGCAAGGAGAATTCTATTCTACTTGCAGACTAAGAGAGAAACTCTATGGGTGGGTGATTACTAGGAATGGAATTGGGGGAGTTTGCCTGTTCTAGACATGGTTCCACTCCTTCAGAAAGAAAAGTACATAGTTTGGGGGAGCTCATGAATTCATCATTGTCATTAGAGACCCAAGTGGCTTCTGTGTCAAGGATCACCTTTTATTCATTTATTTAGTTAGTTATTTACAGCATTTTTACCCCATTCTTCAGCCAAAAAAGCCTCCCAGATTGGCTTACAAAGATTAATATTCGACAGTCCCCACATGCAGGTTTACAGCCTAAAAGACATGACACAAAAGGAAAATGGATTGGAAGGGGGAGGGGAAGCAAAACTCAGGCACCAATTCTTAGTTACCAGGTTCTTATAGATTATTTTTTTCTTGCAAGGAAGGGCAAAACAAGCTCCCTGCAGCTCTTCCCTCTTTGGCCAATGTATGGGGACTAGGTTGGTCTTCCCCTTGCCGTGATATTTATCTTGGGAGGCATGGGTTGCAGCCTCCCAGTGGCCCTTGGTTCTCTGGCCGATGGATGAGGCCAGAGTCTGCTGCCCCAGAGAACTGTCAGTTGGAGCTGTATGTTCCTTCCGGCAGGGAGGGGTGAAGCAAGCTACCTGCAGCTGCTCCCTCTCTGGCTGACATATGGGGCCAGGCTGGTCTCCTCCTTGCTGTGATGTTAATCCTGGGAGGCATGGGACGCAGCCACCTGGTGGCCCTTGGTTCTCCAGCTGATGGATGAGGTTGGTATGTCAGCTATACCCTTTCCTGGACAGGGATAGCTTGAGCACTGTAGCCCATGCATTGGTAACCTCATGTTTAGACTACTGCAATGTGCTTTATGTGGGGCTACCCTTGGTCTGGAAGCTGCAGCTGGTACAGAATGCAGCAGTCAGGATGCTGAGTGGAGCCCCTGGCCATGCACATATTACACCAGTGATGAAGCAACTACAGTGGTTGCACATTAGCTACCGAGCCAAGTTACAAGGTTTTGCTCTTGGCACATAAAGCCCTGAATAGCTTAGGACCAGGTTACCTGGCAGATCACCTTCCCCCATCCAGAGATGTGTAATCATTAAGAACATCAGAAGAGGTATTGCTGGTTGAGCCTGACCTGCAGATTGCCATCTCGTGGCAACCAGGAAGCAGTCCTTCTGTGTGGTGGCGCCCACCTTATGGGATGACCTCCCCTTGGTATGCAGGAGGCGCCAACTGTAACATGCTTTATGTTCCAATTAAAGACCCATTTCTTTACCCAGGCCTTTGTTTGTATATTGGCTGATATAATGTTTTTTAAATTTATGGTTTTAGCAATTTTAATAGTTTTGTACTGGTGTTTATTAATGATTTTAATATATAGTTTGTAATTAATAATTAATTAATAATATATATTATTACACGTACTGCTCATTAGATCGAGTGGGACAAAAAAATATAAAATACTAATAAAAAACAATATATATACTATTAACATCTTAAAACATCCTAAAAACATCTTAAAACATCTTAAAAACATCCTTAAAACATCTTAAAAACATCTTTAAAACATCCTAAAATTCCGCCGGATAGGCCTGCCGGAAGAGTTCAGTCTTTATGGCTTTTTTAAAGTCCAAAAGACTGACAAGTTGACGTATCTCCTCCGGCAGGCCATTCCATAATCTGGGAGCAGCAGAAGAGAAGGTCCTCTGGGTAATGCTAGTCAGCCTAGTTTTGGCTGACTGAAGCAGATTCTTCCCAGAGGACCTAAGTGTGCGGGGTGGATTGTACGGGAGAAGGCGATCCCGTAGGTAGCCTGGACCCAAACCATGTAGGGCTTTAAAGGTAATAACCAACACTTTATACTTCGCCCGGAAACTGATTGGCAGCCAGTGGAGTGCTTTTAAAACTGGTGTGATGTGGGCACCCCTAGGTGTACCAGCAACCAGTCTGGCTGCCATATTTTGCACTAATTGAAGTTTCCGGACTAGGTATAAAGGTAGCCCTATGTACAGCGCATTACAGAAGTCGAGCCTCGAAGTTACCAGTGCGTGCACTACCGTCTTTAGGTCTTCCAACTCTAGGAAGGGGCGCAGCTGGCGTATCAGCCGAAGCTGATAATAGGCACTCCTAGCCGTCGCATCTATCTGGGATGTCATTTGGAGCGACGGATCCAGGAGCACCCCTAAGCTGCGAACACAGTCTTTCAGGGGGAGTGTAACCCCATCCAGAACTGGTTGACATACCTCCAAAACCCAGGTTGTGGCCTTTGACAGCAAGCACCTCCGTCTAAAATCACTTAGAGAGATTTTTAAATATGGCCAGCGGTATATAAATCAATAAAATAAATAAATTAAATATCCACAACCCTTTGAATCCCAGCCTTATCCTTTCATGTCAATGCAAATAGGCAACCAACAGCAAGGGGATGAGAATGTTGGCTCAAATTAATGGCACTAACTAATAGGACTTCGTACTGCAGCTGAGTGGCAAGCAAATGAAAGCCCAAATAAATAAAATCCAGGCACCCGTGTAGAGAGTAAAAGACTCAGAACTAGTTTCTGGACCTCTCCCAGGACATCAAGGAGGCAACGAGACCACTAGGATTAGCACTCAAACATTCTCGGTTCCCATTTCTTGCCACTGCAGAATAGTGCTGCCTCTCTATCATTCTCCATGTCCTCAGGTACAGCAATCCATCCTTTGTAAACATATGTGTTTTATCTCTTTTGCCACAGTGCAGAGTTTGAGGCAGTGGATTGTGGTGATGTATCGTGCATTTCATCATTCTTATTAACAATCCTTGCCCAAAGGCTTGACACTGATGCTATGGTTTGTTCTACCATTTGATGTTCAGTAGCTGGCTTTTATTTAGGTTAGTAACACTGAAAAGACAACAAGCAGCTACTTATTTTATGACCTACTGCAAACTCAATATCTATTTCTCAGCAGGAATTTAGCGGATCTTTTAACTTCTATCCCTAAACAAGCTTGGAAGGAATAATCTGACTTACCGGTAAGTCAAATATGTGATTATTTGTAGGTGTTTTACATTGGGACAGTTTCCTGTTTACAAATTATATCATTTTGTAATTAACTCTAGGCTGAACAGTTAGAACTGTCTTTGGCAACAATCTCGTATGCAGAGAGCAGATTGCAGAGGTGTTCCTTTTAGTATAAGGCTTATAACATCACTGTTGCCCCCATGCAACTGCTGTAGCAGGTGAGGTACTTCCTGGTCAGTATGCTCCATCATGGCCAGAAAGTTTACTTCAAGCAGATGTTCTTCTGCAACATCCCATGTAGGATGATTCAGCATCCCACTGCTACCCATGCTCCAGGAACAAAGCTTTCTTCTTGTATAAACAGAATCTGAGCTGTGCTGTGCATGGGCCAACAGAGGAACAGGCTGCCAGAGTCTTTTCATGGTTCTTGGGTCCTAATTATCTCATGGAATGCCTTCTCTAGTAGAAGGTTAGCTTCCACTAGATGCAGGGTCTTCTCTGTAGCAGCCCCAATATTGTAGAACTCTCTACAAGAGAGCATGACAGATACTCCCTGCTAACCCTTTGAAAATAACAGCTTTCTTTTCTGGCCCTTATATGGATTTCATTTCTGTGCTGTTTCTGATTTATTTATTTATTTTTAAATTGTTGTTTGGTTTATTTAGATTGTATTATTTATGGATGTTTTGTTGTTTTTAATTTGTGAATCATTCTTGAAATTAATACAGAAAAACCGTATATAAATGTTCGTTTCTAATTAAATAAAAGCTGAGGTGCAGTGGGGCCTTTTCTTGAGATGAATTGTCTAGCCATGACAGTGTATGTCAAAACGGCAGCAGCGTGTTTGTTGCAGTGTGGCACAAGAAGCTACACTGGAACATCTTCCATCCACATATATCTGGCTGGGAAAATGGAATAACAGCCTTTATTTCTAGTGGGTGGGTGGGGGGAACCCACTACAATTTTTCTGCAATGAGATTACTGCAGCTGCACTATATTCACCCGTTTGAGAGGCTATCAAGCCAGCAAAAACTATTGAGAAGAAACTGAACTGCATAGTCCTCTTTGGGCTACACCAATAATGCATGATCTGGGGAGTTCTAAGAGATAACAACAAACCATCTGTGTTTTACTGGGGGTTAGCTTTTGCTTAAATGATTTTGATTAACAACCAAAGCTTTATACTCTAACAAGCTGAGTTTGATTGTAATTCTTTGGAGTGTAATCATCTCCCTACTCTGCAATTATACACAATGAATGCTGAATTAGAAGCAATGAGGGGGAAAACACACAAAAAGAACAAAATAACTTTCAGACTTGGAGGAGCAGTCTATGGAGCATATGCCAAAGGTGAGATGATTGGCGAGAAGCCTTAATATGCTAGAATACTGCTGGAATGCCATAAAAAACCCAAAGAAAATGAGACCTCGAAATATTATCAGGAAACATACACAGCATTTGTCACTAATGTAGCTCATATCCATCAGGCTGCACCATTACTAAAATATCATTCAATTGCCAGTCATATTTGATGTTGGTACAGAAATATACACTGTGCAATTATTTTAATTTCAGGTCATTTTCAATGGCAGTAGGAAACAGCCACTCTGTCATTCCCAGCTCTGCCTTCTCCTCTCAGTCATTTAGTTGGACTGTTTTGCTATGTTCTTGTTTTTGCTTTAAAAATTACTGCAAAGCAGCAACACATCCTTTGGGCAGTGGCTGCTGTAATTGAGATTGTGTCTGATTGAGACTGTGCCAGGAATGTGGTGTTTTAACTGGTAATGGCTAAAAAACCCTGCAGAAAATAAATACATAAAATGAATTTGTGAAATAAAAACAGAGTAAAGAAGCACTGGGGAAACTACAGCTAATTTATATTCTTTCAAGACAGAGTTAAAAGGCAAAGCTGTAAAAATAATGACATTTGGTAAATAGTTGCATAACAAAGAATCCTAAGATTATCTATTCCTCTTCAAGGCATTTTAAAATGGGAAAAGGAGCATGATGCTGAGGTCATCTGAATTCCTTTAGCTATACTTACTTTAATTTTCTTTCCTCACTTCCTTATTTCCCTCTGTATCATTAATTAACCAGGAAATGTATGAGGTTGGATCCAAACCTAGTCATACTTAAAGTAGATCCATGTATATAAATGGGACTTAAGCTAGTCATGACTAACTTAAGTCTCGTCGATATCAATAGATCTACTCCAAGCATGACTAATTCTGGATCTAGCCCATGGTTTATAATTGGGAGTGGGGCAAAGAACGGTGCTCTGCTTGTTAAGGAATGTTCAGCTGCTCTGTTTGTTAAGGAATGTATGGCCTACAGCAGGGGTGGGAAACCTGTGTTCCTCCAAATATTGTTGAACTCCAACTCCCATCAGCCCCAGACAGCATGCTTAATGGTCAAGAATGATGGGAGTTGTTGTCTAACAACATCTGGAGGGCCACAGATTCCCCAGCCCGATGTATAGAGAGTTTTATAGATGGATTATATCTTATATAGGTATATGTCCTAGATTAGAAAATGTGTCTGTCACTTCAAAGGGTGAAGCTCTCACACAGCCAGGAAGTGACAACTTTTAGAGAAATGGACAGAGAACTGCAAGCCATAGAGATGAAATTTGCTTAATAAGGTTATGGTGACATTTGAAGTGACTATGAGCAACAGTACTGAATGTTTTGAAGTATTCGTGATGATCAAGATCCAGCCAAAGTTACACACCTTTAATTGTTATTGCTTTAAATGGAAGTTAAACATGTGCCTAACTCACTGAAACCAATGAAATCTAAGGTGCTTAAAATCAGTGTGATGGTACGCATTGTAGATTTTGGCCAATGTAATATTCTGGAATGAGGACTGATTTCTTAATGATCCCGACTCCCGAGTGATCTCAGTTCTGTTCCAGGCAGTGTTCATAGCTAGGTGCTGTTTCAAGGCCAAGTGGGGGTTCCAGCAGGAGTTCAGACCCAAGTACGACCATGGACAGCTCTGAGTGGAACTCAAGCTGGAGACTTATACACAAGCAAGGCAGACTTGAATGAAGCTTCAGTGGCAGCCTGCAATAAGCAACCACACTTTCTGCTGAAGTTCTCCCGTATTTTAAGGGGCCATGCCTGATGTAGCAAGCATCTACTCTGGTGACATTATGGGGGCTGTAGCTGTATTGTACTTTACAGGCTGGGAGTGATCAGGCTCTGAAGACAGGGGCATCATGATGACCTCCTCAGGCTGGTAAGGTGCTGACAGGATGGGTTCTTGGGCTTCTTCATACCCTGGGGTTTATGGGGAGTGGGTTTAGCCAGGGTCTCTGCTGGTGGCAATTCCCTCTTCACTCCCCCCACCCCTGCCCCAATGGGTAATCCAACCCCGGGGTCATGACATTATCTGACAACCGCAAGATATACTGCATCTTTTAGTACTGCTGTGGAAGGTGATTTTATTTATTATTTATTTATTATTTATTTATTATTTGCTATCTGTTTTCACTCAGGCTGTGACAGTATGATTTTGCAAACAAGATCAAGAATACAGACCTCATAATAACTGAAGTATAACCAAGACTACATAAAACCAATAACTGAAGAATGCCCAAGGATTTTAACTCTATGCCCTCTTATTGGAAAGGAACGTGTTACAGTAAGGTTTCATGACAAGAAAACATGTATAGAATTGACTTCATTCCTATGAATATTTAACTTAGGGAGTAAATATCACTGATGTCAGTAGAATATTTATAGGATTATGTTTGAGTACATATGCTTAGGTTTCAGTTATAACACTAGGAAAATTCTAAAGTACTTCATCAATGCCTTTCATTGACCTCAACGCTTGTTCGATAAAACATATTAAATACAAGAAAGGTAGGATAATAGCAATAACAATCACTTGTAGTTCTTCATTTTTATCACTCTTTATGCTTATAAACACTTAATTTAGGGAACATGCGTAAAACACTCTGCACGTAGTCGCTAAATAGCACACGCCACTGATATTAGTGAAGTTCCAGCCACTATTTGGGAATGTTTTCCCTCTTAGTTCCTTTGGAGGCAGCAATCAGTGTCCAGTTATATAAAGCCTTCTTTCCAATCAAACTGTGCTTTCCTTTTTCAGACACTTTCTGTATAAATAATTCATTTGAAGCACATTAGCATGCCCTTAAAAAAAAAATCAGAAAATATTCTGCACCTTTGCTCTAGGAATATATTTGCAAAAATTAAACTTTACTTCCTCTGCCTGCTTCATCAGTGAAATACACAGAACATAAATTGCATCTACAGAAGCAAGACTGCACCCATCTATACATATGCATTTACCAAGTAAGTCATTGCTCTTTTAATACCTTTGAATGAAATAGCAGAACATTCTTCAAGACTTGGAGTGGTTATATCTCCTGGCTATATAGTTCGGGGGGGGGGGGGTTAGTTGTAAATATGCAGATTTATACACTCATAAATATATTCCTTTAAAAAAAAAAAAAAAGCTTCTCCTAAAATAATACCAGACAGACCTTTCATATTGCTAACTGGATTTTAGCCCAAATAATAAGACATAACAGTAATTACCATTTGAAGGCTGTTTGGAGAACTACAACTTAACCAACTAACCAGTTCTTCCAGAACATTATGATTAAAGTATCGTTAGTCTTACTGACTACACTAAGATTAAAATTGGTATTCATCCAAATAAAGTTTAATCTGTTTATGACCCCGGCTGCCCCTGAATCTTAATGTGATCTTAGGAAAATCCTTGGTCAACTATTATATGTATCAGAGGGCCCACTAATTATCCTTGCTTTTGAAGTTTTAACAGATTGTCAAAGATTGACTTGGATATCCAAATCTCCATGAACTCTGACCTTATCAAATGCTGTCTCCTAAGACTTCTGGAGCTGTTTGTACTTATATATCAGAATGAAGCTCCAGGAAGATACCACAAGCTCAGAAGGAGTTCATACATAGGCTTTCTTCTTCCTCTGAACTAGGAATAAACCAATCAACCTTTAATGAGGCTGTTAAAAGGGCACATAAAAAAGCAGCTGTATTATACCACATCTCTATAAATCTAAGGCTGCAATCCTAAACATACTTACTAGAAAGTACATTGCTAGTAAAAATATGCATAGGATCGTTCTGTTAATGCTCAAGTCACACTATATCTCATTAAAATAATAATATCACAAGTACATGGTAACCTAGTCATGGTAGCACATGTCTTAGGAGCTGGAATCGGAACTCTGAACCACCACCACCCCTTGCAGCCAGCCTGGAAAGAACTGTGCCAAACTTTGGAAAGTGAGCTCGGAGAGGAGAAGACAGCATTGGGAGCGGGGAAGGGGAGGACACTGGGGAGGCCAGGATATGAGGTATCCTGCAGCCACTTCAGCCTCTTTCCCTCTGAGATGCTCCAGCTAGATCAGGGCTCTCCAACCTTGGGTCCCCAGATGTTGCTGGCCTACAGCTCCCAGAACCCCTTGCCATTAGCCATGCTGGCTGGGTATGCTGGGAGCTGTAGGCCAGCAACATCTGGGGACCCAAGGTTGGAAAGTCCTGAGCTAGATGGACAAAAAAGCCTGCCTAGAGGAAAATACAGGGTGGGAGGACGGGGAGGTGGAGATCACCTTTGCTGCTTCTCCCACCCTGCATAGGAGACTGTAAGCCACCAAGTTCAGCAGCTTACAGGCATCACAATAGGATTGTGCCCTTAATCACTGTCAAATTTCCAGTCTTGAGCCATCAGTATGTAGATGACATGCAGCTCTAGTTCTTCTTCTCTTCAGAGCCAGGTGAGGCTGTGGGGGTAATGGGCTGGTACTTGGCCATGGTAATAGACTGGATGAGGGCTAACAAACTGGAACTCAATCCAGACAAGGCAGAGGCACCCCTAGTAGGTTGTTCCTTAGACCAGATGAGTGGGATTCAACCTGTTCTGGAGGGGTTGCATTCCCCCTGAAAGATCAGGTGCACAGCTTGGGGAGGGGAGAGCTCCTGGATCAATCACTGTCATTAGTGGCTCAAGTGGCCTCTGTGGCTTGGAGTGCCTTCTACTAGCTTCAGATTATATCCCAGCTACGACGGTATCTGGAGATGAATAGCCTAGCTGCAGTGATTCATTATTTATATATAACGTTCCATATTCCAGTATGGAGATTTCGGAGTGGTGAACAACAAATAAAAGAATAAAACGATGTGTTAAAAATGAGATCAATAAAACCATATCAGTAAAATTGTGCCTGCTTAGATCGGGAAGGCTTCCTGAAATAAAAGTGTTTTCAGGAGGCACTGAAAACAACACAATGTTGGCGCCCGCCTGACCTCCAGAGGCAGGGCGTTCCAGAGAAATGGAGACACTACTCGGAAGGCTCTTCTTTGGGTGGACTCCAATGGGGCCACAGGTCCATGTGGAACCACCAGGGACATGCCATCCAATGACCTCAGTGACCAGGCAGGGAGAAGGTAAGGGAGAAGGTGCTCTTTCAGGTATCCTGGTCCCATGTTGTTAAGGGCTTTATACACTAGTACCAAAGCCTTAAACCTGGCCTGGTAGTGAATAGGCAGCCTGTACTGTTCCCTCAGCAAAGGAGTTGCATGTTGAAAAGAGGGCAGCTCCTCACAACAGCCGGGCTGCCGCATTCTGCACTAGCTCCAGCTTCCGGACCAGCCTTAAGGGCAGCCCCACACAGAGCACATTGCAGTAATCCAGTCTTGAGGTTACTAGCACCTGTACCATTGTGTACCATTGTGCACCATTGTGGCCAGGCTATCCCTGTCCAGCTGAGGCCATACCTGGCGAATCAGTCAAAGCTGGTAAAAGGCACTCCGAGCTGCCACGGTCACTTGGTACTCCAGCAACAACGATGGATCTATGTGTACCCCTAGACTACGAACCTGATCTTTCAAAGGAAATGCAACCCCATCTAGAACACACAATGATCCTATCTACTGGACTCAGATAACCACTCACCCACAGGTCTTCTGTCTTGCCAGGATTCAGCTTCAGTTTATTGGCCCTCATCCTGACCATTACTGAGTCTAGACACTGATCCAGGACTTGCACAGCTTCACCTGATTCAGATGTCACAGGGAGATAAGAGCTGTGTGTCATCAGCATACTGATGGCACTTGGCTCCAAATCTCCTAATGACCGCTCCCAGTCATTTCATATAGATGTCAAACAACATTGGGGACAAAATTGTACGCTGCGGAACCCCACAGCTCAGTTGCCAAGGGGCCGAGGAATAGTCACCCAATGTTACTCTCTGAAATTGACCCTGCTGTAACACAGTGCCTCCAATGCCCAGCATGCAGAGCTGATCCAAGAGAATATCATGGTTGATGGTATCAAAGGCCGATGAGAGGTTGAGCAGAATTAACAGGGTTGTACTCCTCCTGTCCCTGGTAACCTCCCATTCAGATTATTGTAATGCGTTGTATGTGGGCTGCCTTTGAAAACACCCAGGAAACGTCAAGGAGAGAAAATATGGCTGCAAGAATTCTAACTGGGACCAAGTGTTATAATCATATTACACTGGTGCTGTCTCACCTGTACTGGCTCCCAATTTGTTTCCTGGCCCAATTCAAAGTGCTAGTTTTGACTTATAAAGCTCTACATGGCTTGGGACCTCGATACTTGATCGAAGGCCTCCCCCCATATGTACCTGCCCATACTTTAAGGTCATCCACAGAAGCCCTTCTCCAAGTGCCCCCTCATTCTGAGGCTCGGAGGGTGGCAACAAGAGAGAAGACTCTTTCGGCAGTGGCCCTTCAGCTCTGGCATGCTCTCCAAAGGTGAGCTCGCTTGACGCCAAGCTGCTATCTTTCTGGAACCAGGCTAAGACTTTTGAGTTCTCCCAGGCTTTTTAAATAAAAAAGCATCAACGTCTATTTAAATATTACAGTATTTTTGTGTTTTATTATCTTAGTCTCTGCAAAAGTGTTTATTATCCTAGTCCCTGCAATGTGATATTGTATTTTATGCTGTGTTGGCATGTCTATTAGGTTTGCATTGTTGATTTTATTGTGATTTTATTTGTATGTTATCATTATTGCAAAACATCTAGAGAAATTTATTTTATGAGGCATTAAATAAATTTAAAGCCCTAAATGACTAGGTCCAGGTTACTTAAAGGATACACCTGCTCTTGTATCTTCCAGCACATTCCCTACCATCAGATGTTAGGGATCTTCTCTGCATCCCGATTATGGCTGAGGCAAAAATGGTTAGGATTCAGGCAAGTCTTTTCTGTGATCACACCAGAACTGTGGAATTCCCTTTCTCGGGAGGCCCGTTAGATTCTCCCTCTGTCCCCTCTCTCGCTTCCTAGTTGAGACCTTTTTATAGACAGGCTTTTATTTTGCCTAGTTAGGATTTTAATGGCTGTGAGAAAAAAGGCTAAGGTGGGGGAGTGAAGTGGTGGACAACCTGCCACTTCCAAAACCCTGCCAGCTCACGGCAGCCACGGTAGGAGATAAGGAGGGGTTTTGCTCCAGTCATTTCACCTGTGGTTCTCTCTCCTTTTGTTTGTTTTTTTAAGTTTTGAAAAAGCTGTATGTGTGTGTGGGGGGGGTTAACTATGCCATCTCCAGGCTGATGTACTTGAGGAGCCCATTCCTGGACCTTCTCGTGGGAACTAAGTGGCTTTAGATCCAGAAGTTCCATGGCTGCCTCCACCCTGTCCCTGCAAAACCTTTCTCAGGGCCTAACACCAGCAGAAACACTGCCAGTAGAAGATCCACACCTGCAGACCTTTCTACAGATATACTGGGGGACTCCACAGCTCCCACCAGTGGAGCTCCTCTCTGCTGGCTGAGGGGCACTTCCACCCCATCCAAGCTCCCTCAAGGGTTTGGATTTCTCTGTCTGCCTATCATTTTTTGTGGCTTCTTATCTGCTGCAAGTTGTCTCTAGTTTTATTGTTTGTTTTTTAATGAAATTTATTTATTTATTATATTTATACCCCGCCTTTTTTATTTTTAAAATGATATTGGATGCTACAGGTGCTGCTTTTACAGTAGAAGGGTGGGAAAACCCTTTTCCTAAATAAATATAGTCTACAGACTTTTTCAAAGATACATTTTCAATAAAATCTAGATCCTTATGCTCCTTTCCTTTTTATTCCAAAGCTGGATGGTTTAGATACCAATTTGATGATGCACGCTCAGTTTCCCTCTTTTGAATTCTTAAGACTGGAGCCATCGTGACATGGTAGACTAAGGAGATCTATGTTAAAATCCCCTCTGAGCCATGAAGATCACTGGGTGACTTTAGTCCAATCTAGTGTTGCCATATTCCAGTTCTGCAAAATCACACAGCCTAATACCACGAAAACTGAGAATTATGAAAATGTTTGTCTTATGAGCAGCTAGACTCATTAGTGGGACCAGAAGGTCCAAACACATAACACCAGTTCTGGCCTGCTTGTACTGACTGCCTGAATGCTTCCAAGCCTGACAAGGGTCTGGTCTTAACCTTTAAAGCCCTACATGGCTTCAGATCACAATACTTGACGGAACGCCTCTCCCAACCACAATCTACTTGGATACTATGCTCAACATCTGGGGCCTTCCAATTGCCACCTCCTAGGAAGGCTCGGCGGGCGGCAACAAGGGGGAGGGCCTTCTCTGTGGTAGTCCCCCAACTCTGGCAACAAGCTCCCCCCTGAGGCCCGCCTGGCGTCAACCCTACAATCCTTTTGGTGCCAGGTTAAGACTGTCCTCTGTGTTGAGGCTTTTAAGAACTCTAAATAGTGCATGGTAGGGTGGCTATTTTTAACTTTTTTACTGGTCATGTTGCATTAACTTGTTTTAGCTATTTTTGTCATTTAAATTTTCAAATTTGGTTTTAAATTTTTTATGTTTTTATAGTGTATATTTTATGCTGCATTATGTGTTTTTTATTGATTGTTGTAAACTGCCCAGAGAGCTTCGGCTATTGGGCGGTATATAAAATAAGTAAATAAATAAATAAATTCTGCATGAAAACATACATTTTGTTTTAGCTTTTAAACATTTAAAAATGCAACTTGTCTGCATGCAAGTCAATGCAGCACAAAGCTTTTGTTTGCAAGCCTCCTGAATGGTCATATGTATATTCACTACTGAAGAACTTCTAATCATAATCTTTATGCACTGATAATATTTTGGGAGTTCTGTCCATAATAGTCAGAAAACCTATTATGGGTGAAGTTCATCATTGTTTGCTTAGAAGGCAGAAATCAACAAACTTTAGGTCATTCATGACATATTTTAACATTCATCCATTCCTTATACAGTAATACCTTGGATTGCAAGTAACTTGCTTTGAGCGTTTTGCAAGACAAGCAAATGTTTAAATATTTATTAATTTTTTAAAAACTTGATATACAAGCGACGTCTTGCAATACAAGTACTGTAGTACAGCTTAAATTAAAAATCTCTATACAATTTTTTTGGAGGGAATTTCGTTTTGATATGCAAGTGTTTTGGATTACAAGCACGTTTCCGGAACGAATTATGCTCTGTACTCTTTTTGTGAACATGTTAGCACTCAATCAATTCAGATAGCCAGGAATTTATTCATTATTACTCAAAAGCCTTCACAATAGTTGGCTGTGGCCTTTGACGTACATGAAGATGCATATCACCATCCAAGGCCCCAATTGATACTCACTACTAGAACTAGATTGGGGCCTGTGTCTTTGCTGCAATCGCTCAAACAGGTATTCTTATTTATTTATTTATTTGCTCTGGAGCTTTTTATCTCACCCTTCAATAAGCTTTCAGTGAAAAATAAAACAAAAAAAGATAAAACAATTAAAACATACGTCCTCTTCTGGAGATACTGAGGATAAGCTCACACATGAGTATTCATCATTCATTTGTAGCAACAAGTAACAGCTTGCAGACAGAGCTTTTACAAATGCCAACTCTATTCACATTTCTTTTCAATGGAAAATGTTCACACACACCGGTGTGGTACATTTTGAAGGGTAGGAACTTGTGGAGAAAGCCAACCTAAAACCCCTGTCTGACACACACACACTCACCAAGGAGGGGGGAAGGAGGCCCAGGGAGGGGAGACAGCCAGTCTCCACAGAGACCAAAGGGGACAAACAACATCTGCATAGAATCACCCCAGGGGGGAAGGCAGGAAGCATCCCCAGGTTCGTCAATGCTCTCGTATATCAGCCCCATCTACATAAGACTTGAATTCCTTGCCAGAGCAGACACTTCGGCACCATAAGAAAGGGCCATTCAACACCACAGGATGGGACCATTAAGCAAGTGGCTTCAAAGGGACCCCACCCCACAGGGGGAAGGTGGCAACCCACCTGATTGGCCACCCACCTGAGGAGGGTGGCAACCCACCTGATTGGCCATCCACCTGAGGAGGGTGGCAACCCACCTGATTGGCCGTCCACCTGAGGAGGGTGGCAACCCACCTGATTGGCCACCCACCTGATTGCAGAGGGAGGGGCTACCTGAAACCCAAGGTATAAAACACCCTGCGCAAGGGAACTGAGTTGTTGGACCTGATCAGCAGTCTTGCCCCATGCTTGGGGTAAGGGAACGAAGGGATCGGCAACCCCGGGTAGCAGCACCCGGCGTGCTCCAGCTAGCTGAAATCACTGGCCGCTTGGGTTGACCGGACCCCCGGGAAACCAAGCTGAAATCACTGGCCGCTTGGGTTGACCGGACCCCCGGGCAACCAAGCTGAAATCACTCACTAGCCGCTTGGGTAGACCGGACCTCCGCCGGGAACCCAGCTAGCTGCTTGGGTAGACCGGACCTCCGCCGGGAACCCAGCTAGCAGCATGCGGTTGACCGGGCCTCTGCTGGAGCCCGAGCTGAACTAACTAGCTGAGAGCCCTGAAATCACGGTGTCCTTGAGACTTCTTGCTTGCTACTTTGTGCTGTACTGATAAGCTGTATTGCTGGCGTGTGTCTGGGTTTGTGAAGGTCATTTTGTAAATAAACTTGTTTTATAAAAGATACTTTTGTGGCTATAAGTTATCCCTTTGTTCTAGGCTAAGGGTGATAGTCGCTGGGGGACCTCGGAGAAGGCCCGCCCCCAGGACTCGCTACCCCCTTAGTATTGAACCCGCGCAGAAGACCAGGTTGGCGGTCTTCCACTGAACTCATCGTGTGTATACACACAGATATGCACACCAAAGAGCAACAGTACACAGCATAATACCCAATTCATTAGGATCAACATGACTGCAATTCTATACATAGTTACTTGGAAGTATGTTCCATTTAACTCAGTGCTGCTTACTTCTGGCTGAAGCTACT
Source organism: Shinisaurus crocodilurus (assembly GCA_021292165.1). NCBI lineage: Eukaryota > Metazoa > Chordata > Lepidosauria > Squamata > Shinisauridae > Shinisaurus > Shinisaurus crocodilurus. The sequence continues at coordinate 187,910,130 of CM037880.1, read as the reverse complement.
CACTAGGTTCAACTTGTAAGACACATCAAACTTTAACAAAGGCTCTTCTTCAGCCAGCTGAAATGCCACCTTTAACATTTAATTAGAAATGCAAAGTATCTTGCAAAGACCTGTTACCATTTAAATTGCTAGAGTGAAGTAGGATTGCCATCAAAGAAAAGGAGAGATGTATCCAAGCTCTTAATTATTTTCCTCATTCTCTGATTTCCTCTATGCTACACTGCTACAAATGATAGGAAAACATTTCTTGTTATCACCTCATTCACTTGCCAGTGTTCCCCCGCCAGTACACCACTGTTTACTATTAACACCGAAGGTAATCAAGTGATGATTCATCCAGTGAACAGAAGTCAAATGGCGCACAACTATGTGTGAACCAGCACTTGAGATTTACTGATGGAACAGTCAGTCTTCTACCAGCTTTTATCAGTCTTCTACTGAACAGGCTTGTTAGAAAATGCAGCAAAAGCGAACATAAATTCTACTTTTTTTTTTTTTTAATGAACCACTAAATGCTAGTACCCTAATAAGGCTACTAATAAAGTGTTTGCACAGCCATTGAACAGTTCCAGAAAATTACATTTGAAAAATGGAACCAACTAAAGAACAATATATTGTTTAAATACTATTACTATTAAGAAATAACATTTTCACTCAAAATAACTTTGTTAAAATTATAAAACTATATTTGTTTCATGAATTTTTGAGATCAAGATTTTAGTACAATGATGCACTGTTCAGATTGCCTGATACTACGTATTTTATGCTATAAATTGTGTGCAATAAAGATGTAACAAAGATAAATGCATATTCTTCTCTTCATTACAACTTTCATTCTTCCAAGAGACTGACCTGCTGACAGACGGACTTGCTGAGAATTTTTATTTGAAACCATAAATAATGTGTATTCACTGATCTAAACTGCATGAATATTTCACTGATAGATCTGCAAATATAACATAATGAAGAATAATGTATGTAGAACAAAAGGAAGTTTGTAATATTCAAGGCACTATAAATTCCTTTATGCTCACAATGTAACACTTTAAAACAAATATTATATATTAACTATTTTATTTAAATGATTTTTAGATGTAGTTATAGTTCATAGTTAAATACTGTACTAAAAAGTTAGCCCCCTTCCCCCGCCCATGTTAGTTTCTGTGAATTCATTTTATTCTAGGTGTCATTGAGCCAATAAATTGTAAATATAGGGCACAAATATTTATTTATTTGGTAACACTGATATCCGACTTTTCTTCAATAATGGAACTCAAGGTAGTGAGTGTACCTGGAGCTTTCAGGAAGTCAGTCATCCAGGCACTGACTGACCAGACCTCAACCTGCTTAGCTTCAGCAAATGGCTATATCACAATGAGACCATGATACTATGACAACAACCCATGGCTTGTTGTAGGGTTCTCGGGTGGTTTGGAAGCCACATCCCCCACTGCGCACCTCGCTGGGTTCAGACGACACAGCAAGCTGCATGCCACGAGGGTAATTAGGCAAATTGCGAGGCACACAACCAGCGTGCGCAGGGATGGAGAAAATAAGCCATCATGGCTTACTTTTCCCTGGTGATCATACAAACCCAGCCAATGGCATAAAGACATTCTCTCTAATATTGCACTGGGAATAGATGCAAGCAAACTTTGACCCAAGTATAATGGATCCTGGAGAAGCTTGATATATGTATTGACCCCAGAGGCAATTTGCAATTCCATAGGCATAGCTGAAACTTGCCACATTAACAGAAGTGATCATTACGTATATCAGTGGAGGCCGGTGGCTCCAATGTCAGCGGGACTATGTATCTGGGAAGCTCTGGCCCATGAACGATCTAACTGGAGGTTGGCCTTTCACAAAGGTTCTATGGACTTTGAAGAAGCCCGAGTGCAAGGTGAAAGGGAGAAACGTGCTAAGCGAAAAGCACATAAAATGAATCCTTTACAGGACCATCTTCCATCTGGTAACCTGTGTCCTCACTGTGGGAAGCTGTGTGGATCTAGAATTGGCCTCCACAGTCACTTACGGACCCATCGCTAGAGTCTACACAATTTTCTTTAAAATTTCCTCCTTTTAAAATCTCCTTTTTGTAAATTTTGATCCTGGAAGACAATCTTACTTGGTCACGAGTGATCGCCTGATGATGATGATGTATCTGCTCTGGATTTTTTACTCCTACAACCACACACACACACACACACACACCTGCAGTAGTTTTATTACTTCTTAGATGGTTTTGTAAATGCACCACTCTTGGCTAAATCATCTTATGTGTGATTACTCAGAGCAATCTACATGTTGAGAAAAAGCAAGCATGTTAGCTAAGTTTACTCAGGACTGTAGCACTACAGAATGCCAGTGAGCAATCACATGCTTAACTGTTTTCCCATCTTAAAAATCTATCTATCAATCAGTCAATCCCTAGACACAGAAAACTTCTCCCTACAAGACTAAGTTTCCAGAGGCATGGCCTTTTGGGGGTTGGGGGAGTGTTCAGTCACATGATCTTCCACCTCTAGTCTATGGGGGGAAGGGAAAGGGAGCTCCTTTTTTCTTCTTTCCCATCCTTCCTGCTGTGGTAGCACGATGCTAGAGGGCTCAGGTGATTTATTCCAGCCCTGAATGCTTTATCATTATATAGTGGGGGTGGGGAGAGGGGGTCCAGAGAATAGGAAAGGAATAAGATGCCCTTTCCCCTTACTCCCCTCTTGAAAAATATCTGTATAGTGCAGGGGCATGCATCATTCCAACCCTATTTCTGCTTCCCTCCAGAATGCTTACTGTAAACTGTCAGGGGCTTGAATAGTTCAGCTCCTTCTTCTGCCCTTCCCTCAATTTTCTTCCTCTCCCACCCTAAACTGACAGTCTACAATTCTGTACATCCTGGAACTTCACAGTTGCTTGTCAGGCTGGTTTAGAGTTTTTCACATTTTCAAAACACGCTCACACAGTCACACACACACACAAAAAGCAAGGAAGCAAAAGCAAAGCAAACAAAGGAACGATACCACGAGGCCACCAGGTGGATGAGGCAGTCAGACTCCTGTGCGCCGTCCAGCTGCAGCCAAAACAACGAAAGAGGCCATGGGCGGGGAGACAGGGCCTTAAAAGCAGTTCCCAACTCCCCGCCTTGCTGCCGCCCATTGGCTCAGCCAACCTGGCCAGGTGTGTCTGACTCCCCATTCCTCCCCCAGGTGCAAACTTCTCCCCGCCCCCAGAAGGCGGGGCCAGGGGAAGGCTAATCTTTTAATTTAGAAACGTATATCATTCTGCATACCTTGGGAGTTCCAAGTACGTAGAAACCATTACTTTATTTGAGTGGACATTCATCATCCATTCAGCCTATGCATATTTAATCAGAGGTAAGCCCAACTGAATTCAAATGGATTTACTCCCAAATAGTGTGAATGAAGCTAAGTACTACAGATATTTGCCAACCTGTTGATCTCCATGCAAAAAATAAAAACAACTAAAAATCTTCTATGTCTCTTGAAAACAATTTTCATTTCCCCCCCTCTAAGTTTTCATCGACACAGTCCTTTTATTTATGAATTTTCAGTTCTCTCCAAATGAACACCTGTGCATACTAAGTTTTCTATAGGAGTGCAGCACAGCTATGGCTTATTTACTATTATATACTATTGCGTATGTTTCTTCTGTGGCTAGATGGGCATGTGGAAAAGACATCTGTATATGAATGCTACCTGTGCTATTTTGATACATTTACAGCTGTGTGTTCATTACTATTAGAAAAGTTCTCTCTTTTTAAAAATAAACAATCATAAAATGAACACTCGGCTAGTACCACTCCTGCAGTGTGCAAAGGGTCCAGTTAGTGGGTAAAATAATCTCCAGACTATCATTCTGAACAAAACTGTAAAGGTCATGGAGAATCTGATTTTACTTTTGGTGGGGGAGAGAAGAAAAAGGGAGGCAGCATTTTGTGTGCACAAATAAACTGCATAAAAGAAGAGCCATGGCATCCAACCTGTCGGGGAACATTTATTTGTTCTCTGACCCATTTAATATTTCAAGCAAGACTGCTGGCTATAAAGGGCATAGTTTCATTCCATACTAAACACAACCCTGATGTTCACTGGGGGGGGGGGGGGGGACTAAAAAAACAAATAACAATGTCAGGGCTGCCCTTTAGAACATTGATCCATGGCTGGTAAATACTGGGTAACAGGACAATGCAGCTTGCTACAAGTACAAATCCATGCACATTAAGTTACAAGATTGCAGTGAAAATAAAACAGCAAGGATAGACCAAACCTGATAAGCTCATAATACCAAATATTTTTTCAGAGTAATATAGTACCTGCAAACATAATCTGCACTGCTGCCCATAAGGAAAAACTCATTTCGATAATCTAAATATTTGCCTGCTAGTCCCAACTGATTTGTCAGCAACTGTGTTAATGTGCTAGGAATACTAATGCACCGATTTTGAGAATGTTTTTTATTCTCACTTCGATATTCCAGGCATCTCAGTTGCTGTCCCTGAACAAGAAAATTACATAATTACTTCTGCAAAGAGGCTTGTCATAATCCAATGTTTAGCGTAGACCTTTTCTTTCTTCTGATTATAAAATCTGAAATACTAAGCTCTGCAGGAGATCATCCAAAACGTAAAATAGAATCCATGTATTGTGAAGGCGGGGAAGGGGAAGGGAGTCCTATGCTTTCTTAGAGTTTTCTAATATGATAAACTGCCGATGCAAGTACACATAGGGATACCTTCCTTACCAACCAGCAGGCAATTGCTCTTTTGCATAAATTGCCCCAAGGCTCCCAACATGAATAGTATTCTGTGGTTTATAGCAACAATCCATGCAGTACAAACTTTTAAAACCCTAATATTTCACTTGCCGCATACCCTTTCAAACTCTCAACCTGACAAGCAGCCACTAGTGTAGCTCAGGAAGTGACCTTTAGCTCATAACATAAAGATCACTACAGGAAGTCTCATGCAAAATGAGAATTTTAAGGGAAAAAGTTTAACATGAAGTAGAACAACCTAATCTATTGTGTCTTTTCTCATAAAAGCCTCGGTTAGTAATAGCAAAATACTATACAGTCATCAGGCAAACTAATATAGAGGAAATGAAAATCAAGGCAGAAGTGTACCCACCTCTCTTAATCCAAATGCTATCTCCACCCCACCCTGTGCCTAATGCTAACTAAACATTTATATTTTGCATCCTACTGCATCCCAGAGCATCCTACTGGTACTAAAGAAGATGCTCCATTTTAGCTCTCAATTTAGAATTTCTTGCACACATACTGGTTACCAAGAACCATCATGGATTATCACCAGCTCATGCTCTGATTACCCTATGTGTGTTAAGTATCCAAGATACGGCATTTCAACTCCCTTTCCTCTAAGCCTAGCCTGATATTAAAAAATAAGTTTAACACCTCTAATTCCATCACCTTCTATAGTCACACAGTAATCCCAATGCACATACAGAGTTTATCATGATCCTTTAACCCATTGTGGCTGTGGACATTCAACAGATGATGGACTTAAGAGAAGAACCATTAGCCAATACACTTTCTTGGTGTGAAGAATTCTTGAGACCAGTGATGTAGTGGAGGGAACTGTAGGGAAGCACAACTTTTTCATAGCAGGAGCAGTGACCTCATCTGCTGTAGCACCATGGTAAATGATGGACCCTCCCCTTCTTTGGTGAGTGAAGGAGATGATAAGGCTTTCAAGTTTACTGTTGTTTGTAGCAGATTAGCATAGAGGAAATCAGAGAATGAAGAAAATAATTAAGAGCTTGGATACTTCTTTCCTTTTCTTTGATGGGAATCCTACTTCATTCTAGAAATTTAAATGGTAACACTTCTTCACAAGATGCTTTGCACTTCTAATCAAAAGCTAAAGGTGGCATTTCAGCAGGCTGAAATATTTTGTCGAAGTTCAATGTTTTACAAGCTGAGTCAGAAGTGAGTTCAATGGAGCCTACTCACAGAATTACAGTCATGCTGATCCCAACAAACTGGGTATTATGCTATGTACTGCTGCTCTTTGGGGTGTGGTGTATGTGCATACACACTGGGCCGGTTCGTACGACCCAGGCGGCGAGCGGGGGAGGCACCACGGGGCCATTCACAGGGTCCGGCGGGGCGCCACAGACGACCTGTGCCCCGCACGCATGGGTGGACCCCAGTGGAGCCGGCAGTCCCCGCACTGCAGTGCGGGCCTCCCGGCACTAGGGGTTGGCAGCTTGGGATGCCCAGAGGGGCTGTTTGCCCCTACAGGCCGGAGCAGCCGCAGCTCCGGCCGCTCTGGGCTGCCGCCTCTGTGCGGCCCTCTGTGCAGGCCCCCGCGGGACGGCCGCCTGCTGTTCGCATGGCAGGGTGGCCACGCGTGGTGGGGGCTTGCCCCTCTATTGCCCATGGTCACTTTCCGTGCGTCCCACACGCAGCCACCCCGCGGGAGCGCCCCTGCCCAGCATTCGCACGACATGGGAACTGCAGGAGGCTTCTGCTCCCCCATAGTTTCCATGTCATATGAACCAGCTCACTGTCATGATGGGCTCCTCCACTTCAAAATTTATCACTACAACATTGGTTGAGATGGAGTCCTGTCTGAGGCATTTCCTAACCACCACGTCTTCTTACCAGAAGTGTCCAATGATAGTCCTGATTAATTAACTGCCACTCCAGTAATAGAACTAAACTAAATCCATGGAAAATTTACGCACGCACGCACGCACGCACACACATGCGCGCACACACACACGATCTTCCCCGTCACCCAAGATCTTGTCTAAGCCAAAAACACCAAACATGCTGAACTGGTTTTACTGTTTACATTCTTTGGAGAGTTTTAGCTTTATAGTTTTAGAGTTTTAGTTTTATACACATTACCTTAGCTGTATAATTATGCCCTTGAGTGTAGGTGTCCCCCCGCCAACACACACACACAAATTGCCAGTCTGGCAGTCCCAATACGGACTGGGAGCCTCACACATGATATTTATGTGGCGAAATGGTCCCATTGAAACAAACAGGATTTTTTTTCCAATGCAAATTGCAGGAAGGGAGTTCTACTGACTTGTCCCAAAGTGCTAGTTTGACCTACTTTCTGGGGTTCTGCTATGAACTACTAGCTTCCCATTTCACTAGTGGTTGTTCCCACTAGTTCAACATGATTGGTGCTGGCACTGTTGGATACTGCCCAAAGGCTTAAAGTCCCCTACCCCATACACTAGGGTCCCAATTCAGATTGGGGGCCTCAAAGAGGCAATTTGTGTATGGAAGGAAAACCTGCATTCAAAGGCAGAACTAAGCAATTAAGATCACATATAGTTTGGCCCTCAGCTGCCACACCAACTAGCACTGCAACAAGCAGTTTGCTGCAAGAGTCCTGTATTTAAGCCTACTGGAGCCTTTAATCCACCCCAACAAATGGTCATGTGAACCAGTCACTCAGCTAATATGAAACATCATGGTATACTGGCATGTTGTCTGAGGAGGTCAACATTTTAAAATATATTTGTTGTTCTGTTCTGGGTTTTGAAATATTTAGATATGTAAGTACCATAGTCCAGTGGAGAATAGAGAAGTGCATCAGACTTTTTTTAAAATTACCATCAACTGAGCAAACAAAACAAAAACAAGATAGAAGTTAAAGCCCTTAATACCTGTATAGCTGAAGTTTGAATTAAGTTCCACAGAAGCACCTAATTTCACATTAAAACCGTGACAACAGGGAGAGAAAGAAAAAAAACAAAAGTTTTTTGTAAAGGCTATCAAAAAAGCAATTTAAAATTGAATAAAAAAGAGGTGATATTATCTGAATGGTAGGTGTTGTGAAAATTGTGCAGTGAAAATTAAAGTACTAGTGTGTGCTGCAGCCATAAATTACTAAACTAATTATCTAGTAGCAGGCATAACTGAATCATTCAAAGGGGTAATTAGCAATCAGACATAATGAGTACTGCTCCTATTTCTTGTCATACTGTATTTAGCTTCAGTGCAGCCTAGAGGATCTGAATTATTTCCTCTCCTTCTCTGAAGGCATTACTGCTATATTGAGTGCATCAGCCCATATTATTACTCCCAGTAGTTTAATTCTTCACTGGACTGCACACTTCTGATTTCTCCTGTCAAAGTCTCTCCAAGTCTCCTGAGCCCATTTAAGCAGATATCTTCTTTAAAATACACACACAAAACACCTTTCTTCAATGTAAATATAAACTGCCAGGTAGTGAAATGTTAAAAGTTCTATGAGACCCACAAAATAACTGTGAAAACCAATTAAGTCAGCAGCAACTCCTTGGATTTTAATGGCAGTGGTACTTCACTCATAGGGCACAATCTAGAAAACAACTTATTTATTTATTTTCTTCATTTAAAATATGTATAAGTCACCTTTCGGGGCCACGTCCACCCACGGCAGTAAATAACAATATTACCATAAAAATACAATGAAAGAACATTGTATATATTGTAATATAATGTAATATAACATTATAGTAAAACATTTAGCTTCAAATAATACAGACGACTAGCAATACATTAAAATATAATTCAGCCTGTATAAAACAATTTCTAAAGCCATGGCAGTGAAGCAATAAAAAAGGCATGTCCAAAAGTTAAAGCCCATTTGAAACAGGTGAGTTTTTAAAGCCTTTTTGAATACTACTACTACTGAAAGGGAAACTGCACATCCCTTAGGAGGGAGTTCCATAAGGTGGGGGCCTGTACTGAGAAGGTCCTGCTCCTAGTGCCCACCTACCTAACTGACCTTAAATGTGGGCCAATGAGCAGGGCCTCCAATGACAACCTCAAGTCATGGGCAGATTCATATAGCCACAGACAGTCCTTCAAATAACCTTTATTTATTTTGACATATTCCCAGCACCATCACAAGGACTCAAGACAGGTAATATGTTACTTATGAGTGGGACCTACAATAAAATGGTACAGTCTATGTCTATCTTCAATTCCTAATACAAGTGCTCCTGTTCAGGATTCCAGCTAATCAACCATGCCCCCCTCCAGAATATTCCATTCCCCCCCCTTTGTTTTGTTTTTTCAACTGTAACTGAACATTCTGTGACTACTGAGTATGCCCAGTCCTCATTAAGCTGCTTTTTGAAAGGAGGTTGCTCTCCTAGTTTTCCCCCCAGCTTTTTGTATTTTTGCAGACCTCGGAGTTCCCCTGAGCATGCTGATACCTCCTTCTAGTTTCTTAGTAGCCCCATCTTGGCTACATAACAATCAGTACCATCTGAGTTCAATACAGGCCTGTGGCTTACGCTGGCTCAGCTTGTCTGAGCGTGGAAAGTTTCCTGCATTGAGCAGGGGGTTGTAGGCTGCTTGTAGGCTCCTTCCAACTCTATGATCTATGAAATCTAGTATTCTAATTTATCCTTCCCCTATTCCTGGCTTTCATCTTATTTTACACTAGCAGCATCCCACATCACAATTCTACCTGCTGTTGAAGCTGCAATTTTAAATCTAGATTGTTATGTAGTGAAGGGGGGAGGGCAGCAGGGAAGGGTTGAGTTTTAATTTTTAATTTTATTTATTATTACATTTATAGCCCGCCTTTTTCCTCCAAGGAGCCCAAGGCAGCTTACATGATCCCCCTCCTCCTCCTCCTCCTCCCCCCCATTTTATCTTCACAACAACCCTGCGAAGTAGGTTAGGCTGAGAGTCAGTGACTGGCTCAAGGTCACCCAGTGGGAGGGTTCACACGACACAATAAGCCACACTGCATAGAAAGCTACACAGTGTGGCATATAAGCCATCCTACCCCTGATGTGCCCGACAGACAATCGGGAACATTGGGGGTAGGATGTCCCCTCCTCCCCCCTCAGTCCTCCCACAGGTATCTCAGGGAACCCTGCGGGAGCCCCAAGATTTCCCCCCTCCCCACCGCTGATTGTCAAGGGTGGGGAGGGGGAAATAAAATTCAGCCTATAATTGCGGTGGCAAGGGGGGGGCTACAGAGGAGGCAAACAAGAGTGGTAATACACACACCCCACTGCTCTACATGCCAGTACTACAGCATTGCAAAGGCATTTAGGATACAGGGAGGAGGAGGGAAAGAAACAACCCAATGATTGAAAAAACAAACCACGGTTTCTTTCATCGCCTTCCACACAAAGCCTTGGTAGAACAACAAACCATGGATACTGCGACGACACGGTCCCTTACACTTTAGGACCAGGCACATAAACCCTTCTCAGGCTAAGCATCAACACTTAAAAACCTGAGGGAGGGTCAAATGAAACCTTTCCCCTACTAATGAGGGAAAAGATTAATACTGGTTATTAAGGATCTAGCTTAAATTTAGGATACTGTGGGTACAAAGGTGTGTGTGTAGATTTGAAAGTAATGCAGGTTAATAACACCAAGCTGACACATAGGATTTGGGTAGCAAACAAAATAAAAATAAGTTTATTTTAATTCTCAAAATCTTAGTTCCAGAAAATAACTTTAAACCTGCCTACCCCAAACACTTTGTAATTAACCTAAGTCCCTATAATTTCACTCCTCATACAAGCACAGATTTCTCTAAAAACTCCTGACAAGACATGAATAACACAACCGACCTAACTCCCAAACTCTCCCCACCAAACACACTCTACCAACTCGACTAACTCTGACATCACTTAAACACTCCTTATATACTCCTCCCCCCACCCTTTTCAAGACATCACAAACCACACCCACTCAGTTTAACATTCTAGACACACTAAACATACTAATGCAGACATACACCAGGGAACTGAATTGTGGGGTTACGCCACAGATACCATGGGTTAAATGAACTATGGTTTAGCATTATGTGCAAAGCAGGTCTATATGTGCTTGAGTTGTCTGAAGAAATGTATTCTTATTGCTGTTTCTCTGTTCCTAATGTTTCTAAAGTTCTAGCTCCTGTGCTACTTCTAGTTGTCTTTCTATAACTGAAGTCAGTTCCGATATTGCGAATTACTCCCCAGGGCCTTTGAATTTAGACTCTGTGTGCAGTGTTTCCATCTATTAAGTTTAACAACACACACATCACAATGAACACCTGATCTCAATTACGGTCTTCCACTCAGCCTCAGTAAAATAATGTGTTGTAAATCAATGTAATTATTCAAATCATTATTGCTTGTTAACTTGGTACAGCAATATTTTATATACTTTTGATTGTTTCATATTTATAAATCTAGTTTGTTATCTTCACAAATATTACAGTGTAAAGCATTGTAGCCATTGAGATCCCAACCATCACATGTAAGCAGACTCCCAGGTTGAGGTGGCAAAGAGTACGGCTGTACCAAATTAACAAGGACCATTTCTCAGCCGTTTCACCCACTGTGGAACTTAGGAAGTGGCCTTATACTGAGTCAGACCATTGCTCCATCTAAGTCCAGTATTGTAGATACTGATTGGCAGCAGATCTCCAGGGTTACAGGCAGGAGTTTTTCAAGCCCTACTTGGAGACGCTCATGTATTGAACCTGGGACATTCTGCATGCAAAGCATGTACTCGACCACTTCAGGTCCTCCCCTGAAATTGGCTGTTTTGTTTCAGCTATATTTCAGGGGCTGAGAGGAAATTCTTTTGGGTGTAAGAGAATCAGACTGGCCACCATTTTGTTTTCCTCAGAACACGAATTTTGGGAAATTCAAAATAGTTGCCACCAGAAAAATACCTGGATGCCTCCTTTGCCACTCACAGGGGACCATCACTATAGTGAACAGCACTTAAATATCTACAAGAAAACCCACCCTTTTTTTTACAGTGGGCAGATCACTGCTCTAGCTGCTCATTTTACCTGAGAGGTGCAGTGCTAAATACCCCCCAAAGAAAGGGCAGTGACTGAAGCAGGCTTGCTAAAAATATAAAGTTCAACACTGAATCAGTTCATTATGTACACTCTGGACAAGACACAATGATCTGACAGAGAAAGTGGCAGAGTGTTCAGACCCTTGTGGTAGAAAAAGAAGCTCATATTGTCCTATAGCATGACTTAAATACAGCTTGGCACAATGGAATCTTGATATTGTTACATAGAATTTCATACAGAGAACAAAGGCTTATTTACAGCTAGTTATGGATGAACCATTATTATCACTAAAGGGCAGTTCCAAAAATCTCAATGGCTTCTTCCATGAAGGTGTCATACTCTGAACAGAGGTTGCATCTGAGTAAATAGAGCACAACTGAGTGGATAACAAAGAGCTGCAGCCTTAAGGAGCAAGCAGTAGAAGATCATAGCAAGATCATATTTAAAGAGATATTCTTGATTTTGGCTAAAGCCTATGCACCAGATTTTTATTTGGATGAATGTATAGCTGCTGGGTCTTTGGATGTGTTGGGGCGGGAGGGGGGAAGCAAAGAATGTGTATGCGCGCTTGCATGTGCAGACCCCTAGCTGACACCAGATTCAGCTCTTGGGCCAGAAAAGATTGTGCACCCCGCTATACAAAGTGTCTTTATTTCAGTCACACATGGGGGTCCCTATGTACAAGATTACAGATGTTCTCATTTTATACTGTACTAGCTGTTGCCCGCGGCTGCGCTCGCATGGATTTTAGGGTTTGGTATAATTGTTTTTAAAAGAAACATGTATGGAAAAGATGCAGTGTGTCTGACTGAAAGTGTAACATTTAGGCTGGGTGCTGGCAGCAGAAATCTTTTGTGACAGAAATATCTGTTCTTAAAGAAAAATCAGGTTAATCCTGAGAGTCTACAGGTGATGAAGAGTGACCATGCCAAGTTTGGGGTAGATCCGTCTAAACGTGAGAGAGCCTATGCGACGATGCCCCCCACACAACAGTCAGTCAGTCATGTAAAAAGTTTCCCTCCCTTTTCACCCCCTCAGAGAACACTCTAAATGGTCTAGGGGAGATTTTCATACCCAGCCCTATTGGCTCTTGCAGGAATTCATGTGAACATTCTAAGTGGCGTATGGGCTATTTGCATAACTGCTGCTATTGGCTCCTGCAGCAATTATGAGGTGAGGCCTATTTGCAGAACTGCAGATATGAGAGTGGGGTGATTTTGCCCCCTTTTTTCACCCCCTTAGGGACGGAATGTCCCAAAATCCTTCCTTAGTGGGGGTCTACGTCATAAAAGCAATGTCCCTTCAAAATTTCACGTTCCTAGATTAAACGGTTTGAGCTGGGCGTTGATGAGTCAGTCAGTCAGTCAGTCAGTCAGTCAGTCCACCTTCTTTTATATATATAGATTTTAAAATATGCTACCAGGATTGCTTACAGTTGTTGTTGTGGTTTAGTCTAACATTTAAGTCTAACAGCAGCACTTGCAAACCATGAAAGGGGGGGCATTCCATGTGTAAAATAACCATCAAGCAAATGCTTAAAATACACTGCTGTTTTACAATTTAATTTTCAATATATCGAGCTTCACTATGAGCCCTCTTGCTATGTATGTAAGTATTGGCTTGGATCCTAACTAGGTATACATGAATGGAGGGACTCTTTCCGTTCATGCACAGTGGAGGACCCAGCTGGTGGAAGGGGAGGGGAGGCAATTTTTGCTGATTTTGCCCTCCCCCGCAGACTTCGTCCCACTAAGCCAGACACCATTCCACAGTAGGAGAGTGGGGCCACCGGAACTCTCCAAACCCACTGTGGTGCTGCCTTGCTTTAGTGGGGGCATCTCCAGGAGAGGGGGAAGCACAGAATCCACCACTCCTCCCACTCCACTGCCTGAGGTGGGGGATTCAACCTGCCTCATGGTAGGGCTGGGCTTGCAGTCATACATATGTGCTTTGAGCTTTACCCTTCTTTTTCTGGACTATCTGTATAAACTTTATACTATGAAAGATTATATTGATGGGTACAAAAATAAAATGTATAATGTGTGTGGGATTTTTTGGAAGGGCATACTCTCTTGGGACCCCTCCTTTCATAAATAAAGTCAATAGAAGTCAGTTTTGCAAATTCTCCTCAGATGCCAACAGCCTCTTGAAGCATGTGTGCAAAGACAGCTGGGGTGCCATGGAAAACAGCAGCCAGAATCTAAAATAAAATGACAAGTTTTGTGGAAAGGGAGATTTGGAGTTTCCCAAATCAGTTTTCTTATGCCAGCATGGCAAATGCTGTTTGAAAAAGCAGGAGAGATAGAAGTACCGGTAGCTTTTGGCATGGTGATCTACTGTTCAAAATGGGAGAAAGTATAAAAAAATAATAATGCCACTAGGTGTTTCTAAAGTGGCTCTTTGAAACCCAGCCAGCTAGTTTACCTCTCTACAAAGCTCTAATAGTCTGAAAGAAGTAATGTCCCTGGACAATGTTGGAGAGTTTTTTTTTATGGGTCCAAGAAGATTGGATGGAAAAAATTATGCTGAAATCCAACACACACTGACCTGGGAGCATGTCTTAACAATGGGACCTATTTCTTAGCAGGCATGCACAGGATTGCACTATTAAGTTAAACCCATAGCTAAGTGGTAGAGCAAATAATCTGCACACAGAAGATCCCATGTCCCATTTCTGGCATCTCCAGTTAAAAGTGAATCAGGTAGCAGGTGAGGGAAAAGACTTCTGCTTGAGACCCTTGAGAGCTGCTGCCAGTTAACCTGGACAAATAGTCTGACCTCTTATAAGGCAGCTTTCTATGTTCCCATTTGTGCCCCTGCTTTGATCTTGTGTGTACAATGATCCACATATAAAATAGAAGAACCTGTTTGAGGTGCTGAGATTTGTGATCTGCTGTATATGTGGTGCACTATATGATCCCTTCCAAATGTGGGTTATCTATGACGATGTGTTTTTGAAAATAGCAACCACCATACCTAATGAATATTTCTGTTAGGAAGTTTGCTCTCATTCTTATTAGAAGCACTACTGATACCTGGGAGATTACTGACTTATGGGACACATGCTACATCCTACTGAAAACAACGACTCACTTATTTCAATGGCTCTGGCTTGTACCGCATGAGCAAGGCTTTTTTATAGTCTGCTCTGTATAATGGAAGGAAAAGGGAAGACAGCTGAGGCTTTAATTTACACCAGTCATAAACTTCTCATTATAAGCTGCAAGTGATTTGTCATTGTTATTTATAGCTCTTGACACTTAATCTATCCATGATGCAGCTTAATAAACAGATATTTTCGTATTCACAGATTCACAGGTTATTTTATGTGTGTGTGCCAGTGAATAAGAGTTTATATCTGAGCATTTTCTGTTTATTTTGACTCTATGTAGGTCTGATGAATTATTTCTTAATACTTATTACACCTAACAATTAAATGTATACATTATAATGAGCAATTTATGCATGCAATTTCCACTTTTATTTTTTATTTTGCCAAATGCTTAATAGCTGTCATGTTTTGATGGTTTGGAAGCATACAGATATATATTTTCCCTGCAGTATAAACATTTTGGAAATAAAAGTAGCTGCTATGTTGTATTAAATAAAATGCTCAAAAAGTCCATATACTAGCATTAGTAAACTATCATACACTCAAATGCAAATGATCTTTATGCATTGTACATTCTGGAACATGTTATTTATGACATAGTTACAGTTTTCACTTGCATATGTGAAGATGACATTATCTGTTCTCGCATGACATTATAGATCACTACTGTTCCTTGTCAAGTAAGCACAATATACTACTATGTTTTTATTGTTTCTCTTATGCTTTTATTGTCCCTGCTGTTTTTAATATGTTCTGATTGTTGTTTTGATGTTGTTTTTATTGTTTTAACAATCTAATATAATTTGTGACCTGTCTAGGGAGTAGAAACACCGAAGAGACACTAATTTTTAAAATACACAGACACATACTTGAGAGATGAAAACTTTACTGTGCTTTGAATCTTGTTTTTTCCATGAGTGTAAATTAGATCCAATTGGCTTTTGAGGAAAAATCATATTAAAAAAGTTGAATTTAGGAAAATCCTTTGAAATTTGAAATGTATTTCAAAACTCATATTTCAGTTTTATGAAAATAAAGGATTGCTGAGAGAGAGGGAAGTAAATTGTGTGTGTGTGTTTGTGTGTGTGTGTGTGTGTGTGTTGGTAATAAGTTTCAATCCTGAAAAAATAAATTTTAAATCTCAAGTTCGAAGTTTTCAAATTTCTTTGAGTATAGGAATTGTTCTATTTAAAATTCATGCAGAATCATATTCTGCAAACATGAAATATAATGTCCTAAAATAAACATTATAAAAGAATACAGATATAAGTGAAGCAAAGGTAGACAATTCCTGCGGCAACCTTTCAATAATGCGCATATTACTTTAGAGCTATGAGGCCATCTGATGTCAACTTTTGGCAAGATGCACATATCACAAGTTTAAGGAATGATTAATTCACAATCTCTATTACAATTTCTCTCATTTATTTTAACCAAAACTATTCTCACAATCTTTGTTCATTTTCTGACATATTTACTCATGCTGGTAGTTCAACAAAGACCGTTTATGCTTTAACCTATACTGCTATCATTGTGAAGGAATGAATGTAAATATCAGTTTAAGTAAGAAAAACGATCTAATTTAGTGTCAACTGGTCATTAATATTATGCAACAAGGGGAGTAAGAACCACAAAGTAAGGCAAGTTATCATCCAAACTGCACCTAGCTCCTCCCTCTCTCTCTTTGCACACTGAAACAACCCGCAGTCTTCTGGGGAAAGAGTGCCTGGCTACCGACCACCCAATTGCCAGCAGTTAGTAAAGGTCTTCTACCAAGTCAGAGATTACAAGGACTACATCAGATCCAAGGGCCTACAAAATAAACCAGAGAAATCACTGATCACAATGGAGATCCCCCATATAGTCACTGCAGAAGCACTGAGAAAAATGAGTTTGAATTCTCTTTGTAGACTCTTTGCACCTCCCATAATCCTCACCAAAAGCTCTAATAAGCAATATCGCTAACCCTTACTACTTTTCCAGAACATGCACAAGCCCTATGGGGGGGGACAATTCTCATGGAACCCATTTATTTTAATAAGGTTTGCAGAGGAAATAATTCTGGTGGAATAGCTATCTGAGTCTATTGCAACACATCATCATTCCTATGCTGCAATGATAATCTGCAAATAGATCCATCTGGAAATGACCCTTCACACAGAAGTATACTCATGGGGAGAAAACACATGCTTACAGGACTCTGGGGTATTCGTGCAGTGCTCCTGCAGATATAGACAATACGAGACAATGGCAATCACCTGACTGAGGGACTTGTGTCAGGTACTGTATTTCCCCAGAAAGGTGATTTGCAATATCAACATCAAAATGATCAACACCAACTATCATCCATTTTTGTGAAAATCAAGACAATAATATTATTCATTACCACAGAATAAAGATGAGCAAATCAGTCTCTTTCCGGTCTGTGTCAATTTCACATGGTTTCATAAGTCCATCCTGTCCCATTTCCACATGAATATGCAATTTTTAAAAATCGGCATAAACCTTTCTATTTATATATGAGTTTAAATAATACACATTTTAATGTGTTTTCTCACAAAATATTTAATTATAAATGCATTTTATCTCAAAGTGCACTTCTGTAATTTTAAACTGTATTTCAGTGTTTTGTTCCTGAACTGAGAAACACATCGCAAAATTCAGAGAAACATGAAATCCAAAGAATAATTACTTTCTACTCTATATTAGTCTGGGAGGTGAGGATCAGGTCAATTCGCAAAAATCGAATTACTCAACCATCCCTATCACACAGTACATAAGACTGTTAAAATCAGCCGTACATCTGACTCATATTTTGCGTCTCTTTTCTCCATGCCTCACCAATACAACAATGTAGGATCCTTCCTCGGTTTGTAAACTTACAAGTCACAATGACAAACACTTTAGGCCAAACTATGACTTCAGATCTGTTTTTGCCGCTGGCGTCTTACTTGTGCATCGCAAGGACAGTATTTTCCCACCTGAAATACAGCAATACCTTGGATTGCAAGTAACTTGGTTTGAGAGCGTTTTGCAAGACAAGCAAATTTTTAAATATTTATTTATTTATTTTTTACTGGATATACAAGTGACGTCTTGCAATACAAGTACTGTAGTACGGCTTAAATTAAAAATCTCTGTACAATTTTTTTGGGGGGGATTTCGTTTTGATAGAAGAGTGTTTTGAATTACAAGCACGTTTCCGGAACGAATTATGCTCTCAATCCAAGGCATGACTGTAGACAAAAGATCTCCCCATAACTGTGACAGTGGAATCAAATTCAAAGTTACGTTAACTTGACATAACAGAATAAACTCCCCCCCCCAAGTTCTTCTTCAAGTCTAATAAAGTAAAAACTAAAACAGTGTTTCAATAGAATGTGTTTGGTACTTCGTAATCACTTAGTACATGAACAGCAGGGAGGTGACTAGGTGAAATGAAGTAGGCAAATATCATCAGATAATATAGTACTATACAAAACAATATGATATTGCTGGTACCACAAACTCATATTCCTTTTTAGTTATACAAGACGTAGCTCCAAATTCAATACAATAGCACTACTAGAATTGTAATGCATCACAATCCTCTTCTAAAGTCAACAAACTGCACTGCCATATACTACATCACCCTCTGAATAATTATTTCCCATAAAATAAAATTGCACAAGGTTAGAGACCATTTTTTTAGATACCCAATGCAAGATGGAAGAACTCGGGTGCTTGGTTTAAAAAAAGTATATAGATAGACAGGCCTGTGGCTTATGCTGGCTCAGCTTGTCTGAGCGTGGAAAGCTAAGCAGGGTCAAGCCTGGTTATTACTTGGATGGGAGACCCCTCCTCTAGTTTCCTGCATTGAGCAGGGGGTTGGACTCGATAGCCTTGTAGGCTCCTTCCAACTCTATGATCTATGAAATCTATGAAATATGGTGGGCATATCAGAAATCTGGTGGGACAGTGAGCATCAGTGGGCTAGGGTTATGCCTAAATATAAAATCTATACACTGTGGGTTTAAATACCAGGACAAATTAAATTAATTTACTACTGGGGATAAAAACTCTGATGGTGATCTTGAGGAGAAAGAAATAAGCCAAAGGAGAAAATCTTGTACAACAACTATCCTCACATTGACTTGGTAGATGTATGATTGATTTGTGGCATCACCTAGTTCACAGGTCATGGTGGCCAATTCCTGTTTTAGTGGTGTGAACGATCCTTGCAGCAGCTGGCTCACGAATTCTTCGAGCTAGTCGAGTCACGAAAGATCTTTTGCTCTAAGCTCGCTTGAGAGATAGCTCTCAGAAAGCTTTTGTGTTTCTTCTTAATGCTTTTATGTTTCTTAATTGGTACATATTCATTTACTAACTCTGACTGAGGAAAACCCTCTCTGCACTTATATGCTACATTCCTTGCTAAATTCCTACTAACACCAGGATGATTGTAATGCTGATTTGAGAACAGCATACACAGCACAGCCTCTCTGGTTGGCTAGATAATAAATAAATAGTCCTTCATTCCTACTTAGAAAAATGATTTTGTTACAGATTAGACATAATAATGTTTTAATTCTTGTGAGATGCATTCTTGTGAGATGCATACATTTTTTACAGAGGAATTTTTAATAAACGTAGGTGGTATAATTTATGATTTTTTATATATTAAGCACATAAGGTAACCTAAGGTAACCTTTTGGTTCTTCTTCCTTCAAGGCTCCAGCAGACTGCTTGCTTTTTACATCTCAATAGAAATGCTAAAATCTAAGTCACAGCATGACACAGGTAAAACCTGTTTAACAGCTCTGGTTCGCATCTGGCTCACAGTGGGAGACGAGCGGCTGTTGAGATTCACAATAATATTTAATTATGCTGAGTGATACGAGCACAGCTCGAAGAAGAAAAAAACTTGCGACTTTTTTAGCACATCTCTAGCAATTGCCCATGGTTTGTTGTTGAGTTAACCCATACATTCTGGGTTTGCATGTCACGAAACAACCCAGGAACCCCTCGGTTGTTAATTAAAAGCGGAAACAACAAACGTGTGGCTTACACGCACCGCTCATCCCAGCAATTCCTGGGTTAAACCAGGTAATCTGACACTGTGAACCGGGTAATCTGACATGGATTTCAAATAATTTTAGTTTCAGTTGCCAGTGGTTCCTATTGCTAGACAGAAATCCATAGTAATTTTACCCTGTAATGCAAAACATCTGATTACTTCCTATATCCGATGATAATGTAGTCTTTGCACACTCAGAGGATGACCTCCAAACTATACTAAATGCTTTTGACAGAAGCATATGAAAAACTTGGTCTCTCACTTAATATCAAAAAACACAAAGTGCTTTATCAGCAAGTGTTTCATCAGCAAGTACAAGTTAACCCTTTGGTGATGCCATCTATGCAGCTTAGCGGGGCAATACTGGAAAATGTCAATGATTATCTCAATCTTGGCAGCTATCTTTTTGTTACAGCTAACATTGACACTGAAATCCAGCGTCGTTTCAGCTCTGCAAGTGCCGCATTTTCTCGAATGGAACGTAGAGTTTTCGAGGATCGGGATATCTGTAGGGAGACCAATACACTGGTTTATGAAGCCATTGTATTACCAACTTTATTGTATGCCTGCGAAACATGGTCTATCTATAAAAGTCATTTCCACCTCCTTGAAAGATTTCATCAACGTTGCCTCCAGAAAATCCTGCGAATTACTTGGGAAGATAGGAGAACAAATGTCAGTGTACTGGAAGAAGCAAAGACTACTAGCGTTGAAAAAATGATCCTTCAACACCAACTTCAATGGACCGGTCATGTTGTTCGAATGCCTGACTGCCTTCTCCCAAAGCAGTTACTTTATTCCCAACTCAAGGATGGAAAGCGGAATATCGGTGGTCAGTATAAGAGGTTTAAAGATGTTCTTAAGGCTAATCTAAAAAAAATGCAATATAAACATCGAAAACTGGGAAGCTCTGGCCCATGAACGATCTAAATGGAGGTTGGCCTTTCACAAAGGTTCCATGGACTTTGAAGAAGCCCGAGTGCAAGGTGAAAGGGAAAAACGTGCTAAGCGAAAAGCACGTCAGATGAATCCTTTACAGGACCATCTTCCATCTGGTAACCTGTGTCCTCACTGTGGGAAGCTGTGTGGATCTAGAATTGGCCTCCACAATCACTTACGGACCCATCGCTAGAGTCTACACAATTTTTTAGAATTTCCTCCTTTTATAATTTTCTTTTTGTAATTTTATGGAAGACAATCTTACTCACTCACGAGTGATCTCCTACTACTATATAAACTAGAAGGAAAATTCATCTTTAGGTTTTTCATCAACTCTGGGACAAAGTTTTTTCTCTTTGTATTTCCAATGCATCTTCAACTATTTGATCTACAAAGGTGCACATGATGACATATTTTGCCCTACCCAACCTACATGGATAAACCATAATGGAGTAAATCTAGAAGACTAGGCAACTGGTGTTCTCTTGCAACATTAACATTCCTTATGAATCCAAATTCAGAATATTATCAGACATACAGCCATTATCAGGCATATTTACTCAAAAGTAAATCCGAACTGAGCTTAATGGGGCTTACTTCCAAAATGCATCCTTAATTGTGAAGCCTTTAAGCCATCCTTCCCCAACCTGCTTTGGACTTCAACTCCCAGCAGCCCCAGCCAGCAAGGCCATTGGGCAGGAATGCTGGGAGGTGGTAGTCCAAACATCTCATGGGTACCAGGTTGAGAAGGGCTACTTAGAGCCTTGTCACTTTGTTTTTAAACTCCGAAACATTAATTTTTAATTGCATATTGCAGTGTTCAAACTACTGCAGATTTACAAGCTAACATGCTTGCAAGTTTCTTTACAGGCTTTCTGTATAAATTCATTTACAAAAAATATTTGCAGAGTCTGCAATGCAACCAGATGTAATTAGCTTGAATATCCCATGTTCCAAAATGCAGAACACCTAATCCATATTTATACAATTGTTATTGTTTATTATTTGTAATATAGTATTCACTTGAGACTCCACTGTATTTCAAAAACGCTGGCTTCAAAGTTTCATTATTGCTATTGCTAGACATTATGCCATTCTTCTGATTTTTAATATGTAAGAGAAGAATCAATTCTAGTTTTTTCTGTTTGCTTGTCCCTGCTGAGCCTGAGAGGAATCTCTCTGTACTTTTTCCTCCTTGCTGTGCCTATGGCAACTCCAAGTACTATCATTTGCAGAAATGCTGATTCCACTTAATCAAGGCATGAGATGCACAAAGAGTAGATGCAGCAGTCTTGTAATGAACAGAAAATATCCAGCTCCCCTGCATTATTAATCAAATTGCACTAGGAGTAGAGCAATTAAAATCTTTCTTCATGTTCCAGGTAAAGGCAAATACAAAGATTTTTGTCAGTGATTAACATGGCACGTTGATTCTTTAAGGGACTGTGAAGAATGGGTTGGATCCAGATATCTACCTGTGGAATGAGATGAGTGGAAGTGGACTTTCCTGTCTCCTTTTCTCTTCCCGCCAACCCCCAAATGCCCCTGAAAATGTTCCCAGAGCATTGGGAGGCCCTGCTGAGTGGGGTGCAGGGGGCTGAGGGGGAAGAAGAAGTTTGGAGTAAATGGGCGGAGACACCATCTGTGGAAATTTGTTCTTGGTAAAAAAATATATCAAGTGGAACTAGGGTGTTTGAAGGAGTCTACCATGTGATGGATTTCAAAGCTATCATGCAAAAACCAAAACAAAAAACAAACTGTGTTTGCTGAAACCATAAAAGCAACGAAGCCCATTGTTTGCTGAATCGTTTCAAATACCGTAACTTAATTCTACTCCATTCCTATCAATGTTTCACTACAAAAACAATAGCTTATTAGTGGGGAAACACAAATTATGTGAATATACTCTCCAATACCCAGGAAGCACTACTAAGTAGAAGTGAATTGGTTAGCAGTTCTTCTCCTGGCAAAGAAAAGTATACAAAAAACTGGAGCGGCATGTAACATTAGGGAGGAAATGGATCTCGGCAAACTACCAAACACATGTCCTTTGATAAGTGTTTGATCAGCAAAGATATCATATTGCAGACCTGGATGAAGAAGTGATATATATTCACATTAATAATCTTGAACAGCAGATTATCCGTAATCATAAATATAGCATTTGTTTAATTTCTGCTATATGTGTTTCACCAGTATCACAGAAATACATGTTTCAATCATGTTTCTTCCTGGGAGCTGCACCCTGTATCAACTGGAATTACCCATGTAGCCGGTCATGCGCTAGACTTGGTTTTCATTTCCGGAGAGGGAGGAAATGATCTGGAAATCGGGGGTATATACACCACCCCCTTGTCATGGTCAGATCACTATCTGGTAGGGCTGGATTTCTTGGTGCCACAACCCAAGAAATGGTTAGGATGGTCCGCCCCAGGCGTCTTATGGATCCGGATGGATTCCTGAACGCGCTTGGGAAACTGGAGCACGCAAACGGTAGCTCGGTCGAGACCCTGGTGGATGACTGGAATGCTGCAATCACCAGGGCATTGGACCGAGTTGCCCCGAAGCGCCCTCTTCACCTGAACAGAGCTCGCACGGCACCTTGGTTTACTCCATCGCTGCGAGCTCTGAAGCGGGAGGTGAGAAGGCTAGAGCGCCGATGGCGTAAATCCCACTCTGAAGATGATCGGACACAGGTCAGAGCTGCATCTTCAGCCTACCATGTGGCGGTGAAGGCAGCAAAGAAGAATTTCTATGCTGCCTCCATCGTGTCTGCGGAGTGCTGCCCCAGGAGGCTGTTCCAAGTGGCCCGGAGCCTGGTTGGTCCAGTTGCTCCGGATCCATTGGAACAGTCTAAAGCTTCCTGTGAGGCTTTAGCGAAGCACTTTGCAGATAAAATTTATCGGATTAGGAGTGGGATTCTGTGCGTCGTGGACACAGTGGGTGAACGGGATGAGGCCAGTGGCAGTCTGGTTTTGTGGAATCGGTTCCAGCTTCTTCCTTCTGGTGAAGTGGACAAGGTGCTTTCTTCTGTTAAGCTGACCACCTGCTCGCTTGATCCTTGCCCGTCCTGGCTTGTTATGAGCTGCAGGGAAAACTGGGTGGGGAGATCAGGGCGGTAGTGAATGCCTCCCTCGAGGAGGGAGTGACGCCATCAGCCCTTAAGGAGGCAGTAATAAGACCGCTTCTAAAGAAGCCCTCCTTAGATCCCCAAGATTTGAACAACTTTCGCCCAGTCTCCAATTTGCCATTTCTGGGCAAGCTGATTGAGCGAGTGGTGGGGGCTCAGTTGAAGGCACATTTAGGATGAAGCCGATTATTTAGATCCATGCCAGTCGGGTTTCAGGCCTGGACATGGGACAGAAATGGCTTTGGTCGCCTTGGTGGATGATATGAGGAGGGCTTTGGATAGGGGCGAATGCTCTTTTCTAGTCCTCGATCTCTCAGCAGCTTTTGATACCGTTGACCACGGTATCCTCCTGAACCGCCTGGAGGGGTTGGGCGTGGGAGGCACTGTATTGCAGTGGTTCCGGTCCTTCCTCTCTGGAAGGTACCAGAGGGTAGTTCTTGGGGAGGAGGCTTCGGACCCACAGCCGCTCACTTGTGGGGTGCCGCAGGGTTCCTTCCTCTCCCCTATGTTATTTAACATCTACCTGAAGCCGCTGGGAGCTATCATCAGGAGATTTGGGGTGCACTGTCATCAATATGCGGATGACACACAGCTCTACCTCTCCTTCAAGTCCTCACCAAGGTTGGCTGTTGAAATCCTGTCCAAGTGCCTGGAGGCAGTGGGTGGCTGGATGGGAGGGAACATGCTGAAACTGAACCCCGACAAGACCGAGGTACTTCTGGTGGGAGACAAGGGAAGGTTAGGGGATGTTGACCTGGTGCTGAATGGGGTACATCTACCCCTGAAGGACCAGGTCCGCAGCTTGGGGGTCATTCTAGACTCCCAGCTGTCCATGGAAGGCTCAGGTGTCAGCTGTGAGCTGGGCGGCGCTGTATCAGCTCCATCTGATGCGTCAGTTGCGCCCCTACCTTCCTAATTATCTGCTCCCATCAGTGGTTCATGCCTTGGTCTCCTCTCGCCTAGACTACTATAATGGGCTCTATGTGGGGTTACCCTGGAAGACGGTTCGGAAGTTGCAGCTGGTACAGAATGCAGCTGCTCGCCTGATTAAAGGCTGCCGCCGGCGTGATCACATCACTCCGGTGCTCAAAGAGTTGCACTGGCTACCAGTTGCTTGCCGAGCCGAATTCAAGGTGTTGGCGTTGACCTTTAAAACCCTGTACAGCTCCGGTCCAATATATCTCAAGGAGCGCCTCCAGCAACATCAAGTAGGCCTGCTCAACAAGATCTGCCACAGACGGCCTTCTCCCTGTCCCATCAGCCAGAGAAACCAGGCTTGTGGGGACTAGGAGGAGGACTTTTTCTGTTGCAGCCCCCAATTTATGGAACTCTCTGTGACCTCCGCCATGCCCCTTCCTTGATTAGCTTCCGCCGTGCATTAAAAACGTGGCTTTTCAGGCGGGAATATGGGATGGGTTAGGATTTTTAAGTTTTGTTCTGTTTTTAATTGTGTTTTATACTGTGTGTGTGCCCCCCCCCCTTGTATTTTATTGGATTGTAAATCGCTCAGAGTGGCCGGATGTCTGGCCAGATGGGCGATTCATAAATATAATATAATAAATAAATAAATAAAATTTTCCAATTAGAAAAAGTAGTAGGACAGCAAAGAGTATCAATTTGATTCATTGACAAAGTTCCAAAACAATAATTGTTTAAGGAGTAATTCTTTCCAGTTGTATATTTATTTCATTATGAATAAATAAAACTCCAAGCTAATTTTACTACTGTACTCAACAAGGAACAGTTATTATAAGCACTTCACAGTTGATATATCTATTTCAGTACAGTACTTGATGCATCTGGTCTCTCCCTGAATTTTGTACTGAGCTCTACCTAGATTATAATTAGTGGATGAAGCAATCTAAAAATTGGGTGTTCCAAGTAGGAGGTGAAAACTAACTGACAGCCTGTGGCTGGAGTAAATGAGAAGGAAATGTACAAGCAATTTGGACAGCTGAACCTAACAATTAAAATATTTTTTTAATTTTAAAAAGCATTCAGTGGTGAAAATAATAACATGAGGAAACAAGATTTGGAAGGATAGATTAAAAACACTCATTACAGCAACACCAATGTATCTGAACAATGCCTTAAAATAAGGCATTGTTGGTTGCATTAAGTATTCACACACACACCCCGAATCAATACTTGGTAGAAGCACCTTTGGCAGCAATTACAGCTGTGAGTCTTCTTGGGCAAGTATCTATCAGCTTTGCGCATCTGGATCCAGCAATGCTTGCTCATTCTTCCTGGCAAAATTGCTCCAACTGTGTCAGGTTGGATGGGACCTGTGGTGAACAGCAACTTTCAATCTTGCCAGAGATTCTCAATTGCATTGAGGTCTGGGCTTTGATTGGGCCATTCTAAGACTTTCAGGTTCTTTTTTTAAACCACTTCAGTGTAACTTTGGCTGTGTGTTTAGGGTCATTGTCCTGCTGGAAAGTGAAATTCGGCCGCAGTCCCAAGTCCCTTTCAGACTGAAACAGGTTTTCCTCTAGAATTTCCCTGTATTTGGCTCCATCCATCTTGTCCTCAATCCTGACCAGTTTCCTAGTCCCTGCCAAGGAAAAACATCCCCACAACATGATGATGCTGCCACCATGCTTCACTGTGGGGATTGTGTTCTCAGGGAAATGAGCGCTGTTGTCTTTGCACCACACATAGCGTTTTGTGGCAAGGCCAAAAAGTTCAATTTTGGTCTCATCAGACCAGAGAACCTTTCCCCATGTTTGCTGTGTCTCCTACATGCCTTTTTGCAAACTCCAAATGGGCTTTGATATGGTTTTGTTTCAGCAATGGCTTTCTTCTCGCCACTCTTCCGTGAGGCCCAGCTTTGTGGAGCATCCGGGTGATAGTTTGGCTGCTTGGTTTTATTGTGTGATTTTATATTGTTCCGCATTTTATTTTATGTTCTTTTGTTTTAAGATGATTGTTTTTATCTTGTTTCTCTTTGTAAACCACCCAGGGAGCCTTTTGGCTGATGGGCGGTGAACAAATATACTAAATAAATAAATAGTTGTCCTGTGGACAGTTTCTCCCATCTCAGCTGCGGATCTCTCCAGCTCTTTCAAACTTACCACTGGTCTCTTGGTTGCTTCTCTGACTAATGCCCTCATTACCTGGTCACTTGAGTTTTGGTGGATGACCTTCTCTAGGCAGAGTCGCAGTTGAGCCATATTCTTTCCATTTTGTAATAATGGATTTAACGGTGGGATGTTCATAGTTTGGGATATTTTTTAATTGGCTCCTTGCTCTTGTTTTTTTATTGATAGCTCCTTGGTCTTCATGATGCTGTATGCTCTCCGACAAACTCTGGGGCCTTCCAGAAACAGGTGTATTTAATATGAGATCATGTGGCACTGGAATTGCACACAGGTGGACTTCATTGAACTACAGTACTTACAGTATGTGACTTCTGGCAGCAGTAGGTTGCACCAGAGCTTAGTTAGGCCTGTCATAGCAAAGGGTGTGAATACTTATGCAACCGAAAGTGCCAGTTTGTTTTTGTTTACTTAACTTTTGTGCCATAATAAGAATATTTTGCATCTTCATAGTGTTGAGTATCTTGTGTACATCAAGGGTAACAATGCCAATTATATCAATTTCAATGCCAGGTTGTAACACAACAAAATGTGGAACAATCAAAGGGGGTGACTACTTCTGCAAGGCACTGTAGCTTACTAAAATCTTATTTTACTGAAGTGCACCAGTTAGTTTGCTGGGTCAGATGTAACAGCAAACTATGGTCTTCTGCAAACCAGGAAGTAATTCAGTGGAGCATGTGAGGATAGGATGGAATGTGTGAGCACAGCAATCAGGTTTTCCATTATGAAAACTTTCCTCCTCTCTTTACGAGAACTCTTCTAGCTCATGCACGAGGAGAGGTGATCAAAAACTTCCACTCTTGGTTTGAATAAGCCACAGTATCCGATTATGTGTGAACTTGGGATTAATGAACTGAAATGAAAATAGACCACATTTTCCCACGTTCTGACATAATTTATGGTTTATTCAAAGATAAAAGTGGAGGCTTCCAATCTCATCTGCTTGCACAAAAATTAGGAGAGGGGAAGGCACAACACACATATCTTACATATAAACCAGGTCACTGACTGAGACAGAGGCAGCTGCTGCTCTTCTCAAGTGCATAAAATTTCAGCTTTCACCTGTTCTCTTCTATTTCCTCTTCCTGCTTCTTTATCAGCTCTCTTTTCAGAATAGCAGATTTCCCTATGTCTCTTTCTCTTGCTCTCCAAAAGCAGTATTTTTTAGGAAAACTGCCAGCATGAATTTTTAAAATTGTATTCTAGTCCC
The DNA here is from genome assembly GCA_021292165.1 of Shinisaurus crocodilurus. Lineage (NCBI taxonomy): Eukaryota > Metazoa > Chordata > Lepidosauria > Squamata > Shinisauridae > Shinisaurus > Shinisaurus crocodilurus. The sequence goes on along the minus strand of CM037880.1, from coordinate 187,881,761 downwards.
AGCTAAAATTAAGAAGTAAACATTATGTCTACTAATTCCCCATCACCACTGCCACCGATGGACATTAGAAGGAAAAATGAATTGACCTACTTCATATGATGGCTATGCACTCATCACAGCTTTTAAGCACGGTTGGATAAACTTTAAAGTCTCTCTGAAATACACCAGCACTGCTGAATCACATCTGACCTTCAGACCTCCTCTCCACATGCCAAATTTACCCAACAAACCGTTCATAATTTCAGCAGATGGTTATAGCCTTCACGCACACATGTGAACTTTATAAAGCCTGTTCTCCTCTAGTCATAAGAGATGTGGAAATACACTAAGGTTACTGGAAAACCTTCTCTTCAACTTGAAGGGGAAAACATGGTTGGCTTGATGGTCCAAAAGATTCCTGTAGATATGATGGCATACCTAGTCAGCAGCAACTGTACACTCTAAATCATACCTGATCTATCAAAAATGTCTTAACAATACTTGCAACCCTTCAGCCACTCTTTGCCCAGCTCCACTTGAAACTATTTTCCTTCTCCTCCTCTGTTAACTAGTTTTAAGTTTGTTAGTGAAACTGCTTGGTTAAAAAAATTCTGTCTCTATCTACCCTGCTCAGTAACTCATCCCTTGTGAAAAACCAGAAATACAGGAATACACACACACACACACACACACACACACACTCCTTCTATATAGAATGGTTAAAACATTTGAGGGTGGAGGGTTAGCCCCCAACTCCACAACAGATTCCCAATGGCTTTAGCGGATCTTTTGCTTTCTAACTCCATGATTTACACATTAACCTTCTCACTTCATGGGGATGGCAGATGATGCAGCTGTGATTATACTAGTAAGTAGACATCATATTGTGGATAATGTACATGAGAGGGACTTCTGTATGCTCCATCATTACCACTAATGATTAAGTAGCCATTTTATTGCCATTGTTAATGCTTCTCTTGAGTTCTTCCTCTGCTTCAGAGGACAAAAACCTAGCTTGTGAATGCTCACTATGAAGCATAAGGTACTGAAGATAAGCCTGAGATACCAGATTTTGTGAAATATTTCAGTGCCAACCATAAAAGAGCATAATGATTCTGAACCGACAGCTGCATTTTAGTCTCAGCAGAAGAGCAACATTAGGAGATTACATTACTTTAGTCCAATGCTCTACATAAGAAGGGCTATATGAAAAAAGACAAAAAGCATATCAAGTAATGTCTCTTTCAGTGTGAGCACTCAGTTGCATGATAGGAAAATGAAGATCATACATCCAGAGTGAGTAGTAGTTGCTGGTTTTTTAGCAACCTCCTTGCCAAAATTCCCTGTACTACAATTTTGGCAATATTTCTTTCAATTTCTTTCATGCCAATTAGCTAGGGCAGCTTTTCATTTGATTGAAAGGTTTTTAATCAATTAACCTAACCAATTAATCAGCTAAACATTGTGACCATAAAAATTTCACATACATGTGGCACATTCAAGTAAGATTTAAAATAATCAATTTGAACCATGAACTTTAATGGCGTTGGACAAAGAAAGCAGAAACGAAGGAAAACAAATATCAGAAAACTCAAATGTATTTATTTATTATATTTTTATACCGTCCAATAGCTGAAACTCTCAAATGAAGACAATTTGGTTTGTTCTATGTGACATTCTTCTTTTAAGAAATCTCTATCCTTATCTGCCTTGCAGGACAAAAAATATTATTTGGGCAAAACTGTAGTATTTTATCATTATAACAATTAAGCTTGGATGTACCATAGATGTAATTTAGAGGGGGAAGAAACAGGAACACTGGGTTCACAGCCATTAAAAGTAATTATTCCCCATGCCATTGAGTTATCATCATCAGCATATACAAGAGAGTGATTTTAAGCAAGAATGGGAATGGAAATGATACCCCTGCTGTGACAGAAAGATAAATAAAACAACTAAATCTGTGCTAAAATGGAAAAAAAAAGGCGTACATTGACAGAGAGAGGGAAATAAAACTGATAAAAAATTATGTGAATGCCAAGCAGCAATTAAAATCTGCACAGGCAAAAAATCACAAGCTGTAATAAATAACAGGAAGAGATTAGGGTGTGATCATTACAGCTGGTCAAGTTTCAGAGTCTATTCAAAGAATGGGCTCTCAATCACTGGAAGTCTTCAAGCAGAGGTAGGACAGTCATCTGTTGGGGATGCTTTAGCTCTGGATTTCTTGCATCAACTTGTGGCCCTCCAGATATTTTAGCCTACAACTCCCATCATCCCTCACCATTGGCTATGCAAGCTAGTTTTTAATATATACAGTATAATTTTTAATATTATTAATGGTTTAATGCTATTTTTAACTTTTGTATTTTCTGTTTCTGCTTTAATTGTATGAGTTTTAAAGACTGTGAGCTGCCTTGGGTCCCAGTGTTGGGAAAAAGGTGGGATACAAATAATAATAATAATAATAATAATAATAATAATAATAATAATAATAATAATAATAATAGGACTGATGGGAGTTGTAGGCCAAAACATCTGGAGGGTCGCTACTTGCCAGCTGCTGGACTAGATGGTCTACAAGAGCCCTCAAAATCTGTGATTCTATGAGAGTCAAACTACATGTGTGGGCAGTTCTGAGATTCTCCCCTGCAATTTTTTAAAAACAAAAAGCAAGCACAAAGTGCCGGTGCAAACTCAACTGCTGCCTGAGGCAGAAGAGCACACATGCTGCTGCCCGCCATTGTTGCCACTGTGTCTGTCTCCCCACACCACTGCTGTGTCCATCTTTCCCTCATGTCTGTCTCCCTGCTCCCACACCCCGTCGTTCTCCCCACTTCCTGTTTTGCATCTGTCTCCCTCCCACCCTGGCACAGCACAGCCCATTCACTCACCCCTTTGGCACTCTATCTCCCACCCTATTGCTGCTCTCTGAAGAGTTGTGTCGACTGGAAAAGTGGCCAGCTTTTCTTCAGAGACCCGGTCAGGCCCAAATGAGGGGTCCTTCCTCAGCCCCAGGCACTGGAGGTGGGGGTATCCCCAAAGATTGCCTGTACCATGTCTAAAGGCACCCGTAAACAAGGAGAGCAGAGGATAGGGGGTGATTTTCCTTTACCTTCCTCCCATTTGTCTACACAACATTCTTTTCCCTAAGCTACTTTCTCAACTGTGTGCTTAAGTGTGTGTCTGGGCTTTCAGGGACCTATCTTTTCAATTGATGTTCAAATTGAATCCTTATGCAAAGGATTTTAAAAAATCAGACACATGAAATGACTGTTTTACCTAATTTTAAAAATGTATTTATTAATTTATTTGATTTGAACCTCACCTTTCTACCGAAAAATGGTACTCAGTAGGACTTTATCTTCCAGCAGTGTCAGGAAGCCTATGGTCATTTTGACCATGCCTTCTCTAATTAGAGCTGCCCATGTCCTTGGCAAGCTAGAGAAACAAAAAAATATTTTCACAACTATTCTCTGTAACCTTTGAAAAACACTGTTTTGGATACAATTCCTATAACCTCCCCATCTTGCCCAATGCCGAAAAAGGAAAGCAGCTTTACTAAGAAATGTCCTTCATTATGTAGAGCAAACTAAAAACCACTATTGAAGAGTGTTTGTGCAATCATAGTAACCTTGCTTGGTATGAATCCTTACAAAATTACCATTCACTGAACACATTTTATCAGAATGCAGGTACAATAATTGATTTAAAATTTTCTATTTTAGCATGTTTAATGATTCAGCTCAGAGGGTCAGAGTCAAATGGCTCAGTTCTCCCCCTTCAGAGTTTTTCTGCTTTTAAATTCAGGAATGGGAGGAGAGAGACAATCTTAGGTCTTGGGCTGTCAGCAGAGATTCTCCTGATAATTTATCAACCCATAATTTATAAATGAAGCTGCAATTATTGTCTAGCACTATTCATAAACCCACAACCTCCTCAATACAGAGGAAGAGTACAGATCAAAGCAGCTTATAACCCTGGCTGACAGTTCCAAAGAGACAAGAGATCTTCCAGCTGAGAAAAAAAAAGGGACACAGTGGTTCATATGAATATCAAAACTTTAAAATAAGTAGTACAGCTAGTAAAATATAGAGGTAGAAAACAAACTCAGGATTGGGAGAAAACAGCCTACAGCTATTTCAAGTCATCATGGGTTGTGGCCCAATTAGATCTCATAAGCAAAGTATGTGTCATGGGCTGGCATAAGCAGAAGAGAAAACAGGCAAAATACTGTGCCTCCACTCCTTTTTACCCTTGCCTTCCTGTGGCCTTTTCTGCTGGCACCAGGTCAAAATCTTTATTTCTCTGGCTGCTTCCACTGGGTCTCAGGTATCTACTTTAGGCTATTAGACATAAAGTTGGTACCCAAAGAAGAAATCACAAAAGAACAAAATTTCAAATAACAAAGTTTAATTTTTACTGAAGAAAAATGTCAATAGGAAAAAAAATTAAAATCTGAATGGATACTCATGTACACATCACCCCCCTCAAAACCACCATATGAACCATAGGATAATAAAACAACCAGGGATAATTAACACATCCAGCTAGCTAAACTAGACACGTGTCCCTATTTTTTCCAGGCAACATCTTCCTGCCAGTGGTCCAGCTCTCTCAATCAGTTCTCCAGCTCCATCAGCTCTGACTCTTTCTTTTCTCTGGGACTCTGGGCTGATCTCTCTCTCTCTCTCTCTCTCTCTCTCTCTCTCTCTCTCTCACACACACACACACACACAGACACCATAATAGCCTAAAACCAAACTAATTACAAAATTGGAAGACAGTTCTGTTCCTACACAATATATCAGGGGCAGGCAACCCACTTTTGGTCTGGGGATCAGATTGTCCAAGCTGGCAAGCCAGGTGACATTAAGGGGTGGGCCTCTACCCCAAAGCCCCACCCCCTCCAATGATGTCATCCAGTCACACCCACTTTTCCCTCTTCTCCATGCAGAGAGAGGCACGGAGTTAGGTGCCTCTCTCTGCATGGAGAAAGAGAGTCAGCCGGTGCTTGCACAAGATGGCTCCTGCAAACGCTGGCTGAGAGCTTCCTTCCCACTCCACTCACATACCAATTAGGGTGCAGGAAGCTGGTCCTACACGCCCCAGCTCACCATGTTATCTCTAATCTCTGTCTGGAGATAACAAAGGAATTCCCCTTCATGCTACTGATCCTCCGATTGGGAGGAAGAGCATTGTGCAGGGGGATCAGAGATAACATGGGGATTCGCCCCCCACCCACACCTCCTCCAAGCCTCCAGGCGAGAGGACAGTTGATATTAACAATAGTGCAGACATATGGAGAACCAGTGGTAGAGGAACAGGGAAAAGACTGGTGGTACTCAAGCACAAGGGGAGAGACTGACTAAGTGGAAGGAACTTAAACCCTATGAGCTGCTTCCAGTCCCTAAGCTGCAGACCAGCTAATGGCCCATGGTCATTAAGTAAGGAACTAAGCTTAATATTCCAAGGGGCTTGTTTCAAGGCCAGGTATTACTGTGTGGGCCTGCCATGTTTGGTGTATGCATAAATCAAACCTGTACAACTCAATAGCACACTTGCATTGTGCTGTGCTGGTGAGCTGTGTCGTCTCTATGGATAATTGCCCCATTTCAGTCTCTAGATGTCTCTCAGCACAGTGTGCTAATGCGGCACAAGAATGGCATTGCCTACATGAATTAAAACATGCCCAAATCTGGAACCTTGTCATCAGTCTCTTAATATTAGGCATATACAGTCATGCCTTGGATTGAGAGCATAATTCGTTCCGGAAACGTGCTTGTAATTCAAAACACTCTTCTATCAAAACGAAATTCCCCCAAAAAAATTTGTACAGAGATTTTTAATTTATGCCGTACTACAGTACTTGTATTGCAAGACGTCGCTTGTATATCAAGTCAAAAATAAATAAATATTTAAAAATTTGCTTGTCTTGCAAAATGCTCTCAAACCAAGTTACTTGCAATCCAAGGTATTACTGTATAATATATGCAAACCATTGTTATTGTCTCAGTTGCTCCTTACTAGTTTTCATGTGTTTAAAAGCATATTTCTGCTATGTGAAAGGAAAACAAACTTAAAATACATGCAGAACTTGGTTGATTTCACAGTTCTATCAACAAGTACAAGACAGTAAGTATGCTACTTTGAGGTAACACTGTGATGTCAATTTGTTAACATGACAATGCTGTCATCTCTTATGAAGAACGTGATGTGCTATAATTCAATTTGACAGAAAGTATAGATGATAAAAACCCAATTACTAGCTTTTGGATATGATGAAAAACTATGTAAATATTCTCTTTGTGATGACAGTCCATAAAACTGCTTTAGCACTAACTGACCAGACCACCACCAAAAAGTGTCAGACAGCTAAATAATTTTTAGAAACTTTCCTGCTGAAACATAATTATCAGGTACAGCTCTAGCACAATATTGCTGGTTTTATATCTAACATGCCCTTCACCCATTCTGTAGGTTCTAGTAAATTACCCAGAAGAACAAAGGTAAGATACCTTCAGTATTAATACATCAACATTTATTCCATCCAGCCCATTTCGATCTATATGACACAGCAACCTTTCTAAGGTTTATTTCTGCGTAGTAATAAAGAGGAAAGATGTTAGACTACTGTAACCTTATGATTAGTGGAAAAGTTAGGTAAATCATTCATGCTGAAATAGAATGTCTGTGGATTCAGGAAATTTGCATCACAGGGGGCTAGAAAATAGTTGCAAATTGCCAACTAATGGGAAAGGGAATTCAATTTTGTTTTGAACGGGAAATATGGGTGCCTAACAGTACTTTATATAAAGCTTTGCCTGCTAATCGCTATTTCTTCAAGTCATTTAGGACACAATCCTACAAGACTGACAGCAACTAGACAGAGGGCTCTGACTGACCTTGGGAAAGGGAGCCACCACAGAGCTTTCCTCAGTAGTGAGAAAGGCGGCTGGAAAATCCTAGTGGGAATTCCTCCCCTTCCACCCCTGTGGTTGTAGCTCTGTCTACAGGTTTGGTGGGGTAAATTCCCAGTATCCTATGGCCACTCAGAAAATGTCTAGGAGCCCTAGGATTGCTCTCTTAATGCCTTGAAGAAATGGAATCTGTGTAAAAAAAGAGAGACTTCAGTGGTGCTCGGAGACACATACAATTTTTGTTACTCTGTATTCCAGGTCTTACGGAAAACTCTATTTGCATAGAGAATAATGCCCAGGCTAAGCCACGTGCAGATATTATAAGATGTAAATGTAATAATGGTTCCAGAGATGGGGGCAATGGACTGTATTTTGAAGACAAATGAACAGGTTAAGCAAAAGAGAAATCAAATGGTAAGAAGCACAGACATGGTAAGAATAAAATGACATTTGCTTGTCCATGTTCACCAATTCTTAATAATGAAAACAAACAGCTCAATCAGTAGGATCAAACTTGTTTCAATCAGAGCATATAGACAAGCTGTGGACTGGACTGAAAGTTAGTATATTATTGCCTAAAAGGAAAAGTAACATAGAAATCTAAGGAGAGGTCTACAAAGAAAAAGGAAGACACTAAGGAAAGAGATATTTCCCTAATTTTCCAGAGCAAATCAGCGAAGTCACGTGTTTTACATGATTGTTGTCCTATCTGACTTATCATGAAACCCCACAAAATTCACTGAATACATTTTATCAGCATGAGGACAATATTTATTTATTTATTTATTTTCATTTTTATACTGTCCAATAGCTGAAGCTCTCTGGGCGGTTTACAACAATTAACAAGACAGTCCCTGCCCACAGGCTTACAATCTAAAAAGACACGACACACAAGGAAAAAGGAATGGAGAGGGAAGAAGGGGGATTATTAATTCATCCTTCTGGCAGGGCTGGTGGAATGGCCCTGTGCTCCCTCTCTTCTCCCTCTGCACATCCTGCTGGAATGGCTGCTGCTGGTGGCAGTTGAGGGAGGAGGAGCCTTCAGGAGGGTGGCCTTTCATTTGATTTTAGTAAACAACATTCTTCACCCATTTTGAAAAAGGAAAACAGAATTGCCTTTTCTGGTGTTACTATGTGGACGATTCAGTTATTCGCTCCTCCTTGGAGACCACAGGACACATACTGTATAGGATGGGTGGGAAACGATGTTCCAGGAGGAATACTATTCTGAGGCAAATGGTGCCTTTCTTTACTAAGGCCTTGGAAGATTGAATGAGCAGTTGCCTGTCACTGATCCGAAATGGGTTTGGAGGTAGCTGCACCCCAATGGGATTTAGGGAGTTTAGAAAGAATGGCTGCTTTGTTGTTCTTCTGTACATGTGGTTTTAGGAGTGTCTGAGAGATTCCTGTTCTTAAGACAGTGTGAGAGTACTAGGCCAATCCATAGATCCTTCTGTGCAGCATCATTGTGTGCAAGGATCCTTCTATATATACATGACTGTGTGCAAGGTACTGTACGCATTCACCTGTGGAACGTATTTTTGGTGCTTGATTGTGAGTCTTTAGAAAGTAGTGCAAGTTCAGAAGAGGAAGACACTTCAGCAAGTTCGAGAAAAGTGGCATTACTTGAAACATTAAACCCATGTCAATTACATACTTGATTTTTTTTTTTAAAGCACTGATAATAAGAAGGCCTTTAGGTAGTAATATTAAAATGCAGATATGAAACATTGTACTTCCTCCAAGTACTGTTAAGAGTTTAAGAAAAGCAGTTATTTTTTCTGCAGGAGGAATTAAGGAGGGTAGGCAGTACATCAATGACACTGAATACCAAGAGCTAATTTGCACATTACAAAGAAGGGAAGACTGCAGACAAAGTAATCTCTTGTGCTTCTGAATTCCTTCTTCCAATCAAAAATGTAATGCAGAGAAGCTTTATTCGCACCCACAGGGGAGCATCACATGTCCACACACTGGATCTTTAGACGCAAAGACTTTGGAAGAAGGGATTTAGAAGCGTGAATTATTTGTGTATGTTTTGTCGCTGTTTCTGTATAACGTGTGAATTGGCTCTCAGCTGTTGGTTGTCAACTATAGTAGCTATGCACAGAGTCCTTCTTCTCATCACCTTATTCCTTGTCACAGTCAGCTTACATGTAGCTGGCAAAGTGAGAGAAAAACCTCCCTGTAGATCATGGGTGCGCAACGGGTGGCCCACATGCTGCATGCGGCTCCCATCACTCCGCCAAATTTGTTGGCAGTGATGATGATGATTACAAAAAATGGCAGATTTAGTGCTACAGAGCTCTAAAAGGGTCAAAAATAGCTTGCAAAAAAAGGACAGGTTGCTTACCTGTAACTGTAGTTCTTCGAGTGGTCATCTGTGCAGTCACACATATGGGCTCTGCGCCTGCGCTGAGCCAGCCTCGGAAGATTCTTTAGCTGAGTCAAAATGGGCGGGAACCCCTCCCCCACGGTGCTCGCTCCTAGCACGGTTCCCGCCCATTCCCTCAGTTCCTATGAGACCGCCTATTGCGACCCCATGAACCGAGGGACCGCTGTTGGTGTCATCCTATATGTCCTTTGGGTCGTAACAGCAACACAATTTCTCATCTTTGGGACGAGCTGGAGCGATGCACCCAATCTCCACTGGCAGGTCCATCGAAATCGATAATGACGCCAAGCGGGGATGGATGGGTGGGTTGTGTGACTGCACAGATGACCACTCGAAGAACTACAGTTACAGGTAAGCAACCTGTCCTTCTTCTTCGTGGTCTCTGTGCATCACACATATGGGCAGAGTAGCAAGCTGACTTACCGGTGGTGGGACGGCGTCACATGTCACTGCAGCACCGATGAGAGGACTGCTCTGCCAAAAGCGTTCGCTTCTCGGGCTCGGAGGTCAAGCTTATAGTGTTTGACAAACGTCGAAGGCGCAGACCAAGTGGCCGCTCTACACAGATCTTGTAGAGGAATGCCCCTTCCAAACACCGTGGATGTTGATTGCGCCCGGGTTGAGTGCGCTCTTATCGCACCCGGCAACTGTCTGTTGCTTAGCTGGTAAGCGAGCTTAATTGTCTCCACAATCCATTTGGCGAATCTTTGTCTGGACACAGGTAGGCCCTTTGAATTTTCGCCATAACAGACGAACAGCTGCGTCGATCTCCTAAACGAGGCTGTTCTGTCCTTGTAGAAAGCCAGTGCACGGCGGACGTCTAGAGCGTGCATTTTCTTTTCCAGGTCCGTTGTTGGACTCTGAAAAAAGGCTGGTAATATTATGTCCTGGCTGGTATGAAATTCTGACACTACTTTTGGAATGAAGGAGGTGTCTGGGCGGACGATCACCTTGTCTCTGTGAAAAACCATGTAAGGTGGGTCCTCTCTTAGTGCACATAGCTCGCTAGACCTTCTTGCCGAGGTAATGGCTACAAGGAAGGCTGTTTTCCAGGTTAGTAATCGATAATCTATGGTGGCGAGCGGTTCAAATGGCTTTTGTTGTAGTGCGCGTAGTACCAATGGCAGATCCCATCCTGGTGTCAGGTCTTTCATCGGAGGGATGGTATTCTTTAGGCCTTTCAGGAACTGTTTCACTATTGGGTGAGTGAAGACTGTCCCTGTAGTGGAGTAGGGTCTGTTGGCCGAGATTGCTGCTAGGTAGACTTTTATAGATGATAGTTTTAATCCTTTTAGCATTAAAGTGTGCAGATATTCAAGGACAGTTTGTATTATGCAGGTCTTTGGATCTTGCCCTCGTGCCTTGACGAATTTTGAGAATGCCAGCCATTTTCTAGCATAAGATGCTCTTGTTGCTGGTTTGCGTGCAGCTGTTAGGATGTCCTGGATTGCTATTGGCAAGTTTCTTACTAAGAGTGACGTATCCTCCATGCCATGAGCGCCAAACTCTTCAGGTCTGGGTGCCGGATCTCGCCCCGAGCCTGAGTTAATAGAGTTGGCGTGATGGGCAGTGACCTGTATTCCCCTCTGGAAAGGTGGAGAACCTGGGGGAACCACGGCTGTCTGGGCCACCATGGAGCTACCAGGATGCAGTCTGTGCAGTCGTTCCATATTTTCGAGACGACCCGTGTCAACAGAGGAAGGGGTGGAAAGATGTAGAATAGATGCCCCGACCACTGCATCATAAAGGCGTCTGTAATGGACTCTGGATCTGAAGCTGCCCTGCTGCAGAATTGGTGGCATGCTGTGTTCTCTGAGGTAGCGAAAAGGTCTATTTGTGGGTGGCCCCAAATTGAGAAGATCCAATGGAGGACGTTCGGGTCCAACTGCCATTCGTGGGACTGCAGGGAGACTCTGCTGAGGGCATCTGCTAGGGTGTTGTCCTTGCCCGCGATGTGGATCGCCACGAGAGAGATGGACCTTTGGATCGTCCAGTGGAGGATTTTGAGGGTCAGTTTTGTTAATCTCATGGACCGCGTGCCTCCTTGCTTGTTGAGGTAGGCCACAACGGTCGTATTGTCCGTGACCACTTGGATGTGCTGGTGGTATAGTTCGGACTCCAGCGCCTTCATGGCGTTCCAAACAGCAAGTAGCTCCAGCATGTTGATATGCATCTTGCGTTGAATGGAATTCCATGTTCCTTGGGTGGTAAGCCCTGCACAGTGAGCTCCCCAACCCAGGAGGGAGGCGTCTGTTGTCAGTATCTTTGTTGGTGTTAGGGGATGGAAGGGAACTCCCTTGTTCAGGTTCCTCCTGTCCATCCACCATAGCAAGGTCACTTTGATCGCTCTTGGAATAGGAAGGTGAACAGAAGGGGACTGCCTTTGTGGATTGAAAACACGGATGAACCAGTTCTGGAGGGTTCTCATGTGCAAGCGGGCGTAGTCCACGACCTGTATCGTTGAGGCCATGTGGCCTAGGAGACGTTGGATTGTTTTTGCTGGTGTGGAACGAGACTGGTATAGACTTTTTGAGAGGGTAAGTATCTTGTCTAACCTGTCTCGTGGCAGATAAGCCCGTCCTTGAACCGAGTTGAGAACCGCCCCTATGAACTGGATCTCCCTGGTCGGGGTGAGGATAGATTTCTTGGTGTTGAGACATAGCCCTAGATCCTCGAGTAGGAGCAATGTTGTGCGGATAGCTGACTCTAGACGAGATTTTGTGGAGTCTACTACCAGCCAGTCATCGAGATAGGGGAAGATCCGGATTCCCCTGGCCCTTAGACTCGCACAGACCACTGCCATGCATTTGGTGAATACTCTCGGTGCAGTGGAGAGTCCGAAGGGGAGGACTACGAATTGATAGGCCTCGTTCCCTATCTTGAACCGCAGGTACTTCCGACTGTCTTGGTGAATGGCAATGTGGAAGTATGCATCTTGCAGGTCTATCGACGCAAACCAATCCGTCTCGCGAAGTAAGGGCAGTATCGACTGGGCGGTGACCATTCTGAACTTCTTCGGTGTTATGAAGAAGTTGACGAGTCGGAGGTCCAAGATCGGGCGAAGTCCTCCTCCCTTTTTCGACACTGTGAAGTACCGGGAATAGAGCCCCTCCTGGAGGTGATGCTGGTGGACAGGCTGAATGGCGCCCTTCTGCAACAGAGAGTCCACTTCCTCCAGTAACGGTGGAGTGGGCTGTGTGGTAGTGATGCCGAGGAAGGGGGGGAGGACATCGAATTCGATCTGGTACCCGTGTTGGATGATGTTGAGGACCCAGCGGTCCGTTGTAATATGGTGCCACGATGGAAGGTACGTGGCTAGTCTGTCTGTGAATAGGGTAATTGCTTTTGACATTTTTGATGGATCTTGTTGGGCTGTCACAAACGGTGGTGTTGTCTGGTTCTGTGCTTGAGTCATGTCCAGTAAGTTTGTCTCGGTTCGTGTTAAGTCAAAGACGCCGTTTGCCGAAAGAGTTGCCCTTCCTTGGCCCTTGGTATTTAGGCTGGAAGGGCCTTCTTGGCCCAGAGGGCTGGCGGTCCCGCCCCCGCAAGTCCTGACCTTTTTGCGAGAAGCGCGGCCGAAACGGTGCTGTTGGCTGAAACTTTGTCCACTGTTTGGCTTTGTATCTCTGTCTTAGAGGTGCGTTAAGCCCCATCTTTTGCGCTGTGACTTTCGCTTTTTGGGCTGCGTCGAGGGAATCATCAGTTTTGGTGTTAAAGAGTCCCTCACCGTCGAATGGTAGGTTCTCTATACGCGCCCTCGCTTCTGTGTTCAGTAACGTTGAGCGGAGCCAGGCGTGTCTGCGGAGTGCCACTGAGCTGATGAGTGCCCTCGCGTGGCAGTCCGTCTGGTGTCTAGCGTTGTTCATTTGGAGTGTCGCCATGCTCAGGGCCTCCGCCTGCAGTACGCGTGCCAGTTGTCTCTTTTCTTCTGACAGGTCCTCGCATAGATTGCCTAGTTTTTCCGTCAGGAAATGTTGGTACCTTGCCATTATTGCCTGGTAGTTTGAGACTCTTAGGCCCAAGGCGCTGGAGGAATACACGCGTCTAGCGCAGGCGTCCAGCTTTTTGCCCTCTTGGTCCACCGGTATGGTATGTATTTTACTCGAGGTGGACTGGGCAGACTCCACTATAATAGAATTCGGAGCTGGATGGGTGAAGAGAAATTGGGCATCCTCTTTGCGCACGCGATAGAGGGATTCCAGTCTCTTGCCCGTTGGAGGAATCACTGCTGGTTTGTTCCAGGTATTCTTGACGACTTTCAGTAGTGCTGGCAGATAAGGTACCAGTGCTGGCGATGTTTGCGTCGATTGCATCATGTTGTACACTGGGTCGTCGTCATCAGGCGACTCGATGACAGTCTCTATCCCCAGGGATGCTGTCATCCTCAGCACGTGGTCGGCGAAAGTCCCAAGATCCTCCGAAGGTGATACTGCCGCCCTCGATTCGACTTGGAGATCTGGGGACGACTCGAGGGGGCCAGACAATGCGGAGTCCGAGTCTGAGTATGGCAAATCCGACGAGGAGTCTGGGTGTAAGTCTTTAGGTGGAGCTGGCTTCCCCAGGTGCTTCCTTTTACATAGGGCCTTTCTTGGGGATGCTGGAGTCAAAGGGTGACGTGTTTTTGAACTCGCAGCCTGGTTTGCGTCTTGTGGGTTAGAGTTCCGTATAGTCTGAGCGGTGTGGTAACGTCGCTCGCGTGGACTCCTGCTCCGTGTCGGACCTTTGCGTTCGTGTTGGTCGACATCGTGAGGTGAGCCTCGGCGTCGACCGTGTTCAACGTGGGGAGATACGCGGCGTCGATCGGCGTCGATGGGCGGAGTTCGACGTCGATGGCGACCGGCGCAGGGGGAGCCGTGGCGTCGTTCGGTGTCGATGGACTTCTTTCGACGTCGACAGCGATCCCCTTGTGGTGAGACTCTACTCTGGCGTACGCTGTCGGAGGAGGTACTTCGGCGTCGGCGGACGACGGTGTGTGTTGGTGCCTCCCGCTGATATTCGTCATTTCGACGGCGGCGGTGCCTATCGGTGCCGTCCGAGTGGCTCCGCGATCTGCTGTGGCGACGGTCGGCATCGAACGAGCGGCTTCGATGGCGGCGTCGGTCGATGTTGGGTGAGAAAGCCGGACGATTGCGGTTGGTTGAAGGCCTTCGGCGGCTGTCTTCGGTGTCGGTCGAGAAGCTTCGACGGCGGCGTGCGACACCGTAGGGGGGACTATAGCGGCGTCGTTCGACATCGAGGGAGGGGCTACGGTGGCGGCGTTCGATGTCGTGTTTTTGCCCCTGGCGGCGAGAGCCCTCAGTGTCGACCGATGAGTGTCGATGGCGGGGGCTTTCGGTGTCGGCAGCGGATCGTCTTGGGCTGCTAACATCTGCCGGTTTCTCGGCCTCGGCGCGCTGCGTACTACGTCGGGTAGCTTCATCTTCTGATGAGCTATTTGGACGAGTACTGTGAGACCTGTGGTCTCTTCGGTATCGAGGCGATCGATGTCGAGGCGATCGATGTCGAGGCGATCGGTGTCGAGTCGCGCTGTCCTCTCGCCCCTGGTCGTCTTTGGATCGTATAGAGGGTCTCTTGGACGCTCGTGATCCAGACTGACTGCGATGTTCAGATGGCTTCGATTGGGGCTCCTCTCCTCTCTTAGGCGAGGTGGAGTGACGCGATCGAGCCGTCTTTGCCGGGGAGTCTATAATTTCTCCATCGGAGATGGACTCTGCCCGATCTATCTCTGTGGACAGTTCAATGATTCTCGGGGTCGATAATTCCTCGTGCACCGATGTCGATTGTTTAGTTGAAGACTGCGGTGCCACGGTTTTGGATGCTTCCTGTTTTTTGGAAGCTACCGACCCGATCGGTGACAAGGTCCTTAGTTTCTTTTTAGATTTTTCTCCCGTAGGGCCCTTGTGTGACCTTTTCTTTTGGGTTTGGTCTTCTTCCCTCCCGGTGATTTTTACAGTCGAGGGAGAAGGCTTCTTTGAAGTTGTGGCGCGCGGGAGAGAAGGGCCGGCCGCTGATAAAGTTTGCTGCCACAATGAGGTTTTGAGTTTTAATGCCCGTTGCCTCCTAGTCACCTTAGTGAACTTCTTGCAATGGCGGCAAGTCTCTACAACATGTTCTGGCCCCAGGCATAAGAGGCATAGGGCATGCCCATCCGCCGGGGGTAGCTTCGCACCGCAATCGGTGCAGTTTCTGAACGGGGCCTTAAGGGCCATCGTTCTAGGGGAAAGTTAGAAGGAAGATTAACTAAGAGGGTTTTTTTTGTGTTTTTTTTTTTTTTTAGATAGTGAAGAATGAAGGGGGGGATAGTTGAATAGTTGAATAAAAGACAAACAGTTAAGTACTCAGCCGATCGGTAGAGGAATAAATCCCTGGAGAACCTTTCGAGAGCTGCTGGTCGCAATGCGGTCGAAAAGGAACTGAGGGAATGGGCGGGAACCGTGCTAGGAGCGAGCACCGTGGGGGAGGGGTTCCCGCCCATTTTGACTCAGCTAAAGAATCTTCCGAGGCTGGCTCAGCGCAGGCGCAGAGCCCATATGTGTGATGCACAGAGACCACGAAGAAGAACTAAATTTAACCCTTAAATCTGTGCTATGAAGTGGTTTGTTGCCGAATTTTGGCAGCAAACCGCCAATTTTTTTCCCCCTAGAGTGCAGCCTGTGGGGGTTGAACTGTGGGTGTTCCATGGATCAAAGGGAGCCATGTGCCACCACTTTGCCTGTCTCTGCTTTAAATAGTAGAATTTGAAAATTTTACAAGCTAAATGGATCTCAAGTATCCAGATACTTGTGTACTCACTTGTGTGAGCTGAACTCTGCAAATTTCACTAATTTAACTAAATATCTACAGTAATACCTTGGATTGCAAGCAACTTGGTTTGAGAGCATTTTGCAAGACAAGCAAATTTTTAAATATTTATTTTTAAAAATTGACTTGATATACAAGCGACATCTTGCAATACAAGTACTGTACTGTAGTACGGCATAAATTAAAAATATCTGTACAAATTTTTTTGGGGGAATTTCGTTTTGATATAAGAGTGTTTTGGATTACAAGCACGTTTCCGGAATGAATTATGCTCTCAATCCAATCTGTATCTACATTTCTCAGATATAGAAAAGAGGACACATAAAAAACGTAGTCAAAATCATACCAATATATTTTCTAGTATAATGACTACATTTTACTACACAGCAAATTCAGAACAATTGCAAAAGCATTTAACCAAATTATAATTTTTCTGACTTTTAAAATGTTCCCTTAAAAAAAAAAAGAGGCATGAACCTTTTAATTCAAAACTACTGCTTGAGAAAAAAACAAAACATTGCAACTTTGAAAATATTATATACTGTTTCCAAAGATTTTTAGCAAATAAAGATGCTGAAATCCATTTTGTACTACAAAAAGTACCTAATCTAATTTAAGAAGAGTGAGCTCAGCAAACAGCAATATTTTTGTGCCTTGCAGAATACTAAGCACTTAAGACTGCAGTATTTTGGAAAGGTTTTTTGGCAGGCAGGTACACTCCTATCCTGCCATTATTTCTATCATATAAAGTACAAGAATTTGTGGTTAATATCTATAGGGGATTGACAATAAGGTCATGTTTCTTTTGTTTGGTTACTCTAATAGTCTAGAATAACAACAGAAGGAAAAATAAACATTGGAGTGAATGACCCATAACAACTATATTGAAGTACTGCGCAAGATAATGGCTTTTGCCTGGAATAGCAGCAGAATGAAATCTTATAGGAGATTACTATAATGCCTGGCCATTTTTAATATGCAGCCTGTGGGCCAGATCTTGCTGGCCAAGACTTTCTAACCCCAAAGAACTACCTGTTTCCCTGACCCATCTCACTCATATTTCCATCCCCCCACTTTACTATTGTCTATCTGATTCTTACAGCACATTTTTTTAATAAATTCTGCAATAGCACCAAACAAAAACAGGACAGCCAGAATGCTCACAGTTGCTTGCAGAAGCAGGAATGGGGTGGGGGTGCAGCCATCCCTCCAGATTAAGTAATTAAGTAACATGGCCAGAAAAGGTAACACAGGAGGCAGCCAGCAATGACATAGTACATGGAATATGGTAGGCTTAAAGTAAATGTGAAGAAATCCTTGTGAGGTTGCCTTGTGGACCTAGCCCTATTTAGACCGATTGCAGTTGCACCTCTCAAAAATGCCTTGTGACAGGATCGGCCCTACCATTAGGTAGAAAAGGGCCCTCCCCCAACATTTCCATCCTCCTGAGCCAATGCCCTAGTGGTAGCAATGCTTGCTTACTGCTGGCCTGGGCTGTCTGTATCACCCAGTCACCTTCTCCCAAGGCACCATAGCCAGTACCATCAGGAAAAGATCCCTGAGCAAGCGAAGAAGCAGAGAGAGACAGCCAGGCCAGGCTACGCTTTTCATCGGGTATCACGCACACTGGCACTACTGCTGCTGCACTGCAGCATTTGTCTAGGCAGGTGCCTGGCAGAGGGGTGTGAGCAGCAGCTAAGTGCATGAAGGCAGAGCTGTGTGTGCTACGCAGCCTGCCCTAGGCCCTCTAATCTAGTCTGCTGTCCTCAGGTGCAGTGAAGAATGCTGTCCATTGCCAGTGTTGAAATAAGATTCAACTGCCAGTCTGGTCGGATTCTGTATATGGAATTGTCCTTCACCTCAGGCAGCAACATGTCTTGGACTGCCTTGCAACTGTGGAAACCAAATCACACATCTGGTTTAAAGTTTCCTGCAATTATGAGGACTGGACACTTGATTCTTAGGGAGGGGGGAAAAATCAAAGCAAAGTATTGGTTCTCAAGGTTCTGCTTATGCCACTAGATTCAGAATCATGAAGATTTTGGACTTTTTGTATGTGCCAAGTATATGAGATTTATACTGTTAGCAGGTGGTACTAATTTTATAGGAAACAGAGTCTACAGGGCCCTTCTGTTCATACTCCATTAGAAAGCATGTTCATTTTGATGAGGAATATAATGGAGAAATTCCAGGTCAATTGTGCCCATGGTTTTCTGTGCTACATTTACACAGCAATGGCTGTTCTCCTAAAATCTGACAATAACTAACCACTAGCAAATTCAAGTGTGGCTGAGCAAGATCCAACTTCTTTCTTCCCTAATATGTCCATGAGGAAATTCTAAAGTAAGTAAATTCCATAGTAGTAGCTACATAAGCCTGTACAGCGAAAACAAAAAAGGATTCCTGTGACATATAAAAGGTTAACAGATTTACTGTGGCATAAGCTTTTGTGGAGCAGAGCCCTTGTCATCAAATTTAGAAATGGGCTCAAATCCATGAAACTTTATGCCACAATAACAGTGCAATCCTATGTCCATCTACTCAGAAGTAAGTAGAGTTCAATGGGACTTACTCCTGGGTAAATGTGTACAGGATTGCGGCCTCAATCTGTTACAGTGTAATCCTATGCACATCTACTCAGAAGTAAGTCCCATTTAGTTCATTGGGTCTTACTCCTAGGTAAGAGGATATAGGACTGCAGCCTCAGCCTTTTAGGTGACTCAAAATTATTTTTTGCTCTTTACAAAAATAAAATCTAGTTGGTAGAAATGCATAAGTAAAACAAATGTCTATCAAAGAGCATTCAAACATTGCCAGTCCAACCAACAAAACTGGTAGTAAAAGACTGGACCCCCTCCTCCCAAAATTCCATCAGTTCAGGCAGAGTGATGAAAAAGGAATTACTAGTATGGAAATTATATATACAGTAATACCTTGGATTGCAAGTAACTTGGTTTGAGAGCGTTTTGCAAGACAAGCAAATTTTTAAATATTTATTTTAAAAAATTTGACTTGATATACAAGCGACGCCTTGCAATACAAGTACTGTAGTACGGCTTAAATTAAAAATCTCTGTACAAATTTTTTTGGGGGGATTTTGTTTTGATATAAGAGTGTTTTGGATTACAAGCACGTTTCCGGAACGAATTATGCTCTCAATCCAAGGCATGACTGTACAGCGTAAGAGTGAGACTACTTCTTATCTTTCACTCACTATTACCACTTATGGTTATGAAGGAAGCAGTGGGGATAGTATTTGCTTACAAAGAGAGCATAAAAACTTGAAAAATATGTATTATGCTTCATACTACAATGACAGGGTTAAATTTTAAAAAGGAAACTTTAAAGCTTGTAAAGCCAAAAAAAAAAAAAATGTTCTGTTAACTCTGAAATGGATTAGAATGTTCAAAGTGCTTCAGGACTCGACACCATGTAAAGGCTGATTTATACTCCAGGCATCATAATGCCTTCCTACTCCAGAATGACAAATAGCACAACGCTGAAATTTCAATGGCAGCCCCAGAGCACTAGCAGCAAACGTGTTCCATCTTAATAACAAGGCTTCTGCAATTCTGTTCACTTAACATTCAGAGCAGTTAACACTCCTTGTTGCATCCAAATCCAGATACAAAAACCTTCAAATCAAACTATTTACCTCAAGTGAAGTCTGCCTTGAATAATTCACAAAGCAGCAGGGAAGCTAGGAGTGGTGGGAAAGCTGGACAGGGTGTTTCTTTTTAATGAAGTCTAGACTTTATTTTTTAAAGTAGGGGGAAAGGGATATGGCCATCTGGGGAACCAAAGAGGGCTGGAGTGGGAGCACAGGCAGGCCAGATTTGGTCCCCAGGCATGAGGTTTCCTGGTCTTTATAAAGGAGCACTGATGACTAAAACCCTGGATGCCCAGGTGTATCCCATGGCCATGTTCATCTTTGCCTAGCTTAGGCTAATGCCCCAGTTACACTGTTCCTGAAGACTGCAGATTAGTTACATCACATTTGGATGACTGCAATGTGCTGTATGTGGGGCTGCCTTTGTAAAGTGCCTGGAACATTATGGAAAACTCATGTGCAACACATACATTTCTCCTAATTACAGAGAAGTAATTTTCTCTACAGAACTAATCTCTATGCTAGATCTCCTTTCTGTTCACCCTCTCCTCCAGCCTCAAGACCAAGATCTACCTCTACTACAGAAGATCCTTTGACTTTCAGTGTTTCCCAGACATAACCTCCTAATAGTTCAGACATGCCTCTCCCTCTCTCTGCCTTTTTAAAAACTGCCCTCCTCTTCCCCTCACTAGCATACTCCCCATCTCCCCAGTAACCAGCCAATCTCAGCCACCTGCCAGTCACTCTAGTTCCACTTTCCCAAATTGCTAGTCTCATTACAAGATCCATGGTTCAACTTCAAACCCAACCATGATATTTGTCAAAACTGGAATATTAAATATATCTTGATTTTAACTTTCTCCTCTGCATAACAGGCTCCAGGCCAAGGGGGCAGCTTTGGGCCCTCCAGATTTTGTTGGACTGCAACTCTCATCATCCCTCATTGTTGATTACGCTGGGGTAGGGCTGATGTGAGTTACAGTCCAACAACATCCAGAGGGCCACAAGTTCCCCACTCTTGCTCTAGGCACTGACAGAGGGAGATACATAGATAGTTTTTTCTAATCATTCCCTTCCCGAGACTGTCTTGGACATTTGCTTTGCCAAACCCAAGGAGCAAAAAATGGCTTCCACAGGGATTGTCGAGAGTTAGAAAAATGTCAAGGTATTTTTTAAAAAAGGCTCTATTCTGGAACTGTGACACTAGCCAACCAGAATGCATGACCAGTTACCCAGTTCTATTTATCTCCATAGAGCACTGTCCAATGGGCATTTTTCTCTGCGCAAACACAGAGAAATTGGGGGCATGTGTGGCTTACATAAGAACAGTGCCTATAGTGAGCACAGAAGGGAGCACAGGGATAAGAGAACTGAAAGTCCAAAGAGGGCATAGAAAGGTGCAGTCATAGTACATCCTGGGAGATGAGAAACTACAATATCAAACCAAGCCAAGTATTGGTTTCAAAGGGTCAGCATACAGTGAGCTCAGATGTGATATTCAACTGCCTATCTATACAAGGTAAAGGTATAGCACAGATGTATACCCAGAAACATGATGATGAATACATGGAAAAAGAAGGGCAAAAGTCAAGATCAGAAACAGTGCAAGAGATAAGTTTAGGGATGAAGCAGCCAGGCAGAAATCAAGGACAGAAGAAGAGTATTGGCCCCAGGGATGAGTTAGCATGCAAAGCCAGTATGCCAAACCAACGATGTAGCGTGTACAATAGGCTACGGACAATCTCCGTTATTGATGTGGATAAGGGAACTATTGTTATCTTTTTTTATAAATAAATGGAAATAAGAAATCACTAATGCATTTATACTTAATAAATGTGAACCAGGGCAAAGAAAAAGATGACTTTCCCCAAGTTAACAAGAGTACTTTCCTTTGCTGTTTTTTTTTAACTTTAAGAACTGTGATTCCTATTATATAATGGATTAATGTGATATATTTATTTACTATGCAGTGCATGGATGTTCTGATTACTTTTAGTACATGGAAGCTAATCAAAGTGGTTCATTACTTTATTCTTAAAGTTTATAAGGAAACAACTTGAAGTAATTTATCCTGAAATAATAATTTTAAAAACCCCATTGTTTGGTTATAAAGCTGAAAACCACCTTTTATCTTAGTAATTAGAATATAAATTCTAGCTCTTGTGAACAAATTTACTGATGAAAGATATTGCTGCAAACAGCTATTCTTCTAGGCATTGTTAATGAAAGCACAAAAATATAGCACTATTAGAAAGCCATATAGGTGAAGGAATGAAGAGATTACTTTCAGAAGCTGTAAACATACAAGCTTGTAGTTCCTAAGAAAAGCTAAGTTACATACAAATATGTGAATGGAAAGATTTTTTTGAAACTACTTTGTTGTATTTTACCTTTTGTTGTATTTATCTCTATTTTGACGCTATCTTTGCACAGCTAGGTAGGTATTCAGTCTCTTTCTTTCTCTCTCTCTTTTTAACAGTTACTGCCACTTTAAACAGAATGAAACCACCAATCTGTTTTGACAACTTATATTTTTAGTTAACTTGAGTATGACTACGGACTAATAGCATGTTATACACAATGGGGCCAATCCAAAGGTCCATTGTTTAAACAGATCTGTCAAATATTCCAGAGAACCTCATGTATTCAAGAGGCCTCTAAAATTGGGCAATTATTTGTCTTGGTTTCTGTACCTATAGAAATCTGCTGTATTTTGCATGAACACAGCTGTAACCTTACTAACTCAATGCAACTGACTAAAGATTAGTAAAACTGACATTATTTAATGCAGTGTTCTCCAACCTTGGGCCCCCAGATGTTTTTGGCTTACAACTCCCAGCATGCCCCAGCCGCATGCTGGGAGTTGTAGGCCAAAAACATCTGGGGACCCAAGGTTGGAGAACACTTATTTATAGGGATGGATGAATCTGTCAGGTTTACTTTTTTCCACATTCTTTTTTTTAAAAAAAATCTCAAGTTCTTTCCATCCGGTTTATGAAGAAATGTGTGATTTTGGTAAGTTATCAAATAATGAACCAAACAAAAGTCTCACCTATCTGTATAGCCAAATTCAATAGGTACAGCTATTCCTAGCATGGAGAGGACCATGTTGTACCTGGCTGTCATGTAACTGATAAAGATGAGGAGCCTGTCAGAAAAAAGAGGTGGAAACCCTAATTCAGCATCACAAATATGGCTGAATACACAGGGATTCAAACCCAGGTTTTTAAGAGTTAAGCATTCAAAGCTAGGGATGTATGAGGAATCTGACAGCAAGGTGAAAATCCGATGGATTTTCTTGACTCAGCCCCATGGATTCCATTCCATCAACCCTGCGCCAGAAGTTTCCTTCCCCCCCCCCGCCTCTCTCTCTATTTTTCTTCCGGCGGGGGGCGGCGTTTGCTTTCCTCCCTTCCGCCGGACGGTCCGTCCTTCCTCCCTTCCGCTCAAGCAGCGCACGGGCAAGCGGGGACGGCGTTTGCTTTCCTGGATCTAACGCCGTCCCCGCTTGCCCGGGCGCTGCTTGAGCGGAAGGGAGGAAGGACGGACCGTCCGGCGGAAGGGAGGAAAGCAAACGCCCCGCCCCGCCGAAGAAAAAATAGAGAGAGAGGCGCCGGCGGGGGGGAAGGAAACTTCAGGCGCCCCCCTGGATCTGGTGTCTGGTGGAGAGCGGCGGAGAGGGGGCCTCCGTGCGCCCTCCCCCAGCGCGATGGCAGCGCTCTGAGCTGGCCCCCGCCAGCCAGCCAGCCAGCTCGGCCGGCCAGCCGCCGGCCGCGAAAGGCGCAGGTTCGCGGGAAGAGGATCGCTCGTGCCCTTCCCTTCCGAAGTGGGGCTACGGCGGGGAGCAGGTGACGGGGTGTCTTGGGGGTTGGGGTGGGGGTAGCGTGGGGGTGGCATGGGGGGGCTGCGGCGCGGCGCGGCTTCGGCGGGGGAGGGCTGCGGCAGCGGCGGGTGCAGGTACGGGGGTGTGGGTGGGGGTCTGGGGGTGGCGGCGGGAGTCTCCCCTCGTACATTTCCCACCCTAGACTTATACTGGGGGCAATAAGTTTTCCCAGTTTTGGGGGTGAAATTAGGGGCCACGACTTATGTTAGGGCCAACTTATAGTCTAGTATATACGGTACATACATTTCCTCCTGTTCCTTGTTTATCAGTACAATTCTATCTTGTCCTGTTCTTTGGAAAGTACATGCTTCAGTCTGATGCTAGCACCCCCCCTTCCCCCCTGCCTCCACCTTTCTCTGTACTCACAGTACGCACACACACACACACACACACACACACACTATTTTGCTTTTTCCCTTATCAGTGTCCTTCGCGCACACACACATTCTTTGCCTCTTCCTCCGGCCTCTTCAACTTTGCAACTTTAGCAAGCAGTTTCACAGATATATGCCGGATCGTCACCTTGAAGTGATGAGTGGGCTTGCGTGTTCCGATGAACCCTGTGAGCAATGCTGTCAGGAGCTATATACTCCCGGTAGGGTCACCCATGGCGGTAAGGTCCGGGGAGAGGAACCAGACAAAGAACGATCCAAAACAAAAAGTCCTCAATGGCAGAACAGGCGGAAGATAATTTAAACCTAAATTACAACGGCTGTGAAGGCGGATGAAGGCTGCAGCAGAGAATGGTTTTCCAATCGTCAGGATAACCGTGCCATTGGATCATTGCCGTCCTCTGTCAAGTTTGTGTGGTGATTCGTTGTGCACCGATCTCCCCACAGAAAACAGCTTCACGCACAGGCGTCTTCCATCCCAACCAACCCAACCAACCAAAAATCTCCTTTTTGTAAATTTTTTTATCCTGGAAGACAATCTTACTCGGTCACGAGTGATTGCCTGACTGACTGACTCACTGATGCAGTTCTCGGCTCCAGATTTGTGTAAATATTTTGAGCAATTTCGCGGAAGCTGAATCCCCCCCAACTTGGCCCGCTTTTGCCTGTTGAGTCCAAAATGTGTCAAAATTCTGTCGAGCTCAAATAGAATGATTTTTCCAGTGTCACACATCCCTATTAAAAACCCTCTGCCTGGATGGGCAAAGCTGTCAGTTTCACTTCCACATTTCATTTTATCTTTAATCGCAAGTTCTTTCTGGCCCACACATGAGAAAAATTGTAATTTTTTGTAAGTTTTTATAAAAGAAATATGAACATTTCATTTATCATATGAAATTCTTTCTCATCCCTATAAATGCCACTCTGCTCTAAAATGGGAGTCAAACATCTCCCAATTCAGTTAAGGCTCTAATACCTATTCAAAGAGTTGATGTTCCTCTAGGGAGGTGAATCAAGCAACCCACATTTGTTCTTTGGGGAAATAAGGAAGGATCATTATCAAGTAATTATCTTAACACAAGGCTGGGTGAGGAAGCTTTTTCTGCCTGAGAAGTTCTCAGGGGACACATTCCAGTGGTGGAGGTCTAAAGGAAATACAGGTGGGGACAAAAGCAAAAGATACAGGGCCAAAAAAATACAAAAAAAGTACCAGCATATTGTAGCTTAAAGCTCTTACTGCCAGTAACTACGCCTTAGGAGGGTCATTTCAACCTTTCAGAATGTGGAGAAAACTGCACAAAAGCTGGGAAACCACTAAACGGCTGATGATAGGGGGTAAGGGGGTGGGGCCAGAGGAGGGGGCATGGCCCTCTGGGGAACCCCAGAGGGAAGGATATGGCCACTGGAACTGAAATTCCCCATCTCTGCCTTAACAGTATAGGTAGCAGAATCCTTCCCTTCTACTGTGTTGATATATGTTGACCAACACAAGCAGACACAGAATTATAGAATAAGCATTGGGTGAGCTTAGAACTCCCTGGCTATGGACTATCACAGTCCATAGTAAGTATCAGTGCAAAAGCAGTCTGAAGAACTGAAATAATATAGACAATAAAATTTGTAATCTCCATGTCTCTCTTCCTGAGATTTTGTTGTGGAGTTAAAGAAAAACAAGGTACAAATCTTTTCTATCAGTTATTTTATGCCACAGTTAATATGTATCTTTAAAACAGTTCATGCAGATGAATTATTTAACTTTTTCAGTAACAACTCATTTGCCATCCTGTGAAGTATTCTGCAAAGAACAAATGTCCACAAACCTACCTACAACAGTTTTGCTAACTGTTAGTCAATACAATTCCCACTTCCTTTATGCTGTTGGCTATTTGAAAGACTATTTTGGCAATTCTGAAGAAAAAAACTACTTAGCTGCTTCATCAGTCTAGATGTAGACAAAGGCTGCTGAAATTAATTATATTGAATTAATTATACAGAATGCTGCCTTCTGAATTATGTCTTGATTTAAATGCAATACATATATCATTAATTCTAGTACAATACTGGTGTGTTCCAGCAAGGGTGATTCAACCAGGCATCTGTGCATGAATCACCCTTCTGAATTCTCCAAACTCTATGCATACAAAAAGATGCTATATGAAAAAGAGAAAATCTCAATCAATCCTTACCCACATACACTGCTAAAAAAAAGTAGTGTGAACAATAATAGCACCAATCACTGGTTCCAGATATCCCCCTTCCTGCTCTATCACCACTTCTACTTCACACACTCAAGTGATCACCACTATCAAAGAGACACAAGTGACAGCAATGACATATCTCTTTGATAGTAATATTTCTCTTCATTCAGGGATGCTCAGGACCAATTCACTCAACTAAATCAGTATATAGAAAATGTGGGTTGAAGAAACACATTTGTGGTGAAGTTATGACTTCACCATGCAACCAGCTTACAAATGAATTCACTTTTGCACCATTTCAAAGCTTCCAAAAGAGGGTTAAACAATGGTGGAGCAAATGGGATTGAGAGGCAAAAGTGGGAGCACTAGGAAATATTCACATGAGTACTCACCCACGTACAAAACTTTATAAAAAGCAAACAAGCATTCAATTAGCATTCACAGCTTATCAGTTTGGTTGTTTGAATTGGCCTTATTACAGTGAGGATTGACAATGTGGATCCTTTTCTGGATCAGTAGCTGGTTAAAAAACAGGATGCAGAGAATAGAAATAAATGGACAGTTCTCACAATAGAGAGATGTTAACATGGGTACCCCCAAGGATCTGTACTGGGATCAGTGCTTTCTAACTTATTTATAAATTATCTGGAGTTGAGGGTGAGCAGCAAGATGGCCAAGTTTGTGGACAGACATCAAATTATTTAGGCTGGTTAAAACAAAAAGGGATTGCAAAGAGCTCCAAAGTGATCTCCCCAAACTGGGCATTAAAAAGGCAAACATGGTTCAATGTAAGCAAGTGCTGCACATTGGGACAAAAAAATATATCCTAACTTCGTGTTTATGCTGATAGGGTCTGTGTTGGCACTGACTGATCAAGAATGGAGTTGTGACGGACAGCTTCATTAAAACGTCAAGTCAGTGTGTGGCAATTGTGAAAAAGGTGAATTCCATGATAGAGATCATTAGGAAAGGGATTGAAAATAAAACTGCAAACATCATAATGCCTCTATACACATCTATAGTGTGATTAAGTTCGGTATACTGTGTACAATTCCAGTCACTGAACATCAAAAAGGATACTGTAGAGCTGGAAAAAGGGCAGAAAAGGGCAACCAAAATTGTCAGGGGGCTGGAGCAACCCCCTATGAGGAAACGTTACAACATTTGGGAGTATTTAATTTAGAAAAAAAGCAAGTAAGCAGGACATGATAGGGATGTATAAAATTAAGCACAACGTGGTGCTTAAAGTTGATAGAGAGAAAGAAGTTTTACTCCTCTCATAATACTAGAACCCAGGGTCATCCAATGCACCTGAAAGGTGGATGATTCATGATAGACAAAAGGAATTAATTCTTTGTCACACAACACATAGTTAAACTATGGAATTTGCTTCCTCAACATGTGGTGATGGCCATGAACTTAGATGGCTTGAAAAGTGGATTAGATAAATTCATAGAGGATAAGGCTATCAATAGCTACAAGTCATGATGGTTCTAAGCTGCCTCCAGTATAAGAGGCACTATGCCTATGGACACTAGTTGCTGGAGAACATGATCTGGGAGTGTTTAACAGAAAAAAGGCGAGTAAAGAGAGACAGGTAGGTGTACAAAATTATGTATATTGTAGAGGAGGTGGATAGGGAGACATGTTTCTCCCTCCCTCATAATACTAGGACCTGGGTCATCCCATGAAACTGGTGAAAGATTCAGGACAGACAAAATGAAGTACTTCTTCAGACAGCACATAGTTAAACTATGGAATTCATAACCACAAGACAATGGTCACCAATTTGGATGGCCTTAAAAGGGGATTAGACAAATTCATGGAGGATAAAGCTATCTATGGCTACTAGTCATGACAGCTATACACTACCTCCAGGATCAGAGACACCATGTTTCTGAATACCAGTTGTTCAGGAACAACAGTGGGGAAGGGCTATTACCCCCATTTCCTGCTTGTGGGCTTCCCACAGGCATCTGGTTGGTCACTGTGGGAAACAGGATACTGGACAAGATAGGACTTTGGTCGTATCCAGCAGTGCTCTTCTTACATTCTCAACTCCTGTGTTAAAGCTACAGAATCATAAAAAGCCATATCAAAACATTCAAATGGAGCCATTTCTTGCCAAGCAATGATTTCTAGTCAGAAAGCAATACAATATTTTTGAAAATGTTCACTGAGGATTCTGACACAAAGAACATGTATTTTGATTTAATATCAAAATACAAATTCAGGAAATCAATACATAAAATGGTACTTAGTTTAATTTTATCCAGCCATTAGTAATTCACTAACAGAAAAAATAAACTATTCAAACTTTAGATCATTCTTCAAATTTGTACAGTGATACTGAATTTAACTTGCAAATGCTGATAACTCAAACCATTTCAGAGTGATCTGCCTAATTAATGCATTTACTGAGTGCATCAGTATGCATTACATACCAAGCTCTGCAAATTCATTTTGAAGTGTTAAATGATGATATGGTAGTGAACTCTTTTGCCGCTTACAATCAGAACTATTTTAAATCTTCAAAGGATATGTCTTCAATACAAGTTTGTATATCTACATTAATGGGCGACTCAGTTCAGATAGCAAACATGAAATTATTACTACCAATGTCCTCTCCGACACACACACACACACACACACACACACAGGAGCCCTTTTCACACATCCAGTGCATGCATATACTAAATGTATGGAGTGGGGAGCAAGATCACACCTGCTGGCTCAAGCCAGGACCTCCATGTATTCAACTGAAGTGAGAAGGAGGCACTAAACTCATACAGTTGGATATGGCTAGAGCCATTTCACACTTCTGAACGTGTGGAGGTTGGGCCCAGCGGTCATGATCCTACTTTCTCCTCTATATGTTCAGTATACTGAACATATGAAAAGGCCTCATGTTAAGGGGGGGGGGCAAAGAACAAAGGGCCACATGCACATGACACTGCACAAATGGACATCTTTAGCCAAGTGCAGTTAACTGGGTTGCATACAAAATGGCCTTGTAAATACATTTCAATCACGATGAACAGCAGTTCAAGAGGTGGAACAGGAGGCTGAATCTAGTCACCTCCACGCCCCGTCCCTATGAAACAGCTGATTTGCATGATTGTAGCTTATTTTATGGACTATGCAGACATTGTCCTGCCAGCTGTTGGACTGGACCTTAAGTCTAGAATTGCAGTATTAGATATTTTTTTTCAAATTAACTTTATATGAAACTATTTCTCCTACAGGATATCAAATTCATCTTATCTATTCATCTATTAACACAGACCAGTTTTTTAACTTACCAGTGTCGCCTCCCATTGGCGCCATGAGACAGCCAATGCAGGTGAGATAAGGTAGTACCCCAGTATTAATATTAATACTGGAGAAATGGTCCTCATTCATAGAAAGTCATGCTCAGCTTAAGTTCCAATAAAATTGATGGGGCTTAAGTTAATTACAGTAGGACATAAGCATGAATAATATTTTCTGGATTGGGCCGAATATGTTTAATGTAACATGACAATGGCTTTTCAAATGTATGTTTTCGGCTGGTATCAGCTTGGGCAATGTTTGGAGAAAAGTAACATGACAGTTGGCTCTGAGTTACCCTACAGATGAGGGTGAGCTGGTCCTTAATGTCATTCATCCAAAAGTAGGGCATCATAAATCTGTTTTAAGTAAGGTTTAGCTTTAAGCATATATTGACAAGTTTTCTCACATTACAGTAACTTCCCTGAAGCAAATAATGAAATATACATCTTTATGCATTCTCTTCCCTTCCCTAATTAAAGTATTTCAGCACTCAATAGACTGAAATACTGCAGAGAAACTAGAACACAGAATAAAGCTTATTTCTTATTTTATTTTCCTTATTTTTTCTATGGAGGATGATGATGATGATGATGATGATGATGATGATGATGATGATGATGATGGGGAAGCTTATTTCTGTCCCTTGCAGCTTTCAGAAACTGTCATTTCAGAAGATGTTTTAACTTTAGCATTTTCCTATTCTAGTTCTATTGTTAAAGTTGCAGTTTTCACTGACTGCATATGATCACATGTAAACCAGCGCAAATCTCATATGATTTTTCCCCCTCCCACCTTGCAATGTAGAACTGCTCAACACAAGTTTAGCACCTGATAACCACTGGATGTCAATGAGTAGTCATGTGGCAACCAGTGTATTGCTGTGGTTAGACTTAGTTTTTACTTTACTTTATGAATTTTATTTCATTTCATACAAACACAAAAAACCATATGTAACAAACAATATACACAATTAAAGAGGACTTCCAATCTTCTCCACAGCTTAAGCAACCACAGTTATTCTTACAACATTCTCCGTTAACAAAACTTCACATTCAGTTACGGCAAACCAAAAACAAAACAACATTTTAATCCAATTTAAAATCCCATTATTAAGAATATTAAGAATCCCTCTCTAGTATGGTACATTTACTCCTTGTTTCTTTCTATCTATCCATAAACCACTTCACTTATAATTTTAAAGATATCTTTTTTTTATAAAGAAAAATTTAAAAGTTAAAAAATAAGTAACAGCTAACAAAACAACAGAAGCACATAAGTCATCATTCTACTTGTAAAAGACAACAATAACAACAACAACAACAAAAACCTCCAAAAAACAAAAACAAAAAGCACAACCTTCCCCTTCAATATGTCAAATACTCCACACAAGATTAAAAAGACATTTTTAAGTAAATATTTCCAAATAGACCTAATATGCTTATATCTTAATAATAATAATATTTTCTCTTACATCACCATTTATATTTGAAATCCAGGACAATCATATATGCCATCCCTTTTCTTAAATATTTAAAGTCCATTCAAATCGTATAGGCAATCCCTTTATCTGAATAATTCAATAAACAGCCCTTCATCCTTTCCCAGTCAAAGCAAAATCAGATTTTTTAACAAAGCTCATATTTCCCTCTGTCAAAAGGATGATAACTACATTCCAGATTCTGAACAAAAAACAAAGCAAGCCTACTCTGGGGATCTTGCTCACTGGCTTTATGAACCTTCAGTCCAATCCAGATTTCAAAGCCTCTGTGAATCTCAGCATTCGCCATCTTGGGTTTTAAAAACTGCGTCATAACTTTTCTCCGAGTATTCTCCTTAAACAAATTCAGTCCAGTTAACACTTCAACGCCTCTGTGAATCTCTGGAAAGTCTCCAACATCTTTAATTACTTCTTTCTCCTCCTGTGTAGTGTCCGATTCCCGTCTTTTTTTTGTTACGTCTACTTCAAAGTTTACATCCCAACCTTGGATTCGTCTTTCCAGTTTATTTAAAATATTATTTTCCAACTTTTTCCAGAGCAACATAAATGCTGAAGTCATATTGCCCTTGTACTTCCAAAATTCCACTGCACATAAAAGAATTATAGCCCTCCTTCCAATTAGCACTTCTTATCTTCTTTGCCTCCCAGATATACCCACATTCAACTTACAGTTAATTATAATTCCTACTGTGCTGTAGAAAGATTCCAAATCGGCCAGTCCAGATATTATCCATCATTTTGGAAGTGAACACGTACGCCTCTAATGATCGGTACAAGCCGGTCTCCTGAATACGGCGCCGCTTTCCCCCACCTCAGGTTACAGCCACAATCTGTCCGCCGAAGGACAAACATAAGGCGATTTATAACCCTGCAAGGTATTTTGGGGGTAACATCAAATCTTAGCTTTCTTATCAGAAGTAGATTCCCCAGTCAGAATTTCTCTGGCCAGGAACGCTGTATCAGTTGTCCCACAGAGATTCTGTGTGACTTCAAGACTCCATGTTCACCCGGAAGCCTGGGAGAATCTCGTGGTTAGACTTAGTTTTTGACTCAGAGTCCTGTGTTCAAATCTCTGCTTAGCCCTCAAGTTTATTGTCCACTCACAGTCTCAGCCTAATGTAACCCAAAAGATTACTGTGAGACTAAGAATGCAATCCTAAAGGACTGACATTTGTTGGATGTAGGGCTCCAGTCTTGGAGCCCTCCACCAGTCCAAAGCCCTACCAGCAAAAGCCAGACAGGATGGGAGGAGTTTTTCTGTCCTCTGTTGTAGTA
Source organism: Shinisaurus crocodilurus (assembly GCA_021292165.1). Lineage (NCBI taxonomy): Eukaryota > Metazoa > Chordata > Lepidosauria > Squamata > Shinisauridae > Shinisaurus > Shinisaurus crocodilurus. Next base: position 187,849,498 of record CM037880.1, on the reverse strand, counting down.
TTTTCAGCTAGAAGGACCTCTGAGCCCATCTAGCTTGCTTATCTGGCACTGGCGTGGTGGTGGTGGGTAGAGGAATGGAGAGGCTTGTGGATCTGGCAGATCCATATCCTCTCCCCTCCCTGCCCACCGGCATACCCTCTTTCCTTCCTGTCCAACTTCTTCTGAGGTCACGAGAGCAATCGTATGGAAGCTGCCATGGAGCTTTCCATGGTAGCAAGGAGGGATGGGGCGGAGTAAGAATCACTGCTTGTTCCCTCTCCCCAAGGTCATAGCTTTGCCTATGGGCTCAGAGGGGTGGTATCCTATGGCTCCTCAGATGCAACCTGAAGAGCCATAGGATTGCTTTTTTAGTGGAGTGAAAGGTAGTACATCTTTTTAAGAACTTGAATTTTGATGTTCTGGTGGTGACATACAAAAATATATATCCCTCATATTTTCAAGCAATAAAATACGTGGACTTTCATCTAAAATATTTGCCAGTGCTGGCTGGGGAATGCTGGGAATTTTAGGACTTTTTTCTGTCTTAACATGCGTAGGATTGTGCCCTAAGGCTGAAATCCTAGACATATTTACTGGAAAGTAAGCCCCATTGAATTCAATGGGACTTCTGAGTAGACATATATAGGATTATACTGTATAAGAATCAAACTCCAAAAACTATCAAACTATATAATCAAACTATATAATTTCCCCAACCAGTTAGGAACATGCATGCAGACATTTGCAGGACTAGTTTCTTGAACAAGTCAAATATGAAGAACTCCTAAGAAATGATTTTATAAGCAATCAAGTACTTGCTTTCAAATCAAAACAAGACCTAACCATACTTCTTTGGATTTACAAATGGTACACAGTATCTGAATGAATGTTTATCATTGGGCCGGTTTGGACATCACAATAAACCAGAGTTCTGGAGGACCCTGCATTATCAGGATCAAGCAGTGTGCTAGTGCATGCTGCTCAATCATTCCCAGTTGGCTCTTCCTGCCAGCAGGAGCAACTAAACAAACCAAGAACACTTTGTTTGTTGTGACGTCCGAATTGGGGATTCTGGCTTCTCTCTCCCCAAACAAGCGAGAGTCATAAGTCGACAATAAACCATGACTTATGACTCTGGCTTGTTTGTGGCGTGACAAGCCAGAATCCCCAGTTCAGACTTCACAATGAGACTCCATGGTTTATTAGTTGCTCCTGTTGGCAGGAGGAGCTAAGCAGGACCAATCGGGTGACATGTACCAGCATGCTTGCAAGAACCTGATAAGCCACAATTCTCCAAAACTCTGGCTTAGTGTTAGACCTCTTTATTACTTCAGTGAAATTTAAATATGCTTTCCTAACAAGAAAATGTGCTTAGCTAGGCGATTCTATACTAAGGAACAGACTATTTTGCGTTACGGAGGAAAAATGTTTTCAAAGCTAAGATTTCTGCTACTCTCCTCTTCTATAACTTTCACATTCAAAAGACTCCCAAGATCCCACCATGCAATAGAATTACTTAGAAGTAAACAAGTAGTAGATATTAGTATTAGCTCTTCATTTTGCTTACAGACAACAACTATTTGGCACATCAATCACAAATATTTAAAATATGTCATACAGTAAACATTTAAGTTTCCAGCAACACCAAGAGGGCTGCTCAACAAGATCTGCCACGGATGGCCTTCTCCTTGTCCCTTCAGCCAGAGCAGCTAGACTGGTGGGGACGAGGAAGAGGGTCTTTTCTGTGGCAGCCCCCATACTGTGGAACTCTCTCCCGAGTGACCTCCGCCATGCCCCCTCTCTGCTGAGCTTCGGTCGCTCATTAAAAACCTGGTTGTTCAGGCGGGAATATGGGGTGGGTTAAGATTTTAAAATTTTATATTGTTTTAAATGTATTTTATTGTTTTTATTCTGTGTTCATCGCCCAGGGTGGCCGGTTGCCGGCCAGATGGGCGATAAATAAATATAAATAATAAATAATAAATAAATAATAAGTAAAAAATGACTTAAAGTAAAAAAATGACTATTCACTTGGCAGCCTTCCCTAAAAATGATGGGTGGTTGAAAATAACTTAACTAGCTGCGGAATCTATACTCAAGTTTTTATATTTTTCAGTCAGGGAGCAACGGTCATAATTCCGAGACCATCTAGCAACTTAGGTTACTAGATGTATTGATAACTCCAGGCAAAAATTGACACAGATTCTCCCAACTGGCTTTCATCAGCTAGGTCTAACTCACAAGTGATCATCTGTATGCCCCCAAGCATAAACTTCAAAGAAAGTGGATGTAACCACTCGCGTGGGCCTACCTTTTTCCAGCGGTGGCTCGCCTCTCCGTGGTGAGCCGCCCACGCCAGTCCCGTCGCGTCACATGCGGCCCCAGAAGTGATGCGACGGGACCCTGCGCAGGCGCGCTGGACCCCCACATGACGTATTGCGCCTGCGCAGGTCCCGTCGCATCACTTCCAGGGCCGGATGTGACGCGACAGGACCAGCGCCGGCAGCTCGAGCAGCGCGGAGAACTGCTCCGCGCCGCTCAGAAGATCGAGGCGGGGGGGCGCCACCGCAGAGAGGCGAGCCCCCCCACAGGTTTGTGAACACCCTGTAAAAAGGAGCTGAAGACCTTGTTGCATATGTACACCAGCCTTTCATGGCAATTTAATAAGTTCCAGTCAAATGAGTATTGGCAAGAATATGCTTCCAACACTGTAGATATTTGAGAACATCTTAATACATAAAGAAAATTGCAAGCATTTTGTGAAAGCACCGCATTCTTTTGCCTTTGGAACAATAAACTGACAAACATAAATACTAATGTCTCAACTTTTTACTCTAGAACATGAGTGGGCAACATGCAGCCTGTGGGTCTCAAGTGCCCCCTGCTGATCCCCAGTATGGCCCCCACTTCCCTCTGTTGCCCCCCCAAAAAATTGGGGGATAGGAAAGAGGAAAAAATTGGCAGTTTGCTGCCAAAATTTGGCAGCAAACTACTACCTTCCGCTCAGAGTTCTTTAGATCCAAGCCACTATGTAAATGTCCTAAATCAGTCTGCTATTCTACAAATCACCACTCAGAATCCTACCATAGTGCTTGCCTAAAACTCATCAATGGGTTTTATGCTTGAGTTAGTAATTTGAATCAGGGATTTCCACTTCCAATCCCAACATTCTATTGTACACCTTACTTACATCTCTCTTTAAATCCCTGCACAAGATGCCAGTTCTGACTCAGAAACAGCCTGCGCAAAATGACATGATGCCCAGAATATCTAGTATTGGAGTGTCTAGTATTTCCAACAGGGTACGTGGTTCCTCATGCAAGGCTTATCAGAACAGGCCCAGGTCATCCCTGGTCTAATATACCGGTACATATTTACTTATTACATTTTATTCTACCAGTTCTTCAAAGAGCTTGTGGCCCCCCTTTTATTCTTACAACAGTTCTGTGGGGAGGGTAGTCTTAGTAACTGGTCCACTATCATCCACTTGACTGAGTGGAGACTTGAATCAGGATCTAATTTCAGCAGTCTAACCACTATGCCACACTGGCTCTCATACCCTAATTCCATAGTTATTTAAAGAACAGGTGCATTGCTTTACATTGATGGAACCTGAAAAGTTCAGGAATATCCTTCAAATATCAGGACGCTTTCAGGTGTCAGCTTAACTCAGAACATTTCAACCACTTACAAATATGAACGTTAGAGAATAAATGTGATAGCACTATAAGCACTTTACTTCCTCCTTCTCAGTGTTCATTCTACTGCAGGAACCACTGGAGGCATGTATATATACATATATTTATACCTCTTTGGATTGTCACATGCTTCATAATCCAGTTAAAGAATATGCTCCCTGCTGCTATTGCCTGATTGCATATGAAGAAAAAATTTAAATGTAGCTTTTATATCTTAACTGGCATAAATAAAACTAAACAGACAGCACAGAAATACAAAGGTTTCATTAAGGGAAATAGTATTCTAATTCTGCAATTCTAGGAAAAGGATCCAATGATATTGATTCACTTCAGAAAATCAAAACTGATTTCAATTCTCTGCTCATTTTTTAAATAATATAAACATAAACAGTGCAATATAATGATATTAGCAGTTATCGTCAATATTCTTGGCAAAGCATACGTACAATTGTTTCACTAGAAGTGACCTGTATATTTAACTAATAAACCACAAGCATTGCACTGTAACACTTTTCACAAGAGCAAGGAGTCCCAACTCTGATGCATGACATGGCAAAATTCCTTCCACTGGCATTGTATGTCTGTATCTGCAGACCAATGTCTCTGCACTGTACAAACACACATTTTCATGCACTTTGAAAATGTAATAAAATGTCCCTGTTTTATTCAAGGCAAGAGACCCATTCTTGTCAGTTGATCTGTGAAACCTTTCCTCCACCAACAATAGGGCTCAGTATAATGGTTCTTTCCATGAAATACAGAACACCAGTTACTAGTGCATGTGAAAACTTATACATTATGTTTTCACAATTTTTTTCCTCAGTTGCCAAAAATGCATACAAGTATACCAACTGTTATCAAATATTTTAATGGCTTCCATCAGCTTTCTGTCTTTCATTCGGATTCACCTATTGAAAAAACTGACTTGGAAAAGAAACCCGCTCAGGGTTCAGTCCACTGGCAGTGCATGCAGTGCGAAGAAGAACCACAATGGCCATAGCTGCATGTAATGGATGCCACAACAGTGCCCGTGGAGTGGATAGCAGCACCCAACATAATCAAAGGCCAATGATATCATCTTTCTGTCTTCACTGTGAAACTTCAGCCATCTTTCATCCTCTGCCTCTGCCCAGTAAGCACACAACCTGCAAGTAATCATCTGACAATGGCCATTGGCCAAGCAGCCAACCTCCCCTCAATCCTATGAGTAGTGCCAAAATCCCCCCTCTTCTCCATCCACCAGTAGAATACTATAATTCATGGCACTGCAGAGGCAGGCAAATTTGACCAGAGTAGCAGCACTAGTATGATACTGTATGCTGCTACTACTGCAGTGTCAAAAGCCTCCTCAACTCTTTGCCATGCCAAGTAACAAGCAATCTGGCTAGCATACAAGGATGTTCCATGGAGACAACAGGAAAGGAACAAGGCTCGCTTCACTTTAATACACTTCACTTATATTCTTGGGTGCCTTTCAGCCACCTTGTAGTCACAACTGGTTGATCAACCATAGATCTTTTTTCAGCTTGCTTGCAAAGTCTGGGCTAGAGTTCAATCAGCAGGGGCAGAATTGAACTTCCCAGACATAGAGGGCTCCTTTAGGTGCAGTAGTGTTTGCATTTGTGTGGGCAATGTTGGTTTATAGGGTCAAACCATGAGCATCTTTTGCTGCACAGTCCATCTGCTATGGTTCTCCCAGTCTTGCTAACTATACATAACAACTTTCCAGCCTCAGAAGATACAGACTGTGCATATTTCCATTGAGGGAAATCATACTATAAGAAGGATGTTTTAATGCAGTGTGGAAAAAGAAAAACTCTGAGCTTTAAACCTGCATGTCTGTGTTGTGATTTGGTGGGTGAGCATGAAACAAATAGTTGTGACCTCTAAATAGAGATCTCCTTATATGTGGCAATAACAAGACATAATATGTACTAAAAGGCTACTATATCCCTCGCCGATGGGAGCTATTTTTTTTTTTAAACCCTCTAAAGAGATATATAGGCTATATGTCACAGATCACATTGTGATGACTTGGCACTGGAATGCTGACAAGGGACAGTGTATTTCACAACTGTAACCATTAAAGTTTGTTCAATCACCTATTGCTGCCCTCAGTTCTAATATGAAAAAGAATAGCCTTTTCTTCAGCTTTGTTCTGAAAGTCACTTGCAACACTGCAGTCATACATTGGATTCATGAGTATAGAAACAAACATGGGAAATAGAGTAGCTTGAGGCTTTAGTAGAGCCCCAAAGCTACATTCATAGTGGAAGAAAAAGCTTAGGCAACTGTGAAGAAAGGTGCCAGGGACAAAGGTATATAAACAAGAAGGTGGTGGCAACCTTTCTCAGGCAATATTATACAGCCACCACAGAGTTTATTTTGGATATCATCAATTACATTTAAGAGTTCAATACTAAAAAATCATGGTCACCCCAAACCCAAGCACATACAAAGATATACAGCCGATTATGTTTAAGGTACCCAAGTTCAGCTGGTCAACAAACGTGCTGTGTCAGCCCCCTCTGACTACTCCAGTTCAAACATCATCTAGCATGGCCTTTCCCAACCTGGTCCCCTCCCGTTGTAGTCCAATACATCTGGAGGGCACTAGGTTGGGGAAGACTGATCTAGCATGAGGCCAAGGGTGCTTCCAGTTGAGAGTTTTATTGTGCCATTGCAATGCCTCATTCACAGAAGCTTATGGAGGAGGGGTGTCCAGACAACATTATCTTCCATTGTAGCCCTCCTGTGTTTTCCCACTGCTTCTTCTATCTTTTTCTTACCAGAAAAAAAAACCCATCAAGAAGAAAAGATGGAATAGCTGCACAATGCCTTCTGACTGTTTGCAATAGGACCTCTCCACCTGGAAGTACCCCAAGAAATAATTTAGGATCCACAATCATCAGGAATTTGGCCCTAAGTGCTTTGGTACTTCTGGAAAGTGGTTCTGAAGACATTTTCCAACAACAGCATCACATCTTAGTTTTGTTTCTTTTACTCTGCTGCCTTGAGTGACAATTTTAAAATAGCAGGAGTGGTAAAATAATAGCAAATGCCTACAAGTGACAGAAATATTAGTTAGTAAAAAAATAAAATGCTAACCAAGTTATAGAATTAACCTATAAGAAGAAAGAATTGATTCAGGCCAAGCATCTATTTCAGTTGGAAATACCAAAATTAGATGTAGCATATGTTCATTTTTAACAACCTGCCTATTACTAGGTCAGACACCTACAGTATATTTTTCCTGGAATCAATGGAGTTCCATCTGTTTAAACCAGCTGTCCAGTGGTGTGCAATGCATAATAGTTTACCTTGGACTGTTTAAACCAGCTGTCCAGTGGTGTGCAATGCATAATAGTTTACCTTGGACTATAACAAACAAATGACAATAAAAGCACCACAAAACTGTTGCTATAACTATGTAAAGGGACAACTTCATCAGGGATACTTACCAAAATATACAGGTTTCACAAAATGTAACACTGATCAGATAAATTCTTACACAACAAAAGCTGCTTTCAACACAGTGGGTGGGTTCAGGTGTCAGACCAACTCACTTTGGCATTAAGCCACAGTGGGTTGGTTGTTGCAAGAACACTCCCGGTACGCCCAAGAGACAATCGGGCTCACTCTGGGTTGTCAGCCCCTTCCTTCCCTCTTGGTCCGCCTGCCAGCATCCGAGGGGGCTCCGCAACTCAAGGCGCTCTCCCCACCACGACTAGGAGCCATGTTGGCTCTTGCAGCTTCCCCCCCTTTTTACCGTCCTGTCCCCCCAAGATTGCTTTTCGCAATGTCCATTTTAACAGCCACTGACAGCCACTATGATGTGCCCAAGTGGCACATTGGAGGGGCTGTCAATTTTTTTATCACCTCTTTTTTTTTATTGTGCCCCAAATGTGCGCAAATACTTTCATTTATTTATTTATTTATTTATTTAAAATTAGCCGGAATTGCACAGTTCTGGAGGTGCAGTTGTACACATTTCAGTAGGTGCAAAAATGGGAAGTTTCGCCTGGGTAATGTCTTGGGAGGGTACCTGCTATCAAAATGCAGCAAGTACCAACCACAGACAATGACCCAGAGAAGGTCCCAATAGGGTTGGTTGGTTGGTTATTTTTTGCAGTTTGCTTTGTCTTGACAGCTGACAAAAGGTGAGCAGTCACTTCAGAGCAAAGATGCAAGTGATCTTTGCTCACGAAAAGGGATTTATTCCCCCTTGGCACTGGGATCCTCAGGGTTTGGGGGGGTTTCCCAGATAGTTTCCAGTGCCCAAACCTTTTCCACCCATTCCCAAGACTCTGTGCCAAGGAAGGTGGAAAAGTGCAGCCCACTCTCTTTTATTGGAGCATGGAGGTTTGAAAGCTAGCTGTCAAAACTCTGGTTCCTTTTGAAATAGTTTTTTTTGACAGGGCACTCCATGGACATATGCAGGCAGCGAGCCAGTGACAATTGCCCTGCCCTACCATACACTTCGGCACTAGTGGGGCGGCTGGCACTGGCTGTGGCTCAGGCAAGCTCAGCAAGGGATTTTTTGCCTCTCTTCTTGAGTGGCTCACTTGCCGTTGCCCACAACCCACGGTGAGGCCAGTAGTCCAGGTTCGAACAACATACATGCCAACCCACCATGGGTGAAACAAACCCTACTACAGACCATGGGTTCTCAGGGTGGCTGGTTGGAAAAAAACAAGCCACCCTGAGAAAAGTGGTCTGGGTTCGTATGACACAACAACCGACCGCGGCTCGCTGCTCATGGTGGATGGTTTTGTAGTGCGAACCAGGTCAACAGGAAATAGAGAAAATAAGGATTCAGAATGGAACAACTTTTTCAACAGGTACTTAAATGTGCTCTAGCGTGCCTCAAAGAAACCAACCAGACATCTGCAATTCTGCTTGCTATGTGTTAGAAATTCAGGTTTCTCATTTTTCCATGTTGAAATAAAATGGTAATTTGTATATGCATGTATTCTTCTGCAGTATTTGAATTGGTCTGCTAACAACTTTCTTGTTTGCTTGGGTTCCCTAATGAAATACTAGCAATGAAAGTATCTCTGGGCATTCCAATTTAGTTGGAGAGGCAGAGCAAGCACTCTTTTTGTGTTCACTTAGAACATCACAATCTGAGCCCTGCTTCTGAGCCTACATAATGGAATTTCCTACGTGTCTTCCCTACCTACCCTACTTTTCTGCAACTCCTGATGTAGGACTTGAAATGCATATACGGAACTAAAAGCTTATATTTAAATTCTGTATTTGCAGAATGATGACAACAATATTTCCCTTATTATGCATATTATATACTGGTTTCTTTGAGTTTACATAAAATCCAGACAAATCCATAAGAATGCAACCAACACTGTAAGCAAACAGAAAACGCTGCAGTCTAAAACTAAGATGAATTAGGTAATGTCCAGGCAGGGTTAACTATATTAAGAATTTATAAGCTTATGATCCTTACTTAAGAGAAGCACTTCACTTCATAATATTGAAAATAAATGTGTTTTCACACTACCCTTTCAGTACAGCACACTTTTAAAGCTAAGCATAAATCTTTAAAAATGAGAGCAGCTAACACTTCATTTATCTCATATATTAGCTGACAAGGATATAATATCCAGCTTTTATGCTGATACAGGAGCTGTCTGAAAGAAAATAGCACTGGATTATGGAAATGTTGTTATCAAAACTTGTTTTCAATACCTTCTCCACAGAACTGAAGCACCTCTTTATAGCTTACCTCATACAAGGTTTCTGTCTATGGGTTAGTTCACACACTGAGCTGGTTCGCACAACATGACAACCTACCATGGGTTAATTTATCCACTGGGGCTGTCACATCATGCCGAGCGCATGCGGGCACCATTTTGCATGTCACCCGCGGGCACCCAGCTTGCCGTGAGTTGTCGTGTCGTGCAAAACCAGGTGTCAGGGATCGTTTGAGGGTTAGACAACCCTCAAATAACCCTAAAACAAGCCAAATCAATGTATCAACTTAAATTAGCTAAAGGCAAAGTTAAAATATCTCAATGTTATACAATATGGCATGATTTTATTTCGTACAAGCAGTGCTTTTTTTCTGGAGAAAAAGGTACCGGAACTCTTGGATTACATTTCCTCGGGAGTAGATGGCGATTAAATTGTAATGCAATTAATAGAAGAAAAGGTGCTGGAACTCAGTTCCTGTGAGTTCCACCAGAAAAAAAGCCCTGCGTACAAGAATTAGCATACACATTGAAGCCTATTCTCAGATTATAGAAAAGAAACTAAATATATTTTGCTATCATTAAGAATTAAGAAAATTCCAAAGTAGCCAATGGATTCAACACGTATTTTTACCTAAAAAGGGGGGGAAAAAGGGGGAGTGGGAGGGAGATATGTTAAATGAACTACCCTGTGTCAACAACTAAATTTAAACTGGGTATAATTTTATTTTCTTCTGTTTGTTTCTATGTTTGTCTTTGTATTTGGAAAATTAATACAATTTTTTAAAAACACTACAAAAAAATTCAAAGAAGAACATGTTGGTGAAATTCTCATGGGTGGGGTGCAGGGTTCTTGTGCTTACCTTAATTACGAGGTGGCTGATCACTGCACAATTAATTAATACTGCCCAGCAGCCAAAGCTATCATCTCTCTGGCAGTCTGCAGCCTCCATGGCCTCCTGAACTTCAGTTAAAGCCCATATCATGAGGTAAGATGTCATGAGGTAACTCTTCTGCCATGGGAGATCAGGAAGTGCATGCAGCCAGGGAGGCTGCAAAGTGATGGAGAGAAGTACAACGGAAGATATACACAGTGCCCTTCGCCACCTCACAATGATAAGGTAAAATCAAAAACACCACCAAATGAAATTCAAAAGAAATAAGTGCCTTTAAACTGAGGCAAATAAATAAATAAATATGGAAGCCTCTTTCACAGGGGAAGAAAATGTTTGGGAAATTAGAGGACAAGTTTTGCTGCAGTACTAACTCTACCTCTTCTTAAGAGCTGGACACAACACTGTCCCTCACATGAGCTGCAGGACTTGTGAAGAGGGAATATTATAAGTATCTACATTAGAGGCAAAATGTATCCACAATCACCACTCAGAAATTTATCACTTGGGAGATACTAAGAATGGAGCTGAACCTTGAAGAATGACAAGGGCGGAGCCAAAATTCTCAGAAGACAACTTTTTTGAGAAATGTTCTGAGATCTTTTTTTCCTCCCGCCCCCTCAGAAACAGAAAGCACTGTTTCTCCAAATTTTCTCCACCATTTTTCTTGCAGTGGCCACCTTCTTAGCACCATGTCCCAGAAAGACGCTAGGTATGGGGCACTATGGAAGATGCAAAATGGTGGCCAGAAAAAACAAACAAACAAACAAAATGACACACACACACACCACAAACATCTTTGAGGGGGGAGAAAGGGGGAAACAGTGGTGCTACACCTACTGCTACTGGTGAGCCTCACCTATGAGAAACTGTTGGAGAAAATCTCCTTCCTCTGGACAGATTTGGTGAAATTTTGAGGGGCCATTTGTGAACTGTTTGTTTGTTTGTTTGTTTGTTTCATTTGTACCCCACCTTTCTGCCAAGAAAATGGCACTGAAGGCAGCTTACAATAATAGGAATTATATTTAAAAAAAATAAAAACTTGATTAAAACAATAATGAAACAAATACCCTTAAAAACACAGAATACAGAATAAAAACAGCACCCAACCAAACAGACCAGCTTATACACCAAAGGCGTGTTTGAATAAAAAACAGTTTAACACAGCACCGATTCCCAACTTCAGACATTATGGAGAACAGTAGTTGCTTTAAAAACAGCCTTCCCCAACTTGATGCCCTCCAGTGGGACCACAACTCCCACCGCCCCCACCAGCAGAGCAATTGGTTGGAGATGATGGGAGGTGTAGACAAACACTTCTGGAGGACATCAGATTGGGAAAAGGCTGCTTTAAACTAGTTAGTAAGAACAAGCCAAGATCAATTGCTTCAGATCATGGCTCATTCTCAAACCCTAGTTTAAACACAGACCTCAAGTTCAGACATCATGGAACTAGAATATGTCTTAACCACCTTCTGCTTCAAAAGCATTAGAGAAGTCTCCATTGGAAGTGAGTTCAACAATTGGGGTGCTACCACTGAAAAGGCCCTCTTTTGCATCCCAGCTTTCTCTTGGCAGCAAAACACAAACCAATGTTTCTGAAGATAACTGCAATTGACAGGCAGATTCATGCAGGAGTTAGAGCTGAAGATGTTAGAAACTCAGTCCTGTCATGCTTATTTTGGATCAGCTGTAATCTCTCTCCTTACTGCACTTGACAGTATAGGGGCAACCACTTTCTTATTGGACCTTCACCAATCTGGTTGTTGAAAGCCCACCAGGATAGACTGTTGACTGAATTTATTAATGCTTCATTAAGGAGTAGGGCTGGACAGTCTTAAGTGAGCAATAGTTTACACACACACACACACACACACACACACACACACACACACACACACACTCCACTTCAGCCCACTATTTAAAACCCTAACCTGGCCAAGTACCAGAACCTGGCCAACTACCACCCTGCCTAACGCAAACCTTCCCTTTCAGGGTAATGTCACTGAGCAAACAGTACCTCATCAGCACCTAGCACATTTCAATTCCATCTGCTTTCTAGACCCGTCAGCCTAGTTTTGAGCCTGAGCACAGGATTAAGAATGTGCTCATGAGCAAAATTAACTATCCACATAATGGTTAATAGAGGGAATTGCACTTTTTTCTTCCTGAGGGACATTTCTGGAACATTTGGGTCTGCTTACAATGAGTGGCAACACATCTCAGTGACTCATGATGGTGCAAGTCTCGGCTCTCTCATAAAAGAATATCAGCACTCTGATAGCACCTCAGGGCAGTGATAATGATAATCATCACAATGATGATAATCTGTCTGGAGAGAACCGAGTTCAGCTGCTACTCTGTTCACTAAAGGTTATGTGATATTTTCTGAAGCTGTAGAGAAGACAGTACCAGAATGCACTCTTTGATCCATTCAGACCAACAGATAACCAGTATTTTGCCCAATGGTGACATCACTAACCAAATTGCATGCAGAGTCCTGTCATAGGTCGGCAATTCCAAGGTTGCTTCTGCACTAGCCATTGTTTTCTAGAATTGTCATGGTTTAATTCCTTCGTTCCATGGGTTTTATATGAAGCTTTAATGTTTTTATTGTACATCACCCTGAGCACCTGCTAGGTGGAGGATGTGATTTTATAAATCTGATAAATACATCCTATGTTATTCCCATATCACTAGATTTTTGTGTTCTCTTCCCTTTTCCCCCAGACTTGATTTGTGATTTTTTAAAATAATCAAATGCCGTTGCAGAGGCAGCCAATACAAAGTGAATATGCAAAATGCTATTGGAGCTTTTAAGTGTCAATGTGCCTTTATTAAAAACTTTCTTCTGGAAGCTCTGCCTGCATTATTACTGCACTTTCACACATCTGGGTATCAGTGATGAAGTGCCCTTTCTATGTTTCTTATTTCATAGATTTCATAGAGTTGGAAGGAGCCTACAAGGCTATCGAGTCCAACCCCCTGCTCAATGCAGGAAACTAGAGGAGGGATCTCCCATCCAATTAACAACCAGGCTTGACCCTGCTTAGCTTTCCACACTCAGACAAGCTGAGCCAGCGTAAGCCACATGCCTGTATATTTAGTTAGTATATTTAGTTAGTATATTTAGTTAACTTCTGTTCCTCACAAGGGGGATGTGGTTAATTACTGGTTTCCTTTCTATTTCACTATAAAACAAAGAGGAAAAAAGAACCATTAAAGCTCCACCACCATCACTGTGTGTAATAAAACTGACTAAATTAAGGGCAATTAAGGGGCAATTCATAATTAATCCCCAGGCTGTGCTGAACTGGAAACCATAAAAGATGCAGAAACTGCAAAAAGGAAGCTATTTAATAATGTTATAGAGGATCTTTGCTGAATGAGATTTACATAAGAGTAAAAATTATAGATTGATCTTGACCACTGTACTTCTGGGTAGTAAGGCTTTGTCAATTGCCATGTGGAACTATCATTTTAATTCTGCTTCCATCTGATTGAGGAAAAGCAATGCCTTAGCAGTGCTAAAGGACCCTGGTGTGAAGCATTTCTGTCAGGCCTTTTAAGAAACTTTCCTCTCCATTCCCAAACCCATACAGATCCAGGTTCTAGCCCCCACTCACTGGCTCTCAGGCTAACCTACCCTAGCTCACAGGGCTGTTCTGAGGATAAAATAGAGGAGGACCATGTAAACCTTCTTGGGTTCCTTGCAAGAGGGGAAAAGGTGTGATATAAACGTAATAAATAATGATGCCATTTTCCTACAAATTCTATGCAAATTTTATTTTGGGGGGTCCGTCATACAAGCCTTCATCTCTTGTCATGGTAAAGCCCCCAAATTTGATTTGGAGACATACTGAAAGATTGCTAAAAGCAATATTTATAATTTATATATACTCACATGAAAAATGGAAAGAAAATAGGATGCTACCTTATACGGAGTTGGACCATCTAGCTCAGTATTGCATACACTGACTGGCAGAGACTTTTCAGGGTTTCCAGACCTCCCTGGAGATACTAGGGATCGAACCTCAGACTTTTTGCATGCAAAACATGTGCCCCACCCAAAAAAACCCCATAAGGACATGATAAACCTCAGATTTGTCAAGGACTATTAAACCTCAGATATTTCTGGAATGCTGAGATTTACTTGTTATATCAAATAGAAATATTTATGTTGCAACAAATTTAAGTAGAAACGGAACATGTTTTATTTATTTATTTATTACATTTCTATACCACCCAATAGCAGATGCTCATATTTATTGTTTATACAACACGGTGAGGATGTTTCGTGAATGAAATAAATTAAATGAATAAAAATTAACAAAGGTTCTTTCTGTATGTATCATGGTAGAAAGAAAGGGGGCTTAAGGTTTCAAAAAATTAAGAGGTTACTACAACTGCAAATTCTGACAATGGAAATTTCCAGATGGCAGTGGCCAATTTCCAATGCATTCTAATTGGTTTAATTGGCTTTCTTGTTTATTAATAGATAGGGGTGATGTAGTTCATATAAATTAATCTCAATTACAGCTGTGATTAAGGATGGCTTAGCCACGAAAGTAAAATTTTTAAAGCAGGGGAAGAATATTCCTCTCCTCATCGACAGTTATTTGACATTCTAGTCCAAGGCAGCTGTCACTAGCACTTTAGCAAGACATTATAATTTTGTTTCACTCACAGCTAATAACACTAGTGAATGTTTAGTTGCTGGAATGCTGTCACATACAGCATGACCTTTCATTACCAGATCACATTATATGGTTCAGAAATAACAACAAATAATTGTTCAAAGAAACAAATGGGAAAAGCCTACAAGTTGCCATGCTTCCATCTTAAACCTGGAAATAGTTTTGTAAAGTTCAGAAGCCCACACACATCTGGAATGGTTTTTAAAAGATTAATTCCATCATCATAACTACAAGATTGCAAGCCTTGAATTATTTTCACATTCATCATTATAACCTGAAGCAACAGGGTCAGGTTGACTCCACAATTCAAAATGGTTGCTAACTATTCTTGTCATGTAGTTTGAAACCCCCAGGCATAGTTTCAGGTATGGCTGCCAGTTATTGTGACATAACAGAAACAAATGACCTAGATATTTCAGAAAATGGTTGCAGGACTGATGGGATTTGTAGTCCAGAACAACTGGAGGGCACCAGGTTGGCAAAAGCTGATTTATACCTATTATCTATCAGTTAGCATGATTTGCCTAGCCAAACCTAACTATGGAGGACTTGTTGACCAATGACCAATGCCTCTTGTTTGTATTAATGTAATGCGCTCTATGTGGGAATGTCATTGAAAGTGTTAGAAAACAACAGCTAATGCAGAGTATTATGCCAGACTGTTATTAGGCATACATTTTACAGACCATGTAACACCAACTTCACTACCCCTCAAGTTTGTTTCTGAGCCTAATTCAAGGTGCTGTTTTTTAACCTATAAAGTCCTAAACAGCCTGGTCCAGAATATCTGAAAGAATGCCTCCTCCTGCATGAACCTATCCAGACTTTACTATCATCATCAGAGGCCCTGTCCAGACTTTACCATCATCCCACCACCTAGAGATGTTAGGTTAGTGGGTAGACGAGATGGGGTCTTTTCTGTGGTAGTACCCAAATTATGTAACTCCCTCCCTAGGGAGGCCAGATTGGGCCCCTCAATATCATTTCTTAGACAGGTAGTGAAGACTGTATTGTTCCATCGAGCTACTAATGGATTTTAATGCTGCTCTCTGCTTTCAGTTTTTAGGAAGCTCTCAACTCTTTTTATTTGAATGTTTTTTTAATTGTTTTTATTTTAAATTGCACATAACTCTGAATGCCCACTGAGTAGAGAGGCAATTTATAAATATAAATATTTCTAATAAATATAATCAACATATCATATTGTGATCTCATCCTATTCACTGTGATCCCTAATTGGCTGTGTGATCCCTAATTGATCTATCAAGAGAAATTCAGAAGACACTGCTCTCACTCATAAATGAGATTTGCCCTCAGTAAGATTTATTTATTTATTTAATACATTTTTATACCGCTCAATAGCCGAAGCTCTCTGGGTGGTTTACAAGTAGCAATATAATGCATGATATTATCCTGTTCCTTATATGCTCCTTGACTGGCTGTTATAACCTAGGTGACCATTCCAGGGAGGAAATGGTAGCAGTAACTGGGGGGGGGGGGGGGATCATACAGAAGCACCGGCAGCAGCATTGAAAAGGATCACAGCTGGCAAAGTGGTAGATGATTCTGCCAATGTCAGAGCTCCATATAAACCAATGAATGATGACAGCTGGTGTAGAGCAGCCTTCCCCAACCTGGTGCCCACTAGATGTTTTGGACTTCATCTCCCAACAGCTCCAGCCAGCCTAGGCAATGGACAGGAATCCTGGGAGTTGTAGTCCAAAACATCTAGAGGCAGGGCTGGTGCAAGGCCGTCTGGTGCAGTTTGGTGCCCTAGGCAAGATCAGATATTTAGCGCCCCCCCATCCCACTTGAGCCCTCCCTCCCTATTTCTGGCGCCCCCTTTAGCCCTGCGCCCTAGGCAGCTGCCTAGTTGGCCTAATGGTAGCACCGGCCCTTTCTAGAGGGCACCAGGTTGAAAAGGCTGGTGTAGAGTAATAGTTAACTATACGGACTACAGGTTGGAAATCCTAGCCTCACATTCTAGTTCAGCCATATGGTGCTACTGTTCAGGCCGATGACATCATTTGCCAGTTGGGTGGTATACAAAGCGAATGAATGAATGAATGAATATATAAATTTAATCATAAAGAAGGATTCTTGAATCAACCATTTCCAGGCCTTTCTTGTTGCCTTTCATCACTAGATTTGTACTACAGTATATAAGGAGCATGTTACATGAAAATCATCCTGCTCCTATGACAGAAAGAAGTTCTCATATGACTGATCCTGCAGCTAGATAAGCAGTGCACTCAAAATTATATTATCAGTAGAAAAATGCAATGCACCCAACACACGCCCTGAGCAATAATTATTTAATGCATATTTTGAGAAGTTTTTCAATGATTTCCTTGTTATAATGTCATGAGCCAAGGTTACGCATATGTGTTTCATTGTTCCCTAGTAAGTATCTTTCTATTTAGACCTGAAATATTCCTTTTGTTGGTCACTGTTGGACTATTTGCCTTTCGTAACTCCTTTATGAAATTTGCATCAGAAGTTTGCTTAGCATCCACTATCCTGAAGGCCCAGAGCAGGTAACAAATAATAATGTAAATATAAAACAAACACAAAATCTAAAGTCTGCAATTGTATACTCACTTACCTTACCATAAAACTCATGTCCGAGTAGACATACCTAAGATTGCACTGTTCCTTAGAAGCAAGCTGATTTCAAGCTGATATACTTCTAAGCATGACAGCTTAGGATCAGAAACTAAAATTAATTCCACCACCTTACCTGCTTAACCCCAGCAACGTGTTAGCATGCAGTGAAATAATCACGCAGTGAAATAATCAGACATTTCAAATGTACATTTTATTCCAAAGGGAAACATTTCTGCATTTTACTGACAATAAAAATCACTTAGGTAAGTACAGCCCAATCCTATGCCTTTTTTACTTCTAAGCAAACTGATCAAGTTCAACTAGGCTCATTTCCAAATACCTGGACAGAAGATTGTATTCACGATTTTACATTTCTAGTTAGAGGAACAATAAACTTCCATCGGTCAAATTGGGATTTATTATTTCTTTCTTTGTTTATTGTCTATTACCCATAAAGTCTGTAATACATAATTTCAGATAATTCTCTTTGTAAAATGCTGGGAATTTAGTATTCCCTTCTTCATTAACTAGAAAGTGATTGTTTTGTAAAGTTAATAGAGGTATATATGACTGTAAGTGACAGCCTGTGGCTCATGCTGGCTCAGCTTGTCTGAGTGTGGAAAGCTAAGCAGGGTCAGGCCTGGTTATTACTTGGATGGGAGACTCATCCTCTAGTTTCCTGCATTAAGCAGGGGGTTGGACTCGATGGCCTTGAAGGCCCCTTCCAACTCTATGACTCCTACGTTTTTAAAAAATATTACAGAGAAATGTAAAGGCACAGAAAGCTTTAAAAAGCTATTTGAAAGCACTGGAACTGCCCATTGCACCATGAATGTATAATTACAGAACAACCAAATATTAGCACTCTGTCTTTGTGAAAATAAATCTACGGTACTGATGCAGTAATAAATTAACGTTTTAAATACTTGTATTCCCAATTTCAGAGACCTCTTCTATATTTGTAGTGGTAACTGCTAGAAATTTTTGCCTAATTAATGTTTTTAACATACGGGGTTTTCATTGCTCAGATTTCTGAAAGCAGTAGCAGAAAAAAATTGATGACTACCTTACTGACAATAATTACAGGCTCTTTAGGGTTGTAATTACCTGAAACAAACTGAGATTATTCTCCATTCCAATGAAGATAATACAGAGTAGAAATGGTGTGTGAGAGTAAGAAACTGCTTTATTTATTTATTATATTTAGATCCTATCTTTCTTCTGTGATGATGGGAGTACATAGAATTCCCATTTCCCAGGTCTCCCACTGAGGCACTGATCAGATGCAGACTTTACAGCATTATGTCCGCAGATCCTGCTGTGACTCTAGGATTACCACCTCCCCGTCCACAGATACTTTGTGCCTTTAACACTTCCACATCTGAAATTTTCAACAAGTGCAATTTCCCCATCACTGAACCTGTGTCCCTCCAGATATTGCTAGGCAACTCTCAAATCCCTTACCATTGGCCATGCTGGCTGAGGCTGATGAGAGTTGGAGTCCAACAATATCTGCAGAGACACAGGTTCCCCACCTCTGATATAAACAAGTGAACTGATACATATTTCCTGCACTTATTTATACATGAATGTGCTATTCCTTCAGAAAAATAATGAAAGAGTATAACTAATATTTTCATCAGTTATTCTGTATCATTCTTGATTAAAATTTTGTTTTTTGTTTTTTTAAATCTGGAGTGTTTCACAGATAGTTTTTTTTAAAGCATTTAAAATACCTTTTTAAAAAAAGAAAGAAAAGCGACTTTTATTATATTTTCATTTGTCTACTGTTAATATCAGATTTAAGATTCTGTTATTTTTACATCTTCCTTTTATTGCTTTATGATTTCTGTATCAAGACAATGATAAGCCATTAGTTTCAGGATTCGAAAAATTGGATCTTCTCTTCAGAAAGTAAGTGTTTCCATTAACCAGTACTCTGAAAAATATAGATCACACACTCACCAAAAGGAGTAGGAACTGTCAGTTTGATGAAGTACAACTCATTTCTCATTAGTGTTGAGCACAGAAGCAATATTCCACATAAAAAATGACTGCTAAAATATTCACAATTACCAGCTGTTCAGAATCCATTTTATATAGATAAAAAACATGTCAAATTTAATTTATCAGATGCTTTCTGCTATCATATTTCTCTTTCATTCAATGTACTGAAATATTATAGCATGCCCTTAGTAGTATTCGAGGAAAGTACTGCAGAGGCAAAAAGAATAACACAAATCTGTTATGTACCAAGGTATAATAACTATATGGATGAATAATCATTCTGAAATCAGAAAACACAATCCATTTTATTGCAGTTTCTGTGCCTCTAGGGAAGCAGGTAGGTATGCCTTTATCTGATTAAATATTATTTAATTTGAAGCAGGAAGAAATCATACAATTTAACAGAAAGCATATATTTATACCAGCCTTCCCCAACCTGATGCCCTCCAGGTATGTTGGACTGCAACTCCCATCATTCCCAGCCAGCAGTCCAACACATCTGGAGGGCAACAGGTTGGGGAAGCCTGATTTATATTATGTCCTGAAGGACAGAGAATAAGTATTTCCCTTTACCGTAATTCCGATGGATTGTTCACCAGCTTTAGCAATGCAAAAAAAATAATAATATTGATCATATCTAGAAAGTGTAAAATAGAAATGGTGTCGAAAAAATTATCAAGATAACTTCCACTTCTGTATGAGAAAAGGCTAAAGCATTTGTGGCTTTTTAGTCTAGAAAATTGATGACTAAGGGTATGATATAACTGAGTTTTGTAAAATGATGCACAGAAACACACACACACCGGCCCCGTCTTCTTCTACTTCTCCTATATTACTAGACGTTGGGGTCGTCCATAATACTGATTGGCAATAGATTCAGGACAGACAAAAGGAAGTATTTTATCACACTTTTTTGTTTGTTTGTTTGTTTAGTACATTTCTAATCCACCCAATAACTAATATTCTCTGGGCGGATTACAACCAGTAATGCATAATTTGCCTTCCACAGGCCACGCCTAGCCGGGGTTGGGGAGAGGTTTGTGTGTGAGGGTGGGATGGGGAAACAGAGCACAATCATGCCATATGTGTTCAGCCAATGGGCTTCTTTGGGGCTGGGAGACTGGAAACCCCATGTAAGGGCCCGTCTCCCCGCCCTTTGCATCTTTCATTTTTGGCTCCTTCCCTTCCCGCCCTGTCAGCAGTGTAGGCTCCTCTGGTCGCCCTTTTGGGGGCCGAGTAGTAATTTTGGCCCATTGTCTGAATTGGCCCTAGGCAATGGGTGTGTTTCACCTACTCTACACTGTGAGTCAGGGTAGGATTTTTTTCCTTCGGATTTTTGATTCGATCTGATTGGAATTAGTCAATTGGTTGTATATTGTGGGAAGTGCAGAATAGGCAGTGGGGGTTAGGTTTCAGGTGATCATCCAATGGCACCTTTCAAGGTGACTGGCGGTTACCCAAGGCTGCCCTAGCTAATGTCGTGCGGCTTAGCAGACAGGGAGATTGGGCTGCCTTTGGGGTCTACCCTTCTCACCTACATTGGCTGTCATGCGGCGCAAATGGGAGGAGACATCGGTAAGGCCCTCCAGCTCCACATGGAGTGCAACTGGAGGGCGGCGAGTCTGCTTTCGCCAAAAACTTGTTTTCCTGCCGCACGGCCGACGTAGATTAGAACTGCACTTCTCCCGTCGCAGATCTTTGATTCAATAAATGCAGCCCTGATTTGAAACCATGTATTTGTGTCTGTCTCTTCATTAACAAAAAAATCATTAATTTTTCATTAATAAAAAAAAGAATGAGGAGTTTATGCCTAACAAATGTATGAGCTAGGAAACCATTTGTTATAAACAATGATGGTCACAGTGTGTAATTTGGTAATTTTAGACCAGTGATGGAGAACTTTTTTGAGCCTGAGTGCCCAAACTGCAACACAAAACCAACTTATTTATTTCAAAGTGCCAACACTGCAATTAAATCTGAATACCGAGGTTTTAGTTTTAGAAAAACAACTCATACAGTTGTCCGAACTAATTAACATCTTTTGTCTTAAAAGAAAAACACAACAGAGCTTTCAATGATACAAACAGTTTTTTGTTGGGAAAAAAAAATCAACTCAAAAAATTATAGTACTACATTGTACACATAGCCTGAAGGGAATTTATACAAACTTTTAAAATAATTAGGCACATGTATTTTTGGATAAGGGATTCTCAACTTGTAATATGATTATATGCCAGACTGAAATTGTATGGGGCAAGCTTTACCCCGGGTCCTTTCCCTGCTTCTACAGGTGTCGGATTAATAAAAGTAAAAGTCAACCTGTACTAGGATGAGCAAGATAAACAAGAAAACTAAACGTGCTTAACACATTTTAAACACTTTATGTCTCTTCTGCTCTGATGGCACCACTGGATAGCCACTGACTTATATAGCATTAAAAGGCGATTAGAAAATTCATGCAGGATATTACCTGTGATAGCTAAATAAAACTTCCAGGTACAAAGGCAGTATACCACTGAATACTGAGGTTTGGGCAACAGCAGAAAAGGGTTACTGCCTTCATGCCCTGCTTGTAGGCTTCATGGAAGCATCTGGCCAGGCAGTTTGGGAAATAGGCTAGAGCAGGGCTCTTCCTTTATTCTTAACCACTGAGTAACAACTGTTGCTGGAACATATGCATACAGGAAGTACCAGTTCCATGAATCTTTTCAGGTAAGGGTACTGAATACCATAAGCTGTTGGATATCATTTTTTCATATCTATAGCTGGAAAGAATGTAATGTTATTCTATACTATCATGATCATGATCATCATCAATCTTATCAAGGGCCTACAATTTTTGAAGTTCTGTACAGATACTGAAAGACAGGGCAATTCATGCCTGCAGGCTTACAGTGTAAAAGACATGATACAAAAGGAAAAAGGAATGGAGAAGGAAGAGGAAACAAAGCACTGGAGCAGCAGCTCCTTCACTGGCTGATAGATGGGACAAGGTTGTTCTCAGTTCTAATAGGTATTAATTGTGTTATATGTTTAGGGTGCAATCCTATGCATGTTTAGACAAAAATAAATCCTACAACTCTCAGCACTGTAGAGGATTTGTAGAATTTATTTCTGTCTAAACATGCATAGGATTGGACCCTCAGGGCACAATCCTATTGACTGCGCCCTCGATGATCGGAAGCCACCGAACTCAGAGGCTTCCGATCATCCAATGCAGGGTGGAAGGAGCAGCAGAGGCGATCTTCACCTCCCCATCCTCTCATCCTGCATTTTTCACTAGACGGGCTTTTAGCCTGTCAAGAGATGGTGCTTCGGAGGGGGAGAAACGGAGGCTGGAGAGGCCTCAAAATAACTTGTATCCTGGCCTCTCCAGTCTCTGCTCCTCCCCACCTACCGAAATGTCCCCCTTTTCCCCTCTCTGAGATTGATATTCTGACCTCAGAGGCGAGCCAGAGAGGTTCTTTCCACACCAGCTGTGAGGGGGCGGGTGGGCGGATCTCCGATTCCCCCTTCCAAGGGTGGTGTGTTGTCTCTGACTTAGTGGGGAGAATCCCCAGTATCCTATGGCCCTCAGACAATGTGTAGGAGCCATAGGATTGCTCCCTTAATTATTTAAGCACTGCAGTACAAAGATGAATGTAACAAAATTAGTAATGGAATGTTTCATACTTGGTAAGTTAATTCTCACTTTAACTGCATAATATAATCTGAATAAAATGTAGGATAAAATATATATTCTGTACATTGTTACTATTAAGTGCCACCAACTAATTATCAACCTTTTAAAGTCTGCACTTAGATAACTGATTAATGCTTTGCATCAATGCACAAATGCAATGGATAAAATATTCATATATATATTTTTAATACAAATGCTCACACACCTCTAAATTGATCCAGCGAGTTTTAGAACTGATCCAGTGGCTGGCAAGTGAGGCAGAGTGAGACAGTCTTGCTCTCCTATCGTATTTAGAACTGATTCATACTTATTGCGGCCTGGTTCAGATATAATGAAGCCTATAGCGAACAAGGAATGCAATGGAACATGCTCTCCTCTCTCCTTATCTAGTACTCCATGGTGCAGATAAGGCATCCTGGTATGTTACGCCACAGTTTCTTGTGACATCTAAACCAGAAAAATGAGATCTAAGTGGTGCCTACAAACCAAGATTGCAAACTGGCAGCACAAAGAAAATCTTAACAGGAGAGCCCAGTTTATTAGTATGTATTGAAGCTTAAAGGATCAAAACCACTACAAACTACTAAATCTAGCAAAACAGGTAGAACTTTAATAACTGGAAGACATTATCTTTCAAGCACGTATTTGCCACACCTGCAATTATCTTCCTCTAAACTGATTGTTGTTGACATATGTAATTAATGCTTACAAAAGGACAAACCAGGAATTAAAACAGACAGCAATTATATCAATTTTAATGTCTGACGACTAATGTTGGCATAACGAATGCTCATTGCATTTTAAACACTACATAACTACATGAAGAGGCCTTGAGAGGTTGGCTGAGAAAAAAGGGGTTTTTTTTTAATTTTAATGGGGCATCAGTGCAAATACTGATATGCTTTGTATTCCTCCCCTATACCATACCCATGGATATATAACTTAATCTTTTCAGGCTATTTTTGTTTATTACATGCTTAATAAGACAGCTAAATGATCTCTTTGCATTTTGCTGGGTTTCCTCTTTTATTCTTGTAATTTTATCTGGTAGTCAAGCATCAGAATTCCATAGACAAAATGAATTTAAATTCATACACCATAGAGCTCTGAGCTGGGGCAATGAAGTTATTTAGTAGAATGTGAAAGAGGTTAGATTTAAGTTATTCAGGCTAACATACAGCTACCCCAACCAATATGTGCTACAATCATCATCATCATCATCATCATCATCATCATCATCATCATCATCACTATTTGTCCATTCTTTTCCATGGTAATTCTTCAGAACATAACTAATAATTCTTTGTGTTAAACCTCAACTGGCTTATATATTTACCTTAGGTGTCCTGTTTCCCATAAGTATGGTCTTGGGTTCCCCCTCTGGGCTTTCTCTATCATTTAGGCTCCAATCCTATGCTTACTTGTTTGGGAATAATCCTATTGAATTTAATGGGGTTTTTTAATGAAACCACCTGATACACCAACTTAATCCAGTGAGTTTTGTAACTGAGAAGACTACAATATTTTTTAAAGGTCCAATTTACATAATCTTTTCAGGCTATTTTTGTTTATTATGTTTGTATCCCATTCTTCTTTCCAGATCAGCATAGGAACATAGGTACATAGGAAGCTGCCCTATACCAAGTTAGACCATTAGCTCATGTAGTCCTGTATTGTCAACACTGACTGGCAGCGGCTCTCCAGAGTTTCAGGCAGGATTCTTTCTAAGCCCTATCAGGAGGTGCTGGGGATAGAACATGGGACCTTCCGCATGCAAAGCATGTACTCTTCCACTGAACTATGGCCCTTCCTTCCAGCTTATATGGGGTTATCCCATTTTATCCTCACAGCAAGCCTGTGAGATGGATTAGACTCAAGAGTTAGTTTCTTGCCCAAGTTCACTCTGAGCTTTATGGCCAAACAGGGATTTGAAAACAGGGATATAGTCCAACACTCTTATCCACTAGACTTTTGCAAAAAACCTTCTGTAACACTTTTGTTGGAATTGGTTTATTTCTTGTTTGCCAAGACTGTTGTGAAACCAAGGAGACTGCTTCATTTATTTATTTTTTATTTCTTTCTTATATCTATATCCCGCCTTTTTTCCTGCAAGGAACCCAAGGCGGCTTACATGGTCCTCCTCCTCCTCTTCTCCACTTTATCCTCACAACAACCCTGTGAGGTAGGTCAGGCTGAGAGTCAGCGACTGGCCCAAAGTCACCCAGTGAGCTTTGTGGTCGAGCGGGGACTAGAACCTGGATCTCCCGAGTCCTAGTCCAACACTCTAACCACTGCACCACACTGGCTCTCATGAAGACAAGTCAGCATGCACAAATATATATTTTAAATGAAAGACAAATATTCTTCAAATTATATTTTAAAAGGTATGTATCAGGAGCATTTTACATTCAGATACAATATATTTATAAAACCGTTTAGCAAATAAAGATTTTTTTGAAGAAAAACAGGGGGAAATTAATTATTTTGTTATTGTAATAAAATTAGAGTGTTTGCAAAAAGAAAGAAAAGACATAACATGCTCAAGTTAAAAACTGCAATAGTTGTGATTTCCCACACTGAAGTGGGAAAAAGATGGAAAGAAAACTGAGGCAGAAAAAGATTCCCCCCCCTCCTGAGAACAGACTGCTTGAAGATAGACTCCCCCCCCCTTCTCTTAACAGACTGCTTACATGGCAATAAATTACTGTATTTTAGGGAAGTCAGTTAAGACAGCCCGCTCGGCAGAATGTAAAAATAACACAGGAAGCACCTTGTAGAATGCTTTAATATAAGGAACTGATTTTATGTATTCGGCGTTCAGTTTGGCGATTGTAAATCCCCTGAACCGCTTGCAAGCTTTAATAATAAAGTTGTTTTCCAAGCCTGAGGTGGTCCGAGTCCTTCCTACTCTCTGGAGAAGGGTGATTTTTTCTGCAACATTTCTGGCGACCGCGGCAGGACTTGGAAGCCCTGAGGCTTTCTTGGCCGTTCTCCGTGCCCAGCCCCGTGGGTGAGGCCTCGCGGACGTCCCAGCGCGCACAAAGGACTGTTCCCTTTGGGGATCTCCGAACGATGGGCCCAGCGGAGCGGGTGACCGGACAGCGAGCCTAAGAACCACAAGACTCAGGGTGGAACTCAACCACAAAGTATATCCGGATCTGCAGGAAGAGGCAAGTATGAAATAGCACCCGGGTGACAGGAAAGGAGCCCAGTCAGTAGATTGGAAGAGGAGGCTTGATCACCCTCCTGACAGGAAATCTCTCTACGAGGCGGAACATGAGTCCGAACTGAGAGGTATCCTTAAGTGCAGGAAGTGTCTCTACGAGGCGGAACGTGAGTCCGAACTGAGACCCTCCACAGGAGGTGTCTCTACGAGGCGGAACGTGAGTCCGAACTGAGACCTTCCACAGGAGATCTCTCTACGAGGCGGAACGTGAGTCCGAACTGAGAGATATCCTTACGTAAAGTAAGAGAAAAGGGTTGGGAGTTTGTGGAGTGAGTGTGGTGTGTGTGTGTGCACGTGCTAGCCTGCTGCAGTTCCTACAGGAGACCGTTGGAACGTCCGGCTCCTTAGGTCAGTAGGGCGTGAGTGGTGTGATTCCCTTTTGTCTGAACAAGGAGACCCCTTACTCCTTGTCCGTTCCCCACCCTAATTGTCTGTGTCCAAGGGAAGAAAATGGGAGGTGGCAGCAGCGTCCCTCAGACGCCCCTGCAATGTATGTTAAGTAATTTTAAAAGAGGATTCAATAGGGACTTTGGAGAAAAGCTCACCAGACAGAAACTCCGAGTCCTGTGTGAAGTAGAATGGCCCTCAATGCAGGTAGGGTGGCCAGCTCAGGGAACCTTTGACCCTCAAGTCATCTCAAAGGTCCAGCAGAAAGTGACCCAGGCGTCTGGTGGCGACCCCGACCCATACATAGATCAGTGGCAGCAGAATGTTGGAAAAAATCCACCCTGGCTCAAAGAATGTAAAGCAAAAGCAGAAGTGGCACATCTAATGCTTCTACGCCGACCCCCCCGCCCGAAGCCCACAGAAAAGGAGGGAGAGATTTTCAGTGAAACGGAGGAAGGGACTCCTCCACCATACGTCCCGCTGTATCCACCCCTGCCAAAGCCACCCGAAGGGAGGCATCCACAGGAAGAAAGGCAACAGGAGATAGCTGATCAGAGCCACCAGAGTACCGGAGTCCCTCCCCAGGAGACACCCACCCCAGCAGACAGAGAGTGGATGAGCTCTCCCCTCGGGCGCCCCCCCCCACAGCCGAAATCTAGGCAAGCCTGCATGTTTGTAGACAGGCACAAGCCCAGTGGCCAGCCATACCCGACAACAGGGACCCTGCCCTGATTGTGGGCCCCCACGAGCCCATGGTGCCCTTAAAAGGAAGGGGCCATAAAGTCAAGTTTTTAGTAGACACAGGAGCTACTAGATCTGTTCTTACACAACCATTGGCGTCTTGCTCCGGCGAGACTATTAAAATACAGGCAGCTACCGGAACCCCAAGTAACCGGCCATTGCTCAAGCCCCTGGAATGTGATTTGGCCCACAAAACTGTGACCCATCAGTTTGTGCGCATACCAGAATGCCCTGTTCCACTGTTAGGAAGAGATCTCCTGTGCAAAATGCAAGCCCACATCTACTTTGACCAGAACCAAAACATGAAGCTGCATGTGCCCCAAGCAACAGCAGTAAACGTTACAGCTCCAATGAATGAAATGTGGAGGATAATGTTGGCATCTATTCCACTCGAAGCAGACTCACAGGCTACAGCCAAGTGGAAAGAGTTTGATGTCCCCGGCATCTGGGCAGAAGACAACCCACCAGGTTATGCCAAACACCTGCCACCTTTAATAATTGAAGTAAAGCCCCAGGCACGGCCCAGAAAAATAAGGCAAAGGCCTTACCCATGCCCCATCATGCAAGCCATCCAATCATACATCGATTCCTACTTAGAACATGGCATTATAAAACCCATTGTGTCATTCTAGAACACCCCGATCCTACCAATTCCCAAGCCAAACAGAAAGTACAGACCAGTTCAAGATTTAGGAATTGTGAATGAAGCTGTAGTGACTATTCACCCAGTAGTCCCAAACCCATATGTTCTTTTAAGTCTGTTGCCGGCCAGCGCCAAATGGTTCACGGTAATAGACTTGAAAGATGCATTTTTCTGCATACCCATCCACAGGGCAGAGTCAAGGACTGTTTGCCTTTGAGTGGGAAAACCCCAAAACCGGAAGAAAAACTCAGTACACGTGGACACGGCTCCCACAAGGGTTCAAGAACTCACCGACCCTCTTTGGGACCGCTCTAGGAGGAGACCTAGAAGAATATAAACCATGCCACAAAAATGAAGTCTTGTTGCAGTATGTTGACGACCTCCTAGTGACAGGAAACACGCAAGATACCTGTTGGAAAAACACCAAGCAACTCCTTGAACTGTTAGATGAAAAGGGATACCGCGCCTCGCGAGAAAAGGCCCAACTAGTGCAGCTGCAAGTGAGATATCTGGGATACAACATCGAACAAGGGCAGAGGACTTTGGGACCTGAACGGAAGCAAGCGGTTTGCCAGCTGCCAACGCCCATCTCGCATCGAGACTTGAGAGGCTTTCTAGGAGCGGCAGGGTTTTGCCGAATATGGATACCAAACTTCAGTCTAATCGCCAAGCCCCTGTATGAAGCTACCAGGGGGCAAGAGAATTTCAATGGACCAAAGTTCAGAGCCAAGCCTTTAACCAGCTGAAAGAGGCTTTGCTAAAGGCCCCGAGTTTAGGCCTTCCAGATCTGGACAAACCTTTCAACTTATACGTGGACACCAAGAAAAATGTGGCGGTCGGAGTTCTTACCCAGCAGCTAGGATCTTGGCAAAGACCAGTGGCCTACCTATCAAAGCAATTAGACTCAGTGGCCCAGGGATGGCCAAATTGTCTGAAAGCGCTAGCAGGGACAGCTCTGTTAGTCCAAGAGTCCAGCAAACTGACTTTTGGACAGCCACTGACTGTACTAACTCCACATGCATTAAAGGCCGTTCTAGAAGCCAAAGGACACCTGTGGCTAACAAACCCGCGTATGTTAAAATACCAGAGCATGATTACGCACAATCCATTAGTAGAACTCCAACAGTCAACAGCCCTCAACCCCGCCACTTTGTTGCCAGAGCCACAAGCAGGAGAGATGAATCATGACTGCGTAGAAGTCATAGACCAGACTCATGCGTCGCGCCCGGATCTCAAAGACACTCCCCTGCCAAATGCTGATTTAGAAGTCTTCACAGACGGCTCAAGTTTCGTAGAAAATGGACTCAGAAAAGCAGGCTATGCAGTAGTGTCTTGTGACCAGGTGCTAGAAAGTGGACCCTTAGCCCCAGGTACAAGTGCACAGTTGGCCGAATTGCATGCAGTGATAAGAGCTCTACACCTGGGAGCAGGCAGACGCATGACCATTTGGACAGATTCCAAATACGCATTCCTTACAGCTCATGCACATGGAGCCTTGTATAAAGAAAGAGGACTGATAAACTCAGTAGGAAAAGCTATAAAACACGGAGAACAAATCCAAGCTCTCCTAAATGGAGTGTGGAAGCCAACCAAACTGGCCATTGTCCACTGCCGAGGGCATCAGCGAGGAAATGACAAAGTAGCAAGAAGAAATCGAAAAGCAGACCAAGAAGCAAAAAGGGCAGCTCACGAGCCCTGGAGAGAATTTGAAGCCGACGGAGGACAGCATGACACGCAAGCCCGATGCCTACTTCTGTGGAACCCAGAATCTCAGATACAACCAGTGTATACCCAGAAAGAAGTGGCTAAAGCCGAAGGAGAATTACAAGCCACCCTGAAGAATGGATGGTACATACTGCCTGACAAACGAGTGTGGATTCCTGAGACCCTTGGGTGGGAAGTAGTCAAGACTGCTCACCAACAAACACACATGGGGAAAACCGCACTCGCTCAGGCCCTGAACAGAGAAGTACTCATAGACAAAATCCACATGTTAACCAATTACGCTACACAGAAATGCCTAACATGCGCCCGCAACAGTCCTCGCCAAGGGCCCCTGCTTCTGCCAGGCAGGCAACCAGAGGGAGACTTGCCATTTGACTCAGTCACCATCGATTTCACCGACATGCCACGGGCAGGAGGACTGAATGCACTCCTAGTGGTTGTTTGTAATTATACAGGATAGCCTGAATGTTTCCCTACCAGGACAAAGAAAGCCAGAGAAGTGTCACGGGCCCTGTTGAGAGACATTATCCCGAGATACAGAATTCCCTCGAGATTGTCATCTGACAATAGACCAGAATTCACCCAAAAAGTAGTGCAAGATGTGGCAAAAACTCTGAAAATTGAGTAGAAATTGCACTGCAGCTACCACCCTCAGTCAAGCGGACGCGTAGAACGCATGAACCGGACTTTAAAAACAAAACTGTCAAAGATATGCCAAGAAACGCACCTAAAATGGCCAGACGCTTTGCCCCTGGCTCTGTTGGCGGTCAGGTGCACTCCTCGGAAAAAACTCAATTTGTCTCCTTTTGAGCTTATGTACGGAAGGCCTCCACAATTAGTCAGGCCCCGGTGGGTAGATGAAAGGGAGTTAGGAGTCACGCAAACTCTGCAAACCATACAGGGCCTAAGCCAAGTTGTGGAAGACATACAAGAGTATGTAATAAGCCAAAGAAAACCCCTGCTCACTATAAAGGTGCACAGATTCCACCCAGGAGATTCAGTGTGGGTGAAAGACTGGAAAATTGAGCCTTTAAAAGCCCGCTGGAAAGGACCGTATACTGTTGTCATGTGTTCTCCCCTTGCTGTTAAGGTAGCGGAAATCAAACCCTGGCTCCACTGGACGCGTGTGAAACCCGCTTCTCGATCAAAACCAGTGTGGAAAGTCCAGCCAGTCCCAGAAGGTGAAATAGCCTTGAAGCTGAAACTCCGACGAAGGCCTGAACCTAAAGCCCCAGCCGGAGTCGGCCTGTACATAGACAAAGAATTGTACGGTTAACAAACCGCGAGGCCATAATAACGCCTCCAGCAATTCAGGGTGCAAGTGCTAGTAACCTCTCCCCTGAAAACAAAAAGTCGCGTACCAGACAACTAGCCCTAGCAGGCGTCACACCCGGAAGCTGACGTCCATCGCTCGGGAGAAGCCTGAGGATGTCGGCGCCAAATGCTTTAAAATGGGTTGCTTTATATAGTATAGTAGCAATAAGATGGGCATGTACTGTACCAGTTGTCAAAAGCAAGTGCTAGAAGGACAGACCCTAACTACCACCTTAGTGTACCACACCCATTACAGGTGCAAAACAGGGCCAGTGAAAAGGTGTTGTTACAAAGATGTATGGTACTCGGTGTGTGTTCAAACTGGACACTGCTTTGACCCCAAAGTAGATCCGGCCCAAACATGGTTAATAGCACGGGCACGAGGTTCTGCCCAAGGTCACATAGTAGCTCAAACACAAATAAAGTCGGCTACAAGCTCAGGGTCTTTAATATTTGACCTGTGCAAAATGGCCCATTGGCCAACCACATGTGGTGCAGAGCTCGGTTGGCACAAGATAGAACTTATGGGTATCGCACCCCCATTTATATGCTGAATCGCTTAATCAGGTTACAGGCTGTAGTAGAATTAATATCTAATGAAACTTCGCAAGCGCTTAAAATATTAGCAAAGCAGCAGACAAAGTTCCGAGATGCAATTTATCAAAACCGCTTAGCTTTAGATTACTTGTTAGCAGCTGAAGGAGGTGTCTGTGGAAAATTCAATTTAAGTAATTGTTGTTTGCAAATTGATGACCAAGGAGAAATAATCGAAAGCATCACAAAACGCATTGAAACGTTGGCCCATGTTCCAGTGCAGACCTGGGATGGGTTCAACTTCGGAGAAGCTTTCGCTGGGTGGTTTCCCAAGCTGCCAGGCTTACAGGCCATAGTCGCCCTGATTGGCCTAGTGGCCGCAGGATGCATAATCCTGCCATGCATCCTTCCAATGCTCATACGCTCCCTCCAAAACAGCTTCAGCTTAATAGCCGAAAGAAAAGCTGCTGCGCAAGTCCTGGCAATGTGGGAATACCGTCCCATCCCGATGAGTGAAACTCAATGTGAAGAGTAAGATAGAGTTTCAAAGGAGGGAATGAAATGGGAAAAAGATGGAAAGAAAACTGAGGCAGAAAAAGATTCCCCCCCCCTCCTGAGAACAGACTGCTTGAAGATAGACTCCCCCCCCTTCTCTTAACAGACTGCTTACATGGCAATAAATTACTGTATTTTAGGGAAGTCAGTTAAGACAGCCCGCTCGGCAGAATGTAAAAATAACACAGGAAGCACCTTGTAGAATGCTTTAATATAAGGAACTGATTTTATGTATTCGGCATTCAGTATGGCGATTCTATCCCCTGAACCAGTGCTAGCAATAAACTGTTTTCCAAGCCTGAGGTGGTCCGAGTCCTTCCTACTCTCTGGAGAAGGGTGATTTTTTCTGCAACAACACAGCATAGCATTTATATCTTACAGTAGCTGTTAGATTTATATTGTTATTTATATAGCTCTGAAATTATTGTACTCAGCTTTTAATTTCGCTTACCTTAAATGCCCTTCCTGTTTTAATCAGATTAGTCCACTATTTATTCCTTGGAACATAATGAAATTGAATAAATAATACTTTAGAACCCCAACCTTACTACTTGTTCAAATATGCTTGAATACATGAGGCATACAGCCAGTATCCACCTATATTCTTGTCCCAATCTGTAAGTCAATTTTAGCTGTTAGCTTCAAGGTAACAATTATGGAGTTCCACAAAGAAAACCAGGGATGACCAGGGCAAACTAGTTCAGATTATATTCTTGGTCAACCAAGGCTTATCAGAGAAATCTAGAGAAGCTATCATTCTTTTTCTGTACTCTACTTTTTACCTCTTTGTTAACTGTAATGTTACCAAGGAAAAAAGGGTCAAAAGAACTACCACATTTACTCGCAACACTTTTTGTTTTTCATATTTTTGGACTGAATAGGTTTTGTGAACAACAAATAAAAATGCCAACTGACTGGTAAGTCTGGTTTTCATTGACACCATGTACTACCTGAAAATAGGCCCTAGCATGATCAAATTTGATGAAATACTATCTCTATAGTGCAAACCATAGCTTGCTGTTACAAACCAGGAAAATATGGATTGTACTTGCCCTCCAAAACAGGACTGCAAACCAGCTTGTGATGTCCAGTTTGGGATTTGCAATCCTAGTTTGGAAGGCAAATATAGGTCCTAGTTTGCTGGTTTCAATGTAACAACAAACTCTGGTTTGCACAAAAGAAGAATTATCTCATTGATTTGAAACATGTGAGAGGAGAAGGCAGGGCACCACCACATTCTTTCTTATAGTGCCAAACAGTGGTTTGGTGTTATGACTGACCAAATCAGTATGGGATAGTTTCCAGAAATAGAACCAATGTCATAGGACCACATCTCTCTCCTCTGGCCATAACTCGTGTCTGGGTAACTCTGTGTGAAGAAAGCTAGGACTGACACAGCCACAACAAATCACACACTCCATATCATTCCTATAAGTCAGAACTTTTAACAAAGTGAACCTATTTAATAATAAAAATAGAAGCGGACATCATTTTCACAACAGAGATGCAATTAATCTCTACTGAATACTCTTTTCTGTATGACCACATCCAATTAAAAAAGCAACCTAGAACAGCTTCCAAATATCATTGCAGTAGCTAGATGCATTTTACTTATTGAGCCACGAGAAGTGCTCAAGAGCTTATCCCCATCTTAGTTGTTATTTCTAACATGCTTTTCTTTCTATTGTCCCAAGGTTTGTTTCATTAAGGTTGGTGACATGGGACTGATTGTTCAAATACATCTAACTTGTTAAATTAATTCTTTGGAATTGGTGGCCTTTGCAGCTCCTAGATGTATTATAAAACATGGTGCATTATGCAAACACCCCTCAGTGCCAAGGGTGACAATGAAATCCTTTTCATAATGAAAATTATTGTATGGATGTGTTGTATACTGGAAAATAAAGAAATGACTACAATAAATCATGCTGGGTATCATCTTTTGTTGTAGTCCCAACTCATTACAGTCAAAGAATCAGTGTTAAGCTTTTATAGGTGAATTATTTATTGTATCAGCCCCATAGTTACAAAGCTAATATGCAGACTGATAAGGTAACTTGAAATCACAAATTGACCATATCTGATAGGATTCCAAATAGTAACAAATTTTGTATTACACTGGTCTACACAGTCATGTATTGCTGTTCACCAGCAAGTATTTGGTGCAAAAAAAAAAAAAAAACCCACCACAAGAAGATAGGAGCTTATTTATAATACTTTGCTATAAATCTCCACCTAAACAAGCTTAAAAGATAACTATTTCAGCTATCCTGGATACCACCAAGGTGAAATGGTCATAGGAGCAATGATAGCATGTTAAATATAGGGATTTATACAAAAATGGAAATTATAAATCACAGTGACATGTGATCCCTTGGCACTGAAATGAACACTGACACACTGAAACATTTATTCCTCATTTATCTCTGAATAAAATTATCACTAAATTAAAACATAACAGGATTACACAAGGATGACATATATTTATTTATGCTATAAATAATATAGATTAAACAACACTTAAGATGACCTACTCTGAATTTGACTCTGTAGCTCAGTCCTAGGAATCCACTTTAGCTCTAGTAGAAGAAAGAACGATCTGCACCATATCTTGAACAGAAATGTGTATAATTGCATGGTACATAGTAACACAATCCAAAATAAGGAATGCTATCATGTTGTAATGTCACGCATTCACCAGCCAGACTCAGCCTACCTCTACTTAAAATATTTCACCAAGAATCACAATTCCCAGATTAAATCAAATGAAATTATTATGGTGACACCCATGTATTTTTTTTACTGACAAAAGTTTTTTTTAGAAGTCTTGCAGCATTACAAGGATAACAAACAGATTTAAGTTATAAGAGTAAAGTCAAGAATTTGGAGGCTATCACTGAAATCCCTTACCCATTCTTTATCCACATTATTTCTCCATTCAAACCAGTAATTTTATTAAAACCCCAAAAGTCACTTTACTTTGGAGTATTAGACAGCAAATACAAGTTTTTAAAGGTTACTAAAGTTGAAATTCTACACCTACTTGATCTTGATAGGCTGGAGCACTGGACTGAAAACAACAGAATGAAATTTAATAGGGATAAATGCCAAGTTCTGCACCTAGGAAAAGGAAGCCTCTTCCCCTGCAACACGCGCAGCTGTGGGCAGGGAGAATTTTGCGAGGGGGGGGGAATGAGAGACTTACCTGGCCACTCAGGAGCCACAGACAGGTATAATGGGCGGGGAGACACGGGCCGATATTAGGCCCAGCAGCCTCACCCACAGCCTCTTTGTCCGATTTTTGCAGCTCCCTCCCTCCCTGTATATAGTGTGGGCTCCTCTAGTGACCTGTTAAGCGGCCAAGTAGGAATTTTGGCTCATCTCCCTGATTCAATTGGCCTTAGGGGAGGTGTGCATGTTTCGCCTACTCCACACTGCAGCAGGATCAGGGTGTTGTTTTTTCCACATGGTTCATGGTCAATTCAATTTGGTCACATTTGGCGAGTAGGCGGTAAGTGCAGGTTAGGGAATTGATAGGGTTCGGTGAGCATCCCTGGCACAAGGTGACAGGCGATTTCTGAGGCCTCACGTTGCTGGGTCCTTAGACTCGGTCGGATAGGGTTCAGGATCACATGTGACACCTTTGCTCCTCGCAAGCTTGTTGTCATGAGATTCCGAGAGGAAGCGACTCAGCAAAGGCTTCCCAACACTATGATGGTGTAAAATGGGGCGGTGGCAAAATGCAGCGCCCCCCCTTCCAATTTTGGATGCTTCGCCCATTGCACAGAACTACCGGCCAGAGTGCCTGGGTTTAGATAACCCGCACTCCATCCCTTTGCAGGTGCTTGATCATCAATAAATGTGGCCCATTTTAAACCCCAGCAACTTGTCTCGACTTTTTATTTCCACCTACACTCGCAAACCAAAGGCACAGTTACAGGATTGGGGATACTCGGCACAACAATACTACTAGCGAAAAGGATCTTGGAATTGTTGTAGACCACAAGCTACAATGTAACGTGGCTTCCAAACAGGCAAATGTTATTTTGGGTTGCATTAATAGAAGTACAGCTTCCAAATTACGTGAAGTACTAGTTCCCCTCTACTCAGCACTGGTTTGATGTCATCTTGAGTACTGCGTCCAGTTCTGGGCACCACACTTTAAGAAGGGTGTAGACAAACTGGAGAGGGTTCAGAGGAGGGCAACAAAGATGATAAAGGGAATGGAAACAAGGCCCTATGAGGAGAGACTGAAAGAACTGGGCATGTTTAGCCTTCAAAAGAGGAGACTGAGGGGAGATATGATAGCACTCTTCAGTTCCAGTACCTGAAGGGTTGTCACACAGAGGAGGGCCAGGATCTCTTCTTGATCATCCCAGTTTGCAGGACATGGAATAATTACAGGAACCCAGATTCCACCTGAATATCAGGAAAAATTTCCTGACTGTTAGAGCAATAAGACAATGGAACCAACTACCTAGGGAGGTAGTGGGCTTTCCCACTCTGGAGGCATTCAAGGTGAAGCTGGAAGGCCATCTGTCAGGGATGCTTTGACCTGGATTCCTGCACTGAGCAGGGGGTTGGACTCGATGGCCTTGTAGGCCCCTTCCAACTCTACTATTCTATGATTTTATGATCCTACTTACCTGGGAGTAAGCCCCATTGAACGCAGTGGGACTTCCTTCCAAGTACATATATATAAGATAACACTGTAAAAACGTAGCAAAGGACTAGGCAACTGTGTTTAAATAAAAGTAGAAAGACTAAAAGAGGTGAGAACTTAGAGGCTATTGATAGTATTGGCACATTTTGAACAGTGAAGCAAAATGGGGAATGGTGTGCTTAACCCTTTCCATGTGCACTATTTATCAATTCGAAATTGCTTTCTGCACCTGGCTTCCATTCTCTACACACACCCCTACACACACACACACACACACACTGCCAAATTCAAAATGCCACATTTTGAACGCAATGCAGGAAACTGAAAACAGTCATAGCTCAGTGGTAAGAGTTCCTGCATTGTGTGCAGAAAGTGCCAGGTTCAGTCCCCTGGCATCTCAAGGTAAGGCTGGTGGAAAAGATTGTCTAAAAATCTGGTGAGTCACTGCAGACAATGCTGAGCAAAATGGACTGATAATGAGGCTCAGTAGAAGGCACCTTCCCATGTTTATAGAAGGGGGGACAGGACGATTTGGAACAGAAAAAGGGTAAGTAGGAAAGCATTAAGCACCCCCATACTGCATTCCTGATCCAAATCCCCAAGCTGCTTTTCTTTTTTAAAACCCAGCATCTAAGCTCCATTTAAGACATTTGCACATAACATGCAGTTAGAAGACAGATCAGATCCAGGGTAGCTAAGCTATAGGCATTTAAAAGCAGTAGCAAAAAAAGGGGGGGGGACTTGTTGCCCCTACAAAAAACGAATGTGACCAGTAATTTCCCAATGTACACTTTGTGTTTGTGCTATAATTTTATTTCCTTAGATTCTCACAGTTCTTCCTAGTGTTGAGCTGGTAGAAGCAGACTTTTAACAGACACTTACATCTACCCTTGATTAGGCATCTTAGAAAACCTAATTAAGTAATCAATAAGTCAATGGCACCTCTGACAAGCAAGTACAGTTTTAAACCTAGAGCAATACAGTAATACCTTGGATTGCAAGTAACTTGGTCTGAGAGCATTTTGCAAGACAAGCAAAAAATTTAAAAAAATTTGACTTGATAAACAAGCAAGGTCTTGCAAGACAAGTAGTGTAGGGATGTAACCGCTCGCCTCAAGCAGATGTAGCGGGCCGAAATCGCTTTGATGTAAGAATTGTAAGGATTTCAAGCCCGGTTCCGAAAAAATTATGCTTGCAATCCAAGGTATTACTGTACTGTTCCCAACATTTAGAAGGTAAGCTATACTGTTTAATTGTGGTACACTTGTAGCTATTAACTGTCCACCTCGAATGCAAAATTTATTCTGCATATACATGAAGCTGAATGGGAAACACAAAACCAACCATTCAGATAATTAGCAATATTTTAGTTCTAAAGAACCAGATTGTGTTTTGTACTTATGGGATGGAAAAGCATCATCTGTTGCAGCTGTCGTGACCAACAGATCTTGTCCTCTGAGCAAGCCATATCTGACTTTGATGAATCCATCAGACAGAGATCACGGTAGGAAAGAGAGTAGTGTACTCAGCAATGAAGTTGCAATTGGCAGCTGTAGTTGAATAACACTGGAAGCTGCTTAAGAGCTCACTGCAACTGCAAATGGAACAGTTTTTTTGTGCCATTACGTTAGAAAACTTGATTTCCAAATATCACAGGAACCTTCTGATGGGACCTAAAGTGCTAAAATCTTCTTCTAATTCCTAGCTCCAGCTGCTGCCACAGCCAACTGCTGCATTTTTTAAAATCTGGTCATAAAGTAGCAAGTTTATGCCTGGAACCACTACAGCAATGCTCTGCATGCCTCCATTCTTCCTCCTCTGCTGTGACATGTGTGGCTGCACACAAATAAGGTCATAATTAAATCCTGGCACCTGGGTAAAGATGGCCACAAATATAGACAGCTCATGTTTGAATTCCTTTCATCTAATACACTTACGGGATTTGGGGCTAGCTGGTTTGTCTGTACTTTAGTTACTGCATAGAAAAGATTAGTACTAATCATATTATTGTCAGATGTACAGTAATGTAAGTGAGAACCTTTAACATTCCGCACCCTATGTATGATTTTAGAGAGAAAAAATGAGAAGCAGTAAGATAGGAATGTGGAATGTGAAGAAGAGATGCTCCAAGAATCACAAGGACTACTTCCCATACTACCGTGTCTTTGCTTTCAGATCAGCCTTGGAGGTCCTTCTCAAACGCCTTCCAGAGTGAGACCAATTAGATTGGTGGGCATGAGAGATAGGGCCTTTTCAGTGGTGGCCCAACTATGGAGTCCCGTTTGAGATGGGGTACATATGACCCCTTCTTTACAGGCCTTCAGATGGGCAGTAAAGTCTTATTTATTTCAGGTATCTTTTTCTAAAAACATTCTGTAATCCTATGGATTTCTACTAGTATTTAAAGTTTATGCTACAATAAATTATTAGTCTTTAAGTTGCCACAAGACTTTTTGTTGTTTTTGCTGCAACAGACTAACACTGCTGTTCCTCTGGAAATTGTTCTAACACTGCTTCTGATTGGCTCAAGCAAATCTTACAAGTTCTGGATACGGGACATAAGATACCAGGACATGGGCTTTCATAAACATAATCAACTATGATCTATAACTTAGTCTCATTTCCTAATGGTAATGGGCTTACACCCCACCCATACATGCATGGACCTCCACTCCAGGGTAAAGTGTCCCCTACCCCAATGCTTGGGCCCTAGCTGAAGGTGGAACATACAGAATAAAATTATTCCTCCTATGTATTGGGTTTTAATTGTAAGATGTGTGTACCACACCTAATCCCTGGCACAATGAATAAATAAACAATAGCACCCCGAAAACTTGACGTTCTTACATTGTTCAATAAACCTCTAAAACAACACTTCATTTCTTTCTGACAGAATTATTATTTTCTTAAGCCTTACAGTTTTAATTTGCTGCTCTTAATGTATAATCTTCATATTATTTTAAAATTAGCTTTTGCAGGATTTTTAAAAATACAATATAATACAATAAATTGCACTGCCCTCCTCTGATTTGGGCTACTGTGGAATAACTGGATTCCTTCATCTGCAAAAAGGAAGCAAGTTAGCTTCCAAATTTTACAGGTCTTTCATGCAGCACTTTCTAAATTCAACAAGTTACAATTGAGTTGAACCAATAACATTTCAGACTACTGTGGTGTAGCAGTTAGAGTTTCAGAGTGGAATTGTGGAGATCTAAGTTCAAATCCCCAGTCAGCTATGAAGCTCACCATTCAGCATCTCTCAGCATAACCTACCTCACAGAAGAATAGAAAGGGAGTGCAAAGATCTTTGTATACTACCCTGAACTCCTTGGAAGAAAAGTGGGAACAAAAGAGTAAATATATTGCTATTCTGCATTTGGAGTGAGCACATAAATCATAGTAAATGATGAGAAATTTCAGAATTAGCATTAACTATCCATAGATGTAAAAACCTCCCATTATTTAGAAGCATGAAAGTCAACAAGGACTGTGCTATGACTGATCATACAGAATTTTGAAATAGGAATTCCTCCTACCAATCTGTGGGAAATGGGAAAGTTCACGGAAGTTATATTTGTTGTTATGTTTATTTATTTATTTATTTATTTATTATTATACCCCGCCTTTTTTCCTGCAAGGAAATACTTGTGGATGACCCCAGATTGAGAAGATCCAATGGCATATCTCTGGATCCAGCTGCCACTCGTGGCATTGCAAGGAGACTCTGCTGAGAGTGTCTGCCAAGGTGTTGTCCTTGCCTGCGATGTGAATCGCCACGAGGGAGATGGATCTTCGAATTGTCCAATTGAAAATTCTGAGGGTCAGCCTCGACAATCTCAACGACCGGGTTCCTCCTTGTTTGTTGAGGTAGGCAACTATGGTCGTGTTGTCTGTCACCACCTGGATATGTTGATTGTCCAGGTGTGACTCCAGTGCCTTCATGGCCTTCCACACTGCTAACAGCTCCAGCATGTTGATATGCATTTTGCGTTGTATGTGGTCCCAAGTGCCCTGAGCTGTGTTCCCTGCACAGTGTGCTCCCCAGCCCAGGAGGGAGTCATCTGTTGTCAGAATTCTTGTCGGTTTCAACGGATGGAACGGTACACCTTGTACAAGATTTCTTTTGTCTGGCCACCACAGGAGTGTCACCTTGATGCTCCTTGGAATGGAGAGGCGAACTGAAGGACACTGTCTTTGAGGATTGTATGCACGGATAAACCAGTTTTGGATTGTCCTCATGCGCAGACGGGCATGACACACAACTTGTACTGTTGATGCCATGTGTCCAAGAAAACGTTGGATCGCCTTTGCTGAGCTGGTCGTGGTGCAATACACCGATTTGGCCATGGCGAGTACTTTTTCCACTCTGTCTAGAGGTAAATACGCTCGTTCGTGAGCAGCGTCCAGTAGTGCTCCTATAAACTGGATTTTTCTGGTAGGAGTCAGTATTGATTTTTTGGTGTTGAGACACAAGCCCAAGTCCTCGAGCAGGTTCAGTGTTGTGCGAAGAGCTGACTTGAGGCGAAGTCTTGACAAGTCCACAACTAGCCAATCGTCGAGATACGGGAAGATCCTAATCCCCCTGGTGCGTAGACTCGCGCAGACTGCCGCCATGCACTTTGTGAACACCCTTGGAGCGGTGGAGAGGCTGAAGGGAAGAACCATGAATTGATATGTCTCATCTCCTATTTTGAACCGCAGGTACTTCCAACTGTCTTGATGAATGGCGATGTGAAAGTATGCGTCTTGCAGGTCTATCGACGTAAACCAATCTGTCTTGCGAAGTAGAGGCAATATCGACTGGATGGTGACCATTCTGAACTTCTTCGATGTTATGAAGAAGTTGACAAGTCGGGGGTCCAAGATTGGTCGAAGTCCTCCTCCCTTTTTCGACACTGTGAAGTACCAAGAATAGAGCCCCTCCTGGAGGTGATGTGGGTGGACAGGCTGGATGGCGCCCTTCTGCAACAGAGTGTCCACTTCCTCCAACAATGGTGGAGTGGGCTGTGTGGTACTGATGCCGAGGAAAGGAGGGAGGACGTCGAACTCGATCTGGTACCCGTGCTGGATGATCTTGAGAACCCAGCGGTCCGTCGTGATGGAGTGCCACGACGGGAGGTACGCGGCCAGTCTGTCTGTATAGGAGATTACTGGTTCTGGGCTGGTTGTCATGTCCTTTGGGTTTGTCAAATTTGGTGGTTTTGTCATGTCCAGTATGTTTGTCATAGTCAGTGTCCTTGTCATGTCTGGTTTATTTTTTCCTTTTAGTATGGTGGGGGAGTCAAAGGCGACATTTGCCTACTGCTCCACCCCTCCTAGGGCCCTGGTACCTTGTCTGCTGGAAGGGTCTTCTTGTTCCAGCAGGCTGTTTGTCTTGCCCTCTTTGCTGATACCTTGGCCGAAGAGGAGTTGAAGAAGAAGGGAACCTGGTCCACTGCCACGGTTTGAATTGTTTTTGTCGCGGCAGGGTCCCAAGACCCATCTTCTGTGCTGAAACTTTAGCCTTTTGGGCAGCGTCTAGAGAATCGTCTGTCTTTTCGTTAAAGAGACCCTCTCCATCAAACGAAAGATTTTCTATGCGGGCTTTGACATCATTGTTTAATGCTGTTGATCTGAGCCACGCATGGCGCCTTAATGAGACAGCACCAATAAGGGACCTCGCATG
This sequence comes from Shinisaurus crocodilurus, assembly GCA_021292165.1. Taxonomy (NCBI): domain Eukaryota; kingdom Metazoa; phylum Chordata; class Lepidosauria; order Squamata; family Shinisauridae; genus Shinisaurus; species Shinisaurus crocodilurus. Next base: position 187,806,774 of record CM037880.1, on the reverse strand, counting down.
GCAATCTGTCTGATGCCTGGCATTGTTCATCTGCAGAGTTGAAATACTCATTGACTCCGCTTGCAGTGCTCATGCCAAGTCCCTTCTCTCCGTTGGCAGGTCGTCGCAGATGTTTTCCAACTTTTCTATCAGGAAGTGTTGGTAGCTTGCCATGATTGCCTGGTACTTGCTGACTTTCAACCCCAGGGAACCGGATGCGTAAATGCGCCTGCCATAGGTGTCCAATTTCTTCCCCTCCTGGTCTGTAGGGGTAGTGTGTTGCTTGGAGGACGAAGACTGGGCTGACTCCACAATGATGGAATTTGGCGCAGGATGAGAAAATAGAAATTATGTCCCCTCAGGCTGCACCTTGTAGAGCGACTCCAGTCTCTTGCCCACTGGTGGAATTGCTGCTGGGGACTTCCACGTGTTCTTCACAGTTTTTAACAAATAGGGCAGATATGGGACCAGCGTGGGAGACGTCTGTGTAGCCAGGATGAAACTGTATACTGGGTCTTCCATCTCTGGCTCTTCAGTTTGTGTCTCAATCCCCAGTGCCACTGTCATCCTCATAACGTGATCCGAGAAAGTACCCAAGTCAGCTGTTGGAGAAGTGGACATTTGGGATTCTATCTGCAGATCAGGAGAAGAATCAGGCAGACCTGATAATTCAGAGTCACTCTCGGAGTAAGGCATTTCTGAAGAGGATTCTGCTGGTGGTGCTTTTGGTAGTGGCACTTAAGTGCTTTGTCTTTGCCACTGATTTTCCAGTTTTCGTTGCTGGAACGGGGCTTGCACGGTGTCGAGAGCTGCGCTCAACATCGATGGATCGGCGGCGAGATCGAGACCGACGCTTGTTGTCGACGGGACTCACTCGGCGGCGATGGCGGTGCTCGATATCGAGAGGGCTTCGATGGCGATTGGAGTGCTCGGTGGCGAAGGAGCGCTGTCGAGACCGAGAGTGGCGGTCATCGTCGATAGAACTGCTCCGATCTCGATGGCAGCGGTCGACATCGTAAAAATTACGATGTCGAGTCGAACAGCCAGCCAAGCGTTGTCAAGATCGAGATTGATAGTGTCGATCCCGGCCTGCATTGATGTCGGCACTTTCTCTCTCCCTTCTATCTCGAGGAGGAGTGCGGCGCTGCTGGTGGCGTACATCGTCTCTTCGATAAGTGCGCACATATCGATGCGAAGAGGAGCGCGAAGACGATGCCATCAATGTCGAGCGTGACTTTCCGCTTCGATGCCGAGAAGGAGTCGTCAAGATGGAGCGGCTTCTTCATGGCGGTTGTGCACGCTCGGGCCTTGGAGAGACGGTTGGAACAGGCATTGGGGAGTCCAGTATTTCCCCTTCGGAAATCAAAGCAACATACACCGAAGATTCGTTGGATCTTTTGGGAGTCGGAGGTGCAGAGGTCTGTTGTCTGGCCGGCGAAAGCAGCTTCGATCGGTGAGACAAGCTCGAAGCTGGTCTCTCGACTCGAGGAGGTGATGTCGACGCCGCGCGACTCATGGCCGAATGGGCGGGAGTTGCGGGCTCAGAGAGAGGTCGGCCATGTTTGGGGCTTTTCACCTTGGGGGCCTCTTTCTCTTTCCTCTCCTCTTTGGAGCGCTTTTTGGCTTTCTTGTCCCTTTTCTTGGAGGCGGTTTCCCCTTGAGCCTCAGACTGAGAAGTGTTGGATTATGATTCAACATGAGCTTGCTTAAAGGTTTTTCTTCTAGTGGAACTTGGCGGCCAGCAATTCAGCAATGCAATACTGAAGGTCTTTGGAACAGGTGTTCCTCGTTCCCATATCTAGATGTCCTTGGCCATCTAGTAGGAGAAAGTGGGTGTTACAATATGACAGTTGCTATACTGTCATATGCCTGTCTTGATTCCCATTGGCTCTCAAGCACAGCTGGGTGTGTATTTTTGCTGTGCTTGCTTCTTCGGGTTTTTTTTTTTCTTCTTTCTTTTTGGATGTCTATGTTATGTAATGTTCTCAGAACTGACTCTGTCTTTATTTCGTAGTGTGTAATTGCTTTATGAAAATAATAAAACAATTAGAATAGGAAAGCTTCTGTTTCCTGATTGCTGCAACAGAGCAGGAGAACTAAAGGTCGGACTGTGGTGTAATTTGCTCTGTGTTTGCTGGAAGCTAAAGCAAGGTTGCAGTTAGCAGGCACACAGGTGAACCACAGGACTTTGGGCAGGCATGTAAATGCCAACAGTGGGTTTGGCCCAGGATTTGCCAGGACTGCCAGTTTTCCCAGGATTAGCCAGGACTGGACCAGGTCTGAAGAGCCAGGCTGGACTCTGTTTCGTGAGTCAGCTGAACGGTTCTATCTGCTGCTGTGTTTTTGGCTGCTGTTCTCGGAGGCTGTAATCTGAGAAGCTGGCTGATAAGGAGAAAGGCGAACCGTCCGAAGTAACAGAAGAAGCAGGTGAGTTACTGGACTTTTCTCCAGCTAAAGAAGAGGAAACAGAAAGCATTCCCATAGGAGGGGGAGAGGGGGACGTGGATTCTTTAGAAGACGAGCCAGTGGTTCCCTCCCCAGTTCCTATAGCCATGGCTGTACAGGGAATGCAAATGCCTCTGTTTGAGAAACTGTCAGACCTGAACTTTTCATTATGGTAATTTAAAATGGAAATGTATTTGACACAAGCCCAGTTATGGACTACAATATCTGAGCCCCCACTGCAATATGGGGGATGAAGGATATGATCTCTGGCTAGAAAGAAATTCTAGAGCGAAGGCTGCGATTGTTTTATCTGTGGAAGATTCTCAGATTAGTTATCTGAGAAACTTGGAAACAGCCCGTGACTATTGGAGAGCTCTTGAAAGGATTCATCAAAGAGCCACAGCCGGTAGCCGTGTACTCCTCCTACGGCAATTGTATAACACAAAGCTGCAACCAGGAGGGAATCTGCCAGACCATATTAAAACCATGCTGGATCTCTTTGAGAAGTTAAGAGTCCGGGGAATGGAGATTGATCCCATAAACAGGATATACACTTTGCTTTCATTTTGGATAATTCTTTTGATATTATAATCCAGATTTTGGAAAGTCAAGATGAACAATTATTGACTATGGATTATGTGACTGGATCCTTACTACAGGAATATCACAGGAGACAATTTGGAATGTCTAACACTAATTCTACTGCTGAGGGGGTTGCTAAAGTCAGTCAGTCTAAGTCTCAGGCAGCAAAAGGCTGGAAATAATGGTGGTGTTGTATCTGCTTTGAAAGTTAAAGAGATGCTATAATTGTGGATCTCCTTCACACTTGCAGAAGGATTGTACTCAGAAGAACAACAAGAAGAAACCATCTGGACACTTTAAGAGTAAGCAGAGTTCTTCTTCTGGGGGAGGGGATGTAAAACTTGTGCAAGGTTTTGTTGCTAGAGTTGAAAAGAATATGGCTTCTTGGTATCTTGACTCAGTCGTCATATGTCTTATCAAAAGTCTTTATTTGATGGTGTGTCACTGAAATCTGTAAAGTACTCTGTATCTCTTGCAAATGGTGAATCCATAGAGATTGCAGGGGAAGGTGAGGTGTGTTTTCCAAGTCTTGGAAGTGAACCACAAAAGGTTTATTTTGTCCCTGATTTAGATTCAAATCTCTTGAGTGTTTCACAATTAACAAAAACTGGTTTTCAAATGTCTTTCACAGATTCCATGTGCTATATCAAACGTGCAGGGAAAGTGTGTGCACAAGGGGAATTACAAAATTCATTGTACATACTAGATCCATTTGAAAAAGATTGTGCAATTGCTGCTAAAGCTGAGGCTGAAGCAAAAGTGTTTAACTGCAAGTAACATGACAATTGTGTACACTTATTCCACAGGAGGATGGGACATGCTAGTTTTAGCTCAATTGCAAAACTACCTGAGTTATCTGAGGGTGTAACTTTGAAACCATGTTCTGAATATGTAGAATGCACTCACGTTCATGTTCAGGGTTGCAAACTGGTTATGTTTGCATGTTTTGCGAACATAAACGAAATTCTTGTACATAAGGCAAGCCTTCTGATTCTCATATGAAGCTTGATGATACATACAGACTACCCCCAGGCAGATGTGGCTCCATATCATGCTCAATATTCAACTTCTGTTACATGTAACAAGGATCCTACAACCCTTTCTAAATCTCTCCATCGTTTATTTATTTATTACATTTGTTAATCGCCCATCTGGCCGGCCACCCTGGGCGATGTACAATTAAAACACTGCAATAAAACATGACAATTAAAACAGTATAAAAATTATTTTAAAATCCTAACCATATTCCTGCCTGAAATACCATGTTTTTAATGTGCAGGGGAAGCTCAACACGGAGGGGGCATGACGAAGGTCACTAGGGAGGGAGTTCCATAACTTGGGGGCCGCCACAGAGAAGGCCTTCTTCTTAGTCCCCACCAGCCTGGCTGCTCTGGCTGATGGGATAAGGAGAAGGCTGTCCGTAGCAGATCTTGTTGAGCAGCCTACTTGATGTTGCTGGAGGTGCTCCTTGAGATAAACTGGGCTGGAGCTGTGTAGGGTTTTAAAGGTCAAAACCAACACCTTGAATTTGGCTCGGCAAGCAACTGGTAACCAGTGCAACTCCTTAAGCACTGGTGTCATGTGATCACGCTGGCAGCTGCCTTTAACCAGGTGAGCCGCCGCGTTCTGTACCAGCTGAAGCTTCCGAACCGTCTTCCAGGGTAACCCCACATAGAGCTCATTACAGTAGTCTAGGCAAGAGGAGACCAAGGCATGAACCACTGATGGGAGCAGATGATTAGGAAGGTAGGGGCGCAGCTGCCATATCAGATGGCGTTGATACAGCGCCGCCTGGCTCACTGCTGACACCTAAGCCTCCATGGACAGCTGGGAGTCTAAAATAACCCCTAAACTGTGTACCTGGTCCTTCAGGGGAAGATTGTTCCCTAACTCTTGAAAAATATAAAACTGAGCAGTATCAAAGGAAAATCTAGAATGGATGGAAAAAAATACTAAATTAGTTGTGGGGGAAAAACTACTATTTTCATTCTTGTTGCTGAAAATAGTGACCTTCCAGTACCGTACATCAAATTAGGGAGCTGTTAGCTTAGATTAAAATACAAGACAAGCAATGATAGAACAGCCATATTTGAAAAACCAGTTCCTAAAAAGATACAGACCACTATGGCTATTAATGTACAGTGAATGGAGGCGAGAGAGGCCAGACTCCCTACCGTACAGGCAGCAGGCAAACAATTACAAGTAGAGTAGGCAGCCACCACCCGTTTACATCTACTTCAGCCTGAACCAGGGGACTTCTCAGACCTTTCAGGCCTAAAACTCTAAACAGTAGCAAAACCAAACAGAAGGCTCTGAATTTAGTACTGAGGCTTAACTGGAATAAAGTGCACACAAACTTTGAAACAGATGTGAAGTTTATTTACAGTAAGGAAGGGAGAAAGGGATAAAAATGGGTATAAATATCATAGTCGATCAGAGAAACTAGAGAAACCCTTTGGAACAATGATGCAGGCAAAAATAACAAAGTAATACCTAAACCTATCCTATACTTTACCTAAACCTATCATATACTGTAAAAGAAAATTGTTCGACTTTAAAAGGGGGTGTGTGTGAAGGATTGAGGCATACACAGGTTTGAGATAAGTTGAAGCCTGAAGGCCCAAATATCTCCTGATGGGAGGGGGGCATTCTTGAGTTTCATTTTCCCCTAATGAAGTTAAGTTTCATTTCCCCAGTTTTAGGTCACGTGATTGTAGCCTTCTAGTTCTGTGGGAGGGTATATAAAGAGGTGTGGAAAAGCTGCAGGGAGCAGAGAGAGAGATTGGAGAGAGAGAACAGAGAAGCTACAGAGACAGAGTGAGAGAGAGACTGAATATCACAGAAAACTGCAGAACAGCCAGAGTTAGGATGGAAATGAGTTTCTACTAAGGCATACAGGTGAAAGCATAGCTAGGTTAGAGAAAACTGTGTTATTATTTCTTTTATTTCCACTATACATGCTTTTTGAAATCTAACAGCTCTATTTGTGTAATTACCCTAAGTTAATGTGAATTTACCATACCAAATTTAGTACAGTTAACAGTTATTATTAACCTCAGATTGTCTGGAGTGTCTTTCACAACACGCCTAAGGTCTAATCCCACGTTACTGGGAAGGAAAGGCAAAAGGCAGAGATGTGGCGTCCTGATGGCAGGAGGGCTCTTAAAGAGGCAAAATATCAGTAAGGAGCTGATCAAGGTGTCCTGGTAAAGGTGGAACCTTGACAGGGTCTTCCAATAGGACAGGCCCAATCCAAGAAATCCACAAGCCCAGAGACAAGTTGGCACAGGTAGACGAAGACAAACATGAAAACAATAATGGAGACCAGGATCGAAGATAAAGGGCAACAGTAGCCCCCCTTGCTTTATCCCCCCCCCCCAGCTCTTGACAAACATGAGGTGAGCCTCCATAGTCAACTTCTAGCTGGCTGGACAATTTCTTCAGAGGTAACCCCCTGAGCCAATTGCTAGCTGAATGAATAACTTCCTTGACTTTCAGGAGGAAGGGTGAAAAACTCACTTCAGCCCAGCTGAAATCAGTCAGTGTAATTTTGTCAAAAGTTCACTTCTGGCCTTGAAGATCTGGAGGCTAAAGCACAGTGCAGGTGGCTAAATGAATGTGTGCAGTCCTTCATGAAATGGAGTTTCTACAGACAGCGAAATCTCAAAAGGGAAAACAGATTTCTTGACATGCACAATATTTACAGGAAAGCCATACTATGGTTTCTGTAATAGAAAGAATTTCACTGAAAAAATTAGTTCAACTAAAACCACAATTCAAAACCTGAACTAAAACGAAGTGCTTAAGCTATGCAATATAATTTATCAAAATTAATGTATTAAGATTATCTGTGATGTGCATCTTCCAATGCATATGCTGCCAAAATATTAGCTTTCATCTACTTCCTCAAGTTTGTTTTGGCAGTTAACCAATACAATTCTGATACTTAATTCCTTTAAATTAAGTGCCCAAAGTACTAAGATAGTAAGATGAAATGTATAAAGTTGAAGTGACAAATGATAAAGAAGATGAATGGGAAGAAAGTAATATTAGCGTAATAGAAGATAAAATCCTAAATCCTTTTGGCATTTACAAAGTTTCCAAGTATTATATCTATCACAGTTTATGGCTTCAATGGAATCTCAGAAAATAATTCCTAGAAAATTCCATTTTTCCATGCCTTTTTTATAATGCTCACCCAAGACCAAAAATGAGTGAACATTACAAATTGAATTAAAGTGGCCATTGCTGGTGATGGTGGGAGTTGTAGTCTAACACACCTGGACAGTACCAGGTTGGGGAAGGTTGGTCTAGAAAGTATTTTATATGTGCATGGGGGGGGGGATTACTACTTAACAGAATAATTGTTTTGGAAAGGATACCAAGATATTATTAATAACTTAAGTGGGGGAGGAAGGGAGGGGTCCTATTAACAGCTTCCCTAGGAGTCATCCTTGACTAACTTAACAGCGACCCAAATGACAATGGGGTGCGGATGCTAACTGATATTTAAGTATCAATTACTTAAGTATTAGTTACTGCACATTAAAGAGTGATAACACCTATCATACAGGGAAAAAGGATGCTTGTGAAAGGATTAACATGCTAAATATATCAGGAATGGAGCTAATGGATTTACATAAACCATTCTAGATGTGTCTTTCATAGTCACGTGTTGCTGACATGGCAAGCTTGGCATTTGCTGAGATGAACAATTTCAACGAAATAAATGTTTAGCACACCAAAAACACAGTTTTGGTAGTAATATATACACCACGAAGGTCATCTTACAGTTGAAGACTGTAATTTAATAAGTAGCCCCATAGGAACCATACCATCATCTATTTTCCCTATTTTTGTGATTGGGTTCCAGATAACTTTTAGATAAACATAAAAGCAGAAGACTTGCAAGAATTATCCTGTAGCCAATACCAAAAGTTAATTGCTAGCCAAATTAAAGTGTTCTCTAAAATCCTACTTCCCTATAATCTGATTTATTGTAAATTTCACAGGAAATTCTATGCTCAGCATAACTGTTTCCTAGGAACTGGAAACAGAAGCAGAGGTACAAAATAACACTGACATTTTGATAACTTGTTTTTATGCAGCAATAAAATTAGAATATTACTTCTTTATTAGTGTGCTTTCCTGTAACAGGCTTCCAGAAATGTGCTACATGAGAGAAAACATTGGGCACAACCCCAGCCAAAGTGAAGCACTTTTAAATCCCACTGGTTTCAACAACAGCAATTTAAAGAGCTTTGCTGTAAATGCTTATGTTTGACTAGATCGTGCCCACTAGTTATGCAGTCTAAACATTTGTGAAATATATAATTTAACTTACCCATAATATAGCAGTTTATGATAAACTAAAAATTCACCCATGTTTTGTTTTAGTTGCATACATATCTGTCACATCTGTCAAAGCATTACCTATAAGCAGTGTAGATTTTGTACCAGACTGTAAAGTAACCAGAGTGTTTTGTTTGAGCCGAGAGGCTCAGATTCAAATCCTCTCTCAGCTGGAATGCCAACTAGGTGTCCTTGACCAATTTATCAGCCTAACTTACCTCCAGAGTTTTAGTTTGGACAATGTGCCTGATAAGTCATCTTGAGTACTTGGTGGGAAGACAAGAATTAGATAAAGGTACATAAACTAAACTAATTAAATAATAGCAATGACATATCTATCAAGTTTTTGTAATCCACAAATCAGTTCCAATTAAGTTCAATCATATTCTTAACTGCATGAACAAATCAGTGGTCAGGAAAAATGTGCAGTTATCTCATTTGGGCACATACAAATGTCAAAATATGTGGTCATAAAAACGTTAATTAATCAAAGTTAGCGTTTGGACTGGCTTGGAATTAAACTTCAGGTGATTACTTTTTAAATTTCTTTTTCTTTTTTTGCATTTTCCCGAACTTTATAATTTTGGATTAAGGCAAATTTCTGTGGTTGCATATAACATGTCTGATTATTAGATGCAAATGATAATATATACTATAGATAGAATGGATTGGTGTGAGAAATACGTCTACTTCATCTGTTATTAGGTTTCTATATTCAGCTTCAGATATAATAGTACATAAAGTGCTCTTTTACATGTAACTAATTTAGCAGCAATTTTAATGTCTTTCCAGATTAACCGTTTTCATAAAATAATTGTGTAGTTACAACTTAAAACTACATGCTATGGATGATGGTATTTGTAATCCAACACATATGGAAGGGCACCACCAGGTTGGGGAAGGCTGTGGTATTGTAATTTACCTTACACAAACTGACTTTGAATGTAAAAACATTTATGTTCTAGTCAAGTTATCTATAAAACAGAGTTGATATAAGAACTGGAAATATCGTTTTACATTGCTTAATCTGATTTTGCCACTTTTAGGAAAGAATTTTTACATACACTTGAAGTCTCTATTTTCTATGTATTTACCTGAGAATACATAAATATCCTACAGAGATTGGTTCTAGCCACAATTCAAATCCCACTTACGCTAGAGCATTACCATAAACTTTAAAGAGTGAAGGCAGACATAACATTTCAAGTATGGTGAAATTGGTTTAAATACCCACTACATTCCAAAACATTTGTTTTCAAGGCAGAAAATGTGTGTTCACAAAGCACATCCACTATACAGAGAATGTACCTTTGGCTTTATCCTAACAGCACTATTCTAGAGAAATTGATTTACTTCAGATGTAAAGTAGGCCCATTGAAATCAATGGGACTCCAGGTATGATGAAATCTGGATCCAACCTTCTGTATGTAACATAAAATATACTGCAACATTTTATTTAACTTCTCAGATAAATGTCTATGTAAATATTCTACTAAATAATGAACTTTGCCGTTCATAAATTCCACTGGAAAATTCTTCCACCTGCAGTAGGAATCCCTTTCCTTTCTGAAGTAGTAGTCAAACTCTATTCTGATATTTTCGATAACTCTGACCAGGCCAACATTAGGACATGAGATTTAGAATATAGGAACAAAGAAACAGTGAAGAAAGCCTGAACACACACGGTTGAATGAACCCTGACATAGTTTTTCCCCTGTTGCTGACACCCCTCGTTCCCCCATCTTTCTGCATAATCCCCACCCAGGGGACAGGAGACACAGTTCTGGGCAGACCGGTTGTACGTGGTCATATCTGCTTAACTACATCTGCATACTCTCAATAGGGCGCCTTTACATCTACCCTCAAGGAAGGGCATAAACATTCCGAAGGTGGGGAGCAGTCTCAAAGAGCTGCAAAGTACCCCAAAGTATCCAGGAGATGCCAGCACCCAAGAGGCGCCACCACCCCACAGGGTGGAAACAGCCCACCTGGTCATTGAGGGTGGGGAGGGGGCGAGGGAGGGTAGAAAAGACAAGCCCTAGAGAACAAAGGGTTGGTTGGGAACACGGTGCAGGCTTGCACAGGTCAGGTCCCTGGCTCCGGTCAGGACCAAGCAACTTTCAACCCCAGGCGCAACGCCCAGAGACCGGCTACACAGACCACTACACTAGATCAGTAAGTCAGAGTCTCTGATGTAAGGTTAATCTTCTGTATTGAGCAAAGCCTATCCTTGTATGTGTATTGAAGCTTTCTGCTTCAGCTATTTTTATGGACTTCCTTGTTTATGGTGTGACATTCCTGTAGTCTATTAGTTCCGCTCCATTAAACTCTTTGAAAATTAGCCGCTTACTGTCTCAATACGATTCTATGCGATTCAGTGTCAATGGTTGGTAGTGGCTGGATTTAAAGTCCTCAGAAGCTGCGTAAAGGGCATTTCTTCGGTGCCGGTTAACCCTTTAAGTGCCGAACCCGCGCAATGGACCAGTCCCGGTCCGCCACAGAAACCATATAAGTGTTTGCAATATATGGGCAGAATCCAACAGGACACTTATGCCTCTGCCGATTCCCTTACACTCTCTACCAATTCTGTTGTGCAAGCGGCCTTCACCACTTGTGAAACAGCAATTTAGCACTTCAGGGGCAACCTGAAACAAGAGGAAACAGGTCAGCAGAGCTCACATAAGAGATTTCTGCTGACCTGCCTCCTTCTAGAAATGATTTTTCCATTCATTTCGGGGCTTGCTCTAGGAAGCACTAAATCTCCCTTGCGTAAGCGGTGCGTAAGCGGTGGGTCCAGCTTGCACAATGGAATTGGTGGGTGGAAGGGAATCAGTCGGGGCATAAGCACCCTGTTGGATTCTGCCCTATGTATTTTCAAAATGTCTGTGTCTTGTCTGGCTCAGCCACAACTGTCAAACCACAGCCTTCTCTTTACCTTCAACCACATCCAACTAGCAACTCATAGCAGTGAGTTAGTGTGGACCAAAACCATGTTGTTAAAATTTAATAGAGAGGCACAGATGGACCACTGGATTGCCTGAGTATATTAAGACATTTCTTTTATTGTTTAGGAAATAAGGCTGCAGTGCATATCACATTTGTTATTCAATATGGTATAGCATAACAAATAAAGTCTACTTATTTAAACAGACTATAAGGGTAACTCCACTATACAAAAGGTTCTCAAGTGTAATAGTAAAAAGGTTAATAGCATACATAATCATAAGAAACACACTGGTACTCAGCTGTGTGCAGTTTCAAATGTTTTGGCTTAGCTTCCTTATCAAAACCATCCACATGCAGAAGAATATGTGTTCAGGTGCAATACTGAAAAGAAACAATTAGGATGACGATGCATTATATACCGAATCATTGTATTCTCTCTCTCTTTCATAAATTATTATTTTTCTCAATAAAGAAGCACATGGACTTCAAATAAAACTAGCAAATCAAACTGCTAAAACAGAAGAGGAAAAGAGTGAGATAACCCACCCACCCACCCACGTCCAGTAAAATTATCATTTGGTATCCAAAATGTAATGCAAAAGGGCTCAGTTGTTACCCTTTAATTCTTTAGTAAAAACAACAGGAACTTCCTGATAACTAAGGGTGCAATTTTGTCCTAAAGTTACTTTGACTAAACAAGAAAAGGGAGTGCTATTAGATGCCACATTGCCACAACTAAATGCACATACATCTGGCTGAATGAAAAGCCCAGAATAACTGCACTTCCACTTCTTTCCATTGTGCCTACCAAAATAAAGGCAGCCTAGAAATGTTTTAAATCAAATACAATCAATAAAACAAAACTTGAAATACTGGGAAACCTTTCGTTTAGACAAGAACTTTAGGAAAGATGCACACTGCACATATCTTATTTGCAGTGCAAAAAAACAGGAAAAAACAATACAATATTTTTAATATGAGTGAGGAGCAGTATTTACCAGCCACAGAGCTGGTGGTCCACATCCTGCAACTTTGTTCCACATAAATGTGCAGAAGATTGCAGCCTTACAGCCTCATCTTATGCATGTCTACTTGGAAGTAAGTTTCACTGAATTCAAGGACTTTCTCCCCAGGTAAGTTTACAAAGGATCACAGCCTTAAAAGTACAAACCCATTCCCTGGGGTAGGTCAGGAAGACCTGGTACCCAGAGAACATAGTGAGAGCCAGTGTGGCATAGTGGTTAGGCTTGCCGGGCTCCGTGCGGCTCACACCCCGCCACCGCCGGCTCTGCCGCGTCTCCCCCACTGCGTCTCCCCCACCATTATGTAGGTGGCTTACATAATCTTCCTCCTCTCCATTTTATCCTCACAATAACCCTGTGAGGTAGGTTAAACTGAAAATCAGTGACTGTCCCAAAGTCAGCCAGTGAGCTTCATGGCTGAGTAGGGACTGGAACCCGGATCTCCCGAGTCCCAGTCAAACACTCTTTTTGATGGGAGTTGTTAGCCAAAACATCTGGAGGGCCACAAGTAGCCCTCACCTGCTCTTCTGTGTGTGTGTGTGTGTGTGTGTGTGTGTGTGTGTGTGTGAGAGAGAGAGAGAGAGAGAGAGAGAGAGAGAGTCCATGCCTGTCCTCCTGGCCCCACCATCTGTCACCCTGCCCACTGACTGTCACACATGTGGCTCTGAAGGTTCTCACAGCCACTGACATCACTGGAAAGCCATGTCCTTATTAAAAAGAGGCTTGTGTTCCCTAGCAGGGAGACATAGACTTACGTGGCCAAGCGGCTGCTTGTTCTGGCAAAAAAATGATCCTAAGGGTAGAACCTTAGGATCCATGACAGACATTGACATTGGTGGCTGTGAGAACCTTCAGGGCCACATGGGCCCGAAGTTCTCTGCGGCGGCGGCAGCCCGATCCCGCTCTTCTGAGCGGCACGGAGCATTCTCCACGCCGCTCCAGCTGCCGCCACTGGACACCTGGGTGGACCGACCCCCCGACCCCCGCCACCGGACCCGCCACCGCTGGACCCGCACCCGCCGTACCTGCACCCGCCCACGCCAAAACCTCGCCACCGGACCCCCCCCCAGGCCGTAGTTTGAAGACCCCTGTTGTACAGGGTTTTAAAGGTCAACGCCAACACCTTGAATTTGGCTCGGCAAACAACTGGTACCCAGTGCAACTCTTTGAGCACTGGAGTGATGTGATCCCGCCGCCAGCTGCCTTTAACCAGGTGAGCTGCTGAATTCTGTACCAGCTGCAACTTCCGAACCGTCTTCCAGGGTAACCCCACGTAGAGCGCATTACAGTAGTCTAGGCAAGAGGAGACCAAGGCATGAACCACTGATGGGAGCAGATGATTAGGAAGGTAGGGGCGCAACTGACGCATCAGATGGAGCTGATACAGTGCCCCCCGGCTCACAGTTGACACCTGAGCCTCCATGGACAGCTGGGAGTCTAGAATGACTCCCAAGCTGTGGACCTGGTCCTTCAGGGGTAGATGTACCCCATTCAGCACCAGGTCAACATCTCCTAACCTTCCCTTGTCTCCAACCAGAAGTACCTCGGTCTTGTCAGGGTTCAGTTTCAGCATGTTCCCTCCCATCCAGCCACCCACTGCTTCCAGGCACTTGGATGGCCAACCTTGGTGAGGACTTGAAGGAGAGGTAGAGCTGCGTGTCATCCGCATATTGATGACAGCGCACCCCAAACCTCCTGATGATAGCTCCCAGCGGCTTTAGGTAGGTGTTAAATAACATTCCTTCAACCACCCTGATACCATTTTATATCAGGGTCACACTGGCATTTTTGTACATTAACAGCACAATCTTATGCATATCTACTCAGATGAAAGGCCCATTGAATTTATGGGACTTACTCCTAGGTAAATGGGTATAGGATTGCAGCCTAAATATCTTTACAGTCATGCCTTGGATTGAGAGCATAATTCGTTCCGGAAACGTGCTTGTAATCCAAAACACTCTTATATCAAAACGAAATTCCCCCAAAAAAATTTGTACAGAGATTATTAATTTCTAGTGGTGGGGCCGAGCCTGGAGTCGGCTCCTGGCTCGCTCCTGCCTCCGCCTCGGCCCTCGAGGCGGAGGCAGCCGATCTCGCCAACGGCTGGCCGATCTCGCCAGTGGCAGCCGATCTCGGCATTCAGAGCGGCGCAGGAGCGTTTATTATATTTAATAAATATTTTAAAATTTGCTTGTCTTGCAAAATGCTCTCAAACCAAGTCACTTGCAATCCAAGGTATTACTGTATTTCTGAATTCTCTGCTTTGCTGGGTTCCTGTGTCCCCAAGAAATATTAGGTAATAAATATGTCACATCCTAGGGTCTGACATTAACCACCAGCCACACTATTTAAGCAAGTATTTATTATTTTTTATACTTGCTAAGCCACACCTCATATCCCCAGGCAAGTGACCAAGTACCCACAACTGAGTTACAGGATGGAAGAGATGGAAGATTACCAAAAAGTACTCAGAGAAGAGAAATTTAAGATACTTAACATCAAACTGGGCTCCAATACATATGTTTTTAATCTTTGTTTCCATTACTCTTTACTTAATCTTCTTATCCTAGCCACCACTAAGGAAGCAGAGCCAAAAAACAGAATTTGTAATAATCACAGGTAATTACTAGTGCTAGTGACACAAGTTCTTTAGTGTAACCACTCTGGAAAGAACAGAAAGAGACATGCTTTTTCTGTAGAAAAAACAATAGCCAAACAATGTAATTGTATTACATCACTATAGATGTTTTACAAAGATTTTAGCTTCCACTTAGTTATTTTCTCTACATGAAGTTTTATAGCTCTCAAATGATGCTCACTAAAAACTACCAACCGTTTCCCTTGGAGAGTTAACTATTCCTTCATGGAAGGAAAGTTTTCTCTGTTCATTTTAAATGTACAAGTGCTTTATTTATTTATTTATTATATTTATACCCCGCCTTTTTTCCTGCAAGGAACCCAAGGCGGCTTACATAATCCTCCTCCTTCTCTCCATTTTATCCTCACAACAACCCCGTGAGGTAGGTTAGGCTGAAAGTCAGTGACTGGCCCAAAGTCACCCAGTGAGTTTCATGGCTGAGCAGGGATTAGAACCCGGATCTCCCGAGTCCCAGTCCAACACTCTCACCACTACGCCACATATTATCATTTAGCCAGTGCCTACAGTATAAATTATACACAGAAGAACCAACATTTGTGAATGTGAACTAGAAAAAAACATTTTAAAAACACTCCCCAAATGCCCTAACAAAGGACCTCTGAGGTTCCATGCTTACAAAAAAGTGAATATGTTTCATCGCAGCATGACTTATATTCTTTCACTCACTCTGGAATGGCGAGAGAGGGAAAAAGCAGAGAGAGAATTCAAGCAATGCTTAGTCTCCACAGCAATGAAGACTGGCCGCATGGGCAGAGATTTTTTTCACCCTAACAGACTTAATAGTGCATGTATTTCTTATCAACTCCCTGTGGGTGTTGGAGAAGAAAGTGAAAGACATGTGTGGACCCCCTGCCTCCCAGGAGTAACATCACAGCAAGGGGGAGACCAACCTGGCCCCATACATCAGCCGGAGAGGGAGCAGCTGCAGGGAGCTCACGTCACCCCTCCCTGCTAGAAGGAACACACAGCTCCAACTGACAGTGCCCTGGGGCGGCAGACTCTAGCCTCATCCATCGGCCAGAGAACCAAGAGCCACTGGGGAGGCTGCAACCCCTGCCTCCCAGGAGTAACATCACAGCAAGGGGGAGACCAACCTGGCCCCATACATCAGCTGGAGAGGGAGCAGCTGCAGGGAGCTTGTTTTGCCCTTCCCTGCCCCCCCCCCAAAGAAGAAAAAAGAAAGAAAAACCTGTAAGAACATTTTTAACTAAGAGCTGGTGCCTGAGTTTTGCATTCTTCCTCCTCCTTCCCAATCCCTTTTCCTTTTGCGTCATGATTTTTAGATTGTGAGCCTGAGGGCAGGGACTGTCTTATTATTAATCTTTGTAAGCCACTCTGAGAGCCTTTTGCGTGTGTAAAGGCGAGATAAAGAAGAGGCAGACACAGGGTTTATGGTTTCAAATCAGGGCCACATTTATTGAATTGAAGATCTGTGAAGGGTGAAGTGCGGTTTTAACCTAGCCCGGCCATTGGCTGGGTAAAAGACCAATATTTGGCGAATACATCCTAACTGAACCGGAGGCGGGATGGCCCGCCACCGGCCAGTTGCCCTCCATGTGGAGCTGGAGGGCCTTACCATCGTCGCCTTACTTTGGCGCCTCCAGGCTCCCAAAGTAGGTGAGAAAGGTAAAACCCCATTGTAGGGGAGCTTGGGTGAACACATCACGTGGTGGACAACCTCCCACATCCTGATTATTTGCAAGGCTGGATTATTGGAATGACAGTAAAAAGCTGGTTTCGTGCTTTTAATATGAGTAAAAAGAACCATTAACTGGTTCCATGTCAAATACATTTTGCCAGAGCTAGAACATTTCATAAGATATTACCACATTACAACATTGCTCAGAAATGAGACAAGTCTTTTTTCCTCCTTTGTTATCATCATTGCCTTAGACATAAAAGCAGAATGCTGCTGCTACAAAGAAATGATAAGTCCTGCAATCTACAAAGCAGAAGAAAGCATCATTTGTTTTGAAGTATTCTGTCCCTTTATTCAACTTGTAAAATCTTACTTTTGTGAGAGATTTAGACCTCTAGAGATCCACTTCCTCTGCTTTTTGCCAGGCAGAAAGCTTATATCATCTAAATAAATATACGATAGTATAGAAGGATCAGTCATCCCCATAGCTTGATATGAAGTTGTGCATCTAAGAAAGCCATACAATAATAAAATGTATGCTCCTTTCCAGTTTAATGGACTGGTTCGCACTTAAGAGTAATAAAGCATGGTTTGCACTTCATGGACGAGCCTTAACCAAGGCTAACACATTCCCTCTCCCATCTCGTCCTCCTATACAGCTGGGAGGAGGGCTTCGGTAGAATTTAGTTCATTTTTCAAGAATCCCAGCTTAATGTGTTACATTCAAACCAAGGATCCTGGTTTAAAACAAACTCCTAGTCAGTTGCTGAACAAGCCAACTTCAAATTGTGGGTTTAGCAGGTAAAACCAAATCCAAACAGCAGATTAAAAGCCGAGCACAGTAAATTATAAAAATGGGAAAACCAAAGGCTTGCTGAAATAAAACAGTTTTCAGTGAATATCTAAATGCTAAAAAACGAAGTCAGATCTCCAACTGAAAGGAATTTCTCCACCTTGGAACCACTAGTGAAAGGTCCAATCATGGGCACCCACCTAACTGATCACATAGTAAGGTTAACTGGTGCTGGCAGGTACTTGTGGGAGCAAATGCTCCTGAGGTAAACTGGTCCCAAGCAGTTTAGGGCTTTAAAGATATATAATCATGTCCTAGGCAAAATGCCTACTCATATTCCACATGATCTCTGGGACTCTAGTATCTGGCCCAACAAGTTGCAAACTTAAGTCAAGCAACAAACAGAATATTTTGTTAGTGTAAACCATGCTGTTATGCCTAGTTATATTCACTTGTATTAACTAAGTTTTGTAATCATATGAATATTTTACTTCCCTAGAACATATCTGTCCCACAGTAGCAACAGGCACAACATTGGATATCACATATATAGAAGTAGATAGATACACACACACACACACACACACACACACACACGTTCTCCAGGTCTCAGGCTCAGCACAAACCTGGTAGAAGGACAATCAGCTTTCCTATTACAGTAATACCTCGGATCACGAGTAACCCGGTTTGCGAGCTACTCGGAAGACGAGGAAAATTTTAGCATAAATTTAGATTTGAAAGACGAGCAAGTCTCGCAACACGAGCCGCTGCCGCTTTCAAATTTAAATTTATGCTAAAAGCATGTGGAGGCAGCCGGCGGCCAGCTCCCTGTCAGGGAGCCCCTGCGCGGTGTGGCTGCTCGCTGGGCCAGCGCCTCCCACTGCTTTCTTGAGCCCCGTGGAGGCGAGGTGCGGCCGCTTGCTCAGCTAGCGCCTCACGCTGCTGCACCGCCTCCCTGCCCGGAGCCACTCCGCTTTTCCCTACCTTTGTCAGCGGCGGCTCGCTCTGCGGGCACCTGGCGCACTGCCATGCTGGCTCCCGGGCAGGGAAGCGGCACAGCAGCGCGAGGCGCCTGTAGAGCGAGTGGCTGGGCTGCGTCTCCCTGGCAGGGAGACATGTGGAGCCACTCCGCTGTTCCTCCGCTCGCTCTTTAAATTTATTTCCCCCCCCCATACCTTTACCAGCAGCCGCTCGCTCTGCGGTCGCCTCGCGCGCTGCCATGCTGCTTCGTTCCCGGGAGCCGGCATGGCAGCGCGCGAGGCGACCGCAGAGCGAGTGGCCGGGCCGCGTCTCTCTGCCAGGGAGCCAGCTTTGCCGGCTCCCTGGCAGGGACCCACGTGGAGCTGCTCCGCCATTCCCCTACCTTTGTGTTTGTAAGCGGAGGCTCGCCGCGCTGCCGGCGCCGCCCTCGTCACATCCGGCCCCGGAAGTGATGCCCGTCGCGGCCCCGGAAGTGATGCCCGTCGCGGCCCCGGAAGTGATGCCCGTCGCGGGGCCGGATGTGACGAGGGATGTCCCTGGCAGAGAGACGCGGCCCGGCCACTCGCTCTGCGGTCGCCTCGCGCGCTGCCATGCCGGCTCCCGGGAACGAAGCAGCATGGCAGCGCGCGAGGCGACCGCAGAGCGAGCGGCTGCTGGTAAAGGTATGGGGGGGGAGGAAAATAATTTTAAAGAGCGAGCGGAGGAACAGCAGAGTGGCTCCACATGTCTCCCTGCCAGGGAGACGCAGCCCAGCCACTCGCTCTACGGGCGCCTCGCGCTGCTGTGCCGCTTCCCTGCCCAGGAGCCAGCATGGCAGTGCGCCAGGTGCCCGCAGAGCGAGGTGCGGCCAGGAGCCCGGGAGCCAGCACATCACAGTGAGTTTCCCCATTAGAAATAATGGGAACTCCGCTGATTCGTTCCTGCCAGGGAGCCGGCAAATCAGTGATTAAATGGCTGTGGAACGAATCATCTGAGTTCCCATTATTTCTAATGGGGAAACTCACTTTGCTTTACGAGTATTTTGGGTTACGAGCATGGTTCTGGAACGGATTATACTCGTAATCCAAGGTACTACTGTACAATAAACAATGTTCTACTAAACATGCACAGTGAAATCCTGAAATCCAAGGGTACTGGGTACTGATTTCACCTGAGGTAGAATTTCTCTGCTGTTTGACAAGTGCAAGACATGGAGACTTCAAGAGGTCAACTGCTTAAGGACAAATTTACACTTAGGTATACCATTAAATAAGCCACTTATGCTGGCTAATCAACAAAATGAATATGCAGTAAAAGTTGAATCATAAACAATATAATATTAGTGAAAGTTGTGCTGTAAATGTGATTAAACTATACAATACAAATTGATTGTTTGTTTGGTAGAATTGGCAGGGTGCATTATGCCATAAAAAAGGAAAGCTGCATACGCCTTTCTATGCACTGCTATAAATCCACTTGAAATGACATTTAAAATCACAAAACCAAAGAAAATTAGAGTGTACTTCAAACTGTAATGATCTCCTACTATGTGTCTTTCTTTCATCTGCCCAGGTTGGATGAAGTCCCAGCTAAGCTGAGTAAATGGCAAAGCTGTCACTGATTTTGGTATATGCAAGATTTCATCTCTTCATAATGAAAAATTAATATTATAATGATTATTTTTCACATAATTAATTATAGTATTGCCACTGAATGGCCACTTATGCTACTGTAATTCCAATGACCTCAAAGAGATTATAGGAGTATTACGGCCACTGAACTGCCACCTAATTATTATAAACAATGCCTCATTTCTAATTGCAATTCAGAATAAATCCTATTTTGATATATCTAAAGTCTTTACAATTGAAAACATTTTAAAGAAGGTTTAATTACTTAAATGGATTATGTTCATATTCTTTAATAACTCTATGTTGGTGTATTTAATATTACATATCCAAATTTCTTGCATATTCTTCCATATTATTTCTAGTTTTATAACTGGTATTTTAACTTACATTTTATTACACATTCCATTATATTTTCCATGCAACATTAATTCATGAAACTATATTGTGTTTGGTGACGGCAGCTGAACCCCTCAGAGGAATTAATTAAGGGATAATCTCTCTTGCTTTGTAGCATACAAACCAATAAATGGCTGCTGAGATTAATAGCTTAAGCAAAGCTAAAGTGTTTAGTGAATTCCAAACCCTGCTTATTACATTCACTACAAAGAAAGCAAGATTACAGTTAAACAATAAAGTACATTACAAAGAAAAACAAGAAAACAATTTCATACATTTAAAAGTACCTCTTTGAAAGCCTTTTCATTGTCATATGTATGAACTTGCCTAGCATGCAAACCTAAAGTGTATTAACACTAGAAAGGATCTTACTGAGGATAGTTTAATTAAACATTAATTAAACATGATGATGTGGATGAATAAGCATATGTAGATGAGGAAACCAAAAGTGTGTGGAGTTATATGCTTGAAGCAACATCCATAGAAAATTTAAACAAATTTAAACAGTTTTATATCTGAGGGCCACCGTGGAAATTTCATGGGCCAGAAGCTGTTTTAAAAATTTTCCACATGCAAAATTGCATACAAATTTTAACAGGCATGTTTTATGGTCCATCAAATTTACACATACATGTTTGATGGTCTTCTGTGTTTTACATACCTTATACTATTTTCAGTGTGTTAATGAAAGTGGAAGTTTAAGAAATTTCAAAGATTTCATAGATCATAGAGTTGGAAGGAGCCTACAAGGCTATCGAGTCCAACCCCCTGCTCAATGCAGGAAACTGGAGGAGGGGTCTCCCATCCAAGTAATAACCAGGCTTGACCCTGCTTAGCTTTCCACGCTCAGACAAGCTGGACCTGTTTCCCATGGTTTTTTATATACTTAAGTCCTCACTCATGTACTAGGACACCTGCATTCTGCACTGTGCAGAGTGCAGAATGCACTGTGCAGAAGTCTGAACAAATGTCTCCTTTTACCTCATGTGTCAGGAAACAGATGACCTAGGACCAGTTCCAATAAGTTTTTGTCTGTGGAACAGTGCTTATATTCTGTCCTTGTTTTACTCATTTTTATTGTCATATCTTCACAATGGCAGATTTTGAACTGATCAAGTCTTAAATATAAGCTGAAGACATAACATATCTCCAAAACAACAGTATTAGGAAGTTATAAAAGTTGCATCATTCCTTAACTGGTATGTTCTCATATGTTTTGTGTGACTATGAACCAAGTCCTTTCTCAAATGATGGGAGTGGCTTTAAAATAATTAAATTTACATTGAATGTTTGATTTAAATGCTTAATATGCCTGAGGAAAAGCATTTTCACCGTATCTTAGATTTCATCCATAACTATTGGAACTAGAGACCATCATGAGTACCTTTAAGGTGCGGGGGGTTGTTTTTACTACCACGTCTCCATCAGACCAAATAAAAGAATTCTATATATGAAACAAGCTTGTTGCAAGATATTCATTTACAACCTACAAGGCAGCAGTAATTTACATTGCAGCCCATTTCCTTCCATGTAAAGAAGGCAAAATGTTTGGATAGATTTCACTGACAGAAAAGTAAATGTATGGATTAACTGGCTTTGCAATCAACAACAAAAAATACCTTACAAAGAAAGCACATCTTACAGTGGAAGATATAATACCAAAGACTGATAAGCGACTGTAGTAATATAAAATATTTATACAACTAATATCTGCGGCCATATTTTACAAACCACCTTCATACATGGACACTGTGCCACACAGATTTTGGGGGCAAGTAAAATAAAAATAAAAATCTATAAATACAGCAACAATGTATTAACTAGGCTATGCACAATACAGAAATAGCAACCAAGGTCTGTACCAGGGGTAGACAACCTTTTAGGCTGTGGGCAAATTTAGCAATTTGAGAAACTGTCCTAGGCACCACCACAAAATGGCTACCATAGGAGGCATGGCAAAGGACAAGTAAACTGCCCAAAAGACTGAGTACAAGGCAGAGGTGGGGTCTGTGACCCAACCGTTTTGAATACACAGTCTTCAGCACCAACAGAAACCTATTTCACAGCAATCCCAGCTGCCAGTAAGAAAATATGCTAACTGGTGGCGGGGGAAGTAAGAGGGTAGGGTACCTTGGTGGGTGCCAAGAAAGGTGTCCAGGAACATATTGGTGCCATGGACACCACAACGCCTACCACTGGTCTAGACAAAGAACAGACCACTCTCCCCCTATTATCCTACCCTCACCAGCCAACCACCACACTGTGATCCTTTCAATACTCTCTTTGGCTTCTCCAATTAACAACCACTTTCCATATATCCCTAAGGGAAGGATTTTTGATTTGATGGGGGAGGGGGGCAGGGGAGAGGTTGCAGCCAATAAGGCAAGAAACTTGTTTTTAAAAAAGGAGAAGAATGTAAAACGTTTCAGGATGCCAAATATACTAAATTATGTGACTGTCAGATTAAAATGGGAGATTCATAGAATATACATAGTTGTTAATAAGAATGGTTCATTTGCTACAATCATGCAAACAGATGGGCAGCATTGCTCTTCGACTGCACTAGAAGCATTTTCTGAGCAGGATCTCCCCTGCCACATGTAGAGATGGGATCCTGTTCTCTTCTGAAATGTTCTTTGTTAACAGCATGAAAATACATAGCTGATACATACTCTGCCTAAATTGCCTTGTTTTGTCCTTTTCACCAAAAGGTGAAAAACTTCCATGTGTCCTAATTTAGTTTATTCCATACAGAAATTGGCATTAGCTGTAACAATTATGTACATCTCTACGAAGTATTTTAAAAATACTGCAAGTTAGTTAAAACACAAAGCTCTGTTAATAGTTTGGATACAAATTATAACCTATGAAGACTCAAGAGGAAAATACCTAGCTTAATTCATCTAGATTAGGTGCCTGCAGTATTACCATTTATCAAATTCTGCCCTCTATGCAAAGTCAAAACTAGCATTAATGTTAATGAGGATTTTCCTTCAGTAATATCAAAGGGAAATTTAAACTTTGATCTCTGTTAAAAGATTATGCTAGTGAAATATTTAACTTAGAATTTCAAACAACTGAACTTGGGAATTGAGAAGATAGGGAATTGAAAATGGTATGAAACTGTACTTGTTGCAATTTCTGTTTGTAGGATCACCTTCCTACCCCAACACTCAGAACCTAGAAAGGAGTGTTGTTATATACTATGCTTATTCATGAAGTTCAACTGATTTGTTTACAACCAGTGGTCATCCCAAAGATAAAACATGTTGTAAATCTATCATCCAAGACACTGAATCCATTGGTACAAATTTAAATCTTATTTCCCTTGCAGTCACAGCATATCGTTCTATTTTATGCAACACATATTCATCTTGATCTGACAAGATCATTTATTACTCTTTCAAAGTCTCATTCTAGAGTCTTAATATTTACAAGTTAGTTCTATCTCCAATCTATGATCCGCAATACAAAATGCTTTCTAGGGATAATCTAGCTCTGGACCCTCTGAATAGTTTTATGGTCCACATTCATTTACACATACACACACAGTTTGAACCATGCCTAATTCTTTCAACAATAAGCAAGGAAACAACTCATATTGCAATGGCAAAATTATTAATAGTTTGAATGGATCTGGATCTCACCAGATTTTGTGGATTCATATTGTGCAATGAATCCACAAAATGAATGTCTTATAACATTCACATTACATGAGTACTGTAGGCCAACACAACTTTCAGTCCATAAATGCCAATGGGTGCTTTGCCCTGGTATGAATTCACCCACCTACTATATATTTATGAGTAGACTTTGCAGATTTGTACAATATTTTGAGACTATATGTCACACATTCAGTGCCAAACAATTACTTACATAATAGAAGCTACAGTAGATTTAGTTATGCAGTTAGTCCATGAACATACCAGCAAGTCCAACAGAAGGTGTAGTTTTACATATCTCCATTGACTTGAACAGAACTTTTGCCCCTAAGGACCTGTCTCTCTTTCACTGCAATAATTTAAGAAAAAATATGATTAAGTAACTAGTGCACATATACAGTATTGATTTTCTGTATTGATTGTGTGTTGGCATTTGGAGTCACGCCTCAAGAAAGCTTCAACGTTTTATGTATTTACAGCTGTCAGTTGGCAAGAGGTCATTTGTTCACTCCAAACAAAACATGCCTCTGAAGCTCACAAAAAAGTTAGGGGATCTTGTAGACAGGATTCTTGACCAGCCTCTTAATGCATGAAGGGAAAATCATATTTTAAACCAGCATGGTTCAAACAAAACTTACCTCTTTGAAATATGAATTTTTCCCTTCACCTGTCAAACTAATAAGAAAGATACAGATTATGTCTCTCTTCCGGGAGAACCACCCCATAGCCTGAGATCAAAGACCAATTATGAGTCATCATCTCACAAAGAAATGGTTTCTAGCAATAGCAATTTTAAAAAGCCATGTAATGTTTGAATGGGAGCTATGTGTAACTTAAGAAAAATCAGTCTTTCTTCTTTTTAATACTGAAAATTGCCACCTACTATGTAGATTGAGAATTAAAAAGTGGGTTCCATCCAACTACTGATAAAAAACAGCTTTTGTTTGTAAGATTCCATCCCTTCGGGGGGGGTTTTTTTTTTTAAGTCTTGGTGGTGAAATTTCAGGTCAGTTTTGCAGCTAGGGCTGCACCTTGGGGCCAAGTCCAGGGAACCACAGTCAAGGGGGGGGCAAATGACCATCGAGAGAGCAGCAAGTGATGAAAACATTGGCGCAGCAGAAGCAAACTGCATTTATTTCTATAGTCATGAAGATGGTGCTCATCATCATCATCAGGCGATCACTCGTGACCGAGTAAGATTGTCTTCCAGGATAAAAATTTACAAAAAGGAAATTTTAAAAGGAGGAAATTTAAAAGGAGATGGTGCTATGATTTACGTGAGTTTAAAATGAAAAACTGCATATGTTCTACACAGGGCCAGTGCTACCATTAGGCCAACTAGGCAGCTGCCTAGGGCGCAGGGCTAAAGGGGGCGCCAGAAACGCCTTGGGGAAAAAATACAGCGCTAAAATGTGTATTTTCGATCCCCTCCAACTCCCTGCCAAAAACACTTCACATATATCTACGGAAGGTTTTTTTTAAAAGAGTCTTTCTGGGTTGTTTGAACTGCGCATGCGCGTCTCTCTCTCTCGCTCTGCCTTCGCTTCCAAGGAACACACAAACCGAATCTCCCAAAGATTTCTTTTGTGATCACTTTAACTGAGGAGCAGCGGCGGCAGCAGCAGCAGCAGCAGCAGCAGCAGCAGCAGCAGCAGCGGCAACAGGAAGAGATGGAGCAGGGGAGTCGGGGGGTTTGTCGTTGGCTTGTTAGTTACAAAGACGAAGAAATAAGAGGGGAGGGTGGAGGGGAGTTTCTTTTTTTAACAAATCGAGCAGCAGAAAGAAAAGAAAAAGGAGTACTGTGTGGATGGTGGAGCATGTGCAGTTTTCACATGACATCTCTCTGTGCCGGTTTTAGCAGATCCCCACTGCAATTTTTTAATTCTTTCTTTTTCCTTTTCACTGTTCAGTTTTACAGGGACGCGCAGCAAAAACAAGAGAGGGAGAGAGGTTGAGAGGGAAAGCTGCAAAGAGGCTTATAGAGGAGGGTGGGCTGCACCGGTTACTTCGAGCTCCTCCTGCTGTCAGCGCCTCAGCCAATCAATAGGCTCCGGAGTTGGGAACCCGGCTGAGGGAGAGCCCCGGCCTGGACGCTGGAGGAAGCGGCAGCGGAGGAGGAGACGGAGACACTTTGTATAGACAGGCTGGGGGCGGGGCAAAGGAGGCAACACGTGCACATGCGCATGCACACACCTGCCTAGACGAGGCTCCAGTTTCCTCAGGGGCTCTCGGAGCTGGGCTTTCCTTCGTTCCTGCACTCTAAAGACTTCCAGTATAAAAGTGTTTTCTCCACACTCGTTTCTAGCCAGCCTTCCCCCCACACCCCATTTTCAAAATCCCGCCAAGACACATACTTATATTAAAGTGATTCCTTTCATGGACAATTCACTCCCGCAGCCCCTGATAATGCCTACTGTTTGGGGAAGTTCCCCCCCCCTTCTAGTCCCCTTTGGTGGTACCTTCATATGAAAGTGAAAATCTGTATAATGGATCTTCACTTTATTCAATGGGATAACTGAGGATATCTTGATGGAAGATTTCGAAGAAATTTAGCAAATTGGTACTACATCAACATGCATTTTATGTATGTTTCTCAATGTTTATGATAATAAATTTTTTAGGTTTTGCCAATTGACTTTTATTTCATAATGGGCATAGGGCTGGAGGGAGGGAGGGCTCAAGTGGGAAGGGGAGCACGCTAAATATCTGATCTTGCCTAGGGCACCAAACTGCCTTGCACCGGCCCTGGTTCTACATAGATTTCATAGATCATAGAGTTGGAAGGAGGTACAAGGCTATCGAGTCCAACCCCCTGCTCAATGCAGGAAACTAGAGGAGGGATCTCCCATCCAAGTAATAACCAGGCCTGACTCTGCTTAGCTTTCCACACTCAGACAAGCTGAGCCAGCATAAGCCACAGGCCTGTTCAGAGTATTTGCTCAGAGTATATGCTCAGAGTATTTTTTTTTATCAGGGTTGGCAAACAGTTTTCTTTTTGATGTTCTGAAATATTAGAAGCAGTTTTAAAGCATGGAACTGGCAGTTGGGGGAAAGAGAAATGTTATTTGTGTGCTTCACAACTGAAGTAATACACATGGCCATCTAAAGGGACCCCCATAAGACCACTAAGTACAGAGTCTGATGTTACTTAACTGTACCACTGTTTCTGGTCGTCATGGCGTTTGCTGGCAGGGCTACTGGTTCAGTGTTCACAAATGAAGATTACAGACTACTGAGCAAATGCCATTTGGGCTTTTCTGTTAACACCTGTACTATTTATATATTTTGCAGAGGTAATATTTTGTGTATATGAAAGCAGTTCATTAAGGAGCACATTTGCAAGGAATCTTTAATGCATGAGAAATCTGTAGCTCTGCTGGTCCTAAGAGGATGAAGGAAAGAAAACAATGACTGGGAGCCATTTATCTACATCTAAGTGAGTACAAGGTACTTACCCTCTGACATTTGTTGCAACATGAGTATGTGATATTTATTTAGAATAACATTCTGCAAAACAACTCTGCTCTAATTCATATCAGTTCTATTTAAGGAAGCAAGGAAGAAGGTCAGCATCTAGCAGTCACCTAGACATAATATGTGCCTTCTTAAACAAATTAACTGAAAGATTCCTTCATTTCAACTAGTATAGGTGTTTCCTGGACATTGGTTGGCATCATTGTAGGGTGATTCATACATTCGCATTAGCCCTGTTCAGGTGCTCAACTTACTGTGTATGCGAACATACAAACCATGTTCTGGTTTGCATGGAGACCTCCACAAGTAAAGCTGTACAGTGGAGGCCTCCTCTCTGCAGACATTCACACTCTATTAATGAAGGCCAGTGGGAAGGGTCACATGGTGTGCATGACAGCGCGGGCTGGACTACACAGCACAGCCCTGCTCCCAGATTCACTTACACAGCAAGCTGAATGCCCAAACAAGGATAGTTATGTGGTTAATTGTATTTTTTTATTTATTACATTTCTATACCATCCATTAGCTGAAGCTCTCTGAGCGATTCACAAAACAAACTTAAAACTAAAAAATATATAATAACACAGTAAAGCATAATAAAGATCACAATATGACCAACTGATTAAAACATTCCCAGTCACAATCCCACAGAAGCAATTTTCAGGGATATCCACACTGCCAAAGGAACATAAGGATCAGCCGTTACCACTAATGAAATAAGTTCTGCCATAATTTTATCTGAATGAAGAAAGTGTGTGAACATCATCATATTTTACATCTGAGTGGTATGTATCTCCAGACTCACGTTGGAAGAACTAACAATCAAGCAGTTGAATTTATTGGGTTGCTATCTATGCACCGAGACTCACCAAGTACTGAGGTTATTTTGAGTCAGTCAAACACTGAAAGAAACAGATGAAGTATCCCTGCAGCCTTCACCTGAGGATCACTAGATAAGCCTTCCTGACTTGAACTTAGAGATCAAATCCCTGCTCATGCCAAGATTCACCTGAAGCAAGTGAACCTTACTGTTCATATTTGTAAAACAGAGTCACAACAATTTCCATCATGGTCATTGTAATGCATTTTGTACATTACAGATATTGCTGGATGATCGGCTTTCAACAAGATCTATGGATGTAAATATGGAAATATTGAAAATGAAAGTTGTACCAACATTTCTTTGAAACTGGTCCTACATGGCCGCTTTCTGGAGGATAATTGCTGGCGGCCTGCATAACTACTCAGCCAAACTTGACTCCTGTATTTCTTCCTACTACATGGGAGTCATATTTCAAGAGTATTTATGCAGTGAACCATGAAAGTCCCCAGGGACTGCAGGGAAGTGTAGAATGTATGGAGGAGTGGGCACCTGTATCTATCCAAGAAATCACAAAACTGACTCAACAGCTAAAACCAGGCAAGGCTCCAGGGCCTGATAATATTCCTGCTGATTTACTAAAGGCCGAACTTGACTGGTGGGCCCCTGTATTAGCATCCCTATTTATATGGATAGACCACACAGCATGTATCCCAGATGACTGGGGTATAGCTATTATTATCCCAGTATATAAGAAAGGGAATAGATCTGACCCAGCCAATTACCGTCCAATTAGTTTGCAGAGTATTATTAGCAAACTATACTGTGAAGAGAAAGCCTTCACATATATGTTCGTCATCTGCTTGATAAACTATTGGACTGGTTACGTGTAGGAAATATACTTGAAGAACAGGCTGGATTTAGAACAGGAAGATCAACAATGGATCAAGGATTTATTCTTCAACATCTAGTCAATAAATATGCCACTCCCAAAGCTGGTGCCCTCTTTTCTGTTTTTATCGACTTTAAGTCAGCTTTTGACCTTATTCCCAGAGATAAATTATGGGCTAAATTTGAGAACACGAATATTGACAGAAGATTATTACTGCTTATGCAGCGTCTGCATGAAAATACAAGGTTACGGGTGAATTGCAACTAGGTAGGGGTTTTATCAAGACCAGTGTCCACATTTAATGGAGTGAAACAGGGATGCATTCTAGCCAGGGCTGTGGAGTCGGTAGATAAATGTTCCGACTCCGACTCCTCAGTTTTTTGTACTTCCGACTCCGACTCCCCAACTCCGACTCCTCTGTATTAATATGCGAATGTATTTTATACATTCCTTGAAGGAAAGAAAGGCAACATACATGTCATTACCACAGGACTACTGGCTGGGAAGCCAACAGTCTACTGTATTGAACAGTTTAAGCAAAAGACAAACACAATGAAAACAACAAAGTTTTATTTTTATTTTTTTATTAATTTAATTAATCAAGTGGCTGGATAGTAGCAGCAGGCATAAACATCAGGAACAGGAACTTTACTAGTTCAAAAATACAAACCACATTATTTGGTTGTTTTAGAACAAAAACAAAGCTTATCTATATGAACCAAAAACAAAATCTGTAAAACCTAGAAATGGTTTATATTAATCTTGAAATGTAGTTATAGGCTTAGCAAATGCAAATCAATTCAATGTAGAGTTCTAAGGAAGAGAATTGCCTCTGCCAGATCCTCTTTCATAGAGGCTCTTAAGTCAGACTTTATTATTTTTAGGGCTGAAAATAATCTTTCGACACCGACTTGGGTGGGTGGCATTGCAGTAACTATTCTGGCCACATCACTAACGATCTCTGGATAAACAAGGATGGCTTCTTCAACAGTAAGTTTTGATGAGCGATCATACTTTTCAACTTCTTTTAGTGCTTTATAAAACTCCTGTTGGAATTTTTTTATTTGGACATTTACTGGTTCTGTAACGCTTATGCGACGTCGCTTTCCTTTAGCAACTTCCATTTTGTCTAAGAAGGAATCAAAGTCTAATTCTTCGTTTGAAGAAGATGATTCTGAGTTACCACTATTGCTTAAAAGAACTTCATCCTCCTGTGGAGGTATTTCAGGTCTTAATCCCTTCATGCGAACTGCTACATCATAGAGGGCCTTTTTCCCAGTAGCAGTCTGTTCACTGTTCAACAAAAGTCGGCTCATTGGGTCGACATAAATAGCCGCTAACAAGATTTCATTTTCCAGCAAAAGACTCTCTCTTTTCATCATTGAAGATGCAATGCCCTCAGCTATTAACCCTCCATTTTTGTTCAGGCGATATAACAGGCTCTTCCATTCCAAGAGGAATTTACCCGGGGTTAGATCGTCACATTGCAACCTCTTGGTGACAGTGAAGGGGTGAGAAAGAAGGTTCTCCAGCTCTTTTGTTTGTGTCCACTGGCTTTCAGTTAATGCAAGATTTTCATTGTCCATTTCTTCTATGAAGTCTTTAAGTTCAAGCAAACGCTTCACCATTAAATAAGTGCTTCCCCAGCGAGTTGTTTG
This sequence comes from Shinisaurus crocodilurus, assembly GCA_021292165.1. Taxonomy (NCBI): domain Eukaryota; kingdom Metazoa; phylum Chordata; class Lepidosauria; order Squamata; family Shinisauridae; genus Shinisaurus; species Shinisaurus crocodilurus. The sequence goes on along the minus strand of CM037880.1, from coordinate 187,775,861 downwards.
ATCCAAAATGGCTCCTTTTCCTGCACGTCCTTTTCAAAATTGCATCTGTTTTCGGGGCCCTGGCTGCAACAGTTACTTGCCGTAATTTGCCAATTAGTGTAGCTGCATGGCGATCTTTTAATCCATCTCTTATGGCAAGTTGCAGTGTATGAACAGCACATCGCATATGATGAATAGTAGCAAGCTTCAATGCTTCTTCAACAAAGTTGTCTAAAAAAATGTCAGCATTCTCTTCAGTTTCTAAACTTTCTCCAATACTTGCAGAGCTGTCTTCCTCTAACTCTAATATCTGTTTGTTACCTTCTTCATCTGCGTTCATCTTCTCAATCGTGCTCAACATGTTAGAAGCGTTATCTGTCACAACACATAAAATCTGTTCCTTTTTAATTTCAAAATCTTCTAGAACACCCTCCACTAAATTCTGAAGGTAATCACTGGTGTGATGTGCCTGAGTGTCCTTTAATCCGAGGGTCCGTGTTATTGTTTTGTTTTCATCCACAAATCTAACATTAATGGCGAAATAATTGACTCTGTGACGTGTGCATGCATCCATTTTAAGGAAGACAAAACGTCCTTTCAGAACTTTCTGTAGTTCTTCCTTTTTACATTTGGCCTCCTCAATTATAAGTTTCCTTATACTTTCTCTTTCCAGAGAAACACCAAGTTTTTTTTGCCATTTCTCCATTTAGGCCTAAAAAGGCTGTCTGTGAAAAGAAGGATAGTGGTACACTATTCTTTACTACCATTTCAATAATGTGGTGTTTGAATTTTTCTGGTGTCATCCTTATGGTAACTTTGTCAGATATAAAGAATTTTCTTATTTGTGATTGTTCTCCAGTAGATTTCTGAACGTTTTTTGTCACAGAAGTAGATGCAATGTTTTCATTGCTATCTTTCTCATTCACGGCTTCTAACACTTTGTGATGAAAACGCTGTAAGTGTCTTTTCAAATTTGATGCTCTTGTAGGTGCATTTTTATCAGGCCCACTGAAACTGCTAATTTTTGCATCACATTGTTTTTCATCATCATCATCTTTTCTAATACATTAGCACACGTAATGTTTTCCATCACTTGATAATGCAAAGTGCTCATAACTTTGTCGTGTTTGTTGTTAGCAGTCTTTTTGCCATTGTTTAGGATGCCTCTTTCCCTAAAATATAAAATATGTTATACTAACTGGCATATAATTAGATTTTTAATATCAACATACACAGTCTTGTAAGTTGTACATACATGGCTTTATACAAACAAATAAGCTATATATCCCAGCACTAAACCTAGACATGATTTGTCCTATACAGAAAAACATGCACAGACATGTACTGAACACACACACACAAACACAGAGCCTACATTTTAGTACTGAGCATATAAACAATCTGCACTATACATAAACATTCATACATTCCTGCACCACACTTACAAACCTAGGATAGACAGTTTCTTCCAGAAACATGTACACATGTCTTCCCTCATACAGACAAGCAGGCATGCAGGTTTTAAAATAAATATAAACACAGTTGAACCCAAGAAGCTGTTCCACCAAGTTCTTCTAAGCCAGTGATGGCGAACCTACGGCACGGGCGTCACAGCTGGCACGCAGGGACCTCTCTGTGGGCACTCGAGCCATTGGTCACCAGATCGCGAAAAGATCTGCAAAACACTAATGATCTTGTTCTTTCTCACAGTGTGGAACAGAATGATTTTATTCTAGAATTCCTGTTACAGAATTATTTTCTACATTGTTATCACATTTAAAAGATTTTGAGGAATGATGCACAGAGCATGGCTTGGATGTAAAGCCCTAACAGTTGACCTGAGTGCTGCATGTGTTGCTCTCAAACTAACAGAGTATGAGCCAAGGTTTGACAATTATCAGCATGCATGCAATAGCAAAAATCACATTAATTGTGCAAAAGCATGCCCAATGCAAACTTTTACCTAATGCAGTGTTTGCAGTCTAAGACATAAAGTGTTTAAAATATGTTAAGCACGTTTAGTTTTCTTGTTTATCTTGCTCATCCTAGTACAGGTTGACTTTTACTTTTACTAATCCAACACCTGTAGAAGCAGGGAAAGGACCCGGGGTAAAGCTTGCCCCATACAATTTCAGTCTGGCATATAATCATATTACAAGTTGAGAATCCCGTATCCAAAAATACATGTGCCTAATAAATTTAAAAGTTTGTATAAATTCCCTTCAGACTATGTGTACAATGTAGTACTATAATAATTTTTTGGGTTGATTTTTTTTTCAACAAAAAACTGTTTGTATCATTGAAAGCTCTGTTATTGTGTTTTTCTTTAAAGACAAAAGATGTTAATTAGTTCGGACAACTGTATGAGTTGCTTTTCTAAAACTAAAACCTCGGTATTCAGGTTTAATTGCAGTGTTGGCACTCTGAAATAAATAAGTTGGTTTTGTGTTGCAGTTTGGGCACTCGGGCTCAAAAAGGTTCGCCATCACTGTTCTAAGCTCTTCTAGCAGAGAGAGGTAGTTGGGCAGAAGATGCTGCCTTCTCCTTTTTGTGTGCTGATCTGCTGCTGAAGATAGGGCAGTGGGAGGATCCAGGAAGGGGCATTTATTATAAAACATGATTTCCCTAGTAGAATCCCATAGTCATGTTAGTTAAGCTAACAATCGGAGTTTACAAGTTTTTACAGCCTACGTGAGGCACTGCATGCATTGGTCTTTATTCTTACAGTAGAGAAGTCATTAATTATAACTTTTTGTGAATTGGGACATTTAAACTTGCTTTTTTTTAAATTCCAATCTAAATTTAGCAGGAGTCGGAGTCGGAGTCAGTGCATTGTTTGCAGACTCCGACTCCAGGTACCCAAAATTTCCTCCGACTCCTCGACTCCGACTCCACAGCCCTGATTCTAGCTCCCACTTTAATTTTTATATTAATTCAATAGTGAAGAAATTATCAAACCCCGACTTTCACCCCCCCTAAGTTGAACACTCGTCCCCTGTCAATACTTCTATATGCTGATGATGCTGTGTTGTTATCCCTAACTAGTATTGGATTAAGACGACTAATGAGGGCATTGCAATTATATTGCACTGAGGAGATGTTAACAATCAATTACTCAAAGACCAAAGTGGTGGTCTTTAGTAGGAGGAAAATTAAGCACAAATGGACAATTAATGGAAATCTCATCGAATAGGTTGCTAGCTACAAATACCTGGGAATAATGTTCCATACATCTGGATCCTGGCTCACCCATATAAAGTATGCTGCAGCAAATGCGCAGAGGAGTGCCACAGCACTGATAAGATTTTTAGGTGGACAGCATATCCCCTCTGCGATCCAGGTTTTTGTGGCCAAAATTATTGCCCAAATGTTATATGGGTCCAAACTGTGTGCTTACCATAAGCTCCGTCCCTTAGGAACTATTCAGACCAAATTTCTAAGAGTTATATTTTCTGTACCTCACTGTGTTCCTAATGCAGCTCTACGGCTAGAGGCTGGTTTAGTTCCCATTGCTGCCCGCACCAATCTGTATATGATAAATTACTGGTTAAAACTTATATTCTTACCAGTCGGGCTGGCTCCATTGATATTGTTGGATCCTTTCCAATCGAAATGGAAAAAGCATTTGTGTAATGAACTATCACGTTTGGGATTTTCTCCCAACGCTTTAATAGCACTGGGTTACTCTAACGCTAAGATAGCCATTAAGCAGAGAATCTGGGACATTGTATTGCAAGAACATATAAGCTTACTGCATAAATTTAGCCCTTTAGGAAATAAGATCTTTGAGCCCCATGCTTATTTGGCTGACTTGACTTTTCCGAAGTACAGTAATACCTTGGATTCCAAGTAACTTGGTCTGAGAGCGTTTTACAAGACAAGCAATTTTTTTAATAAATTTTGACTTGATAAACAAGCAAGGTCTTGCAATACAAGTAGTCGTAGGGATGTAACCGCTTGCCTTGAGCAGGCGTATGGGGCTGAAATCGGCCCCGCTCATGCCCGCCAGAGACTCGCTTTGATATAAGAGAGTTTTGGATTACAAGCATGGTTCCGGAACGAATTATGCTTGCAATCCAAGGTATTACTGTATAGGAATGCTTTTACGTTAGCCAGATTTGAGGTCTTGCCCTCTATGCTTTTGGAGGGGAGATATCAAGGAATACCATTTCATGATCGTCTCTGTCCCTGTAAGAACGGGGAAGTTGAAACTGTGGGATCATGTACTTTTATACTGCCCCTTCTACTGGGATCTTCGTAATGATCTTATTTTACCTATTTTATATAATTGCCCGGGCAGAACTGAAAAATGCTACATTTCCTTGCTACTCTCTGATAAGGTTCCACAGATTACTAATAAAGTGGCTAAATTCTGTGCAAATGCTATAACTTGCCGCACCTTTTTAGCCTTTGACTTTGGCCATGTTTGACCGATATAATTTTGATGTAAAATGATGAACTCTGTACACTTCAGATGTATGCTGGTGTACAGTAGCTATGTTTGTATCATGGATTGTTTTCCTGTTATAATGTTTTTGCCGGTTCTGGTCAATGACCGTAATAAATATTCAGCATTAAAATATTGAAAATGAAAATTGTACCAACATTTCTTTGAAACTGGTCCTACATGGCTAGAGACTACTAAAGTCTTTTCAGATTATTATTTTTCTTCTTTGGTAGTGAAGAATATGCAGGTTACTGAACTGTTGCACAGCATTCAGATGCCATCTATCAAAAAAGCACTTCTGTTATACAAATATTTCATTTTGGCTCATTTTGTTGCTGAGAAGAGTACATTTCCCACAGCTACAGCTTCCATTGTGCTCTTAAGTACTACAAAGAATCTGGATGTGCAATTCTAATGCTTGTAACACCATGGCCATGGGGTACACAAGCCCAATCCCCAACCTGGCCTGTGCCATTTTGCATTCTCTTAGGTACTGATGAATATGCCTTTTTTAAAAGTGCACACACACACAGCATAAGCAACACTGCCCCCACTGCAACAAGGTTCCTCTCCCCTCTCCCTTCATTATATCTGGATTGTTACATACATGCTAGGGTTCTTTGTGGGAAGATTCTACAAAGGCTAAAATGCAGCCTAGAAAGTGCTCTGACTGCATGTACATTCTCCGCTTTTTATTCTAGTGTCTTATGAAAGGATACTCTAACCTTAGCTTAGCATTGTCACTCCAGGCAGGAGAAGAGGACAATGTGTACAGCAAGTGGAAGTATGGAGATAATGCTTTTGCAGAAGCATACGGAAAACTCGGTCTCTCACTTAACATCAAAAAAACCAAAGTGCTTCATCAGCAAGTGCAAGCTAACCCTTTGGTGATGCCATCTATCCAGCTTGGCGGGACAATACTGGAAAATGTTGATCATTTTCTCTATCTTGGCAGCTATCTTTCTGTTACAGCTAACATCGACAGTGAAATCCAGCATCGTCTGAGCTCCGCAAGTGCCGCGTTTTCTCAAATGAAACATGAGTGTTCGAGGATCGGGATATTTGTAAGAAGACCAAAACACTGGTTTATGAAGCCATTGTATTACCAACTTTATTGTATGCCTGCGAAACATGGACTATCTATAAACGTCACCTCCAACTCCTTTTAAGATTTCATCAACGTTGCCTCCGGAAAATCCTGCGAATTACTTGGGAAGATAGGCGAACAAATGTCAGTGTACTGGAAGAAGCAAAGACTACTAGCATTGAAAAAATGATCCTTCAACGCCAACTTCAGTGGACCGGTCATGTTGTTCGAATGCCTGACTGCCGTCTCCCAAAGCAGTTACTTTATCCCCAGCTCAAGGATGGAAAGCGGAATACCGGTGCTCAACATAAGAGGTTTAAAGATGTTCTTAAGGCTAATCTAAAAAAATGCAATATAAACATCAAAAACTGGGAAGCTCTGGCCCATGAACGATCTAACTGGAGGTTGGCCTTTCACAAAGGTTCTATGGACTTTGAAGAAGCTCGAGTGCAAGGTGAAAGGGAGAAACGTGCTAAGCAAAAAGCACATCAAATGAATCCTTTACAAGACCATCTTCCATCTGGTAACCTGTGTCCTCACTGTGGGAAGCTGTGTGGATCTAGAACTGGCCTCCACAGTCACTTACGGACCCATCGCTAGAGTCTACACAATTTTCTTTAGAATTTTCCTCCTTTTAAAATCTCCTTTTTGTAAATTTTCTTCTTCTTTTTTTTTTATCCTGGAAGACAACCTTACTCGGTCACGAGTGATCGCCTGACTGAGATATGGACAACCAAACAGTGACCTGGTTCACAATTAACACTAATCCTTAACTCATGATTAAATAACCCATGGTTTGTTGCCTACCCAGTTTGTCTGGCAGAGGATCAAACAAACTGCGGTTTGTTATCTCTATCCCTGGGTTGTTTGTTTCCCTGCTGCTTTGCCCACTCCCTCCATGTATCCAAAATGCTTTGTGGCCTGTAGTACTAGCATGTAAAGTGGCTGGTGCTTTTTACCACTCATGCCCACCCCTCTAGCCTAGTGAAACAACCCACAGTTCTGCACACACATGTAGTGACAAGCCATGGTTTAGACAATCTAGAGTTAACAACCCAACAACAACCATAGGTTCTCTTTCTGAGTTGTTCATGGTTAACAAACAGTGACAAGCCATGGTTTAAACAATCTAGAGTTAACAACCCAACAACAAACCATAGGTTCTCTTTCTGAGTTGTTCATGGTTAACAAACAGTGACAAGCCATGGTTTAAACAATCTAGAGTTAACAACCCAACAACAAACCATAGGTTCTCTTTCTGAGTTGTTCATGGTTAACATGAACCATGTTAACATGGTTAACACAGTTGGGTTTGCACATCACAACAACCTAGAATTCAACAACCCATGGTTTAAATAAAGCAGCATTTCCATTTTGTGCAAATCAGGTAAGTGAATGGAGCAGTGTGCTTGCAGATTAAGTCGGGAATTCCAATGGGTAGATTACAATTTAATTGCACACAGGTGCAATTTATACACTACAAGTGTGCAGATAAGGATGCTATAACAGATTGTGTGTGTGTGTGTTGTAAAAACAAGGTAATATGGCACAGAGATGATGTGCATCACTGATGCACAAGAAAACCATGTGAACATACCCATGCCACATAAAAGAATAGAACAGGGCGGATTCCATGAAGCAGATTGTACTGAAAGTTTGGCCCCAAGATGGTAAACTATCTGGTATGCTGGAAAAGTTCCCAGTTACCATAAACTTTGATGCAGTTAAACCATTTCAGAGAATGTTAAGCACATTTAAATCCCATTCAAATCAATGTCATTTAAGGGATGTTTCACTTATTCAAATACAGTAATACCTTGGATTGCAAGTAACTTGGTTTGAGAGCATTTTGCAAGACAAGCACATTTTTAAATATTTATTTATTTATTTTTTACTTGATATACAAGTGACGTCTTGCAATACAAGTACTGTAGTATGGCTTAAATTAAAAATCTCTGTACAATTTTTTTGGGGGGGATTTCGTTTTGATATAAGAGTGTTTTGGATTACAAGCACGTTTCCAGAACGAATTATGCTCTCAATCCAAGGCATGACTGTACATGCTTGTTGTTCTTGGTGCAATCCCTACCCTAGATAAATTCCCACAGAGCTTCTATAACAATACTATACCAACTAGACCTGAATAATATATTTTTGGAAATGCAGATACCTCAGTATCACATTCACCCCAATATGAACCAGGGTAACTGCTGGAGCTACATGTGGTAAGGACCTTTTATGTATGTTGGATTTCATAAGAAATTAAATAAGCAATGATGATAATCAAGAAAGTCACTTTTCTGAGCCCCATTGGCTGTATCAGTTCCAAACTATCCAGTAGATCTATCCAGCAGTTCAGAAGGCTTTCCTTCTACTTAATAATTAGACTTTCAGTTCACTGCTGAATCAGTATTTTGAACAGATTAATAGTCTACAATATTTTATGACTACTACAGAACTCTGTTCACACAGGTGCAATTTATCATCCGGTGTTGTAACACTATTTTGGCAAGGCAAAGGTTCACTAGAAGGCTGTTAAATAGGCAACCCACACACAAAGTTTCTGCAACCTCTTGCTGGTCTAAACCAACCATGTGTGTGAACCCGAAACTAGAAGAACCAATTCTGGTAATATAGTCTTTTTGTCCCTGTAATATTTATAAAATTTATGAATCACATTTCCTCAGTTTAAAATGCCTCCAAAAAAAAGGGAAACATTTTCACTCTGCACCTGAATTCTAATTAAAACATCTTAATAATAATTACAGGGTTGCCACTAAAATTTTGTTTTCCATTTCCCTGACTTTCCCTGACCAATGCTTGTCAATTTCCCTGACCACTATTCAAAAATAACTCCCAACTTAAAATAATTCATAGGTTACATTACATTAAATAATGGTTTTATTAAACAGTTTAAAACTACACAAGTACTGAAAAGCAATTTTTTTTGGTCCAGATAGGAGATTCAATATGAGCTTCTTTAAACATTGATACTGGGTTCATACAACACAACAACTCACCATGGCTTATAAGCACGGTGGGTTGTTGTGACATGAGAACCCAGGATGGGCTTGTCAGGGTGGCTTATTTTCAGGTTATAAGTCACCCTGAAAAGCCATGGCTTGCAGTAGGGTCTGTTTGACCAACGATGGGTTGTCATGTGGCCTTAAGCCAGGCAACACGACCCACCATGGGTCAACCCCAACTACAAGCGAGCCACTTGGAAAGTACGGCAAAAAACCCTTGCTACTCTTGCCAAGTGGTTAGTGGGCAACCCACATTGCCAGCCACCCTAAAAGTACCCAAGTGGCACTTTGGGGCAGCTGGCAAAGGCTTCCCCCCCATCCCTGACACAAGCTGTTTCAGGATCACCATGGCTTGACTTTTTTTAACCTTTTTTTTTTTTAAAAGACTGCAGAAGCTGGCTGTCAAGCCAGCTTTTGCAATCCCCATGGGGACATCCACGAGGCACCACTCCAAGGACCCCCCACAGTACATTGGAGGGACTGCCTGTAGTCGCCCCATTTTTTTAAAAAAAAGATTGTACTGATAAGGTGCCCACTCATATTTTTTTTAACCCCATCTTCCAGATTTGAACAAATCGGGCAGGTTGGGTTAGCGTGAGGTCCCTGAGCTAGGTACTGGCCAGGATAGGTGCATACTGACCAAATCCAGCAGGCACCAACTCTGTACAATGCCTACACCAGGCTGCAGGTATTTTCCACTTCACAAGGAGCTGACAGGTCTAGACCTGTCAGCTCTTTGCAAAGCCCCGGGAGATCGCGGTTTGCAGAACTCCTTTTCGCAGTGCGATCCCCTGGGTTTTGGGGAGAAGATCAGGTGTCCCTAGTGGCCCCCCAGTTCTGCACTTCCCCTCCCACTGCTAGCATTGGGGGATCCTTAAAAACTGGAGGGGGTGTTGGGATTCAGTGTCAGTAATACAGTGGGCCTTCTAGTTCATAGCCAGAAACTGGTCAGCAGTAGTTTGGAAGGATTTGAGGCCTAATGAGTCTGTGGAATGTCAAGATCAGTGTGAGCTAATCACTGTCAGAGTTCTCAGGGGAAAGCAGGCGGGACTTCAGTTGTCACCCCCATCTAGTTGCAATTTCGACCTTGCAGAAATAGAATCTGGCAGCCTTCTCTGGGAACTTCAGGAGAGGGGAGGGATGGTTTGCAGAGGTGTCACTCCGGTTGAAGCCTCACCCCTGAAGGGTAGAAGGGAAACACCCAGGTGGGATAGGGGCCTTGTGGATGCGCCAGTAGTTTGGAAGGAGGGTTATGATGGCCACACCTTCGCTTCTAAGTTAGTGCTTACCCTTCAGAGCCTTTGCTAGGAACATCTTTCTCGTCTTCCCTGTCTGCATCTTTCTGTTTGGATCTATCACCAACTGAGCTATTGGGAGCACTCTGCACATGAACTCTACCTAATTTGGACTTTCTTCTCTTTGGACTTTTACTGTCAAGAACCTGCCATGAAAAGGGCTGTCGTACTTTTCACAAACTATGCATTCTTGTGGCTATGGATGTGTCTTCGTTGAGGAGCCCAGAACCCAGCTGGCTTAGGGCTAATTCCTGACTTCTGGACATTCTTATGCCTCCACCCATGTGGCATAGAGATCCAAAGCTGGAAGATTTGGACGTTGGAATCTCTGCATGTGGGGAAGTACTTTGGACTCAAGTCTGATCTTGTTTTGGACCCTGATTGTCGAGAGGCCTGGACTCACAGTACCCAGAGGGGCAAACCCAAGTGGCAGGGTTGGTCTTGATCTCTGTGGAGGTGTGCATGCTGGTTCAGGGCCTCTTCTAGAATCCCTTCCCTTGTCTCATGAGCAATAGGGCTCAGATCCTTCCCCTGACGGAGGAGCAGCTTAAAGTTGCTCAGATCCTAAGGCCAAGACTCACAGCACCCTAGAGGTTCCAACTCCATGGAAAAGTTGGCTCAGATCTCTGTGGGAGTGCCTGGGCAAGTCAGGCCTGTTTCTAGGATCCTTTCCCTTGTCGCAGGAGCATCTAGAATAGGCTCCGATCCTTTCCTTGCCCGAGGAGCAGCAGGAATTGGCTCTGGAATGTCAGGGAATTTGGTGCCTAAGAGACGTTCCAGTCCCCTAACTTGATGTGGAACTATCTCAAGTGCCTATAGCAAAATGCCATCAGCTATATGATTTCTGAAGACTGTAACTGTTAAGCTTATGCCGTGGGATTTGCTGCAATAAAAGGATCTCACTGATTTGGAGTCTCCGGTGTCAGAGTACTAGAATGTGTGATTGCAGGGCCGGGGCTCAGTTTGACATGTGTCAAAGTAACATCAAACTCATGTACCCCCAGCACTGGGAATCCACCCATGTTTTGCCACTCCCTGAGGTGCTAGTAACTCGGGGTCGATTGCAAAACCAAGTGGACACTTGGGACTTGCAATCACACCCAACCCCCCCAACCCCGGGATCCTGCTAGAAGGGGGACAACTGAGGGGGTGGGCCCCAAAACACATTTTTCCGCATGATCCTGGAGTTTTTGGGTGGACCTCATGTGCCCCTGGGTTTTCTACACTTGGAAAAGTGAGAGCAGCCTATGAGCACATGATCACCCCCACCCAAAAAAACCCAAAGATTCTGCTGCTAAGGGTCTTTCCTATACCCCACCCCCTTTTTTCCAGCACTTCCAAACTGGTTTTTGAAAAGTTCTACAATGTTCATTTTTGGCAGGTATGCTTTCTGGGAGACAAACTGTGGCAGGACTTTACAGCTGGCTAGAAGAAATAACGGCTTGCTACTAAGTCCAGCCAGCCACAATTTGCTGGCCCCTTTCAAAATATTCACACCTTCAAATGAACTGAAACTAATTCCAGTTTGTTTGAATGCACAAATTACCCAGTTGCAAGAAGCCAGTCATTAATCATATTAATCATAATAAAACAATGCTATCACATGTAGGTTCATTTTATTCTGTTTTACTGTTAACCATCAGCCAATAAACATTTTCAAACTCATATAATCATATTATGGAATATGTGTGCATCATTACATTACACTTGCATTCTGCCGCTTCTCTACTCCAACTGCCTCAAGTGCAGACTGTCCTCTTGCAGCGGTATCTCAAAAAATCCATTACACAAGTATATCTTAATCACAATTTCCCTGGCTTTTGACCAATTTCCCTGACTCTAAGTAGGATTAACATTGGATACAACCCCTGGACATCAAGATGGAATCATGACATCAATGAGCAAAGGATCAAGTCAGGTTATTTATTTGCATTTCAAGTGTCTCACTTTCTGCCCTTCCAACCAACCATATTTCCTTTATGCGTTATAATTAAAAATTCTTTTACATCTACAGAAACTATGCCCAACTACTAGGTGCTGTACTTAAATTAAAATTTAAAAAATGCCATGCACCAAGGCTTACAATCTAAAATACAAGAAACGTAAGGGGAGATGGAGGAAGAAGATAGAGGAGGGACATCAGTTTGACAAAGCCGGAACAAAAAAATTGAATTGTTAAAAGGTATGTACATACAGATGAGGCGACACTGATTTTCCTGTGTGGTTGTCTTTGTTTGGATGGAGTGAAGCAACCATTTAGTGGGCTGTGGTCCTCTAGCCTGTGGCAGGAAACAGAGGGGCCTTCCCCTTACTTCTGCAGTCACAGGACATCTAACAGAAAGAACTGATGTTCTTCTTTGCTTGTGGGCATGGACAAATATTCCCTACAGTTGCTGGTTCGATGGCTAATGACTACATAATCAGAAATTCTCATTTCACCTCTAGTATCAGTATACATTCACAGTGAACCTCTGTTTGATGGCAGAGAGTATCCGTCACTGTGCTAAGTAAGCAGTGTTGATCACCCCAGGGCACAGTTTTCATGGCTGCCTCAACTACTAAGCACAGCTGGCCCACTGGCTCTTTTCATCACAGCCTTACAAATGTCACCAGGAGGTCTATACCTCATTCTGTAGCATTAATTTAACCATGAAACAGTATGAGATTATGGAGTGAAAAACTCTACAAAAGGAAGAGAGTGAAACATCACAGGATACTTTAATGAGCATTTCCTAATGTTCATGTATTTAAATAGAAAAGTAACACTCTTGCCTTATTATTTTTAATGTAAGATGTACAAGAAGTTATGCAGTATTGGACAGCAATGTCTTTGGGAGTAACATGGATTATTAATAAATACTGCTATTCTTACTAGTACAGTGTTATATACCTAGACCAGAGGTGAACAAGAGGTAAGATCTCTGGATCTTTTGGACTTCATCTCCCACTAGCCCCTGCCAGCATGACCAATGGTCAGGAATTGTGAGAGTTTAAATCCAAAACATCTGAAATCTACTTTCTGCCCAACCTTGACCTAGACAATTTAGTTAATTACCATGTTTCTAATTTGCAATCACCCTTTTAAAATAAAAAGTTATGTAACTGAAAACAATCGTCAGTATGATTACAATGCAAATAATTTCACTTTTGGATTTTTGTTTTAAACCTTGACTACATTTAGCTTCAAAACTGCATTAATATTATTAAATTATAGCAACTCAGTCCACTGAGCAACACAAAGCCCAGATGGTATTCATCCTAGAATTCTTAAAGAACTCAGATATGAAACTGCAGATCTTCTAACAAAAATATGTAACATGTCCCTAAGATCAGCCATTGTACCAGAGGACTGGGGAATGGCCAATGTAACACCAATTTTTAAAGAGGGATCCAGAAAATTACAAGCTGGTCAGCTTAATGTCAGTTCTGGGTAAACTGGTTGAAAGCATTATTAAAGATAAAATGAGTAAACATATTGAAGAACAAGCCCTGCTGAAAAAGAATCAAGTAGCTTCTGCAAAGGTAAGTCATGTCTCACTAACCTTTTAGAGTTATATGAGAATCTAAATAAACATGTAGACACAGATGATCCAGTAGACATTTACTAGAACTTCCAAAGGGCTTTGACAAAGTCCCTCACCAAAAGTCTTAGCAGTCATGGAAAAAGAGGAGAGATCCCCTTATGGAACAATAACTGCTTAAAGAACAGAAAGCAGGGAGTAGAAATAACTGGTCAATTCTCCCAATGGAGGGATGTAAACAGTGGGTCCCAAAGGGATCTGTATTGGGACCAATGCTTTTCAATTTATTCATAAATGATCTGGAATTAGGAGTGAGCAGTGAAGTGGCCAAGTTTGCTGATGACACCAATTTTTTTCCGGTGGCAAAAACAGAAAGGGATTGTGAGGAGCTCCAAAAGGATCTCTCCAAACTGGGAGAATGGCAAATGTGGTTGAATATAAGCCAGTGTAAAGTAATGTACGTTGGGGCAAAAAATCCCAACTTCAGGTATAATCTGACTGGATCTGAGCTAGCGATGAGTGACCAAGAAAGAGATCTTGGGGTTATGGTGGACAGCTCGATGAAAATGTCGACCCAGTGTACAGCTGCTGTGAAAAAGGCAAACTCTGTGCGAGGTATAATTAGGAAAGGAATTGAAAATAAAACTGCCAAGATTATACTGCCCTTATACAAATCTGTAGTGCGACCGCACTTAGAACACTGTGTACAGTTCTGCTCACTGCCTAAAAAAGGATATTGTAGAGTTAGAAAAAGTGCAGAAAAGGACAACTAAAATGAATAAGGGGCTGGAGCAACTCCCATGAAGAAAGGTTACATGTGGGACTATTTGGCTTAGAAAAAAGATGAGACATGATCGAGGTGTACAAAATTATGCGTGGTGTGGAGAAAATGGATAGAGAGACATTTTTCTCCCTGTCTCAAAATACTAGAACCCAGGGTCATCCCATGAAAATGATTGGTAGGAGATTCAGGGCGGATAAAAAGAAGTACTTCACACAGCATATAGTTAAACTATGGAATTCACTTCTACAGGGTGTAGTGATGGCCACCAATTTGGATGACTATAAAAGGGGATTGGACAAATTCATGAAGAATAAGGCTATCAATGGCTACTAATCCTGATGGCTCTATGCTACCTCCAGTATCAGAGGCAGTATGCCTATGTACACCAGTTGCTGGGGAACATGGGCAGGAGGGTGCTCTTGCACTCATGTCCTGCTTGTGTGTTTCCTGTGGGCAGCTGGTTGGCCACTGCATGGACTAGATGGAACTTGGTATGATCCACCACAACTCTTCCTATGTTATGTTCTCCTTGGTGACACTGACCTGGTTCGCATGACATGACAACTCATCGTGGGCAGCTAGCCATAATGGGTTGTTGCGTCATGCAAGCCTGGACCCCTTTCTGCAGGGCAGCTTATTTTTCATGAACAGACCACTCTGACAACCCATGGCTTACTCTAGGGATTGTTTGAAGCTCGATGGGTTGTTTTGTCATCTGAACCCAGGAGAGCAACTTCATCATGGGTTGCCAGGATCGGCTACAGAATTGCTGGGCAAGAGTGACAAAAGAAGCCCATGCCGCTCACTTTTTGCGATCTAGCCAGTGACTACCCTTCACCAATGTTGAGATGGCCCTGGCTTTTTTCCCTGGTACCTCAAAAATGGGCAATTGGGGTTGCAATTTCTTTAAAAATAATAATGATTATTATTATTATTGTTGTTGTTGTCAGTTTTTCACAAGTGCACAAGTGTACTCTTATAGCTGTCTGATATGTGTAGTCTTGCCTAGTCAATTTCCTTGTCTGTTCAGCTGTCAAAGGGAGCAGCAAATGGGGTGGAACATTAGGCTGCCTGTCCCATGGAGTTTGTTGCTCTGGAATGCTCCTTTAAATCAGTTTAATTTACTAGTTGAATGAATTCACACTTCAGCATGTCAAACCAAAGTATGCTCTGTTCTTCTGTGAAAGATATTATGGTGCAGTGTGCACCAAAAAATAATAGCTATTAATGCTAACAAAACAAAAAAAGAATGTTCAAAAAAAGAATGAGTAGGTGCAGTGCCCTAAATTAATATTATCCTGAAAAAAAGAAAATGTCAGTATTGTGATGCTGATTTATTTAGTATAAAAATTAAATGAAAGGCTCGAAATGATTGTACTTAAGTTGAATAATATGTTTCAAAGGGAACAATTAAAACATTATTAGGACATCAATAAAATGTGCATATTAAATAGCAAAGGTGAGGAAGTAAACCATCCTGCAGTTCTAGGTACCTGGCTGTAATATGTTTTGTTGCTGTTTTATTGTGATTGTTTAAAAAATCCATCTGAAAAAAATTCCCATAGGAACTGATTACTCAGAATGAGTTCACGTTTTCCCCCACCATAATGGTTATTTCAGTTTTCATTGAGAACTGGGACTATTTTAACATATATCTAGCAGTACTTAAAATGGGGTTTCAACTGCTGTTGTTCAATGTTTCAAGTTAAAGAACTTCTTTCCATCAGTGATCTTCTTTTGGCCAAGGATGAAGCTTAGCCTTGGCCAAAAATAGATATGTCACTGGAATTTTCTGGCCGTGTATATGAGGTGTTCATTGTATTTGTCACTGTGGTAGTGTATCTTGCATTCTGCTGGCATAGCACAGCTTCTGCCAAATCCTGTTACCCCTCAGCTGGTAGAATTTGAATAGAAGATTGCACCCTTAATAATAATTCCTTCTATTTCTAACATTCAGAGGTACGTGTAGCCATCAACACAGAAGAGGGAGATATCAGCAGCTTGGGGCAGAAGCCCCAAGGTTTGCAGGAATACAGAAATACTTTAAGGAAAGAAGAAAAAAAACTATGGCAGGAACCTCAAAACAGTGAGGACTGAACTTGCTCAGTGTCCATAGAATGCTGACTTTTGGGGGTTGGGGGACTGGAATGGAGTATCACAGAGAAAGGCATGGTTGACTGACTCAAACAGTGAATAGGAGCAAACCACATTGCAACATTTTGTTTCAGGTCCCACTTGTTGGATAAGATCATTATCTAATATACCAGGTATTCAGCAAGTGTGTTTAAGCCTAGAGCTCTCTTTTTGTTGTTGTTGTAGTGATGCATTGGCCAGAAGCTGAAATGATAACTCTAAATATGACAGTGATGGCATCCCCCTTTCTTTACAGTGCAATTATATTGTTTCTGAGGTTTCACTTTCTACTAGCAAGTAATGGGCAGGTTCGCACGTAACACTAAGCCACCCGTGAACAAGCTATGCCATGTAGGTTGTTTGTGGAACAACCCACAGTATGCCTGACAGATTATTGGGCTTGCAGTGGGTTGTTCTCCCCCTTCTTCCCCCTCAGTCTTCCATCCAGTGCTGGCACATATCCCAGGGGACTTTGCAGCAGAACCTATCTTGTCTCCTTGCCCTGGCCCCCTCCCTGCTCCGATCATTACCCCTTTTGGTTCCCTGACTTTCCACCCCAGAGCCTCAAAAATGCGCAATTGGGGTCGTAACTGCTCCGTTACTGCAGGTGCGTCAATTTCCCCTCCATTTACTTCCCATCCCTTAAATTTGAGCAAATTTCCCCTCCATTTACTTCCCAGCCCTTATGTACAAGTTTTAATGTTGTAAAGTTGCCTTGAGTCCCAGTACTGGGGATAAGGCGGTATATTTAATCACCCTCCTCCTCCTCCTCCTCCTCCTCCTCCTCCTCCTCGACCCAATTCACTCTATCTCATGCAGCCACCTTCTCAGGGTTTTTAAAACCATCAGGGAGATTTGTGCACGACCACTGAAGTGCAGTAACCGCAACAGTAACTGCCCCAAAAGGGAGCCACAAAAAGGGAGGAGTTAATAACTCCCCTTTTCTGCACTAGCTGGAGACTTGGGGAGGTGTTGAAAATGTGGAGACCACTGAGAAGTGTCAGTTCAACACTTATAAGCAAGAGGATTACATTGCCAATGAAATCCCCAAGATATTGCCCTTCTTTGTTGGTGCACTTGCTCCATTCGCCTTTCCCCCACATTTTTAGTGCTTCTAAATTGTGCTACGGTCATCATCATCAGGCGATCACTCGTGACCGAGTAAGATTGTCTTCCGGGATAAAAGGAGGAAATTCTAAAGAAGATTGTGTAGACTCTAGCGATGGGTCCGTAAGTGACTGTGGAGGCCAATTCTAGATCCACACAGCTTCCCACAGTGAGGACACAGGTTACCAGATAGAAGATGGTCCTGTAAAGGATTCATTTGACGTGCTTTTCGCTTAGCACGTTTCTCCCTTTCACCTTGCACTCGGGCTTCTTCAAAGTCCATGGAACCTTTGTGAAAGGCCAACCTCCATTTAGATCGTTCATGGGCCAGAGCTTCCCAGTTTTCGATGTTTATATTGCATTTTTTAGATTAGCCTTATGAACATCTTTAAACCTCTTATACTGACCACCGATATTCCGCTTTCCATCCTTGAGTTGGGAGTAAAGTAACTGCTTTGGGAGACGGCAGTCAGGCATTCGAACAACATGACCGGTCCACTGAAGTTGGCGTTGAAGGATCATTTTTTCAATGCTAGTAGTCTTTGCTTCTTCCAGTACACTGACATTTGTTCGCCTATCTTCCCAAGTAATTTGCAGGATTTTCCGGAGGCAACGTTGATGAAACCTTTCAAGGAGGTGGAAGTGACGTTTATAGATAGTCCATGTTTCGCAGGCATACAATAAAGTTGGTAATACAATGGCTTCATAAACCAGTGTTTTGGTCTTCTTACAAATATCCCGATCCTCGAACACTCTATGTTTCATTCGAGAAAATGCGGCACTTGCGGAGCTCAGACGATGCTGGATTTCATTGTCGATGTTAGCTGTAACAGAAAGATAGCTGCCAAGATAGAGAAAATGATCGACATTTTCCAGTATTGTCCCGCCAAGCTGGATAGATGGCATCACCAAAGGATTGGCTTGCACTTGCTGATGAAGCACTTTGGTTTTTTTGATGTTAAGTGAGAGACCAAGTTTTTCGTATGCTTCTGCAAAAGCATTTAGGATAGTTTGGAGATCATCCTCTGAATGTGCGGAGACCACATTATCATCAGCATACTGAAGTTCCACAACGGAGGTTGTAATTACCTTACTTTTTGCTTTCAGCCTGCTGAGATTAAAAGCTTTCCATCTGTTCGATATATAATTCCCACACCGGTGGGAAGTTTCCCCTTGACAAGATGTAAAACCATGGCGATGAAAATGGCAAATAATGTTGGGGCGATAACACATCCCTGTTTAACACCTGATCCCACTTTAAATGGAGCACCATGAGAGCCGTTGTTGTCCAAAACCGTTGCCGTCATGTTGTCATGGAGAAGTCGCAAGATATTCACAAATTTATTGGGGCATCCAATTTTCATAAGGATAGTCCAGAGAGCTGTACGGTCTACAGTATCAAAGGCCTTAGCCAAATCGATAAATGCCATATAAAGGGGTTGATTTTGCTCCCGGCATTTTTCTTGGAGCTGACGTGCAGTAAAAATCATGTCTACTGTCCCTCTAGAGGGGCGGAAACCATATTGAGTTTCAGGGAGGATCTCTTCTGAAATAGATAGAAGACGGTTTGCGAGAATCCTAGCAAATATTTTACCTGCGGTTGCTAAGAGAGAAATGCCCCGATAGTTTCCACAGTCTGTTCTATCACCCTTCTTAAAGAGGGTGATAATTATGGCATCCCTGAAGTCTTCTGGGATCTCTTCTCTTATCCAGATTTTTTCGATGAGTTTATGAAGATGTTGTACAAGTTCGGGCCCCCCTTCTTTAAAGATTTCAGCAGGAATCCCATCTGGTCCACTAGCTTTGTTGTTCTTCATTTGATTAATGGCTTTTTTTACTTCATCCAAAGTGGGGAGTATTGCAAGTTCCTCTTTAATTTGTTTTTGCGGGATTTGCGAAAAAATCTCATTATCCACCTTAGACTTACGATTTAAAAGGTCATAATAATGCTCTTTCCAACGCAGTGCAATAGACTCTTTGTCTTTTAAGAGTTTGGTGCCATCTTTTGATTGTAAAGGGTTTGTACCATAGGTTTTGGTCCATAAATGGCCCTTGTGGCCTTAAAAAAGCCCCGTGCATCATGAGATTCTGCAAGTTGTTGAATTTCTTCAGCTTTCTTTTTCCACCAAGCGTTCTTAAGTTCTCTTGTTCTTCTTTGGACCTCAGCCTTTGCGCTAGCGTAGGTTTTTTTCTTGGCAGCGCAGTTAATATCATTTTGCCATATTTGGAAGGCTTTCCTTTTTGGTCAATTATATATTTAATCTCATTGTCATTTTCATCAAACCAATCCTGATGTTTCTTAGTTTCATATCCAATAGTTTGTTCACAAGCTGCAGTAATGGAGGTTTTCAGCTTAGACCAATGGTCCTCAATGTTGTCAGGAGGTTCCGTAGGTAGATGTTCCTTAAGAAGTGATTGAAGATGAGTTTGCTTAATAGGATCTTGAAGGACTTGGATGTTCATTTTACGCCTTGGTTTCCTTCCTTGAAGCCTACGTTGGGGAGCAATGTTGATAACCATTGTGGACCGGATTAGTCGGTGGTCTGTCCAGCAGTCGTCGGCACTCACCATGGCCCTAGTAAGAAGTACATCGCGGCGATCTCTAACACGGACAATTACATAATCCAGAAGATGCCAGTGCTTTGACCGCGGGTGCTGCCATGATGTTTTAAACTTATTCTTTTGTCGAAAGAGCGTGTTTGTGATAGTGAGATTATGCTCTGCACATATAGACAAAAGTAAGAGTCCGTTCGGGTTGCTATTACCAACTCCGTCTTTTCCAATAGTTTCTGGCCATAAATCAAAGTCACGCCCGACTCTTGCGTTAAAATCGCCCAGGAGGATAATTTTATCCTCCTTAGGTATCTCTGACAGGAGAGTGTCCAACTGGCTATAAAAACTTTCCTTGATGTCATCATCAGCATCTAATGTTGGTGCATAAGCGCTCAAAATAGTTACCTGTTGGTTATTGGCGAGCTTTAATCGAAGAGTTATCAGGCGTTCGTTAATGCCAGTAGGAACTTCTGACAAAGAGTTCACTAGTTCATTTTTTATGGCAAAGCCTACACCATGTATTCGTCGGTCCTGCTCAGGTAGTCCTTTCCAGAATAAGGTATAACCTCCTTTTTCTTCTTTCAGCTGTCCCTCTCCTGCCCTTCGAGTTTCTTGAAGTGCTGCTATGTCAATTTTAAACCGTCTCAGCTCCCTTGCAATAATAGCAGTCAGGGCGTTCACTATCTATGTTATCCAGCAATGTCCGTATATTCCATGTTCCAAAATTCAAATGTCTTTTTCGACCGCTAAAATGGTGACCCCACTGGACGCGGTAATCCAGTCAGGGGAGAAAGAGGTAGACTATGTTTAGGGCACCTTTTCTAGCCCCCTCCCCATACGGGGTGAGCAGAGTGGATCCTAAATAGGGCTGCTCAGTCATGGATACAGCTGCCGAGCTGCTCGACTACCTCGTTCCTTGAACAGGGCGACTGAGTCTGCATCCACCGCCCATGTGCTGGTCCATGACTAGGGGCTTCCAGATTCACAGTCCTGCCCCCGTTGCCATTCGCCAGTCGCCATGGGACTTTTTTTGTTTGTTTGTTTGGTTGGGTTGGGTTGGATGGGTTGGAAGACGCCTGTGCGTGAAACTGTTTTATGTGGGGAGATCGGTGCACAACGAATCACCACACAAACTTGACAGAGTATGGCAGAGATCCAATGGCACGGTTACCCTGACGATTGGAAAACCATTCTCTGCTGCAGCCTTCATCCGCCTTCACAGCCGTTGTAATTTAGGTTTAATTATCTTCCGCCTGTTCTGCCGTTGAGGACTTTATGTTTTGGATCGTTCTTTGTCTGGTTCCTCTCCCCGGACCTTACCGCCATGGGTGACCCTACTGGGAGTACATAGCTCCCGACGGCATTGCTCACAGGATTCATCGGAACACGCAAGCCCACTCACCACTTCAAGGTGACGATCCGGCGAGGGGTGTGCTACGGTATCCCTCCTTTCTCTTACTATTATTTCTCTCCCAGTCAATTGCAACTGTGCACAAATTAGCCTATATGCAGCCTCATCTCATCAATTTCCTTGTATGTTACCTACTCCATTTTGGTGCCCCCTTTGGCAGCTGAAACATACAAGGAAATGGACCAGGCAAGACTACACATATCAGACAAGTGAGCTCTTCCACACTTGTGAAAGAACGGGAGGGGGGGGGGATAATTTTTTTAAAAAGCGAACATATTTGCATACTTCTGAAGCACATATATAATTTTTTTAAAGGTGGTGAACAAGTGACAGTCCCTCCAAAGTGCCATTTGGGCATTGGTGGAGGGTCAGTCTGGCAAGTTCACAAAGAACGGCACAGACTTTTTTGCCACTCTTGTCAAACGGCTCTATAGCCTATCCCAGCACCCCTCTGGGATAAAATTGCCCTCTGGAATGATAAAATTGCACTCCTGGGTTTGGACGACACAACAACCCACCATGGGAATGAACAACCCTACAACAAGCCGTGGGTTTCAGGGTGGCTTGTTCGTGAAAATTAAGCCAACCTGTGGAGAACACACCGGGATCACATGACACGACAACCCACCATGGCTGGCTGCCCACAGTAGGTTGTCATGTTGTGCGAACCCAGTCATAATCTATTACAGCAATTTAGAATGGAACCGGGCAACACCCCACCCCAATAAACAGTGACTCAATGCAAATGAAATGGGTGACACATTTGCACTCTCTCTTCTTCCTCATGTGCACTTCCATTTCTCTGTAGGTCTAACCATAGTTTGGCATTATTTCTGAATCTGCAAACTATGTTTATTGCTTGCCGTCTAAACCAGAATAAAAACTGGGCAATATAAGCATATCACACCAATGCATAGCCATCATCATTGACTCCCAATCTGTTTCTGGGCCCAATTCAAGGTGCTGGTTTTTATATTGAAGGCCCTTTGCATCTTGGGAGCAGGCTACCTGAAGGACTGCCTCTCTCCATTTGTACCTACCTGAACCCTGAGATCTGTGGAGGTCTGCCCCTGCTGTGAGGTGCACTGGATGACTAAGGAAAACAGGGCCTTTCCAGTGGTACCCAGAAAGGTTGGCCTGACACCTACTTCAGTGTCATTTTGGTGCTGGGCAAAGGTCTTTTAAAGAGTTTTAGCTTTAAGCTGTTTTTACTCTCTGAGACTTGTGATTTTATGTACCTGTATACACACACACACACACACACACTTCTTCCAATGGTAGAATACAACAAGAAGAGGTGGGGGAGGATGCTTTTAAAGGGTTCCTAATTTACTCAGCATTTATGTAGAAGTAGTGTGTTGAACAGTGAAAAAAATATACTTTTAACTGATTGGGAGAAGAGTCAACTGTGGTGCCTCCAGAAGTAGCTACCACTCTAATTAATATGCATAACTGCATCTAAACAGATTAGCCATGTAACTCGAGTAATGAAACTGTGCTTTGCACTAGTGAAAACTATCAAGTATCTATCATTACTTAGTAATCAATTTTTTCAGGCAGTTGATGTGAGTTCTTTCAGTATGGTTATTATAGAATGCTGATTGCACTTTAGTTTAGGATCTGATAAGCAATATAGCCTATTCAGTGTATTCTATTACTCACATTATACCATACTATATCTTACTGGTGCTCATTAACATTTCTACTGAAAGCACTTTGGGCAGCATGAGGCAGCTTAACATTAAAGAGCAGCACTTTCAGTTAAGAAATCTGCCCAACTCATAAATAAATCTGAAAGCCCACCCCCTCCACATACACACAATTTGTCTTGAGCTAAAAATGTATTTGATTGTGCACATAAACCTTCCTGATGCATAAAACTTTTCTCAAGCTGCAGTTTGTCAACAATCTTAATAAATCATACCAGGAATGTTGCAAGCCTGTACAAAGCAATAACTAAACATCTACTATGAAAGATAACTACGTATATAATCATTGAACAAAAGCCCATTACTTCTCACATTTTAACTTGTTATTTGTGAGACACAATGGGATTCCATAATTAACATAACTGGTCTGTCAAACTCACAGCTCCTCTGCCATTCCTGAGCCATATATGTAGCATAGCCTGCCAGCCTAATAGCCTGCCAGGTGCTCCTTAACTCCCATTTTAGTGGCTGTGCCCAGTTAGGCTGTAATAGAGGCTTGCATCCCGCATACAGCCCAGGAGCTACAAGATAAATGAGTTTGCAGTGTAAGAATCATACTAATATATTCAGGATAGCATCACTAAACCATGGGATGCAGATCCTCAGGTCCATGAGCCAAATCCAGACCTCTGGTCTACTCCAGATGCCCCCATCCAATTCACCTGACTGCCAATCGTCCAGTGGTTTCCTGGCTTTTGCATGTTTTTTCCCAATTCTAAAAGGTTGAAATGCCTCTCCTAAGGCTTAGTTACAGGCAGAAAGAGGTTTAAGATAAAATATGCGGTTCTCTGCACCGCTCTGAAGAGCGAGATCGGGCCGCCGCCGCTCGCGGGGGGCCGAGCCCGAAGCGAGCCTCCAGCCGACTCCAGGCTCGGCCCCACCACTAGCTGGGATTCCAAACAGCGGACAGCTACCTTAAGGAATTTCAAACAAATAGTGCCTATAGGAAAATGACGACCCATGCAACGCCGGGTAAAAAAAGCTAGTTCATGATAAAATTGCTCTCCTGGGTTCAGATTGAACTACCTCTAGAACAAGCCATGGGTTGTCAGGGTGGCATGTTGCCAAAAAATAAGTCACCCTGCAGGAAGCAGTCTGAATTTGGATGACATGACAACCCACCGTGGCTAGTTACTAATGATGGGTTGTCATGTCATGCAAACCAGGTCACTGTTAAAACACATTGGAGGAAAAGGTCAGCTATTTTCCCTCAGGCCAATAAAGGCATCTATAAAAGAACTGGCCATGGAACAGGAGTGTCTCCAAGCAACTGTCTGCTCTCCCTTAGTAGAATCCATCTCATGTTTTGAGCACCATGGTTTAGGACAGAGAAAGAGAATGCACTCTTGAGAAATATAAATAGGTGTTATATCTGTGTGTTTATGCATCACTCACACATTTACCCTGAAACAACATTACAAATAGGATGCTCATCTTACCGTACACTTCAGAGTAATTTCTAAAAAGGCACTGAATAGTCATATAACATCCATTAAGTTTAATAAGAACTGCAGGCAAAGGGTTTCTTGAGATCAGCCCTTGTTTAAGTAGAAAGGCTTTCTCAAAATTATGACACTATTTTTCTCAAAATTTAATTCACCAATATTGCTAAGCTAAAACGAATGCTGAGAATGGTGCAAACATTTTACTATTCTAATAGTGCAATATTATACATGCTTACTAGGAAATAAGTTCCCCTTTGTTCAATGGAGCTGACTCGCAGATAAATGTGCATAGGGTTACAGTCTAAAAATAAAACAGCGCTAGCATGAAACAGTGCAGTGAATAAAAACATCCCAAAAGACATGCATAAAAACATAAATTTAACTGCTTTAAAGACACATAAGCAATAAAAGCCTGTACCACATGGGAATTGTAGAACTCTCTTTTCTTTGGCATGTCAATGCTTAATGCCTCTGCAAGCTCCTAGCAAAGATAGACATTCCTGGCCTCCAATGACATTAACGTGAATAACGTGATGGTGACAGTCTGCTCCTCAGCCTTGTACTCTCTTTTAAAGAAAGTTTACATGTGATGTTGCTAAACTACATCCCTTTTATTATTCCTAAACTAGGCAGTCTGAAAGAAGCTCAACCAAATGAAATTGAACATTATTTGTTGGTCTATTGTTCTTACCTTTTGCTTTCAGGTACAAACTGTTAGATTTTGCTGCACTTGCTAATGCATCACATGGCTAGTTAAGTATGATCATTTCCTATATACGGTAGGCACTCACTTTTTATTATGCAGTGTCACATCACATACCCAAAATTCTACAATAATGCAGTGATCAACTTTCACTAGCATGTCCAATACCATCCAGGATATCAACAGACAACAGATATTTAAAAACAAAATACATCGGCATTAAGCATTTCTCTCAATTTGGTTACACTAATATGTGAAAGGATACAAACAGTACCACCACACTACATGTTATGCAGCTGTGTGTAACTCTGCCCTGGTGATTTTGTTTTAAGGGAAAAGTAGGCGTGGTTGGTGACAACTTTCACAGAGAGCCAGCAGGAAAGAAGGGCTGCTTACAGTGCAATCCTATGCATGTTTAGACAGAAAAAGTCTTACTATTCCCAGCATGGCTAGCTAGAGGAATACTGGGAGCTGTAGAGCATTTTTCTGTCTGAACATGCATAGGATTGCACCCTTAATCAATTCCCCCCCCCATACTATTTTTCTTCTCATAATATTCTCTCCTGCTGCTTTTCTCCCCACAGAGAAAAAAGATATCAGAATCCCACACTCCTGAAGGGGAGGGCGGAGTTGAACAGAAAAACAAACCAAAGTAAAAGAATCAAGCAGTCCTACCCCACAAGATTAAACCCCCCATCAGCTTTTCATTTAAAAAACAAACATTGGAGTGAAGTTATGCACAACTAGATGCAATGTCTAGTTTGGCCCTAAGTTACAGTAATTCAAGTCCTAGAGACCCAGGAATTAACATATTTAATTATGAAGAGGGGCAATTAAAGAAAAGTGCAATTATTTTCAAAGCTTTCCCCTCCAGTTCTATGTAGTACTAGTCAGAAGCAGCCAAGTCAGAAATTATTATTTGTATTTCAATCAGGCCAGGGTTATATATATATAAAAAGGAAAAGAATTAAGGTTCTTAAAAGATTTATGCAAACACAAAATCAGAAGATAGCACAGTGTCAGTACAGAATAAAATAAACTTTTTTATCTGAACAACTTAAAAGATACAATCCCATTGACTTCACTGGGACTAAAGTATGACTAACTTAAGTCTGGAAACAACCCTGTGATTTCCAGTCCGCAATCCCCATCAGGTCCATTCAACACCTCTGAGTAGCCCATTCGTTCTCATTCCTCAAACCTCTTTGTAGTGTTGGGCTGCAATCCTAAACAGATTCACCTGGGAAGCACCACTTAATTCAATGGGATTCTGAGTAGGTATGCATAGGATTATACTATCAGTTGCCTGTTTCTTTACCTTTTGCAGCTTTGTGATGTCTTTTTTTAATACATAACAGGTGAGCATAAATAACAACATAGGAAGCTACTTATAGCAAGTCAGAACATTGGTCCTTGGTTGCCTACAATGACTGGCAGTGGCTCTTCAGGGTTTCAGAAAGGACATCTTGTCACTCCTACCTAAAGATGCCAGGGCTGAAACCGAGACATTCTGTGTGCAAAGCATGTGCTCCGTCACTGAGCTACTGCCCTTCCCTTCAGCAGAGGTGGGAAACCTGTAGCCCTCCAGATGTCATTGGACACCCTCCCATTATCCCTGGCCATTGGCCATGCTGGCTGGGGCTGAAGGGAGTTGGAGGCCAACATTATCTGGAGGGTCACAGGCTCCCTACTCTTGCCCTACAGATTAATCAGAACTGTACACTTGAGGCTTCTTCTGTACTTCGTGAAAAGAAAAAGTTCTTTACCTTTACTGTTATTATCTTGACAAAAGAAAACCTTCCTTCACCTGAAACACCTATGGAAGTTAGTCTGTGTATTCTTTCACATTTCTATGGTACAGACTTTTATGTTAACTGTATAGTGACCCATTCAGGTTGTTGAACTACCTTTCTAAGGGCGCAACCCTACAGCCTTCCGACCTTGTCTGGGGGGACCATAGGATAGGGCATAGTTGCCGCTGCGACCTTAGAAATCCCTTCCAAGATCACAGCATGCAGTCCACCTGAGGAGCACCCCACATACACTTCATAGCCGGCACGGCGTGGTTCTTTCTGCGCCGGCAGGGAACCAAAGATGGGAAAATGTCTTCGGTTCCCCCGTAGGAGCAAGACACTGCTGGCTTCTGCAGAATCCAGGAGGTGCCTCAGCCTCTCCTCCTCAGGAAATCAGCTGTCTAGAGGGGAGCACGGTGGCAATCCTATCTGCCGCACTCCCCCCGCCTTCAATAGGATGCCTGTAATCCTCCTAGTTCGGAGGGTTATAGGCAGCCTCACTGGACTGCGCTGTAAAGTTTTTTAAAAATGGAAACACAAGATGTAGCGATAAAGCAACAAAGGCTAGCATATTACCTTTGTGTTTCTCAAACTCTGTGTAATCTGCTGTAGCATATACTGTATATCTTTTAAAATGCACATTGTAAAACATTTCTATGTTCTACTACATAGTGAACTCCTTGCATGAGAAAATAATTCATAGCACTGTACAAGGGATTCTTTGCTAGTGAAGAAACAGAAGACTGAAGAAGGGGAGAGGACATTGCACATCTTCCATGTGTGATCCCAGACAGCTGCAGGAGGAGTCCTACCAAAGGTACTAAACTAAAAAAATGAATACTGTATAGGCAGAAGTAGGTCTATAGCAGCAAGTAGCAGGGAGCTGGACACAAGATGCCACTCTAGCTGCTTCAGCACAAACTGCCCCATAATTAATAAAATTAATTGTGGTGGTGGTGGTTGTTATTATTATTTGTGGGGTCTTGCTCCGGAAGCAGCTCTGGCAGCGAAGATGAGCTGGTGCAGGGAGAAGAGTGCCCAGCTGTGGCTGATTTCAGCCCAGGCCAGTCGACCTTGGACAGGCCTCCTTCCCCCCAGCAACAGGAGCAGGGAGGGCCGCTTGCTGATTCCCAGCTGCAGCCGCCGGCCTTGGCCTGTCAGGAGGACTCGGGGGAGGAGGGCCCTTCAGGGATGCCGCCCTCCCAAAGACGCCGGGAGAAATGCCTGGCTGCTAGGCATGTGAACCGAGGGAGGCGTAGCAAGCGCCTCCTGGCTAGATACCCGTGCCAAGATCCAGGATCTGGATCTGACTGACAGTGAGGCTGGGTCAGGGTTTATATTCTGGTCTGGTCCTACACTCTGTGTAGAAAGCAACGACTCTGTTTCCGGGCAAAGCTTTTGCACTCCTTGAATCCCTCTATCTGATCTCCTGGCAGCTACGACTTTGGACTGTGACTCTGGACTCTGGCACCTTACTCTCCTTCCCTATGAACCTTGGACTGTCTTGACTTCGGCACGCCTTCTGTACTGGTGTTTGGCTTTTGGACTTACTGATATGGATTTTGGCAATAAAGACCTACTTGTATTCACGTTGTTTGGAGTGAACTAGTGGGACAGCACAGATTGCTTTCTACCACAAAACCCTTTTCCTCCTCGGTGAGGGAAGCTGGCAAGGATCTTGGTTTCCCCACGTTTGGTGGTAAGCCATGGAAGCGGCAGTGGCAGACGTGGTTCGGGAGAATCAAGCCTTAAGGTCTCAGCTTGCACAAGTAATGGCTGCGGTGACAGCCCTACAGGCCCCACAACCACCGCCCATTCCTCCGTGAAGAAGGTGTCCAATCAGCCCCCCCGAGAAGTTTGAGGGGAAGAAGGAAAGATTTACGACCTTCTTAGCACAGGCAGAGTTGTATATGAGACCGCGTGCAGAGGAGTTCCCCACGGAACAAATGCAGGTGGGGTTTCTGATCAATCTTTTATCTGGGGAGGCCGCCAGATGGGCGACCCCTCTTCTTGTGAATGACGACCCCCTCCTTAACAATTATCAGAACTTTGTTGCCGCAATGAGGGAGTTCTTCAGTGATCCTCAAAGGGAGGTGACTGTAACCCGTCACCTACGCCGCTTGCACCAGGGCAAAGAATCAGTGGCGCATTACACCACAGCCTTTCACCTTTTGACCCAAGAATTACAGTGGAACGAGCCGGCATATATCGCCCAGTATTTGGAGACGTTATGTGCTATTTTGAGCTCTTAACTATTGAATGCCTTAACCTGGTGCTGAAAAGATAGTAAGGGTGGTACCAGGCAGGCCTCAGTGTGGAGCTTATTCCATAATTGGGGGGCTACCACTAAAAAGGCCTTCCTCCTTGTTGCCACCAACCAATCCTCCCTTGGAGGTGGCAGTCAGAGGAGGGCCACAGATGTTGAGCGCAGTGTCCGGGTAGATTGCAGTTGGGAGAGACGTTCCATCAGGTATTGTGGTCCTAAGCCGTGTAGGGCTTTATAGGTTAGAACCAGCACCTTGAATTTGGCTGAAGCATTGTTTTATTGCCTAGCAATTTAGTACTTTTAAAGGTAAATTTGATCATTTGTTTTAATTGTTGGAGGATGACTTCTGAGTTATACAATCAGAGCCAAATGTGCAACGATAATGTTTCATAGACAAATAATCCCAAATCGAAGTCCAATTGCTTCTAACAAATTAAAGAAATTACTGAAACTACCCTTCATTTTTAAACTGAAAGAAAATAATGATCAGTTTTTAAATGGTGCAATCTTTCCCCCTGCACACAAATAAGGAAAACAAGTGCTTGTAGGGGTATGAAATACTATTTCTTAACATTGTAACCTTTTAATATTTCTTAACAGTACCAAGTAATTAGGCTTACTAACTGCTTTTGTACAGTATAGTAGGAAACAACAATATTTTGTAATTTTGTCTCTACAGAAATACTTATAGCATCAATAAATACTCAAGGCAAAGAAATATATATATAATGTGTGTGTGTGTGTGTGTGTGTGCGCGTAAAAATGAATTTTAAAAGAAACTTCAGGTATAATACGTATTTTATTTATATAGCACACCAATCCACACTACTTCATGCTACCAAGATGACTTTATGGTCAATGTTATGTAGTGCAATGGTAAGTGTCAGATTAGGACTTGGGAGACCTGAGGTTCAAATTCCCACTCAGCCATGAAGCTCGCTGGGTGACCTTGTGTAAGTCATTGGGCGTGTTCGCACAACACGGGAACCGCGGGGGAGCAGAAGTCCCCCGCGGTTCCCATGTCGTGCGAACGCCAACTGGGGGTGCCCTCGCGGGACGGCCGCACACAGGACGCACGCAAAGTGACCATGGTCGGTAGAGGGGTAAGCCCCTACCGCATGTGGCCACCCTGCTGTGCGAACAGCGGGCGGCCGTCCCACGGGGGCCGCACAGAGGCGGCAGCCCAGAGCGGCCAGAGCTGCGGCTGCTCCAGCCTGTAAGGGGCAAATGGCCCCTCTGGGCATCCCGAGCCCCCGCCCCCTAGCACCGGGAGGCCCACACTGCAGTGCGGGGACTGCTGGCTCCACCGGGGTCCGCCAACGCACGCGGGGCACAGGTCGTCTGCAGCGCCCAGCCGGACCCCACGGATAGCCCCATGGTGCCTCCCCCTGCTCGCAGCCTGGGTTGTGCGAACCGGCCCAAAGTCAGCCTAACCTACCTCCCAGGAGAAGTGGAGCAGGAACTATGTATGTTGCCTTCAGCTCTTGAACAAAAAGTGTGACATAAATGTAAACAACAATAACAACAACAAATACAAAATTACCCTGTTCAGATGTAATGGTGGCATTACATGGTTTGTTCTTGGGTTGACTTGTGGTTGCTTAACCCATGAACATTCCCAAATATCCAGGTTTGGATGTCATGGAAACACTACAAATGCTGCATTTGTAGGCTATTCCAGGAAACTGGAAGTGGCTCACGCGCAATGCACATCTCCACAATTAATGAGTTAATTAACCCAGAAATTGCTGCCAGATGCTGCCATTATGTCCAAACAGGGTCAATTTTTACTGCAAATCTTGGCTTAGATTCCAGAACAGGAGGCAGAATTCTGTTCATACAACAGTGATTGATTGTCCAAGCCCCTTACCAATGCAGCTGCTTGTGTCCTCTGAGAAACTATTCTTGGCAGGTGGGGGACCATCTGGAAGAATATGTGATGAGAAGCAAGGGGCTGGGGGCGGGCACAGCAGAAATCATAGACTTCCTGTTCTGCTTACACAAGCATACATGCCTGCAGCTCATGCAATCCAAGCTCTTTGGATTCAAGCCTTTGTTTCTGCAAACACTTTCATATACTGCACAATTATATAGGGTATAAAATTTTCCACTACTACATTTTTCTGTGGAAAATGTTCTGCTGTTATAAATGTATTATTTCATAAAAAATAATTAGTAACATAATCAATTCATATCAAACTGGGCAACTGGATAGATACAATACCTGTCAAATCTAAAATCAAAGTTGTAATTAATTTTTTATGATGACTATTTCTAGAAAGCACATACCGTATATTTATGCTCACAGGTCTTTAGGCATGCTAAAAATTTGTGTGTTACGTTTTCAGAGCCTGCCTTCATTTTAAATCAATTTTAATGTAAAATTTAATGTAAGATTTTTTTAATGTAAGTGTATGTCACATTTTTAAATATTTACAATATTGCAATAAAAATAATATCAAAGTAAAGCTTTGAATTTTTAAAAGTATAACATTTAAACCACACTAA
Source organism: Shinisaurus crocodilurus (assembly GCA_021292165.1). Classification (NCBI taxonomy): domain Eukaryota; kingdom Metazoa; phylum Chordata; class Lepidosauria; order Squamata; family Shinisauridae; genus Shinisaurus; species Shinisaurus crocodilurus. The sequence continues at coordinate 187,744,094 of CM037880.1, read as the reverse complement.
GGCTGCAATCCTAAACACTTCCTAGGAAGTAAGCCCCACTGAACAAAGTAGGACTTACATCCAAGTAAACAAGCATAGGATTAGGATGCACATTATTGAATTATTTTTCTAATAAAATATTTCAGTTTCAACCACTTTTAGCTGCCGGAAATATTTTTCAGTTATTTATACAGCATGTAAAATTAACATGATATACTTTTTTAAAACTTGTGTTTTAAAGTCGAAGAAACATGCTAAAGCAGATCCCCATTGATTTAGGGCAGCAGAAACCTTTCTAATACATTTTTCCCACAGAAAACCCACATCATGTACATAGGAATGTAAGTACACAGTAAAGATGTTAAACTGAGGGTTCGATAACATGTTACGCCCTTTTTGCAGTGTGAAGCCTAGATCTGTAAATGGGATCAACAGTGCCCCACTACCACATGCCCAGAAAGCTAAATTTAGAATTTCTGATTTCTCAGACACAAGGTGGCAATGCTGGATGCACACATTCAAAAGAGTGCATTACATATGGGTCTCCATTACAAAGTGACTACACAAATAATTCAAGGCGCAATCCTATGCAAGTTTAGACAGAAAAAAGGCCTACAGTTCCCAGCACAACCGGCTGGGACACGCTGGGAATTGTAGACCTTTTTCTGTCTAAACTTGCATAGGATTGTGCCCTCACTCTATTTTAAAAGAATGTGAGACTGCCCAAGGCTGCATGTCCACTGCTGCACTTGTATTATCACAGTGCACTCACAGTGGAAGAAGGAGATGCTCAGCCACAGTGTAGGGTCAACAGTTCCCATAAAAAGCAGACTGGTGGCATGAATGGATTCTGAGTAAAGTTTGTCATCTTGCTGTGAAAGGAAAATTGAATCGTAACATACTAACATGAAAAAAGAAATAAAGGGGATAACGAAAACTCAGGTGGTTTGAATTCAGATTGGTAGCAGGATCCAGTGGAGGCTCCCTACTGGAGGAAGAGAGCAGGGAAAGCATTTTCACTGACTCCCTTTTCCCCCTGCAGCTCCCTATGTCACATCTAATGCTGCAGTCCTCCGGAGCAGTTTTCAAGTGATATAAGGAGCTGCAGGAGGAAGAAGGGATTGAAGTTTGCCTTCCTGCCTCCTTCCTCCAGCATGAGTAGAGCTCCACTAAACACTGCTCTGGATCCAATCCAATGGGCAAAAGGTAAATTAAAATGTATTTACCATGGGTTCTCACCACTGAAACCACTGACACGAGAAACAATTTCCTTTCCTTAGGGACATCACCAAAGAGATCCCAAAGTCAAAGTTGACCACTGTGCTTAACTTGTTGTATTTACATAGGAACCCAGGAAGCTGCTTTATACTGAGTCAGAACATTGGTCCACCTAATCCAGTCTCGTTGACACTGGCTGGCACAAGCTCTCCGTGGCTTCAGGCGGGATTCTTTCCTAGCCCTAGCAGGAAATGCCGAGGATTAAACCCGGGCCCTTCTGCATGCAAAGCATGGTGTCTACTACTGAGCTACAGTCCCTCCCTGTATTGACATGACACAATCAAAGACCGTATATCAATACTGCTGTGAAATGCTGATAATTCAAACCCTTTTATACTAAGACTGGAATCTATTCATACTTACGTAAGAGCGGAACAAACTTCTGACTAAACATGCCTTGGTTCAGACTGTGAGAGTAAGCTATATCATTCTAATATACAGTAATACCCTGGATTGCAAGTAACTTGGTTTGAGAGCGTTTTGCAAGACAAGAAAATGTTTAAATATTTATTTAATTTTTTTTTACTTGATATACAAGCGACGTCTTGCAATACAAGTACTGTAGTACAGCTTAAATTAAAAATCTCTGTACAAATTTTTTGGGGGGGATTTCGTTTTGATATAAGAGTGTTTTGGATTACAAGCACATTTCCGGAACGAATTATGCTCTCAATCCAAGGCATGACTGTACTGCATACAAGCTACTGGCATACAGCCCCATTCTAACATGTGGACTTGGATGTAAGTTTCACTGAGCTAAAGGTGAATTAATTTCAGATAAGTATGCTTAGGAATGCAGTGATCATTACATTAATTCAAAGAGCAAGCTGGAAGCAGAAACAAACATCCAATACAAAAGCAATGAGATTTCCTTTTCTCTGTATTACAGTCTGCATCAATGAGGCAGCACAGGGCTCTTACTACGTAAATGGAGGGCACTCAGCACCTTATTGAGCATAGCCCTTAACTCAGCAGATGCATTCCTAGTTAATAATGAACTTTGACTTCTCAACAAACATACTCTAGTTAGATATCACTGTAAAATAACATTAACTAACTCATCATCCTCTGAAGAAAACTGAGATATTTAAGTTGTATTACAATTAATTTGCCACTTTCAAACATTATTATGCTACACAATCCTATATGTGTCCTCTGCAAAATATTCCTAATTTACAAATCTATTAATATCTATGATAAACATTCCTTTTATTAATTTATCTATTAATATAAAAATATAATTTACTCAAGATATTAGTAAAATCAGAAAATTATTTATCTTAATTACAGAACTGATATCCCCAGATATCCAGTAAATTAGTTGATAAAACTAGGTTTTTAATGGCATCAAATTCAAGCAGCAAAGACATGCACACTGAAAAAGGATTACAGATCATCATTTAGACTGCATTTAGGAAAACAGTTGTAGTCCAATCCTATACAGATTTATGCATGCCTAACTCTGCATATGATCAGACTGTTACTTGGAAACAAGTCTCATTCAAATAAAGGGACTTGCTTCTTAGTAAACATAGTTAGGTACCGGCTCTACCAGGTACCTCAGAATATGCTATGTCTATCGAAATTGAATTTCCATAACTCTACAACAATTGGTTCAAGTTCTGAAAATACATATATTCATGTGTATATGGCCATTACATTCAGAATATTCCAAAGGGCTTCAATGCTTACTTACATTGAACGAAATGGAACTCCATTAGTATAAGTGCTCTGAATAACCATTTAAGAACTTATTATTCAGAATTTTTTCCTCCGACAAAGGTATATTAGAAACAAAGTTTTATTTCTCCCCACATGCTTCAGAAACTTTTTGCAGTCAATTTAATACCAAAGTGCACCAAGATATGTCATACAATCTAAGTGATACTTTCTAAAATCACTGAAGAAACACATCTGCATTACCCTATAATAAAAGGGAATGCAAGTCTACTTGGTTTGGTAAAGTATCCTCCACATAACAAGAATGAAGGCATTTAAAAATGTTGAGTAAACAGAAAGGTTTCTCAGACCTTGACTGATGATTTAGAAACCTAACCATTTTTAAATTATGCTTTTCAAAATATGCATTACTAACCAACAAAGTAACTATTCCAAACAAATGACTGCAACTAATCTTCACAACCTATAAGTATCCTGAGTACATATTACACTGAAACTGGTGGAACTAACTTCCAAGTAAATAACTTGATTTGAGAGCGTTTTGCAAGACAAGCAAATTTTTAAATATTTATTTATTTATTTTTTACTTGATATACAAGCGACGTCTTGCAATACAAGTACTGTAGTACGGCTTAAATTAAAAATCTCTGTACAAATTTTTTGGGGGGGATTTCGTTTTGATATAGGAGTGTTTTGGATTACAAGCACGATTCTGGAACGAATTATGCTCTCAATCCAAGGCATGACTGTATTTAGGACTGGGCTATTATTCTGAATACTTACAGCATTTAAACATATAAACCATATACATTTTCATATTGATAATTGTGCAGCACGTATGCATGTTTATTCGGAAGTTCCTCTGAGTTCAAAAGGACTTGGTCTTCCCAGTAAGTGTGTACATAGATAGCACTGTAGTCTTAAACATATTTACATGGAAATAAAGTTTCATCAAAACAAATGGGACTTCCTGCCACATAAATGTGTTTACATTTGAGATGTTATTTCAGCACATCAGGATAAATGTCACACATATGAATTAAAACTGCAGTCCCCAAATCACATTCTCCTAAGGAGTCTTGCAGTTCAGATGTATGAGAATTATAATCTTTCGTTAAGTTTGCTGGGCAATTTTATTGCATGTCCCTGGGAAAAGAAGTATCAATAGTCTCTGGTTCTCTACACAGTATTACTCAGTTGGTTTAAATTGGTTTTCCATATACCAAGCTATATTAGTACTCACTGCAGATTATATATGTACAAACATCTTCATCATTATATATGCATGTGCAAAGTATTTCAAACTGCAGACATTTCAAATAGATTCAAAGCTGCTGCCTTAAGTAAAACTATTTTGCATTTGGATAAAAACATGAAAGTATACCACTGCACACTTGTTGTGCCTGAATGTGTTGAAGAAATAACAAATTCTGCCTATGGAATTTAACACTACTTCAAGCATTAAGCATACAGAAATGCAAACATGCACACTTCCAATGCTCCAATTCTGACTAAACATCCAACTACAATGGTCCTTGGTCAAAAAGGCTTGGTGGGATTGGGAGGGTAGAAATATTCTCAGCCCCAATCTATCCAGAAACTATTTTGCAATTAATAGTATTATTATATAGAGTTACATATTTCTTGCCCAGTCATGAACTCTGATGGAAAATAACTATTTCCCAGACACTGACAACCAGTAACAGCAACGATCATTAAACCCAAATGAAAACAAAAATCAGCAATTTGCCAATACTCAAATCTTCATTCGTAAAATTGAAAGCTGAAAGGTAAGAGCAAATACATTCTTTCCCATCTGCTAAGAAGAAAGCCATAGGTTTGGAAGGAGAAAGGGTGCGTGTGTGTGTGTGTGTGTGTGTGTGTGTGTGTGTGAAAAACGTCTCAAGTTCAGGAGGCAACAAGCCTCAAAGGGATGCTGCTGAGTCTGTCTCAGACACCTAGTGGACAATAACAAAACCCCAACATCTTTCTTTCTTACAACAATCTAGTCCTGGCATTGTCAATTTCTTAACCTCATTGAGGAATCCCTGACTGTGAGATGCGTCTCATGCATTCCATTCAGGTAAGCTCCCTTACATACACAAACCATGCAGCTTCAATGAGCTGTGCACAATTAGTACACTGTTTTGCATCCATTCAAGCAGAGAAAGAATATCTAACTTCATCTTCATTTCATCACTTACAGCTCTGCAGCTAAGGCTTAAGAGATCTTGTTTGGGGGGGGGAGAGAGAGAGAAATCTCATAATGTAATTTACAAAGAGTGGAAACGCCTACAAGGAGCTGAAGTACCTGCACTGGGGAGATGTTCAGTTGTTCACTTCATCTTCCGTTGACAAGGAAACCAAACCGCACTTCATTCTCCAGGAAAACCTTCCACTGCCATCATTTGAAAATGTACTTATTGATATATATGTGTATATCTATTAACATTATGATAATAATCATAAAATTATCTTGGTATAAAAGAATAAAAAAGTGAAATTTTGGGAAGGCATTATCTTTGGCTCTTTTTTTTTTTTTTTTTGCAATATAGTATTTTTAGGAGGGAGGGATTTAAAAATGATCAACAGTACCAAAGCTGCAAGAAAAGTTTCACATTATAAACGGGCATCAAAAACAGAAAAAGAAGAAAAACGGCTGATTGCAACCGGGTGTCCAAAAAAAGGAAACAAAACAAAAAACAAAAACAAAAAAACATTTAACAAAATTACTATCTTGCTCAGTGCCTTGCACCAATATTGCAAGATCACAAACTCTTTGTAAACATTGCTGTAAAATGCATTTGCAAATCCCATATATATACAAAAAAACAAAAAACAAAACAACATCATCAAAAATCTCTGCAAAAGAGAGTTAAGCAACATGACCACTTCTCATCTCTTTGTTGTTGTTGTTGTTTTTTAAAAAATATGCATAATTCACATCGCTTTTTTTTGTAACAACAAAACCAGTGGCATATGTATGTATAAATACGTATAATTTATATACATTTACGTTGTTGCTGGACTGGCAAGTCTATTTCTCTGCTCTTTTTTCTTTTCCTCTTTAGATTCCTAGTGACTTCCAGTTCCAGCAACACCTTTTGCTCCCAGTTTAGTAAACCATCGCATGCTAAGAAAAAAAAAAACTTGTCATCAGAAAAAGGATCAAATCCATGAAAACAAAGAGGTTAAAAAATAAAAAAGCAGCAAAAACAAAAAAAGGAAGAAAAAAAACAGGACAAAAAAGGAGGACAAGAATGTCAGCGGAAAGGTACTCACCGAGCGGGAGTAAAAGGAAGGAATAAAAATGCGAGTTACTATAAAATACAGTATGGCGGTGGAAGAAGGAATGAGGCGCTTTTTTTTTTTCCCCTTTAGTCTCTGCCTCAGGCAATTGCCACGTGATTCGGAGCCAGGCTGACTCGCAGGCAGGGGGAAGGAGCAGGCGGGAACGGGGTAAATGTAAACCCCACCGGAGGAGCCCAACTCGCTCGCAACAGCTCAGCAGCAATAGTGGCGCCAGCGGCGGCGGCGGCGGCGAGGAAGAGACTGGAACCGGCAATAAGCAGCAGCAGCAGCACAACAAGAAGCTTTAGCTTCGGCAGCCCTGCGTGGCGCTGGCGGCAGCAGCAGCAGCAAACAGCAGCTAGACAAGCAGGTGCCCCACGCGCCGCACTAGACACACGCGCTCGGTCTCGCGCGCGCGCGCTCTCTAAACGAACAACGGTCGGGGAGAGGGCGCGAGAGAGAAGAGCGGGGCGGAGGAGAAAAGCGACGCACGGAGCGGGGGGGGGAGGTTCCTCGCAGCGCTCACAGACAGTGTGAAAGCAGCTGCCCAGTGCGTGTGTGTGTGCGCGCGCGCACGTGTGTGTGTGTGTGTGAGAGAGAGAGAGAGTGTGTGTGAGAGGTGCGCATACTGTGAGGTGAGGCGGCTGCAACTTGCTGCTGCTGTGTGTGTGGGGGAGAGAGAGACACACAGACGCCTCCACAACTTGCTGCCTGCCGCCTCACCTCAAAGTTACTCCTTTTCCCCTCACCACGGTCGGTGACAAAATTTCAAAGGGGTATTCTGTGTTAGAACAAAAAGCAAACAAAAAGGTGCCTCTCGTCTGGCACATTGAAGACCAACAGATGTATTGTGGAGGACTAAAAGCCGCTTCAGTGTGAGCGATTGATATATGATGTGGACCCTGGTCCACGAAACCTTATCATCAAGCGATCATCTGATCGCCGGATGATTATGCCACACCAACGAGCCACAAGACTCCTTTTTGGCTTCCAGGTTGCCATCCTTGCAGGCCCTTAGGGTCCTTTTCCATTGACAATAAAAATAATTGCACTTTGCTCATAGGAGAAGGGCTGCTCTTGTCCTTTATGGGACAATCAAGCTCTTTCCTGTACCACGTGTGAAGAAGAATTTGGCTTATTTTTGCTGCTAAACCTATTTACCTACCCAAGAGAGACATACATGATCAAAAGGAGAGCTGCTTCATCCATCACAGTTGTGTGGGACCCAAGTCTGGCACTCTTGAGGGAAGGGCTTTTGTAATGTGTGCACTGGCATGGGGGGTGGGTTGGACATGCTGGTTATCTAAGGGATCACCACCCATTTACTTCACAAAATTATTTGAAATGGATGTCAATGGGTAGTTTGTACTGAAACTGGTTCCTCTACAACTACACAACCCAGTGTTAATGGTTTTGTTTTAAGAGTGGTCTCGGCCCTAGGGATTCAAGTCTGATTCTCTGCTTTCGGAATCCTGCCCCCTCATCACAACATGTGGGACTAATATTGGTTATTCAGCACTGAGGGAAATGCACTCTGCACATGCTCAAAGAATTTCTATAGACATCTTTTATTATGTTCTAAAGCCAACTTTTCGCACTGAAAAAAGAGTTTCTGGAGCTGAGTTTGGTGCTGGAAACAGTATATAATCTCTTGTCCTGCCTGATGCCCTAATTTGTCTCCTTGGTTGTCCACATGTTGAAGGAGTTTGGGAATAATGATATGCAAGGTAGTTTCTGCAAAATATGCAACAAGATCTATTGTCTTGCGCTTTACCAGCGCTAAGAGGAAGTCAGTCCCAGTGCAGCAGCTAATAGGATTATGGCTGCAATCCTAAACAAATTTGCCAGGAACAAATCTAACTGAGTTCAGTGAGTAACTGAACTTCCAATTATGTATGTTTAGGATGGAGCTGTAAAATCATTAAGCTGCAACTCTAGTGACACTTACTTGAAAGTAAGTTCCATTAAAATCAATAGGACTTCTCAGTAAATCTGTTGAGGGTCAGGTGCCAGATCTCAGCTGGCTTATTAATTAATTAATTTGCAATCCCCTTCTTTTCATTGATAAACACAGTTGTAATTGTTTCTCCAAATGTATTATAAAACACATGAAACATTCAAAATGTCTGATAGCATACTGTTAAATCATTATTTAATAGAATTACTCTATTATATAATCAGTTATCATCATGCTGAACCATGGATTGATTACATCATTTTGGTTTGTTCTCATATATTTAAATGTAATTATTTTCCATGTATATAAATTATTCAGTTACATCTCTAGTTTATTTGGTCCTATGCAGATAAGTACTTCAAACTTTTTACTTTTAATTATACCTTTTTTTTTTACTTCAATTTTTCATTCCCTTCACTTTTTTAATCCCAGTTCTCCCTAGGAAATGACAGTAAAGAATAGCAGCTTCATATTTCTACTCTGTTCTGCCTAATGTTTTTTTTATGATTGGAGTTCAAAAGCATAATAATAAAAATAGTTATTTTGCTCTTTTTGTGGATTTGTTATGGCTTTTTCCACTGCTCCCAGCTGCTCTCTTATCAACTGCGTTTGGAAATCAACAGCAGGGTTATATTTTATAATAAATAGGTACGCATAAAGGGATAACTATCAAGGTATCCTTACGGATATGTAACACCCCTCCCCCCAAAAATCAACAAATGCTGCTATACTGAAAACAGAAATATGACTTTAATAGCTGTGCACTGTTCTACATACCGTATATCTATGACAAAAAAACTAATCTGCATCATAACATGGATGTGTCAGTCTGTTAAATGTCTATCTCATGCGCCTGTTAGCATCAAGCAGTGCATGGAACAATATACATTTATAATGAAATACTCAAAAGCATGATCAAATGGCTACCTTTTAAATAAGTTAATAGCTTGAATCAGTGAGAGAATGCTCTCAGTTAAAAATATAAGCAATGAGCTGCATTTGTGTATGCAGGATTGTGTTTTAATTTGAAGCACCTACATTTTCTTTTGTTAATTTTTTTTGTAATATAGCAGTAGGGATTTTAAATGTATGTAATTTCTTTTTATGTATAAAAAATAACGTGCATATAATATATAAGTCAGTTTTTAGGAATAGCAATGTCTTGGGCACATAACTCTATAGGAATAATATTTAGGATTTTTGATATAATTTATCAAGAATACATAATTCTTGAATTATTTGAATTTTGCTGTAATCCTGCTTTATTGTTATCAATAGGAATTTTTCCACTAATATTTATAACAGCAGAATTGTGCTATTGGACCATAATCCTACAGTTGGTAACTGTTCATGCACCCACCCCTGCATGGCTGGAGCAACTCTTACAGAGAAAGTAAACAGAAAAAGGAGATGAGTGTAGAAGTTCAGGCACCCAACTATAGAATCCTAAAGTACCTTTTCTGTTTCCTAGTCCAGCAGCATACATCAGCCATGTAGGGAGATGCTGAAAAAGGGAAGCGCTGCATGTGAGACCATAGGAAATGAAGCCAGAAATGGTGCAGCATCCAGCAGTGCCTGATGCAACTCACAGCTAAACAGCTCAGCTGCTCCAGTTCCTTGGAGACACCGCAGTTCTTTGATGTTCTATAGCTGGGCATCTGAACATCTGCCCTTCTTGTTCCTTCATGATAGAGTTACTCTGTCTGCAGATGTGGATGTGTGCAGTTCAAGTTGCAGGATTGCCCCCTTAGTCTTTCTGAAATCCCCTTTCTATCCACTGTGACGTGGTTAAAATGTTATTCTGTGTGTGCGTGTGTGTGTGTGTGTGTAGATAGACAGACTGGCAGACTTAAGCACTTAAAAAACTTCATTGACCAAGGCTGATTAATGTCCAGAGATAGCACTGTGTGGGAGAGCAAGAGTTGGAAATTACAGCAAGACAACCATTTCTCAACCTGACCAAGGCTGTGAAAATGAAGAAATGAATTTGCAAGTCTCTAATGGTTTAATCCAAGTGGAAGTTATGAGACTAGTGCTGATTCACAAGAAATCATTCAAAGGCCAGTGCTTTGCTATTTCATGATTCAAAAGATGAAGTACACAGTATGGAGCCAATGCTGCAGACTGATGGTCTAGCTAGTATACTGCCCAGCATAGGTCATGAGGCACTGAGCAGCTGGCTGGGAGGGATAATGTTTCTTAAGATCTGAAGAAATAAGTCTCCATGAACACTGAACATTGTTACTGAACAGTCCCGGCTATTCTTGCTTGAAGTATAGTTATCATATACACTTAAATAAACACATATATGCTTCTGTATAATATACAGGTGGGAGCCTCTAAAATGTGCAGAAAAGTTTATTTCTAATTTTTATTCTCTATTCAGATCTCCACCTCCCTGCACCCCTTCCTGCTTACAGCATGAACACCATTTTGTCTCTAGGCCAGCCTTCCCCAAACCCATGTCCTCCAGATGCTTTGAACTACAACTCCAGCATTCCTGATCATTGACCCTGTTGGCTGAGGTTGATGAGAATTGCAGTCCAAATGATCTGGGGGGCATCAGGGGCACAGGAGACTGCTCTAGGCTTTTGTGCTAACCACTGAGCAGTTAGAATGTTTGTAAATATTCCATGATAATACAGCACATAAGGAAGACTGATTTCAATAAACTGATTCCACAAATCTGTAACATCTTATCATTTTAACCATTGCCTATGGAGAACTGGTAGAGTTCTTTTCCAGCCCGACCTGAAGATACCAGGGATTGAACCTCAGATATTTTGCATACAAAGCATATGTTCTACTACTGGCCCTTCAAAGTGCAATTCATCCTCTCACATTTACAATCTAGATACTATCTACTGCTTAACATTTATTTGGCAACAACTGGGTAGTGTAAGTCTTACAGCTCAATCCTCTCTTTGCTTACTTGGAAGTAGTCCCACTGAGTTCCCAAGTATACTGATTTATTCCCAAGTATACTGATTTATTCCCAAGTATACTGATCTTCTTTGAATCAGAACTCATTTTTAGAACTGGAAACAAAAATGACACTCTCTAAAATCTGCTACCCAAATAGAGTGCTTCACATCATTTCATTAAAATATCAGTTCTGACACAAGTCAATATTCAAATTAAAAATGGTAGCATCCCTACTCAAGTAGCATTACAAAAAATTATCACCTAAGCCATAGTTTTAAGGGAATTAGATAACATCATACATATTACCATATAATTTATTGCTATATTGTCTACCATAATTATGCCAGCAGTATGTCTTTAAAATGAAGTCTGTTTAAAACAGCAAACAAAGCTGTTTTTTTCTGAGTACCAATGTATAAAATAGTAACATATAGACCATTTGTGATTCTCCCCCCCCCCCGACCCTATAACTATAGCTATGCATAGAGGCGGCAACTACATTGATTAATCTGTACCATCACTAATTTTGTCTATAGAAATATCTCCTTGTAAAAAAGATTTTAAATTGTGTAGATCTGTGCTAAATGTTCTCCACTTTAGATTTCCATGTGAACCATAGTGCATTAGCGGGACAGAAATATTCCCCCAAATTCCTTAATTGCAACAATGTTCTCTCTCTCTCTCTCTCTTTTGTCCCTGCTTGCTAACATTTTCTGTATCTGCTGCTGTTTCAGTGCCATTTCCCCCCTTCTAATTATGGTATCTCCTTCCTGAATTAATCACACAGGCAATCCCAGTCAATTGGGATCACATAGTGAATAGAATGACATCACAATGCTATGTAGCCAATCAGATTTGACTTTGTGCTGATGTCCCTGAGGGCAAACAAAGTCAAGTAAAAGTGAGGGCAATGCTAATCAAATAGGCAAACACTTTCAATACCTTTCAAAGCAATCACTAAAACAATCCTGATGGGCTTTCCTTTTCAGTGCTACCAAAAGTTTTGCAAAACATGCTGCCTTTTGGGCTTCCTTTTGCAACTTGAAAGATCATTGCAAATACTTTAGGTATTTGATTGTTTTTATTACTGGAAGTGTGAAAAAATTAAAACACAATGTAAATATATATGGGAACTTCCAAATACTTCAGCCGTTAAAAGAATGCAGCACACAGAATGGGGAACCAGGAGTCTTAAGAGAGAAGAAAGGACATGTCAATAAAAAAAAGACACATGGCTTAGCAGTTAAAGAATTGGTATTCACAGAGCAATGAGTCATGAACAAGAATCAGTATAGAAAACAATTATATAATGAAAACAATACAACATTAGTGTCACTTGTGAAAATACCCAAAGTTTTATTTTTTAAATTATTTTTAATGTTTATATCCTGCCCCTTTTCCATGAGAACTCAAGATGTCATAAATGACTGCGGGACTGACTTAGCTTTAGCAAGATGGCTACACCAATCAGATTGGTACTGTGGAAATCCATGTCTGACAGAGGATAATATCTGAAACAGCATAGTGGGTCAATGACAACGGTGAAGTAGTTTATTCATAGGGGAACCCTCTCCCCTGGCTAAATGAATGGAGTGATTGACATATGCCTTAAAACATACAATCACAGATTTTCCCGCCTTTTATCTTTCAAGTCCTGACAAGTTTATAAGATCTTGCTTAGTTTATACGATCTGACAAGATCACAACCCATGGCATTATGGCTGCAGGCTACTACTGTATTTTATTTTATTGTTGTAATATTCATTTGTAACCCTGGAGACATAAGGAACCACTAGTTAACAATACAAAGCACTATCTGGACCACCATTCAAAATATAAAGATACAGACAAGAATACCACATTACATTTAAATCATCCGAAATGTCATGCAATTTGAAAATGGTATTCTTTCAAGTGATTTACAGTGTGATCCTAGATATGTCTATTCAGAAGTAGCTTCCATTGAGTTCAATAGGGATTACTCCCAGGGAAATGGGTACAGGATTGCAACCTTACTTTTCTTTTTTTATAGATCTATATAAATTACATTAGCCAAAATTCAGAGCAATTCCAAATTCTTGTTGTGATCCCTTTTGATGTAAATCCAAGACTGATGGTACCAGATGTGGCTCACGCTGGCTCAGCTTGTCTTGTGGAAAGCTAAGCAGGGTCAGGCCTGGTTATTACTTGGATGGGAGACCTCTCCTCTAGTTTCCTGCATTGAGCAGAGGGTTGGACTCAATGGCCTTGTAGACCCCTTCCAACTCTATGATCTGTGAAAGAGAGCCCTTCACCAGTGCCATCTCCAGGTTTTAATAAAAGTGTTAAATTCTTGGGATTCAAAGAAGGGAGAGGAGAAACGGAAAAATTAGTTGCACTTGACACAGTAGCCTGGTTCGCATAGTGGTGGCTTATTTCCCCCCTTTCCCATGCACATGCCAGTCGCATGCCATTGGGAATTTCCATAATTTCCCTCTACAGTGCAGCTTGTCATGTCCTGTTAACCAAGCCAGGGTGCCCTCTTGTCATGGGGAACAAGCCACCCAGAACCCTACAGCAGCCCATGGGATCAGGGTGGCTTGTTACACCTTGGCTTATTTCTCCCTCTGTGACCATGCAAACCCAATCAGTGAGAAGAGTATCAATGCTAGTATAAATAACTGAAGGATATTCAGGGGCTAATGCAGTAATTCTCTTCCTGTCACCTTGTTGTGAAATATACATGTTCATTCTCCAGACAGTTATCAGCTGCAAGGCCTCCCTCATCTTGGAATACTTGCCCACTACTGGAAAACCAGCTTGACAAGACTGTCAGTACCTTATCAAACTTTTCCTACAGTAAACAATAAATCAAATGATTGGATTTGAGCTTATCTAGACTGTACCATTTTTCTACGGCTCTAGTGGACCTGAATTTGCTTCACCTTGGTTAGATGTTATTTAGTTTGGGATTGACTGCAGCCAGTTGTGGCGTTATATCAGCAAAGTGACACTCTAGGAGACTTCTGTATTGGCAGAAACAAGACATTATCCAGGAGCATGTGTGGAACGAAGAAGAGATGTTGGAGGGAGACTAAGGCAAATAGGGAATGAAGAAATGGTTGCTATGAGATGGAAAAAAGAACTGAAGATGTCTGTGGCAGGGAGAACATATCAAGAATGATAGAGGAAAATATTTTACTGCTCATAGTCTCATGAAAATGTTGGCATGTAACTCAAAGGATCTTTAGGCACTTCTGTTATCCCCTTAACACTTTTTTAAATTTCTTCAGAATATGTTATTTTCTAGCACTAAACTCAACTTTTACAATAATTAGATATGTTACTGGTACAGAGACCAAAAACTTTATATTGTAGGAAATATTGTGACTAGACATCCAGAACATATTAAGTCAAACTACATCTGTAAAATACTGGAACAGGTCATCGTGCTTTTGTACAATATAACATATATTGTTCCACAGGACTTCTGATCAAAGCTGAACCCCGGGCACAGTGGGTGTAGCTGTTTAATTTTTCCTGAGAATGGAAAATGACACTTCAAACAACCATCACCCCCTGCAGATGCTGACCAGCAGCATCTCTCACACACGGCCCTCATCACTTATGCACACATCATCCAGATCAAAGACTACAAAGGGCCGGTTTTGATGTTACAATTTTCCTCCAAAGAAGAATGCCCACAGAGAAGTATACATGAAAACGTTACATCCGTGTGAATTGTACAGGAAACATCTATAAACACGAGATTAGATGCCTGTCCCCAACAGTTCATAGATCTTTTATTAAAAATCTACATGAATTTTTCATCCTGACATTCTTATTTTTCATGGGTGTTCTGTGGATAAAAGCTCTATGTAAGTATCATCACAAAGTACAAGAGAAAGTTAGCAAAAATTAGGCATCCATATTCAGAGGTTCAGTTCGGCCAGATGCAGCCTCAAACTGTAGCCCATAAGAGATGAGGCATTGTGCAGGTGTTCTGGCAGGCAGTTCTAAGCATTAGGGGCAGCAAGGGAGAAAGGGCGGACTCATTTGAGGATCAGGAGGTCTTCAAATGGTTAATGGTGATGGACCTGGAAAAACAAAGGTCACGGGGCAGGGATGTATTGAGCTATAAGAGCAGAGAGATTGTCAGGGCTAGTCTACAGCTGAACAAGTCTACAGCTGGAAACCAGGAGTCAGAACTGAAGGGCAAACAAGAAGGTGGGGACAAGAAACAAGCTGGGAGTCCAAACCAAAGAGCAAGACCAGAAATACAACAGCTCAGGTAGACCTTGTTGCTCAAGTGAGGCTCAACTGCAGCATAAAGTCCTTTATACTCCTTCCTACTCAGGACCCAATGGCCAATAGGTGGGCAGACTCAGTTCAGGTCTGCAAGGTTCTTTTCTGAGTAGCTGACAACTCCAGTTCAGTGATTAACCATACAGAGTAGCTGCATACATTTTCTGACACTTTACTGACAGGCTGGAGTTCTGCCCTTTACCAAATGGGACCGTTCCTGAAAAGATAATGGGGAATAAGATAGATGAGCTTGTACTGGATTAAGGAGCAGACAGGAAGCCAGTATAGGTATTAAAGGCAGGGCATCCTGTGATCAAAGCTATGAGCAGAGTGCTGAATAGAGGTGAGGGAACCAAAGCAAAAGAACAAAGAGGAAAAGGTTGTGGCAATCAAGGTGAGAGATGACCAGGGTGTAAGGCAGAATTTTTGCTGAAGAGACAAAGAGACAGGGCTGTATTTTTGCAATGTTATTCATTACCTTTAAGATTCTATCTTGACTATGAGCAGGGACTATAAATACAAAACAGAATTTGAAGTGACACAACATGGCAACAGACTGGATACGGGGAACAAAAGAGAGAGAGGAGTCAAAGATAAAGCCAAGGTTATTTTCACACCAGCAAGTAAGATTTAACAGTAATTAATATTTGACTTTCTATTACCTAGCTACTTACCTCTTCAAAAGGACAGTGTATTTCTTTGGTTTATACAGATACTCATGGTTTTACAGCCAAAGGAGACATATTAAAGAGCTGAGTTTCTAATTTTAAAATGAGGACCTAAGACAAACTGACCAATCTGGACACTTGACAACTGGGATATTATTGATAACTGACACATGTAGTGAGAGGTCCACATTATTGATGGTTTTTAAGACAGTAATTGGAACATTAAATTTCACATACTCTGTGTGGCAACAAATTCATTAATTCACTGATTTCATTTCTATACTGCCCAGTAGCTCTTTGGGCAGTTCACAGAAATTACAATCCACAAATGCAAGATAATAAAAACATGATGTAAAAGCTGGGCAGCACAATCCTTTGGCTGCTAGACAGCATCTATTCTAGACGTTCACAGGATTCTTCCGAGTCCCAGCTCCGACCCTGGAAACTCACTCTGAGGTTGGAACTGGGATGCCGAACTCAGAACACCCTCCCCACCACCACCTCACAGCCATTGCGGAAAGAACGACATCAGAGATGGGGTTTAGGGGGCGAGGAGGGAAGGAGACCAGTGTCGCCGTGATACAAAGTATCCTGGCAGCACCTCAGCCTCCTTCCCTCCCACTCCGAAGCACCTCAGCTAGACAGCCAAAATCGGCCGTCTAGCTGAATTGCATGGCGGGAGGAGTACAAAGGCAACCTTCACCTCCATGCCCTCCATAGGGTGCCGGCAATCCTCAGAGTTCAGAGGGCTATGGGCATCCCGATTGGATTGTGCCCTTAACATACAAAATTGTAAAAGAATTTAAAACAGCTAAAAAACAGTTACAATAAGATCCCGGAACCTGATAGAACCACTGACATAAATGCCCCATCAGATGCTGTCAATTGGTACTCTGTAAATATGACACTCATTTGTTAGGAAAGCATAATATTTCCCACATATTCTCAACACATTGTAATTGTCATCACATATGAGGTGGATGGTTGTTGATAGGAAAAGCTTCTGCACCATAAAAAGAAAATCACAAACTGTAATTTTATGATAAAAATTCAATTAAAAGTTATTTTCACACCAGCAAGCAACATTTTACAATAAGCAATAAATGAATATTTGAATTTTCATTACCTTTTAAGACTCTATCTTCACTCCGAGCAGTGACTATAAATACAAAATAGAATTTGAATGCAACCCTATGGAGCCCAATCCTGCAAAAGCACAAGTATAGGGAAGTTACAATAGCTTACCACCCATAAGAGTGTGTGTCAGCAATAATAATCCATGGTGGCTCCAAACTCCACCAATTTGACTTATCCGGGTCATTCCACTAAAGATTCTCCCTTGCTCAGAGTAGATATTTTAAGAGCACTATCACCCTAATCATGCTTAAGTGATCCTGGAGAAAATATCCCCCTTTAGGTCCTTTGACTCTACTATGACTTTAAACATGGCAGTTTGCTTAAAGGGAATGAGGGAGAATTTAAGGAAGTTATTTATTTGAAGAAGTCATGTATTAGAAGCAGGTATGAGCTTAAAATTACTGTGGTTATCCATCTTATATATTTCTGATACTAACAATTTATAGATAGGGATTTATATACAAGCAGTCCCTGGATTATGAACGAGTTCTGTTCTTAAGAATGTCTTTAAGTTGAATTTGTATGTAAGTCGGAACAGCTTAGCGTTCTATACATTAAAATCTGCATTTACGCAAATTGCGTAGTATACTACACTATGTACTCTACGTGAACAACGTAGCACCGGGGAACCCAGAAGTCTGTTCTTAAGTATGGGTTATCTGTAAGTCGGACGTTCTTAACTCGGGGACTGCCTGTATTCATTTATTATGGGTATTTTTATTCAGTCCTTCAGTCATGTTCCCATGGCAGTTTATCTTTAAAAAAATACAATTAATTAAAATATACATACAAACATAATAGACTTACAAGGAAGCAAGATCTCAAAATCTTCATTAGCGAGCCCACTGAGCTGGAGGCACTGGGGTGAGATGGGGGCCCATCATCAAATGAACATTGGAACAACATGCAGATGTTGAGAGAAGATGGAGTCTCGCATAACACCTCCATGGGACCACTTCCCTTCCCTTTTCTTGGAAGCTTTTGGATCATCTCTCTGATCCCTATACCTTATTATAACTACGGTAAGCCAACGTATGTGAAATTATTGAAATAATCACATATTCTTTCTGCTTATCCATGCCCCTCTTTCCCACTTTCTCTGTTGTTTCCTTGTCTCTATTTTAGATTGTAAGCCCCTTGAAGTAGGGACCTGTAGTACTTCTTTGTAAAGTGCTATGTAAATAGATGGTTTCACAGCAGGATCCTCAGGTTTTTTTTGTGAGGGATCATGTGTCCCAAGTGTCCCGTAGTCTTTCAGGTTATAGTTTGACAACTGGGCTGAGCTGTCAAAGAGCAATGACCCCCATAAAATGGGATTCCTGCTAGTTTTGCAGGTCCCCAAGATGCTAGCATCTCAAGGACACTTGTAAAACTGAGGGTACACTTGGGACACATGAACCCACCACAAAAAACAGAATCCTGCTGCAAAAGGGGTGAACAAGTCCCCTCCCCTTTCACAAGAAAGGATCATCCCCCTGCACAGTACCCAGCCCAGGTCTCAATATTAAAATAGGAAGTATTTTCTTAGACTGCATAGCGAAGTGGGTGGTCTAGAAGGGGGTAGCTCTGCTACAACCTACCATAGTATCAGTAATGAAGTAAAAAATGTATCTGAAAGAAGAAGGTAGAAAACATGAAAATGTGTGTATTATATTGTGTCAAGGATATAAAATGGTTTGAAAGAGGTGTAAGTTATTGCAAAAAATATAAAAAAGTATGAGTCAAACAGGTTCTCAGAAATAGCAATAACATAATAAGTAGTCATAGGTTTGGCCCATATACCTACATCCTGACTTCTCTCAGCAGTGTGCTTTATTTCATGGAGCTCATATATTGACTGCTAGTGAATTTGGTGTGTGTGAATCTCAAGAGATTGGGAGTAGGAAGGATCCTATAGATAAAAGAGAGCTCAGTCTAGCTATTTAATCTGTGAAATTTGTCTTATTTTTTATCTATCTCATCACCATGGTATTTGAACACTTCAGCAGCTACCTAGTGATTTACACAAAGACCTGAGATTTCTGATCTCCCTCTTTCCAAAGACAAGTAATTTTCATGTGCTTTATAGAGTGCTTCTCAAGAATATTGGAAACTCCCAGAATTTGAGTCTCCATAAATGATAATAAAAACCCTACTGAAATGTGGCTGAATGTCCTTGAACTGGCTGAATGAAATTAGGCTTTAACACACATGGAAAATGTGCCCATTTCCTTAGTCTGGCTTCTCTATAGGGAGTGGGAATTAAAATTGCATATAACAAATTAATCAAACCATTAGAGGATTTTCTAATAATGCTGACACTAGGTTAAGGCTGCAATCCTAAACAAACTTACCTTGGGGTGAGTCCCATTGAACACAGTGGTACTTGATCCCAGGTAGGTATTCATAGGATTATACTGTTAAAGACAAGCCTGACCTTCTTATCTCTTGGGTTTAACTATTATTTTAATGACATTTAAGCCATTTTACAGGAGAATAAGTGCTTGGTGCTGTGCTAATGACAAAAGCACAATTCAATAATATAACATCAAAAACACCCGTTACAACATTCCATGCCCCTTTCATGCTAGGTCTAGTCTCTTCATAATGGGGAATAAGGTGAGGGTGGTGCAATGGACTATTCCACTTCAGACTACATGTGGGCTGCAGATCAGTGGTAGAACACATGCTTGGCATGCAGAAGATCCCTGGTTCAATCTCTGGCTTCTCCAGTTAGGGCTGGAAAAATTCATGCCTGAAACCCTGGAGAGCCGTTGCCAGTAAGTTTCGACAATACTGGGCTAGATGGTCTGATGCAGCTTCCTGGTCTGATGCAGCTTCCTATGTTGGGAATCATTTCTTAATGTTCTATGTGAAAATTCTCAGTAAATACTAGTACAATAGGGTTTCTCCCTGTAGTGTGATTGTTTTTAACTTGCAAGCAGGGTTTTTTAACAAGAGAGCACATGAAAAAAGACACTCTACTACCTCAAAATTCTACCATTTTATTATCCTGCATGGGTAAACGGCCTAATCTGTACAGTGAGGACATGCAGAAGTGTCACCCAATGGCAGGGTCAGATGACTACTTGCTGAAGTGGGAAGGGGCTTAGAAGGCTGGGGTTGTGGCATCCTTGTCAAATTCCTTAACAGAAAAAATAAGCAAAGGCGGAAAAGACAAGATCTTTCTCTGGGGTGGGAGGAATCAATTTTCCCTATCAGAATTTTGAAAAAGCAAGCTAGGCTATAATACAAACAGGGCCGCCATATTTCTGTGCACACACCTGCATTTATTTTACAGCTTCCTTCACAGAATTGCCCAAGGACTCCCTACAGCTTCCTTTACAGAATTGCCCAAGGACTCCCAAGGATGCCTTTTAAGCTCTCTTGGCTAAAATCCAGTTCAAAACACCCAAACAAATTTTGGGTATTTGGCATAAGAATAGCAAAACAGAAAAGGGGAAGACCACTTGCATGTTGGTGGTAGTACCAAATTCTGCACACAGAGAATATGCACTTGTACCATATTGAACTGTGGGCGCTGTCTTTCAAAAAATAAATCTAAATACAAAAGATTGTATTTGGCATCTGAAACCTTTGCTATTCCTGACAGGGGAGTGAACTTCTTTTTTCGCCCTCTAAGCTACTTTGGTTTGTTAAGCATGATGGCATTCATTTTCAGATTCTTCTCGCCTGAAATGTTTAGCAGTTATGTCAAAATATCTGTTTATCATGAGATGTACATCATTAAGTTATGCAATTAATCTTTCTCTGCAGCCATCATTTACTAAAAACTCATCTGTGCATTCAAAATCTGTTGCCTCTTTTTGTTTTCTTTTAAATTGCTTTGATTCAAACTCTGCTTTGATTAAAAATAAAAGGAAGTTTAGGAGGAGCATATAGTTGTCCATTCCTTCCAATAATCTGATAATCATTTAAACATGAAATGTAATGCAATTGTCATATTTACAAAAGACAACATTTTCTTTGTTGGAAACTTCAGGTAGCTGTGGTCATGACAGAGATGAGAGGGTAACAGGAAGTGCAAATGTTTCAACACGCTTCTGGTTGCAATGCTATTTCTATCACATATTAAAGATAGACTTTTTGTATCGAGAGGTACTGATATGTGGACAGTTTATTATTCACCATGTGGAGAGATGTTAAAGTACCATATAAACAAAACTTGGTGAAGAATTACTTTGAAGCAGGAAGAAAGGAAAAGGAAATTTGTGAATTGTCATAATCAGAATTTCATATTTGCAAAAAGGAATCACTGGGCTAAATCTATGGCCTGTGTTATTCAGGCTGTTAGACTAGATGTTACTAGCATTTGTACTGATTTTCTCTGACCAGTGATTTCCTTAAGGCTTCAAACCTATACACACTTACAGACATGCTTAGGGTTATACTGTAAGTTTATCTTTGACCTTGCTACCCAGGAAGCCAAAAAAGAATAAATTTACTACCCTCCCCTACTATTAAAAAAATAGTAAAACTCACAAAATTACAGGAATCTTTCAAATCAGAACATCTGCAAACATTAACTGATAAAGAAACGCTCTGAGCCATCTCTCTTTTTCTGTCTGACTTGCCTTTTGTAGGGAATCATCAATAAGTCCACTGCTTTTTATTTTATCTTCAAACCTTTTTAGCTTTTTTAAATCTTAATGGTCCAATGCGTTTTCACGATCAACAATTTGATTCACATGCTTCCAATCATTGAAACGCTTTGATTTACTGCAAATATTTGACTATGCTTCAGGGATGTTTGTCGCAAACAATATGCAAGGAAAGCAAAGTAATACCTTAGATTTTTATGAATACTGCAGAAAATCTGTTAAGGAGAAAAAAGATGGAATAGGTGCGCAATCCATTCTAATAGGTAGCACTAGGATCCTTCCATCTGGAAGCATCCTCGTTAGTCACCTCATCTGCATATATGTGAAGGTCGGATTTCTTTTTTACTTGGTGTGCATCACTTTACACATGCTTATGCTGAACTGCATTTGCCATTTTAATGCCCATTCCCACAGTTTGCAGGGATACTTTGGGAGCTCTTTGCAATCCCTTTTTATTTTAACCACCCTTGATAACTTGCTGTCATCAGCAAATGTGGTCACCTCACTTCTAACCCCTAACTCCTCATATGTACGAAGTACTAAGCACAAAATACTCCATAAATATTGTCTTTTATTTGATCTTGATCTCTCTCTCTCTCTTTCCTGCATTCACTGCCATTCCATAACAGGTGGCTCTCTTGTTTCTCTAAAGGGGCAGCTCAGAACTGGAGTTTTCAAGGATCCATTCCCAAAGCTGTCCAACACTGTTTAGGCTTAGCTAGTATAACCCACCAGCCTTGCTGTTCCTCCCCTCTACAATTCTCATGCCAGAAAGCAGGCACCAGAGTTCACCCTCAAGAACGTGCATGAACGGCCCACATACTTGCATGCAAGAATGCTAAGTGAAGCAGCTCCAGTCGCACTGGATATTCCACGTTTGGTGTGGGGTGCAAGAACAAATAAAGATGTGTAGATAAGTGTATAATAAAGTGTATAATATGTTGTTATAAATATACAAATAACATTTGTGAAGGACGGGGCTATGCCCGCTCTGCAGGGTAGGCCACAGTCCCAATGTTTCCCCGGACTGCCGCCCACCTCCCAAGGTCCCTTATACCAAATTGGTGTAGCAGCCCAGCCTTGCAGACAAAAAGAACACACGCCAATTTAAGATGGAGACTTTATTAAAAACAAAAATTAAGAATTGGGCAGTGTAGGGTCCCCAATAGTCCAATACATGTAAAAAACAATCCCTTATAAGGGCTAAAAAGAAGGTAGGGAAAAGGGAGTGAGGTGGGTTGTTGTGAGGAAAGGGGAATGGGAATAAAAAGGGACTCTAAAAGGATATCTAAACAAACCCCAAAAGTCTGCAAAGACTGCTTGAGTCAAACCAGGCCTAGCTTCCCCGGCTATCCTGCAAGATCGGCATACTTGCCCCCAGATGGAACTTCCACAGCGTCCAGGCCCAAAGGAAGAACCCCGTGCCTTCCCCACCCAACTCCTTTATCGAAACCCAGGGTCCATTTTCCCGCCCAGCCTCCACCAATCCCATCTTCCTGCCTTCTGAAGGAGCCCCCCCTCCTGGCCCTTTCCCAGCTGCGGGTACTTTCTCATGATCTCATCCCAATTAACGTCTGACCTTGCTGCCCAGATCTGCAGACATTTGTTATCTCCCAGGTGCTACTAACTATCTCGCTCTGCCAAAGGACTCCCAACACATTCCATGGGAGAGCAAGAGAACTAAAGCAAAAACATCTAAATCGAACAGAGATGGGGGAAGGGGAAACTTAGCTTAGCTTTCAGCAAGTCCCATCTTCACAACATTAATCATGGTTTTGGCGCCCCCTTGAATCAGGCGCCTGGGGCAAGGGCCCTGCTTGGCCCACCCTAGTTCCAGCTCTGACTGTATTTTGTTTATAAAAGACATTTCAGTTCTACAGCAGCAATAGTAGTAAACTAGTTAATAAATCCCAAAAGCAATGTTAATTGCTTTTTAGTAATCATGTTCACCCATTAGTAGGTGCTCCCTAATAAGAGCAGTTGCTTTTTAAAATTGGAAACAAGACATCAAGCAACAATTTTACATTGTTGTTGTTGTTGTTTGCATTTTTATCACCCTTCCTTTAAAGAAGTCAAGGCAGCATGCATGCTTGTCCTCCCCCCTTTTATTTGCACAGCACCCCAGTGAAGTAGGTTAGACTGAGAGATAAGGACTGGCCCAAGATCACCCAGTTTACTTCATAGCTAAATGAGGATTAGAAGACAGATGTCCTAGTCTAACACTCTAGCCGCTGCACCTTGCTGGCTCTACATTCAAAACATTATGAACCCTACCTTCCGGGTGCTATTTGAAACAGCTGGGTATAATCCTCCCCTGCACACTGGCAGTGGCTACACACAGAGGGAAAACCACAGGGTTTTCTAGAGTCCTAGATACACATTCTTATCATTAGTGTGTGTTCACATGCACTGAATTTGCAGACTCAGTATATTAGGGCGCAATCCTATGCATGTTTGCAGGACTTTTTTCTGTCTAAACATGCAAAGGATTGTGCTCTTATAC
Source organism: Shinisaurus crocodilurus (assembly GCA_021292165.1). Classification (NCBI taxonomy): domain Eukaryota; kingdom Metazoa; phylum Chordata; class Lepidosauria; order Squamata; family Shinisauridae; genus Shinisaurus; species Shinisaurus crocodilurus. The sequence continues at coordinate 187,719,791 of CM037880.1, read as the reverse complement.
TTGTATTTATGTGAGCATACACTTAGCTACACTAAGCATAATCCTGGTCTTGGGAGAGGGGTACCTTATGCATCAAAGATATTTAGTACCATCTTCCTCAAAACCTGGAAGCTTTTTTAAGCATACGCAAAATAAGAAGGAATAATCCTTGTTTCAGGATAAATGCATCAGTCTCAATGGAACGAGCGGGGCATGGGAGCTTGGAGTTTAACCAGCATAGCTTCAGGAAATAATAGAAGATGAATGTGAGCTGCAGTGCCAACCATTTAACATTCCCTTAGCAGCTGTCTGGATTTAGGGGTTTCTAGCCTAGCAAAAAAGTAGCTCAAAAGCAATAGTCCCGACTGGAGTTATTGGAGTTCTAACTTTACAGGTCTTGGTGTTCCATCCAATGTACATTCCAACATATGTCGTTTAAGTGACCTAGTTTAGCTGCTCTCAGTCTAACCCACGGTAAGCCATACTTGATTAGCATGAAAAGGACATCATGTCCCGCTGGGGGGACGGGACTTATTACCCCTTCCCCCATTGGAGGAAATCAGGAGACTACCCACAGTATAGTCACATAAGAAACCCTCCCTGCATTATCTGATTATCTGTACACTCAGGTCATATAGTGAGCTGAATATCACCCTGCCCATCCTGGTATAAATAAGATTTTGCCAAGCTTGCAAGTTCTTAACATTGTATTTGTTCTTTTGCACTATTTTAAATTGTTTTAATAGTATAATGATTCAAGTTTCAGATTTTGTTTCGTTTTTGTTACTTTAGGATTATGTTTCAGTCTGCAGTCTACAAGAAGGAATTTCTTCTCTCTCTCTCTCTCTCTCTCTCTCGTATTGGCTGGTTGTGGTTGATTGATTGATTCAAAATATATTACAGAGGAGACAGACTAGTTGTGAATCCACTGGAAGAACAGGTTCCTGAGAGTTAAATTGTGTGAATTCTGACCAATATCTTAGTAGAGCTGACAAAAGAATCTAATATTATCATCTGGTAAATAAGCTGTTTGAATATAAGCAATTACCTTATTTATTTTGTATTTTGTCCATTTTATTTTGGAAAAAATAGCACGTATTGTTTCCAGAACTTTACATTGAACTTATTTACCTTTAAACTGTCATCCATAATCTTATGGAAGAGAAAAGAATGAGTTAAATAGTCTTTACAACAATCTGGAACTCTTTGCTGATTTTGGATGTATATGTATTATATGGCTGGGGATCAAAGAACCACATTTAGTATGCTCAAGACATTGACTTGCAAGTCCTCTCTCTCTAAACATGCATAGGATTGAGTCTTAGTCTTCAAAAGAACACACACACACACACACACACACGGCTGGCTGGAGAATCCTGGGAATTCTAGGATATTTTTCTCTCTAAACATGCATAGGATTGCACCCTAGGAGATGCTAAAGGCCACCCATCATCCCTCCAATTATTAGTGTTGCTCGAGCCAATGAAAAGAACTGTTTGTACAGAACAAGCTGAAGGCCCAGGCCCTCATCTAGAACAGACAGAAAGCGAAAGCTTGTATAGAAACATGTGGAGGGGGGCAGAAAGCGCACATGGTAGCCCTGCTCCTGACATCAGCATTTGTGCTAGCGACATCCCCCAACATTTGCATTTTCCGTCTTAGTATGGAAGGTTGTTACGGTTCTGCTTTGAGCTATCAGCTTGTAGTTCCAATAGTACTCTGGGAACTTTTGGCTGCCTGTTAACTCCCTACAGCAGATGAAAGCACTTCTAAACAAAGTGTATACTGTACCTAGGATAGTTTGGCGGGTTTTGTGCTAATAGTAATTATAGTACAGGAGACTTTGTGTCGATTTCTTTCTTTTATCGATACAAATATAAATTTCCAACTAAAATACAAGTAATAAAGTATTTAAAAGCAACTGAAGTTATATTGCCTAAGTATTTCTCGTTACAAAACATAGCATTGCCAAGCCCATTTTACTTACCAAGATTTGTCTGGAATTGTCACAGGCAAGGGACTTTGATATCAAAGAAGCTATCTGACCCCAAAACAAGGCCATACTTAAACAGTTTCTAAAATATTACACCTCATTGTCAATACTAATTGCTATCTCATAAATCTGGGCTCACAATCATTGCTTCTAAAAGATTGCTACATGATTAAAACACACACACACAAACTTAAACATACACTTTTCAAGTTACACACAATTAACTTTGATATATGCCTTTCTCAAAGCGATTTCTTACTCCAAGTTTACCAATTAAACTGAAGTGCATTTTTTTCCTAGGCATCTATATTTCAGGCTTTTCAATGTTTATAGCTTACCCAAAAAATTTAGTTCATTAATTGATAAGTGAAAACTTTAAGTACACATTGAGGTCTCTCTGGATATTAGCCAAACTGCTTTGCCAATTACATTTTGATACCAGTTACCTAAAGTTCATTGTGAATTCACTTTTTATCTTCCCTATTGGTACCAGTTACCTTATTATTTACTTAATTCTTTGCATTCCTAATTACCCTTTATGCAACATGCTTAATTGCCTGGGGCTTATAGCTCAAAGACAAGACAGCTTTTACATTGTGTGTGGGGGGGTGCAATTGTCATTTTCTTCAGTAATCATTTTGAGCACATTAAGGACTGTGCTACTAACCTTTTGTGGCAGATCCGTGACATGGTTCCTGCATGCGTTCCTCTTCCACACTATCCTGCAGCAATCAGAGTTCCCAGTTGGGTGAAGTAAGCTGTATACACATGGGCCCCTTTCATTCCAAAGCCAGATGCAATTACATCAGGAGGTGTGATCCTGCTCCCTTCCCTTTTTTCAATATATGTGTAGGAGGGAGAGGGGCTGTGTGGCTCAGTGGCAGACCACACACTATGTATGTAGAAGGCCCCACATTCATATTTTAGCTTAAAAGCTTTTACTGACACTAAGCGTCAGGAAAGGCATTTCATCCTTTGAGGATAGGGGAAAAACTGCACAAAAGCTAAGAAACCAAATGATTGGTGGTTGGGGAAAAGGGGGTGGCGCCAAGTGAAGGCACATGGCCTTCTGGGGATCCCCAGAGAGGTAGATCTGGAACCCTGGAGTGCCAAATTCGGCTCCCAGCTTGAGGTTCTGCACACCTGCACTACATAATGGTTTGTTTGTTTTTGTAATTTGTGTATACGTAGGAAATATACATACCATACTGCTGTGTCTGGCTATAAATACAAACCAGGTAGCCAGAAATGTAAGGAACTTAAATAAATGGAACTAAGAGATACTAAAGGAATACCCATATCCCTCCAATTTTTAAACATCAGACAAGATATTCAATAATTGCCCATTGCAGGGCAAGGAGGCTACAGCATTTTCACTAAAGACCTATTCAGACACTCTGAACTTGAATAGAGCAAACACATGACAAGGGGGAGCCTTCTAGCCCTACCCTCTCTTTTGTCATATCCATTGACCTATACCATATGCTCCAACTGCCTGGAATGGAAAGTCCTGCAAACACTTAAGCCATCATAGCTTTTTACTTTGTTATGCAGAGTCCCGATTTGTTATGCAGAGCCAGAAATTCCCCTGCCTCCTTCCCCAAGCTATTTTGGTTAGCTGCGATTTTGCCCATGGCCCCTTTAAGCAGGAAGGGAACAGACTGAGTGTGTGTGCGCGCGCGCGCTCTACCTGTTGCCTCTGACCAGGCCCCCTGGTAAGTAAGTAAGACCAGGGCTTTTTTTCTGGTGGAACTCACCGGAACTGAGTTCCAGCACCTTTTCTTCTATTAATTGCATTACAATTTAATCGCCATCTACTCCCGAGGAAATGTAATCCAAGAGTTCCGGTACCCTTTTCTCCAGAAAAAAAGCACTGAGTAAGACCCATTGAAGACATTTGTCTTCAATTGAAGACTCCTGAGTAACTGTGCGTAGGATTGCACTGTTTGTTTTAACTTAATTCAAGTTAATTAAATTCTGTAAGATTATTCCAGTTTAAGTGTTTCTTTAAATCTAAATTGTGTGAATAGAACACAAAAGGTGCTTTAAACTGGGGTCTTTCCACGATAACAAACAACAACAAAGCTGTTCAGCCCCTCAAAGTTACTCCTTGTGCTTAAAAACCAGAGCCGTAGAGGTGTTGGAGCAAAACGCAGAAGGGGCTCAAAACCTCAATGTGCCTTTTTGTATTTTCCCCCACCCAAAAGCTCCCCCTCCTCCGCATCTCCTTCTTTCTTCTCTTCCTCCAACTGCCCTGAAAATGCAGGACTGATCCTGACAATTTTAAAACAAAAAGAGATTGCCCTGCAAGCACTGAACCCCCCCTCATGAAAAACACCAGATATCAACAATTAAGGGTTTAAGTAAGGTTTAAAAAAACCCAAAAACCACTAATAAAATATTATAAAATAATATATAATAATGTAATAATTATAATATATAAGATTTGGTGTGTTTCCTCTAATAACTTTTGTACCTGACCATGCCCTTTGGTTGCCTGGCCATACCCTTGGCATCACCCTCTTGATCACACCGTCATGTTGCTTAACCATACCTCTTACAAATTCACATGTGTGTCCCTATTTTCATCTGTGAAATATTGGAGGGTATGCTGTAATCATAGAGGACAACTGCCTGAAGAGGCTCTCCACGTGAGCCAGAACATGGATTTTGCAGTGTTCTAGCCTGCATAGAGAGCCTCCATGGACACAGGAGGCTCTCCTCTTCAGACAGTCAGCCTCCATGAGTAGAAGGAGATGGATGTGACAAAAGAGAGGGGCAGGACAAGAAGGCTTCATCTTGTCTCATGTTTCCTCTGTTCAGGTTCAGAATGCCTGAATAGGGCTTTAATATGGTACTCCTCTCTATGTGTTCAGGCATTTGAAGAATGTGCACAGATCAAGATGTGTGTGAAGAAGTACTTTCTTTTATCTAGATATATCATACTTAAAGCATTGTTAAAGCATTGCAGCCCTGTGGGTTATGCCCTCATGAGACAGAAGCCTCTGAACTTGGAGGCTTCTGTGTCTCCAGTGCCCTGCTGGGCTGAAGCTGGAAGGGCGGGAGGAGACATGGAGGTGATCTTTGCCTCCACATCCATTCCTCTGATCTCTGGGTTTTTTTTTTTGCTAGACAGGCTTTTCTGCCCGTCTAGTGATAGCACTTCAGAGGGGGAGTAAAGGAAGCTGGAAGAGGCTCAGAATAGTTGATATCCTGGCCTCTCTGGTCTCCTTCCCTCCATGCCCACTGGAATGCCTCCTTGTCTCCCACTCTGAAGCTGTTTTTCCTACCTTGGAGGCCAGCCGGCACGGCTGCTAGTGGGAGGGGGGTTGGAACTCCGATTCCCAGCTCTGAGTCTGAGCGCTGCCTCCACCCTTGGAGTGGGAAATCCCCACTATTCTATAGCCCCTCAGACAATGTCTAGGGGCCATAGGATTGCTCCCTAAGTGAATTTCTCTTATTCTAACAGAAAATAAGCTACTTTTCCTCTCTGCCTATTGAATAGTCCTGTGTTACTTGAACGCTTACATTCTCTTTCAGTATGATATATCGGTCCCATAAAATATCAAAGCTGATTTTACCTATTCTTTATCTTTTAGTACTGAACATCCCTGTATTAATATACCTTTAATGTTGTAGGATTGCTGACTATTATAATTTCAGATTCAAAAAGATCTGAGACATCATGCTGATGCTATAGATTGAGAAGGGGAAAATCTTTTGAGAAAAGACTTTCTGAACCTACAATTTCACATGACTTTAGAATTTTTGTCACACATTTCACAGTAGAATGCCGATGGTAGTTTAAAGAGAATATAAAAGATTTGTGCTTATTTAATACTACACAAAGCTTTGAAAGTCTGAAACATTTTCTTTCATGTTATTCATATTTCCTGCATGGCATCTCATATCAAAGCACTATGAAGACTTCAATGTTCACATAGGGGTGAGGGGGAATTGTGATTGTACCAGCGGGCTCTGCTCCTTCAGAGCATCCCATGTCCGTGGATTGGCCATCATACTTTTAAAAAGGACAGACAGGGATGGTGGTGTATGGTTTCAATAGGATGGTAGAGAATGTCATTGTTTCTTGAACCTATTATTTTACTGCCGCAGAGGTAAATTCAAAACTCATCTCTATTTTATTCTGCAGCTCAAGGCTATATTAGTAACAAATTTTCTCAGGACCAAAATAGGGCTAAGTTATGTTATTTGGTCTTGCCTGTTTGTTTTCTTCTAACAAATATCTGGTTAGGAGGCCCAAGCCAGATCAGGACAATGCTGTGGGCCAAAGTGTTAAAGTTCCCTCCTGCCCACACACACTATGGTCCCAATTTAGGTCACTGACCACCCCCTGAAGCTATTTTTTAAAGCAAAAAAGTCCCACCATGCAACACCAAACAACATGAATGTCATGTCTAATTTGGCCATAAGTCAGGCAAGCAGGAGTAGAACTCCTGTTCAGACCTTGACAGTTCAACACAGCAAGATCTGAACTGAGTGGGGCAGGGCCCAGAGATATAGCAGGTAGGGCCAGTATGCACTGATGCATCTCAGTGCACACTTTAAGCCCTCATGCCTTCCCTTGGAACACCGGCCTGAACAGGGCTTTTGTGACACACACAGTTTACTACCCTCTAAATTACCCTAGGGTTAGGGTTAGTGTAGCTAGGGACTGTAGCCAGTTTGCTTCTTTTGTTTCTCTTGAGTATTCCCCCCCCCCCGCACACTCCGGTCCTCTGGGAAGAATTTACTTCAGCCAGCCAAAACTAGGCTGACGGGTATTACCCAGTCCCAGAGGACCTTTTCTTCTGCTGCTCCCAGATTATGGAATGGTCTGCCGGAGGAGATTCGTCAACTTAGTAGCAGTATCTTAGAATTTTAAAAAGCCATAAAGACTGATCTCTTCCGGCAGGCCTATCCGGCGGAATTTTAGGATGCTTTAAGATGCTTTTAAGATGTTTTTAAAAATGTTTTAAATAAGTTTTAAGATGTTTTATAATGTTTTTAAGTAGTTTTAAGATGTTTTAATAGTACGTGTTGTGTTTTGATTAGTTTATGTATTTTATATTTTTGTTGTTTCCCCGCCTCGATCTAGACGGAGAGGCGGGTAAGAATTTTTTAAAAAATTATTATTATCATTACTATTATTATTATTATTATTATTATTATTATTATTATTATTATTATTTTAATCCTTGTTTTCCATCTGCAAACCCTGCTTTTTTGCCTATGAATGAATAACCCCATTCTGAATATTCAACTGATCCTGTGGAATGATTTTAGAGACTCCAGTCCTTCCCACGATGCCTTATCCTCAACCCTGTTTACTGTGTTCAGATTTATTTGGACCAATGGCGCTCCCAGCCCAGCCAGGGAAATAGGGCAAACAGGGAGTGGTTGCAGTGATACTACCTGGGCAGACTTTGGGGGCTAATTAGTTATTTATTACTGGGAGAGTCTCCTAAGTCATAGGGAGGTGGTGCACATCACAGTCCTTGAAAGGAAAAATTGGCCCGGCTGGTCACCATGGGCTCCCAGGCAAGCTTAAAGGGCATGGCGGAAATATTTCCGCCTGGGCTGGCACAACATTTTTCTCCTTTCAAGGATCCAGCCCTGAAAGGAGAAATGCTGAGCTGGCAGCTGCAATGGCTGCCATTTTCATTCCTTGGAGCCTGCCACCAATGTAGCAATGCTAATCAAGGGCCAGAAGTTGCTGCAGCCACACCACAGCCCCCACGTGGTACTTCTTCTTTCAGTATCAGCAGCAGCAGCAGCAGCAGCAGCAGCAGCAGCAGCAGCAGCATCATCATATCCTGGCATCAGCCGCAGTGGGACCCCCAGGGCCCAGGAACCCCCACATTTGCCCCATCATTCTGGCTAATGATGTTGTGCCTGTCCTAAGCTGTAAACATTGAATATTTAAAGAATAGTCTCAGTTCTCATTGAGTCAGCAGAAAAACATTTGCAAAGTATATTTGCCATGAGAGATGCTTAGGGGAAATTGATGTTCAAACTGTGGTTTGCGTGTTGTGCTGAACATTAAACATTTATAACGCCAAATGGCTCTAAACTTGTTAAATTTTATTTTTCTCTAATGACTGCTGCTTGATCTTTTGTTTGTCTATGTTTCAGCATCCACTGAAATGGACACATATTAATGGTTTTAAAAGCTGTTAATTTTAAAGCTGAGAAAATTATATAATAGAGCTACATTCATTTATTTAAATTTTTTGTAGTTCCTTTTAGTTATGCATGACACAACACATTAGTGAAGATTAAGCACCTCCATCAAAATTAACAGTTACACAGAAATTAAAATTGTACATACCAAAAATCTGAATGCAATTATCTGAAATACAGGCAGTCCCTGAGTTAAGAACGTCCGACTTACAGACAACCCATACTTAAGAACGGACTTCTAGGTTCCCCAGCACTACGTTGTTTACGTAGAGTACATAGCGTAGTATACTACGCAATTTGCGTAAATGCAGATTTTAATGTATAGAACGCTATGCTGTTCCGACTTACATACAAATTCGACATTCTTAAGAACACAACTCGTTCGTAACCCAGGGACTGCCTGTAATTAAGTTTACATTTGGACACATAAAAAACAAAACAGTTTGGTGAAGTTGTGTTTTGAAAAGAAAATACAAACTTTTCAAAAATCCAATTTCCCCTTATGAAATCATGCACTAACCCCAAATTCATGCTAGAACTCAATATGTGTTGAAATATCTTTTGAAACGGGAAATCTGACATTTGCTTTCTTTATCTTACTACGCTTTCACACAGTGCTGCTAGCATTTATGATCTAGAATTACAAGTACTTCCCCCCCTCTCTACCCAATCTGTAAATATTTCTGTAAACATTAAATATGCAATAATTAAGTTGAATTATTATTTGAAAATGTAGATATAAATGATGCCCACATTTCACTAAATGAACACCATTCCCCAAATATGGACCAGGAATTAATCTTATGAGAAGAGTTTGTATATTGTCACATGCTTTCTGAAAATCACAGACATGAAGATCCATAAAAAATTTAGCTTGCTGTACTATAAATAACTGTATTCTCAGTAGTAGTTCTAACACTCTAAGTTCATTGTGATCACCCCAATTTTACTTATTTTTCTACATGACATTTTCCATCATGTCCTTGATTATGGTTTTTCTATTTCAATGGACTATTTGGCTTGTACATAAAATACAAGCTTCTTAGGAGCCCCTCTTCAGTGGATCAGTCCCCAAGAACCTGCATGAGTATTTAATGTAAATATTTAGGAAGATCAAGGCCGCACCTCTGTGCCAGCATAAATATGGTGCAGCATGGTAATTGAGTGTGGGAGGGGCTAGCCATGTGCCAAATTCAATAAATCAAAGGTATTTTTATACCACCCTTAAATCATGTTTTCATGATGTTTTAGTCAGTTAAGTAAGTACAAGTGAGCGGGTTCTGGCCAGGACTTTTTGCTGCTTTCGGCAACAGTAATTTTTGTTTTCCCCAACAGCAAGCCTCTCAGCCAAAGTAACTTGCAAGCAAAAATAATCAAAGTATCCAGAACTTTATCTCTTCTTCCTTTATCCCATAAAAAGATGGTGCCACAAGAGAAAAGGGAAGGGAAGAGGGGCTGCATCAGTCAGTCCAGAGGATCAGATTATTAAACCATAATTAACTTACATGTTGTTTCCACTTGAGTCTATTAATTTCCACTTGAGCAGACAGGTCAGCAGGAGTATGTTCTGAAATTATTCCTTACTATTAAATGTCTTCTTGTGTATTAAATGCCATAGTATTTAATGTCATTTTAATCTTGCTATATTACAATGGACATATAAGCACTGCTGATTTGCTCACGGTATTTTTGCTTTAAAATTAGCATCTTATAGTACAAGGAAAGTTTCTAGAATTAGAATATAATGCAAGTTGTCACTTGAGAGAGCACTTTGATGGGCTCTTAAAATATTTTAGCTAGTTTATTCCCACAGTTAAATAAAACCTCAAGGACATGTTTTTATTTCTTTGTCTTTATCATTCTTTTCTTATTCATTACTTCCACTTCTCTTTTGAGGGGTAATGTGACACAGGAACCCTCTAAACCTGTTGGAGATGTACTTCATCTGATGGCTGGATGGCCATCGAGGAAAATAAACCAGAAGATGGAAGCAAACACTCAAAGACTTGTGCCTACAGGGCCGGTTCCAAGATCCAGCATTACCTGAGAGTACTCCTGTCCAGAAGTGGTCCTCAAGAACCTTCCAACTCCTATACAAGCACCTGCATTTTGTGGGGGAGGGGTCACAAGAGGAAACCAATAAAATACATCTACAGACCACAGCTTGCATTAAAAGCTCATGCATCCCATTAAAAATCAAAAGTGTGAGAATATTGACCTTGATTATAGCCCTAATAGTGTTTATGAATAGACTATTGAGAATGTGCAGGCTAGCCCAGACCCACAGACGTCAGTGAAGGCCAAGGCCTAGCCAACACATGATTGGCACTGGTCTGAAGGAGGCTGTATGTACAAGTGTTGGGCTCCTTCTATGGGGATGGAAACCCTGATTGACCAGGGAGCTTGTCCCCATGAAGGGAACCCTTCTGTGTACATCTGTACTTACATAGGCTCCCTGCAGACTGACACTGATCACACTTTGCCTGGGGTGTTTGGTTGATGCACATGTTTATGTCTAGGGATGGGGCTACCGTAGATATCTCTCTTATGTGTTTGATACCCACGATTTCTGAATGCCGTAATATGGCTACTACCGCTTTCACTTTAATAAGTCTGTCACAATGATGCTCCAAAGAATGAGTAGACTTGGTTGCATGGGATGCTGTTAAATCATGTAAAAACTGCTTAACATTTTCAGGTAAAAAATAAAAAGATGTGTCTAATCTCAGAGTCCTCTGTCTAAAAACTGTGTGTGTTAAAAGCAGGAATTTTTGCATGATTTCCGTGGTGACACTTTCTTGGGAAATGACATCTAGGGATGTATGGACGTTATAAAATCTGTTTCGACTACATTATCTGTTTCGCCGACATTTCACAGATTGTCAGGCGCCTTTTGTTCCATCATCTGCTCATTGACGGAATCGGATCTTTCACAAATGCATTTGTATGCAAATTAGCGAAAATGCGCAAATCCCCACACCATATGCAAATCCCTGAAAAATTAGTATTTTCATGCTTTAGCCTATGGGGGAAATGTGCATTTTTGGTCGACTTTTTAAATGTTCCTTATTTTTCTATGACTAAATTTGTATAAAATTACGAAAAGTAAAAAATCAGTCTGCAGAATCCACGTGACTTGGGAAAAGCCTGTCTGCTGCAGAATCTGCGGGTTGGATTCTTAGAAATTCAAACTCCTTGAGTCCGTCTCATATCCTTAAACTAAATACAGAAATACCATCTCATAAAATCCCTAGGCAAGGACAAACCTGCCATAATCTGCATGGCCAATGTGTGAACAGAATGCTGGACAAGGTGAGCCTTCGGTTGGATCCAGCATGGCTCTTCTTATGTTCCTAATATACAGTTTCATGCAGGGAGCCACCTGGGCCTCACTTAAAGACATCCACATCTGTCTGAGGAATGGGTTCAAACATGGGGAGCAGGGAAAGGAAAAGTTTAAGTGGGCTCAAGCTGGAGGGACAGTCTGGGCTGCAAGCCAAAAGAAAAATAGTTGAAGCTAAATTCTAAACCATGCTTGAGGATGTTTTTGCAAACATATTTTCCTGTCGATATGTGGGCTGTCCAGTTCCTGCAAGCTTTGCTGAGGCCAATCAAAAACTGAACAAGGAACAGTCTGAAAAGTGAGCTGCTGGCTAAGACCCTCCTTGGGTGGAATGGGAGAGTGTTTGTACAGTAGGAGACTCTAGGACAGACACACACACACAGAGAGAGAGAGAGAGAGGTGCCGCCTAGGTGACAGGCTCTCCTAGAGTTCCTTAATTTCTGCTGGCATTCCTAAGCATAGACGGGGGAGTCAATACAGCGTGGCAATTGACTTGCAGAAAGAAGCACCATAATAACCAGGGACATTTTGATCCAAGGGACAGTTGGATCCAGTGCTTCAATAAGATTTACAGGTCCAGAATATATGTGAACAAATGGGTTGTGTCCCTGGTTTCCAGAGTGCACAGAAGAACTGACAATAGATTACAGGGGTAGGGAACAGGATTAAAGAAATTTTGTCACTCATATATAATCTACATTAGGACTGAATTCAATTTCAGAGAAGCTTTTGGGGGCCACATTCCAGGGGCAGAACCAAAGGCAAAATGATGGGTCCAAAATACCAAAAATACTGGTATGTTTTGGGTTAAAGCTCTTACAGCCAGTAACTCAGCCACACAAGAGGCATTTCAACCTTTTAGAATTTTACATACACTGAAGCCATACTGCCGTGTGTGGCTATAACCAGAGGCAGTGTTAGGTGCTGGCCCACTAGAGCTGGAGCCCCAAATCTTTCATTTGGAGCCCCCAATCTCTGGGAGGCCCTCTGCCCCACCACCCTGCTGTCCATGGGCACTTGCTGAAATAAAGATACAGCGACCATGAGGATCTCTGTTGCATCTGATCCCCCTGGATTAGCTGGCTTTTGCCCACATGTCCTACAGCTCCTGCTGCCACACACACACACACACACACACACACACACACACACACACGAATCTTTCTGCCTGGTTTTTCCCCCCCTGAAATCAAATGCCCTCCTCTCCCCTGCCCATATATCCATTTTTACAAATAGGGGTGTCCTTAGGAGACAGGGTCCTTTACAGACTTTTCAGTATATGTAAATTAGCATAGGCAAATATACCTAGCACCGGCCCTGGCTATAAATACATATCAGGTTGCCAAAAACATGAACAAAGGGATCTAAAGATACTAATGGACACCAATCAATCCTCCAGTTTTTCAGACGGACAAAAGCTTTCATGGAGGGGGTTTGTGTGTTAAAAGTTTGTACTGGGTTCATGTTTGAGTGGTGAGGAGGGTGCGTATAAATAACTATACAGTGGATTTCTATTTGGCAATATAAATCGCAGGTAGGGGCCCACCTGATCAGGATCGGAACCATTGCTGGGGGTGAGAGTTAATGGTTCCCAACTCCCCAAGCTGGGGTTTGGGGGCCCTGCGCTTGTGCTAGCATAAAAAAGACTGCTAGCTGTATCTTTTAAGTAACATATGCTTTGGGTCTTAGACCAGTTTAAAAGAACCACACAGCCTCTTAGGAGAACCACAGAGAGCTGCACTTCCTAGCTTTCTGATCAGCCATTTTTAGCCTTTCTTTTATATTCCCTGCCCCTGCAGCCCCAAGCCAATAATTGGAAAGGGCAAGTGTGATCTTGGGGTCATTTGGAGAGACCTTATCCCTATCCTTAACCTGAAATCCCAGGGCAATCTATTGTAATCTATTGTAATCTATTGTTTTATTTGTTATTTTAACAGAAGTGGTAATCATCAGGGATGGGGACTCGGACTCCAGGACTCGACTCCTGAGTCGGACTGAGTCCCCCCTCTGACTCGAGTCAGACTCGAGTCCCAATATTTTTAATGGGACTCGAGACTTGACTCGGGACTTGAGACCAAGGACTCGTGTTCCAAAATTGGGTTCCTCAAATGCAACATGGTCATGGATAGGTTTTAGGAAGTACAGCAAGTTTATTTTTTAAAATCATTTTCCTAAAATGCAACCTTTCAGACATTTTGGGTTTGGCTGCCTCTGCCTGCCTGCTTTGGGGTTCCCTGCCTCCTCTGCCTGTCTGGTTATTTTGGGTTTGTCTGCCTGGTCTGTTCTTTCCAAAATCAGTTGCAGAGTTTTGAAATAAAAAACTCTAGAATTTATTTAAGCCACACATCTGAAATAGCCTTATTTTGTTGGGAAAACCCCCCATTGATTTTAATAGGGACTCGTGGAGTCAGCTTTGGGAGTGACTCGTGACTCGTGAGTCACCATTTTGGACCAAGGACTCGGACTCGAGACTCGGGTCCAAAGACTCGTGACTCGACTCGTGACTTGAAACCAAGGACTCTTCAACATCCCTGGTAATCATTACTCTCAGGACTGTATTTGTAGTAAGGAGGCAGTTCTGAACTGATTAGTCGGTACTACAAATTCAGTTGGTGAAGAATGATTTCTGCAACTTAACTGTCTCTGGCAATCTCCCTTTCTGAGCAAGTGCTCCTAGATCTCCTACTTTGTTCCAGTAGAAGCAGCTGGTGATGGTAGCCAAAAAGAAGTTATAGCAACATAATTTATTGGATAAGCCGTGTTTCTTCTGGGGGAGGATAGATCTTGCCACAATAATCCATGCAAGTTGAAAGTAAAAGACAAGATAGTCAGGTAGTGGATGTGGGTGGATAAAAAACAATGGTGTAATGCTATTAATTGAAGGCACATAATTGTATTATCTTCTGGTTTCTTGCAATTTTTGGAATTGATGAAGAATTGAAATTTAAAAAAAAATGTTCTAGAGAATCATACTCTATAAACAAGCAGAGTACAAGCCTGTGGCTCACGCTGGCTCAGCTTGTCTGAGTGTGGAAAGCTAAGCAGGGTCAGGCCTGGTTATTACTTGGATAGGAGACCCCTCCTCTAGTTTCTTGCATTGAGCAGGGGGTTGGACTTGATGGCATTGTAGGCCCCTTCCAACTCTATAATTATGAGTTTGAGAACAATTCCAATTTAATCATTGATTTAATCAGTATTTCACTGTGACAAATTAGAATGATTGTATTAACGTTGTTATTATAGCATTTATAGCTTTAGTAGCATATAGCTATTTGGATGCGGCCCAGCTGAAGAGATAAGGCTCGTCTTTGAAGCTGACATACCCCGCCCACTCGGAGTTTTGCAAATCTGTGAGGTGGTGACATTGGTAAAGCCTCCCAACACCCAGATGGTGGATAACTGGGGGGGGGGGGTCGATTTACAGGCACTGCTGCTCGGCGATGGATATGTTGCCTGAAAGACCTCTACTGGCCAGCAGCCGGTATAGTTAGTAAACCGCACTTCTTCCCCTTCGCAGATTTTGATTGTGCAATAAATGTGGCCCTATTTTTTACCATAATTACTGTCTCGATTCATTATTTCCACCCTTTACACATGCAATTAACACTTCTCATATATCAGTATTGGCCAATTTTGGGGAGCTATTGTGTCAAAAATACAAAGTATGTCATAGCACCACTCTATGGCCAACTACAATGGAAATTCAGCCCCCTCTGGGTGAGGTGGTCTTTCATTTTGTTTACTGTTCATAACGCCCTTTTCCTTTTTGAGGAAAGCCTGAACTAGAGAGCAAAAATATCAACAAAAACAATTAGTATAAAATACCAGAAGGATAATCAATATAACAAAACATAATGTATCAAAATTAGGGATGGGGCAGATATTTGTTCAGTCACCTTTTAATGCAGACTTACTTAGTAATTTTGCAGTTTTAAGCCAATATACAATCCGAAATGCAGTTACCCTTCAAAATTCACACTTTTACAAATTTTGCAATGGAGTTTTCCAATCAAAAATTGTGTACAAAACTTAGGGGAAAGCACACACAAAAATGCATATTAGTGAAAATAACATTAAAATAAACATTAAAATCCATTATATTAGGAAAATTGCTGGCACAAATTTGGATATTGAGAAAAAGTGCATACAAAATGCATGTCTACGCAATAATATCTACTACTACTGCTTCCCTACTTCCATGTGTTGCCGAGGATTACAGCTAAAAAAGTTTTCTCCTTGGACTCTCACAGTTAATGTACAAGGGTGTTTTGTTTTTAACATGGAGGAATATTTATGAGTGATTGCCTGCAGTCAGAAGTAGTACAACCCAGACAGTTTTACCTCAGGAAGAACTAGGCCATAATGGCCCAAAGGTATATATGATGTCTCTCTGTGTGTTTTTGTGTGTGCGCACACTGCTTTTTAAGACCAAGTCCATTCAAGGCAGCTTGCATCAAAAGAATACAACTATAATTTCAGTAAAATACAATCACATTTTTAAAAGCAGCTAAAACATTCCAAAGGCCTGCTCCTGCACCTCACATATACACACATCAACATACAGTATACATACAGGTCAATGCCAAGACTTGTATTTTTCCGAAGCTAAGAAATCATGGCTCCTGCCACAAAGACTGACTAAATATAAGGTTAAAATATGTTAAAAAGTAAGGGCACATTTATTTATTTCACACTGTTTCTTTAAAGTTTGTGTTATTAGTATGATTTTTTAGCAGTCAAGCTGGTGTGAACTGTTGGTAAATCAGGCCTGTAATCTTCTAACATACTCCCTGGGCCTCGAATCTAAAACCATCTGGACACTATGACAGTGTTCTATTTATTACATACAAATGCTTGGATACTACTGGTGCATAAACAGTAATTAAGCACACGAGTCAGCCATGCATGCCAGATTTGCTAGAATTATCCTTTGAGTATCTGAGATTTTCCATGCCAGTGAGCTTATTGAGGCATTGGCTGGTGATTAAACATTAATGATTTATGGTGCAAGCAGGGTTCATTTACTGCTTACTGAAATATGTTTGACAGCTTCTCTGTGATTTCCCAAGAATTAATACCTTCATAGGTAATGCTTTTTCTGAACCATTTTCCAAATTGCTTTCAGCAAAGGCATGACATAGCAATAATTGCTTATATGCATAGTTCTAATGATACCGTTGATTGATCAGGGCCATGAAAGTTAAAAAGGGGGGGGGGATAAAAAAGGAAGTTCAGAACTGTTACAATAGATCCATTATCCATACAATAGATGTATTACCCATTCAATATACATTGGT
Organism: Shinisaurus crocodilurus; assembly: GCA_021292165.1. Lineage (NCBI taxonomy): Eukaryota > Metazoa > Chordata > Lepidosauria > Squamata > Shinisauridae > Shinisaurus > Shinisaurus crocodilurus. The sequence goes on along the minus strand of CM037880.1, from coordinate 187,702,996 downwards.
CGCACATTTAGTAAGTTGAGAAACACATGTGCATACACACATGCCCAGCTATTATACCCCATTCCATCTTCATCGACCCCCCGCCCCCTGCCAAATCATGAACTGCTTCTTAAAGCTCTAACACTAGATTCTCTGAAAGGAATTGTGGACAAAACTTACCTTGCGATGACTTTCCCACTTCAAAATGGTTATAAAATCCGTTAATGGAGTTGGGGTGGGTGGAAAACAGGGATCAAATAGATGTAGTGTCCAATCATAAGCATAATACATTCAATGAATTTAGTCATTATCAATTATATTTATAAGTAAAGAAAATTACTGGTGTGAAGGAAATTCGGAATTCAGATTTTTTTAAAAAGGAGTCAGCTAGCTTGACAAACTCTGTGGATTAGATCCTAAAATGATTGAACAAGAGGAAGTACATGTAAAGGAAGTTTCCTGTTCCCTCCTTCCCGCAGCGGACGGTGATAGTCAGAGAACCCTCTTGAACAATGTAAAGTGACACACTGGGGAAGGTGGGAATGGCTCAAAATCAGTGGACCTCCACCCAGTTTTAGGGGATTGCCACATCTCCAACAACTCCTTATGGCCCACATTGTTCAGGAGGGCGCCCTGATCTTCTGGAGAGGCTTTTCAGAGAAAGTAGGAAACTGCAAGATGGGGGGGGGGGGAGGGAAACTTTCTTGCTTATCTTAGGATCCAAGCTTGCAGGGGGAAATCCTGTTTTCCAGCTGCCTGGTTGCTTGGATGTGTGAGTGTGTCACTCTGTTTGTGAATCAAAGCTTGTCACTTCTTCGATCTTGCTGTTCTTTTACTTAAGTAATGCCAACTGCCTCCTTGTGGGCCTTATGTGGATTGCAGGTCATGTGCAGTGATGAGGTCATGTATTAGCATAAATGTAAGTCCTACATATGCATGCTCTTTTGTAACGAGTTTAAGCTTAGGCAAAGAAAAGCTCTCTCATTTCAAATCTTTTTGCAAGATTGAAAACTCTCTTAATCATTGGTCAAGCTTTGGTCACCCCTATTGGTGCAGTTTGTCAGTTCTCACTCAAATTGGTTAAACACTTTCTGCCTGACCAATGACTAAGAGAGTTTTCAGCTTTCAAAAAAGATTTGAAATGGGAGAGCTTTTCTTTGCCTAACAAACTTCCTCTTGGCCTAAAGAAAACCCAGGTGTGGATGTGTTCCAACATGGGCTGATTTCCTGTATCTTCTTTCTCCTTGGTCTGAGGCAACATGTGTTTGTCTTCGTCTTTAGAGACGGGTAGGACAAAGGACTATTTCCTGCAGCTAAGGCTGCAATCCTATACCCACTTACTTGGGAGTAAGCCCCACTAAGCTTAGTGTGGCTTCTGAGTGACATGCATAAGATTGTGCTACAAGTCTCCTGGTCAAACAAACATCAAAGGCCAGGTAGTATAGGAAACTGAATAACTAGGTCCCATGTGGTAACACTGTCATATGCTATGGCCACGCTGGCTGAGGACTGTGGGAGTTGTATTCCAACACATCTGAAGGGCACCAGGTTGGAGAAGGCTGATCTATACTATCTCCCTCAGTTTCTAACATTTTCCTGCTGTAATAAATAATGATCTTACCATGTGTATGCATATTCATATATTCATGACTGCTTTTCCATAAAAGATTGCATTGATGAGCCACCTTTCCATGTAAAAAAGGGTTATATAAAGCTCCACTGAATCCTGTATGTAAAAAACAAAAACAAAAAAACCCCCTGCTTAGTATTACCATGGTTCATTTAACAGTGTGAAACTAAATTAGCTCATCAAACTCTTCTGATTTATAGTATGCTGACAGATTTATATATGCATTAATCAATCTATATAAAGTGATTTCAAGATTGTTTCTGCACACAGTTCTCTGGTCTTCTCGAATATTACTGGACTTACAGGTTCTGCCCACTCCACCCCACCCACAGCCGCCCCAGCATCTTCCAGTCCTATTTTTCCAATCTGGGACAGCTCCATCAGAAGACACATTGGCTGCTTCATATTAGATTTATGTACATGACTAAACAATAGGGAAGATGCACTCAATCAGCACAGAGGGATGCTGTACTCATCATCATATAAGGAAGCTGTTTCCTTAGCGATTCACACTTTAGTAGAACCAATCATGCAGCATTAAATATTCACATAGGCCCAGACCTCATCTGGAAAGTGAAATGTAGGAGGGTTCACTAATAATGAGCCTGCTTTGGAAAGTGCTCCATCTGAGTTTTACAGTAAAGAAGTGTGCCAGTCAGGGGCACAATTATAATGAATATTCACCATTCAGGGCAGCAGTTAACTGCACATTTTCTCCCCAACTTTGCTTTACCAGAGCCTCTAACTTGCCTTTTGAAAAGGTGGAAGACACAGGGCAGTATCCAACGGTGCCATTCTGCAAACTCAAATTGCGCTCGCAGAGCACTGCTGAATCTTTCACTTGTGCAAGCACTTGCATACTGTACTAGTGGAGCCCACTAGCATGTGGCCCACTCCTGAAAGTGGTTGTGCAACTTCTGTGCAACGTATTAGTTGGATTCTCCCCTTGCGCATAGTTCAGAACTTAGTTTCCATTAGCGCAACATCATTTCTGCTAGTGGAGTGACACAGTGGCATCATTTAAGAAAGTGGCATGATTCAGAAGCGGATATACCGGTAGCTTGAGTCAGGAATTTCTCCATGTTTATTCAGCTCAAGATCTTAGTGGAAATAAATCATCATGATTTAGATCCAGACTAAGGTAGTTGAACTTAAGTTCCACTAAAATCAATGGGGTACATTCATCATGACTTAAGTCCCATTGATATCAATGGGAACTAAGTCACAACTAATTTAGCCAAGATCCAATGCCATGTCTACAAAACTGGAAATACTCTCTTTTCAGAGGATTAATTAATGGATGCTTAAGTCATCTACATAAGTATCAGATAGCTGATGCATATTGGAACTCAAGCCCATAGTAGATTCTGAACCTGGCAAAGGCAGATTAAAATCTCATCCTATATGTCACTACTGTCTCCTATGCATAATATTATTTATCTGTATAACCTTTTGCATAACAATGTTAGGTCCAATCTTATGTCTCTCCAACCTTGTCTGGGGGGGACATAAGATTGGGGCTGGAAATCTTTTCCGAGGTTGCAGTGCCGTGGAGCACCTGCCCCCCCATCTTGTAGCCAGTGCAGTTCTTTCTACGCTGGCAGGGAACTGAAAACAGTCTTCTGTCTTCAGTTCCCCCATGGGGTGCATTCCTGGGGGTGGGCCGGGAAGGTTTCCAAGGAATCCAGGCAGCACCTCAGCCTCTCCTCCTCATGATGAGAAGAAAAACATCTAGATGGCCGAAATCAGCCATCTAGATATTTTTGAGGATGAGGGGAGTGCGGCAGATATCCTATCCACAGCGCTCCTCCTGCCCTGCATAGGATGCCTGCAATCCTCTGGGTTTGGAGGATTTCGGGCACCCTCATAGGATTGCAGTGTCCTGCCACCTTGAGTGCCATTTTTGGTAGAAAGGTGGGGTGCAAATCAAATTAATCAATCAATAATAATAATAATTATGAGTTGTTATTGCCTGTAATTATAATTTCCTGGATTGCTTCCCCCACCCCAGTATTTAAAGTGCTGTCCTCAGTTATTCATCTTTTATAAACTACTTTATTCACACCAATAATGAAGTATCTCCTAAGTACACTCATTCTATTGACTGGAATGAACTAATAGTCTGAATTGACTGAATGGTATAAATATGTCAAATAGTTCATTGATGAGAGTGAACTGGTTTTATCGTTGAATGGACTCATACAGAGCTTTTTTGCCTGGTGAAACAGCATTACATTCCACAGCTGGGTAAACTGATGTCCAAGGAGAACAAATAATTAATGAAAAGGCAAAGCGGCAAAGGATAGTTGTTCCTGACCTTTGCTGATTTAATGATTCAAGCCCAACAGAAAATGATTTGACCTAATGTGCAATTTAGATAACTGACTGAAAGCACAAGCACATGCAGAAAAAGAACAAGACATTGCAGTTAAAAGCAAACAAAATGAGGAAATTCACTAAGCAAAGACCATCAATTATTTTCACTTGGCAAATGAACAGCAATAACAGTAAAAGGCATATCAGTACCAACTGTGATGCGAAAAGTAAGGCTTTAAAACTTCATAAAATTTGGTATGGTAATGATGATCTACCATATGCAGCAGTCTGCATTTGCCTCAGCATCTTCAACCTGAAGCTTCTTTTCTTCTCTCTATTTAGTCAAAGCATTACAGCAAAGTCTTCTATGGTTGGCAAATAAGGCAGATATATAAGCCATAACCATTTTGCTTGATTCACTAGTCTCCCGTTGTGTGCAAGCCTTTGCAGTCTGCAGTACTGTTTATATTTCTAAAAAGAGCTGCAAATATGGAAAAAAGCTATTAGTACAGGCATTTAAACCAATTATACTTCCAATATATTGTATATTCCAATATTACTGCTATGCTTAAAAGTCTGACAGAATTGGATGAGAACCTTGTAGCTGTTGCGAGTATTTGAGAAATTTGAAGGAGTAGTTTAGAAAGAAAGAAAAACTTTAAGCAGGCAAGCCCTGAGTCCAAAACAATGTTAAAGATCATACATTTATAGTATTTATTTATGTATTTATTGATTAAATATATATCCTCCTTTCTGCCAAAAATGGTGCTCAAGAGGCAGCTATCAGTAAAACAGATAAAAATAGAAGCTTGGTTAAAAATAAAAACAAATAAATTAAAAACACAACAAAAACAAAAAAATAAACAGCATCCAACCAGTTAAAATCACCTTAAGCAACAAACCAGTTCACCATAGTCTCCAACTGCCCCGAAAATGCCAAGACCATCACGAAAACCCTTAAGCCATCACGGCTTCTCATTTTGTTATGCAGAGTCCTGAATTCCCCTGCCTCCCGCAAGCTACTTTAAGCTGCACTTAAAGGGGCCATGGCCAAAATTGCAGGTAAGCTTAACTTTGAGCTTAGCTGCAATTTTGCCCATGGCCCCTTTAAAAGTAGCTCTGCTTAGGCTCCAACGGCCGCCTACGGAGAGACAGTAAGCAGGGAGGGAACAGACGTGAGGGTGTGTGTGTGTGCTCTACCTGCTGCCTCTGCTGGGTGAAAAGGAGGTGGAGGCTGCACCTGCTGGCCTGGACCAAGGGAGAGGTGAATGAGGGAATTTATCATGATTACTATCTTTATATTGCCAAAGATTTTATTTCCTAACAGAGCTGACTCTGTGCCTCTTAACAGGTGAGGTACAGTGTCAGAAGGAAATGCAAGAAACTTCCCCTTCCCTTTGAAGCTCCATGTTTGGGGGTGTGGGATGGGTGGGTAAGCTTCACCTGTTGAATTTGTGCCAATCCTGACAATTTTAAAACAAAAAGAAAGAGATTGCCCTGCAAGCACTGACCCCCCCCCCCATGAAAAACACCAGATATCAACAATTAAGGGTTTAAGTAAGGTAAAAAAATATATTACAAAAGCCACTTATAAAATATTATGAAATAATATATAATATAATAATGTAATACTTATAATATATAAGATATTATATAATAATATAATTCTGGAAAAGTCATTCTAGCACTGGTGCTGCTGCTGCTACCCCTTCTTCTAGCAAGGAGCAGCATTTCACAATTATCCCTCAATGATACGATACTTCTTCACACAATGCATAATCAATTTGCTGGCACAAGATGTGATGGTCAGTGTTGTAGATTGCTTTAAAATATACACACTTTCCTGTGAGTAAGTCCCATTGAACATAATAAGACTTCTTTCTGAGTACACATGCATAGGATTGCACTGTTGTTCTGTTTTCAGAGCATTGGTAAATTTTCTTGGCTCTACCTGCGTACCCCATATGAAAGCCTTTTTCTAACACATGCTGAAGTGCCATGGAAAAAGGTCTCCACAGTAATGATTAGGATTATTCTGCCGGGATTTTGAATTGTGTTTTTTTTTAATGCATTAGCATTTTTTAAAAGGGAGTTAGCAGAAAGCACACCCTCCTCAAGAGAAAGAAAAAAATCCCAACTACCTCAAATAGCAGCAACAAATATCACCATTCCATTTTGGCATTATTGTTCAATCATGGTGTTGTTGTTCTTGTTTTTTTAAAAATAAAGTACAATAGAGCCCACATGGTTTTTTTCTCAGTGAAGAAAATAGGAGCCTGCACGGTGGGCCTGTGAACCTCTTTGCACACTCAGAGATATCTAAATGTTAAATATTATTATTTCTTTGTCAAACTAATAATGAGAACAAAGCCACCATGGAGGCATCCATTTTTAAAGTGGGAGGGAGATCTTTAAAACAAGGAGTTTCCTGCACAATGTGGGGAAATTAGGCTGAAAGTTATGTTTGGCTGAAATAATGGCATATTCCTCCCCACTTTACCCCTTCCTACCATTTGTTGTCACCTCTGTACATTTTAGATTGTAAACTCTTTGGGGCAGGGAACTGTTCTCTTATACTTGGTAAAGCACCATACACATTGATGGTACAATAATAATAATGACATCAACAGCAATCACCATCATCATCATGAATCTGGAGATCAAAGCAGATTCAGAGTGGTCAGAACCCTTAAATGGTTAGAGCATCCTGGGGTGGGTGGCTATACCCTTGGCCACGCCCTCATGTTGCCTGGCCATACCCTCTTGATCACACCTTCAAGTTGCTTAACCATACCTCTTACAAATTCACATGCGTGTCCCTATTTTCATATGTGAAATGTTGGAGGGTATGGTTCACATGACAAAGACTTGCCTGAATAAAAAATGAAACAAAACTGGTGGCTCATGTAAAATCCCCCCTTCCAATGAGCTTATATATATCAGTTATATTCTATAAACATAAATGCCACTGGAAATCGCCCAGTCTGAGGATGCTTAAATGAACGGAGAGTTCCCTTATGAGCTCATCCAATTTTGAGAATTATATTCCTGACTCCACCTACAAATCCTCCTCCCCCAATCAGAATCTGTGTTAAATGTGTGATGAAGAAATTCCCACACCCTTTCCTTCTGTTGCATGTGAGACTTGCACTTTGCTGAAGTGCTAGCTACTGCTGTGACCTCATCTCCTTGTTTATTTAATTTAAAATATTTCTTGGCTGCCTTTTGCTGTTAGTTATGTGGGAGATAGGTTAAAAATGTTCCATTTGTGGACTCTTCTTTAACCAATCTGAGACATTCTGAACAGTGAGCCAGTGAGGTGTAGTAGTTAGAGTGTTGGACTGGTACTTGGGTTCTGGGCCCCACTTGACCATGAAGCTCATTGGGTGACTTTGGGCCAGTCACTGACTCTCAGCCTAACCTACCTCACAGGGTTGTTGTGAGGATAAAATGGAGAGGAGGAGGGTCATGTGAGGATAAAATGGAGAGGAGGAGGGTCATGTGAGGATAAAATGGAGAGGAGGAGGGTCATGTAAGTCACCTTGGACTCCTTGGAGGGAAAAAAGGCAGGATATAACATTATAAATAAATAACTAAATGTTGATACTCCCAATGAGTGAACAAGTAAAGCCAAAGCATTGCTGATATAAATGTAAAATCGTTCAACTTAACTGAAGATCCACCTTTTTAGGATCTTCATTCTTGTCATCTTCAAGCTAGAAGAGAAATTTAAGATCTGAGATACCTGCCAGGTCACATCTAGATACATTCCCAAGTTTATAACCCAGTTTTCTTGAAATTTTTCTATTACTTAGCCATGTCAATTTCTCCCTATAATAACAATATTGTCATTCTAATGGCTCGTGCCTGCTCATGGCCTGTCCTATAGTGTAAAATGTTCCCAGTCCTGTCATACTTTGGTATGGACCTTTAAAGATCTCTCTAGATAGTTTAGTATGCCATTTCAAAACCGCCTCGCAGCCAAACTAAATGGCCAAGTACAAGTCTCCATTTTGGACTCCTAGGGAGCCGTCATGAAACTGAATGACATTAACATATACACTTACCTACACAAAAAAGAAGTAAAATGAGAACTTTATTTTGTACCTTTATAATGCTAGCTATATGGAGATACTTCAGCTATTAGAAAAATCAATTTCAGAATACCTTTAGGAGGCTTTCATCTGACAGTCAGAAACTCAGTTTTAATGAACGAGTATAATTGAATAACTTTCCAATCAGGAGTTTGACATTTTTGTGTGAAAGGCAGACACATAAGAGATACTGTAATTACCTCAACTCCATTGGAGTCCAATTGCTGTCTGAATTCATCTTTTGACCTGAACAGCCATCTATTGGGTGCAGTAAAACTTTACACAGCAAGATAAAGAGTAAGCTGAGGCTTTGGGGGGAAAGGGTGGCTATATTACAGGTTACAGCTTTTGAGCATGCCAACCATTTTGTTCTTCTGCTATCAGAATGATTAAATATTTATTTTCTTTACTCTTTTTGAAACATGTTAATTAAACCATTAGGTATTTCTGCTCTTTGCTGTACCTTTCTCCATCCCATCCTGCTTGAGAAAATGTAAATGTAAAGAGCACAAAGTCTTCTTGTGCTGCTTATTTTATTTTAAAACAAATGAACACACACACACACACACACACACACACACACAAAGTGGAAAGATACTATGTTGAAACAGAGGTGAGGCTCTCTTCTGGCATGTTACAAGCAGTCTGGTCATGAATACATTTGCTTTGAATTAGGTTCCACTGATTTTAATTAAATGTGCTTAAGATTTGAACATAAGCCTGCAATTTGAACCACCTATACTGGGAAGTAAGTTCCACTGAAATCAAGGGACATTCCACCAAGGGTTGAGGTAATAATGTTACTACATTTTTGCCAGTCAATTTCCAGGTGCAATTCCAAGAGCTGGTCATTACCTTTAAAGCGCTTGGCAGCTTGAGACCAGGATATCTAAAGGACTAAAGTGTGGAAAAGGGAAAGCTGGGAAAAGGAAGAATAACTGCCAAACAATGTACAAGTTAAGTTTATGATGCAAAATGACATAAAATATTATAAAAGATAAACAGGACCTGCAAAAGAGAGGCAGGTGGTATCCTGTTTTGAAGGGAAGTGTAGCTCAGAAAAGTTGACAGGTAATTGAGTAAATGTATTACCGTACTTCCCAAATATGAAAATTGGATGCCCCAATAAATTTGTGAATATATTGCAACTTCTCCATGACAACATGACAGCAACGGTTTTGGACAACAACAGCTCTCATGGTGCTCCATTTAAAGTGGGATCAGGTGTTAAACAGGGATGTGTTATCGCCCCAACATTATTTGCTATTTTCATCGCCATGATTTTACATCTTGTCGAGAGGAAACTTCCCACTGGTGTGGGAATTATATATCGAACAGACGGAAAGCTTTTTAATCTCAGTAGGCTGAAAGCAAAAAGTAAGGTAATTACAACCTCCATTGTGAAACTTCAGTATGCTGATGATAATGTGGTCTCCACACATTCAGAGGATGATCTCCAAACTATCCTAAATGCTTTTGCAGAAGCATACGAAAAACTTGGTCTCTCACTTAACATCAAAAAAACCAAAGTGCTTCATCAGCAAGTGCAAGTTAACCCTTTGGTGATGCCATCTATCCAGCTTGGCGGGGCAATACTGGAAAATGTCGATCATTTTCTCTATCTTGGCAGCTATCTTTCTGTTACAGCTAACATCGACAGTGAAAACCAGCATCGTTTGAGCTCCGCAAGTGCCACGTTTTCTCGAATGAAACATCGAGTGTTCGAGGATCGGGATATTTGTAAGAAGACCAAAATGCTGGTTTATGAAGCCATTGTATTACCAACTTTATTGTATGCCTGCGAAACATGGACTATCTATAAACGTCATTTCCACCTCCTTGAAAGATTTCATCAATGTTGCCTCCAGAAAATCCTGCAAATTACTTGGGAAGATAGGCGAACAAATGTCAGTGTACTGGAAGAAGCAAAGACTACTAGCGTTGAAAAAATGATCCTTCAATGCCAACCTCAATGGACCGGTCATGTTGTTCGAATGTCTGACTGCCGTCTCCCAAAGCAGTTACTTTATTCCCAACTCAAGGATGGAAAGCGGAATATCGGTGGTCAGTATAAAAAGTTTAAAGATGTTCTTAAGACTAATCTAAGACTAGTGATTGCCTACCACTATTACTTCCTAAAACTATAGCCTTGAACTTTGGGAAAAATAATCACTAATTGTTAGAAAAAAATCCTGTTCTGTGAAAAACATATGTCAACAGTTGACAAGAAATCATTTAAATATGAGAGAAAAACTGCAGGAACTAGAGGACATTCTAGCTGTCCTCACAGAACCCAACATTGGTTCTCACAGGATGCAACATCTGTTCTGAGAAGGATAATGGCACTGATCCTCATGGACTTCTCTGCTCAGTTTTGCTACCAGCTCAGAAATGTTATTGGGTAAGATGCTATAATCCTTAAGGCAATGCTCCTAAAGGATTCTTTAGAAGCTTAAACGTATTTATTTGTTTTATTTATATCCTGCTTTTTTCCTGTAAGGAGTCCAAGATGGTTTACATAATCCTCCTCTTCTTCTCCATTTTATCCTCACAACAACCTTGTGAGGTAGGTTTTGCTTACAACCACTTTGTATTCTTGTTTGTTTAATGCTCTTATATCATGAAATGTAGAAACTGCTTGAGATTTTGAAGTAAAAGATGAAAAGACATACCTGATCTCAGAGTCCTCTATTTCTAAAAACAAAACAAAGCCCTCTGAGTGTTAATACCAGGAATTTTGTAAACTTACAGTTCCTAGGTGACACCTTTGTACCTGGAATATACTTAGGATGGTTACCTGCTGATCCACGATCAAAGCTAAATACCCAAATCCTACAGCATAGTATCCTAAGACAAGGTCAAATCTGTCACAAGACATATTTAAAAATACGTGTCCCATGCAAAAATGGTTACAGATAGTGGATAGCAGCTAAAAGCTACAGAAAAAGACATACTTTTATAGACTGGATAGATTGTTCCTCCAGTAGCTCATTTTATTTGAGAGATGCACTGTTAAAAAGGCCATAAAGACTGATCTCTTCCAGCAGGCCTACCCAATTGAACCTTAGGAATTTTAGGATATTTAAAAAAGTTTCTTAAGAATATTTTAATAATATGTTTTAACCAGTTTTTGTATTTTATATTTATTGTTGTTCCCTGCCTCGATCCAAGTGGAGAGGCGGGTAAGAAGAAGAAGAAGAAGAAGAAATAATAATAATAATAATAATAATAATAATAATAATAATAATAATAATAATATGATGTTGTTGTTGTTGTTGTTGTTAATACCCTCTCACAGAAAATAAGAAGTCACAATGTCGCATTCTATGCAACCCTATTTTTAAACCTGAAACACTAGGGAAAAACTTTCTTACATTTGGATTTCTTAAAAAGAAAGTAAGAAAGAAAGAAGAAATAATGTATTGCAAAACGCCCAATAGTTATTTATATGAAAGCAGACCCAAAGTTTTAAAAGACAGCCTGTGCTTTTTCTCTCTCTTTTTGTGGGGGGTGGGAAGGGAAAAACAGAGTTTAACAGTGTATGATCAGAAGTCACTTTGAATTCAGCGAGACTTACTTCCAATGTAAATGAGCTGATGAAGCAGTAAAACGGATCAGTGACACAAAGTTGGAGGCTGGTTTCACGAGACCATTTCTTCTCAATTTACTTGGTCAGTTTCATGAATTTTTTGTTGAATCACTATTTCTCTCCTGCCTTAACTTCAAATGACTTTGGATTCAGTTTCTGCTAGCTCAGCTCAGGGCCGGATTAAGAGCATTATGGGCCTGGTGCTGAGGATTTTGGTGGGCCTTTTTATGGAAATAAATAAAACGAAGACGCAATTTTATATTAAAACAAATTAAATATTTTAATTACCATTAAAGTGCCAAAACAGAAACATATTGAAAATATTTCTTTTTTTGTAAACAATAAGCTTGTTAACTCAATAAAACCGTTCATCACATATCGTTGATGATAAGTACCTCCACGTTTTTTAACCTCTAGGGCAGTCTTCCCCAACCGGGGCCCTTCCAAATGTTTGGGGCCCCAGCTCCCATCTTCCCCAGCCACTGGCCATGCTGCCTGAGGCAAATGAGAACTGTAGTCCAAAATATCCAAGAGGGATATTTGGTGAACTCTGTTCTCTGGGGTTTTTCAAAATAAAACTTAAAATGCCACACAATTCCCCATGAAAGCGCACACACACACACACACACACACACACACACACACTCACAGTATTAGCCAAACACACACACACACACACACACACACAGAGAACTCTGTTCTCTGGGGTTTTTCAAAATAAAACTTAAAATGCCACACAATTCCCCATGAAAGCGCACGTACACACACACACACACACACACACACACACACACAGAGTATTAGCCAAGCAGGTGACATTTTGCAGGCGGCAGGAGGATCAACACCCCCAAAAGGCAGACACATTCACATAAATAGAACATTCACAACAACCATTTTTAAATAAACATAAACCATCTTCCCCAGCCACTGGCCATGCTGCCTGAGGCAAATGAGAACTGTAGTCCAAAATATCCAAGAGGGATATTTGGTGAACTCTGTTCTCTGGGGTTTTTCAAAATAAAACTTAAAATGCCACACAATTCCCCATGAAAGCGCACGTGCACACACACACACACACACACACACAGTATTAGCCAAGCAGGTGACATTTTGCAGGCGGCAGGAGGATCAACACCCCCAAAAGGCAGACACCCACACCCACAAACACACAGCCCTTACGTTCAGTTTGGCTCACAAAAGAGGGAAAGCCCTTTTACAGAAAAAAAGGAGAAGGAGAAGGAGAACTTGCAGATCAAAAGAGTCAAACTTTTGAACCTTACCTGTGCAGAGGAGGGCCATCAGGACCAGCGGCAGGTAAAGACCATCCCAGAGGTTTGTCCCATAGCAAGCAGAAGTCATGGTGGAGATTTTGGAGGCGGGTGGGCAGAGAGGGGTCGCTTGATGGAGCAAAAACTCAAAAACTCCTGCAGCTCATCAGTAAGGGTCTTCCCAATTTCCCCCAAATTATTTATTAAAAAAAAAAAAAAGCAGCCACAACAAAAAGCCAGGAAGCTTTGTTTGACCAAGAATAATTGTGTTGTTCTTGTTGCTTTGTTTTTGTTTGGTTAAACTAGCATTTGAACAATTGAGCTGCGAATCAGAAAGATCTTTTGCTCGAGGCTGGAGAGAGAGGTCCCTTCTAAATCTGAATATTACAGACCCTAGCAAGCCCCCCATGTGCTAGAAGTTCTCACAAAGAAATGTAGTAACAGTGATTGAAATGCAAAGATACTGAAATGCTAATTTGAGAACAACAGTTCTTGCTAGGTCTTGCCTCAAGCCTGTAATGCAGATGTGCTTAGAACACCTTTCTAATCTTGAAAAAATCATTAATTATGCTGAATGATAACGATCAGAGCTAACTCCGAAGGGGGATAATTGCGGGCCTATTGTCTGTTAAGGGCCTGGAGCTGTCCCTCCAACAGCCCCTAGCTTAATCCGGCCCTGGCTCAGCTACATCTGTTCCCAAAGCATAGCCAGATATTGCATAGGCATGAAGAGTAAAAAAAATCTGTGTGATGAAATGTAGAGAATGAGTTTATATATCTATATAAGCACAACATATATCACTTGTTAAAAACCTTTGTTGTTCTGCTATCTCCATTTCTTTTCAGTTGGTATGTGTAGGTCTCCACCAAGGAAGTTGTATAGTAGCAGCACCTGTTTGGTTGCTCCCTTTGTTTGACATTTGAATATTTGGGAATAAACAAATTGTGACCATTGTCTTAGTCCCACACTGGCACAACTGAAATCAGATAAAGTACTAGCAAAGTGGAGCAAACTACAGGGCTTCTGTTACTACAACCAAATGTTGAAATTGTAAAACTAAAAACAGAACAGTATCAGTTTGACTAAAACATTATCCTTTTCCTTCTATTTTTGTTATTATTATTTAATAGGCTTGGTTCATTATATAGAAGTATAATCCTTTTGGCGGGGGAAGTATCTTTCCATTAATGAGTTAATAACAATGTTCACTTTGTAATAAGCTGAACGCGCCTGACACTTTCTGTATGCATTAAAATCCTTGATAATGAAATTTTTATCTTGTAAGTATAATCCTGTAAAGGACTACATCTTAAATAGCAAATTACTTGAGGCTAATTGCAATAGCCTCACATCAGGGGGCTTTTGTTTCCCTTCTTTCATTTAATGAGTGCATGTAAAATATAAGACATTTCTTAAAATCAATTAATTAATTGCTTCTCTGACATGGGAGTTATTTGTGAAAATAAATAACATTGTGAATTCTGCAATGGTATTGATCTGATGACTAAAGATATATTACTTAATGCAAATCACAAGGCTACCGAACAACTATAATTTACCTTCCTATAACAGAAATTTATGATATATCTGTCCAGGGAGTTCAGGAAATAAATGAAGTTATTTCACAAGTTAACTAGCACAATGTTTTAGTTCTGACAATCTAATATAAAGATGTGATGCATCCTGGTTCAGCCATCCCTGTCTTATGTGCAGAAGGGGCACAGCATGCTCAGAATATGCAACGACTGTGTGAGGGTGACACTCAGAGCATGGGTAGCTGTAACCAAAGCCAATCCCGGGGGCCAGTACTTCATCATACCCTGTTCCCATCTGCACCTCAAGAGGGCTCTGAGCTGAGGCCTAATATGCACAGTCCCAGCTAGCATTAGTCCCACATACCATTAGAATCCTGGTTCAAGTCCTGGGTTCTCTGTCATGCTTTTGAAAAAAGATTAACAGATGGACAGTAAAAGTGGAAAGAGACTCATACTTGCAAAGAGACTCAGTTGTAAAGAGACTCATACGTCAAGCTTGGAAGGATGAACACCCACCACCTATCATTCAATGCTCTGAAGATCTTATTGTTCTTGCTACAAGATTTGAACATATCTCCTACAGTCGTCAATTTCATATGGATGCGCATTTAGATATATGGACTGCTTATATTAATGTATATATTTGGAATAGTAGTGTCAAATCCTCTTTCTTTCTTTTTCTTTCTTTCTTAATGGTGTTGGAAATGATCATTGTGCATGGATATGTTTTATGTTATGTTCTTCTTTTCTTCTTTTTTATTTCTCTTTTCCCTCCCTTTCTTTTTTGTTATTGTTATATGAGTGAATTTAAAAAAAAATGCTTTTGAAAGAGGAATGGTCACAGGCCTTAGTCTGATTCAAGAAGGCTATTCTTATATATACCTAGGCTGGCATCCTTTACACACTTACTGGGGAGTAAGTAAGTCCCATTAAATTCAGTGGAGCTTACGTAGACTTGTATAGAAATAATCGGTTAAGGTGTTCCACACAGAGACATAACATTACACTCTTCTTGGAATATGTTTATTGCTGAAGAGAGGGTAGGCTAATAATTGTGCCTTCTGCACACCATTTCCTACATCAGATCCAATGTGCATAAAAAAACACAAAGAAGTAGACTTGTAGAGCAGATCTGATTCTTCCTGTAGGCAATCACAATGGTCATGCTGTGCATGAGCATTGTGTTGTTCCATAGTGGCGCTCCGTATCTGAATCTACATTCTCCTACAGCACTTTTGTTTCATTTTGGTTCTGTGCTCACACATACAGAAACATCTCTTGCCTGGGACTTATTAGAGCGGTAAAACATTATGCACCTTTATTCTAAGCACAGTTTTGGGTTGCTGAAGCAATTGTATTTATTACTGTACTGCATTACTGTATGATATTGTTCAGGTCAACGAGGTCAAACGTATATGGTATTACTACTGAAGCTAGAAGAAGTTCTGAAGGACTATGGACTTTAAGCAGCAATTTTATGGTAATTTTAGAAACTATTCTTTGGGGAACATTTAACAGTTCTCGGAGTGTGCAAAATGTGAAATCCCTGACAATTATAAACATTTTCATTAAAAACTGGAGAATCTCCATCTTACACTATCATGGCAGATTAAGACAAACAGATTTACTGTAGCATGGGTTTTCATGGCCGAGAGCACACAGCATCAGATGCATGAAAGTGTATGCTACAAGACACCTGTTTTTCTTTAAGGTGGTACAAGACGACTCATTGTTTTTGCTGTAGCAGACTTACATTTGTTACTCTGAGCCAAACCACATAGTATGCTAATCGTGTAGCATGTAACAGAAGCTTTTCTTTTTTTCTAGTGCAAGAATGCATGGTCCCAATTTGGATTGGAACCACCACACTCTGGAAGGGGAAGGTGAACCCTTCCCCCCACCATTTCCCACCTAAATTCTCCCCATGGGGGGGTTAAAAAAGAAATTCCCCACAGGGAAAATGGGGATGGGGAGGTTTAACTAGAGCAGGGATAGGAAAAGTAGTGCTCTCAGCCTGGCACCAGTGCGTCCCACAGATGCCTTTCTTGGTGTTCTCCAAAATGTCCTACACCTCCCCAGTTTTTTTTTTTTAAAATAACACATTTTCTTACCGTGAAGCAAGGATTGCTGTGAAACAGGTTTCTGTTGGTGCTGAAAACTGTGGGTTGAAAGGAATTGTTTAGTGTGTTGGGACTCAGACCCCACCTCTGCCTTGTACTCAGTCTTTTGGCCAGTTTACTTTTCCTTTGCCACACCTTCCATGGCAGCTATTTTGTGGTGGTGCCCAGGACAATTTCTCAAATTGCCAAATGTGATTGTGGTCCAAGAAGGTTGCCTACCCCTGTACTGGAGTAAAATAACAAATCAAACAAACAAGCCAACAAACCACTATGCAATTAGTGGAACATGTAGTTTGGCTTTCTGTGGGGTTCATATTCAGTACTGCAGGTATGTAGCTATTATCCTTTGGCATCACTTAGACCTATTTTTACTATGATTAAGTGTTGACTGAAGAAATGAAGTGTTCACTACAGAAAGGAACACTGTAAGCTTTTCAGCTCACTGTCCACTAAATATTCTATGTAACTTGCCAGAGCTTCAAACCAGAAGGTCTTTGTTAAGTCCACATTCCCTCATTTCTATAGCCAAGTCCTGGATGGAGTGTAGTGATAAGGGAATCCCCTTTGTTTGGTTCAAAAATTATGGCTAAAAGTTGCTTTAGGCAAGAGATTTAGCAGGCTGGTCATAATGACTGACAGGTTCCAGCTGAAAAGCAGCAAAGCATAATGGAGAACAAATATTTATTTCATTTCTATACTGCCCAATAGCCAAAGTTCTCTGAGTTGTTTATATCTTACAAATATAAGAAACCTGAAGTAGAGAAAAACACTCTTATTAAAAAAAACCAACAACAAAAACCCTCATGATAGGTGGTGAGGTTTCTGTGGAGATGAAATGTAAGGGGCACATGCACATATATCAAAAACCATGAATATATTTAGCACTCTGTGTCTGAAGAAGACTTTTACTATGACATTTCTTAAGACCATTTGCTGTAACCTTTCTGGGAAAGCCATGAATGAGAAAGTAATGCAGCCAGTGTATAATGGGTGTGCCCTTTAAAGTACAAGTTAGTCTGTTTCTTAGACATTTCACTTACATTTCTTTCTCATTTTTATTTATTTATTTAAAATAAATATTAATCTTGCTGGCAGGCCAGAGAGCAGGATGGTGTAGATGGTCATTCTCCACCAGTTGCACTTCCTGAACTATCTTAAATGGCAGCCTCATGTACAGTGCATTATCTAACTTGGATGTAACCAACACATATATCACTACGGCTAGGTTAGTTTTCTCTAATGGGGTGGCAGCTTCCAAACCAGCCTAAGCTGGTAAAAAAGCACTTGGGCAACCAACACCGCCTGCACCTGCATAGAGAGCACCAAGTCCAGGAGCACTCCCAGACTGCATACCTGGCCCTTGGGAGTGTGACCCCATCCAGAGTCAGATCTAAATCTCTATCCATATTACTAGATTTCCCAGTACACAATATTTCCATCTTATCCAGATTAAGCTTAAGCTTCTTAGCTTGCATCCACACCAATATTGTGTCCAGAGGCTGTCCAGAATTTGAACTGCTTCTCTGGGATTAGATGGAAAGAGAGGCAGAGCTGTGTGTCATCTGCATACTGATGGCACCTCAGCCCAAACCTCCAGATGACTTCTCCCGGCAGTTTCATGTAGAAGTTAAAAAGCATGGAGGACAAGATGGAACCTACATGCACCTCAAATGTCAATGGGCAATGGGTAGTGGGGTTCCTCTTCTCAAGAAGGACTAGAGCTACTGTAACACCATGCCTTCAAGTCCCATCCTGGAGGGACAGTCCAGAAGGATACTATGGTAAATGATACCAAAAGCTGCTGAGAGGTCCAGGAGAACCAACAGGGTCACACTCCCTCCCCCTCCATTCCATAGCATGTTATCTATGAAGACCATTTCCATCCTGAACATAGGTCAGAAGTCAAACTGGAATGAATCTAAATAATCGGTGTCATCCAAGATTGCCTGGAGATGACATGACACCACCCTCTTATCTTGATCAGAAATGGTAGCTTTGAAACTGGGTGATAATTCTCCAAAGCCAAGGAATCTAGACCTGGTTTCTTCAATGGTTTCACTACTGCTTCTTTCAGGACTGCTCGAACTACCCTATCCCTCAATGAGGCATTGACCACCTCTGATATCCATATTGTAAGCCAGTCAAATCAGGTTACAATATGGCACAATTGTATGCTCATTGGTTGTACATCAGCTGAGCACATACCTATTTCACATGTTTGCTATGAAATATCCAGACAGTTAAAATGAAGGAACCAAGGCACCATGAAGCATATTTCTAATTAAGGCAATCAAGGTTGGCTAATTAACAAATCCAGTCATCTGAATACCTGAACCAGTCATTTGCTTTGTGGTTTATGATATTGAGCAGGGAAGAATAGTAAAAGGCAGACCTGCGGCAGATCTGAAGGGCCATGCAGGTTCAGACCAAAGACCTAGTCCAGCATCATCTTCCCACAGTGGCTATTCAGATGCCTATGGGAAGCCTGCATGAGTGCATGCAATAGCACTCTCCTGTTTGTTTTCCCCAGTGACTAGTGTACAGAGGCATACTGCCTGATACCTGAAGGTAGCATATAGCCAACATGACTAATAGTAACCATTGATTGCTTTATTCTCCATGAATTTGACTAACCCACTTTAAAAGCTGTCCAAGTTGGTGGTCATCACTGCATCTTATCCTAGTAAATTCCATAGTTTAAGTATGCACTGTGCGTTGAAGCATTTCCTTTCATCTGTCCTAAGGAATATTGAGGAGTGAAGTCCACCTTTGTGGGTTGAAAATTTGCAAGTGACACTGGGACATGATCTGTTTTTTTCAGGGGATGAATATAGTCTCCAAGGAGGAATATAGAGTATCCCTCAGTAAATGCGCCTTAGACTGGCTGCACAGAAACCAGTTTACTATGCTGTGGGCTTCCCAGAGGTATCTGGTTGACCACTTTGAGGAACAGAATGTTGAACTAGATGGACCATTGGTCTGTTCAAGGAGAGCTCTTCATGATTCATGTTCTAAGGTCACTTACAACTGCCCTACCAGAAAGAAGTCCGATGTGTGCTAGCATTCAAGGACTTTGGCTCCTTGAATCTAAGCTTGCAAGCTGGGCCCTGGAAGGGAACTTCACCCATAGTTATTACTCCCTGATGAGTAAATTACATTGGCTATAGCTAGCTTCACTTGCACTTCCTTTTTAGACTCCAGATACTGCTTTCTGTGCTACAGCTGGCCTCAAGTGACTGATTTGAGAGCCATTTATATATATTTTTACTCACAAGCTGTTTCTTTCGTGCCTCTTCTTGGCTCTTCAGGGAAAGAACCCTGGTGTGTATTGTGGTTAGATGCACTTGCCTTTTCAAATTCCAACAATAAATTAACTTTAAGAGCATACAGGTTAACCACTGAAATTTTGCACTTCTATATTGATCTACTTAATGACCTTGAGCTGCAAATATACTAATTAGACTGTCCTGAAGCTAATAATTTTCTGTTCTTCTTTCCTTTTCCATTATGCTTGAATAATACACATAGCTCATAGCCACAGCTTCATAATACTTCACCAGCCAAACAACAAGTGATTGAGACTTCAGCCAGCAAGGCACTTGAATATGTCTGAAAAATTATGGATGTGATTTGTAATAAATGGGTGAATTATTGTAATTAATTGTTTAAAAAGCTGCCGTGATGGAAAAGATGGAGAATAGTACATACTATTTCCCTCCCCCCCCCATGACAGAAGCAGAGCTTGAACCTAGATTTTCACAGCTAATTCTAATGTTCAGTTTGTTATTGAACACTTTCCCTATAGGTTTTCAGAAATTCCCCCAGTCTGAAAAGTATTGAGATAGATAATGATGAAGTTTAGTATTACTTAGGCTGCAGCCCTATACTCAATTACCTTGGACTAAGACCCATTGAATTCAACGGAGCTTACTTCTGAGTAGACACTTCTGAGTAGACTGAGTAGAATTGCACTGCCAAGTACCTAAATGAAAGAATGCATTTGAAAATGGTAGATCGTGTGATTTTCTTCTGCTGAGATACATTTGTATTCACACAACTGGAATTGTGTGGATACATTATCATATGTAATGTCTGCTGCACATATATTTCCCCCCCCCAAATATAGCATCTGTTTAAATACAGGTGTGTGCGCTTCACTGCCACCCAACAAGCCACTTGAGCAGAAGAAACAAAGATATCTTCTGGCCATGAAGCAGTAACTGTCACAAAAGCATCTAGTAGACAGGGAGTTCATTATCCCTGAAGAGACAATCTAACCAGCAGCTGGAAGGGGATGAGAAGATCAAAGGGTTGGAATACTCATCAATCTAACCTTTGCTTTGCACAGCTGGCTGGAGGCTCAATCTGTATTTTGAGGTTATATCCAGTTCTTTTTACACTTGCAGAAAGACAAGAAGCTCTAAATAGTTCACGAACCAAAGCATTTTTTAATCTCTTTAATATTAAAGACTGATCATAATTAACTATTCACAGTGAGCTTATTAGCAGCTTATTTTCATATTGCATACAGAATCACAGACATAGACATACTAGCCATAAAATTCATCTCAATATGTTTACAGACTGCCACTTTGTTCTTTTCAATAGGCTATATGTTCCCATATATATTTAGTAGAGCTGTATACTGACCCCAAAATTTCACTCGGTCCTGATTCGGCACTTTGGAGTCCACATTGACTCAAGTATCAAACCCAAGGCAAGCTTTAGAAATCCGGGGCTTCAGATTTACTTCCATGGGAAATTAAAAGTGGCTATAACTTTTTGGATGTCATTCGCAGGCATAGTAGCCTATTAGGAGGTTATTACGCATGTGAAATAACGGAAAAATAGGTGTAGTGGGTTTTGTGCTATGCACCTTTATATTTTGATATTTTTAAAAAGGGAACAGCCAATAACATTTTTATTTCTTGGCAGAATTGGATGAAATTTGTTCCTTCTGGGGAATCGTCTGTCAAGTTTAAAAATGAATATGTGCAGTGATCGTTGTGCAAGAACAGCCTTTAGATTTTGAGGGTATCCAAAAAAGGACACATTTATCTTCCTCTGTTCCTTGTGGACCAGTCTTCTAAAAATGACAGTCATCCTAGATACACTATTAATATTTATATAAATGTAACATATAAATAATTGTAAGAATTAAATAAATAATCACCACAATGGCAAGACATTATTGTTTTTTGTTGGTAGTGAAACTTCTTTTTTTTAATGTTCTGTTTCTAAAGTGAAAGACTTTTATTTCTTACTCATTCCAATCTACATTCCTAAAGATTGTCAGCAGCAGAGCATCTGGTCCTATGCCTGTAATGCCCATATGTAACCTTTTCTTTATGTACATTCTTATAATATACTGTGAAAGAAAAACCTTTCGAGTCATACATTTTGCAGGGATTATTTCACTTCCTGGGTGGTTCAGTTTTCTCGGCCCAGCGCCTGGTGCCTTCCAACTGCTATTTGAATTCTGCTATAATGGTCTGCCAGGAATTACAGTGCCTGGTGTGTCTTATTACAATAAGATTTTTATTTATTTTTTCAAAGGAGGAAAAAGACCATCTGTTTCACATCATTTGCCTTCCTTTGGTTAAGCTTAATCCTATCTCCTGGGTTTTCATAATGAATTCTGCATCATGCGCCTTCAGAATCACCCTAACCATGATCTGTTCTATCACATGTAGCTCTATAAGCCTAATTTATTCCCAGTGGCAGGCCTTGAAGGAAAGAGGGGGGTCATTGCTAAAGGAGTCTGGCTACAATCTTTCTTAGTTTCCATGTATATTGGTCTGCATCTTCCAAATTCAGCAGGATCTTCCACTGCATCTCCACCTGGTCAAAGAGTTCCTTCACTCAGAACTTTTCGGATGCAACTGTGCATAGCAAGTGAATGTATGTATCAAAACTCTGATGACCTTGTATGGAAAAGAAGCTTTAGGAGGTGCAATATGGGACAAGAAAGTGGCAGGGGTGGTTAGCCGGATGGGCGAATTTGCTTTTTTCTGCATTGATTATTAATTTTTTTGGGTAAATCTCAAGTTCTTTCTCTCCGAATATTATTATTATTATTATTATTATTATTATTATTATTATTATTATTATTATTAATTATCGCCCATCTGGCCGGCAACCGGCCACCTTGGGCGATGTACATAGAATAAAAACAATAAAATACATTTAAAACAATATAAAAATTTTAAAATCTTAACCCACCCCATATTCCCGCTTGAATAACCAGGTTTTTAATGAGCGACGGAAGCTCAGCAGAGAGGGGGCATGGCGGAGGTTACTCGGGAGAGAGTTCCACAGTACGGGGGCCGCCACAGAAAAGGCCCTCTTCCTCGTCCCCACCAGTCTAGCTGCTCTGGCTGAAGGGACAGGGAGAAGGCCATCCGTGGCAGATCTTGTTGAGCGGCCCAATTGGTGTTGCTGGAGATGCTCCTTGAGATAGACTGGACCAGAGCCATATAGGGTTTTAAAGGTCAAAACCAACACCTTGAATTTGGCTCGGCAAGCAACTGGTAGCCAGTGCAAATCCTTCAGCACTGGCGTGATGTGATCCCGCCGGCGGCTGCCTTTAACCAGGCGAGCCACCGCGTTCTGTACCAGCTGTAGCTTCTGAACCGTCTTCAAGGGTAACCCCACGTAGAGCGTATTACAGTAGTCTAGGCGAGAGGAGACCAAGGCATGAACCACTGATGGGAGCAGGTGATTAGGAAGGTAGGGGCGCAGCTGCCGTATCAGATGGAGTTGATACAGCGCCGCCTGGCTCACAGCTGACACCTGAGCCTCCATGGACAGCTGGGAGTCTAGAATGACCCCCAAGCTGCGGACCTGGTCCTTCAGGGGAGATGTACCCCATTCAGCACCAGGTCAACATCCCCTAACCTCCCCTTGTCCCCCACCAGAAGTACCTCGGTCTTGTCGGGGTTCAGTTTCAGCATGTTCCTTCCCATCCAGCCAGCCACTGCCTCCAGGCACTTGGACTGGGTCTCAACGGCCAACCTCGGTGAGGACTTGAAAACATCTGCATACTGATGACACCGCACCCCAAACCTCCTGATGATAGCTCCCAGCGGCTTGAGGTAGATGTTGAATAACATCAGGGAGAGGATGGAACCCTGCGGCACTCCACAAGTGAGCGGCCGAGGGTCCGAAGCCTCCTCCTCGAGAACTACCCTCTGATACCTTCCAGAGAGGAAGGACCGGAACCACTGCAATACAGTGCCTCCCAAGCCCAACCCCTCCAGGCGGTCCAGGAGGATACCGTGGTCAACGGTATCAAAAGCGCTGAGAGATCGAGGAGGACTAGAAAGGAGCATTCGCCCCTATCCAAAGCCCTCCTCATATCATCCACCAAGGCGACCAAGGCTGTCTCCGTCCCATGTCCAGACCTGAAGCCCGACTGGCACGGATCTAAATAATCGGCTTCATCCAAGTGTGCCTTCAACTGAGCACCCACCACCCGCTCGATCACTTTGCCCAGAAATGGTAAATTGGAGACTGGGCGAAAGTTGTTTAAATCCTGGGGATCCAAGGAGGGCTTCTTTAGAAGCGGTCTTATTACTGCCTCCTTGAGGGCTGATGGCATCACTGCCTCCTCGAGGGAGGCATTCACCACCGCCTTGATCCCCTCACCCAGTCTCTCCCTGCAGCTCATTATGAGCCAGGACGGGCAAGGATCAAGCAAGCAGGTGGTCGGCCTCACAGATGAAAGCACCTTGTCCACTTCATCAGAAGGAAGAAGCCGAAACCGATCCCACAAAACCGGTCTGCCATTGGCCTCCTCCCGCTCATTCCCTGTGTCCACGACGCACGATATCCCACTCCTAATCCGATCGATTTTATCTGCGTCTGCGAAGTGCTTCGCTAAAGCCCCACAGGAGGCTGTAGACTGTTCCAGTGGGTCCGGAGCGACTGGACCGACCATACTCCGGACCACTTGGAACAGCCTCCTGGGGCAGCACTCTGCAGACGCAATGGAGGCAGCATAGAAATTCTTTTTTGCTGCCTTCACTGCCACCCGGTAGGCTGAAGATGCAGCTCTAACCCGTGTTCGATCGTCTTCGGAGTGGGAATTATGCCATCGGCACTCTAGCCTTCTCAACTCTTGTTTCAGAGCTCGCAGCGACGGAGTGAACCATGGCGCCGCGCGAGCTCTGTTTAGGCGAAGAGGGTGCTTCGGGGCAACTCGGTCTAATGCCCTGGTGATTGCAGCATTCCAGTCGTCCACCAGGGTCTCGACCGAGCTACCGTTTGTGTGCTCCAATTCCCCAAGCACGTTCAGGAATCCATCTGGATCCATAAGACGCCTGGGGCGGACCATCCTAATAGGTCCTTCACCCCTGCAGAGGGGTTGTTGTGGCATCGAGAAATCCAACCCCACCAGATAGTGATCTGACCATGACAAGGGGGTGGTGGATATACCCCCAATTTCCAGATCATTTCCCCCCTCTCCAGAAACAAAAACCAAGTCCAGTGCATGACCGGCTACATGGGTAGGTCCAGTTAATACAGGGTGCAGCTCCCAGGAAGCCATGGTCTCCATGAAGTCCTGAGGTGCCCCTGTGAGGGCAGCCCCCGAATGCACATTGAAGTCCCCCAGCACCAATAGCCTGGGGGACAACACACGCACATCAGAGACCATCTCCAGCACCTCGGCCAGGGAGTCTGTCGTGCAGCAGGGTGGACGGTACACGAGCAGAATCCCCAGACTGCCCTTGGGACCCAACCTCCAGTACATGCACTCAATAAACTTGGTCTCCCGGAGAGGGAGTCTGGTAAGGACCAAGGACTCCCGGTAGATAACAGCCACTCCCCCTCCCCGTCCCCCAACCCTTGGCTGCTGGGCATACGAGAAACCAGCCGGACACAAGGCCGCCAGAGTTGGAGCAGCGGCCTTGTCCAGCCAGGTTTCCGTAATACATGCCAGGTCCGCACCCTCATCCAGGATCAAGTCATGGATGGAAGATGTTTTTTGGGTAACGGACCTGGCATTGCACAACAGCAAACGCAAGGCGGGGGGAGGAGCCACACATCCCCCAGTTATCCCTTGGCTCTGGGCAGGCCCGGGACAAGGGATAGGTATTAAGCATCGATCCCTTGTCCCCCTTAGTCGGTGTGGCCTGCCCCTAGCGGTCTGCCAGCGCCTGCCACTCAACAGTGGTATATTTTGCCCCCCAGAACCCCCTCCATCATCTCCCTGGGAGAGGCACATGCCCCCTCGCTTCCACCGATCAGGCGGGAGACCCACCCCTAAAATCAACCCCTAAAAACCCCAAGCCCTTCAAAAAGAAGGGCCTCTTAAAAACCCCAGCCCCACCTATATCCCCCTCAGCAGGGGGGCAGGCCCTCACCCTCGTGCCACCCCCGAAGTGGCTCCCCCAAGAGGTGGCCCCCTTTGGTGTCGCCCCTTCGGTGGCGACCCCGCCCCCGCTGGGGCCGGATCTTTATGGCCCCACAGTTGCAGGTGGGGCGGGGCGGCTCCTGGCTGGGCCCGGTCCTGCAAGGGCAGCCAGCAGTCCCACCGGTGGTGCGGGTGGTCCCTCCCAGGCAGCAGCAGCAGCAGCAGCAGCAAGCAGCAAGCAGCAAAGCTGGGCTACTTGCCTGGCTTGGTCCTTCCTGGAGGCGGTGGTGGATGATGCCCAGCTGCCTGGGGCCGGATCTTTATGGCCCCACAGTTGCAGGTGGGGCGGGGCGGCTCCTGGCTGGGCCTGGTCCTGCAAGGGCAGCCAGCAGTCCCACCGATGGTGCGGGTGGTCCCTCCCAGGCAGCAGCAGCAGCAAGCAGCAAACAGCAAGGCTGGGCTACTTGCCTGGCTTGGTCCTTCCTGGAGGCGGTGGTGGATGATCTTATGAAGAACTTCACTAATTTTGGTAAATACTCATAAAAAACTAACTGAATGAAATTCTCACTCAACTGCACTGGCCAAATTCAATAAGTATAGCTATTTCCAGTATGGAAAGGACTATGTTGTACCTTCCTGCCATATAGCTGTTAAAGAGCATGTAAAAAAAAAAAAAAAAAAGGTTGGCAAGCCTAATTGAGCACCACCAAGATAGCTAAATACACCGGGATTGAAACCCAAACATTTAAGGCACAATCCTATACATGTTTAGACAGAAAAATGGCCTACAACTCCCAGCATGCCCCAGCCTGCTATGGCTTGCTGGGACATGCTAGGAGTTGTAGGCCTTTTTTCTGCATAGGATGCATAGGATTGCACCCTTAAAAGCGAAGTAATCAAAGAAGTCTGTCTGTCTGGATGAATCTGTCAATTTACTTTCTCCCACATTCAGTTGTTAAAATCTGAAGTTCTTTCTGTCCAGTTCAGGAAGAAATTTGTGAATTGTAGCAAGCTCTTATCAAAAAACGAACAGAGCAAAATTCTTCCTAGTGCTATCATGTTCCCAAGCCCATCACTTTTTAAAGCCAAAATTCTGCCCCAAACCACTTTTACCCAAAGGGATTCCAGATGTATTACATGATGTCTGGAACTCCACCATGGGATTTTCAGTGGCAAAGAAGGAAAGGGTTCCTGCTGCCTCTTGTCCACTCCAAAAACCCTTTCCCCAAAGATGTTTTCCCCTGCATGAAGCAGACACCAAGGTTTTGTTACATGCATTTGTGTGTAATGTGTAGTTACACATTACACATAAGAAGCTACTAAGGAGGAAAGATGAGAGGAAATACATTTATAAATATAAACAACAAGGTGATGAACAACATGTACAGACCATTGACAATCACAAGGGAATGTTAAGAATCCTTCATATACTACTACTGCCACCATATTAGCATGTCAAAACACCTTGCATAATTTATCTTGTTGTAATCCTCACCACGGCCTAGTAGAGTAGATCATTATTATCATCATCTCCATTCTGCAGCTAGCTGAGGGCCATACTAAAAGTTCTGCTAATGAAATATAGCTGAGATTGGCTTACGGTACTGGAAGAAGCAAAGACTACTAGCATTGAAAAAATGATCCTTCAACGCCAACTTCAGTGGACCGGTCATGTTGTTCGAATGCCTGACTGCCGCCTCCCAAAGCAGTTACTTTACTCCCAACTCAAGGATGGAAAGCGGAATATCGGTGGTCAATATAAGAGGTTTAAAGATGTTCATAAGGCTAATCTAAAAAAATGCAATATAAACATCGAAAACTGGGAAGCTCTGGCCCATGAACGATCTAAATGGAGGTTGGCCTTTCACAAAGGTTCCATGGACTTTGAAGAAGCCCGAGTGCAAGGTGAAAGGGAGAAACGTGCTAAGCGAAAAGCACGTCAAATGAATCCTTTACAGGACCATCTTCTATCTGGTAACCTGTGTCACTTGAGTGTAAGTGCATGCGATTTGGATTGTGACCATGGCAATTTGGGAGGGGGGATTTAAATTTCCCCCACCCATTTTCATCCTGGAATTTCACCCCCCCCACACACACACATAAGGGGCATGGGGTTTAAAAAAAGAAAAGAAAATAAGTGTCCCCATTGATTCCAATGGTTTTTTTCTGCGGTTTTTTAAGCCTCCTCCCCCTCCATGGGTGTGTCTCATGGTCCCTATCTGAATTGATGCCACACACATTTACACTCAAGAGCTGTGCATGATTAGCAGAATGTTTAGTTTGGCCCTGACTGAGTTAGACAGAGAGCTGCTTTCCTATGGACGCCTAGTGAGTTCATGGTAGAGGCAAGATTTGAACTAAGGATTTCCCAGCTCACAGCTCAGTCTCCTTGCCATTACCTTATCCACCTTATCCATCATCTGATAAATGTCAGCAGGGATGGATAGACAATCACCTAATGGCCATTGTTAACATCCAGCCGCATTACGTCATAATTTTGGAATGTGTCTGATTGATGATTGATTTCCTCGTGATTGTTTACATCAGGGCTGGGGGACCCCTGGCCCATGGGCCAAATTTGGCTCATGGGGCCATCCCATCTGGCCCATCCCATAAGCACCCCCCCTCCCTGCTTCCCCTCCCCTTAAGAAGTAAAAGGGGGCAGATGAGCAAGTGGGCCATAGCTCACTCGTCGGCTTCGCTCCTCCCTTTCCTTCCTCGATCTGAGAAAGGAAGCTGGCTTGGGACTCAGCTGTGGTCCTCGCCCCCTGATGCCCCCCCCGAGACAAACCCAGTTTCCCACCCCTGGTTTACCAGCTTCACATTTTGGTCATCAATTGCAACACACACACACACACACACACACACACTTTGGAGACAGAGATTTTCTTTTTTTCCTTATTTGTTTTGGACCCAATTATCTAACTGTAGATTGCCATCTTCTTGCACCCACACACTACACTTGTAAGCACAGAAAAAAAAAAGAACACAACCTCCAGGAAAGAGTTAAGATGTGAGAGTGAGCCACTTGGAAAGGAGATGGCTATATGCCTGTTGAGACACCCCCACACTTATATCTAACCCAAGAAGGTGGGTTAGATATATCTAACAGCAAGTCTGTGCTTGCTGGCCCCTCCCCAACCTTGGAAGACCCTCTGCTGAGCTCCCAACCTCCAAGTGTTCAGAAGAGTACTGGGAAGTGATGTGTTGCCTAGACACAGCTTTATGTGGCTAGGCACCCTTTCCCAATGCTTCACTAAACATGCTGAGGCTGGCGGGGGCACCCATGTTGGGGAAAAGGGCTTCTCCTGCTCCCAGTTGGCATACTTGTGTATGGGGGGGGGGCAGGGGAGGAGAAGCATCTGGACAACCCTTATGAGGATCCTCATTATTATTTGATTACATTTATATCTTGCAAGGAACCCAAGGCGGCTTAGAAGGTTCTCCTCCTCTCCATTTTATCCCCACAACAACCCTTTGAGGTAGGTCAGGACTGAGAGTCAGTTGCTGGCCCAAAGTCACCCAGTGAGCTTCATGGCTCAGTGGGGACTAGAACCTGGATCTCTCCCCTATCGAACACTCTAGCCGCTACACCACTCTGGCTCTCCATAATATATGATGTAATGCCCCAGCCATCATTATTTGTTATCTGGGCAATGCTTTTTTAAATGTAATGCCCTCTTGGTAGGAACAGTATACTAATTCCCTTTGCTTACGTAGATGCATTACATATGCATGATAAATGCCAACAACAAAGGCAGTTGAGTTTGGCACAATATTGGTCATGGGATTTAGGATTCAATGCTAGGAGGAGTAAAAGTTAGGAATTTTCAGTACCTTTATCTTATTAGAATGAAGGCTCTAACTGCATACTCAGCAAATCCATATAAATGCACATTCTTATTACACTTTCTGTCATTCATTCTCCCCCTCTACATTACTCTGCAGACAATAATCAAAGAATAGTCCTATTTTAAGACATCTAAATATGGGAACTTCACAATCTTTATCAACTGCCCAAGGAGCTATCATAATGGAAGTAAAAGATTGCTTATATTCATATTGCACAGTAATTAAAGTACAAATTAATTACACAAATACTGCAATCTCACCATAGCAATTTAATTTAGCAATGATTGCCCTGTTTACATGGGTGTTTCACAGCCTCTGCTTCAACAGGGTAGTCTTGGCAACAAGCAAAAGAACAGGGTCAGAGAACTAGAAAACAATCTAACTGACATGTCAATGAAAGATGAAGTCTGCTGCACAGATAGTTAGGAAGGAAAACAGCAGCTTGTGAGGGGTTAAATTTATTTATTTACCTACTTGTTTAGTTACTTATCAAAATGTATACCATGCCATTCAGTATCTCTACTCTCGGGTGGTAACAATTCATAACAATTGAAATTTTGTCCATCTGTTTGTTACATTTATATTCCACCTTTGCTCCGAGAAGCCCAAAGTGGTGTTCACAATCCTCCTCCTGTCCATTTTATCCTCACAACAACCCTGTGATGTAGGTTAGACTGAGAGTCAGTGAGTGGCCTAAAGTTCTCCAGTGTGCTGCATGGCCAAGTGGACACCAGAACCTGTGTCTCCTGAGTCCCAGTCCAACACTCTAACCTCTATACTGCACTGGCCAGATAAACCAGTTCAGATGATATTTTCGAAAGCATCAAAACTGGTTCCAGTTCCAGCCACGCAAGTCTCCCTAGAGTGTCCCCAAAAAGGGGCATCACAACAGGAAAAAGGCCCTGATTGCTTCCCACTGGCTTCAGAGGGTGGGGGCACACAGCGAAGATTGAGGACCTTAGTACCTGAGCAGAACCAACTGTACAATAAGAATTTGGGCAGATTCACACTGTACTTTAAGCCCAGGGTTGCAATGCAGCCACCCTGAGCTTAAAGTTAGCCTGGGCCCCCCACTGTACCCGACTAATGATCAGGCACAGCGTAGGTCCTGAGGATCCTCCTCCCACCTCTTCCTCCCCTCAGTCCTCCCACCGGTATGCCAGGGGACTGAGAGGAGTGGAGTGGGGATGAGAGCTGCTGAAAAATGCCCAAGTGGCACTTTGGGGCATCTGTCAGAGGCTCCCTGGCAGCAGCAGGGATGTGCTGCCTTGCACTGGGCTTCCTAGGAAGCCTAGCACAAGGCAGCTTGTGATCACACCGGCAGGTGGTGGGGGGGTTTAACAACCTCCTGGGCATTCTCCTGGGGAGACCCAGGAGAATACGCCTGCCCCCCCCATGCCTGCCAATGTGATTGCCCTGCAATTTCATAGATTTCATAGATCATAGAGTTGGAGGGGCCTACAAGGCTATCGAGTCCAACCCCCTGCTCAATGCAGGAAACTAGAGGAGGGGCCTCCCATCCAAGTAATAACCAGGCCTGACCCTGCTTAGCTTTCCACGCTCAGACAAGCTGAGCCAGTGTGAGCCACAGGCGATCACGTTGGCAGGTGTGTGAGGAGAGGCACCATGGTGCACCGCCTCCTCAAGCCCCATGTGGGGCTTGGGAAGGTGGTATGCAGTGGACACCGGCGGCGGGTGGGGAAGAGGAGATTGCTCCAGCAAGCCAGCTGGAGTGATCTCCTCTTACTCACCGGCCCACTGTCATCGGGCTTCCTCCCAAGGAGCCCGATGACAGCACACACACACCACACCTTCCCAGAGCAGCTAGGCCAGAGCGGCAAGACTTTTTGCCACTTTGGCCAAGGGTCTCTGTTGCCAAAATGGCTTGACTGTGGGTTAGTGTGTCATCCAGGTTTGAACAACATGCTAAGCCATGGAGGGCTTAGAACAATCCATGGCTTTGCGAGGTGGCTTTGTAAATACTCCGCAGTGGGTGGGCAGGGTGTGTGTGTGGGCGATGGCAGAGAAGAGTGCAAAAGCAGCAGCAGACTTTTTTCAGACAAACACACGCACACTGGACTTGTTTGTAAGCAAATGCTTTTTAAGGTACCAGTAACATAAGATTACTCAGGTACTAAAGCTTGATGGTTACAGAAATGCAGTTTTTTTAAAACGTTACTCATTCAATTCTTTGAGGTAAGGAAAACACGTGCAGGTTAATACTCCTTCATTGCTAAGCCCTAGCACGGGTCAGTTAACACTAGACTGGTCCAACTGTCAGAGGAGTGTTAGAATGGAATTCAAACCTGTTGCTAAGCAACATCCAGCATTCCCTTCCCTTTCAATCAAGTGGTTCAGTCCACTGAACCCTGCCCCCTGCCCTTAAATAAGACTACATAAGTCTGCCTTTAACCCTTTAATGGGCAGTGATCTTAAAATTCTCCCTTCAGAGTTGGCAACTTCTGTGCAAACCCAGTCTTTGTGTTATCTCTCCTTCTGTGTAGAATTTTCTTCATTGTAATCCTGTGGATAATAAGAAATGGAGAGAGCAATCCTATGCCCCTAGACAGCATCTGAGGGGCCATAGCATATTTTGGATCCCCCAATCCAAGGTCAGAAACAGCACTCTGACCTCGGGGGGGGGGGCAATCCACGATCCGTTTCCCCCTCTTCCTCCCCATCACAGCCAGTATGGAAAGAACTGCGCTGGCTACCCCTCTGAGGTCATGGTCACAATCTTGGGAAGCAGGAAAAGGGGGAGTTTCGGTGGGTGGGGAGGATGCTGGGATATGAGCTATCATGGGGCCTTTCCAGCCTCCTTCCTTCCCCTCCAAAATGATTTTGCTAGATGGGCAGAAAAGTCCATCTAGCAAAGATGCAGGGTGCAAGGATGAGGAAGTGAAGATCGCCCGTGCTGCTCCTCCCACTCTGCATAGGATGAGCATAAGCCTCCCATTTCGGGGGCTTACGATCATAACAATAGGATTGCACCCTAAGGTTGCACATCTATGCACTCTTACCTCACTGAATGTAGTGGGACTTACTTTTGAGTAAACATGTACAGGATTGTACTGCTTGGTTAAAAAAAGTCTGATTGAATGACAAAATCTTATGGTTTTTTAAAATGTTGTTTAAATAATTAATTTGGATCCCTCCTATTTTGTCAAAAAGAGTCTAGTCATTAGCACCATACATTTAATACACTTGCTTAAAATGTAAGGCTTAAAAATCTTTCACAATATTCTAAAGCACAGGATAGCAAGTTTAAGATCTGGGTCTAAACCATCACTGAATTCACAGAATAATTTAAACAACATATTCAGCAGCTGGTAAGTATCAATAAAGAGCTACAGTAATCAAGCACATTTGGTAACCAATCCAGAAAAGCTATTGTATTTGAGTATCACTTGTTCTTCATTAGCCAGGAACCCTGACTTGCTACCTTCCATTCTTAAATTAAAAGAGATCACTCTGTGAGGAAATTTAGAAAGGGACTCATGAAAGCTCAACTGAAATTAAAGTGTACTGTCATAAAAGGATTAGTTTTATTTTCAAATCACCAAACGGATGTGAAAAATACAAATAATAAACAACCTAGATTTCATTCTGAATTTAAAACAGGAAATTAGCTCTGCAGGTAGAATGCAGTTTTACTAAGCGAGCCATTAGCTGCATATGTTGGGTTTCTATTGCCTAACAGGTTGAAATTATGAAATGACAGCTTTATTCTGTATAGAAAGCAGTTGGAAACAACACACACCAACAGGGCAATCTGGTATTCCCACAATGCCAGGTGGCTGCTACACTAGGTCTAGCTACAGTTAATTCAAAATACATCAGCTAATTGCTAACTGGGACAAGGTATACAGAGCATATCTCACCAGGTTTGAAACAGCTACACCCATTCTTGGTCTGTTTCTGGGTACAATCTGAAGATTTAGTTTTATGCTTGAGGTCTGCTTCCTCCCAAAGGAACTTGCTTGCTCTTCTAGATTGGGGAGGTGGATTGACTTTCCCTACCAGTGGAGCCCTTCTTCACAAGGGTTCCCACAAAAAGATTTATCGATAGGCTTCTACCAGTCAGGATGAACCTCCTGACACATCCAAATTTGTCCAGCTGCTTGGGGAGTTCCTGAGCCCTATTGCTAAGGACATCTCATTTCAGCCCAGCCCTAGAAAAATAAATAAAAAGAAAAGCGCTTTGGATTTTCTTTTCCCCAAACCCACAAACCTTGTGAAAATCCTCAGAACACAAATGGTAGTTTTGTAACCATGCAGTCCATAGCATGGGGAAGAGGTTAGCGAAAAATTTCTTTTTCACAGCCAAATATCCACATATAAAAAAGGAGTTTATTTAAGGGGGAAAGGGAAAGAACAGAATTCCAAATAAATTTTATAAGTCAATCTAATCTAGCTAGTTACACGTTACCTACTTGAGTCTTGAATTCTACAACATATGCAGAGAGGATGGTCTGAGAGCATCTTGGCCTCCAGTTAGATGTTATAGGGAAGGCTCTACAAGAAGTGAGCAAACTCTTACTTTTATGGGAATGTGAGTTCAGTAAAAACCTTCCCCTTAGTGGAGACTGATTGTTGTTTCATTCAAAAATGTGATGCCCACAATTTCTGATGTCAGTTGCCTGGCCAGCAAATCAGAAAATTAGTGGTGGTTGGACCCACCTTCCTAATGACTTTAAACTTACATCTGAAAACAGCCAGTCAGTTTGATCCAGTTAGCCCATTATAAAAGTGAGTATAATTTTCTGAATGTAGGTATATTGGTGAACAAGAAGGTGTGATAAGCATATTCAGCTGTCCCAGCATGGTGCCACCTTACCAGATGCTCTGGGGGGCAATGTTGAGTTACATCCAGGATATAGGGGTTTGATACACCTGCATATAAAGATTTTCCCATGCCTTCTCTGAAGGCCAGACTAGCTATTATGCACTGTTTAACAAGTAGCAATGTCTTCAACTTTTGTTTATTAAATTACAGGTGTGTGGGTGAGAGAGCGGGTGTGTGCGATTCCTAACTTAAATGTAGCACACAACAAGGGGAGGCTTATTTCTTCCCTCCCCAGCCCTGATCAGAACAGAAATTGCCCCTTCCTGTGCAGGCCTAGGGATGTAGAACAACAACAACACCCGTTCGTGCTCCCTCCAAAGTTGTAATTTAATCAACAACAGTCAAAGATGTAGTTGGACTGGGACTCTGGAGATCCGGGTTCAAATCCCCACTTGGCCATGAAACTCACTGGGTAACTTTGGGCCAGTCACTGACTCTCAGCCTAACCTACCTCACAGGGTTGTTGTGAGGATAAAATGGAGAGGAGGAGGAGGATTATGTAAACTGTCTTGGGTTCCTTGCAGGAAAAAAGGCGGGGTATAAATATAATAAAATAAATAAATAAATAAATGCTATTCAGTAAGCATAATGTGTAGTTTGGCCCTGAGTCACTGCACCATTAGAAGTAAGATAGGCAGTGACTGGCAAGAGGGCCTTTTGAGTTGTGAAACCTCATCTATGGAACTCACCTGAGAATATCTCCTGAGGATGTCTGATAGTTCCAAGAGTCTGTGGGGTTTCCCCTTGTCTCTCTGCTCCACAGACATCTGCTCCACAGAAAAGGGTTTCTAATACAGATTTTAATTGTCAGTCAGCTTCATGTGGAAATCTCTCTCTCCCTCCCCCCCCCCCCGAGGATATCTGATAGTGCCAAGAGTTTGTGGGTTTCCGCTTGTCCTTGGACTAGGTCTTTCTGCTCCACAGGTTGGTATCTTGCAGAAAAATGGCTGATGACCTTATTGGAACTATAGAACCACATACCCTTGGCAAGCTAATGAACTGCAGGGAACTCTTGCTGCATTTTATTCCCTGGCTGCTGAAATATTTAACAGCATCTTTATAAATATGTACAAACCTGTCCAGAAATAAAGCACGCATAGCGTTATATGAAGTGCTGAAGGACATTCACTGTGGGAAAGTGAGCAGTCTTAAAAACATCATGGGATAAAACAAGTCAAATAAAGTTGCATATGATTATACATAATTTTGTTTTTATCGGTGCAGAGTTCAAAGGCATTATTCTTTACAGTGTTGGCATCAAGGCCATCTGTACTTTTACCATGACCATTAATCATCTTCTCCATCTCTTCTTGTTCATCTACTACAGATACTTGACAAAGACTTATTTTCACCTTCAAAAATCCCAGTACAAGTTCAGTTTTAGCGTTTCTGCCCGTATATAACACAGCGAGAGGCATGAAAAACTCCCCCCCCATTCTCTTGAGACTTATCTACCTTGAGAAAAAGATTTACAATGGAATTTGTCTCCTGCAACTATGAATGTTCCTTTCATTTTCTCACCTGCAAGCTCTTGACCACAGAAACTTAATAAGGGGCAGAAGTGGTATTGCTTGATTTCTACCCAAAGATAACTGTGAAAACATCTTGACTGATGCAGAGCCTGATAAAAAGCTTCTTCTATCTGACTAGAAAGTTCTTTATGACTGCTGGTCTCATAAAAGGTGAAGGAGTGAACAAAGGAGAGTGCTGAGAGCCGGAGGGGTATATCTGGTGAACAAATACTGTCAGTAATCTTTGGTTCCATAAACTAAAGAAGGTTGGCTTGAGAGTAACTTGCTGCTCTTATAAGAAGAGCTTATCCCCACTTCAGTGCAGTGATAGAAACGTTCAGCTTCTAACTGCCCCCCGCCCATGTGCCATTTCTGTACAGATCTGCTGAGTAAAACATTTCAAAACATTTCTGACACAGCATCCAAATGCAAATAAAAAAAGGATTTGCTGAGCTCCAGCAGTCCCTTGCCCAAAGACTCCTGAGTAAAGTTAGAAGTCATGGGATAAAAGGATAGGTCCTCTTAGGGCTCGGTAATGGGGTAAAGAACAGGGAGCAGAGAGTACAATAGTTTTCTCAATAGAAGGAAAGAAGCAGTGAGGTGTTCCAAGGATCTGTACTGGGTCCAGTGATATTTCACTTTATTGTCAATATTCTTGAGTCAGGGATAAGCAGTTTGGTGACAAAGATTTCAGATGACATGAGATTATTTAGGATGGTGAAAATCCAAGAAGACTGCAAAGGGCTCCTGAAGGATCTTTCTGAGTTGGGTGAATGAACAAGACAATGGCAAATAAAGTTCAAGGTAAGTAAGTGACTGAAAAATGATAAGTACTGGGGCACCTCCCCACCCCCATAACTACATATATATGATAGCCCTATTCAGGCACATTTAAAATGTGTATGGTCTACATATGAGGAAGGGAAGTGTGGATGAGCAGCCTAGCTCTGCCCATCTCTCTGTCATAATTCCCATCACCTTCTGTGCATGGAGGGTGACTGGGTGCAGCAGAAGCTTCCTTTTATCCGTGAAAGCTCTCCATGCAATCGAGAACCCTGGTTTTATAAATACCTGAATAGGGCTACTGATGAGCTCTGAGCTGGTGGTGATCAACCAGGAAAAAGATCTTGGGGTCAGGTGCTTAACGAAAAGGTCAACTCTGGGACTGATGGAAGTGACAGTCCAAAACATCTGAGGGCCCCCTGGTTGGGAACAGCTCCTATAGGGATTTGCTAATTGGTTGAATTGTGTGAATAGGAAGCAATGGAACAAAAGGGGACCAGAGCACCATATGGAGGCTTGCCAACTTTTGATTTACAAAGCACTAGCCCTTTTGGCCCTTTTGGTTAGAACAGGCAGAATCTTTTTTTTTTTATTATTATTATTTTAGTGATAATATTTTACAGACAACAAACAAAAAGAAGGCCCATATAGTCATGGAGCAACAGAGTAAACGTGTGCTTAAGTGCCAACTGAGATGATTCAAGGGCTGAATCTGACTGATCATCAGGTATATGGAAGACCCAGTATAGAGATGGTGGGTCATGGATTAAGCCTGGCACAATCTGGATCAGGAGCAGAATCTGTTGACTGCTGATTTTTCAGTCCTCAAGGCTCAGATCCAACAGGGTGTGCAAAAAGCATCTGGGGCATTCCCACATCCTAGCCCAGGGCTAGGAAACTGGGCTGTCCTCCAGATGCTTTA
Source organism: Shinisaurus crocodilurus (assembly GCA_021292165.1). Classification (NCBI taxonomy): domain Eukaryota; kingdom Metazoa; phylum Chordata; class Lepidosauria; order Squamata; family Shinisauridae; genus Shinisaurus; species Shinisaurus crocodilurus. The sequence goes on along the minus strand of CM037880.1, from coordinate 187,665,195 downwards.
GAATACAACTCCCATCAGTCCAGCCAGCATAGCCAATGGTCAGGGTTGATGGTAGTTTTATTCCAAAACATCTGGAAGGCATCAGGTTGCCTACGCATGTCCTAGCCTTTATACAAATCTAAAACCCATTGAATGAATAGTTCTTTGGCAGGGTTGGGGGCAATGAATCCAAGCCCCAACACTCCCTTCCCTGCCAAACAGCCAATCGGTAGAATTTAAGCTTTGTTTAAAGGGCACCTGGGTTCCACAGCTGAGGCTGAGTTTAATCTCTCCATTTAATATATTTCTATAGGGACTTTGTTGCTGCTGCTAATTTTAAAAACATGTCTGCTATTTTAACAACCATTTTGATGGATAGATGGATTGATTTTGTTAGCATAGGCCTACCTTGCTTGTTTTTGTGATGTCAGAATAAGAATACAGTACAAGAGAATACAATACAAAATTGTGGCTGATGCTCTCTTTGGGGTAGTATAAGTGCTGCATCAATGAAACCATACAGAGAGAAAAAAAATAATGGGCACAATCCATCATCCCACACATATGTAAGTGTTTGCACAAGTACCAGACTTTCACAAGACCGATCTGACCATGGGACTGTTACAAAAATTGTTGCATGATATAAGAGAAACCAGTCACATGCATCAGCCTTAAAAGGCAGCTTGTCGAAAATTTATGCATGGGGAGAATGGAGAACTGACATGAAGATGACTTGGCTTTAATGATAGCATGAAAACGATGGTTGATTGCTCGGAGTATAATCACTTTTTTGGCATTGTAAACACTGAACACCAGAAGGGTGGAAGCATGCCTGATACAACAAACTCGTCATGTAGAGGCTGGTTAATGTCTTGTTTCACTGATTCAAAAGCAAATGCTTTGCTTAACTATGCAAAGGAGATGGTTGTATTTGACTTGCAATCCCTCTTAATGCAAAATACAATCAGCATGTGCCCATCAAATGAACATCCCACTAAATCTTTATATTGCAGTAAGTAACCTCATGAAAATGTATTAATGCTACATAAATCAAAGCCTATTGGTTTTTATTACACACAGAGACATACACACACACATACGTGCGCGCACAGACACACACACACACACACACACACACAGAATGCCATATCTCGACAGCTGCAAAAATTTACAACAGCAATAAATTTCATGGAGCTTTATGACCTGGATGATATACGCTGATGTGATTTATTTTATAGTTATATAATTATATAATTATTATATTTTATATAATTCTGTTATGAACTTTTAGAATTATTAAAAGGTACGATATAAATATCCCTGACAGATCTGCTGCTGGGGATATATGGATCACATAATATTATCAGTACATTACACTTTAGAATCAAATGTAATTGAACACTGTATATATAGAGAAAAATTGAACCTCCTAAGTGTGTGCAATTGACACTGCCATCAGTGTCTGTCGCCCTGATTCAGTTAGTAGTCATACGTGCCTAGAAGCAGGCTTCTGAGTAGGCCTACTCAGGCATGCTAAACCCAAATAGGCTAAACACGCAAGGGGAGGGAGTGCTCCAACTCCGCCCCTCTCTCTCATCATGTTTTGTCACCCTCTACTCATGGAGGGCGACAGTCTGAAGCGGAAAGTGCCCTCTGTCCATGGGGACTCTCCAAGTGATCCGGAATACTGGATGAATCAGCATTTTGGGTTGTGTGGAGAACCTCCATGGACACAAGAGTCTCTCCTCTTCAGACTGTCACCCTCTATGAGTAGAGAGTGATGAAATGCTATGAGGGAGAGGAGTGGGGTCGGAGGAGCACTCCCTCCCCTCATGTGTTTAGCCTATTAGGGTTTAGCATGCTCGAATAGGGCTATAGTGTATCTATTTAGATAAGAAAGGGGTGATAGGCACACAAATGAGTGAGTTCTACAGACGAGTGAGAATTTTGTTTCAGTTTGGTTGTGATAAGTTCTCTATATTTGGGACAAAAAGAACTGGAAGTTTAAAAAATTTGAGTGTGGGAGAAACTGACATGGATAGATTTGTTCACCTAGGCCTAAGGTGGGCAACTTGCGGCCCTCCAGATATTTTGGCCTACAACTCCCATCAGCCCTCACCATTGACAAAACATCTGGCCACAAATTACCCACTCCTGGTCTAGGCAGAGGGCTTTGAATGCTTAGCTCTTAAAAGTCTGGTTTTGAATCCCTCTGTATTCGACCATGTTAGTGCTTAATTAGGGTTGCCAGCCACCTCTTTTTTCCGGACAGGCTCTTCATCTTGAGCAGCTATATGGCCGGCAGGTACATCATGCTCCTTTCCATGCTGGGAAGAGCTCTACCTATTGGATTTGACTGGGGCAGATGGGTGAGAATTTCATTTCAGTCCATTTTTGGTAAGTATTGATCAGAATTCGCAAAGTTCTGCATATTTGGAGAGAAATATTTTAAAAATGTGAATGCAGGAGAAATGAAACTGATGAATTCACCCATCTCTACGTGACAGTTCAAGCCCTTGATCCAGTTACTGGGCTCACATATGTGGAGGAGCCCTGTTAGAAAATTGGCAGTAGTTCCTTCCTATCAGCTGCTGGGGAAGGGGAGTGGGAGGGTGAATTAGTTTTCCCTGGTCAATGAGACGGCTGCTTTTTTTTTTTTCTAACAGGGCTTGATGTGTGCCATCCTAGCTGCTGCTCATGGACACAATTGGATCAAGGCCACATCTTTACTAATTGCTCAATCAAATGTGAATCACTTCCTGAAGAACATGTCCACTATATTATGGGAAAACAAAACAAAACCCTCCAACCTGTGACTATAGGCAATTCTGCTGTTTCAAAACAGTTGAATATTTTTGCTTGGTCTCAAGCTAGCAATCATAAAATATTTAAATGCTATCAAATAAAAAAAAAAGATGAAAAGAAAAGATGAAAAGCAGTGGTTTCCATTATGTAGAGATGTTATGGAAATAGAATCAGGCAACATAAATGGTCATCTTTGCTGCAGCCACAATTCCAAGCATTTCAGAGCTGCCTGAAAGGGTTTAAGGGGGCTCCAGTGTTGTGTACTACAGGCTGATATGACAGATGAACAATGGGACTATTTGCCCAGGGAAACTGTCTGAGAAGACACCTGTATATTCTACAGAGTGGCTTCGGTGCTGTGAAAATGATACATGGATTGTATTCAGATGTCACAATGAGTTGGGGTTTGGAGAGATGAGAATGTGGCAGTTTGCATCCCCTCTCCCCTTCCTCCCTCCTTCGCACACGAGGGACATTTGAAGCTTCCATTCACAGTTTGCAATAATCCGCAGTTTTCCATCTGCAGGAGGAGCCTCCCGGATAGTCAGACCATTGTTTCATTTTCATTTCATTTCTATACTGCCCAAGAGCCGAAGCTCTCTGGGCGGTTAAGAACAATTTATGGAATACAATAAAATACAAAATACAAATACCGTACAATAAAAATACATAAAATTTCATTACAAAGAATTAAAACAGTATCTAAAACAATTTGAGCAACTAAGCAAGTTCAGGCATCTCTCCCCCGAAGCAGTGCCTCCCAAACTGCAGCTCCAGCCTTGCTTATGAGGTCCCTGGGGGTGGGGAGCAGGTGGAATAGCTCACCCTTGATGGACAGCATCTCTCCCCTGAAGGAGTGCCTCCCAAACTGCAGCTCCAGCCTGTTCCATTGTTGACTCTGGGTTCACACAACACGATAAGCCATGGTGGCTTATAAGCCAGGGGTAGCTTGTCGTGTTGTCTGTGTTAGGTTTTGCATAGGCAGAACAAGATTACCACCTGACATCGGGATTGTCACCTGACCTGGTGGGTGTTACTTGAGTTCAAGTATACAAGGCCTTTGGTCAGGAGACATGGTCTCGAGGTGATGTGACTCAGCAGCCTTGAACAGGTTTGAAGCAGTCAACATGTTGATGAATAGGTTACACTGGAGTGAGTAATATCCTATTTATAGGTGCAGGGTCTGGGGTATATAAGCTGGCACACTTGCTGATAGCTTACACTTGCTTCCGTCATTCCTCTTCATCTCTCTCTGCTGCTTGTTCATCTCGACATGTATTGTCTTGGACTTCACTTCATCTAGCCTTACCACTGGGGTAGTGGGTTTGAGTCTGCAATGATGTAGTGAGTAGAAATGCATTGATTGCCTTAATCCCATGTAATTGGGTCTTACAAATAAACTCTTTAATCTTTATTAACTGCTGTTATCTCCTCCTTCCGCTTGCATGACTGGGACTGAGGGTCATTGGCTAGGGGAGCTTTTGAACCCGGGTCAGTCCAACTCTCACATCGGTTATGGGCCCAGATAACGATCTGATGGTTATCTCAGATGGGAAGATAAGCCACAGAGAAGCAGGATGGAAAAATTCAGCAGTTATAGAGTTAAAGGAATTTGTTTACTATTTGTAAGAACGGTTTGTAAATAACCGGGAAGGCGAAGGTTTGTTGCTAAAGCTGGATGCTGATAACAGCGGCTTGGAATGCAGCACAACTGAAAAATGCAGACAGAGAGACGGAGGATTTTTCGTTTTGAAAGCAGCTGAAATGGAGGTGCCAGGCTTGGCAAAATCCAAGGCTACAGACTGTGAAAGCAGCTGAAACGTGGAAGCCGGTTCGGGCAGCTACTAGGCTGAAACACTGGAAACAACGCTGGACACAAGGATTTCGTATTCCACAGCTTGCTGGAGTGATTGTCAAGGAGCTGTATCGGGCAAAGAAATAATCTTCAGGAGGCTCTGTATCTTTGAGTCAAGGCTACAGGCAGGAGGATCATATTTCATTTACAGTCTTCTTCACACAGCAGCGAATCAGCTATCTTTTGCATTGTATCAACAAGTGGCTTGGATTACAAATGCGTGGATTACGTCTGACGTGGGTAAAGCGTCTGGAACGTCATGTCGCAGCAAAGCAAGGTCACGTGTGACAGAAACGTATCTGGGAAACTTGATACTACAGCGGAGGCTGTATCAAACCAGCAGAGTAGCGCAGCGGAGGCGTGGTTTTAAAACAGCGCGACAGTTTTGAACAGAGAAAGCTGTGCTTAAAATGAGAAGCTGTTCTTCATTTTCTTCATGTGGGATCACAGAAGAAGGAGCTTGAAATCAGCAGGGGTGCTGCTGATGGGACAAACTTTGTGTTTTAACCCAGGACATAACAAAATGGACATTATTTTGTTGTGAGCAGAAAACAGTGGATTGTTTAAACGAAGCTTTCTGTGTTGGACATAAATAAGCAGGAAGAGGACTATGTAAATGGTCAGAAGTTTAACAGTCATGTTTTTTGAAATGTATTTCTTGAAAGTTGGATAACTTGGAATCAAGAAAGTGTAATATATGCTCTGGAAATGTCAGGAAATGTACTGAATGTATATATGACTTGAGTATATTGTGGATTTTTCTGTAGCAAAATGTAAAATACTGAATAATTAGTAGGTATGTTTATATGGCAAAGCTAAGAGATGGATTATTTCTTTTATACTGTAATGATGTAAATAAAGAAATGGAAAGTTGTACTGATGCAACTATAAAAAAAGTTAAATGCTTATATGTATGACATGTACATGCATGCATATCACATGAATGTTTGATCATTTAGATTCACAGGCCTGTGAAAGAAAATGCAAACTGTTGGTGGGGAAAGCATTGGAAATTGTAATTTTCACATGAAAGGAATTTTGTGCACATAAACAAGGGATGCTAGCTTCAACAGGTAAACTGGAAGGCAAGCTAAAAAAACCAGTTCATTTCATTAAATTTGTTCTTGGTGATCTTGTGGATACTCTGATGGTTTTTAGAGGAAAGGCACGTTATTTCATGATATTAATTGATCAATACACGAGGTACAGGTTGTGTACATGTTAGATAGAAAACTGGAGTTTTGAACAGAGTCAAGGTGTTTTGTGCTTGGATTACCCATGTTACCTATTTTCTTTTCAGATATGGGGGAAAGTTCAATTCAGTGCATGTTTTGATGACTTTCTAACAGGATGTGATATTGAACACATGGATTATGTGGAAGAGTAAACAAACACTCAGAAGAGGTGATACTAATTTGGATAATGAGGTTTGGGTAGAAGCTCTTAAATGTTTTGATTATGTACATGATAGAAGTTTTAGTTCTGTGTGATTGAACTGTACACCTTATAGAAAGTAGTGTAGAAGGAAGAATCTTTTGGAGAAACATTTCAGGATCTTGGATCTGATATGTAGGTACATACACCTCAAAGTTAGAAGAAATCTGTAAGAGAGCTTACATGAGATTTTTCTAAAAATGAGAATATTGTGTTTCACATGAACAACACTTGGATAGTGAGATTATCTAGAAGTGTTAAGTATAATGCTAAATGAAAATGTGAGATCATTTTTCAAAATTAATTCTGTTAATGCAGGGGATGCATCAAGCTCAGAGTCAGAATAGAGAAGCATTGCTGAAAGACAATCAGGTAAATTTGACAAACTTTGATACACATTTGGTTTAGTGGAGACTAGACAAATGATTGTTCATCATTGGTGCAAGTTCATTGGAACAGGAACCTGATAACTGATGAAGTAAAGAACAGGTGAGTCAAACAACCTGTGAGATATCAGGAAGAATTTGCAGGGAAAAGCCATTTGAAACTTCAAAATTTCAAAGAGGTGAAAAATTGTCTGTTAAGGAAGCTGAACCATAGCTTCAGGCTATGCAAGCTGAGTTGAATTCTTTGGATAAAGAACAAAACATGGAAGCTGGTGAAACAAACAGCAGTCCATGGAACTCATTGTTACCAGATAGATTTTTTAAATGAAAACTAACCAGATTGAAAAGGTTATATGACAAAATAGCAAGATTGGTTGCTTGTGATTTTTGCTCAGCAAAAGGAGCAGGATAATCATGAGATGAGTGCAACAACAATTTGCTTTGGAAACAGTTAGACTGATGTTTAAGAATGTGGATAGATGTATGAATATTTCACAAGTGGAAATATTGGAACCTAAGCATTTTAAATGAGAGGAAGTCTTTGGAAAACTGTCTGAGAATATTTTCTGTAGAAAAGCTAGAATCAGCTGGAGGCTGGAATTCTGTTTTGAACTCAAACATTGCTGAATTGAGATTTGCACAGAGAGGCAGATCAATGTTTGTTAAACAGAGGAACAGGGACATAGACTGTATGTACTTTGTTTAGTTGGAAGATCTATTGTTTTTTCTGGACAGATAAAAGCAATATGATATAATTGATCCAGGGTTTGGAATTTCATTGAATTGAAACTGCTTGGTGGTGGATCAACTGTTTATTTGTAAATAGAAGTTGAGGGAGAACCAAGAGGGCAGTACTTACTGAAACAAACCAGAGAAATATCATGGATGTGATTGAGAATTTGGAGATAGTTAACTCAGTGAGAGACTCCAAATAGTTGAAGATTTTCAAGCACATGCTGATGGAAAAGCAGTTTGAATGCTACACAGAAGCATTGGGTTGTTGAGCTTTACTGTACAAGCAACAAGGCCAGGTATTGCTTTCAGTGTAATGGGCAGACTGTTAGACCAACAGGACATGCTTGGAGAGCTCTGAAAAGGAGTTGAGTGTTATCTGGAAGGAAACATCATACTTCAGACTAAGAGTTACAAGTCAGAGCACAGGTGGCTTACAGATTCACAGAAATGCCAGTTGTGGTTGTGATAGTAAGAACAACAAGAACACACCTGAAGTTTGTTATTTTTATAATCATACTTTGTTTGATTGATTTTGTAGAAACAATCATATAGAAGGTTAGAGTTCAACTGAAATTGAACTGAATGCATTGTATTATGTATTGTGCTATTATGCTATTGTAAAGCTTGAATAGTTATTGCATGTGTTTAAATAGTTTAAATTGTAAAAAATGTTTAAATGATGCTGGGATTGATGTGAAAAACCTATTACAGTTTTTTCGGGAAACCAAGGCAGGATTGCTATGCTGCAGGCAGATAGCAATACACAACGTTTTGGGTTTGCAGATAAAACTGTGTCATAAGGAGGGATACATCAGAAGTAATTTGATGGTGGTTCAAATTTCTGGCAGGTAAAGTCATTCCTGCAGAAAGTTTTTTTTAAGTTCATAGATGAAGGAACAGCATCAGATGTCAAAAAAGCTGTTGCTGTTGTATGAGGTAAATAACCGCGTTCTGGACAAATGCAAAAGCAGGGGGATGTTAGGTTTTGCATAGGCAGAACGAGATTACCACCTGACATCGGGATTGTCACCTGACCTGGTGGGTGTTACTTGAGTTCAAGTATACAAGGCCTTTGGTCAGGAGACATGGTCTCGAGGTGATGTGACTCAGCAGCCTTGAACAGGTTTGAAGCAGTCAACATGTTGATGAATAGGTTACACTGGAGTGAGTAATATCCTATTTATAGGTGCAGGGTCTGGGGTATATAAGCTGGCACACTTGCTGATAGCTTACACTTGCTTCCGTCATTCCTCTTCATCTCTCTCTGCTGCTTGTTCATCTCGACATGTATTGTCTTGGACTTCACTTCATCTAGCCTTACCACTGGGGTAGTGGGTTTGAGTCTGCAATGATGTAGTGAGTAGAAATGCATTGATTGCCTTAATCCCATGTAATTGGGTCTTACAAATAAACTCTTTAATCTTTATTAACTGCTGTTATCTCCTCCTTCCGCTTGCGTGACTGGGACTGAGGGTCATTGGCTAGGGGAGCTTTTGAACCCGGGTCAGTCCAACTCTCACAGTCTGAACCCAGCCAGAGTGGCTAGTGCATGGTTGACAAACCATGCTGCTGGGTTCAGACAACACGACAAGCCCCCCCTGGCTTGTAAGCCACCATGGCGTATCGTGTTGTGTGAACCCAGTCACTGACTGGCAGTGGCTGTCCAGGGTTTCATTCAAGAGCTTTCCCTACCCTATCCGGAGATGACGGGGATGGAACTTGGGACATTCTGCATGCAAAGTAGGTGCTCTGCCACTTAGCTTGGCAATTTTCACTGATTTCTCATTCCCCCTATAGCTCCCAGCACCACCTCACATACTGCCCAGCACCCCAGAGCAGTTGTTTTGAGGCATAGGGGGCTAGAGGGGAGATGGAAAATTTGTGAAAATCACCTTCCCCCCTTCTGCCCACAGGATCCTCCAGTTCTCATAGTTCTGATCTATGCAACTCTGGATCCAACCCAATGTTAACAAAGTAGGATATCATGCCAGGATCAAATAGTGAGTTGATGTCCTTGGTTGTTTTTTTTTTTTTTTTTTAAACTAACTATAGTTTGTACAAACCACAATTTTCCATATTTGGTTTGTTCTGAACTCTGAATGGAACCCTTAAATTTTCTTCCCCTCATGCATGGAAGAGGGAAGCAGAGGGGGAATGTGCAAGCTTGAGATTTGCCATGATGCATTCTTGTCACAATCAATCATGATTTGTTGTGATATCTAAATGTGGGCATGGAATAGTCTATGTGTTTTCTAAAGGATTGTGTAACTCATTCCACTGTCCCTGAATAGATTGTTGTGGAAAAATTGATCTACTGTGTTGTGTTTTGGAAAGGTTCTTAGAGAGCAACGTTTATTAGTGAATTCACAGGTGGCATCTGAGCACAGTCAGGAATGCCAACCAGAATGAGACACTTCCATTTATACTAAATAGCATCATGTAGAGGTCAGGTGACAATTGCGTCAGTACAGGAACTGAGAGACAATTCAAAAGAAGACATTTAGACAAGAACAAAACATCAGGTATTGCCCATCTTCCAGCCATCATGGTAATCAGTAGTCTTTCCCAAGGTGATAATGGCTCACAGTACTTTTAGCATAAGAAGGAAAGAGGCTTAGGCAAATCAATAGATGGGTGATTTGCCCTCAGGGTTGTTCTGCAGAAGGTCAAGGCAAGTGTCTGACATGTCAGGACATGTTTCTGGAAAATTCAAGGAAAGGTCTGACTTGCCCTTCCAGGCCTTTCTGTTAAACTGAAGCCTGAACAATATTTACTTCTACATTCCCCTCTTTTGTGCTTTTAAAGCACAACTAACACTTGTAAGTGTTATGTTATTTTGGATACGCATGTCCTGGCAACTTTGGATCCAAGTGAGAACCAACACAGGTAAGGGCTTGTCCTTGCAGCCAGCATATGTTGAAACAATCATATGATCAGATGATTAGTTTCTGCAGTGGATGGGATGATTTTTTTGGGAATTATGATTACCATCCTTTAATGATACATCAGTCTGTAGGATAAGAGGAACAAGGGGTCTTAGACACCCTGGTCAGTTTCCAGGGAATGTATGAATATGCTTTTCAGTGATTTCTGTCTCTGCAGCTAAATAAAGCAGTCATGCGAACGACACTATTCTGTACTGTGGACAAATGGTTTTACATCAGTGGTGTTGCCAAGTAAGCTAGGAAGAGCCAATGCACTAGCATAATCAAAAATTAGTCCAAGATTACTTGTACTGGATGGCATGCTTTAAATTAGTGTGGGTTGTTAAAACCAATCAGTATAGTCATTGCTTCCTGGAATGTTTAATGTTCCACATGTTCTCTTTCTCCAATTGCTTAGTCCCTGAACAGACTGTAGTGAGCCCTAGGGGAAATAAACCATTACCTTAATTTGTATGTAACTTACAATCCTTTAAACCCCAGTATCTGATTTAAGATTGACACATATTTAAGGATAAGCATTATATACAGAAGAGCAGCTTCTATAGATAATGCCAACTTTATTATTTTCCTGCTATTACTGTAGTTCTATTTACCCAACAGACTGGTTTCTGAATAGATAAAAAGGAGAGGAGGAGGAGGAGGAGGAGGAGGAGGATCAAACGGAGGAAGAGGAAGATGTAGAACAAGGGGAAGAATGTATGTATGCATGCATGCATGTTATTAGATTCCTATACAACCTAATAGTCAAAGCTCTATGGGCAGTCTTCACAAAAGACTTCAAACTATAAAATACAATAACATAATAAAACATAATATAAAACCCTTAAAAAAACAATAGAATAAAACCAGATTAAAAAAGAAAGTAAAAGCTAGCAGCAGTGCAAAGATGTTAAAACACACTAAACACATTTTTTTTAAAAACCTGAAGGATTATAAAGTCTGGGAGAATAAAAAGGTCTTCATGTGGCACTGAAAATATCACAATGTAGGCACCAGGCAGGGCTGGTGCTACCATTAGGCCAACTAGGCAGCTGCCTAGGGCTCAGGGCTAAAGGGGGTGCCGTTTCTGGCTGAGCCGCGGCGGTTAATACTTCCTTTCTGGACAGCAGAGAAATGAATATATAAGAAAAGCTGTTTGCACAATGGTCAGATCCAAAACCAAGAATGCCTAACCCAGGGAAAGGAAGGCAGTGAGTAGCAAACTAATGCAAGACGGTCTAATACAAGAACTTTCAGGACATTTTACTGAGAAAATGGAGAATAATTTATCACTTCTTAAAAGGTCTCCAATTTGTTTCAGAGCTAGTCAGTTGCAGCTTTGGGGCATTTCAATGCTCACAATCCTATCTATCCTACATTCGTTTCTCTCATTCTACCCAATTAAATATACGTTGATATGTGAAAAAGATTTTTCACATAGTGTGTGTGTGTGTAGTTTTATGGATGCTCCATGAGCTTTAAAGGGATAGCTCCACAGCAAATAGCTGTTCTTCTGAGGTAAGGTTGCCCAAACAAACTGTGGTGAATTACGAAATACTATCTAACCACCTATTTACATCTACAGCAGTCCCTGTGGCATAGGCCTCTCGATGCAGCTTAGGGATTGCTTGTGGGACAGTGCCCCGACATCAAAATCTCTCTGTACCTGTAGAGGCTGGATATCAAGCCTAGGCCAGAAACCATTTCCTCAACATGTACGTTTTCCATGGGTAGGGGAACATGGAGTTGCTTTCGAAACCTCATATGTATATTTCTTGTACAAAAGAAAAAAGCTTGCTTGGTGGTGGTGAGCTGATGGGAGCTTATAACTCCTGTGCTAAGAAATCTCCATTAGCTCCCCCCCCTCACTTTTCTTTTCTTTTCTTTTCACCAGTTTATCTCAAGGAGCGTCTCCAGCAACACCAAGTGGGCCGCTCAACAAGATCTGCCACGGATGGCCTTCTCCTTGTCCCTTCAGCCAGAGCAGCTAGACTGGTGGGGACGAGGAAGAGGGCCTTTTCTGTGGCGGCCCCTGTACTGTGGAACTCTCTCCCGAGTGCCCTCCGCCATGCCCCCTCTCTGCTGAGCTTCCGTCGCTCATTAAAAACCTGGTTGTTCAGGCGGGAATATGGGGTGGGTTAAGATTTTAAAATTTTTATATTGTTTTAATGTATTTTATTGTACTTATGTATTTTATTGTGTGTACATCGCCCAGGGTGGCCGGTTGCCGGCCAGATGGGCGATAAATAAATATTAATAATAAATAAATAAATAAATAAGTACAAGTTGAAGTGTTGGTCTGATCTTTGAAGTCTTGATCCATTTTATCTTGGAAAATACCAGCTCCTCCTTCTAAATTAGTCCCATACACTGAGACCATCATACCTCTGACCACATGATACAAATAGTAAAATCGATACACTGGCTTCCTCTCCACTTCCAGATCCTACACCAGCTTCTTGTCCTTACCTTCAAAACCTCATGGCCTTGTGTCTTCCCCCACTTATCTCTATGCTCATATATCCCAATACGTCACTGACTGTAACTTTCACTCACCCAACTCCATCATCTTTAGTCGTCTGAAGGTCTCCTGCTCCCTCAAATCACTGTGCCCTTTGTCCTTTGCTGCTTCATATGCCTTGAACTGTTTCCCAGAATGCCTCCATGATGTCACCTCTTTTGCTTCCAACAGATCCTTTATCAAAGGCCAACTGTTCCATGAAGCCTTTGGCACAACTTCCTAATCCCCATACTTGTTTGTTTGTTATTACATTTCTACACTTCCCAATAACCAAAGCTACTCTACTGTAACTATGCCATTGCCTAGGTTTGTGTAACTGCATATACTTCCCTTGTTTACCACTACTTCTATTTCCTCCCCCTTTCTCTGTTGTGTCTCTTCTGTAGCTTTCTTAATTGTAAATCTTCTGAACAGGGACCTGTCTTCTCATATTTGGTAAAACTTTCTTCTCCTTCTCCTTCTCCACTGTCAACAGGAGCAGAGTCTTTTCTGTAGTAGCACCCTTCCTACTGAGGAACTCTACCCTCCAAAAGGTTCACCAGGCTAGCTCACTGTTTACCTTTAGAAGACTACAAAGCTCTCTCATGCCAGTGAACCTTTGGGGGATTGAGGTCTTATTAGTTATAGTTATTTTTGTTAGAGGATATGGGAAAAGGAGTCGGTCCTATACTGGTTAGGACAAAACAGAGTTTCCCCCTTATGCACAGCCTGGGTATTGAAACTGGTTATCACCATGTGGGTTTCTAAACCCTGCTAAAAGGCTCTTAAAAGGAAACAGATTGTCCAAACAAGGTTTAAAACTAATAAAGACATTTATTAGTTTTACTTACAATTTATTTATTCATATAGGCATGATGCGTATAGGTAGATTAGAGTCTTTGGTGTTAAGAGTCTGCTTCATTGGAGATCACTGGCTGGAAGCCAGCTCAGACCATGTGTCCATCAGGTTGGAGAGGTAGAGAGAGAGAAAGAGCTGGCCACAGAGAGGCCGGAAGTAGGGAGGAGGGGTTAAAAACATACACCCTGGGGATTGTTCAATTAACCCTTTCCTCCCACTGTAACTAGTGGTTACATTACCAAATTGATTTAAGCAGGCAATATTACAATTTCCATCATTTTTTGCTTCCAGACAAATTTTTCTGTTTTGCTCTGCTGATGATGTTTTTCTTTTCTTTTCTTTCTTTCTTTTTTTTAAATAGAAATTGCTTTCATACTGTTTTTATTGTTCTTTTCTAAAATTTATTTAGCTGCCAGGTTTGTCAGGGCACAATTTTTAAACAAACAAACAGATGCTATAGTGAGAGCATTGTTTAACGTGGCAGAAACGGAACATTTGAATTAGTTCTAAGTAACTGGGTTATAATAATCATCACATCAATTGCCATAGCATTTACAATTCAACTAGGTAAAGGAAGATAGAGCTGTTTCCGATTGTTGACTTAATTCTCTCAACCTTCCCATCTGGCATTTACTTCAGAGATCCTACGTGCTCAGTGGTCCAAACAGAGTCAGACTCAGACTATGCAATCCAGAACTTCAGATCGCCCTAGTTCTCTTGCATGTCCATATGGTTAGTAGGGATAATTTCAGTAGTCAAAAGACTACTCAGTATGTATGGCCATTTCTAGTGGCAGCTGAAGAGACATCCTAGATTGTAGGACCTTGGAGCAAAAAGCACCTGCTTTTCCAGGGACATTTTCTATGCTTTCATTTGGGCAATTCACCCACTGAAAAACAACTCAAGCCTGTGCAACATTATGATCAAGACAATGCCCAGGATCCAAAGATTTACATGACAAGAGAGGCCCAAGAGGCAGCATCACTATTTAGCTTTTGACACTAGGGGAAGGTATTTTTGTTCTCCAAGGTTTTTCTTTTTAAAATGCTGCTCATTTTTGGTATTTGCTGTTTGGGTCTATCTTTATTAACTGTTTATGTTTTTAGATTGAAAGATGCTACTCTTCTTCTCCTGTACATGGCCACGAGCATTTTTAATGGAAAGGCAGTTAGTAGTACATTTTATAAATAGATAAATATGGTTTCATGCACCCCAGTGGGGCTTTGAATTTATGCTTCTTAAGCAGCAGCTGCCATTTTTATATGGCAAACTGCTGTTGAAACTCAGGGGGATTTCAAGAGCAGCTTTTGATATGACACAGGAGATCTGATGTTCAAAGAATGACCTTCCCCCGCATCACGCGCAGCTGTGGGCGGGGAGAAATTTTGCGGACGTGGTGGGAAGAGAGGCGAGACTTACCAGTTCTCGCAGGTATGCTCAGGTAGAGGGGGCGGGGTTACAGGAGCCAATATTAGGACCTGCAGCACCGCCCCACACCCTCTTTGTTCTTCGCAGCTCGGTCCTTCACAGCTTTCCTCCTCCGACGCAGACCAGGAATTCAGCTACCACTACGAGGACACGTGCACGGTCAGATAAGGGGATGGGGAAAGCAGAGGGGGCATTAAGACATTAATAGGGAGGGGGTTCAAGCATCCAGAGACCACCGGAGCTTAAACTTAAATAGAATAAAAAATTAAAACGGAGGGTCTGGGCCGGGTGCCGGGGCTGTCCAGCTGCCGCCACGGGACTGGCCAGCCTCGCGGGCACGGACACATGGCGGGGCATGCCTCGCCGCTCTGGCTGAGGCAGAGACGAGGCCCTGCTCCGCACCCCCCCCTCGTCCATGGGAACAGCTATGGAGCTCCAGCCATGCCCCCCCCTCTCCATGTAAGCACGGGGCCTGCCGGGCCATTTGGATGGCGCCGGGGACGAGGGGGTGCTCCGCCTCCCCCCCCTCTCCAGCTGGGTGAGCGGCCTGGCCCGTTTAAGCCACGACGGTGATGGGGGGTGTGCTCCGCCCCCCCCTTCGCCCGAGGACGACGGCTCCCGCCGCCGGGTGGGACCGCCGCTCGGGACCGCGGCCTTGCCTACCGGGCCTTGAAGATTCCGGAGGGGGCGGAGGTTGCTCGGCCTCCCCCCCCTCTCCCTTCGGGCCCGCGGCGGCCGCCTCCGGCGCGGCCGGGCGCGCGGTCCGGGCCTGCCTGGCCCGCGTTGGCCGTGGCGGGGACGGGGGGATGCTCTGCCCCCCCCCGTCGCCCGAGGACGACGGTTCCCGCTGCCGGGTGGGCCGGCCGCTCGGGCCCGCGGCCCTGCCTACCGGGCCTTGAGGATTCCGGAGGGGGCGGGGGATGCTCGGCCTCCCCCCTCTCCCTTCGGGCCCGCGTCGGCCGCGGCGAGGACGGGGGGGATGCTCCGCCCCCCCCGTCGCCCAAGGATGACGGCTCCCGCCGCCGGGTGGGACCGCCGCTCGGGACCGCGGCCTTGCCTGCCGGGCCTTGGAGATTCTGGAGGGGGGCGGGGGTTGCTCGGCCTCCCCCCCCTCCGGGCCCCTCGACGGCCGCCTCCGGCGTGGCCGGGTGCGCGGTCCGGGCCCTGCCTGGCCCGCGTCGGCCGCAGCGGGGACGGGGGGGATGCTCCGCCCCCCCGTCACCCGGGCACGACGGCTCCCGCCGCCGAGTGGGCCTCCCGCGCGGTCTCAGGCCCGCGGCCCGGCCTGCCGGGCCTTGGAAATTCTGGAGGGGGCGGGGGTGGCTCCGCCTTCCCCCCCTCCCTCCACGCTCTTGACAGCCGCCTCCGGCGGGGCCGGGCGCGCGGTCCGGGCCTGCCTGTCCGGTTTCGGCCGAGACGGGGACGGGGGATGCTCCGCCCCCTCGTCACTCGAGGACAACGGCTCCCGCCGCCGGGTGGGCCGGCCGCGTGGGCTCGAGCCCGCGACCCGGCCTGCCGGGCCTAGTAGATTGCGGGGGGGGGGTCGCTCCGCCTCCCCCTCTCCCTCTAGGCCCTCGCAGCCGCCTCCCCCCCCTTCCCACCTCGAAACTCACAGCTGCCGCCTGGGGCTGAACCGGCCGCGCAATGGGGATGGGGGCCGCTCCACGCACCCCCCCCCGTTGAGCCATACAGCCGCTGCATCAGCGCCGGCTTCACGCACGATGCATGGCTGTTTGTTGGTTTTTTTTTTTGTTTTTTTTTGTTCCCCTCCTTTCCCCCCCCTCTTTTCTCGCCCTTCCTCTTTCCCAGATTCATGAAGTGAATTCAAGGAGACAGCCTGCACACGCAACTCAACGGCGCGTGGCAGGAGACGGGCATAAACTGACTAGAGCGCTAACCCAGGTACAACACACCCATAATTGATCTCCCCCCAACATATCCTAACTGTTTACTTTATTTCATCAATTTAGCGAACCACCTTCTCGAAGAAATGCCTTCAAAGAGGAAATCAAGCAGCAAAAGCAACAAGGGGGCTATACCAAAAAATACAGCCCAAAAGCATCCACCCAAACGACCACGCAATCTGGTGACATACTCATCCTCGTCCGACGAAGAGGAGATCGACTTATCTACCCTCACACACCAAGTCGAGGCAGCCGAAGAAGCAGCAAACCAGCTGGGGGGACACCGGGCCCCGAGTGCGCAGGTGAGTGGAGAAAAGTTGCGTACAAGAGGGCAATTACAACGTGCACTATGGCATTCCCTTGCAGATCGCATCGATGCTGTAGCGGCCACAACCGATGCAGCTGTCCAAAAACAATACGCATCACCCGGTGTCAGCCCCAGGGATAGGAGAGATGAACATCATTCGAGATGGTCTCCCAGTAACGACAGGGCGAGTACATACAGAAGCCAACAAGCAACGATCAACAGTGACAGGAGCCCCCCCTACGCACAAGAACGGGAACCTCATCCGGGACCGTCAACGCGCGATGGTGAGTACATGAGACATGATACACTGAGCAGAGGCTCTCACCAACACCATGACAGGTACAGGCACTCCTCCGCGAATTTGTACCCCCCCACAACGCCTGTGGCAAGGCTAACACCAGCCAGAACAGGGACACTTAGTACACCCCAGGTATCACTGCAGGAGTTGGTCAACATACTAGCACAAGCGTTAGGGGGTTGTAATTCCGGTTCAAATGTTAGGGGGCAGTCGCAGGTAGCCGGGAGCAATAACACAAATGCCAGCAGCCCCGACAGACCGACAACGTCAAATACAAGTCAGGCAGAGCTGCAGGGTACACACAACACACAGGCGGTCTCTAATACAGCATCCATCGCGGCTGCAGAAGCAGGCCAAGCACATAGGGACAATGCCGTCCCAACGAACTCAAATAACACACAAGTGGCCCTCTATACACTTCCCAACCCACAGGCAGGGGGCACTACAACTCTGGCCGAAGCATGCGCACCAGCGTGGGGCGGGCCAAACACACCTGGTGCGATGGGTTTTGCACCGGCAGCTGTAGATAACTACCCGAACTCAACTGCCGGAAATAGATACCACGGAGGGCCGTCATTCCCACTGGGCTTCCATCTAACTCAATCCACAAGGGAAAAAATATTAAGGGGGGAGTTCATTGACATGTTCTCCCTTTTGCAAAGAGAACCTGAAACACAAGAATTAGAGAAACTTAGCGACGCAGAGAAAGAAAGGGCAAAAAAGAAGAAACCCCCGCGCACATGGTCTAACTGGTTAGCGGGATACTTGACCTACCAAGGAGTGGTTCTACAGAAATACCCAGAAAAAGGTGGCATACTGGTTAAATACCTCGACATAATATTTAGAGCATACTCCTGCTACGAAGGTTCAGCGTGGCTACAGTATGACGAGGCCTTCCGCGAGAAGGCGGCAGCAGATCGGTACATCAGATGGGATATTAAGGACAGTGATATATGGATGGAATACACAATTCCAGCATGGCCAATTTTTGGGGAAAGAGCGGCCACTGGGCACATCATGGCTAAATACCAAGGATCCCCCGGTGCGTACAATTCACCGGGTCAGCCGGTTCAACCCCGGCCAGTCTGTTGGGATTTCTCAAGGGGAGGCTGCAAACGATCCGGATGTAACTTCAGACACGCATGTGGGCTGTGTGGAGCAGCACATGCCATCAGCACATGCCCCAAGCTTAAACCCCTTAAGGGTCAACCCAGACCAAGCAATCAAAATAATTTCACACACGGAACAGGACATTCACAGGTTCCCAAAGGGCCCCAGTCCAATTAAGTTACAAGCGCTATGGCCCCTATTAGACATCTACCCACACAGAGAAGATGCATGTTATTTATACCATGGTTTTAAATACGGCTTCAGAATTCCATACACAGGTTCGCGATTGCATTCCATGGCCCCCAACCAAAAGTCAATTGCCGAGCTCCAACATGTAGCACTAGACAAAATTAAAAAAGAGATAAAAGAAGGGAGGGTCCTCGGCCCTTTCGACACGCTCCCTATGTCAACACTCAGGGTATCCCCACTAGGCATTGTCCCTAAGAAGGCACCCGGCGAATATCGCTTGATACATAACTTGTCATTTCCTAAGGGCGCCTCGGTGAATGATGCAATCCCCGAGCACCTATGCTCGGTGAAATATGCATCATTCGATTCAGCCGTGGCAATGGTCCGAAATTGCGGACAAGGCGCCCTGATGGGAAAATGTGATATTAAATCAGCTTTCCGTTTGTTACCGGTCCACCCACAAGACTTTGATCTGTTAGGCTTCCATATACAGGGCCAGTTCTTCTTCGATAGAGCTATGCCAATGGGGTGTTCCATCTCTTGCTCGGCATTTGAGCGCTTCAGCTCATTTTTGGACTGGGCAGTGCAGAACAGAGCTAACCTCACACACGTAGTTCACTACCTGGACGATTTCCTGTTTGCTGGCCCACTCTACTCCAACCAATGCGCAAAACTTATGCATCAATTCAGTATACTATGCAATACAATTGGAGTACCATTGGCGCATGAAAAGACTGAGGGACCAGCAAATAGGCTAACCTTCTTAGGTATAGAATTGGACACAGTGCAACAGTGTTCCAGGCTACCCGAGGAGAAGATCAAAGCCCTACGGGTTAAAATCAACGATACGCTGCACTTAAAAAAAGATCACGTTAAGAGGGCTGCAGGAACTGGTGGGACATCTCAATTTTGCTTGTAGAGTAATCGCACCTGGTAGAGCCTTCTTGCGCCGGCTGTGCAATGCCATGCAAACATTGACTCGACCACACCACAGGTTGCGGGTGTCGGCATCCATCAGAGCCGACCTGCAAATATGGGCCGGATTTTTGACACAATTCAATGGTGTTTCATTTTGGAGGCAAGACAGGTTATTGGACGCGGAGTTTAGGGTCCAATCAGATGCATCCGGCACCTTAGGTTTCGGAGCCATCTTGGGGGAGCAGTGGTGCGCAAACAGCTGGCCAGAACAATGGAAATCCTCCGAACTGGTGCGTGACCTTACGTTTCTAGAATTGTTCCCGATATATGTAGCCGTGCACATATGGGCAGAACAGCTTGCCAATTCTGTAGTACACTTCCTCTGTGACAATCAGGCAACTGTTCAAGTAATTAACTCACTTACCTCAAAGAATAACAACGTGATGTGCCTAGTAAGGACCATCACGATGCAGTGCCTCAAATTCAATATTCTGTTCAGAGCCCGACACGTGCCAGGGTTAGACAACGGAATCGCTGATGCATTATCACGAAATCAGATGGGAAGATTTAGGCAACTAGCCCCATGGGCGTCTGAACTTCCTATAATGATGCCAGACTATCTTTGGCAGATTGGAGGTCTGCGGCTGAAAATGCCATCATGAGTTCCCTGGCGCCCAGTACGCGGGCAGCCTACGACAGGGCAGGTAGGGAATTTCAGAACTTCAGAGTAATGAACAGGGTACCCGAGACATGGCCCATTCCAGCAGAACAGCTGATACAATTCTGCGTATATGCTAGAAAGCAAGGTGCATCTGTACGCATACTGAGAACAAAACTATCAGGCCTGGCATTTTTAGCCAAAGCTAGAGGATGGGGTGACAACTCGAGGGACTTTAGGTTAAAAAAGATGCTAATTGGATGGTCACGACAAAATCCCCCAGCACCTGATGCGAGAATCCCCATATCACCAGAAGTACTTATGGGCTTACATTCACAGTGGCCAGGCATTTGTAAGTCCAACTACGAAGCAGTTTTGTTCCATGCCACGGCATTAACAGCCTTTTTTGGCGCATTCCGTATATCGGAACTGGTGGTTAGGTCCAAAACTGACTCATCAAGCCGAGCCTTGCAATACGCTGATCTCACATTCGTGGCAAATGGGGTAAAGATTAAATTGCGCAGGTCAAAAACTGATCAGTTAGCTAAGGGGACAGACATATTTCTTTACCAGGCCACAGAAACTGAACTGTGCCCAGTTACTGCATTGCGCACATATGCCTCCAGCAGAGGAAAGAAAGATGGTCCGCTTTTCCAACATGCGGATGGGTCACCACTCACCAAGTTCCAATTTTGGGCTGTAGCGAAACTAGCGCTGGGAGCAATGGGCCTAGGGGACAAACGATTTGGAACACACTCTTTCCGTATTGGCGCGGCGTCAACGGCGGCAGCCACAGGCTTACCCGCCGACAGAGTACAAGCAATAGGGCGTTGGCAATCGCAAGCATATCGGTCTTATGTACGCAAATTTCTATGAACGATACTGCGGCCTATGTTTCTTCATTGCAGAATATCCAGGGGCCAAACCGGTGCGTGTTTTGGTGTGCGGACACAGCTTTGTTTTCTGGGCAGCTCGAAGGGCGGCAGCCTCGGGCCAAGGAACACAGCTGGGAATGGGCCAAACGGCTGAAATCCATTGGTTGGGATACCGCGGCTTGCGGTGGCAGAGCTTGATAAAAACCCTGTTTGGGTTCGGCTGCAATGAACAACCCCCGCACCTGCTGGTGCTGCACCTTGGGGGGAACGATTTGGGTTTACTCAAGAGTAAAGCCCTGGTGCTACAGGCGCTCACAGATTTCCAATACATCAAGGAAATGTGGCCGGCGGTCCAGATCGTTTGGTCTCACATCATACCACGACAGTGCTGGAGGAACAACGCAAACCCCCGAATTATGAACAGAGCAGCCAGAAGGGTGAACAGAGAAATTGTGAAAGGACTGGGGGGCGTGGGTTATAATGTACCCCATCCTGACATTGTACTGGCCCGGAGGGAGCTGTACCGCATTGATGGAATTCATTTGTCTGACAAGGGTAATGATGTATTTATCAAGGATCTGCAAAGGGCCCTGCTGGAAATTATTCCTGGCAGGTGGGGGAGAGGGGACTAAGCAGGCGCTGGTCCCTCTCTGTGGCGGGTAAGTGCGGGTTAGGGTATGGATAGGGTGAGGTGAGCATCCCTGGCACCATTCAGGTGACAGGCGGTTTTATGATGCCTCAGATGGATGGGTCAGTAGGCTCAGACAGCTGGGGGTCAGGAACGCCTGTGAGGCCTTTGTTCTCGCCAAGCTTGTTGTCGTGAGACTCCGAGAGGGTGCGACGCAACAAAGGCTCCCAACACTGGAAAGTGCAAAAGGGGGAGGCGGCGGAATTCCTCGCCACCTCCCGGTTTTGGATGCTCCGCCCAAGTGCATAACAGAGCGGCCTACCAGGCCAGAATAGAATAACCCGCACTCGATCCCTTTGCGGTTCTGTGTATGTAAATATGTAAATAAACGTGGCCCAGTTAAACACCAACTGATTGTCTCGGTTCTTCATTTCCCACCTATACGTCCGCAAAAATAATCCCTCTGGGTATACAGGAGCACTTTTGGGAGCTTCTAAATTAGCTCTTTGGCTCTCAGCTAAAGTCTGCGGCAGGCAAAGTCTCTTTTATTTTTCCAGAGACATATGTAAAGAGGGAATCTTTGCAAAAACAAAACAAAAACCACAACAACACCCGTACAGAGGTAGGACGTCTCCTTTGTAATTTACCAAGCTATTAGCAGCATGTCATGCTTTAAAATGTTTCTTCAGTGTTGAAAAACCCTACATGAAGGAGGTGTTCCTTAGAATTAATTCATGTCATGAGCTGTTAATATGGGATGAATGTCTGCCTCTTGCACATTCTGCAATCCATGGCAGAAGATAAGGAGATATCTTTGAAATGGGCTATCACCTTTGATATGCCGAGGTATATCAACTTGGGATGGAATTCTTGGATCAGGACTTCATTATAAATGTTGTAACCAGTATTTGCATAAACGTGGTTAAATTAGAATCATGTTACAATGTCCCACATATTAACAATGGTGTGACATTTTAAAAACATGTATGTTTGGTATTTGCTGTTTGGGTCTATCTTTATTAACTGTTTATGTTTTTAGATTGAAAGATGCTACTCTTCTTCTCCTGTATATGGCCACGAGCATTTTTAATGGAAAGGCAGTTAGTAGTACATTTTATAAATAGATAAATATGGTTTCATGCACCCCAGTGGAGCTTTGAATTTATGCTTCTTATGCGTATATAAAGCATATGTGAAAATTTTCTATTAACCAGGGTAATGATAGGCAGGTGCACCCCAAAAACAACAAAGGCACCTGAATCCACTGATATTTTTGCACTTCTTGATCAGATACTGTTTGTTTCTGCTCACCCACTTGGAGGGATCAGCAGCAGATGTTGACTCGGCAAGGCTTCCATACAAAAGTCTTGATTGGGTGTGCAAAGGGAAACTGTCCAGGGCAGGGGTTTGCATTAGTGCCCCTGTGCCAGTGTGTTGGATCAGCCATTAGAAGATACAGTTATTATGAAAACTAAGGGCCAGTTCACACTTGCATACAAACCACTAGATTACTCGATTGCTCTAGATGTGATGAGTGGCAGTGGAATGTATGAACTGATTCTACTGAACTGCATTGCATGTTCTTTCTGTAGTATTGTAGTTGTGAATGCCCATTCAGGCATGCAGAATCACACATGCAAAATACAACCAAACCTAACACACTGACTGCAGTGATGCATTCTGTATATTTGAAGCTTTATACAACTCTTGGTCACATAGATCATAGAGTTGGAAGGAGCCTACAAGGCCATCGAGTCCAACCCCCTGCTCAATGCAGGAAACTAGAGGAGGGGGTCTCCCATCCAAGTAATAGCCAGCTCTGACCCTGCTTAGCTTTCCACACTCAGACAAGCTGAGCCAGCATAAGCCACAGGCCTGTCTAGTCTCATTTGTCATGAATTCTTGCAGTCCACTGCAGGCTAAAATGATTCTCTGTGAGGAAGCAGTGTTTACACATCACAGGGAAAAATAATGTCTCTCTCCTCTTGCTAAAAGCAAAAAAGAAAAGAAAAGAATTTGGCTTGGTTGAGTACCTGCCCTTTGTGTTTCTGGGGAAATCAGTATTTAATGGAGTTATTCCACTGGACTTCAAGGGATACCTGATTTTGTGTCTATTCTAGCCCACATACTTGTGTTAAAGGAGAAAAAACTTGCGTAGAATGGTACTTCAACTGGATCACTATATTATTTATAAAATATCTATCTCGTGGTAGGGATGGATAGAGACAAGTCCGGGAACCATAGGGGCTCCACAGGATTTACGGTAGTTAACATTTATGTATAGTTAATGGGTTGGATCCAGACATGTATAGTTAATGGGTTGGATCCAGACACTTAAAGCAGACCCATTGAAATCAATAGGACTTAAGTTAGTGATGACTAAGTTAAGCCCCATTGGTTCCAGTAGGTTTACTCCGTGACTAAGTCTGGATCCAACCCAGTATGTTCCCATGTACCTAAAAAGTTGCCTTCAGTATTTTGGATATTCATCAGTCCAGGATGGACACCTTTTCTTCTTTAGGCGTTCATGTCCTTCTCAGCATACCATGTACACCTGATATGACAGATTGATTGGCCATTAAATATTGATGTAATATAACATTCTGAATGAATGATATCCAAAACATGAGTGTAACCCCTGTGCAGTGTAGTCCTCTCTGGGGTACCTGGAACACAGCCCTTTTTGGTCCTTAGGAGCTGCCATAGGGAACTGAAGGATTTGGTCTGAGATTGACAAGAGTTCTGAGGAGAGCTGTTTGAGTTGCCTAATCAGGCATTTGTGATCATGGTAGAGGAAACACTTAAAATACTTTAAATAAATAAACAAACATGAGAGGAGGGACAACACACTAGCCCCACTCCCTCCATTGTCATGTTCATCCTCCTCTACACACAGAGGGCAACTTTCTGAAGAGGAGAGCCTCCTGTATCTGTGGAGGCTGTCCATGTGATCCAGAATACTGGAAAATCAGCGTTGTGGATTATATGGAGAGCCTCCACAATGAACAATGGAGGGGCAGGGCTACAGAAGCTCCTAAGGAGGTGGAATAGGGCTAGAACTGAGGATACTCATGTGAAATTGTACTGCGTCACTTCAGTTGTGAATGGGCAGGAACACTGTGTTGTTAAGAAGAGGCATCCTTTTCTCTTTGGGCAACCCTGTCGCTTTTACAGGGCTCCACTGTGTTCAGGGGAAGACAGTGAACACACAAAAAGATACATTAATTCTCCTAGTGGGTAGCTATGGTCCATGGTGGGCCCTTCTGCATTTCCCCCTTCCCCATAATGGTAGACAATTCATAAATTGATACATTACTGAAACATTGCTCCAGGACAATACTGCTACACAGGGTTTGAAGAATTAAGCTTAGAGTTTTATAAACCTTTTGAGAGTTTTTTTTTTTTTTTAAACAGCTAGTGTTTATTTTCATTATGTATTTGAAATGAATTAATCTGATTCTCTCTGATGACTTCCTAGGAAGAGCTGCTATTGACATTATACCTCATTTTTCTTTCTAGAGAATGTCAAAGTATGATTTACATATTCTGATGTGTTTGAATGGCTCTAAGTTGTTGAAGGTGAGTAATTCTTTGTACTCCTTTTATGAAGAAATGGGGGAAATTGCCAAGACAAATGGTAATAACTCTGCCTGTCTCCATGACTTTGGTAATTTAAAAAGAGAAAATAATATTAATGATGGACAGGTCCATGGCATTGTTATATTGTTATATTTTAAGGGTTTAAAAACTTTCCAATGAAAATACAGCTTCCATTTAAAAAAAACCCCACAGCCCTCTGAAATGGTGCTTTCCGTTTGCAACATAATTGCTGAACATCAACTGAGCTATGTCTTCACTAATTTTTCTTTTGATTTAATTTGACATGTCGGGAGCCTGATCTCAACATGTGTTACATTGTAATGTATTAACGGATGTCACTGGAATCCATAAGCAGTTTCATAACTCTAATACAACCTTGGCTACATCATAGAACTTAAACACCAGCACAATTATTGCACTTCAGTTTGGGTTGATAAATTAGAACTGACAAAGTAGAAAGAAAATTAACAAACTTTGAAATGGAAGCATGTTCACCCTAATGGATTAATCTTTACATTCACCTGCCACCTTTCTGCTTTCAGTAATAATTGGGATGGAGTAAATTGCAAGGTGGGGGATGGGACAATGGCAGATCCATCCTACCATTTCCATAGAATGTAAGTATAATGCCACAATTAAAGCCTTCAAATACAGTCTTTATTTCTGGTACTTGAAGCTGGATATGGAATTTGCAGTGGACTCCAATTTTTAGTGTACAAAAACTGACATCAAGGCAACTTTATAAAGAGTTACAACTTTATTGTATAACTGGATACAATAAAGCTTATGAAATTGTACTCATTTCCTGCATCACATGGGAAATGGATATAGCTACAGACAGTACTAGCATCTTCTTCTTAAAACTAACATAGTACCTCCTATGCATATTTCTGTAACTAAGGGTGCAATCCTATGCATGTTTATACAGAAAAATGTCCTACAGCAGGGCTGGCTGGGGCATGCTGGGAATTGTAGGACTTTTTTTGGGTCTAAACATGCATAGGATTGCATCTTAAGGCTGTCAATCCTATACTTACTTACCAGGGAGTAAGTCCCATTGAACTCAACAGAGCGTACTTCTGCATTGACATGTATAGGACTGGACTGCAACAAAATCCCTTGTATATTCACACAGAAGTAAGCCCCATTGATTTCAATGGGACTGACTCCCAGATAAGTGTGTATAGGGCTGCACTCCATGTCACCTATGGTCTACACAAACACACATGGCACCATTTGCATTAATTGGGTACCAGTGCGCCTCCTACTTTATCTTTTATGTTGCCTGACAGCATGTGGCTGATGACCTTTCCTCTCCAGGTTGTGTTATCAGAAGAAATTCCTGATAGTTTCTCTGGCAATTAGGGAAGAGGCTGAAGCCTTTTCATACCGGAGGTCCCAGCTTCAGTTCCTGGCATCTCGCAAGTAGCAAGATTGAGAAAGCCCTCCGCCTGTGACCCTGGGGAGCCAGTGCCAGTCAGGGTAGGCACTACTGGTCAAGGTGGGCAAATAATAGTATGACCTTGTAGGAGGCATCTGACTGTGTTCCTCATATAGTTCATAACTTATCAGTCATTGATGCTGGATATACCATCTACTGTGCCCCCAATTACTAACCCAGCAGCAGCTTGCTTTGGGTGCCCACCAGTGAGTTGAGATCATCAGCCGACTCCCTGCTCTGAGTGCTCCCATGATCCACTGATAGTAGGTGGCTGGTTAGTCCCTGGTTACTGTTTCAAAGTTGGTGTACTGCACCCCACAGACTCGCATAGACTCTGCCTTCCAAACAAACCTAAGTTTTTATTTAAACAAAGCCTTTCCACTGAGCTCTCTTGGGCAGTGGCTTCTCACTCTTCAGGCCAGAAGCAGTGGGCATTGCCTTCAACCACTTCCTGGTTCCTCCCTGGAAGCACAACACTCTCAGGTCAAATCCAGCCCTTCTTTTATATTGTTACTGTTACCACTATTGTTATTATTATCATTTATTTATTTATATAGCGCCATACATATACATGGCACTGTAGAAGAACAAACAATAAAACAAAGTTATACAAAGTTCCTACTGCAGTGGCTTACAATGTAACAGTAAAACAAGAGATTTAAAAAATTAAACTACCGTAATTAAAAATAAGGATGAGACAGTTAAAAGAGGTCACTTAAGGAAGGGATCTGAAAGCTTTGGAAAAATAAAAGCTTTCAACTGAGCCTTAAAAACTGAAATGGATGACACAGTTCACGACTGAACTGGAAGGGAATTCCAGAGATAAGGAGAGGCTAAAGAAAATGGGTGAATTCAAACAGGGGAGCATATGATCCTTGGGCGGGTCAGCAACATAGTACCAGAAGAGTGGACATCCCTAGAGTGTGGTATAGTGGTTAGAGTGTTGGACTGGGACTCGGGAGATCCGGGTTCTAGTCCCCGCTCGGCCATGGAACTCACTGGGTGACTTTGGGCCAGTCACTGACTCTCAGCCTAACCTACCTCACAGGGTTGTTGTGAGGATAAAACGGAGAGGAGGAGGAGGATTATGTAAGCCGCCTTGGGTTCCTTGCAGGAAAAAAGGCGGGGTATAAATATAATAAATAAATAAATAAATAAATAAATAGAGGGGTGTGGCATAGTGGTGAGTGTGTTGGACTGGGATTCGGGAGATCCGGGTTCTAGTCCCCGCTCAGCCATAAAACTCACTGGGTGACTTTGGGCATGATCAAAGTGACAAGCCAAAAGCATGAACTAGCGTCTTAGCAGAAAAAACAGTTTAAATAGCTCAAATTTTAGCTTTGTTATAGAGAAAGAAACAACATGACTTTGTAGCAGCCTCAATATAAGAAACAAAAGAGAGAGAAGAATTAAAAATGAAACCAAGGCTATGAACTTGCTCAAAAGGGCAAAGTAAAGTATTGTCAACAGTAATAGAAAAAGGATATTGAGATGAAGGTTTAGGAGGAAAAACAAGTTCTGTCTTAGCCATATTGAGTTTCAAATGAGAACTTAACCTCCAAGCAAGATGTTACCAGGCACATGATCTTCCCTGTTCTGGTAACCCAGTTGTGGGATGACCTCTCCACATATGTACACCTTGAACCTACTTTAGGTACTGGGTAAGAGTGGTTCTTTCCCAGGGCCGGATTAACATAGGGGCGATTGGAGCGGCCGCTCCAGGCCCATAACAGACAATAGGCCCACAATATAGGGACACGCGGCACGATTTGAGTTAGCTCTGATCGTTATCATTCAGCATAATTAATGATTTTTTCAAGATTAGAAAGGTGTTCTAAGCACATCTGCATTACAGGCTTGAGGCAAGACCTAGCAAGAACTGTTGTTCTCAAATTAGCATTTCGGTAGGTTTTTGCATTTCAATCACTGTTACTACATTTCTTTGAAGC
Organism: Shinisaurus crocodilurus; assembly: GCA_021292165.1. Classification (NCBI taxonomy): domain Eukaryota; kingdom Metazoa; phylum Chordata; class Lepidosauria; order Squamata; family Shinisauridae; genus Shinisaurus; species Shinisaurus crocodilurus. Next base: position 187,636,413 of record CM037880.1, on the reverse strand, counting down.
ACATGGGGGCTTGCTAGGGTCTGTAATATTCAGATTTAGAAGGGACCTCTCTCTCCAGCCTCGAGCAAAAGATCTTTCTGATTCGCAGCTCAATTGTTCAAATGCTAGTTTAACAAAAAAACGAAAACGAAAACGAAACAAAGCAACAAGAACAACACAATTATTCTTGGTCAAGCAAAGCTTCCTGGCTTTTTGTTGTGGCTGCTTTTTCTTTTTTAATAAATAAATTTGGGGGAAATTGGGAAGACCCTTACTGATGAGCTGCAGCAGTTTTTGAGTTTTGGCACTTTAATGGTAATTAAAATATTTAATTTGTTTTAATATAAAATTGCGTCTTCATTTTATTTATTTCCATAAAAAGGCCCACCAAAATCCTCAGCACCAGGCCCATAATGCTCTTAATCCGGCCCTGTTCTTTCCCCCCTCCCCCAAAGGCTTTGGTGGATCTTACTTCTTTTTTGCGGCTTGTCCATTTTGTATTGGATTGGTATATGCCTTAGCTGATATTTATATTGTTTTATGAATTTTATGTAAGCTGCTGTGGACAGTACATAAGAACATAAGTAGAGCCCTGCTGGATCAGACCTAAGGCCTACCTCGTCCAGATTCTGTATCCACAGTGGCTGACCAGATGACCATGGGAAGCCCACAAGCAGGACCACGAGTGCAACAGCAGCCCCTTGGTCATGTTCCCCAGAAACCGCCTCTGGAGGTAATAGCTAATAGCTGATCAGGAAAACAGATGTTTGATGATGGGCACTTTCCATACATCCACATAACCTGCTCTGCAAGTGCAATGTAGCTGTGGATTTCCTCCCACTCCACAAACAGCCCCAGGAATAAAGTTGCTTTTTTATCTATGTCCTGCAACTCTTATTCTCCTTTGCAGTATTTTCTTTGCACATCTGAAAATCAACCATTCGTCCCGGGACTGCAATGACTAAAATTATGTAGACATGTTTATGGCTTAATTATCCTCCAGACAGTGTGCTGCTTCACTAGATATAATCATGCAGATTGCTGTCTAGATGATGTAGTATTTACCTTTCCTAACAGATTTAGGAAAAGTTGCTGCATGGCCAGTGAAGGAGTAACAAAGAAGACAGGTCTCAAAACAGGAAGCAAATTGCTAGGCGAAGGTTGTAAACTGTAGCCTGATGAATTTTTACAGACTATTAAGTCTGTGGTAACGTTATATTTATGCATAATTAAATGTGCATATAAATTGGGGCTTCTGCCATTTTATCATCCACACTCTCACACAGCTATAATTTAATGTGTCTTCTTTATTAATATCTTCAAACAAGACTAACCACCTCAGTCTAAGAGCTGCTGTATTAGCAAACAAATGCACAGGGTGGGGCTTATTGACAGTCATACTGGCGCAATATCTAGTATGGCTTTTAGCTGGCTTAAGGACATTTGCATTCATCATTCACACTTTTTAAATGTGGCTTGGGGCCAGGCTACTTGAACAATCACTTGTCTCCATATGCACCTACCTGGACCTCTCCTGAGGCCCTTCTCTGAGTATCCTCTTCAGGTTAGGTGCGTTTGGTGGTTTGAGGGGGAAAGGGCCTTTTCAGTGGTGGCACCCCAACTGTGGAATGCCTGGTGCTTGGATTATGGTCTTTTCAGTGCAAAGTGAAGACCTTTTTTTTATTTTTCAAGGCTTCCCCCCTCCCCCCAAGAGAGTAAGTTCCATTCAATACAGTGGGAGTTACGTACTTCTGAGTAAACATGCTGCTGCTGATTTCTAGATCCTTTGGATATTACTGAAGTTTTAAGATCTGTGACAGTTTGGTGATGTTGCGAGTTTTACTATATTGATTTTATCCTCTGTTCCTGGTTTCATGTTGTATTAAATGTTATGATTTTATTCTTCTATTTTAATGTTCTTACTTTTATTCTAAGCTCCACACAGAACTCCCATTATTGGGAAACATATAAATGTTACAAATAATAAAAAAAAGTATTTTAAATGGGAAATGTAACTGCCTTGAAGGCCTGCTGGTTGAAAGAAGGGCTACAAAATGTTTTAGATAAATAAACTTGCTTTTAAAAAGCAATTAATTAATTAATTAATTAAAACTTGGCATCAGCTGAAGGTGCAAGATACAGTAACCTTGCTGAATCAAAGCATGTGTTGGTTTGGTCAGTGTGAGGTTGGGAGATCACCAGAGAATCCTATGTATGCTGATCAAGTTCCAAGATAGAAAAAGGCGGGACAGTATATAGCAGTATCCTATGCATATTTACTTGGAAGTTAGTCCCACTGTGAACAGTGGGATTTCCTCTCATGTACAGAATTGCAGCCTAACTGCAATCCTGTATCCATATCTGCTCAGAAGTAAGCCCCACTGAGTTCAATGGGATTTCCATCCAGGTAAGTGTGTATAGGTTTGCAGCCTCAATGTAATAGATAATTTAAATCAATTTGCTTCTCAGCACTGGTGCTTTTAGGAGATACCAAAATAAGTGTAAGATAACTTCCACAGTTTAATAAACAAAAGCTATCTCACATTGCAAGAAATTAAATATTGCCATTTTCATTCCATATGACAGTAACACACCAGAACCAAAATAGTTTCCAAAAACTACAAGGTGCGCCCTGAACACAGCACAGCTGATTAAAATTATCCCCCTTGATTAGTCAATAAAAGCTTTGGCTGATATTACCCCATTAATTAAAGCATGCAACCTTGCAACCCTAAATATTAGGCTCGAAGACCAAATGCCATTTCCAATATTCTGAGCTCACACAGTTTTAAAGCATTACATCAGGACTGAAAGAGTTAGAAAAATCAATGGTGGGAGAGAGAGAAAAGATGGTTAGTTACAAAGGCTGTTGGGTGTATTTTTCAGTTGTGCATGGTTTTATTCTGATTCTTGATTGAATCATTTTTATTGAAATTTCACTGCTTGTTAATGCTAAGAGCTGATAGTTTTTCATCTAAAATGATAACAATCTGCCTTGGAGCAAGTTTCACATTTTAATTTTACTACAGTAATGCAGAAATTCAAAATCAGAGATAAATCACACCGGTGATATATTTGGTGGGTAGATTTGTGCTGTGTGTGTGACAGAAAGAGAGAGGGAGGGAGGGAGGGAGAGAATGGGCCCCAAATGCTGGAATTGCTGCCCTAATTGGTTAGTTTTATATTTTATAAAATTAAAACTACCATCTAGGTATGGCATGCCTTTTGCTCTCAACACATCATTTCTAAATACATACTGAAAATATAGCTCAGAGGTTTCCAGAACAATACAGCCCCCCCCCCCACCCTGAAACGATGGAGTTGCTTTAGGAAAGCTTGTTTTTAAATGTAGCCATCTTTTAAATTTTTGCCATCTTTGTGTTTTAAAGCAAACATTGTTGACAAATTGATTCTGTGCAGTGGTCCATCAATTGTGCACAACTTTATGATGGAACAACACAATCAATTTTGACCTAAGTCTGTGATCTGATGAGAGGAGAGCTCATGTCCATAGCTGTAATCCATTAAAGTGTGAGGGCCTGGAACACAGAGTATTCAACTGTCACATAGTGAAATATTTGGAAAGCATGCAGGGGTATTGAGTGACACAAATGAGCGGAGCCTCATCTTTCCAATTATACGTTTCTTTCACCCAGGGGAAAATGGAGTTTGAAGCTACCATATGTAGCTACGACAGAGTTCTTCATTAATTATTTGTAAAAATCAGTTTAAATAGATGCTGACAGTGTTAAATGTTGTCTGGGGATCGAGAGGAAGGGTCACTGGAAGAAACACTTAAGACAATAATAGAAGGACAGTTAAAATCTAAAACTTAAATTGTGTGGCAAACACATTGATTCAGAAATAATAATATTTAGAGCCAAGCTACATATTATGCTAATTGTGTAGCGTGTAGCTGAGGGTTAGCTGTTTATTTACTTTAGTGTCAATAAACACTATTTGGATTGGGACCACTGTGCACCAGGAAGGGTGGATTAAACCTTCTCCCCTCACTGTTTATTTTCCCTGAACTGCCCCCTCCCCAGTCAACAAAAGAAAAAACAAAGTCTCTATTGGTGTCAATTGAGGGTTTAAAAACAAAAACAAAACACAACCCACTGGGTTCCGGTAATTTCCGGGGGAAATGGTGAGGGAGGGAAGATTTAATCCCCTCTCTTGGTGTGTGGTAGTCCCCATAGAAACCAGGGCTGTGCATGCTTACACTAGAGTAAATAAAAAGCTAACCTGCATGTTATGCAATTAGTGTACTGTGTAATTTGGCTCTTACTTAAAAGTATGTGAGATCAGGATTGCGATGGGGGTTACCATAGGGGTGGACTATGCTGGGAATTCTGTTTCATTTAAGCCTGATGGAATTCTGCAGCATTTCTGATCTGGCTAGCAGCAGTGGACTGCACCGGATTTATTTAATTTTTTTGAGTCTGTGAGCACTTTCATTTCATTTCATTTATTTCATTTCTATACCACCCCACAGCTAAAGCTCTCTGGGCGGTTCACAATTTATACATAAAAACAACAACAATAAAAACATACAATATAGTGAAAAAGATTAAAAACCAAATTTAAAAGCACAGTTTAAAATGACAATACAAAAGTTAATAAAACTAAGCCTACAGGTGACAATCCCCACCCCCTACCCCCCATGTGCTATTTTGAACTCTTAACTGTTGAATGCCTTGGCATAGAGGGAAGCCTTAACCTGGTGCTGAAAAGATAGTAACGTTGGCGCCAGGCAGGTCTCAGTGGGGAGCTTAGTCCATAATTGGGGGGCTACCACAAGGCCCTCCTCCTTGTTGCCACTAACCGAACCTCTCTTGGAGGTGTCAGTCGGAGAAGGACCCCAGATGTGGAGCGCAGTGTCCGGGTAGATTGCGGTTGGGAGAGACGTTCCGTCAGGTATTGTGGTCCTAAGCCGTGTAGGGCTTTATAGGTTAGAACCAGCACCTTGAATTCGGCTCGGAAGCATATTGGCAGCCAGTGCAAACGGGCCAGAACTGGTGTAATGTGCTCGGACCTTCCGGTCCCCGCAATAAGCCTGGCTGCCGCATTTTGCACAAGCTGCAGCTTCTGAACAGTCTTCAAAGGCAGCCCCACGTAGAATGCATTGCAGTAGTCTAGTTTAGAGATTACCAGAGCATAGATTACTGAGACCAGGCTATCCCTGTCCAGATAGGGGTATAGTTGGGTCACCAGCCGAAGCTGGTAGAAGGCACTCCTTGCCACTGAGGCCACTTGAGCCTCAAGTGACAAAGATGGCTCCAGGATCACCCCCAAGCTACAAACCTTCTCTTTCAAGGGGAGTGCAACCCCATCCAGAACAGGTTGAACACCGTCCATCCGGTCAAAGGAACCACCCACTAACAGCATCTCAGTCTTGTCTGGATTGAGCCTCAGTTTGTTAGCCCTCATCAAGTCCATTGTCGCAGCCAGGCATCGGTTCAGCACATCCACAGCCTCACCTGCTGAAGATGAGAAGGAGAAATAGAGCTGCATGTCATCAGCGTACTGATGACAACACACTCCAAAACTCCAGATGACCCCACTCAGTCGTTTCATGTAGATATTAAATAGCATGGGGGATAAGACCGACCCCTGAGGAACCCCATATTGGAGAGTCCATGGGGCCGAGCAACATTCCCCAAGCACCACCTTCTGGAGCGGCCAAGTAGGAGCAGAACCACTGCAATGCAATGCCCCCCACCCCCAACTCAGACAGCCGCTCCAGAAGGATACCATGGTCGATGGTATCGAAAGCTGCTGAGAGATCCAGGAGTATCAACAGGGTCACACTCCCCCGTCTCTCTCCCGACATAGGTCATCATACAGGGCGACCAAAGCTATTTTCATGCCAGAACCAGGCCTGAACCCCGACTGAAATGGATCCAGATAATCAGTCTCATCCAAGAGCGCCTGGAGCTGGTTGGCCACCATCTGCTCAAGGACTTTGCCCAGAAAAGGAACATTCGCCACCTGCCTAAAGTTGTTAAGATCTTCTGGGTTCAGGAGTGGTCTCACCACCACCTGTTTCAGGTGGCATGGGACCACTCCCTCTCGCAAGAAGGCATTGACCACCTCTCTGGCCCAGCCGGCCGTTCCCTCCCTGCTTGTTTTTATAAGCCAAGAGAGGCAAGGATCCAGAACAGATGTGGTTGCACGAACCCGTTGAAGCACCTTGTCAACATCGTTTTAAAAAATGCTCTTAAAATTTGCACAAATTGTAATTTGCACAAATTGCATTAAAAAAACCCAGTCTTTCGCAAGTGTGCACCTTCACACTTTAGGGGGTCAGAAATGAAAAACCTTGCCTTGTCAATGTCCTGGGAAGTGTCTCCTGTTGAAGTGCAATAGGCACCATCCAGGAACATTGAGAAAACAAGGATTAAAATGTTACTTTGCTTTCCCTGACAGCTGACAAAAGCTGTCAGTGAAAGCAAAGCTGCAAATGGATCTTTATTCATGAAAGGGAGTTGCTAGTAGATCACCCCCTTTGTGGCAAGACCCTCTGGTTTTTATATGTGGACCTGACAGTTCTCAGTGTCCTGCAGCTTTTCCATACTTTCCTGAGCCTCTAGGCTCGGGAAAAGTGCAAAAGTGCGAACCACTACATTTATGGGTTAGCAGGGTTAGCCCAGTCAAAAAATGATTTTAAAAGGAAGCCTGAGTTTTGACAGCTCCTGTCAAAACTGACCGCACCCATGGCTCACACTTTTCCACTTTCTCAAGCACCTAGAGGCCTCCCCTTACTCACCTTTTCCCGTAAGCACTACAGTCCCAGCTGTTGTAACCTTTCCTCATGGGGAGTTTTTCCAGCTCGTTGAGTCAGGGGGTCAGTCAGCATCAGCAGTGGACAGATAAGCATAGGTATGAAATGGCAAATTGCGCTACAAAGGGGGCCTGAAGTGTGGAGTACTGCTCTTCATTGTTCATCTCAGTCAGCCCTGCCCCCCTCCAGAATACTCCATTCCTCCCAAGCTCAGTCTTCATTGTCCCTCCAAAATATTTTTTCTTCTGTAAAACTTTGTATCCCCTCACACCTATTGATACCTCCCACTCCCTCTTGTGCATGGATGGTTCCAGTTTTGCTACATAATGATTCATATTTACCTCTGAACTTTGGTAACAGAGAAAATGATTCTGAAATTATACCTTAACATGGTGCTCCACATTTTGTAATGAATACGGGTTTACTGTTTTCCCAAAACTCCATAATATTCTCCTGGGACACCATTCCTGCCTGTTCCTGCCCACAGGGAGAAAGGAATCAGAAGTTAAGGGGTTTTTTGGGAACAAAAATGAGTGAACAAGGACATAAACCCCACTAGTCTCATTTCCTGAGCAAAGTCTGTGAATTTAGCTATGCATGGATAAGAACTTGTAAATGGATCTGCAAATTAAGTCATGAAATTAATTTCATTTGGTTAACAAGCATGCAGTCTGGAGAAGGATTTTCCTCCTGTTTTAATGAGTTCCAGTATAAAGTTTACCCACCAGTCCTACTGACTGACTGACTTGGCTTAGTGGCATTTTCTTACTGGTAATCATAATTATGGTTGTAGTTTTAGACCCTACAGAGAAAAAATGTGATGTAATTATATCTGATTTGTAATAGCATTATGTCTGATTTGTAAACACATCTGCCAATTTTGCTGATGCAAATGTTAATACATTTAATAAAATGCTTTAGAAACTGCATTATTAATATTCACGTTTGATATCAAAATAAAGAGACAATTTATCTCTAATATAGGTCAATGTGTTAACAACATATAACTTTCATAACGTTTTATAGAGATTGATATGCGCTTAGAAACACAATAATGCTTCACTGTGTCTTAATTGAATAAATAACAATGAAGTATGGTTTATTTAACATGTACTATAATATTAAAAGCAAAGAGACAGTATATTTAGCAAACCCTATAACTTTGGTTTTCAACATGTTGTCTCATTCTTGTCTACTGTTTAGAATTTGTTGTTACTCCATGATTGATATATTAAATATGGTCAACCTAGGGCACAATCCTGTGCATGTTTAGACATAAAAACGTCTCCCAGGTAAGTGTGGATAGAACAACAACAACAATTACAGTAATACCGAGACTTCTGGGTGGAGCTTAATGTCGGACTGAAGCTCCCTTGAAATCTCTTGAAATCGAGGGAGACCAACGCGGCGAGAAATCCAGTCAAGAGGTTATCTTGGCTGCTTAATCTCCTCGGAACAAGAGGATGATCTAAGAGTGATTCCCAGTATAGCTCTTAATTGCTCTCTGTGAGTTTTTTTTTTGCAGTTGCTTGCGCTTCTGCAGATTCTCTCGGGAAGGGGTAGAGTGTGGGAGAAGCCATCATCGCTCACCGCCGCGTTTGGAGTTCTTTTTTTTTTAAGAACCTGAAGAACGACAACTCCATTTCTTAAAGATTTATTGACAATTGGTAATAAAGAGGAATTTTATCCACAATCAGGATTAAATACCCTCATCTGGAATACTAAAAAGAAAATGTGCTTTAAAACTTCATAATGGGAAGATCAACAAATGTGTTTTGAAACGAGAAAGAAAGAGGTACTGTAATTCCTTTTACTTTGAATTCTGGAAGAGTTTAAAGTAGCTGTAAATTCTAACTGCGTCACAGACAAGATGGCTACTTATGATTTACTGCTGCAATTGGCCGGAGAGCTGATGGAACTGTTTCAAACTTTCCAAAATAAACTGTTGGGGGGACTGGTGAGGTCGGAAGTGCAGAGCAGGGAGGACGAGGCGAAGAATGATATACTGGGAGAGATAACAACTGGACCTTTGAAGAGAGACAGCAGAAAAGGGAGGGATGCCAGCAAAATGGACAGTGAAGATGCTTTAGAGATGCCATCCAGGGAGAACTGGAAAGTTGATCGCTGCTGGGCTACTTGGAGGAAGATAGCTAGGGAGGCTCACATGGGGCGGGGAAGACTTTTCTGGAGCATGAGCCTGAAAAAGATGCACATCATGAATACTGTGTTTGATCGGGGAAAATGATTTGCTGATTATTGGATGGGATAAATGGTTTGACCTGTGTTAAGATAAAAATGGTTTGCTGATTATTTGATGGAATAAATGGTTGGACTTATATTATGATAATTGTTGAATATTGGGGGAAGTGGGAAGTTCTTATGAAAGAAGTAAGTTCAGCTTCCCAAATGGATTGGTGAGAGAAATTCAGATGGGATAAACCAAAATGGATTGCTGATAGTGATCCAAAGAAAATATATATAGATCTGAACCAGTAGGGGCTAGTGAGAGGAACCCCTTTGAGAGAAAAGGAGAACTTCCAGTTTGAGGTGGTTGTTATTGGTAAAAATGTATTGAGTCTAGATGAAATATAGCATAGAGAATAACTAATGGAAAGGAACCAACTAAATATGGAATAGAATTGGAGATGTGAAGTAATGTGGAAATGTGAAACTATTTTAAAAATAAAATAAAAGCTAGGTTGTCTGTTTATAAATGGAGGGAAAGAAGATAGAGAGATTTTTATTAAACATAAATAGAAATATTGAATATTGTTTAACTAGAAGGATTATTATACGTGCTTAGGAGTAAATTGCTGTAAGGTTTCAAGGTTTTGTGAACTTGTGAGGTTGATGAATAAGAGGGGGGGAAATCTTTCGTTTGATTTTTTTGTTTGTTTAAGGGGGAAAAGGAAGCAATTCCTTTATAATCATTATATAGAATATCTGATGTTACTTATACTTGGTTGTGGAGAAATCAGAAGTACTTTTTAGTTTAATGTTGTTTTGTTTTTGTAGTGTATGCTTCTTTGGTTTTTGTTTTGTCTTGTTCTTGGTATTTTGTTTTTATGGATTCTAAAATTTAAAATAATTTTTTTTTACAAAAAAACAACAACAATTACAGTAATACCTTGGATTGCAAGCATAATTCGTTCCGGAAACGTGCTTGTAATCCAAAGCACTTGTACATCAAAGCGAAATTCCCCATAAGAAATTTGTACACATATTTTTAATTTTAGCTGCAATAAAGAATGATAGTGTAAAGTCTTCATTTTTCTTGACCGTACTACAGTACTTGTATTGCAAGACATCGCTTGTTTATCAAGTTAAAATTTATTTTAAAGATTTGCTTGTCTTGCAAAACACTTACAGACCAAGTTACTTGCTGCAATCCAAGGTTTTACTGTATGAGGCACAAAGAGTCTCCTCATAAAGAACCCAGGGCAGTGAACAACCTATATGAAACAGTACACCACCTAAGTAACATTACAATAATGACTCTGAAATCACAAATATGTAATGAAATACAATAAAACCATCAGCACAATCGATCAATAAAAACACAAATAGAGCACTTGTCTATAAGCTCAAAGCCTGCACAAATAAATGCATATTTAACTGGCACCTCAATGGCAACAGCGTGGGAGACATCCAAATTTCTACCAAAAGTGAGTTCTAGAGCTGTGGTGCCATCACCAAGAAGACCAGCCATGCATGGTAGCCCTATGGGCCACATTCCTCATGGGTTCCAGAAGCAAAGCCTCCCTGGCCACTCTTAAATCCCAGGTTGGTTGGTATTGGGGAATGCAGCCCTTCAAGTACCTGGGTCTTGAGCTGTTTAGGGCTTTCTACACCTTGAATTGGGCCCAGTAGCTCACTGTTAGCCAGTGCAGGGATTTCAAAGCTGGTGTGATAGGTTCACACCTCACTACCCCTGTAAACACATGGGCAGTAGCATTGTGCATACCACAACCACATGGAATAGTGCCACAGGCAGGGCTTTTTTTCTGGCGGAACGCACCGGAACGGCGTTCCGCCACCTATTTTCAGACAATAGCCCTGGGAAAATATCTCCCTTTCACTGGCTCACTAATCACTTCAAGCATCTCGATCCTCTTCTCTCCCGTCCACTACAAATTCGGACCCAAGTGAGTCACGAACAGCAAGATCTTTTGTGTTTGCTTTTGTGTTTCTTAATTGACTTAATTACTAACTCTGAGTCTGAGGAAAACCCCCACTGTACTTATGCTAATTGCTAAATACCTTGCTAAATTCCTAAGGGCAGGAATATTTGTTTTGTAATGCTGATGATTTGCAGCAACACAACAGCATCTCTGGCTGGCTATACATTCTTCAATCTACATTCCTACTAGAAAAAGTATTTTGTTGTTATGTGGCAATTGCAATTCTTTGCTGTGCATACCTTTTTATACCTTTTTTTTTTACAGAGCAATTTTTTATAAACGTAGGTGGTATAATTTATGATTTTAAGGTAACCTTTCTAACACTGACTGTGAGAGGAAAGCCTGCCATATGCATTGCTAACTAAGTTGGCTCTTTCTTTGTCCTTGGCTCCAGCCAGACTGCTGTTGTTTTTTACATTTCAATAAGCCATCTCAAATTCAATATGCATAGCCAGACTGCTTCTCAAAGGTAAAACCTGTTTAACAGCTCTGGCTCACAGATCTCTGTATGGGTGACGAATTACTTTTAAGTTCACAATAATCGTTAATGGGGGGATTACGAACTGCTGTTAACATCACAAGAATTTAATTATGCTGAGTGATAAAGCGAGCAGCGCTTTCTACTAAGACATGTCATTGATTTTACTGGGTCGCTAAGGCCCCCAAATATATTTGCTTAGGCAATGTGTAATTGGTCCCCTGTTATCCCCCCCTTTCTTTTCATGTATTCACTTTACTAAACTGTGATTAATATGTGTAACTGCAAAACTTATAAATAAACACCTTTCAAAAAGGAAATGTCTCTGAGCTTACTTTTGGTAAGTATTCCAATTTTTTGCACATTTTACTGCATTGCTTTTTATTTAATTCCATACATTTACTTTTATAGCCCCCCCAAATTTTACTTGCATCCCTGTTCTCTAAAGGGGCGGTTTTAGGGGGCGGTCCTAGGGGTGGGTAGGGGCGTGAGTAGGGGCGGTCCCAGGAGAGGGGGGTGAGTTCCACCACCTTTTCTCTGAGAAAAAAAGCCCTGGCCACAGGGCTTACACAGCTGGGTAAGTATACAAAGAGGGCTTGAGTTTCAGATAGATTTGCCAATGAATGTCACTTAAAGCAAAGCAAATTTGGAGGTCCGATGCAGGCAAAATGTGAGAGGAAAGCAAAAAGTGCCCATAAGGCTAGCAACAGGTCTCAAATGGATTCTTCTGACATCCTTAGGTCAATGGGACTTATTTCAGGTATCTGTACATAGGACCAAATCCCTAATGTTAGTGGGAGCTGGGCTCAAAACAAGAGTGACAAACAATTCTTCCTATTTTGCAAATAGAACAAGTGTATTTCAGGGCACACTTTGCTGACTTGGGGGCTGTAGCTTGTCTTGTTTTGAGAAACAAATACAGAATGCAATTGCAGAATATAGTGCTGTTAGCGTAGCAGTACTTAACATGCCAAGCTGATTTCATTGCCTTACTTTTATAGGTTTCCTTAGGAAACCTTCAAAATGCTATTGCTCGTGGATTTCTTTCCATCACCTATGAACAGGAACCAAAGCAAAGCATTGCATTTTGTGGTAACAGCATGGGGAATTTTAGGAATGGAAAATTTGAAATACAAATGCATGCAAGGTTCAAAATACTTTAGTATATTAGGAGAAAATGGCAAATTACATGATCTGAGCCCCACGAAGTATTGGGATATTCAGAGACTTGTCTTGAATAAACACACACACACACACACACACACACACACACACAATGTTCAAATACAAAGATAGACTGCTGATCTTACTAATTAGGAATAAGTAATCTGTAGCTTTGCAAATGCAGGCATCCATGGATATTTTAAGTTAGCTGGAAATATATTGTGCTCAACCATGTTTGAAGAAATGAAGACTTCTACAATATTTTTTTTAGGTCACAATCCTATGTATGTTTAGACAGAAAAAAGTCCTACTACTCTCAGTATTCCCCAGCCATCAATCGACTGATTCATCCATAAATGTTTGCAGAAATCTGTCTTCCTGAATCTGCAAAAATTACAAATGTGTCCACAATAACCTAGATCCACAGGAGTTAGAGGAAGACTCTTTTATTTGGAGAAAAGGAGCCTTTGGATCCAACCCACTGTCTCCACTTAGGAAACATATTTAGCTATTAAATAATCAAAATACTTGTGATAAGATCATCTGCTCTCCTGACAATCGTATTCTTAGCTTGGGTAGTATCCAATGCTGCCTGTCTACCAGCAGGACCCACTGCTGAGCTGATTCAGCTGCGCAAGTGGCACCCACTGGTTGCGCAATGGAGATTTAGCGCTTCTGGGGGCAAGCCCTGAAATGAACAGGAACACACATTTTTGAAATAGGGCAGGTTGTCGGAGCTCCCTTATGTGGCTGCTCATGGATGGTCATCATTGGATACTGCTCATAATGTTTAAGAACAGTAAACACTAGGCAGGAGAATGATCAGGTGATTACAGAACAATGCAAAAATTTTCATACTAATTCTGTGATTATTGAATAGTTAGATCCTCTGACAATTGTTATTTTTTACTGAACAGTATTTCAGTGTAACTGAAATAATTCATTTTAGTATGATTGGGCAAAGATCTAGGTCCTAGATTCTAGGGGATTGACACTGCAATCCTATAAATATCTACTCAGAAGTAAGCCACACTGAATGCTTAGTCCCAGGCACATATGTACTGTATAGAATTGCAGACTTGCTGTAATTTTTAAAATTTGTATTTGTTAAAAACCAAAAAAATAAACCCCAGATATTAATGTTATTTCTTTTTGTAAATGCTATCAATAATTGCTCTACTTAACAGTGTAATTGCTTGATAATTGAATTTTCTCTAGTCCAAATAATATGAATCAACCTATTGAATGGTGATGTGTAATAGAATAGCCATTATTAGTGGTGATTGTCATTTAGCAAAAGTAGAGATCTCATAATGCAACACTTGCCTAGCAAAGTCCTCGGGAAACCAATTTGTAATTTGCAGGCATAAGGTTTTTGGGATCATGCTCTTTATTTATTTAAAAGTTCAGTCTCGTCTTATGGTATTCAATAGTGTATTTTTGCAATACAATAGGGGGGAGATTAGTGGGTGTTTTGTTTTTTTGGGGTTTTTTTGGTACATACAATGCTGGCCTCAAAGTAAAAAACAAACGATTGTTTTCTTTTTCTCTGACAGAAAGCTGATAATTGTATTATTACCTTCTCTTTATCATAATTTGTCACACTGGCATAGTCTTTTCCTTGCACACAGTGCTTTAAAGGGCATTTTCAGTCCCAATCTGGAAATAAGTAGGGCTTTGCAGACCTTTCCTGCACCCACAGGAAATTATGTGAAGTCCTTCCCCATATTCTACAGGGGCTGAATTTGGCATCAGACCAGATATTTCTATAATTTGGCTGATATTCTCTTTTGAAGGGAATAAACAGAAGGAAAGAAGGGGGTGGGGGAACAGCCCCAAATTGCCAACAGAAGCTGCAAAGGCTCTTAGGCACTGCTGAAAATACTCACTTATCTACAAAATCATCCCAGAATTAATCCATTATGGATGAGGCCTGGTCCTAGCTACTATTAGCAGACTGATACACTGCCTGTATCACACCTTAACTCCAAGTTGGGTAGTCAAGGGGTGTACATTGGTTTCCCCCATTTTATCTTCATTATAATCCTGTAAGATAAAAAGCCACAGAATGTGAATTGGTTTCTCTGAATCAAGGAGAGAGATAGGTGGGGTAAGAGAAAGAAGCGATGATAACCTTGTTATTATATGCTTGCCTATGAAGATGCAAGATGCTGTTGAAATACACATCAGCTACAGTGTTTCTTGGACATTTCAAAAATATTTCAAAATGCAGAAATAAATGTAAATAAAAGAACATTCAAGACTGCAGTGACAAATAGAATGAACATGATCCATTCATTTTTGTTACTGGTGCTGATAAGAAATACAAAGCCCTTTGCTTTATATCGACATGAATAGAAATGAATGTACATAGTGCATTTAAACAGCCTAAATGCCAAGGCAAACAAATGATAAATGTAGTATAAATGAGACATAAGTACAATGCAAATCTTAGACTGAAGAGGCAATGGAAAACGTATCTCTTAAATAGAAATAGGTTTCAGGTTGCTTAGCAGAAAAGGAATTAGGAAGTTATTGCTGAAAAATATATAATGTTTTCAGTCTAATATGCAGCTGTAGAAAAGGAAGCAAACATGATGCTACATTTTACTGGAGGAGAAGGACAGCATAAATCAGAGGAGAAGCTATTACTCTATTGGTTGTAACTCTTGTTCAATGTTATGTAAAATGCAATGTAGAATAACATATGAGGGATAAAAAAGCAACAAGGAAAAATATACCAGGTTTCAAAGTTGTAAATTGTAAAGGTTGTCTTAGGGTGGCATCCAACCAGCATTCCTCCATGAAGGCATTCATCAGCAGGACAGGGAGGGGTGATTTCCCTGTGGTGTTCCTCTCCAAAATCTTCTCTGGAAGGCTGGGGGAAGGGGGGCTGTGGAGCAGATTTGGGAATGTGCATGAAGCTAAAGCGGGAGAGGAATTGCCAAAATTGCCTTTCCTGTTCTGATTATGGATATCTTCAGTTGGCAGAAAAACACTAGTTGGATACTAGCCACAGTAATTTACGGGCATATATTTACACCAACAACTTAAACTGTTATAATTCAGTATTCTCTATCAACAGGAAACTCTGTGAACTGTAGTTCTGTGAGAGAGGTAGGGACAGCTTTACAGAATAGTAACAAAGAATTTTCAACACCCTCACCAAACTACAATTCCAAGAAGACTTCAGGGAAAGTCATGGCAAACTTATATACGTTTGTAGTGTAGATTTGTCCTCTTAAACAGAAAGTGATTTTTTTTCAACTTTCAGTGATTTCTCTAAAACTGCTAATCTTATTACTTCTACAGCACTTCATTGCTACTGGAGTATTTAAAGAATAATTTGTGAGCAAGAAATTCAAGATCTGGATGGACAAATACTACTGAGGGTGAAATCCATATCCTGTTAAAGCGAAACAATTAACTCCAAGCAATGTTATGGTTCTGAATAGAACCCTTCCAGAAGCTCTTTCCTAAAATAATTTATAGATAGCTAAATATATTCCCATCTGGATATATGTTAAAAGTGGAAAAAAGGGCATTTTCAACCAGTGGGTGTATATTGTTCTCTATTAGAAGAATAGCATCAGAGGATTCAGCCCTATGGAATTTTAATAGCTGCATTGGACTAAGGAATTTTAATAACTCCACTGAAAGATGAAGATGTTCCCTCTTCCCTGTCCTTCCTGGAAAAGCAAGAGGTGTTAGTTCGTAAATATGGCTCTTCTTTCAAACTCATTTGTAATGAGGACATAAAATACTGATTCTCTAGCTGAGGAGTCCCCAACCTTTTTGGACCCATGATGGACACATTTGGGAATTTGAGAAATTGCTGTGGGCACCGTCACAAGGTGGCTCCCACAGAGGATGTAGCTAGTCACGTAATGGCTGCCATGAAGACCTGGCTGGACAAAAGAGGTGGTGGTGTGGGGAGAGAAATAGTGAGGCTGTAGGCTGTGGGGGGGGGGGAATAGCAAGGCAAAGGGGTATAGGGGAAAGAAAGAGCGAGGCAAGAGGCTAGGCAGAGAGAGAATCTGTGAGCTGAAGAGGTCAGGGGAAAAGAAATAGTGAGGGTAGAGGCTGGAAGTGGAGAGAAACAGCAAGATAAAGGGGTGAGTGGGAAAGAAAGAGCAAGGCTAGGAAGGGAGAGAAAGAAGAAGGCTAGGGACAGGGAAGAGAGAGAAATGGCAAGGAAAGGGGTTGTGGGAGAGAAATAGCAAGGCTAGAGGCTGTGAGTGGAGAGAGATTAAAGGGGAAAGGTCTGTGTGGGTTGAAGAAAATTGGGTGAGGCCAGGAAGCACCTCTTTCCTTCTCTTCCTGCCCATTAAACAGCTGATTAGTGGCAGGTTCAGGAACAGGAAGGAGAACCTGATGCCATAATGTTTTTCAGTTTTTTAAAAAAATTAAAAAAAAAATTATTTTTTTTTAAGAGGGCAGGGAGTAGAGAGCTTTGCAGCTGCCATTGGAAGTCTCTGCAGGTGTTGTGTTGTGTTGTGTTGGGGACCCCGACTCTAGCTGTGCTGCAGGCTCACCTTAGGGCCTGCAGAATACCGGAAAAAGGGGAAGCAACATTCCAATGACAGACATAATCCTGAGACAGATGAAGCATTTCTCCCTTCTCCAGCAGAGACATGAGTGAGTTGCATCAGAGGAATCTTTCTGATCCACATTGGATTTGTGTGGGTGACCCGGTGACCTGCACAGTCATCATCCCACTGGGGAGCAGGAAGCTCAGGGGGGAGCTACTGCTTTCTTCAAATGATCATTATCTGTGTGGGTTTAGGATGTGGGCATCTGAGATGTCCTCTTCCATTAAGAACACAAGAGGAGCCATGCTGGATCCAGATTGAAGGCCTGCCTAGTCCAGCATTCTGTTCCCACAGTGGCTAACCAGCTGCCTCTGGGAAGCCCACAAGCAGGACATGGTGCCACAGCTCCCTCCCACTCATGTTCCCCAGCATCTGGTACACAGAGGCAGATACTGGATCTGCCTCTGATACTGGAGGCAATATTTATATTATTTATTTCTATACCACCCAATAGCTGAAGCTCTCTGGACAGTTCACAACAATTAAAACCATAACATATGCCTGGGGAGCTTTGGCTATTGGGTGGTACAGAAATCGTAGTCGTCGTCGTCATCATCATCATCATCATCATCATCATCATCATAATCGACATAAAATACAGTATACAAATCTAAAAATTTAAAATTACACTATAAAATAGGAGTAAAAGCTGAAATAAAACCTAGTAGCAGTACAGTGATTTAAAATACAGTAAAGGATTTGAAACAACAGAGACTTGTTAACAGACTAAAATTCCTGGGAAAATAGGAAGGTCCTCACCTGGAGCCAGAAAGAGCACAACATAGGTGCCAGGCAAGCCGTTCTGGGTAGTTCATTCCACAACTGGGGTGCCACAGCAGAAAAGGCCCTCTTCTTAGTAGCCACCCACCTCATTTCCTTTGGTAGGGGATTCCAGAGAAGGACTGCTGAGGATGATCTTGGGGTCTGGGCAGGTATATATGGGAAGAGACCATCTTTCAGGTAACCTGGCCCCAAACTGTTTAGGGCTTTGTAAGTTAATACCAGCACTGGTATTATATATGGCCATCATGACTTGTAGCCACATTCTTTCTCTAATTGGTGTGGGATGTTCCCCAACCAGCAGATCTTTTCACATAGCAGCAGGCTGTGTGTACATGTCTGAACATTGAGGGATCGCTGTCTTATCAGCTGTGGATCAAATGATTAGTGCCAGTGGAGGCCAAACTCAAAAACGTTGAGAATACTGATGTGGCCAGAATGCTCATTCCAAGGGCAGAGTCCTCTCCTCCACTTTTATCTTCTGCATGAATATTGATAAAAACATTATCATAAATAACATTAAAGAACGTGTTTAAAAAGCTACAACTTATTATGCTAGTTCCTCAACTCTACCTCTCTTCTGAAACTTAGGCGATCATCATCCTGGCATTGAGGATGGAGAGGATGATGATTATGTAAGCCACCTTGGGTTCCTTGCAGGAAAAAAGGCAGGGTATAAATATAATAAATAAATAAATAAAAAATTTGCCTTGTTGTAAGCAATTCTAAGGTAATGGCAATTTCAGGCATATCAAAGAGGCATAGCTAAATGGCTGTCTGAGCCAAAGTTTGCTTTTGACCAATTACTGGTATGAAGCTTGACCTGGAGAGAATAGGGAACATTATGAGAAACATTCTTGCTCAATAATGTTCATATCCCAGGGATGTTGAAGAGTCCTTGGTCTCGAGTCACGAGTCGAGTCACAAGTCTTTGGACCCGAGTCTCGAGTCCGAGTCCGAGTCATTGGTCCAAAATGGTGACTCACGAGTCCCGAGTCACTCCCAAAACTGACTCCATGAGTCCCTATTAAAAACAATGGGGTTTCCCCCCAACAAAATAAGGCTACTTCAGATGTGTGGCTTAAATAAATTCTAGGCACAAGTGTGCCTTTTTATTTCAAAACTCTGCAACTGATTTTGGCAAGAACAGACCAGGCAGACAAACCCAAAATAACCAGGCAGGCCCAAAGCAGGCAGGAAGAGGCGTTTGTCTTGGACAATTCAAACTGTGGAACTGGTTAAGAAGAGACCAGGCAGGCAGAGGAGGCAGGGAACCCCAAACAGGCAGGCAGAGGCAGCCAAACCCAAAATGTCTGACCCTAACCCTAACCCCCCACAACAACACATCAATCAAAATAAATCTCAACACATCGTTGGGGCTGTGCTCCTGGTAGCTGTCCATAGTGGCCAAGCAGCGGCGCGCCTAGCTTCCATGCGCTCTTCACCGGTGATCGCGCTCTTCTCCACTCCTTCTGGCACAGCCCAGGGATGTTTACGAGTCCTTGGTCTTGAGTCCCGAGTCGAGTCTCGAGTCCCATTAAAAATATTGGGACTCGAGTCCGACTCGAGTCAGAGGGGGGACTCAGTCCGACTCACGAGTCGAGTCCTCGAGTCCGAGTCCCCATCCCTGTCATATCCTGCCTGGACAGGTCAAAAGCACAAAGGATATATTGTTAACATTAGAAAGGCCTATGGAAAATTGGGATTGGATAGAGAAACATTTAGATGAATTTAGAGAAGTAACGGGGTTAAAAGTTAATTGGGATAAATCGGAGATAATGACATTTAATTATAGTAAACTGGAGGAAAGGGGATTTAAACAAAGGAAAGTTGATATAAAGATAAAAAATATAATTAAATATTTAGGTATTGATATATTAAAAGATATGGATAAAATAGGGGAATGGAATTTTTAAAAATTAAAAGATGAAGTTAAAAATAAAATAGAGGATTATAAAAAATTGGGACTATCATGGTTCGGTAGGATAGCCTTGATTAAAATGAAGATTTTACCGAAGTTTAATTTTTTATTTAGAATGATACCATATAAGATATCAGAGAAAGAAATCAAAGATTGGCAAGTAATGTTAAATAGCTATGCAATGGGGGGGAAGATCAAGGATTACTAAGAATAGATGGTATAAAGCTCAAAAAATAGGGGGACTTGGTCTCCCTAATTTAAAATGGTATTATATAGCTAATCAACTTAGATATATTATGGATATTAGAAAAGATTTTATGTGGTGGGAAATAGAAGCATTTGAATTGGGTAATAGGGTGGAGAAATTTTTATTTACAAAACAAGGACATATTATGACAAAAAGATTAGAAAATCCCTTTTTAAAAAATATGTTAGAAATTTGGGGTAGAAATAAGGAAATATTTTTACCAGGTATATCCACGCTTACTCCAGTGGTGGTTATGGAGGATTTTCCCGAGAATGTTAGACATTTAGAACGAATTTTTAGAGAGAAAAAGGTGATAAGTTTAATGGATTGGCTGGAAAAAAATGGAGACAAGACAGCAAATAATTGATAGGGTTGGGGCAGGAAGAATTTCGTGGTTAAATTTAATTCAATTAGTACAATGGGGTAAGAAATGGAAGAGGAGACATGAGCATGAAAGGGATTTCACCGCATTTGAGCAGTTGGTTATGTCCAGAGAACTCATAGAAGGAAATGCATCAGCTAGGGGTCTTACAAAGATGTTATATAAAATGTTGCAGAAATCAGAAGAGCAAGCAGAAAATCTTAAAATAGTTTGGAATACAGAGTTTGAAGAGGAAATATCAAAGGACGAGTGGAACAAGATTTGGGATAGGCGAATATTGAAAAATATGTCTATAAGAATTAAAGAGAATTTTTATAAGCTAATTTGGAGATGGTATTTGACTCCGGTGAGATTAAATAGAATAGATAATAAATTTTCTCCAGTGTGTTGGCGAGGATGTCAGGAGTTGGGTACATATGCTCATATGTGGTGGAGTTGTAAAAATGTAATGGATTTTTGGAAAATGATTTTTGAGGAAATATCAGAAATTGTTGGAGCTGATTTAGAGGTTTGTCCTAAACTAGCTTTGCTATCAATAACGGAAAAGGTGATCGGTCCTCAAAATGTTAAAGAATTAATTATAAATTTGTTAACGGCAGGTAGACTAAAGATAGCAAGGAAATGGAAAATTCAGCAAGTTTTCACTATTACTGATTGGTATAAAGAAGTATGGGATATGGCATTGAATGATATGTTGACTTGTAATATCAAATGCAAAAGGGGTCAATTAAAGAAAAATATTTTCAAGGATATTTGGGGTTTATTTCTGGAATATGTGTTAAAAAAGGGGAAAGGGAGTTTACCCTGTCAAGATATGTTGTATTTTTGGAATAATGAATAATTATAGAGTCATTGTATTATTTGGTCCCATGGTGATGGGAGCACTATATTAGTTATATGTGTGTGTTATTTTCTTTGTATTGTTTAAAAATTTTAAATAAAAAATATTTAAAAAAAGAAAAAAAAAGAAAAGAAAGTAGGAGCCTGTCAAGCTAACAGGAGGTCTACTTAATTAGATTTATTATCCATAAATTATTTCTCCTACAATGTTTAGGAGGGAGTTGCACTCCTCCCTAAAGGATCAGGTGTGTAGGGGTGATCTTAGTTCCATCATTGTCACTAATGGCACAGGTGGCCTTGGTGGGTCAGAGTGCCCTGAGATTATATCCCAACTATGACCTTACCTACACAGAGATAGCGTTGTGCAATTATTCATGCTCTGGTAAGCTCCTGTTTGGATTATTATTGTGATGTATTGTACATGGCACTGCTTTTGTTTCATTCAACAAGAATGAAACAAGACAGCTAGATTGTTAATGGGGACTAGACAATACAACCACATTATCCTAGTACTGGCTGCCATTCCATTTCTGGGCCCAATTCAAAGTGCTGGTTTTAACCTTATATGGCTTAGGGCCGGGTTACCTGAAGCACTATCTCCTCCCATATCTACCCACCCGAACCCTAAGATCATCATCTGATACTCCCCTCCAGGTTTCCCCACCTGTTGAGGTGTGGTGGGTGGCTACAAGAGAGAGTTCCTTTCAGTGGTGGCACCCTGTCTGTGCAATGCCCTCCACAGAGAGGCTTGCTGGGTGCCTACATCATTAGGGATATATGTACAAGCAATACTCAAGCTCGCTGAAGTTCTTCAAATTCCACCTCGAAGTCATTCTGTCTTATGTCAGTATCAGACAGTAATCTTTATTTTTTCTTTTCACGTTAAAATTTGTGAGTATTTTCATGCATATTTTCCCAAATGTACACATCAATAGTGCAGTGTGCACATCCTCGAAATGCATTCTTCTTCCATTAATTAAAGCATTTTTGTGCACATTTTTCAAAGTATGCATTTTTGTGCAATTTTTTTTTTAAAAAGTATGCATGCTGTCAAACACATTTTTGTCCACAAATCACAGTGGAAGCTTAGAAATGTATGGACCTCAACTGCAGATTTCATTTGAGTCCATGTTTGGTCTGGGCAGTGCAAACTGGGTAATTCCTGATAAAAAGCAAACTGAAACAAATTTCTCATACATCCCTATGGATTAGGGGAAGACCTTTTATTTTCCCAGGAATTCTAGAAACTGTTTTAGTGCTTTTATCTCTTGGCACTGTTTTCACCCAGTTGCTGGTTTTACTTTTGGTTTGATCATGTTCTGCTGCTGTTTTTATCTGATGTTTTATATCATTGTTGTATTGTTACTTTGTATTTTAAGCTTTTAATTTGTACACCATGCAGAGGACTTCAGTTACTGGGCTTTTTAGAAATGTAGAAAATAGATAAATATTTTTTTTGCTGTAATGTTGACATTTTCTTCTTCAATGTGCATGCTATTGTGTTTTACTTTTTTAATGCTTAGCTGAAACAATGTAGCCTTCTGGTGAGTTAAAATATCAATTACCATTCCTCTTAACAAATGGCAAAAGTATATCATGCCCACTCATCCATTTTACACTGGGCTGCAATCGCATGGCACTTTATATAAAAGCCATTTGATTTTGCAGAACAGGGCCTTTCAGTCAGCTTAATGAGCTCTTAAACAAATAAAGGAAAATATTGGCTTTCTGCAAACCTCTAGTTGCTCAGCCTGTGACATGAGAAATATAGGGCAAGGCAGTGACTAATAGATCTCTGCTAATTTGAAATGAGAGGTGGCTCAGAATTTCAGTAGCTTTCAATAATTCTATTTTTCAAATTTTAATTAGATCCTTTGCAGCTACATGTTCTTTGATTTGAGCTAATTGATCAATGCATTGTGTTTTAATGGGTTTAATAATAATAAAACTTGGCACTAATCTAGACCTTCACATTTTCAAAGTGCTGTACAAACATTTAACTAATTAACTCATGTGAACTCCTATGAGGTAGGAATTGTAGCTGATTGCTATGATCTAGTGCCAAAGAGACAGAGGGCATGTCCTAGCCAAAGGTAAGCAATTTGTGGTCCCACTGATTTCAATGGAAGAGATTTAAGCATATGCTTAACTCTCCCATTGCAACCAGAGAGACTTAAACATTTCTAAGTGATTTCCCCAAGACCATAGAGAATATCAGTGGCAGACATCCAAATCCATAAGAAATTATGAGGCCTGTGTGTTGGAGGAGGACAGGGAAGACTGGAGAATATCAGCTTCATTTCCCTTAAATCAGAACAGAAATAGCTTGATAAAGCTCCTAAATAGCCAATATATGTCCTCATAACAGGGATATGGATACAGGTTTATTTTATGGACCTCTAAAGGATTCAGAAATGCTCTATCTGAGTCCTGATTCTACTTTTTAAAGATGCTAGTAACATTTACTCTTCTTTCAATGATCTGCTATCTTTTTGAAGATGAGCTGCAAATTCAATTATAATGGATTTTCCAATTGGTGCAGGATCATAGACATAAGAGGTTACATAAAACCATGGAACATGTCTGCAGTTACCTAATAGCCTCTCAAAGAATTTGAACTACAAGGGTAAAATTCAATTCAGGGCACAAGGCAAACATCAGTAGTAGTTACTTGGACTGAGAGACATAGCTTAATGGGGTGGTTCCAGACTAAGTTTGTTGAACTTCAGTCCTATTGAAATCAGTGGGACAAGTTAATCATAACTTGTCCCATTAATTTCAGTGGAAACCAATATCAGCTAACAGAGTCTGGATCTAACCCTATCTTTAATTTAATTTTCATATCAAATGTTTAATTTTTATTGGTGTGTGTGTGTGTGTGTGTGTGTATTCGTATTATGGGAAAATCTGACCTATGTACTCTTGTACAAATCAGAGCTTTTTGTTCATAATTTTGGGGATAGACTCCCATGTTCATTGGGGATGTTCACTTGGAACTATCCCCAACATGGAAATGGAGGAAGTCTTTGCTCATGCAGGAAGCTCCAGCTGCACACCAGACTACCTGTACATACAAGGAACTACTGAGTCATACAAGGAACCACATGAGCTAACATGTCTGATAGCTTGTACAAATCTACTCTAGACTATTCCTCTTGGAAATCCCATCCTCAAGTCAACTTGCAAAGATATAACTGTTTCTCATGATTAACCGAGTAATAACACATGAAGAAAATGATAGAAACACAATTCTGAATTTCTCTGAAATTGCAAAGTTCCAAATAGCCCTGGGAGGCCGTGTTCCAATATAATTCACTTTGGAATTCAATGTTTGAAAGATTTAAGGAATAAGAAAGAAAGATAAAAGAAAGATATAATCGATACTCCATTTAATATAGCAAAGTGAGGGAAAAAACCTATTGGCATTATATCGTATATCTTGTAAAAGACTACAATTCACAGGGAAGAACAAATCAACCCCAACTTCAAGGATCAATTGGTGGTAATGAAATGACTTATCTTCCTCAGGACTGTAAGCCCCACATTAAATATGCTGCAGGAATTCAAAAGTTGTGTGATAGGGTATCATGTTGTATTACAACAGGGAACATGGTAAATCATAATGTTTTTATGCAGGCAGAGTCTTTTGCTTGATTATAACCTGCTCTATTGCCAAATCCATGCCCACTAAACAGAGGCAGATGAACCTGGGGGTGGGGGTGGGGAATCGTTATTTCCATCCTGTCTCTGCATGCTTTGTGTGTGTGTGTGTGTGTGTGTGTGTGTGTGGTGGGGGGAAGGTAGGGAAATAGAAGGAGGTATACAGAGGAACTCAAAAACCAAGAGAATGAGGAACAGATCTGTGTGCTTCTTCCTTTGCATCTCAGTAGCAATTTCAAGCCTTGCCCAGACTAGCAAAACTAATTGCTGTCCAAGGTCCTGAACACCCTCATCTACTTCTGAATTACACTCATGGCCAAGTATTAGGCCTAGTTCCCACTAACAGCAGATGGAAGACCATTCTATAACATGAGCCCTCACCTATGCTTTGAAGTAGTACTGTTGAATCAAAGGTTTTATTACCTCATCTGCTGTTTGTGAGAACGAAATCTTATTTATACTTTATTACATAATCCATTTCTCACTACTGTGATTAAATTCTGAACAGGTTCTGTCTTGAATATGGGGTTATATCCTTCTTCCAGCAGGCATGAAAGAAAAAAATAATAGATGAGGGACAATCTAGCAGAGAGGTTTTCTGAGTTGAGAAAGTCTAAACTGACTATGCAATTAATATTTGGTGTGTGTGTGTGTGTAATACCTTCCATGTGAAAATTGAGTTGAAAAATTGAAAGACTCAATTTCTCTCAGAAAATAACAAATTCTTTATTTTTCAGTTGACTGAATTAAATTACAGTTGTACAGAGCAAAACACACATGCACACACACACACTAGCAGTCTCTAGATGAAAGGACTTTTCACATAAGAATATTGTACTTTGTAGAATTCCTCTGGAACCAAGCATGCATTCCTTAGTGGATTTAAAGCTATATTCTCACATACATCTTTGATGTTGCATTGTAATTATGTTCCAAATACTCCTAGAAAGCCTTTTGAATATCGTGAGTTTTCATGATCATTTTAACGTTTCCTGAATAAACTGTTCCCTGGTGTGCTTTGAGATATACCAAAACCTGGAAAGCATTCGTTTTGCTGAATATTCAGGAATTAGAAGACATGTCCACATTGTTTAATGATCAATGTGGCTTTACTACATGCAAAATTAATGTGAGACCTGGACTTTGAAGAATATCATATAATGGATTGTTATACGTCTAAGGGAATGCTATTTGTACTATGTTCATTCCTATTGCAACAATTTTGTTTGACTCTCTCTTCAACATCCCAAACCAACTATTACAGCCAGTTCTGAAATAATATTTTGCATCCAGAGGATGACTTTTGGAGAGATTCTTATGGATGCATATATATATGAAAAAGTTTTATCTGCGTATTTCAAAGACTGCCCAGGTATGATCCCTTGTGCTTAAGATAGGTTCCTAGATAAATCCTGTTCAGAGGATTATCTTTGAGCAAGCTGTGTGGTTGACTTATTCAGATGAATCATTTTCACATTTATCTAACTGTGGGTATTTTTTGAAAGTTATTTGATGGATTCTGTACGGCAGAGAGTGAACCAGTTCTATGCCAACCTCTTTTCCTCACTCTTTTGACCAATCCACTAGTTATTAATGTCCATGATCCAAAGCTCTGTGTGCTTTTGCTAAATAAACCCAGAACACCCCATTAATAGGGCTTTCATATTTACACCACTGCAGGGGAAGGCTCCAGTGGTTACAACACCACTGTACATTCAGTACAGTGGAGTACCCATAACTCTGGGCTGGTTCACATGACCCAGGCTGCCGGCGGGGGAGAAACCACGGGGCCGTCCGCGGGGTCCGGAGGGGCGCCGCACACGACCAGTGCCCCATGCGCATGGGCAGACCCCGTAGTCCCCACACCGCAGTGCAGGCCTCCCGGCGCTAGGGGGTGGGGCCCTGGGATGCCCAGAGGGGCTGTTTGCCCCTACAGGCTGGAGCAGCAGCGGCTCTGGCCGCTCTGGGCTGCCGTCTCTGTGGGGACCCCGCGGGATGGCCGCCCGCTGTTCGGATGGCATGGTGGCCACACGCGGTAGGGGTTTACCCCTCTACCGACCATGGTCACTTTGCGTGCGTCCCGCCCGTGGCTGTCCCGCGGGGGCACCCCCGGTCGGCGTGCACCTGACACGGGAACCGTGGGGGACTTGCGGTTCCCGTGTCGTACGAACAAGCCCTCAGTGACAGAGCACATGCATTGCATAATAAGGTCCCAGTTTCGAAGTCTGGCATCTCCATTTAAAATGGTTAGATAGTGAAAGCACCAGGTCAAAGCATTTGGTGTTTAAATTTTTGGCACTTTTGCGGGGCTGGGGAAGTGTGAGAAAAACATGAATTTATTGGGGCCTAGGAATTTTAAAAAATATATTAGAAATGGGGTGTGTGTGTGGCTTACCAGAAAAGGCAGGTCAGCAACATCCTTCTTAAAGCTTTTCCCTTTCCTTTCCCTTCCTTTCCTTTCCCTTCCTTCCTTCCTTCCTTTTACACAAGTAGAGCAGCAGCAGCCAGCAGCCAGCAAACCACCATTTTCTTCTTCAATGTGTCAATTGAATGATGCCACATCATGAAGTAGCAGCATTCCGAATGCACTGTTAGAAAAAAAAGATGTCAGCCCCAAATGGTCAGTGAGTCCACCATCTTTTAAAATAAATAAATAAACAAACAAACAAATAAAGATGATGATGATGACAACGACAACAACAACGACAACAATAATGTTTACTACAGTGCATCTGGAATACATAACATATAACATTATCCAGCCAATGCATTGTGGGGGGAAATGGCTTGAAATGACTGGCAAAAACCCCCAATGGTGCTGTACGAATAGGCAGCTCCTGTATAAATGGATTATGTAAATGGGGAGCAACAATGTACTTAGTCATAATAATAAACAAAAGGCTACAAATACAACTCAAATCTTCTTATACAGTAATACCTTGGATTGCAAGTAACTTGGTTTGAGAGCGTTTTGCAAGACAAGCAAATTTTAAAATATTTATTAAAAAATTTATGACTTGATATACAAGCGACCTCTTGCAATACAAGTACTGTAGTACGGCTTAAATTAAAAATCTCTGTACAAATTTTTTTGGGGGGATTTCGTTTTGATATAAGAGTGTTTTGGATTACAAGCACGTTTCCAGAACGAATCATGCTCTCAATCCAAGGCATGACTGCATTATAGTAAAGATGCCTCATTTTCCATGTTTCTCCTCACTGTCTTTCTTCTCCTTGCTCAGTTAACTTCAGTGAATTTAGGAAGAAGTTCCCAAGAGATGTCTTTTGAAAATCTATTCTGCTGCAGAATCTGGCAGTGATAGTGACACAAATCCATTTAAAAGATGAATTTCTGACATCAGACACAAAATTGTGGTGTTGCAGCTGTTTGGTAATTCAAGTGACAACATGAAAGAAGAGGGCTTTTAATAAGGAAAGTAGTCATCATCAATCATAAAATCTGCAAACTAATGTGGAAATCTAAACTTCCTTTTCAGTGTTTGGTAATATAGTCCCCCCCCCCCTCTAAGAGATGTAATGTTTCTATCTCTGTTTCATTTCATTGTTTAGATAATCAACAATGATTATTATTCACACATAAGTGTGCTTAGGACTGCAGACTTAGGGTGTACTCCCTGGTAAATGTACATGCACACTTACCTGGGAGTAAGCCACACATTACACAGTATGCACAGTGTAACTAACTTTGAGGTAAACATGCATAGAATTGAGTGTGAATATTTGTCCAGAGACATCTGTAGTTGCTGAAACCTGAAAGGAAGAAGACCTATGGGAAGGGTCCCCAACCTTTTTGGACCCATGGGCACATTTGGGAATTTGAGAAACTGCTTTGGGCACCACCACAACAGATAGATCTGACAGATAGATGTCACTGCTTTGGCATCTACCTGCCACATCAATGGATCTTCGGCTGCACTTTATAAAGCAAAATTGTTTGTTTTGTGTCTGTTGGACACCACAATGTCTCTTTAATAAGGGATTGTCTAATTCAGCTAATTGCTGGTGGTGCAATATAGCAAATGCTTGTTTTAAACGCATGTTTTGGCAACGTCCAGTAGTTGCTTCTTTTTGGGAGGAGGCTATTACACAGATACATTTTGTACTGGAACAGTATTTAATATTCACGGATCTACATGCTCTTTTAAACTATTTACCTGCTTCATGGAAATTAAGAAATGGAAGGGGAAATTGATTATTTGCACCCTTCTGAAAGCTAAAAGTGATATTACAAAATTGGGAGGATAAAACACTTACCTCCTATAATGCAATGGATTGAGCACCTTACAACGCTTTCGATATATGAATGGGTGGCATATAGTCAGTCAGTCAGGCGATCACTCGTGACCGAGTAAGATTGTCTTCCAGGATAAAAAAGAAAATTTACAAAAAGGAGATTTTAAAAGGAGAAAAATTCTAAAGAAAATTGTGTAGACTCTAGCGATGGGTCCGTAAGTGACTGTGGAGGCCAATTCTAGATCCACACAGCTTCCCACAGTGAGGACACAGGTTACCAGATGGAAGATGGTCCTGTAAAGGATTCATTTCGCAGGATTTTCCAGAGGCAACGTTGATGAAACCTTTCAAGGAGGTGGAAGTGACGTTTATAGATAGTCCATGTTTCGCAGGCATACAATAAAGTTGGTAATACAATGGCTTCATAAACCAGTGTTTTGGTCTTCTTACAAATATCCCGATCCTCGAACACTCTATGTTTCATTTGAGAAAACGCAGCACTTGCAGAGCTCAGACGATGCTGGATTTCACTGTCGATGTTAGCTGTAACAGAAAGATAGCTGCCAAGATAGAGAAAATGATCGACATTTTCCAGTATTGTCCCGCCAAGCTGGATAGATGGCATCACCAAAGGGTTAGCTTGCACTTGCTGATGAAGCACTTTGGTTTTTTTGAAGTTAAGTGAGAGACCAAGTTTTCCGTATGCTTCTGCAAAAGCATATAGACACCAACTTCAAATGGGTAATTACTTGGATATTTGGATATTATAGGTATGTATATTTTAAAAAATGGGGGAAAATAACTTAATTTTGGGGGCCTGGAGACACCACATTGGGGACCCATTCATGAGAGTCATTGGAGGTGCCATGGCACCCACAGGTGCTGTGTTGGGGACCCCTGACCTATGGGCTATCCTTTTCTCAAGCTACGCTCTACAGAGACAGAAAAAGTACAAAAGAGAATGATGCTGATCTTCAGATTCTTAAATTTCAAGTAATACAGTCTTCCAAGGACTTTACCATTTGAAAATGTAGAGAGGGGAATCTCATATTTGAATGCCATCCCACATCACAAACTTTTTACCCATTCAAACCTCACATGTTAGAGAGAAAAGATGCAGCCTAACATGCTAGATATCTATGTACAATTTTGACAGAGGAATTATTAAAAGTGTGTTCCCCCCTCCTCCTTTCCAAAATGGTACATTTCCAGATGGGCTGTACCCACCCAGGTGGGCTGTACTCAGAGTGTCATGTTACAGTCGGTGTAGAATTTCAAGCTCGATGATACCATGCCACAACGTAAAAAAAAAAAGACAGCAGTCAGCAACCGATCTAAAATCAAAGCAGCAAAGTAGGTTATGGTTAAGGGGCTCTGATGGCTGAGGGAGGCAAAAGAAGAGGCCTGACATATGGATTCCTGCTGGGGAGAGAATAAGCAGAAACCTGTACCAGGTGGAGGCTATTTATATGGGTTACACGATGGGGTGTGGAAACTCTTTCAGTTCGAGTGCTGAATTCCATTTTGGAGACGCTCTCAGGGACCACATTCCAGTGGTGGGTGGGGCTGAATGCAAAAGGGGCAAGGCCAACCCTGCTCCACCGCACCCACCCCAAATATCAGCATGTTGTAGCTTAAAAGCTCTTTCTTCTGGTAACTAAGACTTAGGAGAGGCAATTTTTAACCTTTCAGAATGGGGGAAAAACTGCATAATTACTGGGAAAGAAACAAATGATTGGTGGTTTTGGAAAAGGGGTGCGGCCAAGGAAAGGAGACGTGGCCCTCTGGGGAACCACAGGAGGGCAGGTTTGGCTTCCAGATCTGAGGTTCTGCACCCCTGGGTTATACTATTGCTGGCTGTCAGAACTCCCTTGCCTTCTTTTCATATTACTTTCATATACTAATATTTGATCACTCACTTTCTTGCATTTATTACATTATTCCCATGCCAGTGTTAGTAGGGGGTGGGGGTGGGACCTCAGGACAAACAGTATGCTGGAAAAGTGATGATTGCTTTCACATTGGTATTTGGCATGGTTCTGGGTCCTACCTTGCTGGTAACCTGAAGGATCAGGCTCGTAGTTTGGGGGTGCTCTTGGATCCATAACTGTCACTCGAGGCACAGGTCAACTCGGTGGCACGGAGCACCTTTTATCAGCTTAGGCTGATATACCAACTACGTCCTTATCTGGACAGAGACAGCCTAGCTACAGTTATCCATGCTCTGGTAGCCTCTCGTTTGGATTACTGCAATGTGTTGTACGTGGGGCTGCCTTTGAAAATGGTCCGTAAACTCCAGCTGGTCCAAAATAGGGCAGCAAGATTATTAATGGGGACTGGCCAATGTGAACACATTATGCCAGTGCTTTCTCATCTGCACTGGCTGCCAGTCTGTTTCCGGGCCCAATTCAAAGTGCTGGTACTAACATTCAAAGCCCTAAACGGCTTGGGGCCAGGGTATCTGAAGGATCGTCTCCTCCCATATGTACCTGCACGGACACTAAGATCTTTGTCAGCAGTCCTTCTCCGAGAGCCCCTGCCAAAGCAAGTGAGACAGGTGGCTACCAGGAGGAGGGCCTTTTCTGCTGTGGCACCCCGGTTGTGGAATGAGCTCCCCAAAGAGGCTCGCCTGGCGCCTACATTGTACTCTTTCTGGCACCTGGTGAAGACATTTCTATTCTCCCAGGCATTTTAATCATTTTAATCATCTTAATCATTTTAATCTTGTAGCTGTTTTTAACTCTGTTATTGTAACTGCTGCTGCTAGCTCTGCTGTTTGTTTTTAATCTGTGGTTTTAAATTTTATATTTGTATTGTATTGTATTTTATGGTTTTAACTGTTGTAAACCGCCCAGAAAGCTTCGGCTATTGGGCAGTATAAAAAAGTATTAAACAGACAAACAAACAAACAAACAAACCTTTCTGAAATTCAGGGTAGCTGAGAAAGGAAATGACCGTGAAGTTTTTCACTTGCTAACTTCCACTCTCCCTCTGATGCTAGAAAGAGGTTAGAACAAGCACAAGAAAATGTTAAGAATTACATGAGAAATGTAGAATTACTGTTTCCTATCCAGATGATCATCATATGGATTCCTCTGAACTCAGAGGCTGACGATCATCCAATGCAGAGCGGGAGGAGCAGTAGAGACAATCTCCGGCTCCCCACTCCTCCCACTCTGCATTTTTCCTAGATGGCTGTTTTCAGCCATCTATCTGGGGTGCTTCAGAGTGGGAGGGAAGGAGGCTGCAGAGGACACAAGATATGTCATATTGGCCCCCGCAGTCTCCTGCACTTCCCGCCCACGGGAATGCCCCCTTTACCCCCTCTCAATGTGGTTCTTTCCACATTGGCTGTGAGGGAGAGGGAGCAGGGGCAGAGTATGAATTCCTAGAACTGAATTTGAAGCTCTGTCTTTGTGTGTGTGTGTGTGTGTGTGTGTGTGTGTGTGTAAAATGAGATAATTCCATGGAAGATGCCTGTAGCACCTTGCATGATGTAATCATTTACCCCCTAAGCATTTTATGTTGTAGTTAGAGGGAGAATCTTGAGTAATGCAATTTTACTGGATACCTGCCAGTATAATTGTTAGTCCATCAGATGTGAAGCCTGTTTTAATTAGTTACTTAGCTATATTTATGATCCTGTGGAATGATGAACTGGTAAAAAAAGCATTGTTGGGCATTTATAAGTCACACCATAGTTACTAAATATCCCATTGAAACTGAAATACTAAAGCAATTACATCTATTAAACATCTCTGCCAACTGAAAATGTTACAATGGCTAAGATTCATTACAATGGACCTGCTATTTATGAGTTGTGATGGAACAACATGTAAGGAATACAAGGATGACCTTGTCAGTTCTTATTATGGTGCCATGAATTCAGGGTGTGCGTTATCTTTACTCAACTTGAACTTCCCTTCTGTGAAGGGGAAAAAGGTCTGTACTGATACTGAATAACCAGGTTGAAGGGAAGAAACACGTACAGAATTGCATGCCTTCCTTATGCAGCAGCCTGGTTCATAGATTTCATAGATCATATAGAGTTGGAAGGAGCCTACAAGGCTATCGAGTCCAACTCCCTGCTCAATGCAGGAAACTAGAGGAGGGGTCTCCCATCCAAGTAATAACCAGGCCTGACCCTGCTTAGCTGAACCAGCATGAGCCACAGGCCTGTCAGGTGGCTCTTAGCACACAGGCACTGTATGTTTGATTCCCTAGACAGGAAATATCAAACTGGGAGGCCAACCTGTGGCCCTCCAGTTGTTTTGGCATCCAACTCCCATGATCCCTCACCACTTGCAATGCTGGCTAGGGCTGATGGGAATTGTAGGCCAAATCATCTAGAGGGTCACAAGTTGCCCACTCCTGCCATAGATGTTACTGGGCATGCATATTAAAAGAATTATATTGTCAGGAAACCCTGAATTCATTTGATGAATAAAAAGTAGAACTCATTTTAAAGGACGTTCTAATAAGTCCTTTATATAGTTACCGTGTGTGCGTGCGACACATACCAGTATACTTTTCATATTTTTTTACTCAAAGGCAAAGAATGTAATGGTGTTCAGGGCCGAATGGGTTCAGGACTGCAGTCTAAGATAGCTGGGCAATTTGTACCCCAGTCCTAAATAGTTCCACTGGTACATGCTAGCCAGAGCTGGCCCAAGACATTTTGCTGCCTGAGGCATCCACCTCAGCTGCCTAATGGTAGAGCCAGTTGTGATCCTGGCCATGCCTGAACAAATAAAATACTACACACAGGGAAGCAAAAGCAAAACAAAAACACACACACAAAAAGTCCCAAACACAAAAAAGGGAATTATCAGATTGTAGCAGGGCAAGTTCATAGGATCCCCTGATCTGGCTCTACCTGGCTATGCCTTTGGGGCCTCAGTCTGTCATGGCCCAGGACCGACACCCCTCAGAAACTGAAGCCTCCAATGACAGTGACTCTGGGCAGGCATCAGGACCAGTTCCTGGTCCTTCTGAAGTGGGGTCCACTGCTTTGGACCCCACATCTTGTCCATGCAACCCCCAGGAGGTGCCATTATCCTCTGACTCTTGAGAAGTGGACTTTGGACTCCCCTAGTGAACAGGGAGACGCCAACTAGCTCCAACCTTCATTCCCTAGAAGAAGCCAGTGCCTGTAGGGAAAGGCTGCTAGCCCTTTAATAGCCACAGGCAACACCTGAAGGAGTGAGTTTTCAGACAGACTCTTCTGGCTTGCCTATAAAAGCCTGCCAGTTGCTCTTAGACTTTGCTGGAGTAAGTTCTCTGTTTCCTGGCTCCAGGATCACTGACCAAGGTCTTAAAACTTGACCAAAGCTCCAGATGCAACACAGACATCTAGACCATACTAAGCCTCCTTGCCTGAGCTGTCACTAGGACAGCTGATGGATCCTGACACAATCACAATGCCCTGCCATACATGTGGTGAGCTTTCTGGCAGCTGCGGAGCAGTTAAATGCAAACACCCAGTGGCTGACAACAGGTGGAGCCAGGTGGAGCCAGATCAGGAGATCCTGTGAAATTGTCCTGCTACAGTATGATAATTCCCTACTGGTGAGGAAGGTGGGGCAGTGGAATTGAGCTTCCTGGTCCATCCTGATAAAGGGGCCCTCCTCTTGTAGAATCAGGCAGTGTTTCCCCTAGAACCTCTTGGCACTTGGGGAAGTGGAGAGTGTGTCACACAATATTTATTGAGAATTTCTCTAGGTAATGGTGATTGATAGTATCATAGTATCTGTTATTTTCATGTCATACTTTGGCCATTGTAGTTTATTCCATATTTTGCAACCTTTTAAGACTTGTTCATATGTCATAATACTCCTCTGAACTTTAATTTGGTTTCATCCTTAGGATGGCAAAGAGGCCAACTACAATGCAACCATTCCTACTAGAATATTAAGGGAAAAGACAGGCAATTTCCAGCCCAGAGCAATAAATAAATAAAAATAAAAATGAGTTAAATCTCATTTTACTACCTCTTTTAAAGGCACTACAATATTATTTATAATATTCCACTAATGTAATTATTCTGGTCTATAACCAAAACCAAGATCTTGATAATAAAAATATAGCTTAATTTCCATTCTGTCCCATGCTAAGTAAATTAGTAAAGCATTGTAAATATCACAGTGTACTTTAGAAGATGTTTTTTAAAGTGTGAGCTCAGCTCTCTTTGGATTGTACATATCTTTCCCTCTCCTGTGACATCATGGATAGGGCATGGTGGGTATCTTTAGCCTGCCTTAGGGTCAACTTGAGTTAAAGTTCAGATGAAATAATAAGATGTTAATAGGTCATAAAATGTTGCTAACAAGAAGTGCAGGTAAATGAGCTGTGCACAGCATGGTCTGAGCTGTATATAAGCCAGGCTGAATTTCTTTAATAATAATCTAAAATGATGTTGCTCAACTAGTGGGGTGTGGCATAAAGCACACAGATAATATCTCGAACTTCATTCTGAAACTTTAGGGAAAGACTGTGGATGTGAGGATGTTAGCAGTTACTGGGAAAGGAGCACACAATATTTCGGTCCTCTGTAATGTTTGTCATGGATCCCCCCCTTCCATCTTTCTTGGCTGAAATAGCCCCCCCCCCGAAAGCTGATAGTTAAAAATTTTTAAAAAACCAAACACCTTATAGAAGAATTCAAGTAAACAACTACTACCACCCATGGTGTTCGCTCATATCCATTATGTGTTATATTCAGGCACAGTGAATAAACTGCAGTGTCTCCTTAAGTACAGGCCAGCATCTGGACATCCCCATTTCTCTTGTATTTCAACAAACCCTGCTACATACATGTCTGTGCTTAGAGCCTCTTTAGAGAGTTGAATACAGGGGCAGCATCAAGGCTTGGCATGGTCAGGCACCTGTGAATGGCCCACAATCTGGTAGAAGGCCCATCATTGACCGGAGATACTGGGCCAGGCTCCCATTTCTCAATGTCTGGTCACAGCAAAATAAACAAGTCATGCTCCCTGGCAAGCTCCAAGGACACTCCCATCTAGACATGGAAGGCTGCCTCAGGAGACCTGCAACAACTGTAGGATGTCTCTAGGGCAGTGTTCTCCAACCTTGGGTCCCCAGATGTTTTTGGCTGGGGCATGCTGGGAGTTGTAGGCCAAAAACATCTGGGGACCCAAGGTTGGAGAACACAGCTCTAGGGAGATCATCCATTTCCTGGTGGCAGAAGCATTGGAGGGAGCAGAATAAGGACATTCTCAGACTCTTTTTAGCGCTACAGCTCATGTTTCCCAGCAAGTGGTATAAATATAAAAAGGCGGGGTATAAATATAATAATAATAATAATAATAATAATAATAATAATAAAAAAAAAATAAATAAGTGCTATACAGTTGCATACTACCTCTGATACCGGAGTTAATACATAGCCATCATGACTAGTAATCATTGATAGCCTAATTCTCCTTGCTAGGGATGTGCTGATGCTGGGAAGTCCAGCTCATTTGAGCTCGGCGGACTTCCTCCCCACTTCCGGTCCAATGATCAGAAGGGGGCTGAGTCGCACAGAGCTGGTGAACTGGAATCTGGGGGCGGGGGAAATCATGCAAATCTGTTGGTTTTTCACCCCCATATCAGATTGCTTACACATCCCTACTCCTTGCCTTACCCTCAGCATCCATGAGCTGAGATGGACGTCTGCGGGGAAAACGCCTATGCAGGTAGATCTTTATGCAGGTAGATCTTTATGCAGGTCAGCATCCCTAGGAGCTGGAACCCTGATTGCACAGGGATCTACAGATGTAGGTCTTCCTGTTGCAAATGTTCATGACTAACACATACATGGTGGTAGGTCCAGAGCAAGCCATGTGAAATTAGGGCCAGGGCCAGTGTCCCCACTACCCCTTTAATCACCTGGACCCCCCCCCCCCACACACACATAACACATGAATGGGACTTCTTTTTTTTTTTTTAAAAAAATATTTTATTAATTTTTAAAACAATACAAAGAAAATAACATACACACATAACTAATATTGTGCTCCCATCACCATGGGACCAAACAATCCAATAACTCTATAATTGTTCATTATTCCAAAAATACAATATATCTTGACAGGGTAAACTCCCTTTCCCCCTTTTAAACACATATTCCAAAAATAAACCCCAAATATCCTTAAAATTATTTTTCTTTAATTGACCCCTTTTGCATTTAATATTACAAGTCAACATATCATTCAAAGCCATATCCCATACTTCCTTATACCATTCAGTAATAGTGAAAACTTGCTGGATTTTCCATTTCCTTGCTATCATTAGTCTACCTGCCGTTAACAAATTTATGATTAATTCTTTAACATTTTGTGAACCGATCACCTTTTCCGTTATTGTTAGCAAAGCTAGTTTAGGGCATACCTCTAAATCAACTCCAACAATTTCTGATATTTCCTCAAAAATCATTTTCCAAAAATCCATTACATTTTTACAACTCCACCACATATGAGCATATGTACCCAATTCCTGACATCCTCGCCAACACATTGGAGAACATTTATTATCTATTCTATTTAATCTCACTGGGGTCAAATACCATCTCCAAATTAGCTTATAAAAATTCTCTTTAATTCTTATAGACATATTTTTCAATATTCGCCTATCCCAAATCTTATTCCACTCATCCTTTGATATTTCCTCTTCAAACTCTGTATCCCAAACTATTTTAAGATTTTCTGCTTGCTCTTCTGATTTCTGCAACATTTTATATAACATCTTTGTAAGACCCCTAGCTGATGCATTTCCTTCTACAAGTTCTCTAGACATAACCACCTGCTCAAATGCAGTGAAATCCCTTTCATGCTCATGTCTCCTCTTCCATTTCTTACCCCATTGTACTAATTGAATTAAATTTAACCAAGAAATTCTTCCTGCCCCAACCCTATCAATTATTTGCTGTCTTGTCTCCATTTTTTCCAGCCAATCCATTAAAGTTATCACCTTTTTCTCTCTAAAAATTCGTTCTAAATGTCTAACATTCTCGGGAAAATCTTCCATAACCACCACTGGAGTAAGCGGGGATATACCTGGTAAAAATATTTCCTTATTTCTACCCCAAATTTCTAACATATTTTTTAAAAAGGGATTTTCTAATCTTTTTGTCATAATATGTCCTTGTTTTGTAAATAAGAATTTATCCACCCTATTACCCAATTCAAATGCTTCTATTTCCCACCACATAAAATCTTTTCTAACAATAATATCCATGATATATCTAAGTTGATTAGCTATATAATACCATTTTAAATTAGGGAGACCAAGTCCCCCTATTTTTTGAGCTTTATACCATCTATTCTTAGTAATCCTTGATCTTCCCCCCCATTGCATAGGGGAGGGAGGAGCCTGCGCTGGCTATGGAGCAGTAGCTTTTCTGTCGAGCTCCCGGAATGATTTGAAAACATCTGCAAATACACAGGAGAGACAAAGCGTGAGTTTAAATTCCTTTGCTGTTTGCTTTCTGGAAAGTATGCAGATATAGAGCTAACAAAGAAATAACAAGAATAGCTTTCTTTTGATGTGCTTCGCTCTGGATTGTTTATGAGCTCCAGACGGGTGAAAAAGTCCCTACCCCCCTCTTTGGAAACGCGATCGGGCGCATCCCTCGGATAACAGTTTGAAAAGGCTAATTAGGATCCTTGACACTAAAGATATTGAATGTTCTTATCAAACTGTGCAACAGGGTCCTGATAAGAAGCCACGAGGTAGTGAAAGTTTCGAGACAGCGAGGGGGAAGGGCGGAAAAAT
Source organism: Shinisaurus crocodilurus (assembly GCA_021292165.1). Taxonomy (NCBI): domain Eukaryota; kingdom Metazoa; phylum Chordata; class Lepidosauria; order Squamata; family Shinisauridae; genus Shinisaurus; species Shinisaurus crocodilurus. The sequence continues at coordinate 187,597,377 of CM037880.1, read as the reverse complement.
GGCGGATTCAGCTGGCAAATTCCCTGCTGGTGCCAAGCCAAAGTCAATATCTCCAGCCAAGCTTAAAGGGGCAGCACCAGATTGGGAGAAAATTCTATCACAGTTTCAAAGCTCTATGGAAGCAGGCCAGCAGAAACAAATAGAAGCAATTGAGAAATTTCAAAATCTGCATCAAGAGGATATGAAGCAAATGAGAAAGTCCATAGATCATTTAGGGGTTCAAGTTAAAGAGCTGCAAGCTAGAGTGGATAAGGTGGAAAAACTCCAGGTGAAGGATGAAAAAAGTTTTGAAAAGTATGAAATGAAATTTAATGAGATGGAAATACAGATGATTAACATGCAAGACAGGCAACGTCGTTCCAACATTCGGATCAGAGGCTTCCCCATGGAGATGGGGGAGACTGGATATAAGTTAAGAGGCAGTATTTTGGAATGGATGAATGAAGCTGTCTCTGGAGAAACAATTTTTTGGGATGATATGGACATTGAGATTGTGCATAGAGTGGGAGCATTAAGGCGTGGTATGACATCCAGAGATGTTGTACTGAAATTTGCAAATTTATACAAGAAGGATGTCTTCATGAAAGAGATTAGAAAGAAAGGTCAAGTAGCTTTCAAGGGGGCTACTTTGCAAATCTACAATGATCTTTGTCAGCAAACAATAAAGTGGAGGCGAAGTGTTAAACCGTGTACAGCAGTCTTGATCAGAAAGGGATTACAATACAATTGGGGTTACCCAGTTTTTCTTACTTTTGTGTGGAACAGTAAGAGATACAAGATCTCATCATGTGATCAAGGCATGGGCCTGCTGGGAGAGTTGGGGCTTCATGATGATGCGGAGGGTCCAGAATCGATGGGTCAACTGGAAGAAGAAGGAGCCAGTGGAGGAATTGTATAGGAGGTCGTTTCAACACGAGAAGAAAAAAGAAATAGAAAATGTTTTATAAAGAAGTTATCCAGGAGGGAATGAGGGGCTGCTGTTCGGCTGGTGATGGGTCCTTTCCCCTCCCCCTGGGATAGGTGGGTAGGTTTAGGGTGGGGCAAGTTGCCCTGGCTAAGCAGGGGGGATAGTTTAGATGAATGTGGGGGTGGGTTAAGGGGTATGTTATTGTGTATTATTTTCACTTTTGGGGACCAAAAAAGAAAAAATGTTGTTAATAGATGGATTATAAGTTAAGAATTTCAACTTTAAATGTTAAGGGGCTAGGGTCAGTTACTAAGAGAAGGCGAATAGAAGCACTTCTTAAAAAGGATAAGGCAGATATTATATTCTTGCAAGAAACGCACCAGGCAAGGAAAGGAGTCAATGAATTGAAATTGAGGTGGTCTAGAATATATGAGATAGCATGTGGATCATCTAAATCGCGAGGAGTAGCAATTATAATTTCAAAGAATTGTGGTTTTAATGTTCTAAAGGTGAAAAAGGATGATACAGGTAGATATATTATAATGTATGGGACCTTGGGAGGGGAAGAATATGTTATAGTTAATGTTTATGCTCCCAATCAAAATCAAGGAGAATTTTATCAACATGTGTTTAAAGAAATGGGTAATTTTCAAAATCAAAGGGTTATTATGGCTGGGGACTTTAACATGGTATTGGATAGAAGAAAAGACAAATCCAATCCGACGAGAGAAGATCAGAGAAATAATCTAACGATCTTGAATAAGTTAATTAGTAAGGAAGGGTTGCTAGATGTTTGGAGAGGGGTCAAGGGGAATGAGGAAAGATATACATTTTACTCATCAGCAAATAAGAATTATTCTAGGATAGATTTTATTTTTGTGTCCAGGACACTGTTTTCAAGGGTCCTGGGCACAGAGATAGGAGTGATAAAAGTTACAGATCATGCTTTGGTTAACATGGATTTGAAGATACATAAGGATTATAGAGAAGCGAAAAGATGGAGATTGAATTGTAATATTTTTCGTTATAAACATTTAACAGAGAAAATAGAGAAGGAATTGAGGGAAATTTGGGAATTTAATCAAACAGAAGAATGTACTGAAGCGATAATATGGGATACAATGAAGAGTGTAATGAGAGGAATAGGATTGAGAGAGGCAATAAATTTGAGGAAACAACAAGAAGTTTTTTATCAAAAGCTAGAGGGGGAGATTAGGGATTTGGAAAAGAAGTATTTAGAGAAGAGGGATAAAAAGATTTTTGCAGAATTACAGGGTAAAAGGAAAGAATTGGAGAATAAAGAACTGGACAGGGTACAAAGGAATTTGATTTACACAAAAAGGGAGTATTTTGAGAATAGTAATAAAAACTCTAAAATGTTGGCTAGATTAGCACAAAAAAAAAAGAAAAAAGCTTAGTGGGGATGATTAAAGATAAGAGGGGTAAAGAATATAATCTAGTAAAGGATAAATTGAAAATTTTTCATGAATATTACACGGAGTTATATAAGGCAGGAAAATGGTCGGAAGCTGAGAGTAGAAGATATATCGAGAAAAATTTAAAAATAAAAATCCAGGATGAAGATAGAGAGAAAATGGAGCAACCATTCACAGAAATTGAAATAGAAAGTGCTATAAATAAATTAAAACAGGGGAAAACGCCAGGACTGGATGGTCTGGGGGCGGAATATTATAAAGTCTTTAAAAAAATGTTAATTCCGAAGTTAAAACGGTTGTTTAATGATATTTTACAGGGGGGAGAGATCCCCCCGTCATGGAAACAGTCCTTGACCATTTTAATCCCGAAACCAAGGAAGGATTTAGCAGAACCAGGTTCTTATAGACCAATATCATTAATTAATCAAGATGCTAAACTATTGACAGCAATTTTAGCTAGAAGAATGAATAGTTTTTTAAATAAGTATATAGGGATAGATCAATGTGGGTTTATTCAAGGAAGACAAATGGCAGATTTAACAAGAAGGGTTCTGAATATAATTTATTTAATAAAGAAAAATAATTTGAAAGCGGGGGTTCTTGCATTGGATATTTTTAAAGCCTTTGATTGTGTGGAATGGCCTGCATTAAAGATGTTAATAAAAACTATGGGGTTTGGAGAAAAATTTATAGGTATTACTAACCAATTATATACTCATAATGTCACGTCGGTAATTGTAAACGATGGAATAACAGAAACTATTAGCCTAGGCCGGGGAACTAGACAGGGTTGTCCCCTTTCCCCAGTATTATTTGTGTTAGTTATGGAATTGTTAGCGAATTCGATAAGACAGGAGAAGAAATTATTGGGGATAGGAATAGAGACCAAATGTAAGATAAACCTTTTTGCAGATGATATCTTGTTAACATTAGAACGGCCTATAGAAAATTGGGATTGGATAGAGAAACATTTAGATGAATTTAGAGAAGTAACAGGGTTAAAAGTTAATTGGGATAAATCGGAGATAATGACATTTAATTATAGTAAACTGGAGGAAAGGGGATTTAAACAAAGGGGAGTGGATATAAAGATAAAAAATATAATTAAATATTTAGGTATTGATATATTAAAAGATTTGGATAAAATAGGGGAATGTAATTTTAAAAAACTAAAAGATGAAGTTAAAAATCAAATAGAGGATTATAAAAAATTGGGATTATCGTGGTTTGGTAGGATAGCTTTGATTAAAATGAAGATTTTACCGAAGTTTAATTTTTTATTTAGAATGATACCATATAAGATATCAGAGAAAGAAATTAAAGAGTGGCAAGTAATGTTAAATAGCTATTGTAATGAATGGGACTTCTGATGTGCATACCACTATTAACTAGTGATGGAAAAGTATTATTTATTTATTTATTTTATACCCTGCCTTTTTTCCTGCAAGGAACCCAAGGCGGCTTACATAATCCTCCTCCTCTCCATTTTATCCTCACAACAACCCTGTGAGGTAAGTTTGGCTGAGAGTCAGTGACTGGCCCAAAGTCACCCAGTGAGCTTCATGGCCGAGTGGGGACTAGAACCCGGATCTCCCGAGTCCCAGTCCAACACTCTAACCACTACACAGTACTGGCCTTCAAGACCCAAGTTGATAAGGATCCTCAGGCTGCCTGACCACAAGAGTTCAGAAGGAGAAAAAAGCCTTTCAGCAGCTCTGTTTGGCCCAAGGGAACAAAGTAATACTCTCACCACTACGTTTAACAAAATGCTGCAAAAGGCTGCATTTTGTTAAACTGTTAGAATATAGCATGCAATCAGAATGTTAATTCAAGTATGTTTCCTGTTGTGTAAACTATTTACCATTATGGTGTCTAAATAGTTCAGTACTTGAAACCATTTAAATAAACTATATTATGGTTTATATTACTTTCTTTATAATATTTTATAAATTATGGTTTATAATTTATTATACTTTCAAAAGATATATGTATATATAACTAAAGATGCCCATCTCTTATACAATTGGGTGCACAGCACTAGAATAAACCTGAATGGATGGAATAATACCAGGCAGACAGATCAAAATTTGCCACAGAATTTATTTCGTTTTAATTGTAGTCCAAAGCAGACATCTGTTGGCCTTCTGTGACTTTCTGCCAGATGAACTGATTAAATAGTAACTCCAAGAGTCTGTATTCTGAGAAATTATTTAATGTCATTATTTTTCTGCTCTACCAGCTGATGTATCTATTTATATAAAAGGAATCTCAAGCCACCTGCAGAAGAATGAATAGAAAAACCTGCTCAGATACAAATGCTGCTATTTGAACAACTCAGCATTTAAATAGAAGAAGTGCTAAGGGTGCAATCCTATTTAGGCAGGAAAATGTGCTACAACTCTCAACCTGCCCCAGCCAGAAAAACGTCGTACAACTCCCAGCATTCCCTAGCCCACATGGCTGGCTGGGGGATGTTGGGAGTTGTAGGGCTTTTTTTTTGTCTAAACATGTATAGGATTGCACCCTAAGTCTCCAATACAAAACAGGCATTCTTCAAGCATTATAGTGTTGTTAAATACATGTTTACAGTTAAGAGTGCAATAAAGAGTAGCTTGAGGAAGTTTTTCTAAGTTGGAAAAAAAAAGAGAGAATGGAGGTAGCCATCCATCTCTCCTATACAGTTCTCCTGGGGACTATGTGTGTGGAAGCAAGTGTCTGCATGGATCTATATGTGCAAATAGATCCTGCTCATGTGGTTCCTCTCTTTGATCAACACCTGGAGCTGTGTATGCAAATCTCTTAAAAATGCTAAAATATCTGCTGTTCAGGCCTGGGAATGAGCTGTTTGGGACAGGGGTTGAGTACCTCCCAACCAGCTTCTTGATGAAATTGTAGGGATGTATGAGAAATTAGTTTCAGTTCATTTTTCATCAGGGTTTACCCAGTTCGCACATTCCAGATTGAACATGGACTCAGACACAATCTGCAGTTGATGTCAGAGTACATTTCGGAGCTTGAAATGTTATTTGCATACAGTGCCTTCGGCAGCATTCATACATTTGAAAAAAATGCATACTTTTGAAAAATGTGCGCTTTAATCACTGGGAGAAGAATGTACATTTCAAAGATGTGCAGAAGTGATGTGTACATTTAGGAAAATATGCATGAAAATACACATGGATTTTCAAGCAAAAAGGGAAAAAAAGCTTGTAATCTGATACAGACTAGAGTTAGAACACGTTTCAAGATGGAATCTGGAAAATTTCAGTGAGCTCAAGTTTTGCTGACTTGCACATCCCTAGATAGAGTTGGGCAATTCTTTCCAACTTTGCTTTCTCCTGCATTCAATTAAAAAAATAAAAAATAAATCTCAAGTTTTCTGTCCTGAATATGAAGAACATTGTGAATTTTGATAAATTTCAATATAAACAAACTGAAACAAAATTCTCACCACCTGAATTAGCCAGATTCAATAGGTACAGCTCTTTCCAGCATGGAGAGGACCAGTTTGTATGTGCCTATAGCTGTTAAAGATGAAGAGCCTGTCAGAAAAAAGAGGTGGCACTGGCAACCCTAATTCAGCAGTAACATGAATACACAGGGATTCAAACCCAGACTTTTAAGAGTTAAGCGCACAGTCCTGGGCCTGGATGGACAAATTTGTCAGTTTCTGTTACTTCCACTTTCTGTTACTTCCACTTTCATATTTATTTATTTTTTAAATCTCAAGTTCTTTTAGCGCTCAATATGGATAATGTTGTGAATTTTGTTAAATTCTTATCAAAATCGAACTGAAATGAAATTCTCACCCATCCCTGAGACGCAGGGGTGGACAACTTGTGGCCCTCCAGATGTTGTTGGACTGCAACTCCCATGGTCCCTTAGCATTGGCTATGCTGGCTAGGGCTGATGGGAGTTACAGTCCAACAACATCTGGAGGGACACAGTTTGCCCACCCCTAGTATAAAGGTATCACCCGCTTTGGTTTGCCACTGCCAGAATGCAACCTGGAAAATGCCACACTGCCTTTAATTTAGGGCTGAATGGGAGAAAGCTGCTTCCTTTGGCTGTGTTCTAAAATGCAGTATCTGCTGCAGATAAGTAAGTCTAGGACCGCTAACTGCCCAGGTGGGAGATGGGTGGAAAATCTATGTATGTCACCTTTAGATCAATTATGGAAGAAAGGCAAGATATAAATGCCATAATAAATTTATGTTCTTTCCCAGAAGATCCTTTCACACACATGCTGACTTATCGCAATGACCAGGACACTGGTTGTGCCCCCAAAGGCATGCAACTCTTACATACTTTGCATGGTGAAAAGATCTTGCATTCATGTATCATTTACCATATGCCTGATTGTGCTGTAGTACATTCAGTTCCCCACTTTGATAGGTCAGCTGCTTACTGGCCTTCCTTTATAAAACAGCTTGTGATAGACTAATTTTCATAAACTTTAAATAAACCTCATATAATCTTAAATGGATTTTTTGTTATCTGTGAAGGACTGCAACCGGTCCTTTATCTCAAGACAAGAGCTCAAAGGCGCCAAACTGCCAGCCTTGGTTCTGTCATCCCAAGACTGATTTTCTCAGGGCTTTGCCCTTGATCTATACACTGGATTTAGCACTGAACCGACAGAGGAACTACACACACCATGTGGGGTAAAACCAGGAAAGTTTATTTAGGGTAAACCAATTACAATAAAAGGTAGGAAATGAGGGAAGGGAAAAGGTGGGGAGACATTTTGGTATACACAAGTAGAGCTACAAAACAACAAAGCTAGTTCTTTTACTATATAAACACCCAGGCACTTACTCTTTGCCTGGGGGGTTGATATTCTTAGGGGTTTGCCTCAGCAACAGCCCTACTCCATGCTCCTTTGCGTCCAGAACAACAACCAGACCCAGAAGCCACGGCTGACAGTATCGATTCCCCCCGCCCCCGTTCAGTAGCTCGGCTGTCACTTGGCCAATCAGGATGAATTTTGTCAGGGCTAGGCAGGGGAGGGGTGGCTCCTAGGTGTCAGAAGGGTGAACTCTCAACCATGACTAGAGTGCTTGGGGAACATTTGCATGTGAATACATGGGAGACTCTGATGCGGCACAGAGCCACCAGAGGAAACTATGTACATTTGCAGGAGGTTACCAGCCTCTGGCTGGGATTACACTTGTTTACATGTGTGTGGTGGAGAAGGACACTGACACCCGGTCTGCTTTTCTTCATATTATCATGCCCTTGTAACAGACATGAACAAGGAAACTGTCTATCAGTTTTGGAAATTTCAGCCAGTAGCCAAGTGTGATTTGTAGAATTTTTGCTCATGGTTAGCCTTAAAAGAGATTCTTGATGAACTCCTAACTCCTGATTCAGAATTTGTGTGTGCTAAATGTGCATATAAAGCTGTCATGTCCACTGACATGAATTGGAACATCCTTGTGGACAGGGGAGCTCTCTTTGCTCTGGAAGTCCCATAACAACAAGAAAGGTTGGATCTGAGAATACCTGAGAATGCCAGTTGCTAAGCTGCCAAAAAGCCAGGGTAACCTGGGACCTTTTGCTTGTATATGGGCTTCTTGGAAAGCATTTGGCTAGCTACTGTGGGAAATGGGAAGGTGAACTAGATGGACCCTTGGTCTGATCCAGCAAACTCTTCTTATATTCCCATATCTATGCCTGTACAAGAGTCTTCCACATGCACAATCCTAGTAGGACTTCCATAATTCTCTGGATCACATTATGTCTTCTTACATATGACATCTTACGAAATGTAGATTGCACATATGCATTATGTAAATGTATAATGCAAGCTTGAACATCAGTTTGCATTATACATTTACATGTCTGACTACAACACTATCTGGAAGTGCCAGTGGAAGTGCCCACCTTGTTCCAGCCATGGTGGCAGCTTCTCTGCCTCCATCTCCCCTAGTTTTATGCTAACAAATGTTGTCTCATTCTATCTGATGTCAAGGATTGCTCTGCAGCGCTTCCATGTGGATGCTGTAGCTACTGAAATGGGTTGTTTTTATTAACAGAGAAATCTAGGGAAATTTAACAGAATACCTCAACCTATTTAAAACACACTATTTCCATGCCTGTTGATGCACATCTTGTGAAAGGCTTGAGTTGATCCTTTCTTGAAATAACTTCAAATCATTACCAAGTCTGCTTGTTCTTTCCTAATGGGTTCACTAATGGCTGCCTTACACACATTTTTGTTCTAGCTTGGACTCTTTGGGAGACATCCATTCAAGTGCTAAAGACCTAAAGTGAGCATTATTAAAAAGAATAGCTGGCCTTTCTAGGTATGTGATCCTTTTCATCTTTCCTTTCAAATTACTTAACATGACACCTTGGGAGCCTGAATTCAAGTGTTCTTGTAAAACTCAAAAGTTTCATACAAGCTGCCTTTCCCCTCCAGTCTTATTTAATCATCACCAAAAGAGTAACCTGGCAGACAATTAAATTATCCTGATCCCCACTTGATAGACCTATCAAACAGACAGCCCTCCCTTCTAAAATTGTGGTCATTAACTGGCCCAGGACTTTGCCACATCTTAACTAGAATGGAATTGCATTACATAATAATTTCCTTAACTTATTTAGAACCTATGAGAGAATATTTCCTTTCTGAGGGAACTACCACCAAGTTAGAGCATGATAACTCAGATGTAGCTGAATGCTGTCCTAGAAGAGACCACTCTCAGCACTATGGAGCCATTCAAATGTCTTCTGATTTTTCTGGGAAATCATAGGAAGACCCTTGTGTTTTACGGCCCTTCCTTCTCAAGATAAAAGGTTCCGCTTTGATATGTTCCTGCTGTGGGATACTTGCATGTTCTTCTCAAATCACAAGACGTATGAGTTCTTTCAGGATGGCAGTGGGAGCCTAGTGGGAATAGTTTGATGGTCTGTGGTGGTGCTATCTTGAAAAGCTGTGCTAATCCAAAGAAATCAAACTGGATGGTTTGGCATCTAGCCCCATCTTGAAGACTCCAAGTCAGGGCTCTCCAACCTTGGGTCCCCAGATGTTGCTGGACTACAGGTCCCAGAATCCTTTGCCATTAGTCATGCTGGCTGGGTATGCTGGGAGCTGTAGGCCAGCAACATCTGGGGACCCAAGGTTGGAGAGCCCTGTTCTAAGTCTTCAGTGGGGAGGGGAAACTAAAGTAGGCAAGATTGTGATGAATGGGTTAACAGTTAGCATTGCCAGGCAGAGTAGATGCACCCAACAACCTATCGGGGCTCGCCTGGAGAGGGTTCTGATGGGAGGGGGAGCTCTATATTTATATGTGCCTGTGTGTGAGAGAGAGTGTTAGTTGAGCGTTGAGGGTTTAGAGTGTTAGAGAAAAGGAGTTGTACCTGCTTAGAGAAATGTTTACTTAAGAAAATAAACACCACAATAACCAGCCCTGGTATTTTGAGAGTTAATCTCCCACAGACAGATTGTCCGCTCGGGTTTGTCTGATGAGAGAGAGAAATCTTGTGACGGAGAGGGAACTGATGCCCTGGAGCAACATATCTCAGCCACGGGGTATGTGAATGTGAACTAACAGCCAGGTGGTAGGGAGAGAAATAAAATTTAAATAACCGGCCACGTTATCGTCACAAAGATAAGAAAATGTGAAGATAGTAGTAGAGCAGTGGCAGATCAAGCTCTCATGCCACCTGAGACAGGAGAAAAGCTGTGGCTGCCGTAACCCACCCAGCCTCTTCCTCCACTGTGAAGCTTGCCTGTCTGTTCACTCATGTGTTCTCTGGTTCTCTCTCTCTCTCTCTCTCTCTCTCTCTCTCTGAAGAGCTGTGTCAGCCAGTGAAAGCAGCAGGTGTGGTTTTTCAGAAACTTGCAGTTGAAAATGCCTGGCTCTGAGGAGGTTCTTCTGCAGGCCAGGCATTGACTGGAGAGGTGTCCAAGGAGATTGCTTGTGCTGCAGGCAATCTCCCAGGATGCCTCTTCCTCAGAGCAGCTACCTGTCCTCTGTTAGCTCTGGCTAAAGAGAGGTCTGGGTGGCTGCTCTAGAGGATGGGCAGCTGCTCCAGAAGAGGGGTATCTCAGGAGACCTCCTGCAGCACAGACAATCTCCTTGACAATGCGTGGCTCTGAGTGGATATGAGAAAGGACACCCTCAGAGCCAGACATTTCAGACAGGGCAGCTGACACAGCTCTCCAGACAGCCTGCCCACCCTCTGACTCACTCTGAGAGGGTTCTTAGAGTAGGTCAGAGGATGGTCAGCTGCTCTGGAGAGCCCCACTGACTGCTCTCCTGCTGTGGCATTTGCCTCTCCAGAGGATCTGTTATTGCCACCACTTCACTCCACCAATGCAGCAGCAGGGAGCCTTCCTGGTGGATTGGGGGGACTGTGAAGTTCACTGCTCCTCCCACTCCACTGCCTGAGGCAGGAGATTCACCCTGCCTCATGGGAGGGCCACCTCTGTAGTAGAGTGATAATATTGGAAAGAGAAAGACTTGAAGCCCTCCCTCTCAAATACCCCCAAATCCTGTCTATGAAATCTCATAATCTACTAAGTCACATTAAATACAGCACAGTAATATTCAACAAGGGATTTTTGATAGCCATATGAATGTTTCACATTGCATTTTTATTATTATCATGTGTTATAATAAAGTACATTGGAAGTTCCATCAGGAAATTGTGTTTCCTATTTAATAAATTGCACTAGACATCTTAAGACTTGTTTGTGCATCATTGTCGTAGAGTGTTTTATGGTGGGTTGTGTGTGTGTCTGAGTGGGTTTGTTTGTTTGTTTGGTCTTCATATTTTGTCATGTGGAATATCTGAAGAAGTAGTAAATTCAATTCTTGGGTAGCCCAAAAAACTTGAGTTACTGTCTTAGGAAACCACATGAAGATAAGAGATTACAGTATCTAATTAGTATTTTTTGTATCTATAATAGCCATGTATACTGGATACAAACATATATCTGGATTATCCTGCTGAAATGATCAGTGGCTGACTGGCTGCACACAATAAACATTTCCCATGTACCGCGCACACAATCTCCTTTCCAAATGGGAAAGGAGATTGTGGTGCCACTGGAGAAGTGCTGAAATAGCCTTCATTTCTCTTCAGATTTTATACTGCAGAAAAGCCACAGAATAAAGCCACAGCATTTTGTGATTTTCTCTTTTAAGATGAGTTCCTCAGAAAACACCTGCACAATTTTTGCTGGTTATGTATAAATGCATTTTGGGTTTTCCCGGCAAACTAAACTGACCTAGATAAGCACTTGGCTTGAATGTCTAATTTAATTTTCATTAGCTTTCCCTTGGGCCCAAAGCTGTGTCTTACGTGAACAACTCAGCCATCACAAATCCCTAGCCGTAGCCATTTACACACAAATAAACAATTTCTCAGCTAGCACCCCAGTACAAAGAGCGTCCTTTTTGCTTCTTACTATTCGATGTCTTTATCCATTGCGGATAAATACCAGTTGTTGGGAGAATGCTATGGTATTGGGGCATCTGATTGGCCACTGTGGGAACATAATGCTGGACTAGATAGGCCTTATGTCTGATCCAGCATGGCTTTTCTTATGTTCTAGATTTCATAGATCATAGAGTTGGAAGGAGCCTACAAGGCTATCGAGTCCAACCCCCTGCCCTGCTCAATGCAGGAAACTAGAGGAGAGGTCTTCCATCCAAGTAATAACCAGGCTTGACCCTGCTTAGCTTTCCACGCTCAGACAAGCTGAGCCAGCGTGAGCCACAGGCCTGTATTCTTATGGTCTTGAATCCAACATACTCTTCTGGTTACAAGATTTTTTCATCATTCTCTCTTCTGGCTTGTTTGAAAAGATTTATTGAAAGCAAGCTTCCTAGATATGGATATACCAATAGTTTTTTGAGCTGCTGATGAAGTTGTATTTATATAATCCAGATTTTCCATACTGAAATATGCCTTGGCCATCTCTATGTTGGGTTCCAGCTACTGTGGAGCTAGCTGTACTGTCAGCCAGTGATCAGCCAAACACAATTAGCTGTGTGTTTATAGAATACATTGAATATATTTTATGTATGAATTTACTCTATACCAGTCTTCAATTAAAGATTTCCAAGGCAGTTTACAATACCTCATAAAATTCAATTAAAAAGCAATAATCAATAAAATAGTTAAGAACAGTAAAAGGCAACCTAAAAACCATCATAGCAGCAATGTAAAAAAGCAGAGGTTAAAAACCTGGGGGAATAAAGAAGGCATTTAAGAACATAAGAGCATAAGAAGAGCCATGCTGGATCAGACCAAGGGTCCATCTAGTCCAGCATTCTGTTCACACAGTGGTCAACCAGCTGCCCATGGGATTCTACAAGCAGGACATGAGTGCAACAACACTATCTGCCCAGCAACCGGAGTACATAGGCATTCTGCCTATGTACATTTGTCTCATGTCTAAAACATTGCACCAAACAATACATTGGAACAGGTGAGCATCCTTGGAGAGAGAGTGCTATGAGTGAGGAGCCACCACTTGAAAGGTCCCCTTCCCTATTGCTACCTGCCTCATTGCAGATGGTGGCAGCATGTGTTAGATGGCCTCTGAAGGACCCCTGAAGGTCTTCATGTATAGGCAAGTTGATGTGGGAGAAGATATTATTTTTAGTTAAATACTTATTTATTAAATTTGTATCCTGCCATTCCATCAAGTGATGCTCAAGGTGGCCAACAGAAGCAAAATACAAAATAGAAATCAAAACAAAAAAACATGTAGGTAAAACATAAATAAAATCAATAAAAGTGATTTTTAAAAAACCCTACAGCCAGATGATAAAGTTGCAACCTTTACAGTTCCATGACAGTCAGTTTATGAGACCTAATGCTTGTCTGAATAAAAGCATACTTACCTGCTGGTGGAAGGTAATCAAAGAAGAGGCTAGATGGGTCTCCCGTGGTAATGATTTCCAGACCTTGGGAGAAGCCACCGAGAAGGCTCGCTCTTGAGTTCCCACCAAATGCACTTCAGATGTTGGTGGGACAGAAAGATGGGCCTCTTCCAAAGAACTCAGGCAAGTTCATTTAGGAGAATACATTATTTCAAACAACCTGACCCCAGTAATAACTACTATTCAGTCCCACTTGTGTAGTGCTTTAAAGGTAACATACGTTGGGCTATCCAGGTGCTCTTTTAGCCATGTGAAAGTCCCATAATCTCATATATCTCCATTAGCCCCGGAACCTATTAAATCCAGCTATTTCAAGTCATGATGTAATGCTTTATATTACTGAAACAGCATTTTATTTGCATTGCATAAATGTCAGCCTATAAAACAGAAAGCTAAACCTAATTCCTACCCCAAGATAATTGTATTAATAATTATTAAAAGTGGTAAAACATCTCTGGCCAGTTAAAATATCTCTGCGTTCTTAGCCTTTCTCCCTGGCTTAAAGACTAGAGCTTAGATCAGAGTGAGATGAAATCAGTTATACAGATTGACTATTAAAGGTTTCAAGCTTTCAGTCATTTGAACAGCTCACACAACAATGCAATCTTCAAAGCTGGGATTTTCATAAATATCTTCAATTTTGACATACACATAGCAAACTGTGCCTAGGTGTGAAAACAAATTGTGAAGGCTCAGGAAAGCAGGCAGAGCTAAAGGGCAAATTGCCATTCTCTATGCAGCTCAAAATGGTGTAGAGATAGGTAAGTCAAAGCACATAAAAGAATATAAGAAACAGCTTTTCAGAGTACCAGAAAAGATTACTGATTCCTGGGCAGACATATCCCAATATGCACAGACCAGAAAGCCTCCATTATTACTGATTTCCCATTGAAAATAATCAAATGCTTTCCCCATACACTGGTAATCATCAAGAAAATGAATGTTACCTATTTCAATCTCTACTGAAAAATGTGTGAGCAAAAAGGTCAACACAAACACTGGGTTTTTGCAGGTGCTCATAGTTTTTGGTTTTGGTCACACAAACATGAAAGTTTATAGAAAGCCTATCCCCTGCTTCTTCTTTTTTAATCTAGACTGTTGCCTTCTGGGAATTTTATGTATTTTTCCACCAGAAAGAAAATAAAAGGCATACAAAGAAGTATCATCATAGAGCACTGCTGTAACATCACAGTCTCTGACATTCACACACTAGGTTTTCATCTTGTGAACAGTTTTTCTGGCCTGCCCTGTATAGGATCAGGTTGCCAGATGCCAAGTGGAATGGTACTGTACTTTCTTACCACAGGCCAGCTTATTCCATGGCTGTAGTGTGCAAAAAACAAAAACAACACCCCTCCAGGTTTACAAGAGAGCAACTGTTCTCCAAAATATAAAATGAATAATAATTTTGTGCCTCTGTCATTCATTTTTTCCTACCCCTTCTCTGGATTAAATTAACTCATCTGGTCTTTACCATGGAATGGAGGATATATATCAAATCCATCCAAGCAAGTTGGATGTAGAAGGGAAGGGCTCACTAGGCAACCTTGCCCATTTCAACAAAGGCATGCCATTTTTCAAACATATATTTTAATTAGTTGGATTCTCTTGATAGGACAAGTGCTATTTCAGAAATAAATCTCTTATGATCACTTTAGTCATAATGACTTGAGATGCTTCCAAACTGATTCTGGTGAGCATACAGTGATTTTATTGCCAAATTCAGATGCAGCCCTATTACTAATGAGAGAGACATCTGTTGTGGAAGCTTTTCAGGGTTTCTTCTTCCTCCTCCTCCTCCTCCTCCTCCTCCTCCTCCCTCCTCCTCCTCCTCCTCTTCTTCTTCTTCTGTTGGTTTATAGCTTGTACTTAAATCTGTATTAACTTCCAAAGTAAGTCCATGGATTTCAACATGATAGATTTCTTTAAAAAACTAACAAAAACATTTTTTTAACTTTTCAAAACAAAATATAACAAAATACAATAATAACACAAAAATTTAACTTAAACTACATACATACAATAAATAAATAAATATTTTTTTAAGTTAAAAATATATGTACAGCTTATTTCATAGCAATTAACTTCTAAATAAGTTTGATTAAGATTTCAACCTTACTATTCTCAGTCTTCTATGATTGCCTCAATAAGAAAGGAACTATCCATCCATTTTGCTATGTTAAAACATCTCATTCTGTGAAAGATTGGTTCCACACTATATTTTGAGTGAGCCATGAAAGCTTATTGTACTCCTCCTCCCCCTCCCCTCCCGCAAGCGTTGTGAAATCTGGGTGGTGTGGTGGAATATAATCAAAGTGATTTTTAATATATTTCCTCTCTAGTTTCTTATTTAATTAGACCAAGCCTTCAGTCCAACTCTAAAAGAAGATCTATTAAACTGTTTAGGAAACTGCAGATATCAGCCTCAACTAAAATGGTTTGAGAAAATGTATGAATATGCTATGATTTCAGCAATTGTATTGCGTCCACCTAATAATCCATTTGGTGGTTGTCTAGAAAATGTCAGTGATGTGAAGATGATTAAAACATGCATGTCCTATCTATTAAGATACTTCCTATTAAGGAGCATTCACAGTACATTAGATTATCTATACAAGAATCACCATAGTAATTGTTCCTTAAGGGTTTTTATCCAAAAATTAATTAAATTGCTACAAGTAAATGTACAAAGACCTAAGTCACAGGTTGACAAAGATTTATGAATTATTGAAATATGCTTTTTATGAATTTTAGTTCAGGAACACCCTGATGCAGTTAGAGGCCATCTGTGATTGGAAACAAGCTTCCATATCATCATCATCATCATAATCATCATCATAATCATCATCATCATCATCATCATCATCATCATCATCTCATTTCTATACTGCCCAATAACCAAAGCTCTCTGGGTGGTTCACAACAATTTATTTAAAAAACACAAACCACAAATACAATAAAAACAGTATAAAATTCCAATATACAAAACTGGAGTCAGTTCTTATAAAAAAAACAAACTGAAATGAAATTCTTACCCTTCTGCAGTGGCCAAATTCAATAAGTATATGGAGGGGACCATGCTGTACCTGCCTGTCATACAGCTGTTAAACATGAGGAGCCTGTCAGAAAAAAGAGATGACAACCCAAATTAAGCACTAACATAAATAAATAAATAAACAAACATGGCCCAATAGACAGGGATTCAAACACAGGGCCGGTTCGCACGACCCAGGCTGTGAGCGGGGAAGGCACCAGGGGGTCTGGTGGGGCACCGCAGACGACCTGCGCCCCGTGCGCGTGGGCGGACCCCACAGTCCCCGCACCGCAGTGCGGGCCTCCCGGCGCTAGGGGGCGGCGGCTCGGGATGCCCAGAGGGGCCGTTTGCCCCTACAGGCTGTAGCGACCGCAGCTCCGGCCACTCTGGGCTGCCGCCTCTGTGCGGCCCCCGTGGGATGGCCGCCCACTGTTCGCACGGCAGGGTGGCCACACACAGTAGGGGCTTACCCCCCTACCGCCGATGGTCACTTTGCACACATCCCGTGCGTGGCCATCCTGCGGGGGCGCCCTTGGTCGGCGGTCACACAACACGGGAACCATGGGGGACTTCTGCTCCCCCACGGTTCCCGTGTCATGTGAACACGCCCACAGACTTTTAAGAGCTAAGCACTCAAAGCCCTGGGCCCAGATGGACGGATCTGTTAGTTTTGGTTTCTCCCACATTCATTCTTTTAAAATCTCAAATTATTTCTAGATCAAATATGAAGAAATGTGCAAGTTTTTGGTAAATTCCTATAAAAATGAATGGAAACAAAATGCTCACCCACCTAGTCCAGAATGGCAGGAGCAACTTCTTGTTAAGGAAGCCTGAATCAGCAGGGGAGCTGTTCAGACGAAGAATCAAACAAGGAACTGGGCCAAGGTGCTGTCCTTAAGGAACCATTGCACTGGCCACCATCAGGCCATAACATCATCATCATCATCATCATCATCATCATCATCATCATTATTATTATTATTTAATACATTTTTATACCACCCAATAGCCAAAGCTCTCTGGGCAGTTTACAACAGTTAAAACCATAAAATACAATATAATATAATATAACTATAAAATTTAAAACCACAGATTAAAAACAAACAGCAAAGCTAGCAGCAGTTCAAAGTACAGTAACAGAGTTAAAAACTAGATGATGAAAATGATTAAGATGATTAAAATGATTAAAATGCCTGGGAGAATAAAAAGGTCTTCACCTGGCGCCAGAAAGAGTACAATGTAGGTGCCAGGGATCCTGCTCTTTCTTCTCCAAGGAAATCTCATCTGGTTTGGAGTCTGTGCATAAGTGGGTCCTGACAACAACAACAAAACATGAAGTATCTCTGAAATTTCTTTGCATAATCTTGAGAAGCATTATATTTTAATGCTTTGTCAACATATCAGCTTGTTGTAAAGTTACTACACGTTGCAAGTTATTTGCTGTACAGGTTAGTTTATATAATGTAAACCAGGACTGTAATAATAATAATGGATCCCCCAAGTGCCTAATGAAACAAATTATAATCCAGTTCTACAATTTAAGTACAATGCAGCAGTAATCTTTCATCACAACTTGGTTCCTAATGGATAAAGTCTTCTACACTCTGGTGGTCAATTCTGTTTCAGGATTCCCACTATCTCTAGGAGTTGTTCCTTTGTTAAAATGTGAAAATGGTTTTAATTTTATTCTGCTACTACTATCTGTCAACATGTCATCGATATGTGTTCACTTTATTTATTAATTTAGTATTGACTTTATGTCCTGCCTTTCACCATGAAAAGCCTGTACATGACATGGCTTCCTAGACATCTCCAAATAGAATTATGGCTAGTTGCAAATTCTGGCTGACTAGTCTTAAACTAGAATTCCTTGATGAGTCATATGAGGACTATGAACCTAATAGTTTATATCACTGGATCAAATATCTAGAGATGGGGCCACAACTGACTCAAATCTCTCACATTATTATCTTCCAGATAATTAATATTATCTATTGACACATTTAGAGATTAGAGATGGGGTTAGACATTCTTTCATTTCCTTGTGCTTGACTTGCGTTGGGTGAACAGAGCTCACACTTATATATAGATTTATGCTGACATTTAGCTGATGCTGCACTGCAATATATCATGCATTCTTGTTGTGTTTATTACCCAGCTGAATAAACTGGTTCCGTTATTATTGTTTGATTGGAAACATAATTTCCAGCAATGCTTCTTCCCCAAATGTATTTTCCTGTAAATAAACAATCTGTATTTAGAATACGTCTCCCTTGAGATTGATACATTATGGAAGCCAGCTATAGTTTAGTGCGTGCACGTGCTGAATATTTTTACAGCCAGTTCTATGGCAAACTGTGCCAGAAGTGCCATGGGTGTCAACAGTGTCCCAGAACTTGATTTTATAAGGAGAATGGTGCGATCATAATGTTGTATGCAATAGGCCCCACAGGACTCATTACAAGGAAAATGATACACTGTGTTCTCCTACAAATTTGACTCCGGTGGCATTAATCTAGCATATCACAATGGCATATGCCCCAGTTGTGTACACAAATGTGAAAGCCTCCATTCATGGGGAAGCGTGGGATTGTCACTTACAGACATCAGGGATGCTGGGGCTTGAACCACTAACCTTATAGTTTCAGGCTTGGGCCTAGTTTGTTAAGCAAATGACTGTGTGTTCAATCCTCAGAGCCCTCTTCACAAGCTTCCAGATTGGTCAGGACTGGTATAAATTATAAGAGCCTGGCCTTCTGCCCATGCCTGAACAACAGAACAATATCTACTGCCTCCTGCATTTCAGCCTCCAACTCCCCCTATTTTCCAGTGTCTCTATAACAGTCTTAGATTTGGCTCAATTGGGACACACAGTCCCAATTGAGTCCTGGATCGTGGCAAAATTAGGTAGATGACTTTGCTTTGACTAGGCTTTAGCCCAGGGCTGGGGAACCCGTGACCTTCCAGATGTTGTTGGACTCCACTTCCCATCAGCCCCAGCCAGCCCTAGTGAGGACTGTTGGGAGTAGTAGTTCATCAACAATTGGAGGGCCACAGACTCGTCAGCCTTGTTCTACTCCTTCCTTTCTTAAAAGCCTCTCTGAAAGTACAGTTAGATGACTGCTGCTCTGTTGTATGGGAATTGTCCTATGGCATTTTTTTTGGCCAGGGATGATGGGAGTTGTCATTCATCCCCCACCATCCCGGGAAGAAAAAGATGCTGCAGCATTAGCAGACTAACAGCATTTTCTGCAGTTTTCAGAGAAACAGACCAGGAGGGGGAGAGGCCTGGGTGGGAGGCTGTTCCCATTAAAAAGATGCTGGACTGGAGCTGCTGTTCCCACTGCCTGTTAGCCTGTCCTGGCCCCCAAGGTAAGCCTTTCTCCTTGAGAACAAGGGTGGTCTGTTGGATGGTGTGTGTGTGTGTGTGTTCAGGTGGGTGGCTTGCTCAAGGTGGACTGTGCTGTCCACCCCAATTCTGCAAAGGCAACCAGAGTGTTCACCTATGTGAGCAGCCCTAGTTGATTTCTTGTGACATCCCTAGCGGGAGATTTCCCCCCCCCCCCTGTACCTACACAGAAAGCTCTATTTTTGGTCCCCAGATCAAACTGGGATGATTAAGGTTCTGTTTAGCCACAATCATGGCAGCCATTTTATTTTCCATGATATTTGCTCTATCTTTTCATGCAAGCGAAGTGCGGACGGTCACCTCTGTATTTGGTTGGCATATTCAAATGTGCCTCCGGATTTGGGATTTGTCTGTGAAAGACATAAAGGCTGGGATACAGAAAGCACTGTGTAGGGGGCTACTAACATGATCTTCTATAATCCCCTTTGCATGTACAGTGTTCCTCACACAAACCTTCCTCCAGTCCACAGAATCTGACAAAAATGTGATTTGTATATAGTGCCTGGGAAGGACTGTAGCACCTTCTCTGCCTGAAATCCTAGTGAGCAGTCTTGTTGGAGTGGACCAGACTTCCGTAACCCGGTGCCCAAGAGATGTTTTGGCTTCAATTCCCATCAGTCCCAGCCAGCATAGCCAATGGTCAGGAATGCTGGGAGCTGTAGTCCATACCATCTGGAGTGCACCAGGTTGGGGAATGTTGTAGTAGACAATTTTGGGCTAGATGGACAAATAGTCTGATATGGTATAAGGCAATTTCCTATGTTTATATCAAATCCTGGTCTTTATGTTCACATGAACATTTGTCTAAACCAGCTTGGCTTCCAGGGGACATCTGGCCCCAGGTCTACCTATACTCATACCCTAAGCACTGTCTGGTGGGCTATGGTTAAATATATGCAGTCTGGGCTCCTATGTTTTGAATTTCTAAAGCATCGTGACAATGCTGTAAAGATAAAATATGTACAAGAGGGTTTTTTGTTTTTAGCTTTTATGCACCTTATTTGCAGTACTGCATAATCCACAGCAACAGCAAGTTTAAACTTGGCATTGTGTTTTATTGGGTCACATGATGAAATTACATACCATAAGAATAAAGAAGTAGTGTGGTGCACAAAATGAACCAATCAGGTGTGAGAACTGTTTGAGCTCAGCCTTGGATGAATTCATTTTTAGTGGGTCTGAAACGCTGCAAACTGACAGGCAGAATCATTTGGCTCATAGATCACTGATGGAGCTGCAGTAAAATGGATTAGATGCAAAGCAGCACACATAACAAAAAATGACGAGAAACTAAAATAATGGAAGCAGTGGCCTAGTTTCTAAATGAACAAGGAAATAAAACAATGGCCATTTGTGTTATACATATAGAAAATAAGCTTTTCTGACAACAAGGATTATGTGATAAAGATATACAAAAATCACTCAATACTTGGACTCATATAGACCCAGATATGACAAGCAGTTGCTGAAACAAACTCAGTGCAGGATGAATGCAAATAATCATGTTCCTCCAGGGTATGGTGACCTTTACAGTTACTTACATTAGGACCCAAAGAGCTGGGCTATCTGAAGGTATCAAGGGTGCCACCATCTGAAACATATTTCAGATAACCTAGTTCACTGCAAATCCATTGCGCAGTGATTGCGAAGTGTTATAGGCTGTGATGGGGTGGAGTCAACAAATGGGGACACTAGCTTTCCTGTCTCTGACCCTGGGACTGATGACAACAGTAGGCCTGGTCGGGCTCCTGTCAAGGGCCCACACCCCAGCAGGGGCACACGGACAAAAGCCCCCTCCTGAACTTGCTCCTCCTCTTCACTATTGCAACCTGCTTATTTACTTGCCTCTTGGTCTGGCCCAGACAATGGTGGTGAGAAGGAGGAGCAGTAGATGCCACTTCCTCCTTGCTCATTGGCTCTCTGTCTGTCAAGCAAGCAAGTGGTAGCAATGATGAAAAAGGAGGAGGAGCAATAGCAGTTGGTGACAATGGTGGTGAGAAGGTAGACTCACTGAGGGCCCATTGAGGGTGTCTTGCCTAAGGGCCCTTAGAAACCTGGTTCTATCTGACACCTGGATCCATTTTGGATTGGGCTCAGATCCCCGTCAGGTCCAGGCCAATCTGAAATGGATCTGTTTCAACTGCAAGTTTCTCAGCACTTTCCCTTTTTTCTAAACTTACTGGAAGTGGTGGAAAATACTTTGGCCAACAGCTGCAGTAGAGCCTGATGCCTTGGACACTGCTGCATGCATGCACAGCTGTGTCCATGACAAATGGGAACCATGGGATTTTTAGATTTTTATTCCCATTTTTATTATCACTGCTGTACCTCTGGTCTGATTCATCTGGCGGCTTTGTTTTATTGTTTTGTATTATATTGTATTTGTATTTCTATTTTAATGATATTTTTGGTTTTAAGATTGTTTTTTGTAAACCGCCCAGGGAGCCTTTTGGCTGATGGGCGGTAAATAAATATATTAAATAAATAAAATAAATAAATAATGGGAACTACATGAGCCACTCTGAGCAATTTTTTAATTGGAAGATTGGATATTAATATTTTCAAATGCATTTTAAAATAACGACTACTAGGAACCATGGGCACATCACTGTGGGAAGTCCTCCTCTTCCCTGCAATGGTTGCACTTGCCATGTGGTGCTGTGCTTCCATATTGAGTATTTCACCATCCCTGCCAGAAGCAACTAATGACGTAGAAGTGGGGTGGAGAAATGTACCATGCGATAGTGTTGTGTTAGGGTAAGTGTTCCTAGATGTTACCACAGGGAGGATGAGGACTCAGTACAAGGACCCCATTATTGATGGCTAGTGCAATATGTAACCCAGCTCTTATTCCATATTCTCAGTCCCTATGTTAGAGTGGCAGTTCTGATATTAATCTTCAGTAATACCTTGGATTGCAAATAACTTGGTTTGAGAGCGTTTTGCAAAACAAGCAAATTTTTAAATATTTATTTAATTTTTTTTTACTTGATATACAAGCGATGTCTTGCAATACAAGTACTGTAGTACGGCTTAAATTAAAAATCTCTGTACAAATTTTTTTGGGGGGATTTCATTTTGATATAAGAGTGTTTTGGATTACAAGCACGTTTCCGGAACGAATTATGCTCTCAATCCAAGGCATGACTATACTAACTTGGATGTCAAATGATGGTGGCACAAAATCTAATCTGATCTGAACCACTTTCATTAACTTTCTTAAAGCATATCCTGTCATCAGGTAACTCAAAAGAAATGTGGTGAAACAGAAAATGCATAACTTAAAATATGCTCATGGGTATTAATTAGAATTTATGTCATATTATAAATACTGTCATTTGTCTGGAACTCCTTTCAATGGTGGGGCGGGGTGATGAAAGTGTCCCAAGCTCAACAAAAAACAATTCAATAGCTATGGGAGGTAGTTTTTCACTGTTGGGGATTGCTAAAATTATTTATTTATTTATTTATTTAATTAAATTTTTAAAGTGCCCATCTGGTCAGTCACCCTGGGCGATGTACAATCAGGATAAAACACCATTAAAACACCACTAAAACACCATTAAAACACCATTAAACACAATTAAAACAATTAAATATAAGAGTTAAAAAAAAATCCTAACCCACCCCATATTCCTGCCTGAAAAGCCAAGTTTTTAAAGCCTGGCGGAAGTTCATCAGGGAGGGTCACTGGGCAAAGGTCACTGGCTGCTCTGGCTGATGGGACAAGGAGAAGGCCGTCTGTGGCAGATCTTGTTGAGCGGCCTACTTGATGTTGCTGGAGGCGCTCCTTGAGATAAGCTGGACCGGAGCCGTATAGGGTTTTAAAGGTCAAAACCAACACCTTGAATTCAGCCTGGCAAGCAACTGGTAGCCAGTGCAGCTCTTTGAGCAGTGGTGTGATGTGATCTCGCCGGTGGTGCTAGGGATGTACTTCGGGCCCTACCTGGGCCTGAAGTTTTCCGTGGCTCGTCCCTCCGCAGCGGCGGCCCGATCCCGCTCTTCAGAGCGGCGCGGAGCGTTCTCCACGCCGCTCGAGCCGCCGCCACTCTGGGGGTGAGCCTTGCAGCGGCTGGCTCACGAATTTTTCGAGCTAGTCGATTTTCCTTCTCCCCCCTCCACGGACCTGCAATGCGAACCCAATTGAGCTGCGAATCAGCAAGATCTTTTTCTCAAGGCTCGAGACAGCTTTTAGCATCTCAATTGGTTACCCTTTACATTCCTAGTTACATTTCTTTGTTTGTAACAAAAAGGATTTTGTTACAGATTAGACATACTAATAATGTGGTAATTCTTGTGAGATGCATACCTTTTTTACAGAGGAATTTTTAATAAACTTAGAGCTTGTGTGGTAAAATATAATTTAATATATGATTTCTATATTATATAAACACATAACCTGTGAGTGTCTGTCTGCTTCTAATTGAATATAAACCCTCTTCAGCAAGAAGTTCTCACACACAAAGGAATGTACTAGTAACAACAGTGATTGAAATGCTAAAACCTAATTACAGCAGGACACAGGTAAAACCTGTTTAAGATTGAAATGCTAATTTCAGAACTGCAGCTCTCTGGTTCGGTTTGTAATGCAGATCTCTGGGAGTGGGGGAAGAGCAGGCTGTTAAACTCCAAAAATCTTAATTCATGGTGTGTGATACAGACAGAGCTGGTTTGAGGCAAAATCCGCTGTCGAGTTTTTTTAGCACATCCCTACGGCGCCAGAGGACCCCCCAGCCCCCCCACCTCCGCCGCTGCTGCAGCCCCCCCTGCCGTCCTACCTGCCGGTCCTCTGCGCGTTGCTGCCTCCGCCGCCCGAGTCTGCCGCCGCCGGAGCTGCTCCGTCGCGTCCAGCCTGGACCCCGCCTGCGCTCAGTTTTGGCGGGGGGAACCAGGGCAACAGGGCTTAAACAGCCCTGTTGCCCTGGTTTCCCCCCGTCAAAAACAGACTGCTCCGGCGGCGGCAGACTCGGGCGGCGGCGGCGGAGGCAGCAACATGCAGGGCACCGGCAGGTAGGACGGCGGGGGGGGGCTCTCTGCTGCAGAGAGCCTGCAGGTAAAGCCCGCGCGGGTGGCTGAGAGCCCACGCGGACACGAGCAGGCCCAGTTTGGGCCTTGCTCCTGTCCGACGGGCTGCTCGGCCACATCCCTAGCGGCTGCCTTTAACCAGGCGAGCCGCCGCGTTCTGTACCAGCTGTAGCTTCCGAACCGTCCTCCAGTTCCAGGGTAACCCCACGTAGAGCTGGGAGAGGATATTAGGAGATATTATCTCTCCCCTCTTGCGGTTTTGTGTTTGCAAGCACAGCAGAACATACCCCATCTACAGTGGAAAAACGTGAGCATGTGGAGCTGCTGGTTAGAGCAGGTTCAGCGATTAGTGGGTCCAGGACCAGGCTGCCCTTTTGTGGGTCCTGGCTTCCCCCTTATACTACCAATAAGACAAACAGTCTTTTGGAGGTTAAAAACAGAGTTTACTCACTCAGATCTTGCAGATTGGATACAGGCAGGCTTATGAATGTATTTACAGTTCTGCAGGAATCATTTGGTAGTCAACCCGTTCTGAACTTGGGAAAAGTTCAGACATGCTACTCTCGGCTACATCATTAGACATGCTGCAGTTACAGGTTCACGGCTCAGACTGAATTCCCGGGGCAGGAAAAGAAGGCATTGGTTATGCCCACATCCTGCCCCAGAAGACGTCTGGGTAACTTCCTCAGTTTACGTCATGCACCTATGCATGGCGTGTGAGGTTTTGGCTGCACATCCCCTACATTCACCATCCCAGTTTTTTTTGTTTTGTTTATTTGTTCTTGAGGACCAATACTATACAGGCTTCTTTCTTATGTTTTTCACGCTGGTTGCTAAACTCTCATAATGTAAATATTGTTGACAAGTTCCCTTAACTTCATTACAAAGTGGCAACTTTCTGAGGTGATTGTTGGAGGCATTGGGCTGGATCCATTTGTAGGGGAAGCAGGATTGGGCTCCCTGCTCCCCCTCAGTGGGGATCCCCTTAAGGGATCTTGGGACATGTGGCTTCAAGGCCCAGCCCAGGGTGCAGGAAGGGCTCACATGAGTGGTTTATGCCATGGTGAGTCGAAGATTCCTGCCTCCCCCACCTACACACCTGTCATGTGAGCCAGGATGGTGGTATTGGCCAACAGATGGACTGCTTGATGACAGGATCCATGTCTTATGTCCCCATCAAATTTATTCAAGTGTAACCGATTTAATCTGGGTGTCCTTTCTTAGGTTGCCCTCCTCCTCCCTCCCACCCTCTCATGACAACTCCGCACTGTCTGCACAGTGTAACCCCCCCCCCATCTCCTATCCAAGCAAGTAAGTTGGATTGTGGGGAATGTACTTCGTGATTCTTGAGAGAGAGGGACCACTGAAAAGAGCCTCTTAGGAGGGGGAAAAAGGTTAAACATGTGAATATTACTGCCTAGAGCAGGGGTGGGCAAGTTGTGGCCTGCAAGTCCCAGCATCCCTCACTATTGGCTATACCAGCTAGGGCTGAGTTGTAGGCCAAAATATCTGGAGGGCCACAAGTTGCCCAGCCCTGAACTAGAGCAAGTGATCCAATGTTATTGACAGCACTCCCAAGAGTTTTGCTGTTGTCCCCCTTAAATCAATCATGGAGACATTTTCTCCATATGCTGAATTAAGTTAGACTAACATGGGATACAGCCCTATATCGCTCAAGTACAGGAGGCCAGATTCCAGCTGAGCATCAGGAAAAACTTCCTGACTGTTACAGGAATTCAACAATATGGAACCAATGACCAAGGGAGGCAGTGGGCTCTCCCACACTGGAAGCATTCATGATGCAGCTGGACAGTGATCTGTCAGGGATGCTTTAACTTGGATTCCTGCATTGAGCAGGGGGTTGGACTTGATGGCCTTATAGGACCCTTCCAAATCTACTGTTCTATGATTCTATAAAAGGTAAGTTTTTCTATCGTTTGTCTGTCCTGAGTCCATTATCATGTCTTCCTACAAGTTTCTTTGTGCCAGTTCAGTCTTTATATACAGCTTCTGTGCAACAGGCACAGAGTGATAATATCACTTTGCAGATGCCTCCTAGTGCCAGTCCTCTGTTTACTGTTGCCTCCTATAATCACAGCATTCATGTCACTGCAGACTTTGTGACAATCCACCACTGGGAAATATAGTCAAGAGTCTAGTGAGACCTATCACTGGCCCTCAGGTATGTGCTATATCTCACGTATTGGCTTGAGGCGACAAATAAAAGTTGGGAAATATATTATGTACATAAAGGCAGTGCATATACTATGGAGAGAAGGCTGAATTAATGCTGATGAGCTACCATATAAAAAGGAACTAATCTCAAGATGGAAAAAAAAAGAATATTAATGAAGACATTTGTCTTGCTGATATTCCAAGAGATCCCCTTTTAATTTACTTTAATTAAGTCAATTAGGCATAGTATTGTACTTGTGACTTAAGTGATACATAAAACTAACATTAGACAAGCAACTAAACAGCAAGAGGGTTTATCTCTGAAAGAGGAAGGGAGAATTAAATTCCAATTATAAAGCACAGGTGCAAGGCCCATTTTCAGTTCTCACGAACGTAAACAATATTTATCATGAACAGCACAGTGCCACAACTCCCATCCATAGGAGTAGCTACATAGATCAACATTGGTTTGTATTCATGTGTGAGGTCTAGAAGCCCTCAAGACTTGGAACTCAGTGTCTCAATTTCTTCTAGCCATAGGAGAAAATTAACAAGAGTTCTAGATACACTCAGACTGCCTACTTTATACATCAAAAGGTTCTGCAAATGTATGGGAATCCCTACTGAAGACCGGCTCATAGAAAAGAGTAGGAAACCCCTTATTTTTATTTGATTTGTTTCAATTAATTGTTTACCACCACCACCACCACCCCACTTTTCTATACAAGATATTCAAAGCAGCTTGCAAATACAGTACAACAATATAGAAGGCTAGAAACAACCTTAGAACATACATAAAATAGGCGAAAGCATAAAAGCAACAGCATCATCAAACAAACAGCAGGCCAAGATCAGTATAGATAAAACCAATGGCCAAATGTCTGTTGAAACTATGTACAAATGAACTAATCTCAGTATTAATATATATATATAAATAAACTCATGTCACTTGTTTATATTCAAAGCAACTCCCTCCTCCCTCCCATATACTTTAATTAACTGCCCTGCAAAAGACAAGCAACAATAGAGCCAGGTGGATTCCCCTTGCAAAGGGAAAGGTTAAGTACTACTATGGAAAAGGCGCTGCTTCATCTGCTCATCCACTGGAAATCTGACAGCAGTGGGACACAGGGCAGGCTTTCTGAAGCCAATTGTAATATTCAAGCAAGTAAATACAAGAGACAGCAGTTCTTAAGTGTTGAGCATCAAAGCTTGTAGTTTGCAGCCATGCTCTTCAAGCTAGGTCTTTGTGCCAAAAAATTATATTGTTGTTGGCTGAAATTGATACATGACAGGGATCAACAAATGGAATTGACCAATTTTTACATATGCATTTGAGATGTTAGTGAATTACTGTGCATACTACCATGGGTTTATTATAAAATCCTTGGTCGAGGCTGAGTCAGATTTGATTTCCAGGCTCAGAAACTGAACAAACTGAGTTGATTCCAAACAATTAACTATTACATAAGCAGAAATGATGTTATATTTAAGTTAATAGGTTAGGATTAATGGAGAATTTGCAAGTGTCAAGTAGCCACAAGCATCCCTATTAGGTTTTTTTTAAAAAAAAAAATTTACAGGATCAGAGTGTAGCACGGTACTTCTTTATGATTTTGGTAAACTGCCTCAGGCATTGTTTGGCAGGATAAAAATAATAAATCAATAATAATGCCCTCTTCCCCCAAAGTATGAAACATTCAGGGTGCCCTGTGAATGGTGCTATTTATAGCTTGGAAAAAAGATGAGTAAGGGGAGACATGTGGTGTACAAAATTATGCATGGTGTGGAGAAAGCAGATAGGGAGACATTTTTCTCACTTTCTCATAATACTAGAACCTGGGGTCATCCCATGAAGCTGATTGGTGGGAGATTCAAGACAGATAAAAGGAAGAACATCTTCACACAGCACATACCGTAGTTAAACTATGGAATTCATTTCCACAAGATGCAGTGATGGCTACCAGTTTGGGGGGCTTTAAAAGGGGATTGGACAAATTCATGGAGAAGAAGGCCATCAATGGCTACTGTGAAGGAGGCTGATCTTACACCAGCCCTCCAGGGTAGGCCACAGCCCCAATGTTCCCTGGACTGGCACACACCTCCCAAGGTCCCATACACCAAACCGGTGTAGCAGCCCCAATCTTTAGACAAGGAACACACGCCAAAATTAAGTTGGAGACTTTATTAAAAAGTAAAAATAACAAGTTAATCAGTGTAGGGTCTCCAAGTGTCCAATATAAGTAAAATAATCCCTTATAAGAAAGGGCTAAAAGAAGGTAAGGGAAAAGGGGTGAGGTAGTTGTTGTGAGGAAAAGGGAATGGGAATAAAAAGGGACTCTAAAAGAATATAAAAACAAACCCCAAGAGTCTGCAGGAACAAAGCAAGTCAAACCAGGCCTAGCTTTTCCTAGCTAACCTGTCAGAGTGGCATACCTGCCCAGATGGAACTTCCCAGCATCCACGCCCCAAAGGAAGAACCCTGAAGCCTTTTCCCCTAGCTCCTTTATTGCCACCAGGGTCCATTTTCCCACCCAGCATTCACCAATCCTGTCTTCCTGACTGTCGAAGGAGGGCCCCCCGCCCTTTCTCAGCTGTAGACACTTTCTCATGACTTCATCCCAATTAATGCCTGACCTTGCTTCTCAGCTCTGCAGCTCACCCTTATCTCCCAGGTGCTCCCAACCACCCTCCCAGTACATTCCAAAAGACTAAAGTAAAAATTCGTTAGCTAAACAGCAATGGGGGGGGGAAGGGACATCTAACAGGGTTTCCCTAAAGTCCCAGCTACTACAAGTCCCATCTTCACAGCTACTACAAGTCCCATCTTCACAGCTACTACTCCTGATGTGTATATGCTACCTCCAGCATCAGAGGCAGTATGCCTATGTATTCCAGGTGCTGGGGAACATGGGGTGGGAACTTGGGCTGTTGCACTCATGCCCTGCTTGTGGGTTTCCTGTGGGCAGCTGGTTGGCCACTGTGTGAACAGAATGCTGGATTAGATGGACCCTTGGTCTGATCCAGCATGGCTCTTCTTATGTTCTTATACTATTTTTTACCTTAGTCTACCCAGGATGTGCCATCTTATAATACAATGAAAAGACTGTATAGTGGATAGGGGAGGGGGAGGCAATTCAACATTGACACTAATTTTATCCCCTAACTGCTCCACCTTTACATGACCTGTGACCACCACTCTATGAGATAAGGGCCATTGAGATGGAGGTACATTATAGGCTTATACCCAAAGACAGTCCAAGCCTAACCAGTCCTGTATGACATGCTTACCATTGGCTTTTCAATTTCTTCCTCTGTGTATAGCATGAAGGCCCAAAGTAGTTAGGCATGCATGAGTAGGCTATGAATATGAATGCCTGATAGTTTGTGACATAAGTTATATGCGAATGTTATTAATTGCAGATGTTATGGCTAAGAGAAAAGGGTGGGATAATAATGGTTGTCTATGAACTTACTAGAGCTGTGATCCTACAAAGACTCTTTGGGTCTTCCATCTTACCAGTTGCCGGCCAGATGGGCGATAAATAAATATAAATAATAATAATAATAATTACAAAAGTATGGATCACTCACACTTGGGAGTGACTGTATATGCAATCTCTCTGTAGAAGCTTTGGTTTTACTAGTATTCAATGAACACTGAAGAAGGGGTGCATTTCATGATGTCATAATGTAATTATGTTTAATACATGATCCCTGATTGTCTTGGATCATTAAGTGAAGAAGCCCTTTCAAGTGAACAAACAAACAAACAAAAATGGTGCCAAAGAAGCAGTAGATCAGTGAAACAATGGCTACCATCAGGCATGAAAAATACACAAAAGGATGAAAGGTAGTAGTACTTTCATGGATACTTTAGCATCTAAAATCATACCTCACAAAATCTGGGGCAGCATTAATTTTAAATTCTTTGGTTTTTACTTTGCTAAATCAGCTGACTTTTGAGCAATAAAACAATAATTGCCTTAAGATTTGTGACTCTGGGGAATTATAAAATATTTCTGTTTATATATTTTATTGTATATTATCAGTGCAAACTTGATCATTACCAGCATAGCTAGGGTTGAACTGGTGAGCTAGAAAGGAAAAGTTCTTTTCTCCATTATGGAAGCTCAGAACCATGTAGTCCCAAAGGATATATATTTTATGGGGGTTCACAGATAATGAGGATGTTTGCCAGCTGGCTGGTGGTTTATATCCTCTCCTTTTAATTAACTCAAATTGCCTTCAATTTAAACTAGGTCTAATAACTTTGCAGCTCTTAAGAGCTTTAAATAAGTTACTAATCAGTCCCTGTACAGTTTTGTAGGCCTGTGATGGCTTTTTTTGAGGGTTGGTCATTCAGACCAGTATATACTGTCTGTTCTACTGCACATCTGGAAAGCAAAAAAGAATATTAATCAGGATCTATTGTGTACATTATGCCCAACTGTAAGTGCCAACTCAAGAGGCATTGATGTGCAAAAGCTTTGCTGCCTTTGTTGATGCAATTTATTATAGCTTGCTGTTTGGCCACTGGTCAATTTTCTCTATTTTTCCACATTAATATTTTAATTTGGCTTGTTGTATAATAAATAAATGATGGACACCATGCTAAGTGACAAATGGTTGCTTCAAGCATATTAGAGAGTTGTTTAAGCTCATCAATCTCTTCAGTGCAGCTTTCCCCCAGTCTAGTCTATCAGGAAAAAATTTAAAGCCGTAAAAGCCTGCTGTTTAATGCTGAAGAATGCTGAAGCCTTTGGGCTAGGTTGTTGTTAGCTTGCAAAAGAATATTGTTGTGAGGCTTGTTTATAAACTCTTTTGGGGGGGCAGGGAATCTGAAAGAAAATACAGATGTTGCCTCATTCTATCCTCTGCAAAGGACTGCATGAAAAGACTGGGTTGTAGCTAGGGATCTCAGAGAAATCTGCAACAGATTAAAAGAATTCCGATTTCTATGAATCTGATCTGTGGATTCCACAGCAAACTGGCTTTTTTCAAGTCGCACAGACTTGTGGACTGGTTTTTTACTTGGGTGGTGGTGGTGGATTTGCACAAATTTGCACTTGCACTAAGCAACACATTTGCACATTTGCACATTTTTTGTGCAAATTTGCACTTGCACTAATGCACATTAGTGCAAGTATGCCTTCATGCTAATGCACATTTGCACTAATTTGCATTAATGCTAATGCACACTTGTGCAAATAGAACAAAATTCTCTTACACCCCTAAAAAAAAATAAAAATCTGATTCCGTTAATGAATGAAAGATAATGAAAGACACCTGACAATTCACAAAACACAGGCGGGATAGTTTTAACAAAATCTGGATAAACCCAAGTTGTACCTCAGCACCCTTGTGTCAGCACCATAATTAGAAATGGTAAGAAAGCAGGGAGATGTGAAAGACACATAAACCAACACACAGGCCCAGCCCAAGACATTTTTCTGCCAACCTGAGGTACGGTGGCCATGTGCCCTCTTTTACAGAGGGCAGTCCACCATTTGAAGGACTGCCAGAGGACTGTACTCTATTTTGAAGGCATCCTCTGTTTGAAGGGCTGTCCAGTTCAAGTCTGGTGTAAAGATGAAGAACCACCTGAAGGAAGAGCAGCAGGAGCCTTGAAGTTGCTCATCCACAGCACCTGGACAGCAGACTGAGCAAGGCACACACGTCACCTGGTCACAGACTTACACATGTGCTTATGGTACAGTACTTACGGGTGAGATGTAGCATTTTTTTTAAAATTTAAAGTATAATAATTATTTCTAAGTTTGCATTTATACATATAAATCAGCATATGCAAATAGGTGTCCTCTTTTGTCCTAGTTTTTGGTGATGCATGTTTACTCTTTTGGCAATTTGCAAGTGGCCACCCTAGCCAGAAGTGAAGGTCAAGATGGTACCCACCCAACCATGTACAGGCGTCAACCAGACTGGTGGCTGAATCTTACTTCAACTCTAACAATAGGACTGAGGGACACAGGCTAGCTTAAGGGGTGCAGGGCTGGCCGCATGATACATATGGCTGTTTTCCAACATTGCTGCTCTCCCTGCCTTGCAGCTCCATCAGCTGCCGGAGGCAGTTGCCTCATTCTGTGTAATGGCAGGGTCAGCCCTGACTCTTCTGCCCTGAAAACAATGTGGGGATGCAATTTTTAAAAAGAAAAATAGTATTCAAGGATTAAAGACAAAAATAATAAGACACCATATTATAAGAAGGATTTCCAGCTGATTTCTGAACTGTATTTATTTATTTATTTATTATATTTATACCCTGCCTTTTTTCCTGCAAGGAACCCAAGGTGGCTTACATAATCCTCCTCCTCCTGCTCTCCATTTTATCCTCACAACAACAACCCTGTGAGGTAGGTTAGGCTGAGAGTCAGTGACTGGCCCAAAGTCACCCAGTGGGTTTCATGGCCGAGCGGGGACTAGAACACGGATCTCCCGAGTCCCAGTCCAACACTGGCCATACAAGTACATTAAAAGTGAATGTACTTGGTGAACAGCTAGGCTAGGCCCATGGCTAAGCTTTCCAATCTGAGCTGAAATTTCAGCTGTAGTTAGACTGGGACACAAAGGCTCAAATCCCTTCCCTGCTCAGCCATGGAGCTCCTTGGGTAACCTTAGGCCAGTCAATGTCTATCAATCACACAGGGTTGTTGTGAGGATGCAGTGTGTGTGGGGACAATGTTAGCTGCTCAGCTCCTTGGAAGAAGGGCAAGACAAAATGTAAGTACCGTATATACTCAAATATAAGTCTAGTTTTTCAGCACATTTTTTGTGCTGAAAAATGCCCCCTCGACTTATAAGTGGGTCAGCGCTCCCCCAGGACCCCCGCTGTCACTGCCAGGCACCGCCAGGCACCCCCCTCCACCCCCAGGACCCCTGCCGCCACCCCCAGACACCCCACGCCACGCTGTTCCTCTCCGCTCGCTCTTTAAAATTATTTTCCTCCCCCCCCATACCTTTGTCAGCGGCGGCTCGCTCTGCTGGCGCCTTGCGCGCTGCCATGCCGGCTCCTAGGCAGGGAAGCGGCACAGCAGCGCGAGGCGCCCGTAGAGCGAGTGGCTGGGCTGCGTCTCCCTGGCAGGGAGACATGTGGAGCCACTCCGCTGTTCCTTTCCGCTCGCTCTTTAAAATTATTTTCCTCCCCCCCCATACCTTTACCAGCAGCCGCTCGCTCTGCTGGCGCCTCGCGCGCTGCCATGCTGCTTCGTTCCCGGGAGCCGGCATGGCAGCGCGCGAGGCAACCGCAGAGCGAGTGGCCAGGCCGCGTCTCTCTGCCAGGGACCCACGTGGAGCTGCTCCGCCATTCCCCTACCTTTGTGTTTGTAAGCGGAGGCTCGCGGCGCTTCCGGCGCTGCCCTCGTCGCTTCCGGGCCGCGACGGGCATCACTTCCGGGGCCGCGACAGGCATCACTTCCGGCTCCCGGGAACGAAGCAGCATGGCAGCGCGCGAGGCGACCGCAGAGCGAGCGGCTGCTGGTAAAGGTATGGGGGGGGGAGGAAAATAATTTTAAAGAGCGAGCGGAGGAATAGCGGAGTGGCTCCACATGTCTCCCTGCCAGGGAGACGCAGCCCAGCCACTCGCTCTACGGGCGCCTCGCGCTGCTGCACCGCTTCCCTGCCTAGGAGCCGGCATGGCAGCGCGAAAGGCGCCAGCAGAGCAAGCCGCCGCTGACAAAGGTATGGGGGGGGAGGAAAATAATTTTTAAGAGAGGAGCGAGAGGAACTAGTGGTGTGGGTGTGTCGGGGGGTGCGGGCAGGGTCCCTGGGGTGGAGGGGTTGCCTGCTGTGCCTGCGTGGACGCGGGGTCCCTGGGGGCTTTGGCAGTGCGGGGCTTCTGCCGGCAGCTGGGTTCAGGGACGGAGGGTGGGGCTTCGCGGCGTCAGTGTGCAGGTACGGTGACGGGGGGTGTCTGGGGTGGCGCGGGAGTCTCCCTCATACATTTCCCCCCTAGACTTATACTGGGGGCAAAAATGTTCCCAGTTTGGGGGGAAATGAGTGGCCACGACTTATATTTATAGGGCCGACCTTACTTGAGTATATACGGGTAATAATATTACAAATGGGTCACAGAATTGTTTTAGACTCAAATAGGATTTTTGTTTTTAAATTGTCTTGTCCGAAGCCCAGATAGGCATGAAATTAAAATAATACAACAGCAAGAAGAAGCAGGCACTATCCTGCTTAGCAAATAAAATATGAAGGAATGAGGATGTTCATTTTTAAGATATGATGTCTCTATCATGAATGTAGAGCTCACCTTATTTACCAGCAAAAGTATGCAAAAATGGCTGCCTACATCTGCAGATATAATTAATCAGACATTGTCTGCCTGTTTATTTTTAGTATATACTATTAATTATTTTTTTTTTAAAAATCCCTGGGCAGGCAATCTCATACTGCCTCTGCTGTGCAAGATACAGCAATAATTTAGTGTATTCTGTGCCCGAGTCTAGGATGTGCAATTCCCAAGTAATATTTAAAAATACTATTATTGTGACATTGGCTTTTTGATTGCCACAAAGGTTTAACATTAGGCAGCTTTCAGGTTCTGTTACACTGAAAGTCTACATGACACTTGCTTGAGTAGGCTTTATTCCTGGATATATTGACAGTTCAGCATACGTATTCTAGATTATTTTTTTTTAATAACATCATTACTATACAGAGAAGCCATCCATGTACTCCTAGCACTAGGGGTTCTCGAGGAATCTGATCAGGATTCTTATCAGGGCCAGATCTGCCATTAGGTAGAGTGTGGCACCCGCCTTAGATGGCAGATGTTGATGGGCGTGGAATGGATAGATCTGTATGTGCCACATGACCTGCCCTGTGCTTCCTCAGGCGCAGTGGAAGATATTGTTCTGCCACCAATGTTGAAATAAGATTCAGCTGCCAGTGTGGTCAGCTTTTTAAGGAATTGGTGTTGGGGATGGGGAAGTATCGTTTAGACTCTTGCCTCAGGCAGCAAAATGAACTGGAAATAGACAAGATTCACCCACCCAGAAGCTGGATGGGGAGTTCCCTTTTCTATGTTCCCTTTCCTATTTTCCCTTCTATGCAGTTGAACATGTTCCTGCTTGTAGGATTAAGCTAAGGGTACTATTTACTTAACAGATTACTGGGGAATGAAATGTAAGCCAAACAGTTCAATGTAACATCCTTAATTTTTCTCTATCAGATAAGGAAGTCCTAAGATTCCTTATCGGATAGAGGGAAATTAAGAATTTTACATTTGACCCCTTGGCTTGGATTTAACTTTATGCTCTCACTTGACATAAATAGTTTTCTTAAATATGTGGATGTGATTTACTCAAGACAGCTGAATGTTCCAAAAATCCAAAAGATTTGTTCCACCACTAAAGCTATACTTTTACTGTTAACAATTTGTTAAATGCAAGTTATGCAAAGTGTCATTCATGCAAAGATCTAGTTCTCCAAAAGAGAGAAAGTTGGGAATTCTTATTCCCAATTAAAAGAAATAGGATTCCCAGTCCTAAGAAGGAGACCAGTAAATCCCACTGAGCTCTATAATGGTAAGAATTATGTAATGCTAAACATACTAAGGTAAGAATGTATAAAACTGCAATCTTATACACAATGACGTTGTTGTCATATTCTCTGGTCTTGATCCCCCCTTCTGACTCAGAAGAGGACCCAAAGGTGAAGGAGGCGTCATCCAGTAACCCATCATCTGATATTGCAGGTTTCCAGGGCAGAAGGCATGGCTTTACCAATCTCCTTGGACCCAGAGGGCACCCCTCGAATGCAGTCCTCACCACCCCCATGCTGTAGGAGCCATCAGTTATAGAATTGGATATAAAAATGAAAAAAGGACTTTAGAAGGGGAAGTGATGATAAAAAGAAATACTGACAGGGAAATAGGAAAAGATGTATATAATGACCTAGGAAATCATGTCAAAAGCCAGTGAGAAATAGAATAGAAATGCAACATTCATAAGATATAGTATAAGGTCTACACGAGGTATGAGGAGAGAGATTGAAAGGCCGTTACACTTTTGTGGTATCTCAAGTTTTATCAGGCTAATGAATCCTTTGACCTACAAAAATTAATAAGTATTTTGTGAGATTGGAAATATCTAGACTTTATGAAAAAATAACAGAATGACTGGAGACAGATAATTGGTGAAACACTGCAGGAGAAAATATATATTCCCAGACAATGTGTAAGGCCTCCGACTTGACAAATTTGTCAATAGCAAATAGCAAATGTTAAGTGATTTTCAGAGGCTAATAGAAGTGTATAAACAACTATGATTCATCTCGGTATCCTGAAGTGGCACAATCTTTAAAAAAATATATATCTTTTTGTTGTTGTTGCAAAATGGGCATGAATCCCACATACAGTTTTAGAACATAACTTTAGTGGACAATTTAGATTGTGATAGTAAGAAACATGTTATTCAGTAATGGAACACATGTCAGCTTTTTGGATGGTTATGTGAAGACTGGCTATAATGTTCTTACGAGAGAGCTATTGATTTTAAAGAACTATGTCCAGGTCCAGACAGCCATGTGACCTTGAATGCACACATGGATCTTTTGTTCATGGCGATCCCAATAATTTCAGTGGAGGTAACTAATATGGCAGTGTATTCTTTTGTGTGTGTGGATTGCATTTGTCCAGTCGAATGAATAGGGATGCCATTTTGTACAGGAGAGCTCTGCATACACATCTGTGTTCAGAACAGATTACTAAATGTGGGTGAGATGCTGTATGATTCTATATACATCTAAAATATTAAGGGCACAATCCTGTGCATGTTTTTAGACAGAAAGAAGTCCTACAACTCCCAGCATCCCTCTAGCCAGCTATACTGGCTGATACACAGGATTGCACCCTAAGTTTAGAAAACATTAACTTCAAACAATGCACATTAGCATCTACAGTAATACCTTGGATTGCAAGTAACTTGGTTTGAGAGCGTTTTGCAAGACAAGCAAATTTTTATTTAATTTTTTTTGACTTGATATACAAGCGACGTCTTGCAATACAAGTACTGTAGTACGGCTTAAATTAAAAATCTCTGTACAAATTTTTTTTGGGGGGGATTTCATTTTGATATAAGAGTGTTTTGGATTACAAGCACGTTTCTGGAACGAATTATGCTCTCAATCCAAGGCATGACTGTATTCTCTGGAGCTGTGACTTCTCAGAATTGGGTTCCCAGTGCTTAGGACTTGTGGTAAGAGTCCTGGTTTGGAGCTGTTCAACTGTAATGCATTCATTAAGATATAGGCAGAAGGTAGATCTCCGGGTGTTTTGGACTTCAGTTCCTAGAAGCCCCTGCAATCATGGCCAATAGTCAGGAATGTTGGGAGCTGAAATTTAATCCAGGCATGGTTGCATTTAGAAAGGCCAATAGCTCATTAAACATGTCCTATTACAAATGGGCAGAATTCTGGCCAGCTGATGGGCAGAATTCAATGTCATCTGAGTAGACCTCCGCATGTACAATGGTATTTCTTCTTTCCTTTCTCTGCCCTGCAGCCTTCCAGGCCCCTTGTAAATCTTCTTCAGATGGTTCCCTAACTTTTTGGAGCAGATGTTGAGGGTGCACAGGAAACTACAGGCGGTAGGAGGAATTATCCCCCTCCCAGTTTTGCTGATGGAAGTTCCATCAGCACTGGGAATGTAACTGGATTCCACCTACTATCCCCCTTGAAGTTAATACTTTAGTTTCAGTATTGTTCTACTGATTATCCATGTTTTACACTTTTTTTAATGATTGAATTTACAGTCAAAACTTTGACTGATGCATTTTAAAAACTGTAAGCCCATGGGAGGAAAAATGAAATTAAAAAATGTGTAAGATATAAGGTGAATCACTTTAATTAAACTTTTTTTGGAAAAAAAATCATGGTGTGATCTCTCTATTGCAGATACATATGGTGTAGGCTGGATATCTATTAATGAGCATGCATGTCTGGAAGTGTTCTGAACTCTCATAGGATTGTCAGAGTGGACAACAGGGAAGTTGTTAGGCCTGGGCCCAGTAGCCAGTTGCCACTGCTCAGCCCACAGGGGCCCAGACCTGCCTGGGGCAGGCTGCTGCATTGCTGAAGCCCCTGGCTGCTTTCTCTTTTGATTGTAGTTCCCAGCTGCCACACTTCAAATGAAAGAGAAAGCTAGCAGTAACTGCTGCTTGGCCAGCATAGCCAGCACTTGACCTGGCATGGCCACTGGGATGCTGAGGCCAGGCCACATGGAGCAAGGGACTCCCAAAATCTTGCAGGACTTGGTGAAATTGTGCAAGATTTGGGGGGCTATATAAGGCTTTCCACATGGCCTGACCTCAGTCTGTGGGTGGGCATCGCAGGCATCTATCTATGGGCAGGTGCTAGTCATGGAGTGCCTGGCCAGGTAGCATGGCAGTGGGGCTGGAGTATCTACCTAGCACTGGCAGAATCCAATGGGGTGATTATAACCCCACTGATTCCTTTCCACCGCACCGATTACCTTCCGCAAACGGTGGGTCCTGCCAATTCTATTGTGCAAGCGGGACCCACCGCTTATGCAAGGGAGATTTAGTGCTTCCTAGGGGAAGTCCCAAAATGAACAGAAACACTCATTTCTGGAAGGAGGAAAGTCAGCGAAGCTCCCTGATGCGAGCTCCACTTGCCTGCTTCCTTCCAGAAACTAGCATTTCTGCTCATAAGAACATCAGAAGAGCCATGCTGGATCAGACCAAGGGTCCATCTAGTCCAGCATTCTGTTCACAAATGTTAAGTGATTTTCAGAGGCTAATAGAAGTGTATAAACAACTATGATTCATCTCGGTATCCTGCAGTGGCACAATCTTTAAAAAAAAAATATCTTTTTGTTGTTGCAAAATGGGCATGAATCCCACATACAGTTTTAGAACATAACTTTAGTGGACAATTTAGATTGTGATAGTAAGAAACATGTTATTCAGTAATGGAACACATGTCAGCTTTTTGGATGGTTATGTGAAGACTGGCTATAATGTTCTTACGAGAGAGCTATTGATTTTAAAGAACTATGTCCAGGTCCAACCAGCTGCCCACGGGATCCCACAAGCAGGACATGAGTGCAACAGCACCCTCTCCACCCATATTCCCTGGCAACTCATGTACATGCGCATACTCGTTTTGGGTTGCCCTGAAAGTGTTCAGTTGCCACTGCACAAGTGGTGGGGGCCACTTGCACAATGGATTTGATGGGGCAGAAGAGAATTGGCAGGGGTGGAAGCACACAGTTGGATTCTGCCCAATGCCCCTGGCTGACAGTATACTAGCCATCTGTTTTGTCCTTGATAGATTCAAATGAAAATCCATTTTTATTGAAGATACAAAGAAAAATGTTGAATTTGCTGCCTTTGAGTTTCAAGAGAGAGCTTGTACTTAGTCCTTATCATGTACGTTGGTTGATTAGAAATAAACCCAAAGGGGAAAAGCCTGGATTTTTAACACCTGCTTTGAATGTTTTTTGTAATGGAAATGGTCAATCTCACAAACTCCATTTGTGAACTTGTGAGGCTGTAACAAAACTATTAAATACTAATTTCAAAGCTATGCATTAGAAAGGAAGAGGGAGAAACATTTTTGTCCTACTGGGCTTCTTGGATCGCTTGTTTTGAAAAGGATAACAGTTGCTGAAAGTATGAAAATAAATCTTAGAATCTTTTTTTCATCCACAAGAGCACTTCTTTTAATAGAAAATTAAATCGGAACACTGTAAATGAGAGGTACTTCATTACAGCATTTCATTTTAATTTATATTCCTAGCAATGTAGATTTATATTTTGTTTGGGAAAGAGCAGTTAAAAGAAACACATCAAATGCAAGTTAATTATAGTATCCCTTGCATTGCATTGCAGCTTTGTCAATGTGTATGGTTAATTGTTCAATCCACTGCTCCACCAGTTCTGAAGAAGAAGAAAACACAATAAATTATGCATATTGGAAACTAAAGTGAGAAAACTAACTTTTGTTTTTGTTTTGTTTTCAAAAACTCTACAATAATGTTATGACCTGTCTATAAGTTTCAGAACTCAGACTTTGCTCTTTTTTTTGTGTAGAAATAAAAACGTGTGAGTTTAAAGCCTGTGGCTTACGCTGGCTCAGCTTGTCTGAGTGTGGAAAGCTAAGCAGGGTCAGGCCTGGTTATTACTTGGATGGGAGACCCCTCCTCTAGTTTCCTGCATTGAGCAGGGGGTTGGACTCGATAGCCTTGTAGGCTCCTTCCAACTCTATGATCTATGAAATCTATGAAAAGACAAATGGAGGGTATTCAAATCAAAACATTCTCCTTGTCAACACCTACACTGGCTGGGGCATGCTGGGAGTTGTAGGCCAAAAACATCTGGGGACCCAAGGTTGGAGAACACTGCCTTATCTGGATTGGCAGGGATTTGTTATGGGAGAAATTTGTCTGATGCTGGAAGAAAGAGAAAGATGCTCTGTTTGGTTGAGTGAACTGTCAATCACTTGCTCAGACATGGATGGGCAGGCTTTCTTTTATGTTTATTTCAGCTGCCTCATTTGCCCCCATGACCTCTTTATAGGGATGGATAAATCTGTTGATTCTGGTTTCTCTTGGTTTCTCATTTTTCCAATTTTCTCTAATACTGGAAGCCAGTGTAACTGGTGTAGCACTGGTATAATATGATTGCACCCACTTAGAAATCTAGCCACTGCATTCTGAACTATAGTTTTCATATGATCTCCCAAGACAGACCCACATAGAGTGCATTGCAGAAGTCTTCCTTGGAGATTGCCAGAGCACGGATCAATGCAACTAGGCTACCTTTGTCCAGGTAGGGTTAACTGATGCACCAGCACAAGCTGATAAAGTGCATTTCCTGTTATGGAAGCAACTTGTTCCTCCAGTGACAAAGAAGGATGAAAGAGCACACACACCCCAGCTGCAAACCTGTTCCTTTGGGAGGAGTGTGACCCTGTTTAGTACAGGATGAACGACACTTCCCTGGGTAGATGAACCACCTATGGTA
This sequence comes from Shinisaurus crocodilurus, assembly GCA_021292165.1. Lineage (NCBI taxonomy): Eukaryota > Metazoa > Chordata > Lepidosauria > Squamata > Shinisauridae > Shinisaurus > Shinisaurus crocodilurus. Next base: position 187,555,473 of record CM037880.1, on the reverse strand, counting down.
CCTCCATCTTACACAGATTGCACTTCAGTTTGTTGGCCCTCATTCAGTCCATAAGTTTAGAATGTAATTACGATCATTGTTTTATTTGTGGGCAATATTCAAAACCAAACCTTAATGTGCAGGCAGCATGTAAGTCACTGGAAAGAAGAAACTATCCAAGAAATGTGTTACTCTGAAAATGTGTAATGTTGGTATCACTGACAACCTGAGGAATTACATGACTGACTTTCCTATTTAATCCACTTCAAGTTGCACAGGAATCCTGGTGTCAAAAACACCTTATTGGGTTTTTTTGGGTTTTTTTTTTTTTTAAAGGTAGCCAGAAACAGATGTAAAGGCCCTGTGAAGTTGCCCTTTTTCTGGAAGAAACGTTCAGAGCTGTTTGAATTTGGGGTGGATTAATCTGCCAGTTTCACTTTCTTCTGCATTCATTTTTTTTTTTTAAATCTTAAATTCTTTCCATCTCAAATATAAAGAAATTTGCAAATTTTGGTAAATTCTTATCAAAAGCGAACCAAAATGAAATTTTCACCTATCTGCACCCAGACAAATTCAGTAGGTACATGGCGAGAAACCAGCTTGCAATATAGCTGTTAAAGATGAAAAAGAGGTGGCAACCCTAATTCAGTACCACAAACATTGTGGAATACAGAAGGATTCAAACCCAGACTTCTAAGAGCTAAGCACTGAAAGTCCTGGGCCTGGTTGGACCAATATGTCAGTTTTGGTCTCTCCCATATTCATATTTTTTTTAAATCTCAAGTTTTTTTGCATCTCAAGTATGAAGAAATTTGTGAATGTTGGTAAATTCTGATCAAAAATGAACTGAATCAAAATTCTCACCCATCACTAGGTAGGGGTGGGCGATCTACCCACCACCCGACTCGCTGGGTACTCGGCGAGCGCTGCTGCTGTGCCTGCTGCTCCAGGCCAAAAGCTTGCCAGACTTCTGGGTTCCCGGTGGTACAATTTTTACATAGAAAATGGCGTAAGATACGTTAAAAGCGGCCGCGATTTGCGTAACTTGCACAAATCGTGTCCATTTTTATGTATCGTACACCATTTTCTACGTAAAAAGCATACCGCTGGGAACCCGGAAGTCACTTCCCTGGCTCGGCTCACAAGAACGTGAGTCAAGCCGGGGAAGCAGGTAGGCCGAGCAGATCTCGGGGGGGGGGGAGGTCAAGCCTGATGAGTTTGCTGGACTTCCACCCCCAAGTTGAGCTCCTCACACATCCCTAAATATGAGAACGCCATACGCTTTAACCGTGATCCTGATTTAGCCACAGAATCCTCCTCCTCTCCTTCCCCGCCTCCTTTTGTTAACAGGGGAGCTCAAGGGGTGGATAGCTGAACTATGGGAGGGATGGGGTGAAATCTTGATCTGTTTATTTTATAATTTTTTATAATTGTTTTTGAAATAATATATTAATTTAAATAACGAAAAAAATCATTGAAGTTCACAGTTAAAAATAAGGAAAGAAAAGGGTGGAATGGATCTGTCCTAGATTCTGGTTGCAGTGCATTCTACTAGGGAATGTTCACAATAGTGTATCTTCTTGACATGCTGATAGATGTGTTGGTAAGCCAATCCCAGTACAACAATGTGGAGCGTAGCCCTGAATGTATCAAAACGAAATACAGAGAAAGGAATGCTGAGTCTTGAACAGAAAGTTGAAGGAGGTCAAGGAAGAGGTTATTCCAGACTTTGTATAGCAGAAAGAACCCCAGACTGAAGCACCAGGTGGCTTGCATTTTCTTTACATTCTTTACATTTTATATATATATATTTTACAGCGTTCATGTTTAAATTATTGATAGCTGAGAGTATGAAGCAGCAATCTGCAAGTAGTTTCAGCGGGGGGGGGGGGGAGCTGCATGTGCAAAATTTCCCTTCTATTCACACCATTGTGTAAGAGTCTCAAGGAAGCTGTTTTCAACTAAATTGTGTGCTGTAAAAATCACCTTGTCTTGTAAAAGCATACCGGTGGAGCACCTTGCCATACCAAACTTTCCGGGGGAAAAGATATAGAAATAAATGCTTCCCATTCAATTACCATTCATTTTCCCCTTCCTTTGCTTTTGCAACCCAGCTTCAAGTAGGAGTCATATGTTGCATCACTCAATCACCCAGAGACAAGGGATAAAGTTTGAAAGGTTTCTGTAGAAAAGGCAGGGTTGACTGCCCAGTATTTCCATATGAAAGGTACTGAGCTTTAAGAGAGATGCCATATAACAACCTAATCCATAGCCCATTTAAGTCCAAGCACTTGGGCTTTAGCTGATTCAGTTCCATTGCCTCTCGGGATACTAAATCCTAATACGGCAGTCTAACTAGATTGGGCATAGTCTAATGCTGCAGCCTAACTGGGTTGGCCCATTCGTTCTCGAAGGAAAATGGCAGGAGAACTGTGGCACAAGGCTTCCAATGACTATAAATAACAACAATTTGCCAGGAATTGATTTCTTATTTCCCTTTAAAATAGAGTCTGGCTGCAGTTTTTCAGCTGAGTTGGCACCCTTGCGTGAAACAGCATTGCTTTCAAGTACATTTTAAAAAGGAAATTAATGCTTTTAGTTCTGTCTGTGCCTTTTCTTTTTTTTTGAGGAGTCAGCACAACCACTGCTGAACTGATGACACCTTCCATACCTGGAAGAGCTGAAATCCAGCACTTAATGAAGGCTTCCTTAATCTCTTAGCAACTGAAGGAGCTCTTCTAAGTTACTGACACTAGAAAGCACTGAGGAGGCACTTATTATCCTCTCTTGAAATTTGTGCAAGTATTAAGCATGTGTCCATATTACTGCTTGTTTTTTTTTTTAATTACCTACAATGGACTTTAATATTACTGCTTATTTTTATTTTTTTTTAAAAATTACCTACAATGGGCATTAATTTCAGGCTGAAATTTCCTATGTTCAAATGTCAACCTATTACTGCAAGCTTATTTAATATGTTTCAAAAATTAAATTAAGGAGCTGGAGATATTTTGGCATTGGTGTGTTTCAAATCGCCCAATCCAATAACAGTAGCCACTTTAAAAATGTACGATGTATTAGAACATCAGAAGAGCTGTGCTGGATCATACCAAAGGTTCATCTAGTGTAGCATCGTGCTTCCTAGAGTGGTCAGTCAGATGGGAAGTCCACAAGTAGGGCTTGAAGACAATAGCCCTCTTCCACTTCTGCTCCCCAGCAACTGGCATCCAGTCACTTTAACATATGACACATAAGCAGTTGGTTGGCTGTAATCTCCAGCCATGTACTCAGCCCATCAGTGTTCCTGAAATACTGACAGGATGCAGAGTGTGATCATGCTATGCTTTTCATGTGGTTGGAGGGTAGTGAGAGTGAGCACCCTCAATATCAAGGTCATGCAGAGACTGTTGGAAATAGCATTTGAATGATGACTTTCCTCTACTGCACCTGAAACATGTAGCAATGGTCTTTCTGGTGCATGGCGCAGAGGGTTCCTGTACCAGAAATTAGGGATGGGTGAGAAATCCATTCAGTTCTCATTTTAATGTGAACTTACCAAACTTGGACCTCCCAAACCTCCACATAAACTGGAACACAAATATACAGCAATATCAGCACTTTCCCAAATTTTTGCAATGTTGTTCACAATTTTTTTAAAAATATAAATGTGTACATTAAGAAAAGTGCATATAAAAGTGTGTATATTGGGAGAAATGTACATGAAAATATGTACAAATGGTCATGTGGACGTATAGGAAAAAATTCACAAATGGATGCAGAAATGGAATGGAACAGATTTATGTTGGGAAAATGAGTAACTGAATGATATCAGACTTGACAGATTCTTCTATCCGACCAATGCTACCACTTGTAGGGCGCCACTGATGCTGGTGCTGATATTTAAGAATGTACGAAGAACCCTGCTAGATCAGACCAAAGTCCTAGTCCAGCATCCTGTTGCAATGGTTGTCATGCCAACCAGATGCCTCTAGTAAGCTGGCAAGAAGGACAATAAGGCAATATGCCTCTCCTGCTGTTGCTCCCCAGTGGCATATTTCAGTTTCAGTGGATTCTGTGGCATATTTCAGTCTATAAACAAAAAAGCAGGAAGAGAGGGCTCCAGAAAATACAGATAACGAGAAATGAACGAAACACAGGAACCCAAAAATGATAATATGTATGAACAGTGAAGAACTTTGTGCAGAAATAAGAATGCTGAATCACAATTTCCACAGAAATATACAAATTCAAGATATAACAATGGTAAATACAAAAGTGAAATGAACGAAATATAAACCGTTAAACCATTAAATACCAAATAATACAAGTATATAAGAAAATACAATATACTAAAGAACTTGAAGAAAATAAATAACTTCACAAGAGTACCGGCTTACCAGCTTGTTTCACTATCTTCTTCAGAACAAACATTCCACAAGTCACTATTTTCTTCTAAACATGAAATAATTAGTCATGTGGATGATTTCATTGTTGAACTAAACATCTCATACATGAGTTTGGAGTTCTTTTAATAAGCCTCTGTTGATATGAGTACAGAACAACTACAATAAAAAGAATTTTATAAATTCTATATTGTAACTGCAAAATACTTTATAAATATTTCAGTTTCTGTTTTAAATCTGTATTTTAAATCTTTGCATTGCTGCTAGGTTTTATTTTTTATTTTATACTGTAGTTTTAAACTTAAACTTTTATATTTTATTTTATCATGCTGTATTTTATGGTTTTAATTGTTGTGAGCCATACAGAGAGTTTTGGCTTTTGGGCAATATAGAAATGTAATAAATAAATAAATAAGAAAAAATTACTGACTCTGAGCATTTAGCTGTCATGGCGGATAGCCATCCATAGACCTATCCTGTGAGAAATTCTCTAATCTCCTTGGAAAGCCATGTAAATTAGTGGCCATTGTGCATCGTGTGAAGATGAACTACGTTTTGTGCCTCTTCCAAATCTGCTGCCAGTCTGTTTCAAACCCTGGGCTTCAGAATTATGCATTGGAGCTGTGGCCAAAATGAGGAAGAAGTTATCATTTCCCACCATTTCCCGAGTGCAAGGTGAAAGGGAGAAACGTGCTAAGCGAAAAGCACATCAAACGAATCCTTTACAGCAGTGTTCTCCAACCTTGGGTCCCCAGATGTTTTTGGCCTACAACTCCCAGCATAGCTGGCTGGGGCATGCTGGGAGTTGTAGACCAAAAACATCTGGGGACCCAAGGTTGGAGAACACTGCTTTACAGGACCATCTTCCATCTGGTAACCTGTGTCTTCACTGTGGGAAGCTGTGTGGATCTAGAATTGGCCTCCACAGTCACTTACGGACCTATCGCTAGAGTCTACACAATTTTTTAGAATTTCCTCCTTTTAAAATTTTCTTTTTGTAATTTTTATCCTGGAAGACAATCTTACTTGGTCACGAGTGATCGCCTACTCATCAGGCGATCACTCATGACCGAGTAAGATTGTCTTCCAGGATAAAAGGAGGAAATTCTAAAGAAGATTGTGTAGACTCTAGCGATGGGTCCGTAAGTGACTGTGGAGGCCAATTCTAGATCCACACAGCTTCCCACAGTGAGGACACAGGTTACCAGATGGAAGATGGTCCTGTAAAGGATTCGTTTGACGTGTTTTTCGCCTAGCATGTTTCTCCCTATCACCCTGCACTCGGGCTTCTTCAAAGTCCATGGAGCCTTTGTGAAAGGCCAACCTCCATTTAGATCGTTCATGGACCAGAGCTTCCCAGTTTTTGATATTTATATTGCATTTTTTTAGATTAGCCTTATGAACATCTTTAAACCTCTTATATTGACCACCGATATTCCGCTTTCCATTCTTGAGTTGGGAATAAAGTAACTGCTTTGGAGACGGCAGTCAGGCATTCGAACAACATGACCGGTCCACTGAAGTTGGCGTTGAAGGATCATTTTTTCAACACTAGTAGTCTTTGCTTCTTCCAGTACACTGACATTTGTTCACCTAGTAAATCTTCCCAAGTAATTCACAGGATTTTCCGGAGGCAACGTTGATGAAATCTTTCAAGGAGGTGGAAGTGACGTTTATAGGTAGTCCATGTTTCGCAGGCATACAATAAAGCTGGTAATACAATGGCTTCATAAACCAGTGTTTTGGTCTTCTTACAAATATCCCGATCCTCAAACACTCTATGTTTCATTCGAGAAAACGCGGCACTTGCGGAGCTCAAACGATGCTGGATTTCACTGTCGATGTTAGCTGTAACAGAAAGATAGCTGCCAAGATAGAGAAAATGATCGACATTTTCCAGTATTGTCCCGCCAAGCTGGATAGATGGCATCACCAAAGGGTTAGCTTGCACTTGTTGATGAAGAACTTTGGTTTTTTTGATGTTAAGTGAGAGACCAAGTTTTCCGTATGCTTCTGCAAAAGCATTTAGGATAGTTTGGAGATCATCCTCTGAATGTGCGGAGACCACATTATCATCAGCATACTGAAGTTCCACAACGGAGGTTGTAATTACCTTACTTTTTGCTTTCAGCCTGCTGAGATTAAAAAGTTTTCCATCTGTTCGATATATAATTCCCACACCAGTGGGAAGTTTCCCCTCGACAAGATGTAAAATCATGGTGATGAAAATAGCAAATAATGTTGGGGTGATAACACATCCCTGTTTAACACCTGATCCCACTTTAAATGGAGCACCATGAGAGCTGTTGTTGTCCAAAACCGTTGCCATCATGTTGTCATGGAGAAGTCACAGGATATTCACAAATTTATTGGGGCATCCAATTTTCATAAGGATAGTCCAGAGAGCTGTACGGTCCACAGTATCAAAGGCCTTAGCCAAATCGATAAATGCCATATAAAGGGGTTGATTTTGCTCCTGGCATTTTTCTTGGAGCTGATGTGCAGTAAAAATCATGCCTACTGTCCCTCTAGAGGGGCGGAAACCATATTGAGTTTCAGGGAGGATCTCTTCTGAAATAGATAGAAGATGGTTTGCGAGAATCCTAGCAAATATTTTACCTGCGGTAGCTAAGAGAGAAATGCCCCGATAGTTTCCACAGTCTGTTCTATCACCCTTCTTAAAGAGGGTGATAATTATGGCATCCCTGAAGTCTTCTGGGATCTCTTCTCTTATCCAGATTTTTTCACCTACTACTACCATTTCCAATGGTATCCATCTGGTCCTTAGAAATTTGCTTACATCTCTGATAATCACCTTGTTCATGCAGTTAGCATTGCCATGCAGACAGTTTTAAGGCATAGTTATGTTTAAAGCTAGGAGATCTCAGTTGCTTTATAGCAACCCAGCAAGAATTGGAGCCCACCTGGGGATCTAAAAGAGCACTTTGAATAAAACAATGTCAAATTTAAAATTAAATATGATAGTAAAATGCAAAGTGATTACAATATTTTAAGAAGACAGCTATTCAAGTGACATTATGGCTGCTACTTATTGCATAAAAAGAAGAAGAAAAGAAACAAGGTATATTGCATATTTTAAAAGTGCAGCGTAGTGCTTAGTAGTATCTTTAGAAAAAACAAGGGAAAGCATTTGATGTGAAATATATTTTCTTGGTGAGACAAATCGTTGAAGTATTGCATTGCAGGAATCTTTTATCCAGCATTGTTCCTCTTATAAAGAACAACAGTAAGAACAGCACACATGAGAGTTTCAGTCCTGAAAAAGAAAATTATGAATATCCATTGCATGTGAATTACACACCACTAGTTTACCAAATAGTTAATTGTGCCCCCATAGTAAATTACTACTTGGTAAATGTTAAAGGGCTGCTTATAGTTTAGATAGAGCCACTGGCAAAGTTCCCTCCAGTACCCTCCTCCTGTGTCAGTGGGTCCACCCATTCTCTTGACATGGACATACCTCACTGCACTAGCTGATTCTGGGAAGCCACTCACCAATTAAATTTCCCACAGTTCCTTGGAGCGATGGTACATTGGGCTCTCCATGGCATTGTAGGATATTTAAAATGGCTGGTTGTCACTTTTTCCAGTCTTTATCACTGTACAGATATTTAAATATAGGTGGCTCAGCTTTTCATTTCTAGATAGGCTTGATTTAAGCATTATTGTGACTTCTATTCACTGTGGCATGTCCTTTTTAAATATCTTATTTTGGGAGGTGGTGTGTTGCTTAATATTATTCCAGCAGTGTAACCATTTAAGAGTTGATAGCAAATAGTGTTTCCTGCTAGGTTGTTATTTTTATGCCTTTTGTAAATGAAACTCTGCAGTAGCCAATCTTAGTAGCAGGGATGTGGGAATATTAAGATTCCTGCTTTCTGCAGCTACTATGAAAAATATAACATTGTATTATGACTGGAAATACAGATAGGAGGGGGGGATATAATGACAAAAGCCTCTTAAAGTGCCACTGAAAATCCTTTTCTTAAATATAGAAAACACTATTTCCACTAGAACTGGGTACTCTTTCTTAATCCACTGCTTATGCATTTATTTTCTTAATAAATCAGTAAGATTTGAATTTGGTTTTGGAATTCCATTTTTCTTGGGAGATAAATCCTACATTTTCTTCCATAAGGCTACAATAAAACCAGTATCATCAGGAGAACAAAAGACAAAAAAATATATACCTGTAGAAGTTGGTCTTATAACCCAAGTCTGTGGGCCAGGAGAGGAGTGGATATTGGGATCAGAAGGACTGCAATGGTAGATCTGTGATTACACAGAAATGCAAGATCATAAGGAGAGCCATGCTGGATCAGACCAAGGGTCCATCTAGACCAGCATTCTGTTCACACAGTGGCTAACCAGCTGTCCACAGGAAACCCACAAGCAGGACATGAGTGCAACAGCACCCTCCCGCCCATGTTCCCTGGCAACCGGTGTACATAGGCATGCTGCCTGTGATACTGGAATATAGCATCTTGTGGAGGTGAGTTCCATAGTTTAACTATGCACTGTGTGAAGAAGTACTTCCTTTTATCTGTCCTGAATCTCCCACCAATCAGCTTCATGGGATAATCCCGGGTTCTAGCACTGCATGTACTAGTAGTGACATTGACAACTACATGTGTGACAGAATTGAGCTGAAGCATGTGGATTCAAGCCAGTTTAGTCCCACTGAAAAATGAGTGAGAGGCAGAGCACACATGCATTGCCATCCACCATAGCATTTAGGTGTGAACTCCATCCTCCTCCTCCATCATGTATTTTGTATGCCACTTTTCCAAGGTAAAGCCATGCTTAAAGCGGCTTACAGCAACAACAGAATTTATTATTTTATTATGGCAATGTAACATATCAGATATATAGAGGAATCTTCAAAAATAAGAGCAAGGCACAAGTAAGAAAGCAGGCTAAATCAGAAGCTGACTTTCATGAGATAATTTGTATGGTCACTACAAAATGCTGCTTCCTCTTTTCAAGTTGACTCTACTCCCATTAAAACAAGCAATATAAAAAGAACCTTGCTGGGTCAGACTAAAGCTGCATCAAGTCCTACATCTTGTTACCAGCCATGGCTATCCATATGTATCTGAGAACCTCACAAGCAAGGCATGGTGTCAACAGCTGTCCCCTGTTGCTTGTCTCCAGGATCTGGTATTTGGAGGTATACTGCCTCTGAACATGCAGGTTCTATCTAGTTCCATCTACCGGTACTTAATCTAATAAGGGCAATGTGCGTGCAAAAACTGAATTCTTCACAGGCATCACTTGTCTGCTCTGATCTTGGGCATGCCACATAGGAAAAGTCCCATTTCCAGCACCCAGGGCTCATGCAGTTTGTTCAAGTGTGATGCACACCATCAAATATATAGTTAGAGGTCAACTATACAGTGCTGATTGCTGAGAGTATTGATTGCTGTTTTCTGGGGGGAGGATAAGGGGAAGAATCCAGGCAGCCTTTTCCAAATTCTCATACCAGTGACCTGCAATACAAAAACTTTTATTGATTCTTCATTGGGGACGGGGGAATCATCAAGGCTCAAACTCCTGATGCTTCTCTGCGTTCCACCCCAAAGTTCAGTCCACCTTGTTTCCATTCCTGATTGTGAGCTTTTGTTGTCACTTGAACAGGAAAAATGTGAATTTAGGTGTGCATTTTTTTAAACTGTGCACTCAAATGAGGACTTCCCCCATTTCCCCCTGAAATTCCATCCCTCCATGAGAAAGAAGTTTTAAAAAAAGAATAAAGTCTCCATTGACTCAATTGAGTGTTTCCCCCCTTTATTTAACCCCCTCCCCATGGGGTGGATGGAGTTTGGGGGGGGATGGGGGGGAAGGTTTAACCCTCCTCCTGTGGTGCCATGGTCCTTATCCAAATCAGAGCTCCATGTACTATTACTCCATAATAGTAAGGAAAACTACCACACATAGTTACACTATGCATTATTAACAGAACATGTAGTTTGGCCCATAGAGTAAGTTCAATGAGACTTACTCCCAGGTAAGTGTGTATAGGATTGAAGCCTAAAGTTATTTAACTGCATTAAAGGGGGGGGGGCTGTTGTGAAGAATCCTGTTTGCACACCTTTCCTTATTTCTTTATATGTCAAAATACTAGAGATGTAACTTTTTAAAATGAAAGCTGAACCTTCAAGGAGAAACCTTTGAATATCCCTGAGGGGACCAGACTCCGAAGATTACCTTGTGGTTGTGGTCCTGCTATGTTGTGTTACCAGAAGATGTGAAGGAGGGCTGCAAAGGCTCCATTCATAGTGTGAAGTCTGCTGCAGGGTTTGGCATTTAAATGCAACGCATGCTGGAAATCTGAGAACCGTGAGAGTTGCCTTACTGAAAATCAAGGCCTAGTGACCTCTAAAGGCTCAATGAAGGTGGCTACTTACACTTTGCCACAAAAGAGGAATTGATCACCAAAAAGGATAAAAGAGGACAGAGATTTGCATAAAATCTGCATATGCTTATTTAGAAGTATAGAAATAATTGCTATAATTTGAATCAAAAGACAACACCTCACCGTAATGGGCAAGGCTGTGACCAGACCAGGTGACCAGTGTGCTTGCTCAAGCTGCTGTCCAGGTGCTCACTGTGGATGGGCAACTCCAAGGCCCCTGCCTCCTCTCTCTTCTTGTGTTTATCTATCTTTAATCTGGACTTGGACTGGATGGTCCTTCATACAGAGGATACCTTCAAGCAGAGGACTCTCCTGTAACAGCCCTTCAAACAGAGGACTGTCCTTTGTAAGGTAGGACACGTGGCCACCTTAGGCTTAGTCTAGATCAGGGCTCTCCAACCTTGGGTCCCCAGATGTTGCTGGCCTACAACTCCCAGCATACCCAGCCAGCATGGCTAATGGCAAGGGATTCTGGGAGCTGTAGTCCAGCAACATCTGGGGACCCAAGGTTGGAGAGCCCTGGTCTAGATTCATTCTGAACTAAAGCCGGAGTCTGGCTTTACACTCTTTGGTGGTGGTGGTAGTGGTGGGGGATGGTCAGAAATGCTTATATCCCATTATCAGGAGCAGCAGCAGCACCACCACCACCGAGGAGTTTTGGGTTTGTGTAGTTTGCTGGCAGCTCTACAAAGAAATACGACTTTAGTTTCAACAGAAACAGAAAACTTAACCTATGAAATGCAGTTAAAAAGACCGTTGCCCATTTTGATGAGGAGTGGGTGGGGGAGAGAAGGACATGCCGTAGAAATGGAGTGGCCTAGAAACTAAAACAAATAAATGATACTTGTATTTGCCCAACATCTGTAATTTCATAGAATCATCATAGAATCATTTCAGGGTGTGTGGTTTTTGTCTTGTTTTTGTTTTTACACAGATGTACTTCATGCAGCAAACAGGGTATTGCCAGCAAATATTGATCCAATAAAAATGTCAACACCTATTGCCACTTTTATCTCCCTCATTCTCTGGGACCAACAGCACTTCAAACTGAGATGCTGCCTACCGTATAATTCTTTCAAGTGTGCTTTACACTGCCCTGGACCAGCACTCTGAGGTTAGTGTAATCATTATTGTCATCCTTGTCCTTGTCCTAGTTCTGGGTTCCTGCAGTTCAGTGATTGCAGCTTACCTTTTTCATGGGAACACAACCTTGTGCACGCACACAAACACTAGCTCCTCTCATCACAACAACCACAATGGCTTTCATTTCCGAGGGGCAACGTTGGTATATGCGACTGTCATCATTTGTTTCACTGAATGTCCAAGAGTCACTGGATTCCACCGGCTAAGACTAGGAACAGAAGCATCTGTCAGTCTTGGTCTTGCCCGGTTTGTTGGCTTTTTAAGGTCAAGCTTGTTCGGTACTGTTTCCACATGAGCTTGCAATTAAAAAAAAAAATCCATACAGAAATTTGTACATATCTATGTGTATATTTTTTCTAATGTATGCATTTGTGTGTGTGTGTGTGTGTTTAAAATATATGCATTTCCCCAGATACTTTACATTGTCAAAATGCAGACTTGTGCATACTTCCCCCCTCATGCAGAAATATATGCATTTTGTGTGCACTTTCCCCTAATATGTGCATTTTTGTACACGTTGTTCCTGAGATGAACTGCATTAGAAGAAAGCTCACAAAAATGTAAATTTCTGTATGCAGCTCTGTGTCAGCTCACTGAAAGATGGGAAATGCAAATAGGGTAAATCCATTTTAAACAAACAAACAAACAACCCCCAAATGCTGACAAAGTCAGTCTCTCACCCATCTCTAGCTAGGACAAGACAGGAAGTGCCCTATCATGTGGAACCCATTCCAACACTGCAATCACAAGTGCATCTACTCAAAATAAGGCCCATTGAGTCCAATGAGATTTACTCCCACATAAATGTGTATGTTGTCATTGTTGTTGTTGTTATTATTATTATTATTATTATTATTATTATTATCCCACCTTTTTCACAGCACTGGGACTCAAGGTGACTTTACAACATTAAACATTGTACAATTAAAACATATAAATAGAAATATACAAAAGTTAAAAATACAATTAAATCAGGATTGCAACCTAAATCAAGTTATGGTCTTCCATCAGTTTCCCAGGGTCCCCTGCCTCAATTTCTTCCTTCATTATTTCTCTTTGTGGCAGGGACCTGAATTCCCTCCTCCTCCTCCTCCTCCTCCTCCTCCTCCTCCTTTCTTTTTTGAAGGGCCAGTGATGATATCATCATCATCATCATCATCATCATCATCATCATCATCATCACTTTAGTCCAGAATTAACAAAAGTTATTATTCTTGGATTCCACGCTTTATCTTTCGCTAGGAGGACAGAAAAGGGTTACTGCCTTTTGCTATAGATCTTCTGTAGCCATGCAGGATATAACCTACCTGTCTATTATTTGAGGTAGAACCAGTATAGTATGCTAGAACTATCTTGCATAAAATCAACATTTCCATGACAGCAATTCTGTGCTCTTTGTGTGTGTTCACAAACCTAACGTCTTGCTTAAATAAACCTATGACTTCTGATTTGAGGAAATTCTAACTAAATTTATCTTGCCCCACATCGATGCCTTTGTACTCAGCCAAGTTCTTGAGAAATTGTAAGATAACCCTCTAGGGAAGTTGGGTGGCTAGAGATTAAAATCTGTCAGAGTTTCACTCCAGTTAGATCCCTCCTTCCTAATACATAAAGCTCTTACCAATCTTTAACCCAGTACGTGGTGGTAGCCATCTTTTTTTGGTCTGTGCTTTAGGGTGAATTTAGTCCCAGCCATAAAGCTGGAGTAACTAGCCTTTCATCTAATCCAGTTTACCAAGGGGCCCTCTTAGGTGCAAGGCTTCCCTAAAGATGTCACAATTTGTTTAAGAACAACAGTGAGAAAGGGCCAGTTTCAGCTTGAGGAGACCTGTGGATAGGTACCATCTGGTGGACCTTCCTCCTACATCAATGGATCCCCTTGACCATAAGCCTACCTGGGAGCAGCAGTGGATGGTTAGGAAGCTGCCATTTTAAAATGCCTTCAATATAGTGTCAGTCTGGGGCATTGTGGGGAATTTAAAATGCTGGCCTCTCAGACTCAGCTGCTTGGTATGAGGGTCCAGGGCAGGTGTCAGTACTGTTGGGCCCAGCTGAGGCAGTGAAGTCCTTGAAGCTGCCTGAGAGTACTGGGTGCTGATGCCATGCCTGGTGAGAGATTGATTAATTAATTGGTATTCATTAGTATCACCACCAACACACACCATAACAGCTTTAAAGAGGGGCAATGTCCATTCAGTGTACATCCAAGCCCTGTAGTCCACATCCAGCTTACCACCTCATTTCACTGTACCTCACCTGTCCCTGCCCACACATACCAGGGGGGAGTAACTGGGAGAACAGAACGAATTGTGCTGCTGCTGCAAACAGCAACAGAAGATACATTCAGATGGGCATAGAAAAACAGGCGCTTCCTTTTTCTGGAACTGTTTGTCCTACTTTCCTACAGTGCAATCATTCATCCAAAGGTGTCGGAAGTTGCCTCCTAGCTGTGCTCTCAATGGCATACATTGCATGTTTATCACACTTCTCTTCTTGCAAGCTCACTCTGCCTTGTAAAGACTTGACTTCTGTATTTGAAAAAAGCTTACTGAAAAAGACAGAGGCTAGTACAATGTCAGTAGGTGTACTACTATCTTAAGCACAGAATTATATGCTAAAGCTTCAATGACATCAACTGCCCACTGCAGGACTGTGCTCCTTCGCAGGTGACACCCCCCCCCCCCAGGTTTACCTTACAGATCCATGTTGTGCACCAAGCCAGCTAACACTGTTATGTTTAAGTAGCTTACGGGGAGGGCCATAGCTCAGTGGCAGAGCACATACTTTGCATGTAAAAGGCCCCAGATTCATTCTCTGGCATTTCCAGGTAGGTCTAGGAAAATACTCCTTTCAGAAGAGCCATTGACAATCAGTGTAGACCAGGGGTGGGAAGAAGGCAGATCTCCAGCTGTTTTGGACCAACTCTCATAAGCCCTTGCCAGTATGGCCAATGGTCAAGAATGCTGGGAGTTGACGTCCAAAACATCTGGAGATCTGCCTTCTGCCCATCCCTGTGGTAGACAGTATTAAGCTAGACAGACCAGTCATCTGACTTGGCATTAGGTAATTTCCAATGCCTATGCCATTAAAAAGAATTGTGTGTGTGCTATAAATACAAACACCCATTGCAGCTCTACATCTTTTGTACATGTAGTATAGATGCACTTAAAAGGGGGGGGGGAAAGATGTGTAAGTGCTTCACATGTTATATTCTTACATGGTACATGCAACTAGTTTGGAGTGCCAGAGGTGTCATGCCTGACCTAAGCCCAGGCCAGGAGGTTTCTTCCTTAGATGAACACGCCAGTGTGGCATGGTGCTGAGAGTGCTGGGCTGGGACTCGGGAGATCCGAGTTCTCGTCCCCGCTCGGCCATGAAACTCACTGGGTGACTTTGGGCCAGTCACTGACTCTCAGCCTAACCTACCTCACAGGGTTGTTGTGAGGATAAAATGGAGAGGAGGATTATTATGTAAGCCACCTTGGGTTCCTTGCAGGAAAAAAGGTGGGGTATAAATGTAATAAATACAATACAATCCTAAGGCCAAAAACACCATGAGACCCCACCCACTGCCCTAGTCCAGAACTTTTGTAGGCACCCCTCACATCCCCAGAGAGGCTACACAGTGGACCTTGAAGGACCTCTGGAGAAGCCCCTGCTGAACCGGTGAAAGCTACCTTGCCTGTGGAGTCAGAGGAGGCCGAGTGACTACCTCACCTTAGATGGCACTGGTGACAGAAGGCCATCAAGGCTTCAAGTCGACAAAGTGCATGTCTTAGGGATCAGAAAAGCCAGGGTTCTCAGGAGTAGGAGGCCTCCTTAGAAGTAAGGAGCTCCCCATTAGTAGGGGATCCATGGTCCCAAATCCCCAAAAAGAACAAAAGTCCCAAAGATCAAGCAGCTTTTTGGTTCCTGGTCTCCCTATGGAGAGAACTGTTAACAGTTTAAAAAGTGTTCTTAACAGGAAATCGGAAACAAAAGGTACATATAAAAGTTCTGGCACATCTTAAAAGGATTGAAAGCGAGCATGCTGGTCTAAAGGTATGGAGTTTTGTCAAGACAGACATGAAGTAAACATTTAAAGTCCTAAAAATTGGCTGAACAGTTTGTACAGATTGTCACAAGGGAAGTAATAGGAATCCGAAATGGGTTCATATAACTTTGGATTTCTATGAAACCAACCTGCAGAGTCCACAGCAGACCAGCATCTTCTGAGTCATGCAGATTCTGTAGACTTGCATTAGTTGTACAAAAATATGTATTGTAAGCTATCAGAAAATATCATAATATATGCGCCATTAAAACAAAACAAAACACACATCTCTGATCTCTCTTCAGCCTCTGCAGTGTAGCACTCTCTCTCTCTCTCTTTTGGTATGCTCTTCTCAACGATTGTACACTAAGCTAAGAAAAATATGCAAAATGTTATGAAATATTCATAAAGTGCGGTGCACTTTCCCCCCATACTTTTCCAGGGGGGGGGATTTCATTGATGAGTGGACAATAGAATGAATTGTGCCCGACAATCCTAGAAACACAGGAGGAATGGATTAAATAAAGCCTGCACGTCTCTACTATTCAGTACAGACACACACAAAAATGTATACATATAGTGCGTGTGTGTATGTGTATGTGCATGTGTGTGTGTGCACGCACGGGGGCCTTTTTCTGCAGTATCCCTAAATACCACTGGTGAAAACATACTTCAGCAGTAGTGAAGGTAATCAAACATGGCATCAGACTGAAAGTATCTGCACCTCAGGAAAAGCAGAGTGTGGTGAGGAGGACCATGCAACAACAAATATTCCTCTTTGAGAACGAGTTCTGAATAAAGAGAATTGTAATATCCTGTCTATAGCTAATGGGACTAATTTCTAAGCTGCGCAATCAAGATAAAACAATGTGTGTGACGAATATTCAAAAACTGTTCAACAACTATTCAATATACTTGGATATGGACATAGTCAAATTTGAGAAGAGGATCAGCCCAAATGTGTTGAAAGCCCTGGCCCTTTAGAGACTTAACAGATTTATTTTGCATGAGATTCCATACACAAGAACTTATAGGGAGGATGTTTGGTATATATGTATACATGGATAGAGATAAGGTGAGGTTAACAAATGAGAAAAGTTAACAAAGTGAGAACAAAAGATGGCTGTGACACTGATGCAAGAACATAATATTCTTTGTTGCTATGAAAAAGCTTAATCACAATGAATTTAAAAGAAAATGTCTTTAAAACTCTACAGCAGTGATACCTGACCATTGAAATTAATCTATGGGTTAATGGTTAAATCATAATTTAATATTTGGTTGTTGTTTTTTGTTTTTTGTTTTTTTTAAAGAATGCAATATCAAGATAATTGGGGTCTAAACAGTGAATGCCACACATAATGATGTAAATATTTGCTGGATCAGAATGCTGTTCATGAGCACTTATTTCAATAATAATTATTTCACTCCATTTTATGCCTCTAATTATGTAGGAAATTGCTGAAGAAATCTCCTGCTACCAAAACCAGTTACATGGTAATCCTATGGACCCTAGACAGAAAAGAGCTCCAACTTCGGAGCTGGAGACATGCTCGGATCGCCCTGCCCCCCCTCACAGCAGGCAGAGAAAGAACTGTGCAGGCTGCTTCTTGTAAGAGTGACCTCGGAGAAGGGATAAAGAGGGTGTTACGGGGGGTGGGGGGTGGAGGAGACTGGGTCCACCAGGATACAACATATCCAACCTCCTTCCCTCCCTGTCCAAAGTGTCACAGCTAGACAGCCAAAATCGGGATTGCTGGCATCCTATGCAGGGTGGGAGGAGCGGGGAGGTGAAGATCTCCTCTGTGCTGCTGCCACCCGGCATAGGATGCCCGTAATCCTCCGAGTTCAGAGGCTTATGGGTATCCCCATTGGATTGTGCCCTTAGTTAACAGATTTATTTATTTGTTTATTTATTTATTAATACCTGCTGAATATCTCAGAAAGCAGCAAAATCTATGGTATTTCATGTGGAAATATTATGCTTTTTTTTTTTTTTTTAAGTGTGAAATCCAGAATCTGCACAGTTGATCAACCAGCTATGCAAGAATCATTAACCTAGTAATCACTTTAAATATTTGGTGCAGGATCATGCCACCACCTATGACAAAATGCAATATGAGTTGAAGTGTGTGGACCCACTTGTGTAACTGTGGTTTGGTTCACACATGTATGTATGTATGTCACTTGATAACTGCAGCATGTTTTGCATGTGACTTAGTGATGTACTACGGCGATCGGACCCCAGCTTTTGGTGTTACTAATGTGACCTTCATGTCATCTGAAACACAGGTGGACAGTTTGCTATGTGGCGTAGAGATCTGCTGTTTGAGAAACAGAAACACAAAGATCCCTTGGACACGGGGCTGGTGTCACGGGCAGTCATGATTGGGCACCTGCCGAGGGCCCGGGCCCGGAAGCATGAGACCCCTGGACTTGTTCCTCCTCTTCACTATTGCAACTTGCTTGTTCACCTACCTCTTGCTCTGGTGCTCTCGGAGTCTCAATGTTGGTGGCGAGTAGGATGAGCAGCAGATGCCCCTGCCTACTTGCTCACCAGCTCTCTGCCTGTCAGGCAAGCAAGTGATAGCAATGATGACTAGAAAGGGGAGGAGGAACAACAGCAGCTGGTGACAATGGTGGTGAGAAAGTAGACTCACTGAGGGATGGGCCACATTCAGATTGCCTTGTCCAAGGGCCCTAAAAAACCTGGAGTGAGCACTGCTTGGTGACACACAACTAGCTGTGGTTCTTCAGAGCTTTTCATTGCTGTCACTTCTAGTTATTGCATATCATAATGGCTCGAGTAAACAAGTGATAAGAAACCAATGTACATGTGTATATGTGAACTGATTTTCTGCTATAGTCCCAATTTCTGTTTTTCAGGTGGGTACAGTTATTGCAACTCCATTTCATTTTCTCATTTGAAGTGGGTACTATATATGATTTACAAATACGTCCTGTGTGGTGATAGCTGGCTATGTCAGGCTTGAAAGTTAACTGGATCCTTGATATGGTAAATGGAAGGTGCCACCATTCGACAGTGCATTAAAAAGATTTTAAGAGTTTTCAAACATGACAATCCATTAGGTTCTATGCAAATGTGAACAATCTAAAATCATACTCCTGGATTTCCCCACCTCAGTGCTGCAGAAAGGGCTGCCTTTCTGTAGCGCTGAGCAGGGGAAAGTTCAGCTCTTATCTCTGATTACTTATTGGAGAGAAGTGTCTTCCTCCCAGCTCAGTCCTGCAGAAAGTCAACCCTTTCTGTAGCACCTGGCTGGAGAAGCCCATGCAGGGTTTTGGGAGGGAAGCGGGTGGAGCCTGGAAGAAAAACTGGTGGACTGAATAGGGAATGTTGGGGGTCAGAGGGCCCTCATCACTGTTTTATCGCATGTGGAAAATAGCTGCTTCAGGAGGGATTGGGAGATATTTAAACTGGGAAAATAGCATGGAGGAAAGGGTTAAGCCCACAGCACTGTGGCAGCAAGATGAATAGCCCCTCCTCAAAGTGCTTTTACCTTTGGGGAAAAAAAGTTAAATATTTAATCCTGGGTCTCCTTAAGCCATGTATAGTTTGACCCTTAAATCAAACAGGATGTTTTTGTTTTGTTTTTAAGGTGAAGAAATAGATTAGGGAAAGTTCAAGTAAGAAAAGTGGCACAGGATGGAAATTACTTAAAAATAACTATATACTAATGATTAAAAAAAGAATTAGAATTCCCAACTTGGTTAATCCTGGCTCAAGTGTATTGATTTGCAGGAACTAAAACTATAGCATTACCAGAATTATTATTCCAACTTTCCCAATTTGGTAATACATTTATAAGAAATATATACCCCTTGTTAACTTGTGGAGCTAACATTTGACAGGAGAAACTCGGTCTCAGATGTGCCACAAGCTATAAATATATTGTTTTGACCAACCTGTAAATATTTCTGCTCAGATATTGGTGTGACTCCCCCCCCCCTTGTTTTAAAATCACAGCTCACTGATCTCTTGTTTCTTCTTTGCTTTCAAGTGTTAGCTGTACTTGGTAGACTGTAAAGTAAATTGTTCTGCTTTCATTTTAAAACACCTTGAGACTTGAAATAATAAAACATTGTCAAACTGGAAGCCGTGATCGTGTTGCTTACCTGCTGTGTCTATTTTGACACACTGGAACACCTCGGTTTAAGCCATCATCCATCCATGCCAATCATCTGTCATACTGTTACATGCCGTGCTTATAACAATTTCCAGTGAGATAAGCAAGCAGCAACTTCAATTGGTACCCTTATAAAGCATTTCGGTGTTTATTTACTTACCTTGCTTAACAATGAAGACTTGTAGCTATAGCCATTGAGCTACCCCCTATAAGATGCATGGTCTCTGGCAGCCTTATTATACACAGAGATCATTTTTTAATCAGTGTATTTTATGACATCTTGAGCTTTGAACAAAAAAGTATTTCAGGTTTTAAAACATCAATTTATTTATTTATTTACAGCATTTTTACCCTGCTCTTCAGCCAGAAAAGGCTCCCAGAATGGCTTACAAAGATTAATATTAGACAGTCCCTGCCTTCAGGGAGCTTTGATCTTGGAGAGAGTTCTATGTAGGCTTAGTTGAAGAATTTCATCAAAATAAATATGGTGTAAAGTTGCTCATATATAACACTGCATCCAATGTCATGCCAGTGGCCATCCACTCATGCAACAGGACTCCCCCTTGCTAGACTCCCCCTGCAGCCACTGACTGCACACTTCCAAATCTGGTCTGAGGGTCTCTTGCAGAGCTTGCAGGGCGGTCCAGTGTGGAGAAGGAATCTGTTCCTGCTGGCAGACTGACCATATTGGATATAACCCATGGGCAATCTGGCAGCTTTAAACATGTTGCCCTAGCAGGAATGACCACTAGCACAATGGTAAGGTAGCGCTTGCTAGCATAACCCAAGAAACTATCTGAAACTACTGCTTCCAGAATGGGACAAGTCAGCAGAGCTCCCTTCCTCCGCTGACTTGGCCCATTCTGGAAGTGGAAGTTTCGGGTAGTTTCTGCTTTTGCTAGCAAGTGCTGCTGTTCTGTTGCGATAGTGGATGATCCTGATAGCGCAGCAGCGGTATTGGATACTACCCATAAAAATAAGTATAAAATTAGTAAACTATAAATACTTCTCTTGTGTTGACTCAGCACCATATCAATGCATTGGGGCTCAGAAGAAAATCCTTTGGGTCACATTGGATAGGGAGACCTATTTGCTTGAGGTTTATTCCCCCTTAGTGTCTACTGTACCATGTGTTATGTCTTACTTCCTATGTCAAAAAGGTGTACCGTATATTATTAAACTTACTCCTTATCCAAAAGGGTCCACTAGTAAGAGCATCCTGGGTTCACCTGCTGTACGACTTGTAGCACATAATGAGAAGGACCACTTCGTTCTCTTCTACTTCCTTGCTCCTGGATCCCAAAGAGTTATCTATGGAGATTCTTTTTTAGAGACTCTGCTTGTTGGGGAAACAGCTTGCTTAGGTTTTAGCTATTCCTTTATTGCTCATTTAATGTATTCTGTAGTATCTTATATTTTGATTGTTTAAAAATTAAATATGTAAGCTGCTTTGTAGACCCATTGGCCATAATTGTAAACCCTTGTAAATGCCTTGCAAATCCATTGGGCCTGTTGGACAGGGTACAAATATTTGAAGAAGAAATGATCTGGTTGATACAGATTAACTGAATAATTTGTAACAGTGTCACATAACACTTCTGAGGCGACAGTGGTGTACTACTGATAATTTAGTACTACGGTAGAATTTAGAAGATCCTTTATGTCACTTATCTGACCTTTCATCCAAGCAATTTTTTCCTATCCTTTATATCTGTGATGTTTCATTGGTTGTCAAGTTCACAAATGATTTATGTTATGATGATCCATAGCAGGTGGAAGTGGAAATTACACTAATACAACAGAGGAGAAAATGATGCCTTATGAAGATGAAATATTTTCCTGGTAATGCAGCTACTTCTGTAGGGAACTATCTGAAAACATTCATCCCCTGCATCAATATTTGCAAGCTCTTGCTTCCCCCCCCCCAAATAACAAATGATCAAGATACAACATAAACATTAACAGTAATAATGACAAAGGGAGTCCAAGCTGATCTTTATAGTGAAAGGGAATAGGTTGATAATCTGTACTACCTAGAACATTTCCCCACAGAGTTCCATGTGATGCTTTCAGTTTGACATGCCCATCTGTTTTTTGTCTGATGGAATAGCTTCATCAGAAGAACGAGGAAGGTGGCAATTCTCCCAATCTCCCACCCCACCAGCAGCCTCCAGCACACCCTCAAAATCTGCTCGAGTGTAGAAGAGCCTCCAAAGCAAATTTGGGGTAGGTGCAGGGGAATGTATTGAGGAGGAGGGGTGGGGAAAGTCCCATGGTGGGATCTGAAGTCCACTTGCATGATGTTGGATTTCACCTTTTGTGTTTCTATTTACTCTTGAATGTTTACTTCATGTATAACTGCAATATTCCCCCCCCCCTCAATTTAATAGTTATTTATCTGGTAAATATATAGTATTTGGTAAATAGGTTAATTTGTGAAAACAGACATGTTTGCTATTGCTATTTTTTCCTAGCCAAGTCAATTCAAGTTTTGTCCAATTAGCTAAGTCTTTTTAAATTTGTTGAAGGGCAGTGCCATCCTATGGGGCTGCCCGTAACCCTCCAGACCCAGAGGATTACAGGCATCTAATTGAATGCGGAAGGAGCGTGGCGGATAGGATTGCCGCAGCGCGCCGCTCACCCTCAAAAACATCTAGACGGCCAACTTCGGCTGTCTAGATGTGTTACACCTCCTCCCAAGGAGGAGAGGCTGAAGCACCACCTGGATTCATCAGAGGACGGCGGTGCCTCGCTCCTCCCTTGCCCTGCCCCCAGGAACACCCCCCTATGGGGGAACCAAAGACAGTCTTCTGTCTTCAGTTCCCAGCCAACGTGGAAAGAATCACACTGGCTACGAGGAGGGGGAGGCATTTGTTTTGCCACAGGATCCCCAAAAGGGATTGGCAAAGGTTCTTTGAATGATTTTCTGACCATAATAAATACTCCTCCAGGAAGTCAAAGCCAAACAGGTTTATTGTAAAGTCAAGCCACAAGTACAACAATGCTATCCTCCCAGTTCCCTGGTGGAAATTCCACCCCTTAGCAGCACAGTCACTGTTCAACCAACCCAAATGCTAGGTCCAGCAGCTCTCCACCTGGGTATGGGCTCTCCACGTTGGGCTTCTGCAAGGCTCTCTGCACAGCGTCCTCTGCTCCTCCTCGCTCCTTCCAGTTCTTCAGTACTCCACACGCAACCAAACAACAACCACCACCTCAGTCTGCACTTGCTCTTCTTAAACAGCACCAAGCTTCTTGGATTGCAGACCTCGTGCTTCATTGTTAGCACCCGTGCTGTTTGCAGTGTCATCCCTCTGGCCAGCAGCCAGGTCACGTGCTGGTGAGTTGCTCTTGATTGCATCAGCTTGGCAAGCAACCAAGTAATTAAGGCCAGTTGCTGATTCTTAAAGCAAACCTACTTTCTTAAAGCAAACCCAGAGCATAGAGGCAGAACTCTGTACAACACTCCTGTACTCCTCGCCATCTTCCGCGACTCCCATTACAGCATTCCGTGCTCAGACTCCCCACTGCAACCTCAGAAGGGATTTCCGATGTTGTAGTGGGGAGTTCGAATAATCCTATGGCTCCCCAGGCAAGGTTGGAGGGCCATAGGATGGTTTAAAATTTAGTTTAACCAACTGTGATAATTTGCTAGATACATGGACTGCTATATATTTAGCATGTTTACATATTGTTATTCCTCTTGCTTTATGAATTTTGAGTTGTTCATATTTATCCATATCTAGATACAGAGCATTTCTTACTTTTTGAAAATTATTTGCAAAGCCTCAACCTGCCCATATTCATGAATAGTTTTCATTGTTTCTTTGAGTGATTCTTCAGGCCTGGATAGCATTAATGCTATGTGATCTGCAAATACGTTTATTTTGTGGTGTGTTTCCTCTACTATGATGCCTGTAATTTGGGGATTATTCCTAATGTGAATAGCTAGTGGCTCTCTGGAAAATGTAAACAATAAATGGAATAGAAGGCACCCCTGTTTTGTTCCTCTTTCTATGAGGAGAGGTTCAGAACTTCAGAGTCATTCCATTGTTTAACATCTGAGCTTGATACATTTGATTTACTGCTGTAGTGTGCAATCCAATTGGGATGCGCCCATAACCCTCTGAACTCGGAGGATTACAGGCATCCTATGCAGGGTGGGAGAATCCTGGAGGCAAAGGTCGCCTCCGCATTCCTCCTGTCCTTCAAAAACACTTAGATGGCCAATTTTGGCTGCCTAACTGTAGCACCTCAGCGCAGGAGGGAAGAAGGCTGAGCCACCGTCAGGATACATTGTATTTTGGGGGTACCGGACTCTTCCCCTCCCCACCCCTGGAATGCCCACAAAAGCCCATCTCTGAGGTTGCTCCTGTGACTTCGGAGAAGCAGCTGGTGCAGTTCTTTCCATGCTGGCTGCGGGGGAGTGGGGAGTGGCGGGAGGTGGATCAGTGCTCCAATCCCGGGCTATGATGTTGGAAGTGATTTTCGGACCTTGTAGCTGGGGATCCAAGTGATCCTATGGACATCTAGTAACATGTCTAGCAGCCTTGGGATTGCTCTGGCCCATAAATTTGTCTCCTATCTTAATAAATTTTAATACATCTTTTAGAAAATGCCATTCTCATGTCTGGGGACACTATAGCCAGTCATTGCTTAAGTTTTTATGTTGTTGTTGTTGTTGTTGTTGTTGTGGTCTATTATATTTAACACTCTTCAAATTGAAGCAGCCATTTGCCTGATATTTAATGAAGCCAGTTTGGTCCTAATTGGATATAAGATGGTGCTCTGTTACCTAATCTTTCTACTAATATTTCTGTAAATATTTTTGAATCTTGATTTATTACTATGATCATTCTTTAAGAATGATTTCTGAGTTTATTTTATTCATTTATTTAGGAATCATTAAAATTCTTGAGGTTTGCTATATTTTTTTAATGGGATTGCCTGCTAATATTCCATTAAAGGTGCAATCCTATGCAAGTTTAGACAGAAAAAAGGCCTACAACTCCCAGCATGCCCCAGCCAGCAAACTTTTTTCTGTCTAAACTTGCGTAGGATTGTGCCCTAAGACAACAGTCCTCTTACCTAGGAGTAAGCAGCACTATTGAACTCAATGGAATGTACTTCTGACTTCTGAGTACATACATATAGGATTGCACCATGAATAATTTTAGCATATTAAATCATTTCAAGTTTTTGTGAAGAAATTTCCTGTATACACATCCAATCCTGGGCATATGTAGTTTTTTTATTTTTTAATTGTCTGCTTAATTTCTTCTTCTGTAATGTCCTGGTTTAGATAGTTCTAATGCTCTATACCCAGTGATTTTATATTAGAGTGTTTTAAGTATTATTGGACCTGTTCTACACTTGGTTAAACTGATGAAAGAGGGCAGTGAAAAAACTGTTTAAATTAATTGATGTTTCACTGGGTGGTGTTTTTTTTTTTTTTTAAATCCCCATTTATAATTTTTAATTAGGAATATTCTGTTCCTGTTCAGTTTTATGTTTAGTCTATTTGTTAATAGTTTTGAATTTCTCACCAAATTCATAGTACTTTTGATTAATGCATTTTAAAATGTTTGTGATTTTCCCTATTTCCCATACCTTCAGCCTTCCTTGACCTAGTGCGCTCCAGGTGATTTGGGACTACAACTCCCAGCATTCTTGACCAGTTCTCCATGTTGGCTAAGACTGATGGGTTTCAAAAAAGTCCAAAACATCTAAAGGTCACCAGGCTGGGGAAGGCTGCGCTAATTCTTTTCCTCTTTTGTTAGATCCCTATATACTGTTATGAAGTTTTCAGCAGTCCATGCATCCTTAGAGATTTTAATATATCACCCACTAAGATATAGCAGTTTTATATTAATCATTGCTGCACTTAATACCCACCTAGTGCCAGCAATTTCAGTTTCCCCATCAAAAAATATAGTCTACTTCAAAACCCTGTGATGTAGCAGAAAATCCAGCTTGCTGTTGCTAGCATAACCCCATTCAACCTCTTAATGCAATTGTATTTGCTGATTTTTGGAATCCAAGATCCTCAAAGGAAAGAAAAACAGGTACACTTTATTGTGTTATTTCATTTTATTTACAGTATGAGAAAGCTAGTAAGAGGAAGGTACCAGAAAGCAAAACTGAATTTGATGAAGCAGAATGACACTTTTTCCTTATACATACATACAGCAGAGATGCTGCAGCTGATTTAGAAAGACTATATTTATTTAAAACATTTCTATACTGTCTTTCATCATGTTAGGTTTCTGGGTTGATTTACAACAATGTATGCCTCAATACAAATAGATGATGATGATGATGATGATGATGATGATGATGATAGATTAAGGGTACAATCCAATGGGGATGCCTGCAGCCCTCTGAACGCAGAGGATTATGGGCATCCTATGCACAGCAGGGGGAGCATGAAGGTGAAGGTTGCCTCTGTGCTCCTCCTGCTCTGCAAAGCAGCTAGCCAGCTGATTTTGGCCTCCAACCGCAGTGCTTCTGGGGGGAAGGAAGGAGGCTGAAGCACCACCTGGATATGTTGTATCTTGGCAGCACTGGTCCCCACCCCACCCCACCCCACCCCACCCCCAGCATGCCCTCTAAACCCCTTCTCTGAGGTAGCTCTTGTGACCTTGGAGAAGCAGCCAGTGTGGTTCTTTCAATGTGCGGGCAATCTGAGTGTGGATACCCAGCTCTGAGGTCAGGGCTCTTTTCCGACCTCAGGTCTGGGAATCTGAAAAATCCTATGACCCTGTAGATGCTGTCTAGGAGCCATAGGATTGCTCTGTCCACTGAGAGCCAGTGTGGCGTAGTGGTGAGAGTGTTGGACTGGGACTCTGGAGATCCGGGTTCTAGTCCCCGCTTGGCCATGAAACTCACTGCGTGACTTTGGGCCAGTCACTGCCTCTCAACCTCACCTACCTCACAGGGTTGTTGTGAGGATAAAATGGAGAGGAGGAGGAGGATTATGTAAGCCGCCTTGGGTTCCTTGCAGGAAAAAAGGCGGGTTATAAATATAATTAATAAATAAATAAATATACTAACTAAAATGTACACAAATTAAAATGTCTGGGTAAATAAAAGTGTTTTTCCCTGGCACCAAAAATACTGTAATATAGGTTGGAGGTGAACCTCTTTAGGGAGGGCATTCTATAGCAGAGATGCGACTTCTGAAAATCCCTCTATTCTGGAATAGCATACTACTGATGAAAGTAGAACCTGGAAAAGGGCCTCAGCAGAAGATCTTAATGGGATAAGCAAACCTGTGAAGATAAATAATATCCCCAAAGTCTGATAATGTTGCTTTATCCAAACAGGCTACAAACGTACAGTCATTAGGCTATAGAAGAGAGTAAAATCAAGTTGTGCAATAAAATTGCCGGAAATAGCTAATACCAGAAATGACCAAACAATTTTGACTTCAGGTCTTTCCTCAGTGGTCTAGTATATAAAAAGGTATATGAATATATATATATATATATATATATACACACACACACACACACACACACACACACTCATGGATCTTGCCAAACCAGAAATAATATATAAACATGCCGGCACATACGCATAACTGAATACTGTAAAAACTGAAAAAAGGGCATCGTGTTATATAGTTTAGGAAAACTGGTGAAGATTCTGTAACAACTTTCTGATAATAGGTTTTTCCAGATAATAGGTTGTCACACAGAGGAGGGCCAGGATCTCTTCTCGATCATCCCAGTTTGCAGGACACGGAATAATGGGTTCAAGTTACAGGAACCCAGATTCCACCTGAACATCAGGAAAAATTTCCTGACTGTTACAGCAATAAGACAATGGAACCAACTACCTAGGGAGGTGGTGGGCTCTCCCACTCTGGAGGCATTCAAGGTGCAGCTGGACAGCCATCTGTCAGGGATGCTGTGACTTGGATTCCTCCATTGAGCAGGGGGTTGGACTCGATGGCCTTGTAGGCCCCTTCCAACTCTACTTTTCTATGATTCTATGAAATAACGACTCAGACACGGTTGTAGGGTACAAATGGTGGTAAATAGAGGGCCACATTTATTGAATACATCAATTGGGGATCTACGAAGGGGGAAAAGTCCGGGTGCTAATTACACCGGCTAGCAGCCGGTCACCAATGCTGTAGAGCGAAACATCCCGCACAGGAGGATGACGCTATCAAACGTCATCCCCCAATGCTTAACACCACACGGTGCTGGGAGGTGATTCCTGCAGTCAGCCTCGTACAGGCCGTGAGGCGCCGATACAGGTGAGGGAAGGAAGACCTCAGAGACATGCCTTATCTCCCCAAAACCGAGCCGTGAGGCAGCGGCGGTGGCGGGAGCCTCAGGCACGCCTCTCACCTGAAAGGTGCCATAGGATGATCACCAAGCCCCGAAAACTGCCTAATCCCGCACTTGACCGCCAATGTGACCGAATCAGAAATGCTACTAAGCACCCAAAACCTGAAATGCAGTGTAGAGTAGGCGAAGCACGGACATTGCCCCCGGCCAATCAGGACAATGAACCAAAATTCCTACACAGCCCCTTGAAACAGGCGACCAGTAAAACCTGCACTGCAAACAGGGGTGGGAGGGAGGGAGCCGCTTTGGAAAGGAGGCAGAAGATCGGGGTGCGAGCCTAATAATGGCTCTGCCGCCCCGCCCACTCTGTCTCCTGATTGGTCATTAAAGATCAGACCACTATGGTCTGACTGTTATTCCCCCATGTCCGCAAATTCCCCCCCCCCCCACAGCTGCTGTGTGGTTAGGGGGGGTATTCTGGTATTGTAGGATATTATTGCACAACTTGATTTACAACATTATCAGACTTTTTGGATGATATTTATCTTCACCAGTTTGCTTATTCCAATTGGTTTATTGCTCTTAGATATGCAACAGTGCAATCCTAAACATGTCTATACACAACTAAGGTCCCCAATGCGGCTTACTCCCAGGTAAGTGTACAGGACTGTAGCATATACAACCTAATCCTTAATTGCTTGGTTTATATACAATATATGCAAGATCATACAACTTTTAGTTAAAGAGATTTGATTGTTTTTTGGTTCTGTAGCAAACCAGCAGATTTAGGTAGATTTTAATGCTTCAGAAATCAGGAGTGCTTACATTTTACATCAGCCTTCCCCAGCCTGGTGCCCTCCAGATGTTATGGATGACAGCTCCCAGCAGTCCTGATGATTGGCCCTGCTGGCTGGGACTGACGGGAGTTGAAGCTGAAAACACCTAGCGGGCATTATTTGGGGGGAAGGCTGCTCCACATGTGCTGGTGTTCAATAAGAACCACTCTTTTCTTTTCCTGGTTAATACAAAGCCTTGAAAAGAATCCTAAGATGTGACCGGCCAGATGGGCGATTAATAAATATAAGAAATAAATAAGATGATTGCCCACACTGGCTCATCTTCATATTTTCTTTTTCCAGCTGAAATAACTGCAGATCATCTCTCATCATCCTTTACTGTCAGTGTGCCTTCCTGCATAAATGACTATTAGTTCCTCTCTCTCCTTTGGGAAATCTGGCAAATTTACTGTAAAATAATTTGTCCTGGCATGTGAGAGGCAATATTCTGTCCTATTTATTTTATGTAGGTGACGGGCGGCTTGTCTCCAGTTCATGGCTATGGGACTCTCACAATTCACATTTTTGTTTTGCTTTTGTTTTTGGGATATATATTGTATTGGGCATAGCAGGCCAAATGGCAGGGTGTTGGTGGTACGTCGAGGAAAATACAGGGATAAATGCATCCTCCTGTTCTATATAACTAGTGTGCCTGATTTGATTGTAAACACCACATGCTTGAGACAGACAATACTACTTCTGAGGAACAAAATTTAATATGATGGATATTGTTGCATATGGTATGAATATTCATCCCAATGTCATCACAGTCTTTGGACATTTTGAAAACTCTCCAAACATAACTGAACAGAGATGCGGAAATGTGTGAAAATCAGTGGAAATGGTGCCTCAATGATACCATCTTCAACTTCCTTAAACCCTATTGTCTGTTTCAGACCATGGTTGAAGCTTGCAGCATCTGCCACCAGCCTTTAAGACAACCCTCTGCCTGCCTGAAAATATACGGTTGCATGTACCACACTTCCACACGCAGTGAGAAGTTCCATGAGTGTCATGCTTAACTGCAGTGGTTTCCTTTAGAAGGAGAGAACACTGGAGATGCATGGCATTTTGTAATATTTGAGTTCATTTACAAATGCATACGTTGAGCATAGGTAGAGGCAAACCACTTAAATACAACAAACAGCAAATTCCACTGCCTCGCATCAGAGCTTTAGAGCAGAGTTAGGCAACCTCATGTCCTCTAGACCAGTGGTTCCCAACCTTGGGTCCCCAGATGTTGCTGGCCTTCAACTCCCATCATACCCAGCCAGCATGGCTAATGGCAAGGGATGCTGGGAGCTGTAATCCAGCAACATCTGGGGACCCAAGGATGGGAACCACTGCTCTAGACGTTTTGGACTACAACTCCCCTAACCATTGGCCATGCTGAGTGACACTTATGGGAGTAGCTCTCCAGATATTTTGGACTACACCAGATTGCTTGTCCCTGCTCTAGGGCAGCAGCTCTCAAAAAGGCATATTCTATATCTGAAAGCTAACTCTCTGGCTCTTTCTCAAGGCAGTATCCAGTGGGGTGCAACTGCTAATGTAAACTGCATTGTGTTAGCTTAAATTACTCTAGTGTAACAACAATAGCATTAGCTGGAACACCAATTTTCCTGGGAAATCAATGGAAGTGTTTCTCTTTCTTTTTCAGGACCAAAATGGGGGGGGCGGTTTAAAGAAACCCTTCCCTGAGCACTGTGATTCTGATCCGAATTGGGGCCATGTATGCTAATTCTGGAGCAAATAAATCAATCATGCCTAGCTTAGCTATGAGTGATTACAAGAATATTTAGTTTGGCCCTAACTGGCACCCTTGATATTGCACATGCACAAAAACTTGTATACATGGTGCGAGATACATGGAGCGAGATGATTGGCCCTGCTGGCTGGGACTAATGCAGTGTTTCTCAACCTTGGGTCCCCAGATGTTTTTGGCCTACAACTCCCAGCATGCCCCAGCCAGCTATGCTGGCTGGGGCATGCTGGGAGTTGTAGGCCAAAAACATCTGGGGACCCAAGGTTGAGAAACACTGGACTGATGGGAGTTGAAGCTGAAAACATCTAGCGGGCATTATTTGGGGGGAAGGCTGAATTTGTTCCAAGCTCACATGGATGAATTTGTTACTTTCTGAGTAAATAATTAATGCACTTGGAGTAAGTTCACCCATAGTAGCATGGAAATTGACTCTCATCCTCCTGATGTTGAACTGGGGCTAGTGCCAAATTCCAGAGGGGTAACCACATTAGCCAGTGCAGCAAAAATGACGGAATCTTGTAGCACCTTAAATACTAATAGAGTTACAGTGGCATGAGCTTTCATGGCCCCAGAATCTATGTCATTGGATCCATGAAATGGTCTTCTAAATGGAAAGGCATAAATATCCTGTGTACAGACAGAAAATAACATGGGTGGTTTCTTTCTTTCTTTTACAAAGGGAAGCTATTAGTTCCACCAATGCATTTGGTAGCAGTAGGCATGCATAGTATTCTAGGGAGCACAAATTAATATGGAAACCAGTCAAATGGATCAAAGATTCATTTGGGGCTAGTGCAATTGGGGTGGGAAAATCTGAGTTTTAAAAAACAATTTAGAAAGGCCAATAATTCTTTACACATATGTCTTAGTCACAAAGCAGGTAGTGCAGTCAGAGACATCAGAGAATGGTATTTTAATAGTTATGATTTGTTTCTTTTTTCAAGATGGGAAAAATAATTGCCTTTTCATATCCTGCTTTGCTAGCTGCAGTATGGTCATTTAATGAAGTTTTCCATTTGCAAAACTTATGTTACATAGATTACAATGAAGCATCCCTGGGGGGATACAAGGAAGAAAACACAATTTAGGTGCTATTTCCCTAAACTGGGACTAATGAAAAAGAAACAAGACATTTCAGCAGACAATTACCCATCTGTAGCATTTATACTATGGTCTGTTTGATAATTAACTCATAACAAGAAATCGAGGTAACTGGATTTTATATGCTTTTATATTAGTATTTTGTGACTTTCCCCCATATAAATTAGCAGAAGACAAACACAAAATCCATTAATGGATCTGGAATATGTGGGATTCTATCACAGGCCCAGGTTAAAAAAGGCCCAGGTGTTCAGCCATGATGACCCTGGTTACATTGGTCTTGGTCAAGAAGCACTATAGCACTAAATTGTTTGGAATTTAGAGGAACTCACATCTACAAAATTCTCCCATATAGTCTTGACTTGGAATTAAGATGATACCAGAGGCCTTGCTCTCTGTGCCATCTTGGGAGATTCAGTCAATGAGCATGACAGGGCCTTTACGGTGGTGGTGCCATGACTCTGGAATGCTCTCCCAAATTTGTCAGGCTTCCTCTTTGCAGCTCTTTACCAGAAACTAAAGGCACTCTTATTATTTCAGTAGGCTTTTAATATATAACCCTTTGTTCTATTGCTGCCAGTTTTCACGTGCAGCATTGAAAACTCTTAATGCTATTAAGGGTTGCTCTTTTGATTTCTTTTTTTAGTTAAGACTGTGTTGATATTTTCAGCCCCGTTTTTACCATTCATGTGGGTCAGGGCTGAATAAAGAAACACCCCACAAAAGGAGAGAGAGAACTTCACAGTGAAGTCAAGTTCTCACTGTGAAGTGAGAATTTAACAGAAATTTTCATGGTGGGATGTGTGGTTTTGTTTCTTCTTGAGTAGCTCTGCTGACTTGCTTCAATTTGGAAAAAAGTGTTTCTGCTTGTTTCCTGGGTTGTTTCAAGAACCTCTAGTTCCTGTTGCATTAGTGGTCCATTCTGCTAGTGGAACAGAACTAGTAGAGGTGCAGTGGCAGCATAGGATACTGCCCACGAGGTGGGAGGCTGAGTTGGAGGACTTAAGTTCCTCTGTGGCTCATATTTTAATCCAAGCTGGAGAAGAACCTTTGGAGTTGTAATACCTGCCTTGCACTGACACAAGCATTGCAAGAACACAGGACCGGTGCAGGGCAGTTTGGCGCCCCAGGCGAAAAAATATTTGGCGCCCCCCCTCTCCAAAGCAGAAAAAAAAAACAACCCTGCGCTGCCACCACCAACCTACCTTCCCCCCCGCCCTGGCTGCTGCGGCGGCTGCTGCTGCTGCTGCTGCTGCGGCTGCCTCCTCCTCCTCCTCCTCCTCCTGAAGTGACGCGACGCAACGGGACCCCCGCGCTGTTTTTTGCCGCGGAGTGACGCGACGCGGAGAAGGTAGGTGACGGGGGGGTTGGGGGGGTGGCGATGGCGGTGGGAGGTGCAGCGGCAGCGAGCGAGCGAGCGGGCGGGCGGGGGAGGCGCAGCGGCAGTGAGCGAGCGAGCATGGCGGGCGTGGGGAGGCGCGGCGGCGAGCGAGCGGGCAGGCGGGGGGAGGCGCGGCGGTGGCGGCAGGCAGGAGGGTGGGGAGGCGGAGGCCTGGCGGGGGCGGCGCAGCGGCGGCGGAGGCCTGGCGGGGGCGGCGCAGCGGCAGCGAAGAGGAGCGCAGCGTTTCCGCGCCCTCTTCTGCCGCGCACCCTAGGCAACCGCCTAGTTGGCCTAGCGGTAGCGCCGGCCCTGCAAGAACATCAGGATTGATATTTCCCAATTTTGAATTCATCATACCCATTACTGAATGTTAATAAGATAATGGATGATAATTTTTTTGAACAAATTCATTATTTAATAATGATGATAAAATAGTTATGAGCATAGGGTTCATAATATAGACTTGGTTGTACCTAGTGTAGACTCATTGGAATCAATGGGACATAACTTAAGGCTGACAACTTGATTTCAGTGGGTCTCTATTCTATATATGCACTAAGTCTGGATCCAACCCATAATGAGGAAAGTTTCACTGTTTCAGATAAATTAAATTTCTTCTTTTGCCTTTCCTCTTAATCTATGTGCCTCTGCACTTGTGCAATAACCAAGCATTGTCTGGTTCTATTCATCATTATGTAGGCACTATTTTTTGTGTGGAATTTTTTCTACTTTAGTGTTCGAAGAATAACCTCTTGCCCCAATAAATGCCAACAAGAGTGACCTTTTGCAAAAGATTTTGAGAATGGATATGCGGATGACATTTTGTTTTCTGCTCTGCATTTAACCAGGTATTAAAACTAACTTTGTAATATTCACACATCATGAGAAGAGTAACAATTCTACCCATGAGAGTTATTGCAAGATGCATGGGAGGGCTGGTAAACAAAATATAGGGGACTAATTTCAAAAGGGAAAAGGAAACAAGTTAACAAACAGAAAACAATATTGATCTTCATTATGAACAATGCCAGTAAATTCCACAGGACGTGCTTAGTGTGAAAAACTGACACAGCGCAGTGTCTTTTAACGATGCTGTGTTATGGGATATACACATTAAAACTAAATTCTGAAATCCATTAAATGTGAAGCCAGATTTTATACATAAGTGAACAAAGTCCAACATGTTTAAACCGACGTAAGAGTAAGCTGTGGATAAGATACAATAAAGTTGCATATTCATTTCAAAGTAGAATCTTGTATTGCATTAAGACTGAATGATAATAAAGGGGAAAAGTTGAGCTTTGTGATGCCGACTCTATAATATTACAATATTAGTATGCAAGTAGCATGCTCTTAGCTAAACAGTGTGAATTGAAGGTGGATATATTTAGCTGCATCTTCTGATTGTTATTTATTGCAGCTGCAAGATGTGTCAGAGGCCTTTAGAGCATGAAATAGCACACACATCTGACAATATATAATTGATAAAGAAACACTTCTGAAAATATCCCAAAGCAGGGCATTTCTAGAGCAGATTGTGCAGGTTACATTGGCATTTTTGGTACTTGCATTCACTTCTCCCCTGCTCTTCTATGTGAGTTCTATTTTACTATATAGGCACAATATTGTGTATAATTTGTATTTCACTGTTTGGAGAATATTGAATTTAGCAGCAGACCCCAGAGGGGGATCTTAGATCTGCAGGAAACTCACTTTCTACCATTTAAGATGGGACTTTGTGCTTGGAGGCATGTAAATTCCTCACGCAAACAAAGTAATTCTATTTAATTTAGCTTCTATTGGCTATTTAGCTTGTGCACCATGTAAAATTAATCTCAAACTTGGTTAATTTAAGGACTACATTTTTCTTTACCTCCACTACCTGTCAGCACAAGGGACACATGTTCTGCTTAGTATTGGAAGCAAATTGGAACAACCATGGTATTTATATTTTCAAGGGAGAAAGAGGTATGTTCTATCCTTGTCCCAGTTAAGGATATGGGACAAATTTGATTGGTTTGCATTTTAATGTGAACTTGCCTAATTTCAAACTTTTGAACCGATTTGCAAACTGCAATTCAGTTAGCATCGGAAATATTGTAATGGAGTTTTGTATTTTGGAGTTTTCCAATTAAAAAATGTGCACAAAAATGCATACGTTAGGGAAACATGCACACCAAAATGTGTACATTAGTCAAAATGCTTGCAAAAATGCATTATATTAGGCAAGATGCTTGCAAAAATGCATTATATTAGGCAAGATGCTTGCAAAAATGCGTACATTACACAACAAAATGGTGTATAAAAATGCACATAAAAGTGTGAATGAATTTTCATGCTAATGTTTTTTCTATTAAAAAAAATATATCTCAAAGTTTGGGACAAACCAACCTAAGATTGGGAAAATGAGACACTGAGAGAAACGGAAATTGACAGAATGCCATTTAATTGACATTAAAACAAGAAGTATCACTTAGCTAGGCATTACAATCCACCAATGGTTGCAGGTCAAACAACATAGTTTTTAACAGGTGCCAAAACACCATCAGGGTTGGTGCCTGTTGTACTACATTGTTTTTAATACAAAGAATCGTGGATCTGTTGTATAGTTTTAGTGACACTGTGTATTAGTCTATATGCTGCTTGACTTGCTGCTGCTCAAATTATCACTTTGAATCTTAAAGCTGCAAATTCTTTATGGTTTTTATGGTTCTGTGATTATGATTGTATTTAAATGTTTTATTGTTTGTCAGCCACCCAGAGAACACTGTTGTTGGGCAACATATAAATTAGGGGTGTTGAACCTCTTTCAGCCCAAGGGCCAAATTCCATTTTGGAGAGCATTTAGGGACTGCATTCCAGCGCTGGGTGGGGCTGAAGGCAAAGGGGGTGAGGCCAAAATACAAAATGTACCAGCATATTGTAGTTTAAGGGTGTAATCCTATGCATGGCCATGTGTGGAACCCAGAAGTGCCCAATTTTGGCCCCTAGGCCTGAAGGTCCCCACCCTTGGATGAGGGTATATGTATATAAGGTAGACATGACGGGCCCAGAGGTCTCCTGGGAGCCAAGCTGTTTTAGACAAATGTTCATGTGAACGTAAAGACCAGGATTTGATTTAAACATAAGAAGTTGCCTTATACCAGGTTAGCCTGGTAAGATACAAAAGGGATGGGCCCCCAATACTAGCATATTTCACTTAAAGCTCTTACTGCTGGTAACTAAGCCTTAGGGAAAGCATTTCAACCTTTTAGAATGGTGCGGAAACTGCACTAAAGCTGGGAAACTACCAAACAGTGGCTGGGGAAAGGGGGTGGAGCCAGGGAAGGGGTGTGGTCATCTAGGTTGTTGTGAGGATAAAATGGAGAGGAGGAGGAGGAGGAGGACTATGTAAGCCGCCTTGGGTTTCTTGCAGAAAAAAAGGCGGGCTATAAATAAATAGGGAGCCCCTGAGAGCCAGATTTGGCCTGATATAAATGATGTACAGTGATACCTTGGATTGCAAGTAACTTGGTTTGAGAGCGTTTTGCAAGACAAGCAAATTTTTAAATATTTATTTATTTATTTTTTACTTGATATACAAGCGACGCCTTGCAATACAAGTACTGTAGTACGGCTTAAATTAAAAATCTCTGTACAAATTTTTTTGGGGGGGGATTTCGTTTTGATATAAGAGTGTTTTGGATTACAAGCACGTTTCCGGAACGAATTATGCTCTCAATCCAAGGCATGACTGTATTTGTTTGCTTGTTTACATCACTGCAGGTCAGGGTCAGGTCAGCGCCCAGATGGGGATCCTACCTGGGAACCCAAGATGTGCTAACTGAGTGCCATAGAAGAAAGATGGGATATAAACCTTCACAATTTCTTTGGAAGAACAAAATCATCATCATCATCATCATCATCATCATGTGGCTTATGCTGGCTCAGCTTGTCTGAGTGTGGAAAGCTAAGCAGGGTCAGGCCTGGTTATTACTTGGATGGGAGACCCCTCCTCTAGTTTCCTGCATTGAGTAGGGGGTTGGACTCGATAGCCTTGTAGGCTCCTTCCAACTCTATGATCTATGAAATCTATGAAATCATCATCATCATCAACATCTGTTTATAACGCCCCTTACAGCAAAGGGTGGGACAAATAACATATACAGTATGTTATTGGAAAGGCAGTGAACATGGTGTTGGCATGTGCATAAGGAGAACATTATCCGCCCCAACTTTCTCCATGGTAAATTGCCTTCTCTGCTTCCTTGGTTTGTTCTGCACTGTACATTTTCAGAATGTAACGGCTGCCAGGGAAAGCACCTGCCTTGCACTGCAAATGCAACCAGGTGAAACACCAACCTTTATATTATATTTTTCTCTACCAAACTCCCACCCTGAAACTGGAAACATCAGAAGCGTCTTTCTCAGCAAACTAAGGCAAGCTGCCTCAGTGCTAATGTAAAGAAGCTTGTTATAATTACCGACTTCATTATCACTCAGACATAACAAATGTAGTCAAAGGAAATGGGAAACTTACAACATTTTAAGGTGTAAGTCTTGTTAGCACCTTACCGTTCAATTATTTTACATGTTCAGGATGAAGAGCCTTGGGCTCAGTTCAGGATCATGAAAATACAGTTGTCGCACTTGAACACTTCAAATTTACAATTGGAATCAGCTTCTCTCTAGTGCCTAGGGACAAGAGGATTATCTATAATTCCTTTGACCTCATCTAGCCAATGTTATCCACAAAAGAAAAGAATGCTACTAATGAATTAAGATAATTCAGCATTACATTCTGTTATGATATTACAGCTCTGGCTAGTGGAATAGGAATGCAGACATTTAGATACTCTTTTGGAAACAATAAACCAATGTGTAAACTAATTACTGTGGCTGGATCCTTCTTCACTGCTTCAGACTTTTAAATAGGGATGTATGAGAATTTCATATTTTGTAAAAATTGTGCATATTACTGAAAAGTGTGCACAAAATGTGCATATTTGAGAAAAGTGCACACAGAACTGCAGTGCATAAATGAAAAGTAATTGGAACAAATGTACACATAAGTAAAAGCAGTACAAAATGTACACATTTCTGTGCAGACTTTTTTTTTAGTTGCAGACTTATGTGGAAACAGAATGAAATGAGCTTAATCCTGAAAATCTGAAAATCTCTGTAAGACTGAGATTGTCAGATCCATCAGTCCCTACTTTTAATACACCTGTATGTGTGGACTAATCATGTCAAAAGTAATGTCAGAGAACCACAGAATGTTATTCCAAAATAATTAAGTAACACACACACACACACACACACAGAGTCTCATTTGGTTGATGTGCTTTTAGCTTTCACTTTTATTTTCACCAACCCTATTTGATAGCCAAAGGGAGACTCTAGTCATGTTAATTATTTGCAGATAAATTTGCAAAGCTTTGCAGATGCATGTGCAAGGCTATTCCCTATCCAGTTTATACATTGCAAATTATGAACTGAATGGTACTATAAAATCCACATACTGCTCCTAATCCTCCTAATTATTATTAGAGTTTTTTTAAAAAAAAAATCTTTGCCTTTGCCATTTTATTGTACATTGCTTTGGGCAATTTATAAAGACAATGTGGTTTATACATTTGATGAACCAACCAATCAACCAACCAATAGTGGTTAACTCAGAAGTGGAAAGCATAGGAAGGGGTTTTCAGCTTGTGTGTATGTTGTGTGTGTGAGAGAGTTTAAATTAATAGAAATGGGGGTTTTCATGTAACATTTGGCTACTGTTACATTGTGTACTAGCCTGACACTGCTGCAACAGTAGAGGCAACTGACAATGGTAAGTTAAAAAGTAATGGCTCCAATGCCACTTGTTGCCTTCAATGAGATTGAGCCAGCATGTGTTCAGAAATTGTAGCATCTCTAAAGTCTTGAAGAATGAATGGCCCATAACTACTTGGAATTATAGAATCATAGAAAAGTAGAGTTGGAAGGGGCCTACAAGGCTATCAAGTCCAACCCCCTGCTCAATGCAGGAATCCAGGTCAAAGCATCACTACTGTACTTCTGTTTGCAAATCCCGGCTTACAGGCCTGTTTGACTTAGAGCCTGGCTATGTGTTGCACTCACCACATGACAGTTCTGCCTGTTGAGGATGCTGAGGACTTCGTCATCAAAAGGCAGAGAAAACTGGCAGGGATAGAACTCACACACAGAAGCAAAGCAGGAGCTGGGATATTTTGGGACTGTAATACTTCATTATATTCAGTGCTGCTTTCTCCGTGTATTGTTTATCTCCCCATCTTCCCTCTCCTTGGTAGCTAATTTTTGCCAAGGAGTTGAGAGGTAGAGGAACAGGGAAAATTAGCTTCTAAGGTGAGATAAACAACAGATGGAGAAAGGCAGCCAGCAGCTCTTCCTTTGGTATGTGATGTGTGATTTCTCTGTCTTCCAGCTTTCTCTGGCTGTTAATGGGGGCTGGGGGAAGCCTTCAGAATTAGCAACAGGCAGAGCTCTTACAGAGGAGGGCCAGGATCTCTTCTCGATCGTCCCAGTTTGCAGGACACGGAATAATGGGCTCAAGTTACAGGAACCCAGATTCCACCTGAATATCAGGAAAAAATTCCTGACTGTTAAAGCAATAAGACAATGGAACCAACTACCTAGGGAGGTGGTGGGCTCTCCCACTCTGGAGGCATTCAAGGTGCGGCTGGACAGCCATCTGTCAGGGATGCTTTGACCTGGATTCCTGCATTGAGCAGGTTTTATTTATTTATTTATTTATTTATACCCCGCCTTTTTTCCTGCAAGGAATCCAAGGCAGCTTACATAGTAGTCCTCCTCCTCCTCCTCCTCCTCTCCATTTTATCCTCACAACAACCCTGTGAGGTAGGTTAGGCTGAGAGTCAGTGACTGGCCCAAAGTCACCCAGTGAGTTTCATGGCCGAGCGGGGAATAGAACCCGGATCTCCCGAGTCCCAGTCCAACACTCTCACCACTACCCCACACTGGCTCTCGATGTTGGACTCAATGGCCTGGTAGGCCCCTTCCAACTCTACTTTTCTATGATTCTATGATTCTATGGTGAGGCTGCTCTTGCCTAGTGAGTGTAAAGTGTAGCCAGGCTCTTCAGTAATCTAGTAGGGAACGCCAAGGAAGACTAAACAGGGGATACAAGCCACAGGATTTCTGCGTGAAGTCAGATTTGCTCAAAATCAGCATTACATCAGGAGAGGGCTGGTGTCAAGGGTAGGCATGGTTGGGCACCTGCTGAAGGCCCACACCCCAGGAGGGGACCACTGACAAAAGCATCCTCTGCCGAACTTGCAACTCTTCACCACTGAAACCTGCATCTGCCTTTGCTCTTGCACACACAACAGAGGTGGTGATAAGGAGAAGCAGCGGATGCCACTGCC
Source organism: Shinisaurus crocodilurus (assembly GCA_021292165.1). Lineage (NCBI taxonomy): Eukaryota > Metazoa > Chordata > Lepidosauria > Squamata > Shinisauridae > Shinisaurus > Shinisaurus crocodilurus. Next base: position 187,514,560 of record CM037880.1, on the reverse strand, counting down.
TACTTGCCCACTGGTTTTCTGCCTGTCAAGCAAGCAAGTGTTAGCAATGATGAGAAAGGAGGAACAGGAACAAGAGCATCTGGTAGACTTATTGAAGGAGGGTGTCTTTGTCCAATGGCCCTCAAAAACCTGTAGCCAGCACCACATCAGAACTTAAGGTAATGTTGTCTAAAAATGGTCTGCCTTCAGAAAATGGAATAGTTTGGAGGTGATGGGTCTTCTGAATGTCATGATAGATCATGGTGTTGCAGATCCAGGTCAGCTCCAGAACACAGTAAACTCTGAGAAAGAAAATCTATAACTGATGCATCTTTGAGTTGATTTTTCCTGATCAATATTTTTCAATGTATCCTTTTATGCTTTATGTCAAGCATGGGGAACCTCCAGCCACTGGGCCGGAAATGGCCCATGTGGTTCCCTACTTGGCCTACCAGATTCTTCCCCAAGTCCCACCCCCTCTCCCCAGGTAAAAAAAGGTCATATCTCAGATTAGCAGCTGATTGGAGATAAGACCTTTTCCCTACCCAGCACTGAGAGAGAGAGATCTTAAAAGCCACCCTGGTGAACATTTGCAAGAGAGAAGTAGGAGGTGCTTAACCCTCCCTTAACCCGGGGTTTCACCTTCCTGTGCCCACCAGTTTCCCCTGCAAACACCTCCCACTTTCCTTTTCCCACCAGTTGGACTTCTTTTTTTAGTTTCAGAGAGTGCTGAGGGAAAAATGGATTAAAAAACCAAAATAGGGGAGGCAAAATTTGCAGAATCAAACTAGTGCGTGAGGACATTGTCAGGCAGTCCCCCCCCATCACAATCCTACACATTTTTGAAAGAATAATCTTTGTACAGTCACTTGAACAAAGTGCAAAATATTGTTCAGAATGTATTAATCAATCATTGCTGCTCTGCATTCCGGAGCATATTCAGTCCATGTAACAGGCAGTGAGTAGAAAAATGCAGAAGTGTTAAAAGTTCAGTTTCGATTAAGGCCCTAAAGCCAAAAGATCTTGTTCATGGCCCTTATTGAAAGCTCTTCTTGCTGCTCTCTGGCTGGTCCCCATGGGTTTAATGGATAATTAAACTCACAGTACAATCTGATGATCAGCTACATATTTATTGACAACTCCTTTGCCCTGTGTGCGGATTCAGGGATAGAGGAGAATCCCCCCCCCCCCCCAGTGGGCTTTCACAAGAAAAACAACTGCTGCTACTTTTATCTGGCAACTGGGTCAAGAAGCAGCACATTGGCTATGCTCAGATGGAGGCAGCAGGCAGGAAGTTGTATGGGAGACAATGGTTGGTGACCAGTGTGAGGCATCTTGCCCATACAGATGAATTCCAGATTCAGGTAGGAGAAGCCATTTTTAAATGTCCCCTGGGGCAAAATGAGAGCAGGGATGTGTGAATTAGCAAAACTCAAGCTTGTCAAGGTTCTCCCGATTCCACCACCTCGAAGCTTGTTCCAACTCACCTATCAGATTGAGATCTTTATATTTTTTCCTTTTTCCCATGGAAATTAATATGTATTTTCCTGTGCATTTTTCCAAATGTACACCTCGATTGTGTGCATTTTTTGAAATATACACACTTTTCTCCCATTGATTAAAGCATGTTTATGTGTCCATTTTTCAAACATGCAGACTTTTCATGTGCATTTTTCAAATGTACAAATTTTTCAAACCCATTACAGCATTTTGTTCCATGAATCATATCACAAGCTCTGACATGTACGGACTTTGACCACAGGAAGTGTTCTGGCCTCTATTCAGTTCCAGGAGGTGAAAACTTGGTAGATTTTGGTTAAAAAAAAAGAAAGAACTGAAATTGATTTTGCATACATCCCGAAGTGAGAGCTTCCCAAATCAATCCACCATCCCTATTGCAGGCTGGGGGGCTGAGGCTAACGAGAGCCCTGCAACATAGTACAGTGTTAATATTGCAGGGTAGAGATGGGAATGAGTCTGATTTGGATTTCCAACACAAAACAGGTTGCAGTAAAGGACAATCTCCTTAAATCGCCTTCAGGCCCTCCACCCAGGCCAAATCTGGCACTCAGTTGTTGCATGCAGAAATCTCAGGCTCCATTTATTTGCATGCAACCACATTACACTTTTTAACAGCGCAATCCATTGTGGCTGCCTGTAAACCTCCGAACTTGGAGGAATACGGGCATCCAATGGAGAGCAGGAGGAGTGTGGAGGCGAGGGTCATGTCTGTGCTCCTCCCGCCCTCCGAAAGACTTGGGCGGCTGATTTCGGCTGTCTAAGTCTTTTGCCCCAGCTTGCAAGGAGGGGAGGCTGAGGTGCCACCAGGATACGTTGTATGCTGGTAGAGCCTTACATCTTCCCACCACCACCCCAGAACGCCCACAGAATGCCATCCCCAAAGTTGGCGCGTTTCTTTCCATGCCAGCTGCGAGGGAGGAGGGAGGGCACTCCGAAGTCAGAGTCTCAGCTCTGACCTTGGAGCATGTTTCTGAGGTCGGAAGTTTCGAGAAGTACAATTTTGCTTGGAAACAAGGTGTGCACTCCCCACATGCCTTGTTTCCTTGAAAAATCTTTGTGATTTTTGTTGCTGACGTTGCCACATATTTGGTGGCTGTGGTGGGGTGGGGTGTGACCCCCAGCGGGTTCTGAGGGGACGACAGTGCAGACCTCTGAACCCAAAAGTTGCCCACCCCTGCCCTAAGTCCCACTGAAATCAGTGGAACTTACTTCTGGGTAAATATTAATAGAATCTGGTTGCATGTGAATGAGTGGCTGGCATGGAAGACGAGAGGACCCAAAAAAGAAGAAAGAGCCACTTTGAAATGGCTCTGATTTTCTGCAGCGGTTTGTGCTGCCCAGAGCTTCTGTCATTTGCAACATTTTGCTGCCTGCCTTGTCAGGCAATGCTGCCCTTCCCTACAATCTGGTGTGAACATTTATGCACAGAGCATACATGCACACTAATTAAGCATGCAGTTGCCTGCAAATCTCTCTCCCTCCTGCCCATTTTTTTGTGCTTTGTATCGTAAAAGGAACAAACAAGAACTAAACTGCAAGAGAGATCAGCCAATACTAGAGAGCTGTTGTGGTACTTTTTCTACTCTACTCAATGATTGTACTGATCATCTTGAAAAGTTCAAATGCATTTTCACAGCCTTGGGGTGGTTGACCATTCACTCTTCACAACTAACTGTGTACAGTTAAAGAGTAAACTTTATGTCCGCCTGGAAGAAGATGCTGCTCTGATAGTTTGTTTGAACAAAGAGCTCAGCTCTCTCTGCCCAGTCCAATGAGGCTGAGAAGCCCTTAGGCAAGAACCACTTCTTTTGGTGTTGAAAAGCCTCCATGTTTTCTCTAGCCAGGCTTCTCCAGCAGCAAAAGAAAAAAAATGGGATTTCCCCAGGAGACAGTAAGCTACCATGGCTCAGAGAGAAACGGGCGGGCGGGAGGGAGAGGCAACCAAGTTTCTCATCTACCACCTGAGGCAAGTGACTCACCTTGCCTAATCATGGGCCAGCTGTCCAAGGCGCTCAGCTCCCCTGATGCAATATGAACTCATTAATATCAAGGGGAGATGTCAAACCTACCCTTCCCAGTTCTCTCTCTTTAAAATGACTAACATTTTAACATTCTAACAAAATGACTAGATACTGTTTGATGTTATGTTTTTCATTTTAGACCAATTAAATCATAGCTGAGTGTTAGCACAGTTAAGTTATATATAGGTTGATTGAAGTTATGAAGTATATGCAGGCATAATTTTATCTGCAGCTGCAATAAAAAAAAAAACCCTGCAACTAATTGGAACGTTATGCCTCATGTTAAATAGACCTTTATCAATTACAAATTTTTTTTGGAAGGAGTTCAGTGTGTAATTATTGATCACATTGGAGTTGAAAATCCATCAAAGTGAACAAAAGCAATGATACCCTTGCAAATTCATTTTTATTTAATGCTACCAAACCAGGAAAGATATCCTAGTGTCCTGGGGAAGTCTGCATGACAAGTAATATTAGAATTTATCCCAACTTCACAATAACATTTCACTTAATTTCATTTATTACATTTATGAATCACCCATCTGGCCGGCCACCCGGCCACCCTTCGCGATGTACAAGTAAAACAAAGCAATAATAAAACAAACATAACAATTAAGACAGTATAAAAATTCTTTTGTGTAATGCATGCTAGCAAATAGGGCATACTTGTAAAGTCAACTTCTACTTCCCTATAATGATTGTAGTCATTGACCATATCCATAACATGGAAATATATTTCACGGATACTAACAGAACTATCTGTATCAAACACACTCATTGACTGCAGTTATTGTTATGTGGATCAGGGCACAAAGCTCTTAGTTTCTTAGACATAATTTGTAGGTTGTGCATAATAGACTCCAGACAAATTATGTGCAGTATTAAAAGTCTGTTGTATGGTCCTTCCACATAGACATAGATTTACTCTGTGTGTGTGTGTGTGTGTTCCAATTGCTAATAGGACTTGCAAACCCAAACATTTCAGGTATCTCCACACAGTGCATTGGAACCAAACAGATCATGACACTATATTTTATAGGGAAGTGGCATGGAAGATACAATTCAAAGAAGTGACTACAGAAAGTGGCAATGTGAGGAATATAAAGTGTATATCTGGTCATTTAATCCAGGGATGCCTGAAAAGTTCAATAGTTACAAATTCTGATATCTGGTATGAACCTACCCATACACTATGATCAACATATGAGGCCAGGTTCAGAGGATAGTAACAAGGGAGAAGGCCTTCTCAGTGGTGGCTCCCTGTCAAGGTTCCACTACTGCAGGGACCCCTTAACCTTCCTTTGGGAGATCTCTGCCTCTCCTCAAAGCCCCTCCCATTCCAGGAGATCAAGTCCTTTTACAGCTTCTAATAGCATAGGTGTAGGCTGTAGACGTGGTGAATAAGTCAAAAGCAAGTATGATAAAATAAAACAAACAAACAACAATCCAACATTCTCTAGTTTAACTTCAGACTACCTATCTCCTATGCAGCCAGTCTCTCCCTCTCTGCTTCTCTCTCTGCTCTTTCTGCTTCTGCAGTCAGGCTCCCACTGCTGCTAGCTGACCACACCCCACACATATATAGCCTTCCCAGGACTGGAAGGTTATAATCATGTGACCTTGAATAGGAGATCTAATTCTTAACTTCTATTGGGTAAACTAAAACTCTCAAACTCCCCCTCCCATCCAAGTGTTTGGGCCTTCAGGCTTCAACTAATCGAGGGAAGTGTTTGGGCCTTCAGGCTTCAGCAAACTCAAGCCTGTGTAGGCCTCAATCCCTCACACTCCCAATTGTGGAATTCTCTCCCCAGTGAGGTGCATACTTCAAGAGAAAGTATGTTTTGAAATACATATTTTGAGAGAAGACACATTTAAAAATATGTATTTCAATGTGCATGTGAATTTTTTTTTAAAACCCCCACAGGATTAATGTGAAAAAAGAACAGAATGGCCTTGTAGGTGAACATAAGTGAAAATGGTATGAACTGAAAGAGACTGATTTTCTTATCCCAAATTTCATCCAAGTGCAATCAACTGTCAGGATAAGGAAATCAGATCCCCCCCCCCCATCTACTTCTTCTGCTTTTTAACTACGTAAATGACAGTTTGCTGTAAAGTCCACTTTGAATGGAATAAGGCTGTTAGCAACTATTGCCTTTCTTATATCATCATGTTCTTCTGTCTTACACATGTGTTGGATCACAAACAAGCCATGCTACTGTGAAAAGAAGTACAGAAAATAAGCAAATGTGACCTTTATCTCAACTTTAAAAGGCCAAGTCCCCAGTCTGCTAATTATAACGTGCAAATGATTTGAAAATTGTGTGGAGTATATTAGCTGTTTGAACTGCACTGCTTGAATCATATTATAATTATATGTAATAATTGCTCAGTGGTAAAGGACAATGTGCATTGCAGGACATACAAACAATATATATCTATACCTATATCTATCTCCAAATATAAAGGCCATCTTTTATACCACAGAGAAAGTGCCAAAAAGCAACTGTAAGCTTCTGGGAAAGCTAGCAGAATACAATAATTATCAACCATGGTGGGTTTACTTAATAAATAAATAAATATAATAGGGTGGAACTGGTTCACACCCTTACTAGCCAGGGATTCCATTCTTTTATATAAGAGAGTGATCCTATGGTTCCTAGAGAGCATTTGAGGGGCCATAGGACATTTCGGATTCCCTGATCCATGGTCAGAAACAGCGCTCCGCCTCCAACCCTGGAGGGGGAAATCGGACCTCTGCCCCCCTCCCCCTCTCTCTTGCTGCTGGCATGGAAAGAACTGTGCTAGCTGCTCTCCCAGGTTGGGAATTCAACCTCGGAGAAAGGGGCATTTCAGTGGGCGGGAAGGGGAGGATACAATCCTGAGGCCCCTCTAGTAGGCTTGTGCCATCGAGCCTCGGCGGGCAAAATGGGCTGAAATCGGCCCCGCTCATGCCCACACGAAGCCTTACCATCTCTTTGGGGTGGCTCGCCTCTCTGTGGTGAGCCGCCCGTGCAGCCCGCTCCAGTCCTGTCGCGTCACTTCCGGCACCAGAAATGACATGACGGGACCCTGCACAGGTGCGCTGCGTAGTGCGCCTGCGCAGGGTCCCGTTGCGTCATTTCCGGTGCCGGAAGTGACGGGACGGGACCGGAGACGGTGGGTCGAGCGGCACGGAGAACTGCTCCATGCCACTCAGAAGATCGAGGCGGGCCCCTGCCCCCATGGAGAGTCAAGACGGGGGCAAGGTGCCCCCCCGGTTCAATTGCATGCCTAATTACTGACAGAGATCTCTTGCAAGTACTGAAAGTCTAATGTATATACCTAGCCACCTCCCTCCCCTTAAGGAGTTCTCCTATTCATTTTCATCCTGGAAATTACCTCTTTGCACCCATTCCTTTAGGCTTGATGTTGCCTCCCATGTTGAAATTTATGCAGACACAGGACAATTGGGGAAGGCTGCAGCTCAGTGGTGGAACACATGTGTTGTATGCAGAAGAGCCTAGGTTCAACTCTTGCATCTCCAGGTTAGGCTGGGAAGGACTCCTATGTGAATCCCTGGAGAACTGCCACCAGTCACTGTAGACCAGGGCTGGGGAACCGACAGCATCCAGATGTTGTACTACAACTCCCATCATCCCTGACTGTGAAGAAATGCCCTGTAGATAATGGTTATTGTTATGTAATGTTTACTTTGTGTGGCCTCTGTGAGGCTACAGTAAGAGTAGGTTTGAGGCCATGTTTTGTTACTGTCAAAGTCCTGTGTAATAGTTGCTTAGTGACATTCTGAAGTGAGAAAGTGAGGCAATCACTTTGAATATGTTGCAATGGGGCCTGGATCAGGTAAATTCAATTTTGATTGGCTGGAGATTCTAGGTGGATAGCTAGGTGGAATTGAGTGGCTGGGAAATGAGAGTTGACAGTTAGAAGTTGAGTTAGTTGGGTAGTTAGAGATGGTGGTTGGTGTGTGGTGTTATAGAAGAACTAGGAGAAAGCTGATGAGAAAGTGAATAGCTAAGGCCGGCATATTAAGCTATTCCTTCTCTGTGGGATAACCTTATGTGGCTGGTGAAGAACAGGAGGAGGGAACAGGTAGTTGTGTTATGTCAGGAGACTGCCCTAAGGTGTGTTGTATGCAGAAGGCCCCAGGTTGAACCCTTACATCTCCAAGTCAGCCTGGGAAGGACTCCTATATGAATCCCTGGAGAACTGCTGCCAGTCACTTTAGACCAGGGATGCAGAACGGGTGGCCTCCAGATGTGGTACTACAGATGCTGCCTGGGGATGATGGAAGTTGGGGTCCAACAGCATCTGGAGAGCCACAGATTCCCCATCCCTGCTGTAGACAACACTGAGCTAGATGGTCCAGTGTACTGACTTGGTATATAAGGCGGCTGCCTATATTGCTACATAAGAGTAATATATATTATTATATTATATTATATAATAATAATAATAATAATAATAATAATAATAATAATAATAATAAATATATTATATTATTATATTATATTATACATTATATTCACTGTAAACACTGAACATCTTAAGTTGTGTGTTCTTAACCGTCATGATATTTCAAGTTAGGAAAAAAAAACATTCACTGATTCTATAGTGAATTTAGCAATTCATTCAAAATTCTTGGCATTTATTTTTGTTGTTTCACTAATGTGAAGCAGATGATGCCAACACAAACCAACTTAACACTTTTGCTATTTTCATTATACTGATTTATTTATTATATTTAAATATGTACGGTAATATTTATTCAAATATGTAATAACTACTAGTAAAGTCACAACACAAAGAGAATTTGAAAAGTATTTAATTTCTTGCCATTTTTGGGGCCCTGAATGTCTAAGGATGATGGAAAGTATAGTCCAACACATCTGAAGGGCACCAGGTTGGAGAAGACTGCCTTATAGAATACAGTGGTTACATGGATATGCTTTTTAAAAGCATTCTTGGACAGATATCTGAAAAAGGGTGACTTGGGTACTAAGATTTACTTTACTACAATTATTTCCATTTTTATTTAACCTCATACAAAAAGTAACCCCCCTCTCGAAGACTGATGATTATTAATGCTGACAGTGGGTGCAAATCTTTGTGCAAAGAAGAACTATTTTAATGAATAAAGATGAATGAAAAGACAAAGAATAATGTTTAACCCATTTTTATACTCTGCTATTAATCACTGTAAGGGAGAGACAGTGCACTCTAAATGGGCCATATATACTGAATAAAATGCTTGAAGGTATTGAATTAATGTATTAGATCACCAGAATTAATGTGGGGCTGGAATTGTCTTCCAAGCTCATTCTAACATCTTCCAAAGCAGTAAATCTAACATATTATTTTCATCTTTTGATGTTCCCCTGCCAGTACTTGCAGTGTTAAAGGCTTGTGCTGCTGCCATCATGTTTGATTTGGCAACTACCTTTGAATAGATCAAAGTTCTTAAGGATTACATCTTTAAAAGCATCAATATTATACTTTATGTTTTCAGAAATGTATATTTGTGTAGTCCTAGAAAAATCATAAAATCAGGATATAAAAAGAAGAATTAATAAAAAGTTAAACATATTAAAAGCTCCAGAAGACCTTTAAAAAAATTCTGGCAGGGTGTTCATCATTTTTCAGAGGCATTCCTGCTCACCCTTCCAGCAGATGGAAAGATGTCCATTTTCTCTTTTTCTTTCATGTGCTAAAATGACTTGTAGTCTGAGCCTGGGCATATTTACCCAAAAGTAAATCCCACCAACTTCAGTGGGGAGCCAGTGTGGCGTAGTGGTGAGAGTGTTGGACTGGGACTCGGGAGATCCGGGTTCTAGTCCCCGCTCGGCCATGAAACTCATTGGGTGACTTTGGGCCAGTCACTGACTCTCAGCCTAACCTACCTCACAGGGTTGTTGTGAAGATAAGATGGAGAGGAGGAGGATTATGTGAGCCGCCTTGGGTTCCTTGCAGGAAAAAAGGTGGGACATAGAAATAATAATAATAATAATAATAATAATAATAATAATAATAATGGAGCTTACTCCCGAGGAAGTGTGCGTAACTGATAATAAATAGGCATGGGATGATGGTCAAGCCGCTTCAGTCAGCAGGACATCATTGAGCCTGGATATGTGTCTGTGTGTTTACATTTCCCTCCGTATTTGTTTTGTTAAGAGGTAAGAAAAAAATCCTTAAGAAAAAAGTTTTTAAGGGTTTCCCCCCCAAAAAGTATGATTTGAAGAACTAAGCCAGGGGTGTTGAACCTCTTTCAACCTGAAGGCTAAATTCCATTTTGTAGAAGTGGGGATGGGCCAAAGGCAAAATGCGTTGGCAAAAAGCCTTACTAGCTAAGAGGCATCTCAACCTTTTATAGAATGGGGGGAAAGCTGCACAAAAGATTGGAAGCCACCAAGTGATCAGTGGCTGGGGAAAGAGGGTGGGGCCAGGAGAAGGGGGCATGCCTACCTGGGGAACCCCCAGAGGGCCAGATTTGACCCCCAGAATTCTGCACCCCTGGTGTATAGGACTGCAGTCTAAGTGAACTTGCCTTGGGATCCAAGCCAGTGTTCAAACAGCAAGTTCATTTGAGCTCCTAGTAGGGATGTCGGAGAAATCTTTAACGGATTCAAATGAGTTCAAATTTCTATGACTCCAACCAACCTGCAGATTCCACAGCAGACTTGCTCCCCCCCCCCCATCTCATGGATTCTCTGGACTTGTGGACCATTTTTTAACTTCTGGAGTGGGGGGGGGGATTTGCACAAATTCACATTACTAATGCTAACTTAGATTCATAGATCATAGAGTTGGAAGGGGCCTACAAGGCCATCGAGTCCAACCCCCTGCTCAATGCAGGAAACTAGAGGAGGGGTCTCCCATCCAACTAATAACCAGGCCTGACTCTGCTTAGCTTTCCACGCTAGACAAGCTGAGCCAGCGTGAGCCACAGGCCTGGGCTAATGCATTAGTGCTAATTCACATTACTGCAAGTGAAATGAAATACTCATACACCCCTAAAAAAAAAAAAACACCACCCGATTCCGTCAATGAGTGGATGACAGAACAAAAGATGCCTGAAAATTCACAAAACACAAGAGGAACATATTGAACAAAATTCATACATCCCTTGCTCCTAGTTTGGGGAATCGGCATACTGTTGTGTTTATATTGATAGCTATTTCTATGTGTATGACATTTTTGGTTTACATCTTATTTATACAATTTGCACTGGATTACTCTGCAACACTGAAGCAGAGGTTTTAAGCCCAATAGGTGCTTAAAGTGGCACTGGAGAGGAACTGAACAGCAGTATGATTATAATTTTAAACAAGCTATGATGATAGGATACTTGCTGTATACATATTACGGTGTCAGCATCATATAAAGAACCACTGTGCCTGCTCTGTGCTACAGTATCACTGAAGTTTCTGTTCTTCTCTGAGATTTTCAATTACTTTTTTTTTTAATGGCAGATGACTGAAAAAGCCAACAGAACACAAAATCTTATAGATGTAATTTCATAGACATAATTATAGCTTTGGAATTTTGAGAAATTTTCAAGCATACAGAAAAGGAATATCTCTGAACTACCGTAAGAAATAACTGTAGTTAGAGCTCTCTGAGAGATGTGATCTGAAGAGGCAGAATATACTGACAGTTAACAGTTTGTCATTGAACGAGGTCCATATGGCGCTTCAAATGTGCTTGCATAATTAAGACAACTCAGTAGGAATATATATGAGTGTATAATATATTAACAGCTACACAATATGCATTTGAATGTCATATAGCCTTAAGGAGTCTCGAGGCAGTTCTGGGATGGATGAGGGCAAACAACTTGAAACTTAATCCAGATATAAGTCAGAGGTGCTATTAGTCAGGAAGACCATTGATCTCGATGGATGTGCTGGCAATGTGGGGTGTGGCACAGTGGTGGCAATGGTGGGGTGTGTGTGGAGCAAGAGCTTTCGCTGGCACTGGTTGGATCCAGATGTATACTCCCCTCCTCACAGCAGGCCCTCCAGCCCTCTGAAAATGCTGTCCAGAAAGTCAGGAGACCTTCCTGAATGGGGTGAGCTGTAATATGCGGGGAGGAGGGATGACTAAAAATTGAGCGAAGGGACCTTCTGTGAATAGAGCCCTTCCTCTCCTGGAAGGTCCATTCCTCATGTGGAAGGCAAATCCTGGATCCAACCCGGCATCTTTCCAATCCTGTTTTCCCAGTATTAAAGGGTCCTTTCAGGTTGTTTTTTTTAAAAAAGAAATTCAGTGGGATGAAATTGAGATCCAGCCAGTGGTGCTGGAATCGCCCCCCCCCCCCAATAACCACCTTCTAAATGTAACTGGATGGTATAAAATAAAAGACACTATGAAATACGGCAATGCTGTATGTGCTGATGCTGGGAGGTCCAGCTCATTTGAGCTTGAGGGACTTCCTGCCCACTTCTGACCCGATGATCAGAAGTGGGCCAAGTCAGGGATTTTTCCATGGACCTGTCTATATGACAGGCTGCAGTTTGCACATTTATTTTTAAATGCTAAGGAAATTTGCACAAATCATGCAATTTGTGCAAATTTGGTAACTTTACAGAAATCACTGAAATTGCAGCATCTTGTAAGTTTTGCAGAAATCAGCACCCGAAAAGCATGTGTATCTAGTGCGGTTCATGTAAAATTGTGTTATTTGTGCAAATTATGCTAGATCCATGTGCTTTCTGAGTCCCAATTTGCACAAAACATGAAAAAAATTACCATGGTTTATGCAAATTGCATAAAGTTATGCAAATTGTGCAAATAGTGTGATTTGCTCAAATTTCCTTAGTGTTGTTTTTTTTTTTTAAAGCAAAGTGCAGCCCATCTTACAGATGGAAGTCAGTGAGCTGGCTTGATTCGCATCATAGCAAGTCGGCGGCAGCACACGGCTGAAAACTGGAATCCGGGTGGCTGAATTGTGAAAATCTGTTGAAGTTTCACCCCCTATCAGATTTCTCAGCATGAAATGCACTAAAGGAGCAACACACTTTGCAGACAAAGAAGGGATTGCCTGTCTACCTGGGAACTATCTTTTTTCATCCAACTGTTATTTCTGCACAACCAGAATAGTGGTAGTATGATCATTCACCAGTCTTGTCTGAATTGTGTGAATGACATGTTGCTTACCTTCATATTTTAGGAAGGGAACATTACTCTGATAACAGACCTGAGCTGTTTAATTCAAAGATGTCATGCTACCTAATTGAATTGCATCTGATTTTTTTTTTAAAAAATCCAAGAGTAATATTTACCACTGATAAATCTTATCTAATTATACATTGACAGAACACGAGTTATATTTTCTCCTCTTTCATTCCAAAGCAGTGGAAATAGCCAAATTGACAGCAGTAAATGGATTTCATGATAAAGATTTGTGGCCATTAGGTCAAGTCAGACTTTTCAGTGCATCAGATTTCCAATTTTTCAGAGGTTTTAAAATAGCTCAAGAAATGTTACCCTTGAGCCATTTATGTCCTTTGGCAAAGAAGGCTCATATAACGAAATTACTTATCTTCCACATTCAGACAGAAAGAAGACATATAGAGAAGCATCCACTTTAATATATATATATATTATATATATATAAAGAAGGTTTTCCTTATGAGGTTGTATTGAAGAGAGGTTTTATTATTACTGAAACAGCACAGGAAAATCCTTTGTCTAATAAATTACTTATGAGTTCTATAAATATTTTGACTCCGAAACATTAAATGTCATCATTTTTGAAATCATACACTAAAGTAGGGCTGTGCCAAATTTTCAGGGCTAAATATTTTGAGCAGAAAATATTTTACTTTCCAGGATCCCCAAAATACTCCAAGATCTTTTCCTTTTTTGTACTGGTTCACTGCTGTTTGCTGCCTGGCCGGCCACAGTTTTGTGTTTGGCTGTGGTGAAGGTTAGGGAAATCGGGTCTGTGAAAAATTCTATTGGGAACTTATTTAGCTCGGGAAGACTCTTAAAAAATATTGGGAATTGTACCTGAGCGTATTTAACATTGGATACCGGTAACTAAGCACACAATCCTATGCATGTTTCGATAGAAAATAGTCATACAACTCTCAGCATGCTGGGAGTTGTAGGACTTTTTTCCATAAACATTTATAGGATGTTTACATGCATAGGATTGTGCCTTAAGAGTTATACACTTACAGAGCAATCCTATGCATGTCCACTCAGATCAGATGTAAGTCCTTTTGAATTCAATGAGACTTACTTAGTCCCCAGGTGTGTCTCATCATCATCAGGCGATCACTCGTGACCGAGTAAGATTGTCTTCCGGGATAAAAGGAGGAAATTCTAAAGAAGATTGTGTAGACTCTAGCGATGGGTCCGTAAGTGACTGTGGAGGCAATTCTAGATCCACACGCTTCCCACAGTGAGGACACAGGTTACCAGATAGAAGATGGTCCTGTAAGGATTCATTTGCGGCTTTTCGCTTAGCACGTTTCTCCCTTTCCTTGCACTCGGGCTTCTTCAAAGTCCATGGACCTTTGTGAAAGGCCAGCCTCCATTTAGATCGTTCATGGGCCAGAGCTTCCCAGTTTTCGATGTTTATTTGCATTGGTTTTTTTTAGATTAGCCTTATGAACATCTTTAAACCTCTATATTGACCACCGATATTCCGCTCTCCATCCTTGAGTTGTGAGTAAAGTAACTGCTTTGGGAGACGGCAGTCAGGCATTCGAACCATGACCGGTCCATGAAGTTGGCGTTGAAGGATCATTTTTCAATGCTAGTAGTCTTTGCTTCTTCCAGTACACTGACATTTGTTCGCCTATCTTCCCAAGTAATTTGCAGGATTTTTCCGGAGGCAACGTTGATGAAACCTTTCAAGGGGTGGAAGTGACGTTTATAGATAGTCCATGTTTCGCAGGCATACAATAAAGTTGGTAATACAATGGCTTCATAACCAGTGTTTTGGTCTTCTTACAAATCCCGATCCTCGAACACTCTATGTTCATTCGAGAAATGAGGCACTTGCGGAGCTCAGACGATGCTGGATTTCACTGTCGATGTTAGCTGTAACAGAAAGATAGCTGCCAAGATAGAGAAATGATCGACATTTTCCAGTATTGTCCCGCCAAGCTGGATGATGCATCACCAAAGGATTGGCTTGCACTTGCTGATGAAGCACTTTGGTTTTTTTGATGTTAAGTGAGAGACCAAGTTTTTCGTATGCTTCTGCAAAAGCATTTAGGATAGTTTGGAGATCATCCTCTGAATGTGCGGAGACCACATTATCATCAGCATACTGAAGTTCCACAACGGAGGTTGTAATTACCTTACTTTTTGCTTTCAGCCTGCTGAGATTAAAAAGCTTTCCATCTGTTCGATATATAATTCCCACGGTGGGAAGTTTCCCCTTGACAAGATGTAAAACCATGGCGATGAAAATGGCAAATAATGTTGGGGCGATAACACATCCCTGTTTAACACCTGATCCTACTTTAAATGGAGCACCATGAGAGCCGTTGTTGTCCAAACCGTTGCCGTCATGTGCATGGAGAAGTCGCAAGATATTCACAAATTTATTGGGGCATCCAATTTTCATAAGGATAGTCCAGAGAGCTGTACGGTCTACAGTATCAAAGGCCTTAGCCAAATCGATAAATGCCATATAAGGGGTTGATTTGCTCCCGGCATTTTTCTTGGAGCTGACGTGCAGTAAAAATCATGTCTACTGTCCCTCTAGAGGGGCGGAACCATATTGAGTTTCAGGGAGGATCTCTTCTGAAATAGATAGAAGACGGTTTGCGAGAATCCTAGCAAATATTTTACCTGCGGTTGCTAAGAGAGAAATGCCCCGATAGTTTCCACAGTCTGTTCTATCACCCTTCTTAAAGAGGGTGATAATTATGGCATCCCTGAAGTCTTCTGGGATCTCTTCTCTTATCCAGATTTTTTCGATGAGTTTATGAAGATGTTGTACAAGTTCGGGCCCCCCTTCTTTAAAGATTTCAGCAGGAATCCCATCTGGTCCACTAGCTTTGTTGTTCTTCATTTGATTAATGGCTTTTTTTACTTCATCCAAAGTGGGGAGTATTGCAAGTTCCTCTTTAATTTGTTTTTGCGGGATTTGCGAAAAAATCTCATTATCCACCTTAGACTTACGATTTAAAAGGTCATAATAATGCTCTTTCCAACGCAGTGCAATAGACTCTTTGTCTTTTAAGAGTTTGGTGCCATCTTTTGATTGTAAAGGGGTTTGTACCATAGGTTTTTGGTCCATAAATGGCCCTTGTGGCCTTAAAAAAGCCCCGTGCATCATGAGATTCTGCAAGTTGTTGAATTTCTTCAGCTTTCTTTTTCCACCAAGCGTTCTTAAGTTCTCTTGTTCTTCTTTGGACCTCAGCCTTTGCGCTAGCGTAGGTTTTTTTCTTGGCAGCGCAGTTAATATCATTTTGCCATATTTGGAAGGCTTTCCTTTTTTGGTCAATTATATATTTAATCTCATTGTCATTTTCATCAAACCAATCCTGATGTTTCTTAGTTTCATATCCAATAGTTTGTTCACAAGCTGCAGTAATGGAGGTTTTCAGCTTAGACCAATGGTCCTCAATGTTGTCAGGAGGTTCCGTAGGTAGATGTTCCTTAAGAAGTGATTGAAGACGAGTTTGCTTAATAGGATCTTGAAGGACTTGGATGTTCATTTTACGCCTTGGTTTCCTTCCTTGAAGCCTACGTTGGGGAGCAATGTTGATAACCATTGTGGACCGGATTAGTCGGTGGTCTGTCCAGCAGTCGTCGGCACTCACCATGGCCCTAGTAAGAAGTACATCGCGGCGATCTCTAACACGGACAATTACATAATCCAGAAGATGCCAGTGCTTTGACCGTGGGTGCTGCCATGATGTTTTAAACTTATTCTTTTGTCGAAAGAGCGTGTTTTGCACATATAGACAAAAGTAAGAGTCCGTTCGGGTTGCTATTACCAACTCCGTCTTTTCCAATAGTTTCTGGCCATAAATCAAAGTCACGCCCGACTCTTGCGTTAAAATCGCCCAGGAGGATAATTTTATCCTCCTTAGGTATCTCTGACAGGAGAGTGTCCAACTGGCTGTAAAAACTTTCCTTGATGTCATCATCAGCATCTAATGTTGGTGCATAAGCGCTCAAAATAGTTACCTGTTGGTTATTGGCGAGCTTTAATCGAAGAGTGTCTAGGATTGCAGCCTTAAACAATCTCATCCTACCATTAAAAGCAGCTCTTTATTTTCTGGTAAAATAAAACAATTATTTCAATAGACATTTTATTTTGTTCATTTTATAAGCTTGTCTCTAGTGATGGTGTCAATCCCATGGCTATTGCACAGGAACCAAGCTACTGGGTTTCTTTAGACAGAGATGGTTTATTTTGGTACAGAGAAGTTTATCTGAGGTCTTTATTATTTTCTTATGCAAATAGCAGCGATGAGGAAGCCTCTCCAGCCTCAGAACTGTGAAGGAGGAGGAGATGAACTCCTGCCATGGGCCCAACAAAAATATCCTCTCTGACGCTTCTATTTGCATTGTAAGGGAAGCCTCCATTGGTGCCAGTGGGAGTTTCCCTTGAAATGCAAATGGCAGCTTCACAGACAGAGGTTTCTGTCAAGATCATGGCAGGGAGAGGAGTTGAACTCTCCAGGCAGTATCCAACAAAGCATTAGCTTGCGCAACAGGATTCCCCAGAAAACCCCTTGCGCACGCTAATGCTATTAGTGTTGCATGGAGGCTGCTGACACTAGTGCAACATTATTTGTGATAGCGCAATGACATCATTGGATACTGCCCTCCTCCCACCCAGCATGGTTATGGGACTGCTCAAGCTTCCCCACAGGTCATATTTACATAACAAAACACACACACACACACACACACACACACGAATGTGAATTATGTTCTCACAATCAACTTCATGCCTAACTTGGCCCTCAATGGTCAGCAACCACAGCTATCCATCATCAGTATTGGCAAGCAGTGCTCTCTCTGCTTAGTTCAGGAGTGCAGAATCTCAAGTGCATGGGCCATATCCAACCCAACCGGCCCTCAAGGATTCCATAGGTGGCCATGCCTCTTCCCCCTTTTTGTCTTTGGCTTCACCCCCACTTCTCCAAAATGAAATGTAGCTTTAAGCGTAAAGATGCTGGCATTTGGCCATGCCCTTTTTGCCTTTGGACCCGCTCTGTTTGCCTTTGGCCTTGCCCACCACTGGAATGTGCCCCCAGAGAGTGTGTCTGAAATAGAATTTGACCCTCAGGCTGGAAGAGTTCAGCACCCCTGCTATACATATTTACCTGGGAGTAAGTTCCATTGAACCGAGTAGATGTGCATAGGAAGCTTCATTTCAAGGAAGCTCATGGAAGGACCTGTCTCCTCCCCCGGTAGACATCTGTGACCCCCCCACCCCTCATAAAACCTCTCCAGACAGTTGCTAGGGCTCTCCTGGACAATGTGGTAAAGGGCCCAAAGGTCTACTGGGGGAGGGGCAAATTGCCCCACATTGGGCTTGAATCCTGAGATAAGTTAACTTAAGGAAATTCAAGGAAGGAAATTTTCATGTGCTCTCCTCCCTCTATCCCGGCCCATGCCATGCCCAATACCACATAGTTCAGTGGGAACCTCAACCCCCCCCAGAGAGGATTTTCAGGGAGTCACAGGTGGCTGCAGAGGAAATTCCTTAAATTAGCTTATTTTAGGATCCAAGCCAGAGTTGTTATCCAATGCCATTCTTAAATATCTCACTTCTCTGCCTGTTATTGTATCCATGTCCCTGACAAAACATCCCCCAGCTATGCTATTAACAGCACAGTGTTATTAACACTTTATTAAGAGCAAGCCACTCTGTCTGGATTAGTTCCACTGAACTGAATAAGATGGCTCTGGAGTTAATGGCTGGAGGACTGCAGCCCTAGGATGCAAGAAGATATTGATCCAGCTAATCCTGCTCATGTTTAAAAGGATGGTGGGAAATAGCTGTCCAAAGGCACTAGGATGCACCGTTCGCAGATACTACACACACACATAATGATGTTTATGCTGAATACTGTGTCAAATATTTCAAAGCTTCCATTTTCAGCAATCCATGGTGGCGAAATGAAGACCTCCACGAAAGAGGCTGGGGGGGGGATATCATAGAATTTTCTCATTGGGGAGGGGTGCAGGGGTCCTATTTACAATTTATGTACAGGAAGTGGCCAAGGGGTCATCTTTCTATTTTTTTTTTTAATTGTAGAAATGCCCCCCCCCGCAAGCTACTGCAGCATCATGGGATTCTTAGCACAGAGGCTTTCAACCCGGCGATGTGCAGGAGGCCATGTGATCTCATGTGGCCTTCTGAGCATTGAGGAATTACTGTCGAGTTGAAACCCTGTGGGCAAAGAACTCTGCGCTGCTATAAGCAAGAACGGGGCTTTTAAAAAAAGTTTTCACCCTAAAGCTCTAAAAGCTCTACTTCTGTTCTTGCTCACAGAAGTACAGGGCTCTTCGCACAGAGGCTTTCAGCCACGGGGCCTATCCACGTGAGCAAGAACACTGCAAAATCTATCTGTGTTCTGGTTCATTTGAAGAGTCTCCATGGACACAGGAGTTTCTCCTCTTCAGACTGTTGCCCCCCATGTGTTGAGGGTGACAAATGTGCTGAGGGATTAAAACCAACTTGTGAGGAGAAGCAGCGTTCCTCTGGAGGGTGCTCGAACTGTTCTTGATGGGGTGACACTCCCCTTGAATGAGCAGGTTTGTAGCTTGGGGTTCCTCCTGGAGCCATCTTTGTTACTTGAGGCTCAGGTGGCCTCAGTGGCATGGAATGCCTTTTATCTGCTCCGGCTGGTGGCCCAGCTATGCCCCTATCTGGACAGAGATAATCTAGTTTCAGTAATCTATGTGCTGGTAACCTCCAAATTAGATTACTGCAATGCACTCTGTGGGGCTGCCCTTTGAAGACTCTTCAGAAGCGGCAGCCAGACTAATCACTGGGACCAGAAGGTCTGAACATATAACACTGATCTGTCCCACTTGCATTGGCTGCCTGCATGCTTCCAAGTCTGATTCAAGGTGCTCATTTTATTCTATAAAGTGTTACATGGCTTAGGACCGCAATACCTGACAAAATGCCTCTCCCAACCTGAAATTCTGCCTGGACAGTATGATCAACATCTTAGGCCTTCCTCTGAGTGCCACCTCTGAGGGAAGCTTGGATGGTGGCAATGAGGAAGAGAGCCTTCTCAGTGGAATGATCTCTTCACTGAGGCCTGCCTGATGCCAACTCTGTCATCTTTTCAGTACCAGGTAGGGATGTGTGTGGAACTCACTCGGGAGGGTGGAAGTCCGGCAAACTTGCCAGGCTTGACCCCCCAAGCTCTGCTCGACCTACCTACTTCCCTGGCTCGACTCATGTTCTCCCAAGCCGAGCTGGGGAAGCAATTTCCAGGTTCCCTTCGGAGTGCTTTTTACATAGAAAATGGCATAAGATATGTTTTAAATGGCCGTGATTTGCGCAGGTTATGCAATCGTGGCTGCTTTTAATGCGTCTTACACCATTCTCTACGTAAAAAGCTCTCCGGAGGGAACCTGGAAGTCCAGTGAGTGTCTCAGCTGGTGCTCACTTTCAGCCCGGCTTGGCAGGTGCGACAGCAGTGTTCGCTGAGTGCACCACGAGTCGGGTGGAGGGAGGATCGTCCACCACTAGTACCAGGTTAAGACTGCCCTCTTCTCCCAGGCTTTTAACAGCATTTAAGGGTATTTAATGGGATGATAGGTCATTTATGTCAGCTGGTTTTAACCGGTCTAGTTTGTACTAAAATTATTTTAGCTGTTAAACTGTATTTAAAAAATAAAACAAAATAAAATTGTATATTGGAATATTGTATATTATGCTGCTTTTATTTTAAAATTTTCTACATTATGCTGTTTTTATTGTATCTCTCTTGTCTGTGTTTTTATGAATTGTTGTAAACCACCCAGAGAGCTTTCATTATTGGGAGGTATAGAAATGCAATTATCAAATATCATGCTGCTGGCGCTGCTGCTGCTAATTTTAACCCTTTTTTGTCCACCTGAATAGGGATAGTGTTGTGCCCTTATTGAGAATAGGAAAAGAACAAATGGGATTTGCAAGAAAATGTTGCAGTGTGGAATGCTTCCCTTCATGGGTGGGTAGCTGGAACTCTTCCCTCTCCCAGGATATTTCTTTTCCCCTCCTCCTTTGTT
The DNA here is from genome assembly GCA_021292165.1 of Shinisaurus crocodilurus. Taxonomy (NCBI): domain Eukaryota; kingdom Metazoa; phylum Chordata; class Lepidosauria; order Squamata; family Shinisauridae; genus Shinisaurus; species Shinisaurus crocodilurus. The sequence goes on along the minus strand of CM037880.1, from coordinate 187,493,819 downwards.
TTTCAACAGTTAGACAGCATTCCATGGCCACTGGGTATGCTCCTGATTGGCCTGTTGTGGGTTTCCCTCCCTGAGGGTTTTTCCCCTAAGGATTTTTGTACTTCTGCAAACCTTGGGGTTTCCCCAAGCCTGCTGATTCCTCCTTCTCGTGCATAGATGTTGCCATTTTGGCTATGTAGGGACCTGTGGAGTATTGAGATTACTGTTAGTAGATATAATATCAATCCTAAGAATGTTTGAAAGCCAACTTGAAACAAATTGTATCATCCCCTTATTTCAACAAAAACGTCACACATGTTAATGACACAGAATACTTGGGTTTGGTCAAGTCAAGTACTTGCATCTTAAGTATTATCACATGACGTTTTGATTAAAAACTTTGCATGGAATGGAATTAACAGGACTGTCATCCTATGGTTGCAAAACTGGATAATTAATGGACATCAAACGGGAGTTGTCAGTGGGTAAGTTTCAGTAAATGGGTATTTGTCTGGTACTCTCCTGAAGGGATCAACTCTTTTTTTGACCCTATTTACCACAGCTGAATTGATTCTGAAGCTGGAGGTGAGGTGGAGTTAGCTGACAAGCAGTTTCAGACAGAATTTAAGGTATGAGCTGAATATTTAAAGAGAAAATCTAAGAAAATACAGTTCGGTGATAGAGGGCAGTTATTTAGGAGATATTCAGAATAGTATTGAATTCTATCTGTTAAGGCATTGTTATATATCAACTTGGATCCAGCAACAGTGATCCACAACAGGAAACAGATTCCTCAGTGTGTGGATCAATCTTACCAGGTGTGTCAAAGACAGCTACCGATGGAAAACAATCCACATTCAGGCACCGGCCTATGAGCAAAAACACGGGTCTTTGCATTCATATCTAGCAGCTACATCTTTTTTCAATTTTATTCTAGAGGAGGTGCAATGGCCTAGATCTAGATCTGGACCCTAGTATAGTGGGTAGGGGCTTTTAAGTTCTGGATCAAGGGCCTTCCACCTATTCTAGTGTAAAAATGAAGGAAAAAAGACAAAGCTGCTAGATTTTGATTTAATCTGTATTTAAGCTGTATTGTCCCTATACAGGCCTGTGGCTCACGCTGGCTCAGCTTGTCTGAGTGTGGAAAGCTAAGCAGGGTCAGGCCTGGCTATTACTTGGATGGGAGACACCTCCTCTAGTTTCCTGCATTGAGCAGGGGGTTGGACTTGATGGCTTTGTAGGCCCCTTCCAACTCTATGATCTATGCATCCCCTTGTAGGTGTTCAGAGGATGCTGCATTGCACACATTTCTAAAAATAGGCTAGCAATGTGAAGGCTTCTCAATTAAGCTTCTCACTACTGATCAGCTGCTTGGGCTCAGTAGGTGGGTCTTCCTTCTCCTCCATGCCTGATATGGAATTAGTTTCATGAGAAGCTTCACTCAGAAGTATCTCACAGCACTGACTTGCAATTGGAATGGTAGGGAAGTTCTAAAGAACCTCCTCTTCCCTCTGCTTTTGCCTAGGGGTAGGAGAGAAAGTTGTCTGGTTTGCATTTTAATGTGAATTTTCCTAATTTTGCACTTTTGAACCAATACATGAATTTTGCAATGAAGTTTTCCTATTGAAAAATGCATATAAAAATATGTATATCAAGGAAAGTGCTCAGAAAAATGCATTTATTCATAAAAATAACATTCAGAAATGCATTATATTAAGACAATTCCTGGCCAAAATTGTGTATATTAGGCGAAATTATGTACAAAAATACATGTATTAAGAGAAATATGGACAAAAATGTGTGTGAATTTTCATGCAAACTTAAAAAAAACTCCTTCAAAGTTTGTGGCAAACTGAACTTAAGACTGGAAAAATGAGAAACTGAGAGAAACCAAAATTGACAGATCCATCCATCCATCCTTTATTTATTTATTTATTTATTATATTTATACCCCGCCTTTTTTCCTTGCAAGGAACCCAAGGCGGCTTACACAATCCTCCTCCTTCTCTATTTTATCCTCACAACAACCCTGTGAGGTAGGTTAGGCATGCCTTGCAGAAGTAATTTCTGTAATTTGGCTATGGCGGCGTGTGAAGACACATTTCCTTTTGTGAGCCTTCGACCTACTGCCAGCCAATTTCACTGGGTTTCTCACATTTTGAGAGAGGGTTTGATATGTTTCTAAAAGTCTGTTCTGTCCTGTTCTTCTTCATCTATAAATATTGATCAGTCACAGTATTCATTGCTATTTCATCCAAATGGACAGGAAAGCCTGTAGCATGGCCCCTGGAAGATCTCACTATTTTCAGAAGTTGGATACAAGAAACACTACATCCTTACCCTTCCCTTACCTAACTGCTGATTAGTACTTTAAAAGCAATGTGCTATCCAGTACCAATTCAACTATTTTAAATAAAAATAAATAAATAAATAAATTTAAAAGCAATGTGCTATCCAGTACCAATTCAACTATGATAATTCAAGTGCAGCAACAGATCTTTGAACTGGGCCCCAAAAGTAGTCTCTCTCTCTCTCTCTCTCTCTTAATTTCAATTGACTCTCATCCCTCCCACAAACATATTTCTCTTGACTTTTTAATTGGTGAGCAGAGCACTATTTATTATGAGTGTAAATTAAATTAATTACTTCCGATGAATGTGGTACTGATGAAAAGAATGAACAAACTAATTGAAAAATACAATTCAGGCAAATTTATTGTCACTTTTCTGTTGCTATATAATAATTGTGTTTGTGTTTAGTAAATGAAAATGTTTAATATTTCAGTACTGAAGATTTAAATAATTTCTCCTTTGAAAGAATGCACAGGCTGTCATCCAACAAAGTGGATGACAGTAAGGCACCCAGAGGCTTGGCTGGTTTCTGATAGAAACAGAATGGAGGCCTCAATTTTATTCTTGGTTTCCTTTGAACTTGTGGAGAAAGCCAACCTAAAACCCCTTTCTGACACACACACACTCACCAAGGAGGGGGGAAGGAGACCCAGGGGGGGGGGAGACAGCCAGTCTCCACAGAGACCAAAGGGGACAAACAACATCTGCATAGAATCACCCCAGGGGGGAAGGCAGGAAGCATCCCCAGGTTCGTCAATGCTCTCGTATATCAGCCCCATCTACATAAGACTTGAATGCCTTGCCAGAGCAGACACTTCGGCACCCATAAGAAAGGACCATTCAACACCACAAGATGGGACCATTAAGCAAGTGGCTTCAAAGGGACCCCACCCCACAGGGGGAAGGTGGCAACCCACCTGATTGGCCACCCACCTGAGGAGGGTGGCAACCCACCTGATTGGCCGCCCACCTGAGGAGGGTGGCAACCCACCTGATTGGCCACCCACCTGAGGAGGGTGGCAACCCACCTGATTGGCCGCCCACCTGAGGAGGGTGGCAACCCACCTGATTGGCCACCCACCTGATTGCAGAGGGAGGGGCTACCTGAAACCCAAGGTATAAAACACCCTGCGCAAGGGAACTGAGTTGTTGGACCTGATCAGCAATCTTGCCCCATGCTTGGGGTAAGGGAACAAAGGGATCGGCAACCCTGGGTAGCAGCACCCGGCGTGCTCCAGCTAGCTGAAATCACTGGCCGCTTGGGTTGACCGGACCCCCGGGAAACCAAGCTGAAATCACTGGCCGCTTGGGTTGACCGGACCCCCGGGAAACCAAGCTGAAATCACTCACAAGCCGCTTGGGTAGACCGGACCTCCGCCGGGAACCCAGCTAGCCGCTTGGGTAGACCGGACCTCCGCCGGGAATCCAGCTAGCAGCATGCGGTTGACCGGGCCTCTGCTGGAGCCCGAGCTGAACTAACTAGCTGAGAGCCCTGAAATCACGGTGTCCTTGAGACCTCTTGCTTGCTACTTTGTACTGTACTGATAAGCTGTATTGCTGGCGTGTGTCTGGGTTGGTGAAGGAATTGAGTGGCTGGGAAATGAGAGTTGACAGTTAGAAGTTGAGTTAGTTGGGTAGTTAGAGATGGTGGTTGGTGTGTGGTGTTATAGAAGAACTAGGAGAAAGCTGATGAGAAAGTGAATAGCTAAGGCCGGCATATTAAGCTATTCCTTCTCTGTGGGATAACCTTATGTGGCTGGTGAAGAACAGGAGGAGGGAACAGGTAGTTGTGTTATGTCAGGAGACTGCCCTAAGGTGTGTTGTATGCAGAAGGCCCCAGGTTGAACCCTTACATCTCCAAGTCAGCCTGGGAAGGACTCCTATATGAATCCCTGGAGAACTGCTGCCAGTCACTTTAGACCAGGGATGCAGAACGGGTGGCCTCCAGATGTGGTACTACAGATGCTGCCTGGGGATGATGGAAGTTGGGGTCCAACAGCATCTGGAGAGCCACAGATTCCCCATCCCTGCTGTAGACAACACTGAGCTAGATGGTCCAGTGTACTGACTTGGTATATAAGGCGGCTGCCTATATTGCTACATAAGAGTAATATATATTATTATATTATATTATATAATAATAATAATAATAATAATAATAATAATAATAATAATAATAAATATATTATATTATTATATTATATTATACATTATATTCACTGTAAACACTGAACATCTTAAGTTGTGTGTTCTTAACCGTCATGATATTTCAAGTTAGGAAAAAAAAACATTCACTGATTCTATAGTGAATTTAGCAATTCATTCAAAATTCTTGGCATTTATTTTTTGTTGTTTCACTAATGTGAAGCAGATGATGCCAACACAAACCAACTTAACACTTTTGCTATTTTCATTATACTGATTTATTTATTATATTTAAATATGTACGGTAATATTTATTCAAATATGTAATAACTACTAGTAAAGTCACAACACAAAGAGAATTTGAAAAGTATTTAATTTCTTGCCATTTTTGGGGCCCTGAATGTCTAAGGATGATGGAAAGTATAGTCCAACACATCTGAAGGGCACCAGGTTGGAGAAGACTGCCTTATAGAATACAGTGGTTACATGGATATGCTTTTTAAAAGCATTCTTGGACAGATATCTGAAAAAGGGTGACTTGGGTACTAAGATTTACTTTACTACAATTATTTCCATTTTTATTTAACCTCATACAAAAAGTAACCCCCCCTCTCGAAGACTGATGATTATTAATGCTGACAGTGGGTGCAAATCTTTGTGCAAAGAAGAACTATTTTAATGAATAAAGATGAATGAAAAGACAAAGAATAATGTTTAACCCATTTTTATACTCTGCTATTAATCACTGTAAGGGAGAGACAGTGCACTCTAAATGGGCCATATATACTGAATAAAATGCTTGAAGGTATTGAATTAATGTATTAGATCACCAGAATTAATGTGGGGCTGGAATTGTCTTCCAAGCTCATTCTAACATCTTCCAAAGCAGTAAATCTAACATATTATTTTCATCTTTTGATGTTCCCCTGCCAGTACTTGCAGTGTTAAAGGCTTGTGCTGCTGCCATCATGTTTGATTTGGCAACTACCTTTGAATAGATCAAAGTTCTTAAGGATTACATCTTTAAAAGCATCAATATTATACTTTATGTTTTCAGAAATGTATATTTGTGTAGTCCTAGAAAAATCATAAAATCATAAAATAAGACTTGAATGCCTTGCCAGAGCAGACACTTCGGCACCCATAAGAAAGGACCATTCAACACCACAAGATGGGACCATTAAGCAAGTGGCTTCAAAGGGACCCCACCCCACAGGGGGAAGGTGGCAACCCACCTGATTGGCCACCCACCTGAGGAGGGTGGCAACCCACCTGATTGGCCGCCCACCTGAGGAGGGTGGCAACCCACCTGATTGGCCACCCACCTGAGGAGGGTGGCAACCCACCTGATTGGCCGCCCACCTGAGGAGGGTGGCAACCCACCTGATTGGCCACCCACCTGATTGCAGAGGGAGGGGCTACCTGAAACCCAAGGTATAAAACACCCTGCGCAAGGGAACTGAGTTGTTGGACCTGATCAGCAATCTTGCCCCATGCTTGGGGTAAGGGAACAAAGGGATCGGCAACCCTGGGTAGCAGCACCCGGCGTGCTCCAGCTAGCTGAAATCACTGGCCGCTTGGGTTGACCGGACCCCCGGGAAACCAAGCTGAAATCACTGGCCGCTTGGGTTGACCGGACCCCCGGGAAACCAAGCTGAAATCACTCACAAGCCGCTTGGGTAGACCGGACCTCCGCCGGGAACCCAGCTAGCCGCTTGGGTAGACCGGACCTCCGCCGGGAATCCAGCTAGCAGCATGCGGTTGACCGGGCCTCTGCTGGAGCCCGAGCTGAACTAACTAGCTGAGAGCCCTGAAATCACGGTGTCCTTGAGACCTCTTGCTTGCTACTTTGTACTGTACTGATAAGCTGTATTGCTGGCGTGTGTCTGGGTTGGTGAAGGTAATTTTGTAAATAAACTTGTTTTATAAAAGATACTTTTGTGGCTATAAGTTATCCCTTTGTTCTGGGCTAAGGGTGATAGTCGCTGGGGGACCTCGGAGAAGGCCCGCCCCCAGGACTCGCTACCCCCTTAGCATTGAACCCGCGCAGAAGACCAGGTTGTCGGTCTTCCACTGAACTTTTCATCACAGCTATTACATAGCTGGAGAGGCAAGCAATTTAAAATGTGGTTTCTCCCACATTTGGATGTGCTTCTGAGCAGCTCCTACCAGTGGTGTATTGGTACATTTTTAAGTGTAGATGCTCATCATGAGAGTCCCTATAGCCCCGCCTCCAAGGAGAGTCCCAAACTGCAGGCAGCTGTGATCCAAATCAGCAAATCAGTTCTAGCAATTTTCATCTCTAGTAGCAGGTCTTTTTGTAAAGCTAACAGATCTTATGATGGTGTCCAGCCTCCGGTAGGATAGAGGAACAACAACACAAAGAAGAATAGATCTTAACTGCTCATTCAAGACCAAGCCACCCCCCAATCCTTCGCATTATAACAGGGCAGGGATGGGGACTCGGACTCCAGGACTTGACTCGTGAGTCGGACTGAGTCCCCCCTCTGACTTGAGTCAGACTCGAGTCTCAATATTTTTAATGGGACTCGAGACTCGACTCGGGACTCGACCAAGGACTCGTGTTCCTCAAATGCAACATGGATAGGTTTTAGGAAGTACAGCAAGTTTATTTTTTAAAATCATTTTCCTAAAATGCAACCTTTCAGACATTTTGGGTTTGGCTGCCTCTGCCTGCCTCTTTGGGGTTCCCTGCCTCCTCTGCCTGCCTGGTCTCTTCTTAACCAGTTCCACAGTTTGAATTGTCCAAGACAAAGGCCTCTGCCTGCCTGCGTTGGGGTTCCCTGCCTCCTCTGCCTGTCTGGTTATTTTGGGTTTGTCTGCCTGGTCTGTTCTTGCCAAAATCAGTTGCAGAGTTTTGAAATAAAAAGGCACACCTGTGCCTAGAATTTATTTAAGCCGCCACACATCTGAAATAGCCTTATTTTGTTGGGGGAAAACCCCATTGATTTTAATAGGGACTCGTGGAGTCAGCTTTGGGAGTGACTCGTGACTCGTGAATCACCATTTTGGACCAAGGACTCGGACTCGAGACTCGGGTCCAAAGACTCGTGACTCGACTCGTGACTCGAAACCAAGGACTCTTCAACATCCATGGAACAGGGAACAATATATTATTGCTGAGAAAATTCCTATCCCCCCAGCTACTGTGAGGATTGCAGCCAAGCTCAGAGGGAACAGGGAATTCTGAGGGGGGGTGGCAGATGATGTCGGTGTCCCTGCTAATAAAAAAGTGCCAGTGCTGTGTCCCTGCAAGCCATAGCTCTGCTGCACCACTGACTCCTACGCAAGAGAACTTGGTGGTGCACTGTCTGTGAAATCCCATTCTGACATCTTTTGCTCTGCCTTGACTTCTCCATGCTAATTCAAAAGTCCATTGATATGCGAGCACGAAATGATCGGGAAACTATGCATCAAGATAGATTTTTTTAAATGTTATAATTCATTTCAGAAGTGTTTCAAGCATTACAAAAATGTCTATACAGATGATACTTGGAGCCAGACTTGTGTGTGTGCGTGTGCGTGTGTGTGTGTGTGTGTCTTTATATAGGCTGTATATTGTGGAAGGCCATGGGTGATTTATGCCTGTTTACCTTGTGAAGATTTGGGCTATTGATTTTTTCAGATACATTAGAGAATTGAGATCATATTCAGTCTAGTCCAATCACAAAGTTGCTCCAAAATATGAAATAGTTGCTTTCCGTGTATTCTCATGAGTGGGCAAATCTGGTCTTGTTCTGGCATGTTACAAATGTTGCAAGTATCTCAAATTGATCTCTGATTAGTGAAAGATAAATTAGCAATTTTGCCTACTTGAGCAGCAATTAGTAATCTGGCACTGGAACATTTCTCATTTTAGACCCAGTCCCTTTTAACTTAATAAAATAAATAAAACCTTTACTTTTTATTTGTCATCAGGGCTTTTCGGTGACATAGTCTATGAATAAAGTATTAATGTACTGCATAGCTGAAATGGCTGCTTTTTCATCCTGTAATTGAAAATAATGGAACAGTATAACATACTGTTAAAACTAATTATAGCAGCTCAAGTTACTGTAGCCAAAAAAACCAAACCCATCCCACCCTGCAAAAGTATCTGACCAGAGATAGCATAGTGAAGCCTGAATCATATATTACCAACACAGTAATAGCGTAACCATTTCCCATTCCCCATTCCATAAAATAATAGTGACTAAAACTTAGTATTTTCCCCTCAAAGCATTCACATACGTACATAATCTTATTAATCCATTCAACACATCCCTCTAATGTGGGGCAGAATTATTCTTCCCAAATTGTAGGTTATGTGTGGCCAATGTGGGACTGATGATGAGAAAAAAGTGACTTAAGGCACAATCCTATGCATGTTTAGACAGAAAAAAGGCCTACAACTCCCAGCATGCTTGGAGTTGTGTAGGCCTTTTTTCAGTCTAAACATGCCTAGGATTGCACCCTTAACCTATGGCCACGCAGTAAGCTCATTGCCGAGATGACACTTAAACTGGGAACTTCCTGAGTCACAAATCACAGTCTGAGGACCAAGCTAGATATAATGCTAAAGACATGATTATCCCTCATGGGCTTGCTTTTTCTTTACTAGATAGCAGCTGCAGGGCCCCAATCCGGACCAGGACCATGGCATAGAGGAAGAGGACTTTAACTAGTTGCTCCTGCCATGGTCCCAAACTGGATCATCAGCTGCTATTTAGTAAAATAATAATAATCATCATCATAGTCTTTTTCTGAAGTGCCTTGGCAGAGTTGGGGATCGATGGTCCTGTTCTGCATTGCCTTTATTCCTATCTGTCAGGTAGATTTCAGAAGAGGGAAGTGGGGAATTTCTGTTTTATTCTATAGACATGACCCCTTTTAAAACCCCTACATGACACTCACTTATATCTCTCCTTGTCCTGAAATCCCAGTGAGGCAGTGGCATCCCTGAATCATTTCCTGGAAGATGGTCAACAAATGAAATCTAATCCAGATAAGATAAAGGTGATGACAGTTGATGGTAACAAGGAACAGATTAATCTAGGAACAGATTAATGACCTCTTCTAGATAGGGTTTCACACCCCATGAAGAAACAGATCTGCAGCTTGGGGGTCCTCCCAGAACCACCAGCTTTGCCTTGGATTCCCAGGTGGTGGCTAGGAGTGCCTTTATCCAACTTCATGTATTCTTCATCTAGTTGTGTGTAATTAATCTGAAAGCTAAAGAGAGAGAGAGGAAGTGTTATGTAGTGCTGTGATGGTGATGGTATAGCACGACAGCATTAGAGTTTGAATCTGGCCTTCTTGGAACCAAATTGCTTTTATAACTGCAATATGTGTTTTTCTTTTGTTTCTTTCACAGTCCCTGCCATGGTTTTCTATTTAGGAGACTCAATTAGCTGCTGATAACCTAGTGCAATTCCTATTAAGTTATCCTGTCATCAGAATGTACTTGTACATTTGCGCTTGACACACAAAATACTGTTTTTCTTCTCCTTCAGGCAAAGACAGGTGTTTTGTGCTTGCATTCAAGATAATTAAAATAAAGTCTATTTTGCAACAAGGACAAACGCTTGCCATCTGAAACCAAACCATATTCTTTGGCACATAATGTGCCATTTGTACTCTTGGAATAAGAATTAGCTACCAGTATGTTTTGGGGATGTGCTGTATGCACTAGCTAGTGATTCTTCATTATGAGGTGAAAGAAAGATAAATGAATGTGTATATAAACACTCAATACCCCTGATAACTACATGCCATGGCCATTAATTTAATGGTGACCAGTGCATCCTGCAATGCACAGATTTTATAAAATGAAACACGAAGCACCAATACTTTGAAGACAATGACAGCCTCCCCCTGCTATTTATTAACATGTACCTTGATTTCAACCTGTAGTACAAAATGAGCTGCTGAACTCCAGAAATATCTGGTCTCCAGCAGAATTTGGGGGGGGGGAACTCCTGGGGAATTTCTCGGAATTGTTTGAGTAGAATAAGAAAATAAAGATACATGGATACAAAATGAATTAAATAAAGAATTACTGCATTTTAAAATATAGCCAGGCAGGGTCCAAAGAGCGACTTTAGGTGCACCTAAGTGTTTGCATATGCCCATTGGGTGTTTTTTAAAAATAATAATAATGGACCAACCCTGTACCACCTCAATTTGTAATTGGGCTCTCAAACCATGCTATTTAGATTCATAGATTTCATAGATCATAGAGTTGGAAGGGGCCTAACAAGGCTATCGAGTCCAACCCCCTGCTCAATGCAGGAAACTAGAGGAGGGGTCTCCCATCCAAGTAATAACCTGGCCTGACCCTGCTTAGCTTTCCATGCTCAGACAAGCTGAGCCAGCAATTGGTTTACTTCAAATTGAAGCCAAATTGAAATTTATGCAATGGGACATGCTCCTACCCCAACTCGCCTGTCTGGAAGCCTCCAACCCACTATCCTGCCTGCCCTCCTTGCTGCTGCGCTTGCGGCAGCGGGAGGGCAGGAGGTTTCTTTCCCCTTTGGGGCTTGACACTTTTATGGCAGTGAGCCAAGCAGCAGTTTCCCAGTGGTTCTGGCACGCTGTTTTAGCAGCGATGCCTCAGGCCCTCTCTTTGCCACTGTCAGCAAAGCAGCAAAGTAACTGTTAGAGAGGAGGGTTTGGAGGCTTGCAGCTGGGGTCTGAAAACAAGTAGATAGATAGAAGGGAGGTTTTACACTTTTCATTGGCTAAGATTAAAATTGGAGCCAGAGAAGTCCTCAAAGGTTGTATTTGTGTCATCTTGTATTTGATCGATGTAAGCATTACAGTTCATGAAGATTTGCATTACTAACCAAGGAATATGAACTTTACCTAGATCTCTGACTTTTTCCCCTCTGAATCAAAAGATCCTCATGCCATATCACAAATGGATACCTTCACTTTCAGAAGCGGTTTGTCCTGTGCCATCAAAAGCTGTTGTTTGAGAAACAGAGGTCCATTCCTGCCTGCCCCTGGGACTTGCAGAACTAGTGACATGGTTCTTTGAACCCTGCTATATTTTCTCTGGTAAATTTAATATGAATATGCTGCCAAAAAGTTGAGTGCAAAGCTTTCCTTTAATGAAGAAATAATACAGTATTAATTCTTTCATTTATATAATACTAATTTCAGTAAGCACATAGTGTTCCAAATATTCCGCCTGGCACAAAATTGTTACAGCTTATTCTTATTAGCTTCTGGATTTATTTATCTAAATGAAGTGGCGCAGAGGCACGTTGCCATGGTAACTGAAGATGTTGGGAACAATTTTATTTCTTCTTAATTGCTGCATATTTGTATACAAACAACGTAACCGTATCTTTTAGTTTCAGTCAGAGACTTTGAAGTTGCAAGAATAACTTGGACTTTGAATTCTCCACTGATAGAGGATTTGAGTGTAAAAGAGGAGGGAATGGGGGTGGGAAATCAGATGTCGCTGCAAAATCCCATGTAGGCAAGAAGCTTTTAAAACTTCAAAACATTTCTTGTTGATAGTGCTATAAGGCTACGCTATTTGTCACTGTCCCACTGAGGACGCATAGTGTGCGTGTTGAGTTCACCAACTCCTTCCCAGGAATCCAGTCCTGGAAGTAGTATTGTAATTGTAGAGAAATGTTATGAGACATTCAACTTTTCTCTGTGTCCTTCTGTTTGAGACTTTGAGTCAAACATGGCATGGTGACAGACCCAGATGTCGGAATTGGGTTGGGACTGAATCCCCACAAAGTGAAGTGGTAGCTTTGGCAGGCAAGAGGGATGAGTTGAACATATCACAAACTTCACGTCCTCCCATCTCAAAACTGAACTTTAAAAAGACATTGTTAGGGATCCACGACTAGAAGTAATCTGCAATGGGGGGGAAATGGCTTCCAAAATAGTTTTGTGTTGTTTTTTTTTAAGGGGAAAGCAGCATGGATGAGCAAAGGCTGCAATTTCACTTCCCACTTATGCATTGCCAAAATAAAAATAAAAAAGGAGATGCACCACTGAAAAAGAGGACCAAATTTGCATCAAAGGTGAATATGCTAATGTATATGTATAGATGAAAATTTAGAAATAATTTCTAGAATTAAAATTTTACATAAGGTTTCATAGATTTCATAGATCATAGGGTTGGAAGGGGCCTACAAGGCCATCAAGTCCTACCCCCTGCTCAATGCAGGAAACAGAGGAGGGGGGTCTCCCAATTCAAGTAATAACCAGGCCTGACCTTGCTTAGCTTTCCACACTCAGACAAGCTGAGCCAGCATAAGCCACATATTTGTTAGTTGCACAACCATAATGCGTAAGTGCTTGCACAACCGAGAGATTTGGCAGAGCTCTGCTAGCATCCGTTGAGTTTGCGGAATGGCACTGTTGGAAACTGCCCATGCGGATACTTCCCAATCACCCCCAAAATGTCATTGTACAACCCTTCCACCCATACCTGCTGCATGGATTTCCCCCTCCTCTTCAGCGGGGGAACATTGGCAGGCTTTGCTATCTGCCCCTTTTAGAAGTTTCTAACTGTTTCTCTAACTGGTGTGTGTGTGTGTGTGCATTTGCCCTTTCCCCTATGTCCTGCATCAGAGCATGAATTTGCAATCGTCATGTTACTGTTTGGTGTGGGAAGGTTTGCCCCCTTTTTCTTCTGTTGTTGGATGGACCTGCAACAAAGTGTTGCAACGGATTCCCTGCCAAAACTCTTTGGGTGGCTACTCAACTGAGGCTGCAATCCAGTACCCACTTACCTCGAAGTAAGCCCCATTGAGCTCAAAGAGACTTACTTCTGAGTAGACATGGCTAGGATCGCACTGCAAAGTAAGGTACAGGGAAATGAAGGCTGCAACGCTATGCACACTTACCTTGAAATAAATCCCACCAAACTCAGTGGGGTTTACCTCTGAGTAAACACAAGAAGGATTGCACTGCACTAGTCTTTCCCAAGAGTGGCCAGACAGTTTTAATCCCTCTTCCCCCATGCAGACAAAGATCTCTGCCAGCAAAAAAAGGAAGTGCTCCACCTGCTGAGCCCCAGGGCTGTTCCAGAGAGAACCAAAAGGAGTTTAGCTACAGCGGCTGCCCCCCTGCTCCTCTGCTCTCTGCTCAGAGATGAGCTGGCCTGCTCCTTCTCTTCCATTCCTTGCCCTGTATCCCCAGTGCTGCACCACGGCCTCCATCGTCGCAGATAAGGGCCAAGACTAAATTTTCTTCCTAATCATGCATACTGGAGCTATGTGTGATTGTTTTCCCTACTCTCCTGCAAATGTGTGTGGCCACAATTCAGATTGGGACTGTGGTGCTCCGGGTGTGTGTGCAGTTAAACCTTCTCCAATTTTCATCCCAAAATTCCACCTGCTGCAGGGGCTGGTGGTGGTGTTAAAAAAAGGGGGGGGGGAAGTCTCCATTGGAGTCAATGGGAGCTTTTCTCTCTTTCAAAAAAAACAAAACCCAACCCTGTCATGTGTGTGTGTGTGTGTGTGTGTGTGTGTAATTTGTGGATGAAAATGGGTGGGGGGATGGTTTAGCTCCCCATCCGAGAGCACCGCAGCCCCGAATCCAAATCGGGGCTGTGCTCGTTTGCAGGAGAGTAGGGGGGAAACAATCACAGATAGCTCCGCTATGCATGATTAGGAGAATGATGGTTTGGCCTAAAAAGCCAGCCCAATCGACAGCTGGGGGAAAAACAAATCTTGGATCTTATTGGACAAAGAAAGAAGAACACATTAAACTGGACAGAATGTAAAACAGAGGACAGTCCGGGTTAAATGGGACACCTGGCCACCCGACTTCCCACCTGCCCATGCTGTGATTTAAATCCCTCCCAGGTCCCACTTTGTAAAGATTCAGCCAATCCTAGGTTGGGTTGTGCGCTGCTGTCACATCTAGGTGCATGGTGCATCCATTGTTGAAAAAGATTCCACTGCTTCATGTTGAAAACAAGTGAAAGATATATGCATCTTTAACAAACATATATAAAAGCAAACACAAATGTATCAGAAGAGCAAATGAAATAACAACTGGGAGTGGAAATCCACCCTATCATTAACTCTTCATAAGCCTACAGCGACTATCTAGGAAAACAAACTCTACAGCTGATATGTTTGAGGAGCTATCTTATTCTTATTGTAACCACTTTCATTCTTCGAATGAAGAAAATAGTTTCCTTATTGCCAGTGGTTTTTATTTTCTAATACTCTGCAGAAATATATGCTGGAACCCACACAGTCCTAACTCTCCTCCCCTACACACACACACACACACACAGCAGCAGCAGCAGCAGCAGCAGCACTGCTGTGACCATGGGAAAGGATCACTTAGGGTGCGATCCTATGCATGTTTAGACAGAAAAAAGTCCTACAATTCCCAGCACGCCCCATAAATGCTCAATAGAACTCTCTCTTGCCCTTCCCATCCTGGCCAGTCCTTGGGTACAGTGCAGTGTAGCATTCCAGGCATTATTTGCCATACGAGGCTGGGGCATGCCTCCTATACATTAATTGATTCATCCCTTAATCTCCTCCCGAGAGCCTGCAAGTGACATTCCTGCCCAGAATGCCTAACACAGTGTTCGTCAACCTTGGGTCCCCAGATATTTTTGGCCTACAACTCCCAGCATGCCCCAGCCAGCTATGCTGGCTGGGGCATGCTGGGAGTTGTAGGCCAAAAACATCTGGGGACCCAAGGTTGGAGAACACTGGCCTAACATGTAGCACCTTCTGACAACCTCTGACAGTGGTGTCTGTCCACCTTATGTCATGGCCCCTTCCCCTGGTCCCACCAACTTTCCCTCAACCACCCATCCCTTGGTGATTTCCTGGCTTTTATGCAGTTTCCTCCCAGTCTAAAAGGTTGAAATGCCTTTACTGGCAGTAAGAGCTTAAAGCTAAAATATACTAGTATTTTTGGTATTAGTAGCATCTCCCCTTTTGCCTTTGCCCCTGCCCACCACTGAGATGTGACCCCCAACAGCTTGTTCAAAATGGAAGTCAACCTTCCGGCTGAAAGAAATTCAACACCCCTATATGGAGAGTGCATCTGCTCTAGTACTTCTTAGGGGCAAGAAATATGAG
The DNA here is from genome assembly GCA_021292165.1 of Shinisaurus crocodilurus. Taxonomy (NCBI): domain Eukaryota; kingdom Metazoa; phylum Chordata; class Lepidosauria; order Squamata; family Shinisauridae; genus Shinisaurus; species Shinisaurus crocodilurus. Next base: position 187,478,260 of record CM037880.1, on the reverse strand, counting down.
CAAGAGGCAAGCCATAAGGGCAGTTTGGCTTCTGGCCCTACGATTTTTATTTCCAACATAGGCTGGTGAGCTGAGTGAAACTGACATGCTCTCATGCAATATCTCCCCATACCCATAATAATCTTGAGTTAAGAGACCTTGAATTATGATGATATCTTTGATTAGGCCTGTAGTCTACATACATGTAATTTACTGCATTCCTATGAAATACGACAGGCTTGTACTGTTCTAGTTTTCCTCTAACTTGTCAAGGTGTCTGGACTTTGTCAGCTGTACATATATTTCGCCCACACTTTCTACTTTTAGTTTTCAGTGAAACACACTCATCTTCTCTACTTTACATATTCCCAAAGGCTCAAGTCCATATATTCTGACAGGATTTACTTGTGAGAACACACAATATGTCATACAGAGTAGTAGAAGATTGATAACCAATGTAGCTGTTAATCCAGAAGCAGTAGCTTTAATGGTGGTAATTTGGAAAAGAGTTTCTTAGAACAGACCATAATTGCTGTCCCAAAGGGGAGAGAATTGCTGAGATCCTAATTTTTGGAACCCAATTGTTGTGTGAGATGAACTCTGTTGGGTTTTGCTGCCACAAGCACACTTAAAGACATCACCATCCATCTAAGTGTTTCCAGAAGCAGAACACTTATATTTACTAAAACAGAAAATTAGTGCCGTGCCAAAAATTTCTTCCACATTTTTTCGACCCTTCCCATTCAATTTGATAGAGAAGAAATTGCTTTCAAAAAGAAATTCAAAGGAGAAAAAAAAATCAGAAAAATTATCATGGGTTGGATTCAGGTTCTTGTGCCTACCTTACTTATGAGGTGGCCAAGGAGTGTGTGCGGGTCTTTCATTGTACAATCATCTCTCTGGCATTAGGGCCAGCTCCATGTTTGAGGGCCTCCTCTTCTGACAGTGGGACCTGATGGGCTTACCTGGCTGTGGGGCAGTACTCCAAGCAGAGCTGGTAGTTCGATGCAGCCACCCTTTTAATTTCCCACAATTCCACAGAGCATTGGGGGCATTGTGGAAAATTTAAAAAGTGGTTATCTCCAGCCAGTGGTGCTGCTCAGAGTATCGGGTCAGCTTTTTTTTTAAAGCAGTCGCAAGGCAGGCATCAGCAGTGGGCCTTGTCAGGTGATTGGGGACTGGGCAGCTGCCCAAGGATGTCAGGCAATGATGGTGGCCCTGCTCTGCACAATGGGCAATTGAGGGCACAATCCTATGCATGTTTAGACAGAAAAAAGGCCTACAACTCCCAGCATGCCCCAGCCAGCTATGCTGGTTGGGGCATGCTGGGAGTTGTAGGCCTTTTTTTTCTGTCTAAACATGCATAGGATTGCACCTTGAGTAAATCTATGGCTGTACTTACATTTTGTCAATTTTGATTAGACATCTAGTGTAAGCCAACCATTCTTTTCACTGAAAGTTTCTAAAGGTTGTGATATATTGATCAAAATAACAATCCATCATTTCCTGTTTCATTAGCTTGCAACAATGACTGCAGTTTCCATCATGCTGTAGACTGCACTGTCACATTCAACCTGGTTGCTAACTTCCAGTTTTCCTACTGTCTCCAATTTAGAGATGTGGTGCATTCTTACACGGCTGCATTGCTAACAACCGAACACAGAGGAAAACAGAGAGTCAAGCACACTTAGGCTGCAATCCCATATGTATTGATCTGGGAGTATGTTGCATTGAACTAAATAAGACTTATTTCTGAGTAGACATGCATGGGAGTCTACACTTGACCCCTGTGAAATCTATGGCTGAAGCACACTGAACTCAGTGTTGCATTACGACCATTGGGTTTACATACAGTACATTCGAGATATATGAGAATTTTGTTTCTGTTCGCAAATCATGAAAACATGTCCCTGAATGTGAATGCAAGCAGGAACACTTTTTTCTGAGAAATATTAGCAAATTCACAAATTTGTGATACAAATTCACGAATTTGTAATTGTGTTTGAAAAATGTATTTTTTTTTAAAAAAAAATGCACACTTTGAAATGCACATTTTTTAAAAACAACAACAACAATGCATTTTCACACCTTAGTCAATGTGCAAAAATATGTCCTTTTGAAAAATACAGAAATGTACACTTTTCCAGTTCGAACGGTAAAAAATGAAAACAGGAGGAAGCTGAAATGAGCGTTGAAGTGTTTTTCAGAGAATTTAGGAGAGCTATAAGACTAAGTTGCTTTGAACACTTCCATTAAAAAGTGACTCAAAAATACATAAGTAAATGTTGATGCCTCCATTTAGGAGTGAGCTAAAATAACTTTGAAATGCTAAAATGAAGTTCCAAACACCCCTAATAAGAATTTGTTTCACATCTTTTCCAGAGTGTTGCAAATTTGCTCTAAGCTTTGCATTTCTGTTACATTATATATTTGTACAGAGAAAAACCTCAAGGTTTAGTCCATGGCACCATGCTAATTTATGTAAATAGAAAACAACTGGTGATATAAGACAAGCACCATCAAATATTGCCATTTCATTAAAAAAAAGATTGAAAAAATTGGCTCCTACTTTTATTCTGTCACACAAACAAAAACCCAAGCGAGACCTCACTTCTGGAGTCTGAAATACCCAATTATAGCAATTATAATCAATTTGAGATTGGCAGGCTTCCAAGAAGTTGTTTGTTGTCATCATATCAAATGGAACCAAACTTTTGAAAAACCCGACAAACTGTCACAGAAGCATTAAGGGGTAAGTGACTAATTCTTTCTCATCATTTTGCCTCTCAGAAGGTCTTGATGCTAGCAAGCATAAAAAGTGGAGCCTTCATGGAGGTCTGTATTATCTAATTTTGCACAGATCTTCAATATTTGCAACAATAGATGGCTTTTTGTTATAATTGAAATTTTATATCTAAATACTATTAGGTTTCAAGATTTCTATTACAGGGAATGATATTCTTCATTTCATACTTACTGATTTTCATCTTATGGGGGGAAATTTGCTCATTATTTTATTTGCTCATGGATCTAATCATTCATTTACTGGCAGTGCAGTTTAAATAAGTTGAAATGAGATACTCAAATACATCTGTCTCTGATGATAATTTGTAATATTTCAGAATCTGTATGATTTGCTTTTCAATAACTCTGTTCTTCTCATGAATACTATATTTATGGTACAAGAGCTGGCGGTCTAAAACTGTGGAGTGATAGGATTAATAAGAAGTAATTTTGTAAAGGTAGATGACTTTTTTTGTTAGTATTTTCAGATCATTTAATACATCTTCTTGCAGTCTTGAAAATGCACATCTAAGGAGAGTCTCTTGAGTCAAACAGTGGGAGCCTGCAATGTGAAAATAATCTGTGAACACCTTTCTCTGAAATCTCTGCAATGATACTGTAAAACTATACCATCTACAGTATGCTACAGTCCTACCGTTTGCTTTAAATTTCTAGATAAAATTTCTCACATCTGCTCAGACATAGACTTCACAATTATATCAGAGTCAGATGTAGCCAAAACACCAGCTGACTGGGTTGTTGTGTATGTGTATGCAGTCTGAGGATGTTGACTAGTTGCTTTGATGCTTGAGGCCTACCAGGTGCTCCATTTATAAACCTGGACTATCAATCTGGGCCTTGGAGGCAGTCGATGGCTCCTTGAAGAAAAGTGTGGTCCCAGTTGTACTACAAAAGGTGTCAGGGTGGCCATGTACCCTCTTTTACAGAGGCCACTCCTCTATTTGAAGGGCTGTCCAGTTCAAGTCTGGTATAATGATAAAGAACCATCAGAAGGAAGAGCTTGACCTAGAAGTTGCCCATGAACAGCACCTGGACAGCAGAGTGAGCAAGGCACATAGGTCACTTGGTCACAGTTTTCCACACTATGGTGAGGCACTGGGGCTCCCAAAATGGTAATGCCCCCTTCTCCTGGCCCCACCAAAGTGGTTTCCCAGCTTTTGTGCATTTTTCACCCATTCTAGAAGGTTGAACTATCTCTCCTAAGGCTTAATTACTAGCTGTAAGTTCTTTAAATTGAAATATGTTGGTATTATATATATGTGTGTGTGTGTGTGTGTGTGTGTGTGTATGCCACCCCTTTTGCTTTCAACCTGGCTATCATTGGAATGCACCTCCATGAAAGAGGTTCTGCACCCCTACCCTAGTGGATGGCCTATGCCCAGAAATAGTCAAAAGGAGCACAACCTTGTTCTTCTCCTAGACCTTTGAGTAGCTTTCAGTACCATTGACTATGATATCCTCCTGGATTGCCTCTCTGGATTAAGACTAGGGGGTACAATATTATAGTGGCTCCAGTCCTTCCTGGATGGGTGGTTCCTGAATGTGGTGCTGGGAAACTTCTGTTCCACACCATGGCCATTGGCCTTTGGGGTGTTTCAGGAACCCATCCTGTGTTACCTATGCCTTAAACATCTACCTAAAAACACTAAGATTGGTTACCAAGAGGTTTGGGCTGATGTGTCATTGGTATGCAGATGACACAGCCCTGCTTCCAGCTACTAATCCCAGGGAGATGGGGGAAATCCTGAATGGAGGCAGTTCTGGGATGGACAAACAAACTGAAACATAATCCAGATAAGATGGAGGTACTGCTGGTTGGGAATGCTACTGATCTGGATGAAGGATTTGAAATGATTTTGGAGGGGTTGCATTTCCCCTAAGGTACATGTAGGTACACAGCATGCATAATATAGATATGAAAATGAAGTGCCCACAGTTTTGCTGAGATTACTCCAACGGATCTTTTGGCTGAGCCTTGTCAGATTTTGTATACACAATAAAATCCAGCTGAGAAGAGGTCACATGAAAATCTTAATGTATAATTGTAGTAATGTCAACCCTGCTGCTATTGTAATAAGTAACAGAACGTTCATTGGTTTCAGAGGGATCTGTAGCAGGGCCACAGTTCTCTTTTTCTCTGTATCTTATTACAACACCACAGGACTAGACAAAAACAATGAATTTGCCTTCCCCGCTTTGTTCATTACTGCAGCAGGAAAGAAGTCACGAATCATCCAAATGGCAGCTAAAAGTGAGCCTGCAGTTTTTATACTGACATTGAAAGTGAAGTGTGGGGTGTAGGCAGTCAACATTCACCTTCAGAGTGCTTCATTTCTTTACCTTCCTTGGATGTGCCAGAGTTCTCACTTCCAGTCATAGCTATTATCAATAGCTATAATTATTTTAACAGGATGAAAGTGGGTGTTGGGGAGGAACGGAAGTACAAGTAATTTAAAGATGCAGGGGAAAGTTATACTTACAATTCGTTCTTTAAATTTCTTCATTCTTAGGAGATGATGAGAAAACCGAAGAAAAGCAACAACAAAAAAGAATTGCTTCCTTATTATCTATTTCTACTAGACCTGTGCACAAATGGCCGCTCGAAATTCTCCAACCTATTTGTGGGCAGAAAAATGGGGGGGGGGATTTCACCACATTTCTCCAGGGAACAAGAAATTCCCCAACACTTTTCAGGGGTGGAGCTCACCATTAGCAGTGTCAGTTTCTTTTTCCCTAGGGGGAAAAGCAGCTTCTTTCTTTTCTCCTAAGATTTTTGTTGTTGCTGCTGCCACCGCTGCTGCTGCTGCTGCTGCAAGTGACAGCAGGAGCAACTGTGTCGGCACTCTGGCCATAATTTTTCATCTCCCAGAATGACCTGGATCTAATGTCATTCTGGTGCATGGTTGGAGAAGAATGATGGCTGCCCCCCCTCTCTCTCTGATGGAGGATATTTGGGGGGGGGGATCTGCAAGTGGCCCTTTTTTTGGAGGAGGGGCGGTAAGAAAAAAACTTAGAAATTTTCTAAGAAAAATGTCTTCTGAAAATTTCTGGTCAGCCCTAGTTTCCACTCTCTGATTATTTACAAGGCGATCTTCTTTGCATTCATGTGTTACATTGCTAGCTGTATATCAAACAACACAAGGCTAGGTGTATAATAAAGAACAACAACAAAACCGGGGTCGGTTTCTCTCCCCTCCCCAATGCTATTTAACATTTACATGAAACCACTGAGTGGGGTCATCTGGAGTTTTGGAGTGCATGGCCACCAGTATGCTGAGCCATACAGCTCTACTTCTTTTCCTCTCCATCAGGTGAGGCTGTGGATGTACTAAACCAGTGCCTGGACAATGGACTGGATGAGGGCTAGCAAACTGAAGCTCAATCCAAGACTGAGATGCTGTTAGTGGGTGGTTCCTCTGACCGGATGGAGGGCGCTCAACCTGTTCTGGATGGGGTTGCACCAGGACCGATGCAGGGCAGTTTGGAGCCCTAGGTGAAATGATATTTAGCGCCCCCCTCTCATGCCATGGGGGGGCCTCCGGAGCAAAGCAGCCCTGCTCTGCAAACCCGCGCCGCCACCACCAGCAACCTACCTTCCCCCCGCCCTGGCTGCCTCCTCCTCCTCCGAGGAGGAAGTGACGTGACGGGACCCCCGCGCTCTGTTTTTTGCCGGGGAAACCAGGGCAACAGGGCTGTCAAAACAACGCAGGTGGGGCTCCGGAAGCGACGCGATGCAGAGAAGGTAGGGGCGGGGGGGCGGGGGGGGTGGCGGCGGCGGGCGGGGGGAGGCATGGAGGCGGGTGGGGGGGAGGCGCGGCAGCGGCGGTGGGCGGGGAGGCAGAGGCCTGGCAGGGGCAGGGAGGCAGAGGCCTGGCGGGGGCGGCGTGGCGGCAGCAAAGAGGAGTGCAGCGTTTCTGCGCCCTCTTCAGCCGCGCGCCCTAGGCAACTGCCTAGTTTGCCTAGCAGTAGCGCCGGCCCTGGGTTGCACTCCCCTTGAAGGAGCAGGTTCATAGCGTGGGCTCCTCTTTGAGTGGCCTTAGGTGTCCTCAGTGGCACAGAGTGCCATCTACCAGTTTTGGCTGATGGCCCAACTATGCCCCTATCTGTACAGGGATAGCCTGGTTTCAGTAATCTACACTCTGGTGATCTCTAAATTAGATTACTGCACTGTGCTTTACGTGGGGCTGCCCTTGAAGACTGTTCAGAAGCTGCAACTTGTGCAAAATGTGGCAGCCAGACTAACTGGGATCAGAAGGTCTGAACACATAGCACCAATCCTGAGGTGCCTGGATTGGCTGCCTATATGCTTCTGAGCCCTATTAAAGATGCTGGTTTTAACCTATAAAGCCTTACATGGCTTGGGACTGCAGTACTTGACAGAACACCTCTCCCAACCAATCTACCTGGGCACTACGCTCAACATCTGAGGCCTTCCTCTGAGTGCCTCCTCTGAGGGAGGCTCAGAGGACAGCAACAAGGGGAAGGATCTCCTCAGTGGTGGCCCCCTGACTGTGGAATGATCTCCCCACTGAGGCCTACCTGGTACCAACTTTGTCATCCTTTTGGCATGGGGTTAAGGCAGTCCTCTGTGCTGATGAGTTTAAGGACATCTGTTGTTATTTTAATGGCTTGATGGGGCACCCATGTCAGGCATTTTTAACATATCTATATCTATTAAATATTGGGGTTTTTTTTGCTGCTAAATTGTTTTTAAATTTCTTAAACTGTACTGTGGAATAATTTTATGGCTGTTTTATTGTATCATGGCCTTGTTTTTAGGCACTGTTGTAAACTTCCCAGAGAGCTTTGGCTAAGAGGCAGAACAGAAATAATAATAATAATAATAATAATAATAATAATAATAATAGTAGTAGTAGTAGTAGTAGTAGTAGTAGTAGTAATGAGGAGGCGGTGGTGGCATCCCACCAAATCTACACAGCTGACAGACTGGATGTTCCCATGATGTCTGAGGAAGTACCTTTGTGGTGATGGAGACCTGTCTTGTTGCCCTTATTCAAGAATTCCCTTTCCCCTGTATCGTGCCTGAAGCTGCACTAGCTACACTCATGTGCTGCTTGTGGGCTTCCTATAGGCATCCCTAACACCAATTCACCATGAAAGTTTCAAGAAATTCTTTAAGTAGTTAAGAATTCTTTAAATTCTTTAAGTTCTGACAGGCAGGGAAGCGGGGAAGCTAGGAATTTCAACATGAGTTCACTTGGTCACTTTTATATCCTTCAGCTCATGGCTAACAAAAGGAATCACAGGAATATGTTTTAGTTAATTTTATGTTTAGTAGAATCCCAAATACAAATGTTGTATTTGTATTTGTCTTCCTTGTAAAGCCCAACTTTAAACCATCATTTGTGAGAAATGGCCCCTTTTATACTTGGGTTCCTTGCTATGTATCTTTTGCCTGCCATTTCTTTGTATTAACCAATCACAATTTACATGTTTTCAAATAATAATTTAAGATTGAACTTTCTGTGACCTGCATCCCGTTAGCAGGGCCCTACTCTCACCTAGCTTTTCTTGGGCAAATGGCAATCTGACAACAAAGAGGTAGGAGCTGCCAATGCTGTTTGAGCCTCATTTAGGAGAGGGAATCTCTGTTTTTTAAAAATAAAAAATAAAAAAATCCTCCCATCCAATCCCTTGCAGCACCTTCTTTTGTGCTTTTCTTCAAGCATTTTTTTTTTTTTAAAGATTTAACTACATGGCACTGTTTTCTCTTGGCCTGATATACAGTTTTCATTGAAGTCAACTGGATTGGTTCCATTGGCTTCAGTGGGCTTTAGCTGAGCTGTATCCAGTACCAATTGTTTCAGAAAAATCAGGCCAACTACTATGCACACAAGAGGTAAATCTAGGGGAAACATATGGGCTAAATCCAAAGAAAATAAATACTTGTATGCAGGAACTACACATACAGCTGGCAGGGATGGGGACTCGGACTCGAGGACTCGACTCGTGAGTCAGACTGAGTCCCCCCTCTGACTCGACTCGGACTCGAATCCCAATATTTTTAATGGGACTCGAGACTCGACTCGGGACTCGAGACCAAGGACTCTTCAAAACAGGCCTGTGGCTCACGCTGGCTCAGCTTGTCTGAGCGTGGAAAGCTAAGCAGGGTCAGGCCTGGTTATTACTTGGATGGGAGACCCCTCCTCTAGTTTCCTGCATTGAGCAGGGGGTTGGACTCGATAGCCTTGTAGGCTCCTTCCAACTCTGTGATCTATGAAATCTATGAAACATCCCTGGGCTGTGCCAGAAGGAGTGGAGAGGAGCGTGATTGCCGGCGAAGAGCGCATGGAAGCAAGGTGTGCCGCTGCTCGGCCACTATGGACGGCTACCAGGAGTGTAGCCCCAACAGTGTGTCAAGATTTATTTTGATTGATGTGTTGCGTACTTGGGAGAGGCAGAAGAAGGACCTGAGATTACTCTGTGTGGCTGCTCTGAGTCTGTTTCTGGTTCCAGCAAGTTCATCACCAGTGGAGCGGGTGTTCAGTGAAGGTGGAATTGTGATGAGATCTCACCGTTCCAGAATGGGGGCCAAACATTTAGAAAAAACCATGTTCCTCAAATGCAACATGGATACGTTTTAGGAAGTACAGCAAGTTTATTTTTTAAAATCATTTTTCTAAAATGCAACCTTTCAGACATTTTGGGTTTGGCTGCCTCTGCCTGCCTGTCTGGGGTTCCCAGCCTCCTCTGCCTGCCTGGTCTCTTCTTGACCAGTTCAACAGTTACATTGTCCAAGACAAAGGCCTCTGCCTGCCTGCTTTGGGGTTCCCTGCCTCCTCTGCCTGCCTGGTTATTTTGGGTTTTTCTGCCTGGTCTGTTCTTGCCAAAATCAGTTGCAGAGTTTTGAAATAAAAAGGCACACTTGTGCCTAGAATTTATTTAAGCCACACATCTGAAGTAGCCTTATTTTGTTGGGAAAACCCCCCATTGATTTTAATAGGGACTTGTGGAGTCAGCTTTGGGAGTGACTCGGGACTCGGGAGTCACCATTTTGGACCAAGGACTCGGACTCGAGACTCGGGTCCAAAGACTCGTGACTCGACTCGTGACTCGAGACCAAGGACTCTTCAACATCCCTGACAGCTGGAACTTTCTTTCATTCTGCCCTCCACCCACACCCCACAGTAACTGTGTAACTACTCAAGAGGCATTCAGTTTTAGAAACCAACTTACCTCTCCATCAGTGAGACCTGAAGTGACAAATTTCAAATAAAGTTTTCTGCCTACAAGTATAATTACCACTTGCATACATATGTGCCTCATTTTGAACATGGCCCCCAGAATGTCTATGGCATTAAAATAAAGTGCAAATGGACAATAATAAATGCCGTCAAAAGAGATAAGACAAACATATATTTTGCTTCTGTTGTTTAAATTCTAAATTTTACAAAAGTTTGGGGTGGGTGAACATGCAATGTTCAAGCTCGTTGAGGTTCTCTGAATTCTTCCTTGAAATTCATTTCTCCTTGTTTGCAGTCCTGAACATAAGCATTTTTATTTTTATTTTCCAATCAGGAAAAATGTGCATTTTTGATCAGCAAAAATATGCATTTTTAAAAGTGCACATTTTCCCCAATTGAAAGAAACCACCACCACCACCACACCAAATCTGCATTTTCATGTGCAGGCTAAAGCATGAAAATGCAGATTTGGTGTGCTTGTGGTTGTGGTTGCATATTTGCACAACTATGTACTTTCAAACGCAAACACAAGTTTAGGAAATTGAGAAAATTTCCTGTGAATTGTGTTCCTCTTTGTGTTTGGGGTTGCAAACGGGACATGTTTGCATGATTTGAGAATAGGAATGAAATTCTCGTATATCTTGATTGGAAAACACAGTTCCATTACTCATGCAAGATGAACATAAAGAGCTCCGAGTAAATGGGTTGTCCCAAAACAAAAGCTCAACATGTACATAGGGTGGCCGTTTGTCTTATTTTACAGAGCATAGTCCTGTGTTTGAAGCTGAGTTAGAAGACAGTGCTGGATTTGAGGGTATCCTTTTTGTAAAGGGCTGCCCAGTCCAAGTCCAATTTAAAGATAAAGAACCAGAAGGGTGAGATGCATTGTATTTCTATTTAAATTACAGTAATTATTTTCAAATTTCCATCTCTACATATTAAGTAGCATATGCATATTTGATGCAGACCTGTGTCCTCTTTTATCTTCCTTTTTGGCAATATATAGGTGGCCACCCTACATGTACAATGAAGATTCCTTATGAAATGCATGGACTTCATGGAACTAGTTTTATGGCTCATTGGAACCTGACCAGTATAATGCATTAGAGATGAGATGTACGATTGCTTGGCTATCTGGGAAAAATCAGGAACAGTCATTCATGCAAACTCATAACATTTACACTGGTGGAAATTCTGTCATCCATTGCCCGCACTAAATTTAGTTGTTCTGTCAGCGTTTCCCCTCCCCCACCAATTTTGCTTTCTAATTCAATCCCACCTCTGGTGTTTTTGCATATATGCTTTGTTCCTGGTTGCAATGCATCATGGGTTTTAAAGCTTCATAAACACTTATTCCCAGACATACATACTTCATTTGAGGTTGTGCAGAACTTTAAGGGCTGTACATATGATTATGATGCTTAAAGAATTATTAAAGTGATTTGGGGAATAAGCATTTACAATTTTAAATGGAATTAGTGGAAGCAGTTTGGTATAATCTACAAGTCTATGAAGTGCTCATTAGCATAGTGCCAATTTGCTAAATAAAATCATGCTCTAAACTCAGCATTATGTCTTCTAACTTTTAACAGGTGACATAATATTCAGTGTATAAAAATATACACCTACCATCCACACTTAGCCTCCTCTCAGTGTATTATACTGTAGGTTTTCAATGCAGAAATATTAAGGAACACTTTAAAAAAAAACATAATTATTTAATGGTTCCTTCTGAAGACATGGTCCCTTCTCACAGATAGGCTTAAAATGAAAAACTTAAAACTATGACAGACTTAGAATGCAAATCGCATTTCCAGCAGTGCAGGCTGGTGACCCCAATGTCAGTGGGGCAGTGTATCCACTCCAGGTTTCCACATGAATTTTAAAGGAACTATCCATGATGTTGAACCTATTTTAGGGTTCTGACTATAACCCAGAGTGGATACACCACCCCACTGACATTGGAGCCACCAGCCTTCATTTGTATGCAGGATTGTTAAATTCTTCCTATGAGACATCCATTTTCTGGTTTCATTAATTAATTAATTAATTACATTTCTATAACGCCCACTAGCTGAAGCTCTTTGGGTGGTTCACAACAATTAAAACCATAAAATACAACATAAGATACACTATAAAAGTTGTAAACTACAGTATAAAAGACTGTTTCATGTTTCATGTCAATTACTTGGTGAAAGACGAAGGAAAGACATGTTTATTTGTCATTTTTTATTCTACAAAAATCATTCTTTGATTTTAAGAGACAATCCTATGCTGGAAGAAAATAAAATACATATTTTCTACTTCTAAATGGGGCAATCTAACAGTGTGCAGTATTGCAAGAGAAAAAAAGATGAAATGTTAAAAATATTGGATTTGTAATAGAAGACAACACAAACCTTAACTGCTATTTAATAACCTTTCCTAAGAAATGTCAGTTGATCTCATCTTCATTTTGAAATTCATACAATCTTGTTATGATGAGATATTCAGTAAAAGGTTTTACATGTGATAATTTTTAGCAGGCAACTTTTGAAAAGCAATGCATTGCATTTCTATATGCCTTTCACGGCCTATACAAGATCAATCCGTTGTCCTGTAATGTGACATTTTCCTTAAAGTTAGAACACGTATCATAAAAAGTAGAATATAGACCTTCTTTTTAAAGAATGTATGAATTGTTGTGTTTATGTCTTGTTCTCACCCCCTCTCTCCCGTGTACTTAGTTTAGAAGAAGCGAACACTGATTGAAGAATGACCTTTTATTAGAGTTTAATGGAAATGTGGAGGCCATTGCATTTGCTAAAGATAATTTTGTTCACTAAATTCAGCTTCTACCAAGCAACAGTAGAAAAGATGCTGCTGATGGCATTGACCCACGGACAAAGCCATTGCTGTTTTAACTGTGTCAGTGTCACCAACATATTACTTCTCTGTGCTGTTCTTGCCCAAAGCACATAACTTTCCTTCTGCTTATTTAGGCTGACAGAATTAGTTTCTTTTTCTTGCATCAAATACTTTACATCCTCTAAATTGTATTCCTACCAGGGATGGGGACTCGGACTCCAGGACTCGACTCGTGAGTCGGACTGAGTCCCCCCGCTGACTCGAGTCCCAATATTTTTAATGGGACTCGAGACTCGACTCAGGACTCGAGACCAAGGACTCATCAACATCCCTGCTTGATGCCACCTGCAGGTGCTGTCTGGACCTAGTTGCAGTAACAATCGAAGTTTATTTTTTAAAATCATTTTCCTAATGCAACCTTTCAGACATTTTGGGTTTGGCTGCCTCTGCCTGCCTCTTTGGGGTTCCCTGCCTCCTCTGCTTGCCTGGTCTCTTCTTAACCAGTTCCACAGTTTGAATTGTCCAAGACAAACGCCTCTACCTGCCTGTTTTGGGGTTCCCTGCCTCCTCTGCCTGCCTGGTTATTTTGGGTTTGTCTGCCTGGTCTGTTCTTGTCAAAATCAGTGGCAGAGTTATGAGATAAAAAGGCACACTTGTGCCTAGAATTTATTTAAGCCACACATCTGAAGTAGCCTTATTTTGTTGGGGAAAAAAAACATTGATTTTAATAGGGACTCATGGAGTCAGCTTTGGGAGTGACTCGTGACTCACCATTTTGGACCAAGGACTCGGACTCGAGACTTGGGTCCAAAGACTCGTGACTCGACTCGTGACTCGAGACCAAGGACTCTTCAACATCCCTGATTCCTACCACCACCAAATGACAAATATGCAAGAATACAAAAACATGAGTTATGCAGTTAATGTCCTGGTCACTGCAGAAGCTCTTAGTATAGGCTAAAGATCCTAGTGCAGGAATATTGGTGGTCCCCTTGGATGGCATGCTGTGTGTTTTTTTAGTGCATAGGTCATGGTGCCATATAGCCCAGGACTCAGATGCCCGAATGGTTAGCTCTGCAGTACTTTGTGGAATAGGTATACTCTTCAGTAAAACAAGCACTGTAGCTTAATCATGTAAATAACACATTTCAAATCATTATATTTTAGATGTCTTTACATTCTGTTCCTGTTATTCCTGGATCATGATGATCTCAATCATTATCACTGAATGCCCTATGCCTAACAAAATGTACAATTAGTCCTGCATACCTCTGTGGGCTTTGAACTTATGTTTCTTATACAACAGACCCCCATGTAACAGGCAGATCTCCTTTGAAACTGATGGGAGTTTCAAAAGCAATTTGTGATATAGTATGAATGTTTGTTGTTCAAAGTGAAATTTCAAAGTGAAATATCAAAACTCCAGTTGCTGTGAAATATGGGCTATAGTTGCCCCGTAATGCGTTTTGTTGTTGGGTGATAGAAGACAACTGAAGATGCATTTAATCAGGTTTTCATAAGCTACTGGAGTGACAGTGGTCCATGAAAAGTGCAATCTTACTTTGCGTTTGGTAATCGTTTATAATAAGTAATAGTTCATTTCACTCTCACTATCTGCATTATTCCTAGTTAAGGATAATGCCACTGATCCTAAAAATATTTTTTTTATATTGCAATGCTGTGCATGCCTACTCAGAACTGTTGCACAAATATGCTGAGTTCTCTCCTTAGGGAACCCCATGTTTAAGGAGAGGGAAGCAGCACACACCCAGTAGTGAGGTTTTTCAAAGTTTATTTCTGTACAGAGGGTCCAGCAGGGGCGCATGCCAAAATCAGAGCTGAACCAAGGAAAGTAGGGCATGCAAGCCTTCTTATACTTTACATTTACAGCATGGTTTCAACAAATCAAACACATTGTTTAAACACGTTGACCAATAACATACGTTTCCCCGAATATGACAACAGCTAATTAGAAACTTTCATCCAAACATAGCAATAACCAATCAGAAGCTTAAGGCTATGGCTAGATTGATGATTCTCATGACCTTAAGGGCACTTGAGGCACCAAGTGTCCCATGTGTCTGCTAATCTTGGTACCCTTGAGGAAAGGAGAGGATAAATTCTCCTTCACTGGTGCATACACTTCTAGAAATGAGATTCTAGCCAAAGGGAGAGATACAGCAGGACTAGGCGTACAACCAAGAAGCGATACAATTCTAATTCAAAGGCAGATGAGCAAGGTTAGTTAGCTCAGGCCAGGAGGGAGTGGAACAAAGAGATTAGTTCATTTTTGCAATGTGTGCAAAAATGAGAGCAAAAACAGCTTTGCTCATTACTTGTAGATGGTGGAACTTTATTCTTGCACTCTGTACACGTGCTATGTTTACTTTTCTAACAGAACTAAGTCTTATTATGCTCAATGGCGCTTTCTCCCAGATGATGAGTGGAAGAATTGCATCCTATAGAGGTCTCATTGCAGGCAAGATATTTGGCCATATCAACCAGCACAACACATCAATAGTGGAATAAAGAGATTTATGTACAATAATATTGATCTTTTTTAATAACTGCTGCGAAAAGATCCCCCCCCATTTTTCATTAATTTTACATTCATTTTTTATTATTTAATACATTTAATTAATTTATTTATTTAATACATTTTTATACCGTCCAATAGCCGAAGCTCTCTGGGCGGTTTACAATTCATAACAAAGTTTGTACATACACAGAATTTTTTTTGCTTGAGTTCCTCTCAATTATTTGGACAATAGATACCAGCTGTTTTGCAGACCTTTGCCTATATGATCTAAAGGAGGAAATGTGCTTTCTTTTTTTCTTCCTTATGAGAAAGCATGTGGCATGATCCAAAATGTCAGTTAAAATGTACATCAAATGGTATTGAAAATCACAAAAGAAAGTTGCCTCTGGTCATTTGGTATTTATATCAAACTTACTCTCTTTCTGCTAAGAGATTGCAACTTTATTTCATAACTTACCTGATTTAATAAGGAGAGTGTCACATTTTCATGGAAAGGCAAGGGACAGATCAGTGGCAAAAAGTACTGTATCATGTACATATATGTTGAAAAATATTGCATCATTGATCAAAATTAGAAAACAGGTGCTAGTTTTCTCAAAGTTCATGCTGAAAACCCCAATTTCCTCAATCACTTTTGGGAAGGAAATGCTTTGTGCATAGCATACCTGCACTATGGCTCTACCAAACTGACAAGGACCATTTCTGAACTGTTTCACCTACCTTGAACCCAGCTGCTTTGTTTCAGTTCTATTTCAGGGCTGAGGTGAAATTCTTTGAGGGGAAGAGAATTTGAGTGGCCACCATTTTGTTTTCTCCTGAAAGCCCTGCTTTAAGGTGTTTTTTTTGAATTTTGGTAAATTCAAAATGGCTGCCTCCTTTGTCACTTACTAGGAGCTACCAGTATAGTGGACAGTAGTTAAATACCTACCAAGGCACTCAGACGTTGAGTGCAGAATGGGGAGATCATTCTTCCAGAAGCTCATTTTATTTGAAAGGTGCAGAAAAGGGCAGTGATTGAAGCAGGCTTGTTAAATATAAAGTGTAAACTTCTAGACATCACCATATCTTGTATGTTGTCAATTATGCATTGTGGGATGGGGTCCCCCCCCCTGTTTTGAACCTAATGCTTATCCATTTTATTGAGTGACCCACTTATCACATTTTACTATCAAAAATATGCTTTCTCTGTCTTCACCTTGTTCATAATTTGATGAACTCTTACCATTTGTAAACTAAAAAGCCCAAACTTATTAGCCTTTCCTTGTATGAAAAGTATTCCATCCCTTAATCACATTATTGTACCTTTTATATATCACCTCCAGCTCTTTGATATCTTTTTTTTTGTGTGTGAGATGAGGTGACCAGAACTGCAGACTTTATAGGGATGTAAGAGAATTTGTTTTTGCTCACAAAACATACAAAAACAGAAGAGAAAGACTTCCCAGGTGCCAGTGAAAACAGTTTAATGCCCAACGTGTTTTGGTTTATACCTTCATTGGGGGCTAAACGTTTTTCCAAATATGATAGAATTCTATTGAATACTCACGGGATAGCCAAAGAACTCTTTTCTATCATATTTTGAAAAACTTTTGGCCTCCAACAAAAGTATAAACTGAAACACATTTGGCATTAAACTGTTTTCACTGGCACCTGGGACTTCTTTCTTCTTTTGTGTTTGTTTATTGGTGTCTTCCCCTCTTGTTCTTCTACCACAAAACATACAAGCATGCCCTATCCGAAGCCCCAAATGTACTCATGATTGCAAGCATGTATCCACTGAAAATGTTCGCAAATTGCCAGACATGTGTTCAAATCAATTTGAGGCACTTTCTCAGTTCGCTTTGGCGCAAATTTCCTAATTTGTGCGAACTTCCCCTGTAGACTGCATCAGCCCACTTCAGTGTATGGAGGAAAGTTGCTCAAATTTCACATTCAATCCTGCTCAATTTGCACAATTTCCCCATTTGAGCGGAGGGAGCAGCAATTGCAAACATGAACAGGAATCGGGCATGAGGCGAGTGGCAAGATGATGTTTGGAGAATCCTAGCAATCTGGAAAATCACCCATTTGCCTGTCCCTATTAATGTGCCTGCACCATAGGTTTTTATAATGACGTTATGATACTCACCCCCACTAATTTCAATCACTGTATTAATCAATTCCAATGCCATAATACACCAAGAGCCAAGCTATATGAGACCCCATTCACGCAATTAGGAATTGCATGAATCACTTTTTAAAAGTAAATTGCAGCCATGGAGAGCCTCATCTGGATCAGGACCCTGATGTGGTGGGTAGGGGGACTGTGATCCTGATCTAGATTGAGGTCCTCAGCCCTGCAATGTACTTTTAAACAGGCATTCACACAATTGCTAATTGCATGGATGGTGTTGTGTCTAGTTTGGCTCCAAGATGAGCTTTCCACTTTGATGCTAAATGTAATAAGAAATTAGCCTGTCTTAATAAGTGAGGTGCTCCCATCATTTTAGTTGTCCTCCTCCTTGAGTTGTACTTTGAAACAGCTGAGCAGTCTATGCCTGACATGTCAATCAACAGTGGCT
The DNA here is from genome assembly GCA_021292165.1 of Shinisaurus crocodilurus. Lineage (NCBI taxonomy): Eukaryota > Metazoa > Chordata > Lepidosauria > Squamata > Shinisauridae > Shinisaurus > Shinisaurus crocodilurus. Next base: position 187,460,324 of record CM037880.1, on the reverse strand, counting down.
CAAGCACCTGCATTGCATGCTTGAGATTCTTGTTTATTTTATCACTCACTTTCCCACATTTTTTTAAAAAGGTACACTAGATGATTGTACCATTCCATTTTAAATGAAGTGCATTTCCTTAACAGACTTAAATTATCTTCAAAAGTTGAAAATTGGAATAACAAATAATGGAGTAATGTTCTGTCTTATGTGAAATGGAAGAAGGTAAACCTAGGATCTGGCAAGTAAAGGTGCTGAGAAATTTACAGAAGCCCCGAATGTCATATTGCATGTCAATTTCAATTGGAATGGAAGGCACACAGTACCTCTCAGCTGCTGCTCAGCACTTGTCAGGATCAATCACCAGACTGTATTTTTCCAACCCACTCTTCTCTACACCTCATCACTAAGTGACCTTACGTGTTTGTAATGACTACTGAACTGAGTAATTTCAGAAGGTAATTTCAGATGGTAATCATAGCTTCTGCTTTAGTGTCCCCCCGCTGCTTTCTACAATTTATGAACAATAGTTGATGATGGTGAAATAATTAATTCAGCTGAGGGGGAAAAAACCCCTCTGAATAGGTTTCATATAAAATAAAAACAGAAGCCTCAAGTCCTCCAAAGGGATGGATACAAGTTTTCTGAAGGTTGGATTTACCATGGAACAACATGAAGCTGGGGCTTCAGGCTGCAAACTGAAGAAGGGTGTTATTATTTTCCTGGCTGCAATTCAGTCTCACTGTGTCATTTAAAAAAAAAAGAAAAAAAAAGGCTCAGTTCGGAACAGGAAGGTATTATTTTAACTTTTGCTTGAAAATGTCTAAGGCAGCACTAAGTGCCACAGATTGCTTGTTTCCCTAATTACATTCAGTACACTAAAGATATCCAGGGCTGGCTCTGTGCATTTCTGATGTGGCAAAGTTTCCACAGTTGACTTTCTCCTGCAGTTCTTGCATGGCAAAGCAATTGGAAGGCATAGTTTAAGTGATTTAACCAGTAGATTAATCAACTAAAGCAATGGTACAGATTAATCAACTAAAGCAAGGGCAGGGAACCTGCGGCCTTCCAGCTACTGTTGGAAGACAATTCCCACAACCTCTGACCACTGGCCATGCTGGCTGGGGATTCCAACAACATGGATTCCAACAACATCTGGAGAGCTACAGGTGTCCTCCCCCCCCCAAACTACAGTTTTAATTGATTATTTAAGTCTCTTGCATTCCCCATCAATTGGAAGTGTGATCAACAATTTAAGCCCCAGGATTCTTGACGGAATGACAATATGAAGACTGCACCAAAAGGCCGATGTCCTTACCTGGTGCTGGGGATTAGACTGGCCAGCTGGCTAATCTACTTCTCAACTGGGATCCTAAGTTCCTGGCTGTGACACCCCTCTATTCAGATAAGATTTAAATATACTTAAAACAATTTATCCAAGATCTTCAGGAAAGCAGATGGAGAATCTGTGGCCATTTTCACTTGGCACACTTACTGTCACACAAGGCAATATTTTTTCCAGAACAAAGATGAAGTCAAATTACATTTTATATAGCATCGCCTCCAGGATTTCCCGTTATGTTCTTGGCAAGGAGTTCCTGGCAGGGCTTATTGGCCAGTTTCTGTAAGCTGTCAGTTTCTGTATCTTACCCAAGAATGATACAGATCCCCTATCCAGCAGTATCTATAGTACCACATCATCAGGTAGAAGGGTTCTTTCTCTCTGGTTCCCAACTAGTCTGTACAAGCTTGTCTGGTCTTCTAAATTTAAAACAGGATTTTTAAAAATGGGAATCTTAAATAAAATATGTGTATGAAGTTCTGTCACACATTGCCCCATGACTGCTATTCACTTGCACTGTTCAAAATCATAGATGAAAGCCAAAGGATGCCTGAAATTAAAGGTTTTAATTACATAATGTAATTACATGAGATAATGTTAACAAAATATTGTAAATCAAACTTATGCACTAGCCAAGGTAAAGCACAGTTTCAATCTTTCACCATTTTTTTTTTTAATGTAGCAGGATTTCCACCCCTCAAGATAGCATTATCTCCAAAGAATTTGCTGTATTTGAGAGCCAGTGTGGTGTTGGGACTGGGGAGATCCAGTTAAAATCCTCACTCAGCCCTGAAGCTTACTGGTGACCTTGTACCAGTCACTCTAGGCCTTTGTAGGTATTCAGTCTGCACATACGAGGGCTGAAAGGATGGTGGGAGTGAAGGTTCACATGCAAGCCCCACTCCAACACCTCTATTTTCCCTGTTCCCAGTCTCACTGCAATAAGCAGCAAGGTGTGAAGGGGGCTGTTACTCGTTCACTTGAGCATGAGAAGAAACCTCTGCATGATGGGGAAGTATGTATGCTTTATCAGGGTTTCCAATGACCAGGAAGGTTCTACTCAAGTTCCAGTAGAAACACCCTTCAGATGTTGCTGCTCAATTCAGCAAGGTCAGGACTCAGGAACAGGGAGCGTGGGGCCAGTACACACAGGGATGCTGAGGGTGGGGCTTCAATGTGCACCCTCATCCCCACCACACATTGAGCCCTCACAGGTGTGCAGGTGGAATGCGTAGGGCTTCTCTCTCATCCCTGAATGCCTCTGGGTTTGTTTGTGCGTGTGTGTCAGAGAGAGAGAGAGAGAGAGAGAGAGAGAATATATACTGGGAAGGTGCAACCCCGGTGCAAGCTTGTCTGAGTGTGGAAAGCTAAGCAGGGTCAGGCCTGGTTATTACTTGGATGGGAGACCCGGGCCGGCCCCTCCTCTAGTTTCCTGCATTGAGCAGGGGGTTGGACTCGATGGCCTTGTAGGCCCCTTCCAACTCTATGATCTATGAATCCATGAACCGCCTGAGATGGGAGAACATGCGCCACTGCCCCATCATGCTTCCCCTGCCTTCGCTACTGCTGCATCAGCTCTATGGCGAGTCCTGTGGCTGAAAGAAATGGTTGCGGGGCTCTCATGGCAAAAGTAAGTGGGAAAGGGAAACAGAGGGTGTGTGGTTGTTCTGGAGAGCTCTGCCAGCCACTCTCCCATGGTGGAAAATGCCACCCACTGGATGCGACAGGGCAGCGGCAGTAGGCCCTCCTGCTTAGGGTGGGAGGTGAATGGCACAATTCTGGAAGGGCCCTTCTTTCAAGATTGCCACTTTCAGAGGCAGGCCTTTTTGGTGGCTGCTCCCAGGCTGTGGAAATCCCTCCCAAGGGAAGCTAGGTTCGCCCCCTCTCTGCTATTCTTCTGCTGGTAGGTAAAGACCACTTTATTCATGAAGGCCTTTGGCCTGTACGTGACTCGGTTGGGTTGGGTGCTTTTTGGGTGTGTGTGTTAAATTCTGTAATTGTTATGTTTTTATTGTATCTTAACATATTGTTTTATTGTTGTAATCAATTCTAATTGTGCCTGTAAGCCACCTTGAGTGTCATTTTTAGTAGAAAGGCAGGACACAAGTAAAATAAATTTGCTACTCCTCCCACTCTGCTTCCTGATGTGGGTGCCTCATCCTGCTTTATGGGAGGGCTGGCCCTAGGAGGGGGATAAATGCATATATCATCATGAGCTCCTTCGAGGAGGGGGTAGGAATAGAAGTGTAATAAATAAATAAAATGCCAATCACTTTGGAATAATTATCAACCTTATGCTTCTTTCTGGTCAGAAATGTTTATGCAGATTGAGGGCTGGTCTGACATGCATATGAGTCATTTGATGATTGGCAGCTGAACAGGTAAATTCTCTTAATATGAAGGTTCTCTCTGTTGTGTGTGATGATCCATTCACCTGTACAAGTCATCACTTGATGGTGCAGTATTCAAAGAAATGAACATCCATGTGTGAACTAGCCCATATATCATAGAGCTGTAAGTAAGAAAATGCAATCTAGTATTCTAGTGAGATCATCCCACACAGAGGAGGACCATCCACTTACCAGCTTCTTTCCACAGCTGGGATCTAATGCAGCATGTTAGGGTGCCTGAGGACAGCTCCACAGGATCGGAGTAATCAAGTCACAGCCTGCAGAAAGGAGTTAACATGGGAAAGTGACCTCTGAGTTTAATGGCCTTGGCAACCTTTCCATGGTTGTCATATTAGAAATGTCAGATTCATTCTGAAGTTAGTCTCATATTAACCTTCAACTCTTCCTTGGTCCTCTACTGGGTCATAATACAAAAACATACACCACAATACTGGTTAGGCTTAAAGCAGCGGTGAGCAAGTTCTGGACCTCTAGATGTTTTGGCCTACAAATCCAATCAGCCCTAGCCAGCATAGCCAATGGCAAGGGTTGATGGGAGTTGTCAGCAAAACATCTGGAGGGCCACAAGTTCCCCACCCTCTTTGAAGTCTAATTTGAGTGTTCACTTTGAGTTCATTCCTGCGGTTATTCCATGGTTTCAAATATACCTAAGTGCCTGTTAGCTTGTTTGAGAAGTTGCTTATCATCAGTAACTGGTGATATTTGCCAAATTTGAAAAGACAGCAGCCATGACCACTTCTAATGCCTGGCTACGGCAGCTATCATTGCTCCTGCTTCTCCTTTGCCAGCACCATTGGTGATCTCACTGCCCTGCTTATTTCCTTGCTTTCTATGAAACCCCCCCCATCCCTGAAGTTGCCATATTTGGACTGCTGTTGCACACATGTGGTATTAAACAAGATGACCCTAAAGCAGGGCAGGGGAAACTGTGGCCTTTAGATGTTGCTGGACACCAGTAACCATCAGCCCTAAGCCAGCTTGGTCAATGGTGAGGGATGATGAGAATAGTAGTTCATCAACATCTGTGGATGCCTTCTACACATATATGATGGCAGTCAAACTATACCACCAAAGCTGGGAGGGCCCACGCAATTTATTTATTTATTATATTTATACCCCACCTTTTTCCCTGCAAGGAATCCAAGGTGGCTTACATAATCCTCCTCCTCTCCATTTTATCCTCACAACAACACTGTGAGGTAGGTTAGGCTGAGAGTCAGTGACTGGCCCAAAGTCACCCAGTGAGTTTCATGGCCGAGCGGGAACTAGAACCCGGATCTCCCAAGTCCCAGTCCTACACTCTCACCACTACACTACACTGGCACAAGATGTAAGAGAAGATGAATTAGACCTGTCTACTATCCCCTGTAGTCAGCTGATTGTTCTTTGGGCCCTTCAATGCCTTTGTGCTTTATATCGGTGCATCTGTTGCAAAATAGCAGATAACCCACACTACTCTTCCTTTATGGGAGCCTTTGGTGAGGATCCAGAGTTGCTTTTAGGCAGGTTCAAGGACATGGAAGGGAAGCTGCTATTGAAGAAGCACAATCCCAAAGAATCTTTGGGTGCAGAAATAGTTGTGAATTTCTTTGGATTCTTTATTTTTTCGCTAGATGAAAATTCCACCCAAACTACATTCTACGATTCTAGCTATAATGTACAGATGAGGAAGTTTAGTATTTAAGAAAGGAACCAGGACTGAAGCAGGGGAAAGATGGGAGGAAAATCTATTTAGGATGGGAAGGGTAAGTACAGGGAAATCTTATTTAAGATACTACCATCTATGACCATGGATGGAACTCAAAAGAGATTTTAGTTTGGGAATGAAAAAGGGATTGCAAATGCGCAGAGGATTTTAATAATAATAATAATAATAATAATAATAATAATAATAATAATAATAATAATACCCCTGCTTTATTTAATAGGTGACTGTCATGCAGTTTCTCAAACGGCTTTTTTTTTTTTTTAATACCTGCTCTCCTCCCCAGTTTCAGAAACATATACTAGGCCACCTGGTTGCTGCTGCTGTTTGAGAAACTCAAGTCCAAACTCCTTGGCTCAAAGAACTAAGTGCAGGGTTCTTGAATTCAGGTCTATAGGCATATATAAATGCTGTTCAATAGATATAACTCTATGGTAGCCTTCCTACATTCCTCTTTAAAAACTAACAAACCACGGTTCCAAGTTCTTTAAAAAAAAATTATTTCTATGTAAACAACACAATATCAAACATATAACAATTAACAAAACAAAATAGACTTCTGATTTTCTTCTACAGCAAATATAGGTAACAATAATTTTTCTTACTCGATAATCAGAATGAGAAATCTCTTTTTTCCCATTGTCCCAAATTCATCATGGCTCCAAGTTTTGTAGTCTGTTTATCAGTTTAGATTCACTCTTAAATAGTACAGAAGTTGCTGTTCCTGCAATACCTATGAGGAATATAAACAAGAATAGTTGCTCTGAGTTAATGTGATTTCAGTTACTACTTTTGCAACATGTCACATAAACTAACTTCCAATTTACCTCGAACAGCACAGACAGTCAGGGTGAAGTTTTCAAAGCACAAGGCCTTAAGTAAGTTAGGCTTCTTAAATTCCCGAAAAATTCAACAGGAGGTAAAGGTTTGGGTCACCTGAAAATTGAAGCTATGTTATTTGTGCCTTTAAATAAGACAAGTATATAATTTAGGCATCGAGCTAGCTACATTTGGGAAATATATATTTTTTAAAGAGATCTATCCATAAGCAGGGATGGATAGATCTGTCAGTGTTTGATTCTCTCAATTTCTTATTTACCCAATCTTAAGTTAACTTAATCTTGTCCCATTTCCGCATCAGTTTCCTTTTAAAAAAAAATCTGCATGAAAATCTGTACATGTTTCATGTACATTTCTCCTAATATAAACATTGGTGTACGTTTCTCCTAATATACACATCTTTGCAAGCAATTTCCCCCAATATAATGCATTTTAATAATATTCTCACCAATATACACATTTTTGTGCACACTTCCCCTAATATAGACATTTTCTAGGCATTTTTAAATTGCAGCATTTGGAGAAGTATGAATTTCAAAGGATAACTGAGTTTTGTTTCACATATTGGTTCAGGAAGTGTGAATTAGGTACATTAAAATGTGAATCAAACAACTTCCTTCCCCATCCTATTCATAAGTAAGTCCCACTGAGTTCAATGTGGTTTACTCCCCGGTGACTGAGTGAGTATAGGTTTGCAGCTTTACAGCCTACTCTTATGCACATTTACTCAGAGTAAAACCCAATGGGTTCAATGTATAGGATTACAGCCTTAGGTCCTCAAGTCCCAATAAATCCCCCTTCATTACTTTCTTTCATTTAGAAAAGGCTGGTTCAACTGTTTTCTGTATTGTACCAACTATATGATTATATTATCTTCTTTGGAAGCTTTGGCTTAAAGGTGGCCTAAAAGCCTTATCAGTAATTCAGTCCTTTAGGCTACCGTACAAACCTAAGCACACATACCTGGGAGTAAATCTCATTGAACTCCAGCAAAGTAAGTCAGAGTAGATATGCATAGCATTGCACTGTTGATGAACTTACAGAGAATTGATACCACCCATTTCCTAATATAAAAACATGCATTTCCCCATTTAAATATTGAACTTGAGCTCTGCAAGCAACCCACTGACCAATGTTGTTGCACCATCTCCATACATTTCAGTGGAAAATATGTTGGAATCCCACACAAACCCATTGAACTTAATAATGGTGGCTGCAGGGGAATATTTGGTGGATTCCAGCTATGTTTTTTGGTCAGTAGATATAGCCATCAAATTTTGCCTTTGTGAATATAGAATACATTCTTGCCTTGCCTTGCTGATAATTTAATCTCCCAGAAGATGAAAGAAGAAGCAAGGGGATTAGATATCCTAAACTTGATTGTCCCCAATGAGGAAGATCTGGTTGATGAAGTGTTGTGGGAACCTTGGGTGGAAATGACAATGTCATCATGTGAGTCATGATACTGAGGAAAGGAAGAGCTGAGTATAGTTTGACATGCATCCTGGACTTTAGGAAAGCTTCTTTCAACAAGCCTAAGGAAGCACTGGGTGGGATCCCACTGGTAGAACTACTCAAGGAGAAGGGAGTTCAAGATGGGTGAAGTTTCTTAAAAGCAAGATATCGAAAGCACAATCACACACGCACAAGAATCCAATGAGGAAGAAAAAAGGGACATACATTAGCATCTGGGGGCTAGGCTAGCTTGCACATTCTTGATAGCCCATTCGTGAATTCCATATCTATGGGTGTATAATGCCTGAATAAGAACAGAGGTGGAAGGGAATGTTCTAGTCAAGTCAATTCAATTCTGTTTATTACAGTCAATGAGCAGTATAAGTTCTAGTCATTAAATCAATAGCCAAGGGTTTTGCTAGACCAAAACTACCCATAGCTATCCATATTCAAATTATCCATTATCTAATTCTTCGAAACCTCTTATGATTATGCAATTTCTGTAAGCAACTTTCTCCATTGTCAGTTTGCCTAGACTTAAACAGCTTTTATTTAAACTCATGCCCCCTTGCAAATTGTATCTTGTTTCCTCCAGCATTGACACGAACTTTGTCCTAGTTCTGGCAAACTTAAACCATTGATTGAATTTACCTTCTAACTTCAAAGATTAGAGATATTTGATGTCTGCAGAGAAACTAATTCTCCTCTCCATGGATATTAGCAAGAGATACTGGTGCAATCAGAGCTTAACATTTTTTCCTTGGTGTTTTGTATGTTTTTCAGTAATGACAGAATAACTTTTTTAAAGAAGATTTTTTTATAATAAAGAATTATGCTCTAACTCTATCCACATAATGCAAGGGTGGGGAACCTCTAGCCCATTGGCTTAATCTGGCCCACAAAGGGTTGGGCAACCTCTGTGGATCCTGCCACCTCTCTCCACAAGCCCCACCCTTGGCCTGGAGGATACCCGAGGCTTGGGGAAGAGGCAGAAATAACAAAGGGATTCTGATCAGAGGGCAGGTGGCACAAAGGGGAACCCCTTTGTTATCTCTGATGCCAGCTTGGAGATAACACGGAGTTTCCCCTGGGGGAAGGCACTGCACCTGATTCAGAGCTGGTCCTGCAAATGCTGGCCAAGTCCTTTTCCACACTGCTCACACCCTAATTAGGGAGGGGCTTAAGGGTTCCTTGATGTCATCCAGCCTGCCAGCAATATGGACCAAAAACATTTTCCCACCCCCGACATAATGTATTTTAATTCAATGCTTGATTGCAGGCATACATGTACTAACCTTTCCAGCTCTGTCATGATCTAGTGATGGTACATGCTGACAGAAATGGGCTCATGCCAGATGTCACTGAAACTCTCCCTAACATTTGGTGCCCATGGAGGTGTAGTCTGTCCATAATTTCTGCATTTCACTCACTCACTCACTCACTCACTCACTCATATAACATATAACTCACTGGCCAAAGCATTCTGGTGGACATTATTATTTATAATGGATCTTTTATTTTACACCCCTGTTATTTTTATCTCAGATTAATGACTAATTTAGTAACCTCAACCTTTAGCCCCAAATTGCCTCCACCAAAGCTGATCTGTTCATCCTACCACATCATTGCCCCCAAATAGAAATCCACCCAGTAGCTGGAGCTCTGTAGCAATACTTTGGCAATGCCATCTGTAAGGTCAACAACAATTTTTGAAAATACTGGTAGTGTCAGTAATGAGTAGGGGAAAGAGGTACAATCCCAGGTAGAGTATGGCAGGTGAGATGATAAGTCAGTCTTCTGGGAGAAACATGTTAGGTATATTTTATTTATTTATTTATTTATTTATTTATTGTATTTATACCCCACCTTTTTTCCTGCAAGGAACTCAAGGTGGCTTACATAATTCTCCTCCTCCTCTCCATTTTATCCTCACAACAACCCTGTGAGTTAGGTTAGGCTGAGAGTCAGTGACTGGCCCAAAGTCACCCAGTGAGTTTCATGGCCGAGCGGGGACTAGAACCCGGATCTCCCAAGCCCCAGTCCAACACTCTCACCACTATGTGTATAGATTACACATTAAGAAAATACAACTTTAAATTACTCGTACAGAGATGCTTGAAAGAGGACAAGCATGACTATGACATAACAGAAATCAAAGATTTCCTCTATTTTGATTAGTATAGCCATGGAAGTGATTTAAGTGACATATGCTAGGAGGTGGTTTAAGTGACATATTGTAATTAAGAGCAGTTAACTAAAGACCTGCTAATATAAAATTGATGCTTCATTTTCAGCAATATTAAATATTGATTACTTTTGTTATCTTTTTAGCTTCATAAGTCTTAATATGGAACTTAGTAGCTCAGCACTAGATTTAGTAGAATAGCTTCCAACACACACAACTGTATTTGTCATTGTGAAGAAATGCCATGTATATTATTGTTGTTGTTCTGCAATGTTTACTTGTGTGGCTACAATGTATCTGAGTAGGCCTGAAGCCTTGGTTTGTTACTGTCAAAGGCCTGTGTAGTACTTGCTTAGTTAGTGACATTCTGAAGTGGGTGAGAGAGATAATCACTTTGAATATTGTTAGGTGGGGCCTGGATCAGGTAAATTCAATTCTGATTGGCTGGGGATTCTAGCTAGGTGGAAAAGAGCAGTTGGGAAACAATAGTTGACAGTTAGGAGTTGAGTTAGTTGGTGGGTAGTTAGAGAGGGAGAAGGTCTGCTGGTTATTGTGCTATGTAATAGAAGGACTAAGAGAAAGTGAATAGCTAAGGCCTGGATATTAAGCTATTCCTTCTCTGTGGGATAACCTTACGTGGCTGGTGAAAATGAGGCGTAGGTGGCTGTGTTATGCCCTAAGATCTTGCCAGAAGAAGGTTACACAAGCAGGCAGGAAAAACTCAGATAAACTGTCCAAGCAGTCAGAAATACAACAGAAGGAGCTTTAGGAATCTGAGGAAGACTGTACCCAAGAGCTGAACCTGGTTATGAGTGTATTTGGCTGGAGGGGAAGTTTAGGGAATTTGGCCTAAGGTAAAAGAAGTCATTAAGAGGCTTGTAGAAGCAACAGAGTCTCTTGAGACTTTAGGAACGGTCAGTAAGCAGTCTTTTGAAAACTAAAAAAGTAAATATTAATATTCCCTTATGTGTAAAATATTATTTAATAAATTAACTTGTTTAATAGTTCATCTGGTCTCTAACGTTGGTGCCCATCTCATGCCTAAGCCTCTAATATAAGCTACTAGGAGGTTTTAAAGTATTCTACAGAATTGGTAGCAGCAGAAAAGGGTCAGCTTGTGGTTATAGTGGCACAGAGTTCCTTAGGCCCTGAAATATAAACATTCATTAAAATAAGAAACACCATAGGTGGATTTTCCCAGTGAGAGAGCAGTTACACCATAGGTGGTGGCAGTACTGGGAGAAAAAATCCTCCATAATCATCTTTAGCTTTCTAGGTTCTTTCATATGCATACAGGAAACCAGACAAAAAACCAAGAATATTTCATTACAAATCAAATGTAGATAAATCTTAATTAGATCCATCTCATGGATTTGGATTCTAATTTAAGGAGATTCCCAAATGCTCAAATTAGAATGCCACTTCTACTTAGATTAAAGATTCATTATGGTATCTCAGCAGGATGAAATTTTGGGGCTCGAGTCGAAGCTTTGTTCTTTTAACTATGGTTAATTTAAAGTGACAGAAACCTGTTTTCAATTACTGCTTTTCCTACTAAAATGTAGAACATCAGTGCAGTGCTGAATGAACAAAGATTTCATATACTGCATTATACATTTGATATCCAAAAGCAATTTTAAATCAGGAGTGGGTAGAGTCCCCAAGCCTAATTTCAAAACCCTCTGCAAGCAATCAGTTCAGGTAGTGCTTGTTACAAGTTTTTGGGGAGGGTGGACCTAACCTGGAAGAGGCAGGACATGCAAACAGAATTATCTTAGACTGCATCTGCTCTTCTTGGATACTTTGTGCAAACCAGAAATGATAGCATTGTTAGGGCTACTTTTGTGGCCCTGGTAAATGTCCAAATTTTCCATTCTCTGGAGCTAATCCTGATTTCAGACCTCTGGTAAGAGTGATCTGTCTCTCCCATGGCTGCCTGCTGGGTTCGAAGAAGAGGGAAGGTGTGGGGCGGGGGGAGAAGGGCTGGCCCTACCCACTTTTGGTTCTGGTCTCACTCACTGCTGGCATGTGGACATAACAATAACATTAAAGAAGGTTACTTCACCTAAAAATGTGAAACGTTTTGGCTGAAATGCAGAGCGCTTGAGCAACTGGGCATGAAAACAAGCAGATGGCTTGTGTAAAATTCTGGAGATGAGTTTTGTTTTCCACATTTTTTTCTTTTTCCCCACCCTTTTTTTAAAAAAATATAAACACCAGTCTGCCTGAAAGCATGTGTAATTCATAGGCAGCCAGAATGTGATGGGCTATGTTCAGACTGTGGCTGCAGAAGAATTAGTATTTTTCACCAGTTTTACATTGTAACCTTGTGACAGAAGAGCATCTGTGTGTGACAGAAAAAAGATTATTTTAAAACCTTTCTGCAGTTTATTCATTTGAATTAGATGATCAGTTTTCCATAATTAAGGCTAACTATCTGTTATCTGCCAGAGACCGAATTAATACAAATTAGAATTAAACACTAAAAAGAACAAGCTAGGTCTAGATTAATAAAACAAGGACAAGTCTGGGATTATATTAAATTGCAACTGTCCAGTTTACTATGAATTGAAAAACAAGGACTGATTTTTCATTTTATAGATTTGTCCAATTATTTTCAAATACAAGAATTATTGGCCTGCACAAGTGCTCACACATTCTGACCATAATTATTGATTGGATAGGTAGTGACTCCTTAATAAGAGTATTACCCATGTTCCACTTTTCAGCCAAAATTGTTTCTAATGCTGGAATATGTTAATTTATTTCAGCAGGTGCCATGTTGGTTTCTTGCTTTAGTACTAATTATTAGTATTTGGTTTAATAATTTAGGTACTATATATACTGAGGTTTCAAACAGCTTATTGCATTTATGAGCCGTGGTTCTGTAACACTGGTGTAAAAAATATACATTTTCTACATGGAAGTAAACTTCTTTGTTGAGATGAGACAGCGGCATCTCACAGAAACTGCTTTTTAATTGCATAATGTGAAGCAAGAGCACTAATTATTATTAAACTAGGAAATGTTGTAGGTATGTGAGCTGAACAATTGGTTCCATAGTGCAAGCTGACTTGCTCTACAGCTGTGGAAAGCACTGAATTTACAAACTAGACCAGAGAAGGGAAATGTTAATGAATTCAACTTCATTCAATTTATGGGTCGGGCAAGTACCGTACTATTTTTGTGTTGTTTTTTTTAATGTGCCAAAACACCCAACTCTGTTGATGAATCCCCACCTTTCCCTACATGATCACCAAATACCATTCATTTCCAGAAAATATGAGCTTTGGAAAGTGTACGGAGAAAGGGAATTCTTGACTTAAGGAGCAGCCCACCAAGAATGCTGTGCAGCCCCATCCAATGCAACTGCCCGTGACCCTCTGAATTCAGAGGATTACAGGCATCCAGTGGGAAGCACAGCAGATGGGACTGCTGCCGGGACTCCCATCGCCCTCCAAATTTATTTATTTATTTATTTATTTATTATATTTATACCCCACCTTTTTTCCTACAAGGAACCCAAGGCGGCTTACATAATCTTTCTCCTCCTCCTCTCCATTTTCTCCTCACAACAACCCTGTGAGGTAGGTTAGGCTGAGAGTCAGTGACTGGCCCAATGTCACCCAGTGAGTTTCATGGCTGAGCGGGGACTAGAACCCAGATCTCCTGAGTCCCAGTCCAACACTCTCACCACTACACTATACTGGCCGATTTCGGCCAGTCTAAAATGTTTCTCCCCTCCTTGCGAGGCACCACCTGGATTCCACAGTGGACGGTGGTGCCTCGCTCTTCCCTGCCCCTGGGAATGGCACCCCCCTCATGCTGGTACCAAAGACGGTCTTCCGTCTTTGGTTCTCAACTTGCTGTGAGGTGGGGGGAGGGTGCTCCATGGGTGGAGTCCCTGCTGCTACCAAGGAAGGGATTTCCGAGGTTGCAGGGGGGACTCCAACCTATCCTATGCCTCCCCCAGACAAGGTCCAGGGCCCATAAGATTGCATCCTACATTCATTGGGAAGTAGAAATGTATCGGATGGGACCTACAACAAAATGTTGCAGCATGAAGTGCTCCTATTTGTGGCTGGCTAGCTGGAATTTGGCCATTTTTCAGGATATTTCTTCCATTCTCCCTGCCACACCCCTCCAACAATCAGCATTCCATGTCCACTTGCATGCTTAGTCCTTATTGGGATCTTGTAGATCATCCCCCATATTTTTTATTATAAATATTTTTTGTACTTCTGCAAATCTTGGGATTCTCCAAGCCTGCTGACACCTCCCTCTTGTATGTGGATGCTGCCATTTTGGCTACATAAGGTTCTGACACTCAAGAGAACTGAGATACCTCTCTCGCTCTCATTATTTTGGTCAGTAATATCAGGCTCCTTCTTTTGCACTCCTGGAAATAATTTCAGGAGCCTTTGCTCCACAAAATCAATGACACATTCAAGACTTGCGTATGGAATCTTAAGGTTGCCAACTTCTCACTGTGTGCTTGACTTCAGCTGCTTGGCAAATTGTCAGTGGAAATCTTGACCCAAATAATGTGTTTTAGCACAAACAGTGTATCAAGAGATGCCCATAAACTCGCTGTCCTCCTCTTGTTGACCTAAGGCTGTACAAGAGAGGAATGAAAGTGCTGTCCCCTTCATCTCAGTATACTGTTGCTTTCCTTGGGCTGCTCAGCCTCCATTCAGTCTAATACATTCTGCTTAAGAGCCATATGTTATCCAACTGAAATGAATGGAGATTATATAGCAGCACTGCTTGGTGACCTGATCCATTCCTGGCAATTAGGGGTGAATGAATCTGTCACTTTCAGTTTCTTTGGTTTCCCATTATTCCAAATTTAAATTCAGTTCATCCTGGAATCTGAGATTATTATAATTTTTTTACTGTTTGCATGAAATGTTTGTATGTATTTTTGTGTGCATTTGTCCTAATACATTATTTTTGTAAGCAATTTTGCCTAATATACACATTTTTTGCAAGTACTTTGCCTAATATAATGCAGTGCGTGTGTGTGTGTGTGTGCAGCGCACATGCGTGTGCTTACTACTATAGGCAGTTTTGTGTGCACTTTCCCCAAACATACACATTGTACGCATGTTTTGATTGGAGAACTCCATTGCAAAATTCAGATCCAGGTTCTAGTTCTGATTCAGCCATGAAGCTCACTGGGTGACTTTGGGTCAGTCACTGACTCTCAGTCTAACCTACCTCACAGGATTGTTGTGAGGATAAAATGGAGAGGAAGAGGACCATGTGAGCTGCCTTGCATTCCTTGCAAGAGGAAAAATAGCACGATATAAATGCAATGTAATAATAACGATGAAGAAAGAGGGCTGGTTCACACGACATGGGAACCGCGGGGGAGTGGACTGCCCCCCGCGGTTCCTGTGCCATGAGAACGCTGGCCTGGGGCGCCCCCGTGGGATAGCTGCGCGCTGGAAGCACGGAGGGTCACCATGGGTGGTAGAAGGGTAAGCCCCTACCGCGTGTGGCCGCTGTGCTGTGTGGACAGTGGGTGCCTACCCCTGCATGGGTCTCCCACGGCAGCCCAGAGCAGCCAGAGTTGTGGCCGCTCCGGCCCGTAGGGCCAAATGGCCCCACTGGGCATCCTGAGCTGCCGCCTGCTAGTGCCAGGATGACCGCGCCGCAGCGCGGGGGCTGCTGGCTCCACCGCGGTCCTCCCAAGCATGCGGGGCATGGGTCGTCTGCAGTGCCCCACCGGGCCCTACAGACGGCCCCGTGGTGCCTCCCCCGCTCACCTCCTGGGTCGTGTGAACCGGCCCGAAGAAGAAGAAGAAGAAGAAGAAGAAGAAGAAGAAGAAGAAGAAGAAGAAGAAGACAGTTCCTCAATCAGTTTCTCCCCAAACCCTACTGATAACATTTGTTGCACATTTCAGGTGAAATGAAATAGCAGACTCAGAACTGTGCTTCAAACTGCACAGCCAGAACATCTGTAGTAGTTCGAGCTCAGAAGATGGAAAATCAGATCTCAATAAGAAAGTAACATTTCTTAACAAGAAATTGAAAGAGGCTTTCCACTATTCCCCCGTAAAAAATTTTTTTGCAAGAGACTCGCTTACAAGCTTAGACAATATTTTAAATAGGAGCTATACCATTATCTAGACAAGCATTAATTAAACAAAAATCCTCAGGCTCTTACCCATATAATTAGCTATCTAATTATTTTCAAGGCATAGATCAAACTTGCAGTACAATTAATATAAGTACTAAGAATTGTAATTACAGCCCAACTTGTCAAAACCAGTGCTTGCGTGGGACTGGTGAAGAGCAAATAGCTTTGCAGCGTTACCATTTTATGTGTCTAAATGCTGGTGTATTATGGGTGAGACAAACGCGTATAGCTCATGAGCATAACAGCAAACAGTTTGGGGCTCTCAGCAGTCTAATCCATTTCTATTGCCAATTTAGAGAACAGTGTGAATCATCAACAAATAAGGCAGAAATGACATAGCTTACTATGTCTGAGGGGTTGTTTTCTGTTTTGTTTTTTGCTAGTCATAGTAAAGCATTATGGATCGGCTTAATTAAAGGGCACACATTGGAGATGCACACGAAGGTCACTCTTACAAAAGCTGAGTCATGCTCTCTTCTTCCAAGCTAGAACTTAACATTGGTATTCAGCCACTAGAGGCAGGGGGGTTAGGCAACCTTTTTGCACGGTGGGCACATTTGGCAATTTCAGGAAGCTGTCCAGAGCACCACTACAAAATGGCTGCCATGGGAGGTGTGGCAAAGGACAGGTGACCTGCCTACATGGCTGAGTACAAGGCAGAGGTGGGGCCTGAGCCCCAGCACATTAAACAACTCATTTGAACACACAGTTTTCAGGACCAACAAAAACTTGTTTCACAGCAAGCCCAGCTGTCTGGGGCTGCATTGGTGCCCATGGGAACTATGTTGCCTACCCCTGCACTAGGGTGACACAGGTTAAAATGTTCTAACGTACAGTTCAGTCCAAGTAATTGTTACCAGAGTTACAGGAGGTCCGAAATGGTAAAAGACTAGGCCCCGTGAATTGCCAAGATGATGATGATGATGATGATGATGATGATGATGATGATGATGTATGGAATAGCTTGACTTATTGTTCCCAGAAGATGCCTTGAGCAGGGCAACCTTTATTCCTCAAACCTTTCCCTTAATGAGGAAAATAGATGTGGAAGAAAGTGGATGTGGAAGCCAAGTATCCGCTACTGTCAGATCACATTTCTTTCGTACAGACAGGGGAGGCTGGCGACTCCTATGTCAGTGGGGCTCCTTATCCACTGCAGCTTTTATTTTGCTCTTCATTGGGACTATATGTGGTGCTCCATGGTGGTGAATCTATTTTGGGGGTGGGGTACAGCACCATGGATAGTTCCTTTAAAGCTCAGGATAACAGCTGCAATGGATAAGGAGCCCCACCGAGACAGGGGTCACCAGCCTCCCCTGCATACAAGGCTCAATTTCTAAAAACTGGGGTGCTGGAGTTGAAGCCTGCCTAGAAACCATGCTCTCTAAATTTGCAGGGCCATTCACCCCCCTCATTCCAGTTGACTTGCTGTGATTGCCCAGTGGTGAAAGGTACTCTGCATATGCTCAGAGATAGTCTCTCTTCCTTATTATTGCACATGAAATTATCACAGTGGCACTGAAAAAAGGTTTTGGAGGACTGAGCCCTATCTAGAATTTTTTATGTTTTCCTATTTATCTGTTTTATTTATCACATTTATATCCTGTCTTTCCTCTGAGAAGCTCAATGCAGCATACATGGGTGTTCTTAAAGCCCGTATAATAAATAGGAATTGTTTAGGAGCAACACTTGGTGAGCTGATCAAACTGAGATTAATGTCTAATAATATTTTTGTTGGTAGTTACTCTTCATCTTTGCTTGGAATAAATAATGTAAATTAATGTATCCGACCATACCATGTCTTTCCAATACTCAAGAAGGGAAATGAAGTTGATAAATTCCTCATATTATCTTTCCTTTTTTCCATCTTTTTCATACAAAACATACAATACGTCAGGAGTGGGGAACCTCTTTCAGCCCAAGGGCTGAATTCCATTTTGGAGAAGCACTCAGGGACCACATGCCACGGTGGGTGGGTGTCACACCCCTCCCTCGATAGGGCCCTCAAGCTTGCCCTCCTTTTTGGAGCTATGGGTACGCTTACATAAGGTTGGGGGTTTCTCTCTCTAACCCTTACTCTTACACCTCTCATACTGACCTTTGGATTTCTGTTATCGCTACCTTATACTTCTTGGACCAAATATAAAGCACAGCTTCCCACACAGGTTGCTTCAATATTCAACACCCCTGCATATAAAGCACAATATAATACAGATACCGTAACTGGTTGCTGGCCAGATGGGCGATTAATAAATGTAAATAAATAAATAAATAAACATATCCTGGTGTAAGGATGTACCCACTTGCCTCGAGCGGGCGTAGCAGGCCAAAATTGGCCCCGCTCACGCCCGCCAGAGACTCGCAGGCCTTACCATGTCCCAGGGCTCCCTCACCTCTCCGCGTCGAGCCCGCCGCGCCATCCGCGCCCTCCGCGCTGGTCCCGTCCCGTCCCGTCACTTCTGGCTGCCCAGAAGTGACATGACGGGACCCTGTGCCAGTGTGCTGGGACCCCGCGCTGCATATTTTCTGGAGAAACCAGGGCAACAGGGCTTAAAACGGCCAGCCGGAAGTGACACGACGGGACCAGTGCAGCTGGCTTGGCAGGCTTGAGCGGTGCAGAGAATTGCTCCACGCCACTCAGAATATCGTGGCGGGAGGGCCACCGCTGTGGAGAGGCAAGGTGGGGAGGGGCGCCCCCCCTATGGTTTGCGGACATCCCTATGGTGGCCTCTCAGCTTCCTTCTCTTCCCCTCTGAACCGCTGAAGTTAGACAGCTGAAATTGGCCATCTAGCTGTTTTGTAGAGTGGGATGAGTGCAGAGGCGACCTTCACTGCTGTGCTCCTCTCGTCCTGCATAGGATGCACATAATCCTCTTGAGTTTGGAGGTCTACGGGCATCCCCATTGGATTGCGCCATAACACAATTTAAAAAATGTATTTCTTTAAAAAGTTTGGGTGATGAAAAACCAAAACACTTGGGCCCATTTAAAGTTTGCTTTACCCTTAGCAAGCTGAATAGTAATATTATTATTACATTTAATCTACTCTTCCACAAAGTGGGCAGCAAAAGGTTTTGGAATGGATCTCAGGGTTTCCCTTAGCAGTCTGGCATTCAAAAGGAAGTTTCCACTCCAATCACACAGTTGTGGGGGAGGTCCTCTTTCTTTCAGCTGCAGAGGAGGGAAAGGGATATTATCCTCCAGTTATATCACAAGTTTCATGTGCCTCCAGCTTTCAGAAGGAGGAATGCAAGTTAAATGAAAACACAAGTGCATGTCTACTTAAGTGTAATGTGGAAAATGTGTTGCACCCCTGCCCTTTTTAAAGAGCTGTGAGCACAAATCTGAGTTGAGCAGGGTTCTAAAGACAAGAAGAAGAAGAAGAAGAAGAAGAAGAAGAAGAAGAAGAAGAAGAAGAAGAAGAAGAAGAAGTCGTCTACTAGTATAAACAAATAGAAGCATTTTGCTATTTTTTATAGAGTTGGGTTTGTTTAAAGTGGGCTTTACTTAAGGGCCATCAATTGACTCTAGAGATCTCGAGGTGATATAAGAGCAGTAAACTGAATCCACCTTTTGCAGCTGAATTTTGCCTGACTGTTGGAAACACAAACCAATTGGCTGCATTGCCATTATTAAGATGAACACGAACTATGGGCTCTCATTACTGATAATGCTTTCTTTTCAGGGCAAGTAGCACTAGTTCATTTTCTCACACATTTAACTCTGGTAAGTTAAAGATTGTGCTATTTAGATAGAAGATACACATATTATCTGTAAATTGGGATGTCACAAAGCAATTAAAGGGAACTAGAGAAGTTTATATATTGGCAATCTCCCCTCACCCCAGCCCCAGTTTCAGTTATCTGAGCCACTTGAGAATCTGCAGTTAGTGAAAGGAAGCTTATTGGCAAGAAGAATGTAAAGAGGTTAATTGAAATAAAGAAATAAAGCTTTTGTAAAATATTTCCCATGAAGGAATGTAAAGAACACAAATTTTCACACTTTCAGGATCCCTCCCC
The DNA here is from genome assembly GCA_021292165.1 of Shinisaurus crocodilurus. Lineage (NCBI taxonomy): Eukaryota > Metazoa > Chordata > Lepidosauria > Squamata > Shinisauridae > Shinisaurus > Shinisaurus crocodilurus. Next base: position 187,440,244 of record CM037880.1, on the reverse strand, counting down.
CCCAGCCCAGTTAATGGCATAGCTAAATAAGATATATTGATTGGGCTTTTCCAATCAAGTGAGACAGTAGCATGAGGTTTCTAAGAGAAAAAGCAGCACTATGAAAATGGGGGAAAACTTCTGAGATCGTAGAATTGTAGCACTGTGGAAATCAGATTGCTGCCTTTTCTCCTGCCACTCAGAGGCTCTCTGCTTTCGCAGGTACCTTTTTCCCTATCACTGCATCTGCAAAGGTGAGAAAACTTACACTTGTTTCTTTTAAGAACATCAGGGAGAACCATGCTGGATCATACCAAAGGACTATCTCGTCTATCATCCAGTTTCCCTCAGTGGTCAAACAGTTGCCTATGGCAAGCTGACAAGCATGACATGAGGGCAATAGTCCTCTCTTGCCGCTGTTCCCCAGTGACCGGTATTGAGAGGCATGTAGCCTCTGATCCCGGAGGTGGTATAATATGACCATCATGACTAGTAGCCATTCAGTACCTTAATCCTCCATGAATGTGTCTAATACTCTTTAAAAGCCTTCTACTACACTGCGTGACCATCACCACATCTTGTGGAAGCAAATTCCATAGTTTAACTATGCTCAAACAGTGGGATTACTGGAGATTTAAGGTATTTTGGTTCTATTATTAAAAAAACCAAATGGATTATTGTATCCAAGCATGGGAACTGACAACAAGAAGAAGAAGCCATGAAGCTCACTGGGTGACTTTGGGTCAGTCACTGACTCTCAGCCTGACTACCTCACAGAGTTGTTGTGAGGATAAAATGGAGAGGAGGAGGAAGATTATGTAAGCCACCTTGGGCTCCATGCAGGAAAAAAAGGCGGGGTAAAAATATAATAAATAAATAAATAAATAGAAGGAGGAGGAGGAGGAGGAGGAGAAGAAGCAGAAGAAGCAGCAGCAGCAGCTTCTGTAAGAGTTCAGAAAGAATTTACAAGGCTTACCAATGGATTAAATCTATTAGAAAAGACAATGGCTGTGTATCTCCACTTTTCTTTCTCAAAGCAGTCATGGAACTTGCATTTTAATGTGTCAGACCAGATCCTTTAAGAACCTATACAGGCTCTCCAAAAATGCCATACTGAAGCTCCCTGAGTGACCTTGGTCCAGTCAGTATCTGTCACCCCTAACCCTACCTGAAAGGATTGTTATGCGGATAAAATGTGTAAAGCCCTACACACAGCATAAAGTTATCCTTTCAAAACCACCTTGGCATTATCTAGCAAGCTGAATCTGATGCAATAAGCTTCCAGTATGATAAGTCAGGAAAACCCAATGGTACTGGCACACTCTTAAGTGTCAGTTTAGATTAGTTTTGTAAATATTATTTACAAAGTTTAGGGCATGCTGATGTGCAAGTTCCAAAGCAACAAGCTTGCAACAACAAAATGTTACTATAGAGTTAAATAAAATGCAAAATAATCAGCCACAGCTTCCTGTTTCAAAGTTATAAATGATGTAAACAGAAAATTGCAGCGCTGGAAATAATCAGCATTTAAGAATATGTTCTCTAGTTAATTTATATTGTGCTGTTAAAAATAATTTGATCTGTGTGACGTCCCTGCTGGTAATGCACTTTAGTTCTCTCCAATAGGCAGTGAAAGTGAATCCCCGTCATCACAAAAAGTGTATCATCTTCCTTTCATTTCATGACTGTTCCTTACAATTATGGAAATTGCTTTCAGAATGGATTTAATATTCACACTGAAATAAAGCATCTGCTCTAGCAGATGGGGCAAATGACATCAAGTTCAGCTGGCATAATAACCCTTTAGGATCAGTGTGTAAGTTTAGAAAAATAATTTTTGTAATTCTTCCTGGATAAATTATTTTGAATGTATGTGTTTATTTTGCCCCATCAAATGATGGTGCAGCTGTGCCTGGCACATTTTTACATGATTGTGTGCTGACAGTTACAGTTTCAAAAACTGGTCAAAACTGTTACCCATAACCCATCATCCAGAGCCCAGTGTGGCTACGTTGCTTCATTGCCAGTGGTCAGAGGTCATAGGGTACACAGGGCCATTCCCTTCCCCAATGACAACAGCAGGAAAATCTGAATGTTAGCTCTGCGCTGACATACATTCCCTAGGGCGCAATCATAGGCATGTTTAGGCAGAAGCAAGTCCTACAACTCCCAGAATGCCCCAGCCAGCCATCAGGGTTCTAGTGAAAAACAAAGTATATTTTGAAAGCCTAAAGTCTGCCCACCCCTGATTTACAGGACACTCAGGGTTGGTGGGCAGCAACTAATTAGGCAGGAAAAAGTGGAGGAAGGCCAGATTTTTGTTGTTGTAGCAATAGCCTTAAACTAACTCGAAAATGAAATTTAGGGTACTTTTTAAAATGGATGTGAGAATATCAAGCTAGTACATATGAGTCATCAGTATAGGCTTAGTTCATCATACCTAGTCCTAGGCATCTTTCACTGGATTAGATCCAATTGCACTAGTGGATGTCCACAAGTGCACTGAAAAGGAACTGTTCACTCTTTCCTCTCCCCCGCAGCCCTCATGCCACCTGAAAATTTGTTCCAAAAGGTTTCCCAGCTCTCTGGAATAGATTTTGAGCATGTGTGAAGAGTTGTGGGTGGGGGAGGGGAAATTGCTCCCTTCCAATTCTACGTCCGTCAGCAGAATGATACCGTTGGATACAACCCACTGAGTTCAAGGAGACTTACAATCAGTGGCATAATATGGTAGTTCGTGTAGGCTCATAATATCATGGGAAGCTCAAATACCTTACAGGATCACATTATTATGGTTTAATATGATCAAGCAAATAGCCGATAGGGCCATGCTGCTTTCACTGCAACACAAATGCCTGAGCCCTGCCCTAATGTCAAGCAGTACCGGTGTGTTTGTAGTGTGAGCCAGTCATCTGTATGTGATGGCATGAGGTGCATGAAGTGTGGGTGGGGTAGGATACCCCCCTATCCCATACAATGGCTTTACAGGTGGATCTGGTGAGTTTCCAGTCTTCCCAAACCCTGCTAGTTCTAGGAAACTTTGGTTATGGGCATGGCTTTTTAATGTCTGAAACGTTTTAGAAAGGGTAGCTGAATAGAAAAGGAGATGTATGTATGGTTCTCTCCATAAATAAAATGTGTGAAAACTTCTTCCAACACTGTAACAGCTGATTCACCACATCCCTAAAGACAGTACAGTAATACCTTGGATTGCAAGTAACTTGGTCTGAGAGCGTTTTGCAAGACAAGCAAATTTTTTAATTAAAAAAAAATATAATACAAGTTGTAGGGATATAACTGCTCGCCTCGAGCGGGTGTAGCGGGCCGAAATCGGCCCTGCTCACGCCCGCCAGAGACTCGCTGTGATATAAGAGTGTTTTGGATTACAAGCATGGTTCCGGAACGAATTATGCTTGCAAGCCAAGGTATTACTGTATAGCACTCTCTCTGGGCGTGTTCGCATGACACAGGAACTGCGGGGGAGCAGAAGTCCCCCCGCGGTTCCTGTGTCGTGCAAACGCTGACCGGGGGCGCCCGCGCGGGACGGCCACATGTGGGATGCACGCAAAGTGACCATGGGCAGTAGAGGGGTAAGCCCCTACCGTGTGTGGTCACCCTGCCGTGCGAACAGCGGGTGGCCGTCCCGCAGGGGCTGCACAGAGGCGGCAGCCCAGAGCGGCTAGAGTTGCAGCCGCTCCAGCCTGTAGGGGCAAACAGCCCCTCTGGGAATCCTGGGCCTCTGCCCCCTAGTGCCAGGAGGCCCGCACTGCGGTGTGGAGACTGCGGGGTCTGCCCACGCATACGGGGCGCAGGTTGTCTGCGGTGCCCCGCCAGACCCCGCAGACAGCCCCTTGGTGCCTCTGGGTCATGTGAACCGTCTCTCTCTCTCTCTCTCTCTCTCTCTCTCTCTGTATATATATATATGTGTGTGTGTGTGTGTGTCTGTGTGTGTGTAATTTTCCCAAGCATTAGTATCTTTAACTAGGTATGTATGGATTTTGTTTAATCCATTCCATGTGTGTTTCATGGATTGTTTAGGCATCTTTTGTTCCATCGGTCACTCATTGACAGAATGGGATTCCCCCCCCCTTCGGAAAAGGACACAACAACATCCACTGCAATTTACACGACTTTTGCTGGTATGCAATATTTTGCATTTTATGTATGTGTGTGTGTGTGTGTGTGTGTGTGTGTGTGTGTATAGTGCTACACAGTCGAGCCTGAAGAGAAATTGGAGCTGTATAAAACACTGGTTTTTTTTTTTTTAAAGGTATACCGTATTTTTCCGTGTATAAGACGCCCCCATGTATAAGACGCCCCCCACTGGGCAGTTTCACAACCACGCGGTTCTCTCCTCTGCTTACTTCCATGTATAAGACGTCCCTCAATTTTTAGTCTAACAATTTTAGGAAAAAGTATAGTCTTATACATGGAAAAATACTGTATATGATAGTTTTTCACTAACTAGCTTACTTTCATATGACTAAATTAGCGTACAATTCCAGAAAGTAAAAAAACAACACTGGTCTGCATGTCCGCGGAATCCGAATGACTCAGAAGACGCCGCCCTGCTGTGGAATCTGCAGGTCAAATTCATAGAAATCCAAAGTCATTTGAATCCATTTCAGATTTCTCTAACGTCCCTATGAATCTAAATTAATAACAGTTAACTATTATTTAATGGTTAAATAACCAACCATTTTTTTAATTAGAAGCAGGATCAAAATAAATATTAGTTTAGACTTGGGGATGACTGGGTTTATTTTTCTATTGGCTTTAAAGCTGAGTGTTATTATTTCTGTAGCATCTAAATATACAGTCATGCCTTGGATTGAGAGCATATTATTTATTTATTTACTCACTGTGGGAAGCTGTGTGGATCTAGAATTGGCCTCCACAGTCACTTACGGACCCATCGCTAGAGTCTACACAATCTTCTTTAGAATTTCCTCCTTTTATCCCGGAAGACAATCTTACTCGGTCACGAGTGATCGCCTGATGATGATGATGACATTTATTAATTGCCCATCTGGCCAGCAACCGGAAACATGCTTGTAATCCAAAACACTCTTATATCAAAACGAGATTTTTAATTGTACAGAGATTTTTGTACAGAGATTTTTAATTTAAGCCGTACTATAGTACTTGTATTGCAAGACGTCGCTTGTATATCAAGTAAAAAAAAAAATTAAATAAATATTTAAAAATTTGCTTGTCTTGCAAAATGCTCTCAAACCAAGTTACTTGCAATCCAAGGTATTACTGTATACATATAGGCTTAGATAGAGGATCTGCCTTCCTTGAGAGGAAGGGACCTTCCATGAAAGGAGGGCTCTGTTTGTGGAAGACCCCTCTGCCCAATTTTGGGGATACCTCCCACTCACCAAAGCTCACCCCATTCAACAGGGTCTCCTGATTATTGGTGTAGCATTTTCGGGGGGCAGGGGTGCTGCTGGAGGGGCTGCCATGGGGGCAGAGAAGTCCACATCAGTCAGCACAGTTTATCCAGCTTAAATCTGGATCCAATCCATAAAGTGTCTTCAAAAAAAGGTAAAATAAATAGGTCCCTGACTAAAGCTGCTTACAATCTAAACAGTCAGGAGACTAACACTGCCATCTTATGCATGTCTGCTCAGAAGTATTTCCTATTTATTTCAATGGTGCTTATTCCCAGGTAAGTGTATACAGTATTGCATCCTTAAGAACATGGAAAGGGTAGGGAATTATTACCAAAAAAAGTATGTAAATAATGGTACATTCCAATTTGAAATGGTAAATTCGAGTCATCTGTAGTATTACAAGTTATAGGCAGGTTTTTCATATACCATTGTTAAATAGCTGTACCCAACTTTTTAAAAAGGATATTACAAGCATTTATAATAATTTAATTTATCATCATCATCATCATCATCATCATCATCATCATCATCATCATCATCATCCTGCTAGGTCGCAATCCAATGCTCTCCATGCTCAATGCACATAAGCCTCCCAAAATGGAGGCTTATGTGCATCGACTGCAAGGTGCAAGGCGCAGCTGCAATTTCTGCTGCCCCACAACTTGCACCCTGCATTTCATCTAGACCAGTGTTCTCCAACCTTGGGTCCCCAGATGGTTTTGGCCTACAACTCCCAGCATGCCCAAGCCAGCTAAGCCAGCTAAGCAGTCCAACCCCCTGCTCAATGCAGGAATCCATGTCAAAGCATCCCTGAGAGATGGCTGTCCAGCTGCACCTTGAATGCCTCCAGATTGGGAGAGCCCACCACCTCTCTAGGTAGTTGATTCCATTGTCTTACTGCTCTGACAGTCAGGAATTTTTTCCTGATGTTTAGGTGGAATCTAGGTTCCTGTAACTTGAGCCCATTATTCCGTGTCCTGCAAACTGGGATGATCGAGAAGAGATCCTGGCCCTCCTCTTTGTGGCAAGCCTTCAAGTACTGGAAGGGTGCGATCATATCTCCCCTCAGTCTCCTCTTCTGAAGGCTAAACATGCCCAGTTCTTTCAGTCTCTCCTCATAGGGCCTTGTTTCCAGTCCCTTTATCATCCTTGTTGCCCTCCTCTGAACCCTCTCCAGTTTGTCTACGGTACGTCCTTCTTAAAGTGTGGTGCCCAGAACTGGACTCAGTACTCAAGATGAGGCCTAACCAGTGCCGAGTAAAGGGGAATTATCACTTCCAGCGATTTGGAAGCTATACTTCTATTAATGCAGCCCAAAATAGCATTTGCCTTCTTTGCAGCCACATCGCATTGCTGGCTCATATTCAGTTTGTGATCTACCACAATTCCAAGATCCTTCTCACTTGTAGTATTGTTGAGCCAAGTGTCTCCCATTCTGTAACTCTGCATTTGGTTTCCTTTCCCTAGGTGCAGCACTTGGCATTTATCCCTATTAAATTTCATTCTGTTGAAATTTGTTGCCCTCAACTTGTGGAAGGTGACAGTCTGAAGAGGAGAGCTTCCTGTATCCATGGAGGTTCTCCACACAAGCCAGTACACTGAAAAATCCTTGTTCTGGTTCATGTGGAGAGCCTTCATGGATACAGGAGGCTCTCCTCTGCAAACTGTTGCCCTCCATGAGTAGAGGGTGACCGATGTGACAATGGAGGAATGCAGGGCTGCAGGACTCCTCCTCACATGTTGGCCCTATTCAGGTTTAGAACACCTGAATAGGGCTACTGCCAATGGGATATCATCCTCCACCACACCTGAGGGCAACAGACCAGTTTAGGGGATCAGGACAAGCCATGTGGCACATACAGTTCTGTCCTCCAAAACAGGGAAACAGCCAGTGGACTTCCACTGCTGCCCCCACAGCATCTGTTGCCTGAGGAACATGCTTCACCCTGCCTAATAGTAGGGCTGTCCCTGTTAGCTTTCATAATTAGGAATCTTTCAGGATGCAGTTTTGTAGGATGTTGACTCATAAATGATTAATTTACAAACAGGTCAGTAAGTTAACTGTGATTTCAGAGTCCATACTGTCAGTTGGCCCCTAGCTCTCTTCCCCACCCCCCAAACTTCTTCCATGGACTAAGAAGATGATCAAAGTAAAAGTTATAAGTTTTGGATATTTAATTTGGAACTTCTCACCCTAAAGAACTAATAAAGTCCACTTATAGATGCCTGAAAGTTCTACCATAACAATGTGTGAAGTGTCCTTTAAAGTATTTGAAAGCAATGAATCCACCATGCATTCCAACCATGCAACCTTCATTTATTTCAATTGCGCTTGTGTGGGATTCCCATTGAAGTGGAATTGAAGTTGTGCAGCAACAGCAATGATTGCATCCTCTATTAGAACTCATTTGTAATCTCCGTTCACCCTGCATAACGTACCATTCCAGGGCTATAAGAAATATGGAACTTTTCCATTTAACATTTTAGCAGTATAATCAAATGGAACGTGAATATATTGCTTTGCTTTCTGTGAAGCTTTCTTCAGAATAAAGCTGAGATGACACATGATTATATTAATACACTTGTACCTCAGCACATAATAAATGAAATCATTCCAGGACAGACATAATGCTTTGTGATAGCCTTTTCTGCTACTGTGTTTATATATATATATATATATATATATATCAGTCTGATATTAAAGCAAGAGAATAGTGAAAAAGCACGGCAGGAATAGAAAGAGACAGCTGAAAAGGCAGCTTATATTTCCTGTGGCATCAGCCCCTTTGTTAAACTAGCTTCCTTCAGCCCGGGACCGGGAGTCACCGAGGCAAGAGTTTTAGAAGTTGTGAATTCAAATCTCAAACAACCACACCATAGCGAAAACAGATTAAAGACTAAGGATGCAATCCTATGGCCTCCTGACACTGTCTGTGTGTGTGTGGGGGTTATCTGGAGTCCCAGCTCCGACATCCTCTGACCGTGGAGCTGGGACTCCAAATGTAGAGCCCCTGCTCTGCGTCCCTCACAGCTGGCACAGAAAGAATCATGCCGGCTGCCTCTCCAAGGTCGGAAATCAGCCATAGAGAGGCCTAAAGGGGCATGCTGGGCAAGGGGGGGGGTAGCAGACTGGGGGCCGATGGCTAACGCCGTATTTTATTTGTTTGTTTGTTTGTTTGTTGTATTTATAATGAATTGCCCATCTGGCCGGCAAACCGGCCACTCTGGGCAATGTACAACATAATAAAAGACATTTAAAACAGTATAAAATTTTAAAATCTTAACCCACCCCATATTCCCGCCTGAATAGCCATGTTTTTAGTGAGTGGTGGAAGCTCAGCAGAGAGGGGGCATGGCGTATCCAAGCGACTCTTCAGCCTCCTTCCCTCCCCCAAGAATCTATGATTCTATGAAATACAATGAGGGAGGGGGTGCGACTGGAGTGCTCTTCTCATGCATTTGTCCTATTCAGGTTCAGAACACCTGAATAGGGCTAGTACAGAAGTAAGATTCAACTGACAGTCCATTAAGCTTCTATATGTGGAATGTGAGAGGTGGCACCTTCTTGACCTTTGCCTCAGGCAGCAAAATGTCTTGAGCTTGTCCTGAAACTAAATTGCTTCTGTTGATTAATCTTCTGTAATTCTGTGGAATGAAGAGAACCAGTGGGATATGGTCATCTCTGGATATAAACTCTATAGGAAAGATAGGGAAGGATGTACTGGAGGAGGTGTTGCTCTGTACATCAGAGAGGGCATAATGTCAAGCAGACTAGAAAACTTAAAAGAGGTAGACTCCTCCACAGAAGCACTGTGGGTGACAATACCCGGCTCCGAAAATAATTTAGTACTAGGAACATGTGGGATGTGCTAAAAAAATCGCAAGTTTTTTTCCCCTTCGAGTAAGCTCTGCTCGTTATCACTCAGCATACTTAATTATTTTTGCGAGATTAGAAAGGTGTTCTAAGCACATCTGCATTACAAACTTGAGCAAGACCCGAGCAAGAGCTGTTGTTCTCAAATTAGCATTTCTCTTAAACAGGTTTTACCACCTGCTGTGACAGGCTTTTCATTAGGTTTTTGCATTTCAATCACTGTTGCTACATTTCTTTGTGTGAGAACTTCTTGCTGAAGGACATGGGGAGCTAGCTAGGGTTAATAATATTCAGAGTTAGAAGGGAGCTATCTCTCCAGCCTCGAGCAAAAGATCTTTCTGATTCAGCAGCTCAATTGTGTATCGCGTGTCAGCCTCAGGTCTGTGAAGGGGGAGAAGGAAAATCGAACTAGATCGAATGCTACTTGGGCAGCCGCTGCAAGGATCTCTTAGACATCCAAATGAGGAAGTGTTGTAATAATGGGTGACTTCAGTTACTCACACATTGATTGGATAAATGCATGTTCCAGTCACAACAAAGAGGTTAAATTTCTTGATGCCCGAAATGACTATGCCGTAGAATAATTGGTCATGGAACCCACCAGAAGGGAGGCGACACTGTATTTAATCCTAAGTGGTGCTGCCCAGGACCTAGTACATGATCTGAATGTTGTCAAGCCAAGTGGAAACAGTGACCACAGTGCTAACAGATTTAATATATATTTTTAATGGAAAATTGCCAAGGAAGTCCAACCTCACGGTCACATTTGATTTTAAAAAAGGAAACTTCTTTAAAATAAAGAAACTGGTAAAAAGGAAGTTGAAGGGGGGCATCAAGAAGGTTAAATCTCTTCAAATTACTCAAAACCACAGTAATAGAAACTCAGCTAGAATATATACCACATAGTTAGGAAAAGTAGCACCAAGTCCAAGAGGTCACCAGCATGGTTAAAAAGCAGTATCAAGGAAGCTGTTAGAGAGAAGAAGGCCTCCTTCAGAAAATGGAAGTCTTGCCCAAATGAGAACAAAAAGGAACACAAACTTGCACAAAGGAAATGCAAGCAGAAAATAAGAGTTGTAAAAAAGCATTTGAGGAGCATATCGCTAATAATATCAAGGCCAACAATTAAGAATTCTTTAAATAGAAGCAGGAAACCAGCTAGAGAGGCAGTTGGACCACTGGATGATGATAGAGTTAAAGTAGTACGAAAGGAGGATAAGGAGATTGCTGAGAAGCTGAATCAATTCTTTTCATCTTTCTTCACCGTAGGATAACTGATGTTTTTGGAAAGGGAGTCTGAGGAACTGAGGAACTGTGACAAAAGATGAAGTTCTCAACCTTATCGACAAACTGAAAGTTAATAAATCACCAGGCCCAAATGATATCCATCCTAGAGTTCTTAAAGAACTCAAATGTGAAAATGCAGATCTTCTAACAAAAATATGCAACATGTCCCTAAGATCAGCCTCTGTACCACAGGACTGGGGAATGGCCAATGTAACACCAATTTTTAAAAGGGATCCAGGGGGGATCTGAGAAATTACGGGCCGGTTAGCTTAACGTCTCTGTTAAGGGGGGAAAACAAACAAACTACTGTTATTGGCTATCTGTTGCCTATACTGCATTGTGTCAGAATCTCTTAGTGTTGCTGTTGAACTTGAAATGACATATTTCAAGACAAGACAAACAAATCTCTCTCTCCCTCTCTCTGAGTGTGTGTGTGTGTGTGTGTGTGTGTGAGAGAGAGAGAGAGAGAGAGAGAGAGAGGTATATAAACTTAAATCCAGGTTGTTGTTTTTCTCTTCAAGTGCCCACAGGCTGTTCAGATTCAGAATTGTTCAGGGATCAGCCTTTTGTTCTTTCTGCGTGAACTAGTTCTGCTAAGGCCAAACAAAACATCCAGTGATTTCAGCTTGATCTATAGTACAGATCTATAGTACTGCAAATGTGCGGTAGACTTTTGCAACCTCTGTCTCTGCAAGCAGTACATTTTCATTTCAGAAAACTTTATAATGATTCATGGTTTAGTTAAGAACATAAGAAGAACCATGCTGGATCAGACCAAGGGTCCATCGAGTCCAGTATTCTTTCACACAGTGGCCAACCAGCTGTCCACAGGAAGCGCGCAAGCAGTACATGAGTGCAACAGCATCCTCCTGCCCATGTTCCCCAGCAACTGGTGTAGATAGGCATACTGCCTCTGGTACTGGAGGTAGCATATAGTCATCAGGACTAGTAGCCATTGATAGCCTTCTCCTCCATGAATTTGTCCAATCCCCTTTTAAAGCCATCCAGGTTGTTGGCCATCACTACATCTTGTGGAAGTGAATTCCATAGTTAAACTATGCACTGTGTGAAGAAGTACTTCCTTCTATCTGACTCTCCCACCAATCAGCTTAATGAGATGACCCTGGATTATAGCATTATGAGAGAGGGAGAAAAATGTCTCCCTATCCACTTTCTCCACACCATGCATAATAGTTCATTCCCATTTGTGTATATATCTGCTATACATATATTAATTCCTCAGCTAACTTTTGTAGACATTGTTTTAAATTATTAGTTCTAAGCCACACTGGGGAGCATGTAGTCGAAACATGAGGTACAACTATGTTAAATAACTATGTGAAGCCAGCTTGCTTGTTTGTTTTATAATGGGTGGATAACAGCATTAGATAACAACTGAAGAAATTCAGGTGGTGGGGCTCTTCTGCAAACTGTTCTAGCAAAGCTAGCAAAAGACTTTGCACAACACTTGGCAGAGCTATACATCTTGACAGCTTGTGCAAGACCTTGCGCATGAGATTGTGAAGGACCGTGTACTAACAGGAGCACACACCACTGGATTTCAGTTTTCTTCTCTCATGTAAGGCTCTTGTGTTAAGTTGGGGGCAAGGTCTTCTACTTGCAGAAGAAGGAAGGTCACCTCTGCTTCCCTCATGGTAGGACACCTCTGGATCCAACCCAATATTTATACCCCACTTTTTGGCTTACACTTAAAATTAACAGAAAGGCACAATATTACTGGATCATGTGAGTATATATGCATGGCAGCCTCCCCTGCTCACTGGTAGATGATGTAGTCCATGCCCTTTCTGCCAGTGAAAGGGGGTAAAGGGACCTGCAGATGAACTCGGGGATTGGCTGATGGTAGACGCTAACCCTCAAAAAGAGCCCTTCTTTTGATCTGTAGTGTGTCCTATTAGAATTCCTTTTGATGTAAGCATCCTTAAATATTTTATCCAAGTACAGTACCATGAGAACATTCAACAAATTGCTAATTAGGTTTCATGTCAAAGAAAATGTATACAAGAAGGGGCAAGACATGTTTGCAAAGAGATTTTCCAAGAGATTCAATTTGCTGCTGCAGAACTTCTAATCCCTCCCACAGATGATTTACATTGTGAGTAGGGCCCAAGCCAGCCTGTGTGAGGGGTGGACCTGGTAAAAAGCAGAAACCATCTGGGACAAGACAAGTGTACTTGTCTTCTCCTGAGTCACATCAAGCTTTCTTTTTAGAACAACTTCATTTGTATTTATAGTTTGGTGCTGGAGTGGGAACCAGTGTTGTGTAGACATACCATCCAATTGAACTTTTAAGACCTGACTAGTGGTTTACTACCACCTATCAATACTGGTTGTGCATCATCTCACCCTAGGGACATTCAGTACCATTTTGTGAAATGTAGGATCAGTAAACAGGCATCGCAAATGGTCACGTGGCAGGAATTTGGCCCTAATCTACAGGGACAGTATTTAAGTTTGCGGCAGGGAGCAGGGGGAGAGAGAAGCATACAGAGCAAGGTTCAGAGACCTACCCTTTAATGTATTAAAAGTTAAATTCCAAAAAAAGCTGTGTATTAACTAGAGATAAAATGCTCCTGAGAAATAATCACATAATGGGTTCTGAAACATGTGGAGGAGGAGGGATTCCTTATTGCCCACACTATATAATGCCCTGCCTGCCTTGCTAATCTGGAGTCTTTGGTACTTTTGAGTAACTACTTCCTTCATGCTTCTCAGCTCCTGTTTCCTCCTCACCAGTCACCAATTCACTGATCTTCTACGGTGTACCATGTTCCCTTCAGCTACCAGTATTTTCCCCATCTGTTATATTCCCTAGTTTGATATTTCTATATTAACACAGTTTTGCCCCCCCTCTCCCAAGAAACAGTTATTGTAATTTATGAAAGCATTTGTAAATTCTCTCATATAGGCTGACCTTGTCATTTTCTGTTATTTCCTCCGAAAAGGTATATAGGGGTTAGTTAGGAAAGATGTCTCTTTCTGTATTCATTTGGATTCTTTCTGTCCTGTTATCTTCCTACTGCACAGGTGTTTCTTTGTACTCTCCCTCAACATACCCTTAGTTTGCATACTCTTGAAGAAATATGCTCTAGTTTTCCAAAGCTACTGGAAGTGAATAGGCATGATGAAAGAGGAAAGATGCAGCTGAGGAAATAGCTTCCATTGAACCACTGCTCCGTATATCCCTGGCTACAAATGATACAGGGCACAGCGATCTTTTGAAAATCATTAAGTCTGTGAGGCCCAAATGCTAGCAGAAAGGGGGAGAGTTTTGTTCAGAGAAGTGACATAATACACAATATTTAGCTGTGCCCTGCTCTGAAACATTTGTACAGTTTGACAAAATGCAGCTTTGCCTTCTGAGCTATAGAGAGCAAAGAGGAGGCCAACGTTTCAAACAGAAAGACTATTTTTAGTCAAGTTGACCCAGACTTTCTTATAAGAAATTTCTCTTTTTCTCATCCCCTAGAAAAAGAAGGCCACTTTGCAGAATATTCTCCAAATATATCCATCATCATTTGGTGGCAGCTGCCATCCCCCTACTCAACCCCCCCCATGTGCTGGAATGATGCTACATCTGGACATTATGGAGAATGCAAAATGGTGGCCAGGCTGCCAACACAGTTACTACTGGGAGCAAAAAACAAAGCAAAAAAACCTTTCGGCAAAAAGAAACAAGCTATGCTGCTGCCACAGTAACCCCACTGCCAAGAAACTGTTGGAGAATTGCTCCTCCCCATCTACACAAACAGGGTTGAGAATTTTGAGAGGCCATTTGTGCACAACTCTAATTGAGATCCCACTATCTGAGCAATTCCAAACCTGATAAAAGTATATCTCTGTACACGTGGAGCCCAAAATGCTGATATAGGAATTCCAGGCTTCAGGGATTTCTTTTAGGAGCCCCTTAATCCACCTTTTAACCTGCTTTACCATAATTTCTTGGATTGCTTCCCTGATAGCCGCTCTAGACCCCTGATGCATTGGCACAGTTCACCTTGTGCTAGTTGACTATAACATGTAAAATATGCCCAGCAATCTAATTCTAACACTCTGCTTTTGTGTCAGTGTGCAAACAATAGAATGCATCCTTTTCCTGTCAGTGGGCCAGTTCTGTCAGTGAGAGCTAGTGTGGTACAGTCAAAGAGTGTTGGGCCTGGACCAGAGAAATCTGGATTTAAGTCTCCACTCAACGATGAAGCATGTTGGGTGCTATTGGGCAACTTGTTGTATTGCCGTCTAACATTTTACCCTTTAAGGATAAAGCACAGTTTTGTTTTCTTTGTAAAGGGTAAAATGCAATATCCCCATGTACATTGCCCTGAGCTCCTTAGAAGAAGGGTAAGTCATAAATAAATAATTCTGTTGAGTTATGCTACTACCACAGACAGTTCCAGCCCCAGACTTTCTCTTTTGAAAAAAACAGCATAGGATTATGTTGACTTTTCCATGATCCTAGCAGTCTTTTGCCATGCTGCAAAACAATCCACATCTCTTCTAGAATCTGAAAGCATGGCCCAAATGTCCTTATATTAAATACAAAGCAAGACACAGTCATGCTAAGCGGGGTGATTTAGATCACTTTCATCCCAATTACATCAAAAGGTGCTAAACCAGACTAAATTATCTTCAGCTCATCACATTAATAAGGCCTTGGATTAGTTTGAAAGATTTCAGTAGGAAAACATAAACACTATACTCATTTAATTCTACAAACGTCTGGTCTAAAAGTAATGTATGCAGATGTCCTAGTGCTGGAACCACATGAACATTACTTTCATTTTAAATAGGCATTTAATAATTGAAGCTTTAAATATGATTGTACATTCCTGTGAGCAGAACAATGTTTCATAATGGTATACGTACACTTGGATCTCCATAGTAGATTTAAAAATGCTGCCTAGAAGGCTGTGGCATGCATCTGTAAGCAAACCTTATATAGAATTATGCTCAGCTTTACAGCCAATATTGCACTGGTAATTCCTAATTCAGTTCATGCTGTAAAACACTCACAATCTTGTGAGAGTAACTGAGGGTACATATTAACTACTTGAAACATCTGGGGAAATAAAAAGATCCTAATGACAACAAAGATTATTGAGGTATCTTAAAGACTAACATTTATTGTAGCATGAGGATTGGTGGACTAGTAGAATCCACTTCATGCATCCAATGACTTTCATGGATGAAATGGCCTCTAGTTCACAAAAACTAATACCACAAAAGCTTATACTACATCACTTCTGTTACTCTGTATCTCGGTTCCGGTGTTTGTTCCCACCAGTGGGAGCATTCCCCAAATAGAGTTCCTCTCAGGTTGCTTCAGCCAGTGGAAGGTGGGGAGATGACTTTTGCCAATTCCCCTTCCCTCTGAAGTTCTCAGCACTACCTCCCAACCTGCTTGGAGGGGTCCCTCAACCCTGTAGAGCAGATTTGCAGGATGCAGAGGGAGGGGGGAAATCAGTGAAAATGGCCTCCACCCTATTACACCAGGAGTAATGATCTGCTGATTCAGAATCCTTTCGTGGACATAAGTAGCCCTTCTGGCTGTGGTAGGTATATTCTGGGTCCAGCCCACAGCAGTTTTGTTTTTGCTACAACAGACTATCAAAGCTGTTGCCTTGGAAGTTGTAACTAATAACACTGTGTTAAGTGTACTTATGGCTGTTACATTTCTGAGAAAACAGAGTGAACACTGAAATCCAGAGATGGTTTGCCATTTACTTCAGTGGAAGGAGAATTCAATTCACATTGTGTAACTTCAAATCTCACAAAGAAAGCAGTGAAGCAAATCATTAAACAAGATTCTATCTCTCTTCTTATGATAGCAAAAGTGCATAAAAGATCACTGATAGTAGTTTAAAGGGAGGTGATGGGGGCAGTATAAAAGTGATTGAAAAAGAGAATGGTTAATTTTGTCTTCCTTACCTCGGCTAGGTGAGTTCAAAGAGATGTCTAGTTAACGATTCGATCAAAGAAATCCCTGTCAGTGTTATCAAATTTGTATATAAGAAATGAATGAAATGGGATGGAATGACTAGTTCTCTAAATTCTGTATTTATGATGGCTCACTTCTCTCAGCTTGGGCCTCCTTTCTGAGAAGTACCAAATGTCGGACAGTCTCTTTGTAGCAATAGGCTTCAAGAATGCCCAAGCTGGGCCCTGCCAAAATAGGAGTCACCAGCCTCCCCTGGTCTATAGAGCAGGGATGTTGAAGAGTCCTTGGTCTCGAGTCACGAGTCGAGTCACGAGTCTTTGGACCCGAGTCTCGAGTCCGAGTCCGAGTCCTTGGTCCAAAATGGTGACTCACGAGTCACGAGTCACTCCCAAAGCTGACTCCACAAGTCCCTATTAAAATCAATGGGGTTTTTTCCCAACAAAATAAGGCTACTTCAGATGTGTGGTTTAAATAAATTCTAGGCACAAGTGTGCCTTTTTATTTCAAAACTCTGCAACTGATTTTGGCAAGAACAGACCAGGCAGACAAAACCAAAATAACCAGGCAGGCAGAGGAGGCAGGGAACCCCAAAGCAGGCAGGCAGAGGCCAGGCCTTTGTCTTGGACAATTTAACAGTTGAACTGGTCAAGAAGAGACCAGGCAGGCAGAGGAGGCTGGGAACCCCAGACAGGCAGGCAGAGGCAGCCAAACCCAAAATGTCTGAAAGGTTGCATTTTAGAAAAATGATTTTAAAAAATAAACTTGCTGTACTTCCTAAAACTTATCCATGTTGCATTTGAGGAACATGATTTTTTCTAAATGTTTGGCCCCCATTCTGGAACGGTGAGATCTCATCACAATTCCACCCTCACTGAACACCCGCTCCACTGGTGATGAACTTGCTGGAACCAGAAACACACTCAGAGCAGCCACACAGAGTAATCTCAGGTCCTTCTTCTGCCTCTCCCAAGTACGCAACACATCAATCAAAATAAATCTTGACACACTGTTGGGGCTGCACTACTGGTAGCCGTCCATAGTGGCCGAGCAGCTCGCTTCCATGCGCTCTTCGGCGGCAATCACGCTCCTCTCCACTCCTTCTGGCACAGCCCAGGGATGTTGAAGAGTCCTTGGTCTCGAGTCCCGAGTCGAGTCTCGAGTCCCATTAAAAATATTGGGACTCGAGTCCGAGTCGAATCAGAGGGCGGACTCAGTCCAACTCACGAGTCGAGTCCTCGAGTCCGAGTCCCCATCCCTGCTACAGAGAGAGTCCATTTCAGAGGTGGCTGCTACAACACTAAAATCTGTTATAGGTGAACCTCAAGAGCAAGCAGCACCATCAGAAGTGCACCTTCTCAGTACTGCAAGGACCAGGCAGGGACATAAACGACCATGACGTTATTCCCTTTTCCAAGTTCATCCTATGATCTGAAGAGAAACCAGAGTATGACGTTCATCACATAGCGAAAGCCACATGAAACCTGACTTGTTAAAAATTATGCATTTGGCTTTTGGACCAGCAAGACTTTAAGTAGGCCTCATTAATCAATTTTCCCAAATTTCTCAAGGTCCGTGAGCTAA
Source organism: Shinisaurus crocodilurus (assembly GCA_021292165.1). Lineage (NCBI taxonomy): Eukaryota > Metazoa > Chordata > Lepidosauria > Squamata > Shinisauridae > Shinisaurus > Shinisaurus crocodilurus. The sequence continues at coordinate 187,422,165 of CM037880.1, read as the reverse complement.
ATGTGTTAGATGCTTCAGCTTACCCAGTTAAATGTGGGTCCCCGCCCAGTCTTTCTGTCAGTATAATTAGAAATAGTGTCTTTGATTTCTTTAATTATACATCAGGATACATAATAACTAATTAGCAAAACAATGTGAATATGTCATAAAGGTGTAAAGAATTCCTGTATGGTTGTTTTTTGTTGTTGTTTTTGTTTTGAAATCTACAGCTACCTTGTTGTTTTGTGCTTTTAGAAAAGCCAAGCATTCTAATATTGCTCTGATTTATTTATTTTTTACTAGCTTGCAACCTTTACAGGTTGCTGTGGCAACCTGTAGCAGCCATCTGATGTTTAAGCCTGTAGCTACGTATGTTCTCAGATTTGTGAGACAATGGCATGGTAAACGGACTCCTGACCTTTATCTTAAGCAAAATAGGTTCTGTTAAATATTCATAATAGCATGACTCGAGATACTCTTTGTTAATGTGGATAGTATTTACTACAGGGACTTGCTTTAGGCTGTTTTCTGGTCCAGCAGAGTTGTTCTAGCATTAAAATACAGGGAGTGATAGTAGCCACCCAAGAATGTTCAACAGAATCAGGGTGTTGTTTTGTTATTACAACAACAACAACAACAACAACAACAATAATAATAATAATAATAGAAAGGAAACATTTAGGCTTGTTCATCCAGAAGGCCCGGGTGGGGGTCAAGTATCCACCATATTACAATTAACAGAAATTTGGATCAACCAGAGAGTTATTTTCCTATCCTATTTATAAGACTTGTTCAGTGTACTAGATTTATGCTGACAACCCTAGAGAATGTAGATCAGTGCAGAACGCCGGGGTTATGGGTTCAGCTTTTTGAGTTGAAAATGCATTTTTAGACTCTTTATTGTCACAGTGCTTCAAAGTGCATCTCGTCATGCTTTCCGTAGCTTTATCAAACCACGTTTTGCCACGTAGCTTTATCAAACCACGTTCAGCTAGGCAAATGCATATGGATTCTGAGGATCTCATCACTACGAGCTGTCGCATAGTCGCTTGGCTGATTAGAATGGTTGCTGCATACCAGCTGTCACTGTAGCCCCTGTTCGAGCCTTAAAAAAAGGGTTTACAGCCATGCATGAGGAGAAGGAGCGTTCCAGCCCCACCCCTCTCCTCCCTCGTGTTTGGCACTCTGTGCTCATGGAGGGCGACTGTCTGTCTGCAGCTGGGAAGCCTCCTGGATCCGTGGGGGCTCTCTATGTGAGCTGGAACATGGATTTTGTGGGTAGAGAGCGACAAACACAATGGAGGAGAGGGGTGGGGCTGGAGTGCTGCTGCTGCTCCTCCTGCTCCTGCTCCTGCTCCTGCTCCTCCTCCTCCTCCTCCTCACGCATTTCTGTTTACCCTTTTCTGAATTCCTGAACAGGTCTGGAGCTTACTTTAATCACATGAACACGATACAAACCAATGGAGATAAACCTGACCAAATGTATTACTTAATACATTTTTAGGTGCTCCTGACACCTCACCTAATAATGTTGTTATTTTGGGGCCGAGGATGAGTCTCAGTGCCAGTTGAAATATATATCGGGCCATCCCAAGCCATGATTACATCATTTCCTCCAAGCTTGATACCCATGACTGGGCAGACGTGAGAGAAAGCAGTGATGATGAGTCACCACAGCAAATTTGTGCTTTTATTGCCAAATAATTAGGGTTCTGCTGAATGTTGTTAGGAGATTTTTAAAAGCACATTTGTAGGAGTGGGGATGGAGAGAGAGAGAGAGAGAGAAAAGTGGGGTGGAGAAGTGCTGATGGCTACTTATTTAAAACAGGAGTGAGGAACCTCCAGATACTGTTCAACTCCAACTCTCATCAGCCTCAGCTATCATTGCTAACTGTCAGGAATTATGGGAGATGGGGCCCAAAAAGATCTGGTGCAGCAGAGGTTCCCCAGCCCTACTTGAAAATATTTTTATAATCCCTAAAGTGGACTTCTAGGGACATTTCAGTGGGGGACTTTTTATTTTTAATTTTTAGTGGTTAAAGACAGTAGCACAATCTGAGACTTCTTTTTCTTCTTAACCCCTTCTTTTTCTTCATAGATTCATAGATCATAGAGTTGGAAGGGGCCTACAAGGCCATCGAGTCCAACCCCCTGCTCAATGCAGGAAATGTTTATTCCACTGTTTTCCTACAATGGCAGCCCCCCTCCTCTATCAGCACTCCTCCTCTATCCTCCCCCACAAAACATCCTTCCTCACTATGTCCTTCCTCAAAAGCATTGTGGGGCAAGATGGCCCATGCTGGAGGAGAATCACTGCCGCTGTGGTAAAGTGAAGGCAAAAACTTTTTAAAGAAATAAAGAAAAGGATAAAACGTTTGAAAAGAAAAAGCTTCTGAGTATGCTACTGTCTCTGACTCCTAAATATGTAAGTCCCCCACCTGAGAAAGTTATCAGAATATCTCCAGCCCACCCTTGAATGTGCTGGACACATTTGCACCCTTGAATATGCAAAACGTCCCTTCACACCTTCACAGTGCAAGAATGGCCTGAATGCTTGAGCTAGCCTTGCTCAATGTGGTGCCCTCTAGATGTGTTAGACTACAACTCCCACCGTCAACCAACCATTAACCATTCTGGATATGGATGATGGGAGATGTAGTCTGACACATCTGGAGACATAGCTTTGGGGAAGACTGGCTTAGGGCACCATCCTATGCATGTTTAGACAGGAAAAGGTCCTACAACTCCCAACAATGCTGGGAGTGGTAGGACTTTTTCCTGTCTAAAGATGCATAGGATTTCGCCTGTAGTCTATCAAAATAAAATTATTATGTGAGGCAACATATAAGCATCCATCTCCCAGTAACACCATCCATCTCTCATTTTCTAGCTGAGGTGACCACTCCTTTCCCTAACATCTCTCACATACCTACCTAAGAACCATCTTGCCTTGAAGGGAAGACACAAAATAAGAGGCAGAGAAGACCTACATTAAAAATAAAAAATAAAAAAATCAAGGCATCATAAATTTAAGCTATCTATGAGTCTTTTTCAAGAGTAAAAAAAAAAAAGCTACTGAAATTGAAACTTTTATTTATTCATTCATTCATTCATTTATTCATTTCATTTATTCATTTTCTATACCGCCCAACAGCCGGAACTCTCTGGGTGGTGTACAAAGATCAATTAAAAATACAATAAAATACAGTTAAAAATATAAAGAATAAAAAACATTATAAAAATTTAAAACCAATTTTAAAATATCACTAAAATAAGTTAATAAAACACGACCATATTTATTTATTCGTAAATATTTATTTGACTGCTATCAATTTATGTATTTTATTGTACACTGCTTCTGGCCCTTTTATTTTCTGGAAGGTGATTCATAAATACATTCTATTGTGTGTGTAAAATAACTAGCTTACTATTTTTATTAGCTGCTCAGCCATACGTCTCTCTCAGTCATTTGTGACTAAACCCCAAAAGCCTTCTATTAAGCTTCCCTGCCTGTTTGATGGTGATTCATAGTTGCTAGAGGCAGCTAGTCAACTGGCTGTTTATAAGCATGTTCTAATCTCATTTATCATAGACATCCATTTTCTGCAATTCTTGTAGCTATTGTTGTACTAAGTGATTTCTAATTGCAGTTATTTGTTTAAGCAGAACCAATTTGTTCACAATGTAAGCTGGGCAACCATGTTTTTGGAGTCAATGATTTTAACATCTTTGGCAATAAGAAAGAGATGCAGACCAGGTGTGTTTAATGAAAATGAGAGACAGAAGACTTAAAAAAACCACCACCCCTTCTTCCTGTTGAATGCTTCCTTTTATCTCTCCATCCCTGAACCCACTTTTGTTTCAAGAATTATGTTTTCTCAATTGGGCACAGTGCTGCTTATTAAACAGTAAACAGCAGAAATGCAAAAGAGAGGCTCCAGACTAGAAAACTGGCCTTTGTGTTGCCCACAGATTTAAAGGTACATAAATGTCATTTTCTGCTAAAATGTATTTCACTGACTGATGCTGGAAATAAATGTGATATTTTCAGTGTTACATTTGAGTGCTCTAATCTCTACTAAATCATTTTCCCCAGGTGTCACCTCCAAGACAATGATTAATGACATACTAATAAAGCTCACTTTGGCAGTCTGAAACTAAAATGTCATTTCTATTGGGCATGAATAATTTTCAGCTAAATAGAAACTTGCAATGTTCTTGTTCAAGGACTTTATTTTAAAAAGTGCTTTAATATGAGTGAAGTAAAAAAAGGGGGGGGATATATTATCTCCATGATGAAGTGATGTTTTTGTTGGCTGATTTCCCTCTTATGCTTTCTGCTGTGTTCTCTTGGGTATCATAGTTACTGTTATCAATCACCAGTTGTAATCAGATGTACAGCACATAGCATATATACTGCTGTTAGTTAAAATCACCAGCTGAAAGCACATTCAAAGTTATCCATTTTTACAGTAATATGAATGTCAATCTATACTTAAAGTCAGGTATTATTATTATTATTGTTGTTGTTTTATTGTTATTATTATTGTTATTATTATTTCTGAAGTGATGTGTAAAAAACATAAAAGGACAAGCCCTGCACAACGGTTTATAATTTAATTTAGACCAGGGGTGGACAACTTGAGGGGGTCCGGGGACCATTTTTGCCCACCAGCCCAGCCCCCCACAGCTGCTAAACATGGGGGAGGAAATGGTGCCCGTAGCTGGTATGGAGCACCCTAATGGTCAAAAGTAGATTGCAAACAAGCTAATTTTGATCCTTTTAGTACTCTGTAGCAGCTCTAGATGCCATTTTGTTTGCAAAAAAAGTTAGTTTTTTTAAATGGGTCCCCCTGAAGGGCCACACTGAAAGGCTACGGGGCCACATATTGCCCACCCCTGATTTAGACAAGTACAAAGTACTAAAAATAAAACAAAAATAGGAAGTGGAAGAGACTACCACAAACAATTAAACATAGCATAGCTGAAATGTGTTCTAGCAGTGCAATCTTATAAGCATGTCTAATCAAAAGTAAGTCCCATTGAGTTCAGTGCAGCTTACTCCCAAGCAAATGTATATAGGATTGCAATCTTAAACCAACTTACCTGAGAGTAAGCCACATTGAATTCAGGGAGGCTTACTAGACACGTTTTGTGCTCTTAAGGTGTTGTGTGTGTGTGTGTGTTTTAAAGGATGAAGAGAATCAGATGAACAAATATTTGTCTGTATCCAATGCTAGTCTAGCTTAAATTCCATTCATTTAAATGTCTGCTCTTAGGACTAACATTGACTACAGCCCCGTGGCTGGTAATCCTAGCCAAAGGAAACAGGAGTGTGAGGAGCAGCATGGAACAGCACTCAGGTGGAAGCCTGTTTCCCAAGCACTTGTTGTTGCACATCCTGTCTGTTCCAATTGTTACCCATCATGACATTATATAACAACAGTTGTATACAGGCATTTCTTCACACAGGGATACCATAAGTGAGGCCTATGTTTCCGAGCACAATTCAAAGTGCTGGTGCTTACCATTAATGCACAGCACAGCTTGGGGCCAGGGTATCTGATCAACTATCTTCCTATTAGTCATGAGTGAAGTGATCTTTGAAGGCCCCGTCACCACCATCACAGACATGGCAGGTGTAGACAACAAAAAGGGCCTTTTTGGTGGTGGTGTCCTAGTTGTGAAGAACTCTACTCAATAAGCCTTGCCTGGTGCCTACACTACCATCATTTGACCACTAGGTAAAAATGTTAATTCTCCACTAGGCACAGACCATTGGAGTGCTATTAGTGGTGAGTAAGAGAATCTCATGCATATGGGGAAATTTTATACTGAAGGATGTACCAAAACCAGGCAAACAAAATTGATATTATTAACTTAGAAGATGCTACTGTTCAGTGATCAATTCTCCTCTTCGCAAAGGGTATTTTGGGGCATGAAAATTCAACAAGGCAAACATTTGATGAAGCTCTTTTTGTACATTTTAAGCTACTGAGGTGAGAAGATAATTGGGTCAAGACGTATAGAAATTCTAAGCATTTCTATTCCAGCATCTGTGACCTTTTCCACATTATCCTGTAATCATAGAACTCATTTACATAATTACGTTTTTTGCTATTTTTCTTCATATTCTGTGAAGACTAAATGCCTCCTGACCTTTTAAGCGTGCTTTATTATTACCCCTCCCTCGATTCTCTTACCTTCTTACTAATGGTGCCCCTTTTAATTCATTTTTATTCCTTATAGTCTTTCTGGGCATTGTTTATAGTCTGTTTGTTGCTCACCCAGTTAGATTCCTTTATTTTCATGCTTATCTTATATGGGATCCAATGTTGATTAAAATAAATCTAAATAAATTGCCTCCGTATCCAATAGCAAACATCCTATATTATAGATTCTTTCACTATTAGAATTCTTTTTAGCTTCCCCAAATTTGCTTTTCTGAAGACAAATTGTCTATATAACTACATATAGTTTTGATTGGAGGTTCCTTCTGCTCTTTCAATTAAATAAAAGGGATTTAACTTGTGATTGCTTTCTATAATCTCTTCTTGTTCACACCAAGTCTACTATCCTCCTACTATCATGCTTCTACTATCTTTCAGTGCTTAAATCCTAGTGAAGTCCATAGAATTTCAGCAGCCAACCTGTGTGCAGGATTGGAGCCCATATATCTGTCATAGCATCTCCAGTTGTGGCTTGCAAAGTACTCTGGACATCTTTGCAGATTCTACATTTTGTAAACTTTGAATTTTTTACTATTTCTAATTACATACTCCATTTCATAATCAGCAACGTGACTCTGATTCAAAACTTATAGGAAGATTGTTTCAGATTACTACTAATGCACTAGACGCCTGAAGCCAGGTAATTGGTGGTCAGTATAAATCAATCAGAAATGCAACCCTCTACCACAGTCTTTTGATCCTCATTGGCTTGGGGTTTATTTATGGGTTCAAAATAGCCATAGCTTCTACTGTCATAACTCCCTTGCTTTACCACTTCCTTCTGACCAGCTATATACAGTCTCATTCCTACCTTTGAGTTTTGCCCCAGTTCTACTGTCTTTTTGGATCTTCCTTTGTTCACCTTCATATCTCCACCACCCATTGGCCTCATTCAGATGTAACACTAAATCATAGTTTGGCATTATGTGCATGAGCCTGCTCCTCGTACGTACCCTACTCCTCCTCTGGTGCAGCTGTGAGGAGATCAGAACCTTCCACTCCATTTCATTTATGAAAAGATGACAATGTTTGTGCCAGGCAGACCTCAGTGGGGAGAACGGGGGGGGGGGGGCTACCACCAGGAAGGCCCTCTCTCTTGTTGCCATCCTCTGAGCTTTCCTCACAGGATGCACTTGGAGGAAGGTCTCAGATTATGAACATAGTCTAGGTTCATACTGCGAGATGCGCTCCATCAGGCATTGCAGTCCCAAGGCATATAAGGCTTTATAGGTCAAAACAAGCACCTTGAATTGGGCTCAGATCCATACAGACAGCCAGTGCAAGAGGGCCAGAATTGGTGTTATATGTTCAGATCATCTGGTCCCCTGCTATCAATCCATTTCCAATTAACCATGGTTTATCATTACATACAAACCAGGAACTGTGGTTAGTTTTATCTGTTGTTTATCCAAACAAGTCGGGATTGTAAAGGCTGGTTTAAAACTAGATTACAATAGTAAATTGTAATCACAGTTTGTCCCAATTCAGGCATAATGATAAACTATGATTAGTTGAAAGAAGAAACAAGTGCTTCTGGTCTTCTTCTCCAAGCTGTATTGGAGGAGATGGTACGAGCAGCGGCATGTGTCGTGAAGCAGGGATATGTGGGAACAAATTTCTGGCACTTTTTTTATGCAGCAGCAGCAATAACATAATCTGCCAGAGCTGTATTTGCCAGTGTTGTAAGCTTCAAAGGTTGGAGGACAGGTTTTGCCTGGCACATGATCCCTTTGTCAGGTAAGCTAAGCTCAGACAGTGACTGGCCCAAGATCAACCACCTGTGAACATTTTGGACTCTCCTTGGGGGTGCAGCTATGTACTTTCCTTGGGAGCTGTCATGATGAATTCCTGCATTTCAGCGTTTACCACTACGAGTCCTGGATTGCACAAACCCAAGGTTTGCTCATATAACAATAAAGCAGAGTTCAGTATTAAGCCAAACACAGCTATAGTTTCATCAGGTTTCCGCTTTTCAGGTCACATCCCGCTTTCTTTCACTTTCTTTAACCACACTAGTCCCCTGCACAAATTATCCATGCGTCCATTATCCATCTCCACTCCCAGGGGTTTCAGCTGACTTACATTTCCGCTCACTGAAAGCTAGTGCAGACCAGTAGTTGAGGCACAGTCTCCCTTGCTTTTTAAATGAAGCCCTCTAATCAGAATGGCTGCAGCAGCAGCAGCTGGGGCAAGCTAGCTAGAGTCAGGCTTGGGAACATGAGCAAAAGCATGCTACTGCATTAATTTTCTGCTTGTGGGCTTCCTACAGGCATCGGGTTGGTCACTCTGGGAAAGGAATGCTGACTAGATAGATCTCCCTAGTCTCTCTCAGCTTGACTCTGTGTAGGTTCTTAATCCCAGCCGAACTGACTACATTTCCTTCCCACACAGAAACTGTAAACCGTTTTGTGCCTTGACTGGATATTCCTTGTCATCTCAGCCAATAAATGTTAGAGGCTTCTCCCCCAGAAGTGTGACACACAAAGTAGATTATACAAGCCAGTAGTGTAGGATGAGTGTTTACTTGCTTTTTAATTTGTTATTATTTGTTGTATTTTTTTATTAGACGCACAAAACAGGTTGTCATCTAAAATCTGAGTAAACTGAAATAGTGGCCTTAAGAAACTTTGAAACTAGTGAAGACATTTTTTAAGAATACATCTTATTTCCATATGTTTCAGGGTTTATTATTTTCTATTTGAATCTAGTAGAATTAGTGCAGATGGCAAAATCCTGATACCCGTTCACAATCCTGACCTCCAAAATTATTCACTCAATGCAGGATGAATATGAAAGGCAACCAAGAAAAGGCTAACCTTAATCTATAATTCATTGGGGTAGGGTGGGAATGGAATACCTAGACACATATTATTTTTACTGTATATATCTTTATTCCTTCTGAACCCTGTTTCTGCATCCTATTTGAAAGACACTGTTTTTGAGTCTACCTTTTGGGAGATAGTGCAGAACAGGCCCAGAAGGAGAGGTAAGTGGATGGGTAGCAGTAATAGTGGCATGGAGGATATGTTGGGTGTCCTCTGGGAAAGGGGGGCCACTGAGATCATCTTGCCCGAGACTCGCAGAAAACCTGAACCTACTACTGATGGCTGTTGCAAGACAACATGCACTCACTAAGAGCGTGCATTGCTCAGGTAACTAACTAACTAACTATGGGCACAATCCTGTGTCCCTCCAACCTTGTCTGGGGGCGGACATAGGATTGGAGGCTGGAAGGTGCTGCAACCTCGGAAATCCCTTCCAAGGTCGCAGCGCTGTGGAGCGCCCATCCCCCACCTTGTAGCCGGCACGGTTCTTTCCGTGCCAGCAGGGGACTGAACATGGAAGGCCGTGTTCAGTTCCCCTATGGGGGGGCGTTCCTGGGGGCAGGGAAGGGAGGAGTGAGGCTCTGCCGGATTCCAAGGGATCCAGGCAGCACCTCAGCCTCTCCTCCTCACGAGGAGAGGTAAAACATCTAGATGGCTGAAATTGGCCCTCTAGGTGTTTTTGAGGGCAAGAGGAGCATGGTGAATATCCTATCTGCCACGCTCCTCCCACCCTCAATAGGATGACCATAATCATCCGGGTTCGGAGTGTTACAGGCAGCCTCATAGGACCACGCTCTAACTAACTTACTACAGTTCAGTCACTGGGGAATTAAAATTCTGAAGCTGGAGATCACTGAACATGAACAGAATGAGCTAATCAAGCTTCTCTGTTTTTCATTTCTGGGGCTGAATGTTCTAACGGAAGAGGAATTCTGAAGACTGCTTATAAACATTTATTTATTTGACAAAAAAGGACCATAGCACAGAATAACTCCAAGTCACAATATTATCTCAGCAGAACATTGGCACCCTAAATTCTCATTCCCTAACTGAGAATCTTCTTGGCATTAGAAAGTGTTGACTGACTGGCAAACGTTCTCTAGAGATAAATTAATCTGCAAAAACTATCACGCTCAGCTAGAATTGCTGTCCACTAGCAGAGTGTGTCAAGTTAATATTCTTTGCCTCACCGGAAAGAAAAATCATGGTCCTTCGTTGCACAGAGATGTGCGTGCACCCATACATAAAGACACGGGAACAGTAAGAGTAGTGGGCAGAATTTTCTTTTTTGAATATTCAGAGTGCATAAAACTTAATAATCTCCATTAGTACTCCTTCACTACTGCATAGACAAGACTATTGCTTTTGTAACTTTAGAATACTGTATATTGAGGAGAAAAAGAGACACTATTGGGGTTTAAATAGAGCTCTCTAGCACTGAAGCATCAATATGCTATGGATGGCTGAGTCATCTGCATGGCTCAGCCCTATTGGGGGGGGAGGGATCTTTAATGCCTAGAAGCCTTTGCTGACTCTGAGTAGCTCAAGGGCATTTATCTGAAGTTGCTACTCTACTTTAGATAGACCATGGAGCACTGAGAACCCCCGTAGTGGGCTCCCACCCTCAAAGAAAAGGTTTCATGGTGTCTATGACTATGGGAACACACACACACACACACACACACACACACACACGATTGTGAGGAAGCACCCACCATCAAAAGGAATACAGAACTTCTGGAGGAGGCAAGAGGCAGTTGGCTTAAGAGAATATCCCCTGGCACTTCTGTACTATGGAAATAGATGGTGACAGGAAGCCATAAAAGGGTCCAATATTCCTGCATTCTGAAGATCAAACACCATCCAACTCAATCCTTCCTTAACTTCACAGTATGGCCATTTGGTAAGTTACCAAGGGTTGTAGGCATAGGGAGGCTTCCCCCACCCTTCCTTTTTAAGAGTGACCTCTTGAAAATTGTAGTTGTGGGTGTTAGTTATACTTAAGGAAAAGCTCACTATTAAGAGAATTTGGATGGGCAAGTCATGTTGCCAAGTCATAGCCAAGAAGTGTTTGCATATGTACTTGATTGGAAGGTGATCAGAAGCTTGGAAGGCTTCCACACAGAAGATAAATGGAAACGATGGCACCAAAACATTCAAAACAAAAACAAAAACTGGGATCCCTTGCTTGTTGCACTTGTTTGTTTGTATAGTATATACTGTAGTCCAACATCTCATTTAAAGACCACATACTGGCATGAAAGTTGGTGTGCATGTTGCCTCCTGCTATTCTACATTTGAATACCAGCTCAAAACATACAACCCATTTTCAAGTACTGAGGAAAGATGTAAAATGCACTCCATGCAATAATTCCCTCAGATACTACTTTGAAACTTGGCATGTTTGTACATACCAAATTGATTATTATCATCATGCTCACAGTTTTACTGCCTGATAAATAATACACCTGTGACCTTGTCCTGTCATTTCATTCATTCTCAGCTTTATTTTAAAAGCATCCATGCATCTGATCATATCTCTATCTATAAAGGTTACCGTTTTCAATAGGAATTATTATATCAAGTAATGGGTTAACCACTCAGTGCTCACTTTGACATGCCATAGAACAGAATTAAATGCAGAGGTCAAGAGCCTCTTCAGTGAAACACAATGTCATAATAGTATCATTTCATATGGTATTGGGCACCTTTGGCACATAACCGAGGGGCAGTTTCTATTAAACATGTTGGAGCTCAAGCACTGAGATTGCAGTGATGGATCCTGCTGTTCTCAAATGTTGCTACATTAGAAATTCTAGACATGAGGTGGGTTATAGAATGTAAATTATAGACATTATAGAATGTGCATCTTGAATCCAAGCATCTTCAGTGACTGCATGCAAAATCACTGTGTTGGATCCAGACTAAATTTGTCATGCATTAATCCTATTAAAAACAATGGAACAAGTTATTCATGACTAACTTAAATCCCGTTGATTTCAATGGAACTGAAGTATGACTAACTTAGTCTGGGTCCAACTCATTTAATTTACTAATAACATGTGTTTCTACCTAGGCCTTGATACTTCCAAAGTCAAGGGATCATGCCATGGAACATTCTTGGTGTGGACATTCCCATACTACTCTTTGATGGCTTTAATGAGTACTCTAATACAGATGGTGATATATAATAGAGTGGCATATTTTAAGTCCATAACATTATATATACAAATTCAGAAACAGTCCTTTTAGAAATCTGCTTCTAAATCAATATACAGGTAAAATATTTGCCAGTATTCTCGCAAACCGTCTTCTATCTATTTCAGAAGAGATCCTCCCTGAAACTCAATATGGTTTCCGCCCCTCTAGAGGGACAGTAGACATGATTTTTACTGCACGTCAACTCCAAGAAAAATGCCGGGAGCAAAATCAACCCCTTTATATGGCATTTATTGATCTTGCTAAGGCCTTTGATACTGTAGACCGAACAGCTCTTTGGACTATCCTTATGAAAATTGGATGCCCCAATAAATTTGTGAATATCTTGCGACTTCTCCATGACAACATGATGGCTACGGTCTTGGACAACAACGGCTCTCATGGTGCTCCATTTAAAGTGGGATCAGGTGTTAAACAGGGATGTGTTATTGCCCCAACATTATTTGCTATTTTCATCGCCATGATTTTACATCTTGTCGAGGGGAAACTTCCCACTGGTGTGGGAATTATATATCGAACAGATGGAAAGCTTTTTAATCTCAGCAGGCTGAAAGCAAAAAGTAAGGTAATTACAACCTCTGTTGTGGAACTTCAGTATGCTGATGATAATGTGGTCTCCGCACATTCAGAGGATGATCTCCAAACTATCCTAAATGCTTTTGCAGAAGCATACGGAAAACTTGGTCTCTCACTTAACATCAAAAAAACCTAAGTGCTTCATCAGCAAGTGCAAGCTAACCCTTTGGTGATGCCATCTATCCAGCTTGGTGGGACAATACTGGAAAATGTCGATCATTTTCTCTATCTTGGCAGCTATCTTTCTGTTACAGCTAACATCGACAGTGAAATCCAGCATCGTCTGAGCTCCGCAAGTGCCGCGTTTTCTCGAATGAAACATAGAGTGTTCGAGGATCGGGATATTTGTAAGAAGACCAAAACACTGGTTTATGAAGCCATTGTATTACCAACTTTATTGTATGCCTGCGAAACATGGACTATCTATAAACGTCACCTCCAACTCCTTGAAAGATTTCATCAACGTTGCCTCCGGAAAATCCTGCGAATTACTTGGGAAGATAGGCGAACAAATGTCAGTGTACTGGAAGAAGCAAAGACTACTAGCGTTGAAAAAATGATCCTTCAACGCCAACTTCAGTGGACCGGTCATGTTGTTCGAATGCCTGACTGCGGTCTCCCAAAGCAGTTACTTTATTCCCAACTCAAGGATGGAAAGCGGAATATCGGTGGTCAATATAAGAGGTTTAAAGATGTTCTTAAGGCTAATCTAAAAAAATGCAATATAAACATCAAAAACTGGGAAGCTCTGGCCCATGAACGATCTAACTGGAGGTTGGCCTTTCACAAAGGTTCTATGGACTTTGAAGAAGCTCGAGTGCAAGGTGAAAGGGAGAAACGTGCTAAGCGAAAAGCACGTCAAATGAATCCTTTACAAGACCATCTTCCATCTGGTAACCTGTGTCCTCACTGTGGGAAGCTGTGTGGATCTAGAATTGGCCTCCACAGTCACTTACGGACCCATCGCTAGAGTCTACACAATTTTCTTTAGAATGTTCCTCCTTTTAAAATCTCCTTTTTGTAAATTTTCTTTTTTTTATCCTGGAAGACAATCGGTCACGAGTGATCGCCTGACTGACTGACAGTCATGCCTTGGATTGAGAGCATAAATCGTTCCGGAAACGTGCTTGTAATCCAAAACACTCTTATATCAAAACGAAATCCCCCCAAAAAAATTTGTACAGAGATTTTTAATGTAAGCTGTACTACAGTACTTGTATTGCAAGACGTGGCTTGTATATCAAGTAAAAAAAATATTAAATAAATATTTAAAAATTTGCTTGTCTTGCAAAACGCTCTCAAACCAAGTTACTTGCAATCCAAGGTATTACTGTAGTTGGAATCTTACTCCAGCAAACAATCCTAAAACATTTTTAAATGGTCTGTCATTCAGTTACGACTGCAATCCTAAGCATTCTTACTGAGAGCTGCCATGAAATTGACAGGTTTTCGTAGGGATGGGGAAGAAATTAGTCCAGTTTGCATTTTAATGTGAACTTACCTGATTTCTCACTTTCGAACCGACATGTGATCCAAAACTTACTGATAATTAAAAAAAATAATAATTTTCAAAATTTTACATTGGAGTTCTCTAATTTAAAAAATCATACAAAAATAGAAAAATTAGGGAAATTCCTAGCACAAAATGCATACATTAGGCAAAAATGCAGACAATTTTTCATGCAAACTTTTTATAAAACATCTAAAAGTTCAAGACACTGAACTTTTAATTGGGAATAATGAGAAATTGAGAGAAACCAAAATTGACAGATTTCCTAATTTTTAAGTAAATATGATTATTATTTGGTGTATATTTGCAATGAGAATATGGATTTGGAGCTCAGTCCTACAGAAAAATGGTCAGAAAGGGGGCATTGAGGGAAAAACAACAAATATAGAAGGCTTAGGCATCCCTGCACCACATTATATGTCAGCTAGTCTTACAGGTGGCCCCATACTGTGCATTTCCAACTGCAAGACAGATATAAGTCCTTCATAACAATAGTATTGTAATTCTAACCACAGTGTTGAACCATACCAGTCAGCTGTAACATAGAGATATTAAAGCAAATGGTGCCTGCCTATAATCAAACTCTAAGACTGGAGAAACACTGTTAGTTGCAGCAGCCATCTGAACTCACAAATGAAAACAAAATAAGCTCCTGAAATACTGCTCTTGTCAATGTGACCATATGTTTAAAGAAGCTATTAGGAGAAGCCATGCTCCATAATCTTAGAAGGGAGAGGATATATCTAACCAAATCAAGAAAGCAGATGGTACAAAGCAATAAAAAGTCTCATTATGAAGTGTGATCAACACAGTTCCACTATCATATAACTCAGTCTAAAACCTGACAAAGTAACATTTTACAGTAGGCTTCAGTGATTCAAAATCAACAATTTTGAGAGGAATTAAAACAAAATTGGAAATGAGCAAACAATTGGCAGAAACTTCATAGATAGAAGGACTAATTTCAGTTGAACTGGGAACATAACAATAGGTACTAGAAGCAGTAGTGATGTTTTCTTTTGTTCTTTTCCAGCCCCTGTTCTCTTAAGTGACCACCTGTATTGTTATGAATCTGTCCAGTTATTAAGGTCTACAATGGCTCTCCTGAGGGCACCATTGACTGTAGAGGTCTATTTGTTGGGCACACAAGAAAGGGTCACTCCCAAATTGTGGGATGCACTCCCTCAAGAATCCCCCCGGCTTTTAGTAAGGGTATGAAGCCCCATCTTTTTCATTTAGCCTTTTAAATTAGGTAGTTTTAATGTCTTAGGGCGCAATCCAGTGGGGATGGCTGTAAGCCTCCAAACTTGGAGGACTGCAAATCAGCTAGATGGCCGATTTTGGCCGTCTAGCCGCAGCACTTCGGATGGGGAGGGAAGGAGACTGCAGTGCTGCCAGGGTACATTGTATCCTGGCAGACCCAGTCTCCTCCCCTCCCTGCCTCCCAGAATGCCTCTTCACCCCTTCTTTGACGTCAGTCTTACAACTTCGGAGATGCAGTCAATGTGGCTCTTTCCATGCTGGCGGCAAGGTGCGGGGAGGAGAATCCAAGAGTGGATTCCCAGCGCCTAGGTCAGAGCTCTTTTCCAACCTTGGAGCTGGGACTCTGAATGATCCCATGGCCCTCTAGATGCTATCTAGGGGCCATAGAATCATCTGTTAATGTTTTTAATCTTCTTCTTCTTCTTCTTCTTCTTCTTCTTCTTCTTCTTCTTCTTCTTCTTCTTCTTCTTCTTCTTCTTCTTCTTCTTCTTCTTCTTCTTCCTATTTTCAGGTTTTACTGTTTTATATTGTTTTACATTGCCCTGATGGCTTTTTAGTAAATTAAGCAGTATGCAAATGTTAATAATAAATAATAAAATAAATGCTTTTCCTCCCCAGGAAGGAATTCTTTTATATATGAGGCTGGACTTCATTTATTGGATGTCTGTCATTCCAGGTACATATCCCTAGAAGAAAGAAAATCAATTGGACTTACTGCAATTAATATGTTTTGGTTGGAGATGAGAGAACGCCTCCAAAAACAAAGGCAGGTGTGAAAGGCAGTCTCATGAGCACTTTGCAGTAAAAGCCCCACATTTGTACAGTCAAGTTGTCTCTGTTTAGCAGGGACAGTTGTTATTTTCTGGTCTGGTTCCTGGCCCTGGTAAATCACAGTCCCCACCCCATTTTGTCCCCTTTTTTTTACTGCTGGCGATGCCTTGTTAAATATTTGTTACTGTAAGTTGCTAGAGTTGCCACTCATCAAGATTCATCCGCTCCCTTTTCACAGTATTTAAAAGATAAATCTCTTGGTGGGAGGTGGTTGCAATTTGTGTCTAGTGTCTGTGCGTGTGCATGAATTCTAAAGTACAGCCAGCAATTGCACGCACTGCAGTCTGTTTAGTTAAAAGGTATCCCAACCCCGCCAAGAAACATTAAACATTCCTATGATAAAGAATTGCCTCAAGATGTACTGGGAACCAGTTATTGTCTTTTTTGTCTGTTAACAGTATGCCGCTATTTTTCATCTGTGAAATATTGGAGGGCATGCATGCAATTGAATTTCAAAAACATAAAGCAGGGCCAGCCCTACCGTTAACTTGGGGCCAAACTAAACATTCCTTTCCTATTCTCCCGCAAGCCTTGGTTCAAATTGGGAACATGGAGCTTTCAGAGAGAAGGGTTTAAGCTTCCTCCTCCATTTCATCCTGAAATTCCACCCCTATCATTGGGAGGGGGGGGGTTAAAAAAGAAAAAAAAGTCTCAATTGGAATCGACCCCTCCTGAACAGCTGTCTGATGGAATTAGTTGAGGATGAGGATGACTTACATTTATACCCATCTTTCAACAACAACAAAAATATAATGCCCAAGGCGGCTAACAGCAAGAACATCATCATCAACAACAAATAACTAATCAACATAACAAATAAGCAATATCACAACAAAACCATCTAAAAGTAGTGCCCCATTTCAGGGGCTTCTGCTGCCTACCACCAGCAGGAATACTGTCTGACACTCATGGAGGTTTCTTTGGGCATAATTGTGGTCTCTGGAAAGGATCCCCCCATCAGCAGAACTCCTCTGTACTGGCAGAGGGGGACCCCTGCCCCCAGCCTGTTTCCTCTTGAACAGCTGTCTGATGAGGTTAGGAGTCCTAAGCTGCTTAAAAATGCAGGCATTCATTTTGGGGTAACACAATATCTCAACAATGGATTCCATTCCACATTTATTTTATTTTTTTAAAAATCAAATTTATTTCAGCATCATATTTCATGGCCCCTTCTATTCATGTTATCAAATTATTTCAACAAACACAGCACATAATTCAAGTCAAGATGAATCAAGATATTACGGTTGGATCCATTAAAGCTAAATGAAATAAATAATTGATATTCATGTAAGTGAGCCTCGCTAGTCATATTATTTGGTGAATTCATGGCATCCCCACATCTCTGCACATCAGTGAAGTAGTAAGCTGTTGCCTTTTAGTATTTATTTGTTACATTTCTATTCTGCCCTTCTTCCTAGGAAATCAGAGAGGCAAGACATTCTCATGAGGTCCACTACCATAAAAAGAAAACTGGGCTAGGACCTTGGTCTGCCCCCTTTCCCTCATAAAGTTGCTATCTCTTCACATTTGGAAAGTATTCACATTGCCACTTAAAGCACAGTCCTGAATATGTCTACTCAGAAGTAAGTTCTATTGAGTTTAGTAGGGCTTACTCCCAAGTAAGTGGGTGGATAGAGGTTTGCAGACATAGGTATGAAATGATTGCCCAATTATTTAAAGATATTCACATTTCGGTGCTAATAATTTAAAATTATGACATTGTAAATACAGAATTATTCATGAACAGACCAACAATAAAATGGTTCTGAGAAAACAATAAGTGCTTATTAAAAATATATATATATTCATATTGTAATCCATAGGATTTAGAAGATGAATTTATTCTGAAATGTCTTTGTCCTATTTTCTGAATAAACATGTACTTTACATTGCAACATATTTTTCATCTCTGTGATAATGAAATGTCATTCTTAACACCCAGGTAATTCTGGCTGTGGCTGGAGATTCAACAGTTTTTTTGCATCTGATTTTGGAACCAACACCATGTGGTTAATCTACTGCTTTTATTAAGATTATTTATGATATAAGTATACATGTAATTTAAATTAGAATTTCATGCAAAATGGCATATCTTGCATGAATATCTGTTCCTTGTAAGGCTTGCAGGGAAATGATAAAGGAACCTTGATCGTAATTCACAGTGGTCAACAGCCGTCAGTGAATAATAATGTACATTTAACTTATGAATATGAATGAATATAATTGTATTACTTCTCACATTTATGTGGGGTAAATATTTGGTAAGCATTGCTATATATGAGTACAAATGAACATTGATTATATCTCTCCTCCAGCTTTCCCCTCCACTGTGCTTTCATATTATATCCTAGTAATCCAGGAACTATCAGTATGGGGCACATACAATTGTATATGGTAGTAGAGTTAGCAGAATATGGCAGGTATCCCTACCTGATAAGATATATATTTTCCAGTCATTGCAAAAGATGGGCTGGGCTTTGGTACATGCATGCAGAAACATGAGTCCCATGAAGTAACCTGAGGACATTTAAGCTGTCTCATATAGCACCCTAAGAATGTTTGGCTCAACTAGAACTGAGCCCAAATTCCCCAGAAGTCATTTTTCTGGTGACATTTCTGGGGCTTTTCTTTTTCTTACTTATCTAGAAAAAAATGCCAAGTTGCAGAAGTTTCCCTGAACTTCTTTTGTGGCAGCTAACATCCCCACTCCCACAGTGCCTTAGCACAAAACTAAGGCCAAGGCATTTTGGATGATGCAAAATGGTGGCCATATGGCCGACACAGTTGCTGTTGCTGTTCCCTTCCTTGCCTTATAAAGTACGTACGTAGCTGAAACTTGTGCCAATTTGGGTAGAAACATTTCCTCAAGCAAACACTTTCTTTTGTTTTGTTCATTATAGTAAAACATAAGATGAATAATGTCTGATGCATTGTAAGGTTAATAAATTATATTCATTGTAAATTCCATTTGCTAAACACTGCCAATGTATTTGTTTAGGTATGCATCTCATTTTTATAATGATACTCAAGAGAACTACCAAAATCTGGTCTATGCTCTTCATTTGGAAAACATAAAACAATCTTCTCTATAACAGCATCGTATGTCATTTAATCATCATCATCATCATCATCATCATCATCATCATCATCCCAGCCAGGATCATCATCCAACACCACATCTCTGTCCTCTTCTTCTCTGCGGGTGCCTTCACACACCTTTCATTGTTTGGTTTAAGAAGAATGTTCTATTTAAGGGCCAAATTAAATGTTTGAGTAAGCATGCATAGTTTTCTTTACCTTTTTGTAAGCATGTGCAGCCCTGATTCAGATCAGGACCACAGCACTCCCCCCCCCCACCTGTTTGTTCTGAAGGGTTCACTCAGATCAGTGAATTCATTTGATGTCAAGAGCTACCAGCTCAGGAAGATGTTAAAACTGCATCAGGTATAGCAGGGGTCTTCAAACTACGGCCCGTGGGCCGGATCCGGCCCAGCGTGCCCTTCCATCCGGCCCGACTCCATAGGCCCGAACTGGGCCCGCCCGGGCTCTCAGCCGCCCGAACGGGCTTGCCATTTTCTTCGCTCTCCCCGGAGAGCCAGCTGCGCGGGCTGCGCCACCCGCGCCGGTCCCGTTGTGTCATTTCCAGCGCAGCGGAAGTGACGCGCGGGACCCTGCTCCGTCGTGCTGGACCCCCGCGCTCTGTTTTTGAACAGAGCGCGGGAGTCCAGCATGACGGAGCGCAGCAGAATGCCGTGACTCCGGCGGTGGTGGTGGCAGTGGGGTGGGGGCGGCGGCAGCGGCAGCGACGACGGTGGCGGGACTTTGGCAGCGGGGGTGGGGCTTCGGCGGCAGCAACAGCGGCGACGGGGCTTCGGTGGGGACAGCAGCAATGGGGCGGCGGTGGCGGCAGCGGGGCTTCATCAGCGGCGGCGGGTGCAGGTACGGCGGAGGGGGTGGTGGGGTGGGTCTGGAGGTGGCAGCGGGGGTCCTGGGGGGTCTTTGGCAGCAGGGGGGCGACGGCGCGGTGGGGCTTTGGCGGCGGCGGGTGCAAGTACGGCGGTGGTGGCGGGGTGGGTCTGGCGGCGAGGGGGGGATCCTGGGGGGGCAGGGGGGCTTTGGCGGCTATAGTCTGGTCCCCCAACAGTCTGAGGGACAATGAACCGGCCCCCTGTTAAAAAAGTTTGAAGACCCCTGAGGTATAGGGTCCCTGCGAAGGCCAGTGCCAGACTTCTGGGTGCCCTCATGCATGTTGCTGCCAAAGGCCTCCGCCTCCCCTCCTCTTCCTCTTCCATGCTGTTGCCACCACTGACCACCGCATGCCACCACCTGCCCCCTCCTACCACTGTCTACCCACTCCCTCCTGCCACCCCCCTCAGATCCCTTTCACTCACTTCCACCACCCACCCTTTGCTCACTTCCACTGCCCGCTCCCTGTGCTTGCCTCCCTCCGCCACATGCCCCCTTTGCCACATTTTCCCATTCCCCTCATTAATTTCTGTTGTAAAAAAAAGTGTGGCTCATTCATTTAGTTTTTCATTCATTTTTAAAAAAAGAATGCACATCTCTAGCCTCTTCTAGTATCATCTAGATTAAATAAAGGTGTGGTAAACATACTGACACAATGTCCTGCTGGCATCGAATGCACATCTTCTTCTTTAAGATAAGATAGATTATGGTCACTTGAGTATCATCTCCACCATTAACATTAGCAACCCTAGCATCTTAATAACAATACCTACAGTACTATGTATTTTTCCCACTCAAGAAATGACTTATTTATAGTTGTCAAAAGAAATACCTGTGACTAAGTGTGGTGATATTCATTCCTCCAGGAATTTGGCAGTGAACTTGCTGGTGAAAATGTCAGTTCTGTCTCAGCTTCTTCAACTGTGTTATAGCTAACACATTTAGAAGTTCCATAATCTTTCCGCTTTAGGTCATGCTATTTATGTCCATCCTAACCTGAATATCTTTACAGATTTCACTTTTCTATTAGTAGTTGCACAATTAGAATGAATGGTACCGTATATTTAAAAAGGAGATTGATAAACTAGAGTGCATCCAATGAAAGGTGACCAGGATGATGATGAGACTAGAAACAAAATCCTATGGGAACTGTTGAAAACGCTAGGTCAGGTGTGTTTAGCTTGGAGAGGAGAAGAGATTAAGGGAAGGCATGATAGCCCTTTTCAAATATGTGAAAGGCTGCCATGCAGAAAATAGAGCAGATATTCTCTGTTGCTCCCAAAGGCAGGTCTTGAACTAATTGGTGGAAATGACAGAGAAGCGGATTTTGGCTTAACATTAAGAGAAGCATTCTAATGGTAAGAGCTGTTTGACAGTGGAACTGATGGCTGCAGTGAATATCTCCTTCACTGGACATATTTAAGCAGTGGTTGGTCAGCGATCTGTCAAGAATGCTGTAGAGGCATTCTGCATTGCCGATCCTGCATTGAAAAGGAGGTTGGACCATATGACCTCCAAAGATCCTTGCAATGCTATGGTTCTATTATTTCGGTGGCCTCATTGTTCTTTTTCTTTGGATCAGATCTTGCATTGATGTGTGTAAAGAATTAACTCAGTAGTCTCCCAATCAAGAATGTCAGGCTCTGATTCAAGAACATGCTTCAGAGGCAAAACATTTGGAAGAGAGAATGTGTCAGTATTTAATATGTCCTTGCTTGGAGCAAGTGATAAATCATAAATCCTGTACATGGAATGTAGGAACATAAGAAGCTGCCTTATACTGAATCAGACCATTGGTTCATCTAGCTCAGTATTGTAGACACTGACTGGCAGCAGCTCTCCATTTTTTCCAGCCCTACCTGGAGATGCTGGGGATCGAACCTGGGACCTTCTGTATGCAAAGCATGTGCTCTACCACTAAGCCATGGTCCTTCATATCATCTCTCTTTAGATAGCTGCTTCTCCAACCTGGCGCCCTCTAAATTTCCACAACATTGGCCATCGACTTCGATGCCTTAAAAGGGAATTAGACAAATTCATGGAGGATAAGGTTATCAATGGCTATTAGTCATGTTGACTATATATTAGTCCTCCAGTATTGCTGGCAGTATGCCTCTGTATATTGGTTGTTGGGGAACGTGAACAGAAGGATGTTATTGCACTTGTGTCCTACTTATGGGCTTCCCAAGGGCAGCTCACTGGCCAATTTGTGAACAAAATTCTAGACTAGATAGGCCTTTGTTCTGATCCAGCATGGCTCTTCTTACATTCTTAAATACTGACAAATGCATCTCCCTGCCCTCAATGCCAAGTGCCTTCTGCTTTTCATTTTGGTTGTACTTGAGCTGAATCTATTCAGCTCAGTTTGAGCATTCAAGGCAATAGAGCCTGGGGTAGTGAATATGCAATGCAGTCAACCTTATGTATTCAGATGAGCATGGCTTAATCCTTAAGAACCGTTGGATAGTGCAGCATTCACATTATATTCAAAATACTTTGTTTCTCATGTAATGAATGTCTTTTTCATAGTTTGAGAGCATAAAATGCACAACCCTTTTAAAAACTCATGTCCTTCATAGAGACAACACAGTGAGATGATCTCATATGGTGAGAAAACCGAGGTGGCTGACATTGATGGTGTGTTAACATGTGCAATAGTAAGATTTGTGAATTCATCTGAAGTGTGACATTTTGAAGTTATTTTGGTTATACAAAGGTTCTTGTGAAAACTGCATCTTTCTCCAAGCATCATAAGTCAGAAAAATGAAAGAGGGGGAAAAAATTCCAACAAGGGAACTGACAAGGGGGTCACTTTTCTAATATGGGTTGGATCTAGGGAAACTGCAGCAGAAGGTGATGGGTGGAAGGTGACTTTCCCGCCTCCTCTTCTAGCAGCCCCCAAGTCTTTCTCAAGGGTTGGGAGACCCTGCTGAATGGCTATGCTACAGGTGGGGCACTCAGGGAAGATGTTAAATTTCTGGTGATCTTCTGACTTTGTGCCACAGCCCATCCCAATCAGCAGGGTCCTCTGACATTTGGGAAAGGCTTTTAGGGGGCTAAGGGAAGAACAGGTGGGAAATTCACCTTCTTCCCACACCCTTCCATGAACCTTTCTCTGGATCCAACTCTACATCTTCTGTGATTCCAACAAACTTTTAATGTTTTTAAGAATTGGCACCACATACAATGGCCTTATTTCACACAGGGCCGGTGCTACCATTAGGCCAACTAGGCAGCTGCCTAGGGCGCAGGGCTAAAGGGGGCGCCAGAAACACCTTTAAAAAAATACAGCGCTCTCAAGTGGGAAGGGGGGGCGCTAAATATCTGATCTTGCCTAGGGCACCAAACTGCCTTGCACCGGTCCTGATTTCACACATATTTCAAGGAAAGCTCTTGGTAAAGCCATGATTTTCTATTATGCAGGGCTGGCCCTACCATTAGGCAAAGTGAGGCAGCTGCCTGCCTCAGATGGTAGATGCTGAGGGGTAAGGAGCAGTGGTGAGGTGTTGGAGGACAGAGCTGCGAGTGGTGCATGGCCTGCTCTGTACCATCCAAGCTAGCTTGCTGCCCTCAGGTATGGTGGAGGATGCTGTCCCATCACCAGTGTTGAAGTAAGAGTCAACTGCCAATCTATATATATAAAAGAAGAAGTCCTGACTGACTGGCTGGCTGACTGACTGACTGACTCATCAATGCCCAACTCAAACCGTTTAATCTAGGAACGTGAAATTTTGAAGGGACATTGTTTTTATGACATAGACACCCACTAAGGAAGGATTTATGGAAATTCTGTCCCTAAGGGGGTGAAAAAGGGGGCAAAATTGCCCCACTCTCATATCTGCTATGGGCAAAACAACAGGGAAGCAGTTATACAAATCGGCCTCACCTCAGAATTGCTGCAGGAGCCAATAGGAGCAGTCATGCAAATAGCCCATACGACACTTAGAATGTTCGTATGAATTCCTGCAGGGGCCAATAGGGGTGGGTATGCAAATCTCCCCTAGGCCATTTAGAATGTTCTCTGAGGGGGTGAAAAGGGAGGGAAACTTTTTAAATGGCTGAATGACTGGTGTGTGTGTGTGTGGGGGGGCGTCGCATAGGCTCCATCACATTTTGCTGGATCTACCCCAAACTTGGCACGGTCACTTTTCATCACCTGTAGACTCTCAGAATTAACCTGATTTTTCTTTAAGATCAGATATTTCTGTCAGATATTTATGAACTGCCACAGGGGCCCAATCAGGAGTGGATATGCAAATCTCTTCTATGTCAAAACAGATTGTTCATATGAACTGCAGCTGGGGCCTACACGGGGGTGGGGAGGAGCTGGGATTTCATTGTTGGGTAGTCCCAGGGGGGGGGGAAGCGGGGATTTCATTGTGCAGTCCCAGGGGGGGAACAGGGATTTCACTGTGTAGTCCAGGGGGCGGCGGCAGGTATTTCATTGTGTAGTTCCGGGGGGGTAGGTATTTCATTGTGTAGTCCAGGGAGGGAAGCAGGGATTTCATTGTGTAGTCCCAGGGGAGCTGGTAGTCCTGGGGGAGCTGGGATTCCATTATGTAGTCCCAGGGGACCTTTCCTATGGAGCGATTCAAAACAGCAGTCAGCTACCTTAAGGAATTTCGAACAAATAGTGCCTATAGGAAAATGATGACCCATGCAGCGCCGGGTAAAAAAATCTAGTCTTGATATAAATGGAAGTTATTTTGGGAGGACATTTTGTGGGCATTGATAAACTCCACACAAATTGTGTCACATTTTACATTTCATGTACTGAGACACATTTCTACACAAACTGACAGCTGAGTTTTCAATCATATAAATTGTGAGGTAAACCACACACCAAACAAGCAAAAGTTACCAACTGGGATGCAATCCAATCTGGATCCTGTAGTCCTCCAAACTCAGAGGATTATGGACACCCTATGCAGGGCAGGAGGAGCATGGAGGCAAAGGTTGCCTCCATGCTCCTCCTGCTCTGCAAAACACTTAGATAGCCTTGGAGCACGGGGGAAGGAAGCTGAGGTGCCACCAGGATACCTCATATCGTGGCGGCACCTGTCCTCTCCCTCCTGCCTGGACCACCCACAAAACCCCTTCTCTGAGGTCGCATTTGCGACCTTGGAGAAGCAGCTGGCACAGTTCTTTCCATGCCAGCTGTGAGGGGTGGGGGGAAGGCACTCTGAGCTCAGAGATCCAGCTACAAGGTTTGGAGCAATTTTCTGACCTCAAAGCTGGGTCTCTGAAAAATCCTATGGCCATCTAGATGCTGTCTAGCAGTCATAGGATTGCACTGCAAAGTACCTTGTGGTGCTCTGTAGCCTAAATGCCTGCATATTGTTTCATAGGAATCATATTTCTTGTGTGACACAAATTGAAAATGTTTGTTAAATCTGGCCATTGTGAACATTCAGTTGACATCATGGAGAATGTGTGCATGTGGAATGAGGACTAACAGGGAATTATGTATATTTTCTGCTCAGTATGCATAATTTCCAAGTAATGTTGGTGATGTGAGTTCATTAACTGGTGAATGTGCATAGTCTCCAAGTGAAGAATATGCATAGTCTCCAAGTGAAGAATATGCATAGTGATTGGTCAATGTATGAATTAACCTGTGGATATTTGGATGTTCTACACCATTCGTAAAACCTGTCGAGAGTATGCACAATGGGGGATATACTGGTATCTGGGATTCAGCCTAGGGTGGTTCACCCTCCCCCAGCAGCCCACACTCCCATCCCACATTGTTCAGGAGGGATCCTGAGTCTCTAGAGTGGTCTTTCAGGAGGCACAGGTGACTGCAGCAGAGAGAGCAGGCAATGGGAAATGTTCCTTCTGTGAACTTATTTCTGTTCATGTATCTTAAGCTCTAAGCCAATGTGTCTTTCCCTTCTATGACATTTACACTTAGAAACAAGATTGCTGCAGTAATATGTCACAATTAAATATTGTTTATTTTGAATATCTGCATCAGTGGTGGAGAATGTGTCATAATTGGGTAATGGATTGTAATAGAAGTCCTCAGATAAATTATTGGACAATTAGATGAATATGCATTGATTGTGTAACCAGCTGATTAGTTAGCTGTGTAAACATACAGGACTTTCAGAGAACATATGAACAGATATCAGCAGCAGCCTGTGAGGTAATGCAATCACTGAATGTCATTTATGAGCAGCAGCAACCAAGGACTGAGGGAGGCTAGCACTACATACTACATTTCTTATTTATTTGTAGCTTTTCCTTGGACTTTCAGTTGAAATTGAACAACACATAGTACAACCTTAAAGAAACAGGGGAAGGGAAGGGAATTGAAGGGGTGATTATGGGTTTGAAATCTGAAGGCAGATGAAATATGGATGGCAGCTCATGTTAAGTGTTTGTCTATAAAATATATGCAGATAAGAAATCAAGCAAACAATTCTGTATAGAGAGTCCAAATGTCCAGACAGGTGTTCATCCACTGTCAAGAAGAATGTAGCATCATGTATTACCTTGAATCCATGATATATCACATAGCTGGTTCATATGACTGTGTTTTACAAGATGCACTCAAGCAAAGTGTCTTTTTTCAGTGTATGTCTGTGTATTGAACTGGTCTTGGGAACATACATCTAGACCAGTGTTCTCCAACCTTGGGTCCCCAGATGTTTTTGGCCTACAACTCCCAGCATGGGAGGCTGGGGCATGCTGGGAGTTGTAGGCCAAAAACATCTGGGGACCCAAGGTTGGAGAACACTGATCTAGAGAAAGACTTAAGAACCCCTGAAAACAATATTCAATCCATGCATTGAATCAGAGGGTGGCAAATAACACATGAAGAACAATTAGTCCATTCAATTTACAGAAGTCATCCTAAAGGTAAGACATGTATTTTTGTCTGATCAGGCCTAGGATTCAAAGCACTAAGTTTAGGGGAGGTCACATACAGTTTTAGGGATATATACCAATGAATGTGGGAAGAAAGTATGAGAGGCATTTATGGAGGATGACTCTGTTATACAAGGTAACCTGTCCTTATGTTTTATTTGTAATATTTGTCCCTTACCCCTCACACAAGGGCGAATTAATATGATCTCAGTTCACATTTCGCTTATGATGGAATTGCATTGGAAGTTTTCTTCATATCAATCTTTGAGTAACAGGCCCATACATGCAACTATGTATACTTCCATATAAGCAACAAACTAAGTATACCCTGTGCCCAGCATACAGAGCTGTATTCACTAGGTAACTTGCTGACCCATGAGGGAACTACACATTATAGGTGACACAAGGATGCTACCCTTATCGAATATTGAGTTCTCATCCTCATCACGATGTGGAAGGACACTTACCTGCTTGGTAAGTGCTTACCTACACATGTCTTAGTTGAGGTCTATCACACTTATCACAACGGGCAGCATCCAGTACTGCCTGTGTGCTAGTACCCACTGCCAGCATAATGGGAAGCTAGCACTTCTTAAAGCAACCAGAAATGAGACAAAACACTCATTTATGGAATGGAACAAGTCAGCAGAGACTGTAAAATGTAGCTATGCTGACTTGTCCCATTCCAGAAATGAGAAACCTGTTACTTAGAAGTTCTCTGTTAGCAGGCTGAGCACATTGGAATTGCCCTGTGGGCCTTTAATCCCATGTTTGGTGTGTTGCACTTTCAGGGGCCCAAATGACTCAGGCTTAGTATAAAAAATCTTAAAAGGTTTATTGAGAAAGGTACATTTAGATAGGAAAGCCTAACCCTTAATCCTAACCAGAAAGTCATGTGCTCAAGATGGGAAGAGCAGCGGCATGACTGCTCAGGTACAGCATGGGAAGAGCAGCGGCATGACTGCTCGGGTAGAGAACAGGAAGTAAGACTGACCACAGAACAAAGGCCCCCTAAGAGTATCAGTCTACGTAACAAAGATAGCAGGAAGTAGAGGTCAAAGAGTAAGGAAAGCAGGTATCCCTAACTGCTCTCCTCCCGATGCCCCTAGTGACCATTTGGGTGAGATAGGTGCAAAGAGACAGTGCCAAGGTCCAGTTTCCAACACATTCTGGGTTTGTTCTAGGAAGCAATAGCTTCCTGTGGTTCAGTGTGCATCCCACAGGTACAACACAATCACTGCACATGCAAGGGGCAGCATTGAAAACGACCCAAGAATGATATCCATGGGGAGGGGGGAAACCATCTGGATGCCTCTGTGCAGAAATACTTTTCAAGAAACTGAAAAATCAATGTCAGTAAAAGAGCATTTTTGCCTGAGAGCTGGTCTTCTCTGTATTCAGCTCATATGTATGCAGAAAAGTCTTGCCTAAGCAAGAATGTTATTTTTAATTCTGGTAAAGACCTTCAGTGCCCTTATAAATAATCCAATTTTAAATAACCTGGTAGACTGTAACAAAGCATATCAGTGATTCATAGCCCAAGAATGTTTATGGGAATATGTTTATCATGACATTAAAAACAGTTTTGAATGACAAGTTAAGCTTTTTAAAAATGGTATGCATTTGGCAAGAACGAAATAAAAGTGAGAACTGCAGCCATGGAAATGCAAGGTGAGGAAAACAAGAGTTCAGATTACTAAGGGTTTACAGCACAATTCTATGTAGGCATGTCTACTCAGAAGTAAGTCCCATTGATTTGAATGGGGCTTGCAACCAAGTAAGTGTGTATAAGATTGCAATCATATAATTTGTTTCAGCCATGTTCCAGTATAGAGGAATAAAATGGTTGTTTTTATATAAACAATTTTGTTGGTGCTCTTTTTTTCTTTTCTTTTTAATAAATTATATTTAGTTATTATAAACTACATACAAAACTATAAAACGAAAACGTACAACTAGCATAAATCATAAGGTGCACCCCCCACCTACCTAGGGACCAACTAATATCCATCCCCTTGATCAATTAAATTCCACATTCCAAAAATATAACATATCCTGACAAGGCATACTCCCCTTCCCCTTTATTAATACATAGTCTAATAATTGATTCCATATATCCATAAAATTATTCTTCTTTAACTGTCCCAGTGCTCTTTTTTTCTTATCCTAATGATACACTCACTATCTATCTTTATAAATTATTTACAAAAAGTATACAGTATACTTTTTTTCCAAAAAAGGAACCCAAAAAAGTATACTTTTTTTCCAAAAAAGGAACCCAAGGTAACTAACAAAAAATATAATACATTTTAAAAGTCTATTCTCTCTCTCTCTCTCTCTCTTGTTAAAGTTGCCATATTTAAATGCTAGCATCTTTTCCAGAGGCTCTCTGAGCAACAGTAGTGGTGGTGGTAGAGCCCAGAGCTTTGCTTCTGCTGCCGCCATGGTACTGAAGCTGCTGGCATACCCAGCTTTAAAGAAAGCTTTCATGAAAAAAGATGAGAAAAAAAAGCAGAGGTGTGTGTGTGTGGGTGGTAAGAAGCATCCCACAGCAGAATTATAATTCCACTCCACTACCCTTTCTTAAAACCATTTCAACTTCATTTCAGGGGTTGAATCAGTGGGTGGACTAGTGAATTATGGGCAGCCATTTTGGCCCTGTCCTAGCAAGCACTTAGGGTCAAACTACATGTTACATTAATTATGTAGCATATAGCAGTGGCTTATTTTATTTTTACCATAGAGTAATTGTGTAGGGCACCTATTCAGATGGGGACCAACAAACACCAGGAAGGGAGAATTAAACCTTTCCACCACTGTTTGCTTCCCCAAATTCCCCCACTTCCCACATGGGGGTTAAAAAATGTATCCAGTGGCATCAATGGAATCTTTTTTTCTTTTTAAAACCCCTGTATGTGTGTATGTGTATTTTCAGGAAGAAAACAGTGGGCAGGGAGTTAATCTACTCCTCCTAGAGCACAGTGGTCTTGATCCAAATCAGGGGTGCACACACTTACTCTACAATAAAAATAGCTACACGTTATGCAATTAACGTAACGTCTAGTTTGACCCACAGTTTGCTTGGGATGTATGAGAATTTTGTTTCAGTTGGCAAATCACTCGAAAATGCCCTGTTCTCATTCCTGAACACAAATGTGAATGGGAGCACATTTTCTCTGAAAATGTTTGCAAATTCACAAACTTGTATTTGCATTTGCGAAATCTGTACTTGAAAAATACGCAACTTTCTTAAAATACGCAACTTTCTCAAAATGCAAACATTTAAAATCACCCAGGCTTTAGTCAATGGGGAAAATGTGTGCAGTTTTGAACATTTGTGTAAATTTGGGATTTATTTTGTGCAAGTTTCCAGTTTGCACAAAACAAACAGTGATCACAAATGTGAGCACAAATCGAGGAGAGATGAGCTATGAGCTGACATTCGGAGAATCTCGGTAAGCTCAAACATCACTTGTTTGCCCATCCCTAGCACTGCCCAATGCAGCTATCACAGAAAACATAAAGGGAAGGCACATAGAAGAGAAAGGGTGGAGGACAAAAGTATGTGTGTATCTGCATCTCTTTCACAATCCTCCATCTCATTGTTTGAAGGGTCAGTAGGGCCAGGCTACGGGGTATGCTTAATACCTTCCCATTTTCTTTAAGTTATTTCAGTGTGGAGGTGATTTTGGAGGGGTATTTCAGCATGTGGGAAGGGAGGGTTTATCCCTTCTATCCCCAGCTGTGCCTCCTGAAAACCACCCTCTCTTCCATTTACCTCTCAAAGCACCTCTCTGACCTGTTTGCTTTGATCCTCCCCCCTTCCATCACCCTAAACCTGTAGTTACTTAAAGAAAATTGGAAGAAGCCTGGAGCCAGAGAGCGTGAATTTCCTTCATCGCTCACAAGTTAATTAGGCCCACTGATGGTGTGTCCTATGGAGGAATCTGAAATCCCAAAGCCAGTTTTCTCTGCCACCACAGGCCTATGGACCAGTGGACAACAGTTCTTAGACTACTGACAACAGTAATAATGAGATGTTGGTTAATTGGAAAATCTTCAAATAAAGTAGTTTAAACAAACAAAAAAAAGTATTCCTAAAGTGTACATGTACTTTCAAAAGGTAAACATGAAGTATTGTTATGTTCCCTTAATATTCCTAACACACCCATCAGTCTTCTGAGGTTGAAATTAATTGTACACTACACAAATGTGGATCTAATTTGAATTGCTAATGACATTATAATTGAACTCCATTCTAGCTGAATTGCTAATATGTACCAAATCTGTTTACTTGAAATATGAATATTTCAAAGATTAGCTGGTCAAGTAATGCTTGCAGCTTATGTTTATGAATAAATACCTGTACACAACTCTGGTACTTAAGCAGGTAATGACTCCATTTTACCACTTTATTAATTAGTTAAATGAATTATTTATCTCAACAGGGAATATAGGATGGAACAAATGATGGAAGTAGTTTTACACTGACATTAAATGCCCTAATTTGGAACCATAAACAAGAGAGCTGACTAAGAGACTTCTTATATAGAAGCAACCCTTGACTCAGAAAGAATACAGGCATGATTAAAATGTTGAAAATGTTTGCTGGAGATAGCTAGCTAAATATTACAATCAATTATTTATTATTTTATTTATTTATTATATTTATATCCTGTCTTTTTTCCTGCAAGGAACCCAAGGCAGCTTACATGAAGCTCCTCCTCTCCATTTTATCCTCACAACAACCCTGTGAGCTAGGTTAGGCTGAGAGTCAGTGACTGGCCCAAAGTCACCCAGTGAGCTTCATGGCTGAGTGGGGACTCGAACCCAGGTCTCCTGAATCCCAGTCCAACATTCTAAATTAAACAGCTAAAAGCACTCTTTTTCCCCCATTCCACCAGATTAATTTTACTTTACTTTTGTGACATTTTATGTTGTATCTTGCTTTCTATTTCAAAAATAAAAAATATGGTGTTTTCCTGAAAGAGAACGTTGAAGTGTCTATGCAGAATAAGCTCCACTGAGTTCAATAGGACTTACACCCAGATACATGCATATAGGATTGTTGCCTAAACTTTCCCAAATAAAAAAGCTTCTTTTCAAAATGCCCAGATCCAATCCTGTATTTAAATTTGGCTTAAGATTCAAGAAAGAAACAGAGTAAATCCAGAAAATTTATGTCATGTCCATTTGTAGGATTCACCATAGGGTAGAGCAGTCTTTCACCACTTTCTGGTGCCCCCCAGAGGCATAAGAAGGTCTTCAGCAGTGGGCTCCTTTTTGCCACTTCCAGGTGTTTTTCAGAGGCTACAGCCTCTTTTGAGCTCTCTATGGATTTCAGTTGCGCTATTGCACCTTTTCATTATTCCGCCATTATATTTATTTTAATTTTTTTAATTATTATTTATTTATTATATTTATACCCCGCCTTTTTTCCTGCAAGGAACCCAAGGCGGCTTACATAATCCTACTCTCCATTTTATCCTCACAAGAACCCTGTGAGGTAGGTTAGGCTGAGAGTCAGTGACTGGCCCAAAGTCACCCAGTGAGGATAAAAGGGCAATATCCAATACTACCTTTTCACCTCCAAACATTCCATTCCACATACAGGACCAACCACTAGCACAAGAGGAACTAGCTCTTCCTAAAGCAACCCCGGGAACTAGCAGAAATACCCATTTCTGGAATGGGGCAGGTCAGTGGAGCTCCCTTCCATGAGCTCTGCTGACCTGCCCTGTTCTGGAAATGAGCCTTTCTTTTCATTTCTGATTGCTTCAGGAACCACTAGTTTCCTTTCGCACTAGCAGTAAGTCCTCCTAGTGTGGGCAGCGTTGGATACAGCCCCAATCCTTCCAAAAATTGTAGCATTTGCCCCCAGAAAAAATTCAAGAATACTTTTCTGGAATCTGACCCTAAGTAGATTTCACCTTGCCTAGTTCCAATTTGAAAACCATGCCAGAAATAAGGAACTGAAAATCCAAGGTGGGATCTGGCTGCGATGCGATGGACTATGTAATTGTCCCTTCTTTTTACTTACCACCCTTCCTGGAAGAATAAATCAAGCACCATTAATAGTATCACTAGTGTAAGGATGCCAGTCGTGATTTAACACCAGAATCAGAACCCTTCAGCTTCATCCTAAGTACTCTAGCAGAGATTTATCAGGCCTGTTTGGTTCCTTACCAGACTTAGGGATGGGACAAAATATGCACAGAGAATTACTGAGTCACATGGAGAACCAGCAGTTTGTTATAGGAATGGTTGACACGCAACGCAGAATTTGGCATTTCCCCCTCAGTTTCCTCTGTGAATTTCTACACTTCATTTTGTAACTTTAAAGTCAATGGAAAATGTTGCTGAAGGGGAGAAGTCAAGTGTAAGAAATGCAGTATCTGGGTGACAGATAATCTAAAGATTAGACACAATCACAATTTTATTCATCACCAGAAGTAAGTACTATAATAACTAGACATTACATTAATATTTTGCTAATAATGTTAGATATATCATTGCCATTTAATAACTTACTAAAGAAAAAGCAACCACTAATGACATCGTATAGTTTGCCATTTCGGCTTTAATCAGCAACCCTGTGGTTTAAACTCCCAACAGCTTTCTGGAACACAATGAATTCTAATTAGCTCTCTGACTTGTGCCAAAGATCTTAATATGCTCCATGTTTCTGGGAGGTATTAAAATTTCTCATTTATCCTCAATTAGGAGAAATGTCATTTGGTGGATTATAAAATGAATGTAATCTGATGCAAATCAAAATTTAATAATCCCTTTAGAGGATGTCTGTTGGGGACTGGAAATCACCAACAAAGTTGCTCAACAAGAAATGCACTTCTGATTAAGAAAAAGACTTGAGCTCATGTGGGAAATCAACGTATGGGTCAGCAGATTAATGTTCTACTCTAAACCAAACACATTTAGCTACTACAGTACTGCTGTTTTCAAATCCAATAAGCGATGAGCGACATGATAAATACACTATTCATAGACTGACTTTGGGGTGACAGCAGGCACTGGCTTTAGTTTTAGTACAGCACTTTTGTATTGCTTTCAGGCCACTGCAACATTCCAAGGAATGCATCAGCAATTTTAGAAATACAAAGTCCTGAAAATTTAATTTCAGAATTTAAAAAGCCTGTGGCTGCAGTTCACTTACTTAGGAGTAAGTCCCATTGAACCTGATGGGCCTTACTTCTGGGAAGGCATATTGGATTATACTTAAACTTAAAAACTTAAAAACAGCACATGACAGAGTGTAATAGTCAGATATACTGATGATGTTGTCAAATTAAAACATCACCATGGCAATTAACTGCCAAGTCTGAAACAGTTCTTGCTTGGATTCTCAAGACATAAAGGGAAACTCAGAGGGTGACATAAGCATCTATATCACACAGTATATAGCAGTGATGGCGAACCTTTTTGAGCCCGAGTGCCCAAACTGCAACACAAAACCAACTTATTTATTTCAAAGTGCCAACACTGCAATTAAACCTGAATACCGAGGTTTTAGTTTTAGAAAAACAACTCATACAGTTGTCCGAACTAATTAACATCTTTTGTCTTAAAAGAAAAACACAATAACAGAGCTTTCAATGGTTGGGAAAAAAAATCAACTCAAAAAATTATTATAGTACTACATTGTACACATAGCCTGAAGGGAATTTATACAAACTTTTAAAATAATTAGGCACATGTATTTTTGGATAAGGGATTCTTAACTTGTAATATGATTATATGCCAGACTGAAATTGTATGGGGCAAGCTTTACCCCGGGTCCTTTCCCTGCTTCTAAAGGTGTCGGATTAGTCAAAGTAAAAGTCAACCTGTACTAGGATGAGCAAGATAAACAAGAAAACTAAACATGCTTTTGGACTGCAAACACTGCATTAGGTAAAAGTTTGCATTGGGCATGCTTTTGCACAATTAATGTTATTTTTGCTATTGCATGCATGCTGATAATTTGTCAAACCTTGGCTCATACTCCGTTAGTTTGAGAGCAACACATGCAGCACTCAGGTCAACTGTTAGGGCTTTACATCCAAGCCATGCTCTGTGCATCATTCTTCAAAATCTTTTAAATGTGATAACAATGTAGAAAAGAATTCTGTAACAGGAATTCTAGAATAAAATCATTCTGTTCCACACTGTGAGAAAGAACAATATCATTAGTGTTTTGCAGAAGGGGACGGTCTTTTTGCGATCTGGTGACCAATGGCTCGAGTGCCCACAGAGAGGTCCCTGCGTGCCAGCTGTGGCACCCGTGCCATAGGTTCGCCATCACTGGTATATAGCTTAACCTTTCTGAAACTGAACTTAATTTTACACAGGAATGGGTAAGGATTTCATTTCAGTTCATTTTGATAAGAATTTACTCAAATTTCCATAGTTCTCCATATTTGTGACCAAAAGAGCTTGAGCATAAAAGAAACTGAATGTGGGAGAAACTGGAAATGATGGATTTGTCCATCCAGGCCCACAGCTTTGAATGCTTAGCTCTTAAAAGTCTGACTTTGAAACCCTGTGGATTCAACCATGTTAGTGCATAATTAGGGTTGCCACCATTTTTTTCCTGTCAGGCTTATCTTTAGTAACAATATGGCAGGCATGTATATCATGGTCCTCTCCATGCTAGGAATAGTTGTACCTATTGAATTTGGCTGGTGCAGATGGGTGAGAATTTTGCTGCAGTGCAGTTTTTATAAGAATTTACCAGAATTCACAAAGTCCTTTGTATCTGAGAGAAAGAACTTGAGAATTTAAAAATTCAAATGTGGGAGAAAGCAAAATTGACAGATTCACCCATCTGAATTTTTATGTTAATGTTATAGTGTACTATTATTTGCCGTGTGTGTATGAGGAGGGGGACAATACCCTTCCATTTATACACATTTCTATATATTAAAGAGAAGACTTTTGCTGGAAATTCTGAGATGGTACGTGGCATAAAGGAAAATGGCTGAGAACCATGCTTCTGGAAACTTGCTTCAATGAACAGATCAGCTGTTACTAGCGATGTATAGATTTTGCTAAATCCGTTCTGTCTGTGTTTCATGAATTGTCAGGTGTCTTTTGTTCCGTTGCCCACTTGTTGATGGAATCAGATTTTTCTTAGGGATGTACAGTAATTTCTTTCCTGCTTGCAAATGCACATTTGTGCAAATCCCCTCCAAAAGTTAAAAACAAAACCAAATAAACCTGCCTACAAGTCCATGGAATCTGCGCGACTTGGAATCCATTGAAATCCATAGAAATCCAAACTTCATAGAAATCCAAACTCATTTGAATCCATTGTGGATTTCTTCAACTTCTCTAGCTGTTAGCCATGTGACGGTGAGATGAATTTATGAAAGTATATAATCTGGAGAAATTCAAGCTGAATCCAGTAAGTGGCAACTGGAGTTTTCTTCCATCCCATCTTCCCAATCTCCATGCCAAATCCAAGATACACCATGACATTCCCATGTACCAAGACAGCAAAAGGTAGATTGGGATCTACAGGGTGATATGTGGGCATTTTGCAGATCTCTAGGACTTTGTGAGTCCACAACTGTTTAAAAATAGCAACTAAAATAGCAAGTAAAAAACAAACTCTGCCATGGCTGGCCCTGTGCTAGTTGCTTATATGCCAACCTCAGTGTAAAATGTGTGTATTGCCCTTGAGCAGGTCTTTCTGCAGTTCTTCTGGCTGGGTTTAGAGATTGTGTTGGAATTTCTGATCTATAGTAATTCCTATGTAGATTTACATTTGTATATGCAGATTACCTCAGTGTATGGCTCATGAGGCACAATAGGTACCTGAACCTGGCTGCTGGATCTTAGGATCATGATAAGAAACAAACCTCTCTGGAATGAGTTGCCATTGGGGGTTCATTAGGCCCCATCACTGCAGGCTTTTAGGTAGGCACTGAAGGCTTAAGAACATAAGAAGAGCCATGCTGGATCGGACCAAGGGTCCATCTAGTCCAACATTCTGTTCACACAGTGGCCAACCAGCTGCCCACAGGACCCCACAAGCAGGACATGAGTGCAACAGCACCCTCCCGCCCATGTTCCCAAGCAACTGGTATACATAGGCATACTGCCTCTGATACTGGAGATACCATATAGCAGTGATGGCGAACCTATGGCACGGGTGCCACAGCTGGCACGCAGGGACCTCTCTGTGGGCACTCGAGCCATTGGTCACCAGATCGCGAAAAGACTGTCCCCTTCTGCAAAACACTAATGATCTTATTCTTTCTCACAGTGTGGAACAGAATGATTTTATTCTAGAATTCCTGTTACAGAATTCTTTTCTACATTGTTATCACATTTAAAAGATTTTGAAGAATGATGCACAGAGCATGGCTTGGATGTAAAGCCCTAACAGTTGACCTGAGTGCTGCATGTCTTGCTCTCAAACTAACGGAGTATGAGCCAAGGTTTGACAAATTATCAGCATGCATGCAATAGCAAAAATCACATTAATTGTGCAAAAGCATGCCCAATGCAAACTTTTACCTAATGCAGTGTTTGCAGTCCAAGACATAAAGTGTTTAAAATGTGTTAAGCACGTTTAGTTTTCTTGTTTATCCTGCTCATCCTAGTACAGGTTGACTTTTACTTTTACTAATCCGACACCTGTAGAAGCAGGGAAAGGACCCGGGGTAAAGCTTGTCCCATACAATTTCAGTCTGGCATATAATCATATTACAAGTTGAGAATCCCTTATCCAAAAATACATGTGCCTAATTATTTAAAAAGTTTGTATAAATTCCCTTCAGGCTATGTGTACAATGTAGTACTATAATAATTTTTTGAGTTGATTTTTTTCCCAACAAAAAAAACTGTTTGTATCATTGAAAGCTCTGTTATTGTGTTTTTCTTTAAAGACAAAAGATGTTAATTAGTTCGGACAACTGTATGAGTTGTTTTTCTAAAACTAAAACCTCGGTATTCAGGTTTAATTGCAGTGTTGGCACTTTGAAATAAATAAGTTGGTTTTGTGTTGCAGTTTGGGCACTCGGGCTCAAAAAGGTTTGCCATCACTGCCATATAGCCATCAGGACGAGTGGCTGTTGACAGCCTTCTCCTCCATGAATTTGTCCAATCCCCTTTTAAAGTGCTCAAAATTGGTGGCCATCACTACATCAACTTTAGGATTTTAATGTTTTATTGCTGGTGTCTGTTATTTTATGAAATTATAATTGTATCATTTTGGGGTTGTTGTTGTTTTGTTTACAAATTTATTTTATGACTTTTAATGTTGTAAGTCACTTTTGCCCTGAAAGGCAGCCTAGAAAAATTATAAATAAATAAATGAGAGCCAGTGTAGTGTAATGGTTAGAGTGTTGGACTGGGACCAGAGAGATCCGGGTTCTAGTTCCCACTAAGCCACGAAGTTCACTGGGTGACTTTGGGTCAATCACGGACTCTCAGCCTAACGTACTTCACAGGGTTGTTGTGAGGGTAAAATGGAGAAGAGGAGGAGGAGGATTATGTAAGCTGCCTTGGGTTCCTTGCAGGAAAAAAGGCGGGATATAAATATAATATAAATAAATAAATAAATATCTTGCAAACCAGAATTCTGCCCACCCCTTCCATACAACACCCTTTCCAAACAGACTGTAACCCCAACTATCTTCCCTGTATTGCTATACTATGCTTTGTTTATTCCAATGTACACTCCAAAACCATGGAAGGTTGATGCAGGTCAGCACAACACCAAGGAAAGAAGCAACCTCCTTTATTCCATCTCTCTGAAAATAAAATCCTGAGTGAATGTTCTTTACAGTTTGGAACCAGGTTACCTTAAGGATGCCCTGACTCCACATTGCCTGCCATCACAGGCCCTAACCAAGCAAAATGCAGCCAGAGAAAGAGCCTTTACAGGCCACTGGTTATTTCTTGAAACCACAAAGTGTATATAAAGCTTGTAGCATCTCCAGTCTACCCCTGCTATTCTACCCTTTGGTACATATCCTGAAGCTGTAACAAAATTCTGCTAGAATCCAAAGATGACAAAACATGAACGTTGAAATATGGAATTTGAATTTGATTTAGGATGCGATTTAAAAACACAACTTAGGGCACAATCCTATGGCCTCCCGCCCTTCTTTGGGGGGGCCATAGGATAGGTAGGAGTCCCTGCTCTGACCTCAGAAATGCCTTCGAGGCTGCAGGTTACAGCAGGGCTAGGGAGTCCACCCATGGAGCGCCCTCTCCCCCTCACCGGTGGCGCGGTTCTTCCCATGCTGGCTGCTTTCCAAAGATGGAAGACTATCTTCGGAGCCCGCACAGGAAGTGGGAGCATTCCCAGGGGCAGGGAGGAGTGAGGCACCGCCATCGCCTGCAGAGTCCAGGTGGTGCCTCAGCCTCTCCTTCCCACAAGGAGGGGGAAAATATTTAGATGGCTGAAATCTCCCATCTAAATGTTTTGGAGGGCAAGGGAAGCACAGAGGCAATCCTAGCTGATGCGCTCCTCCCCCCTTCCATTGGTTGCCCGTAATCCTCTTGAGTTCAGAGGGTTGCAGCACCCACATAGGATGGGGCTACCCAAATACCAAAAAAAAAAAAAATTGTTTGCAGACTTGGTTGATTTGATTTTAGCAGGCTTCTTTTGGGAAACCTCATAAATTTGCCAATTGTCAAGTACTGTGAAATAGTGAATACTATTTTCATGTCATCTGTTATATAGTCTCAAATCCCTAAATCCGTGT
The DNA here is from genome assembly GCA_021292165.1 of Shinisaurus crocodilurus. Taxonomy (NCBI): domain Eukaryota; kingdom Metazoa; phylum Chordata; class Lepidosauria; order Squamata; family Shinisauridae; genus Shinisaurus; species Shinisaurus crocodilurus. The sequence goes on along the minus strand of CM037880.1, from coordinate 187,382,174 downwards.
CAGCTTTGAAATGCTTTCAGATCCTAAATATTATTGCATGTATCAACTATCAAAGACAGTCAAATGTCCACTGAAATACTGAAGGCACATAACACAGACTAAAATCAAATTCTTTATATGTCAAATACTTTATCAAACATCTGGTGAATTCAAAGAGGAAAATAACAAGGACATCTTTTCTGACAAATTTGTTTAATAGAAATCTTATATGAAAGAAAAGAATCTAAAATAATGACAGGAATCAATCTACTGGAAAAGAAAGAATATGATTGGTTTAATTTATATATTTTGTCAACAAAAAGCTTGGGATGGGATTCTATATTGCTGTATTTTCCTTACTGTTCTGTATCATCTGTTGTCATCCTTTGGTGATCCCATGAGACTTTCATCTTTGATATATCACTTGCTTTTATCTTGGCAAACACTTGATTGTTTTATATCTAACAACATGACACAGATCTGAAAAGCTTTAGACTTCTGAAGTCCAAGGTATGGAATGATATTCTTATAATGGGACAGTAAATGGTGAGAGCATTAGGGGATGGAAAGAGAATGGAAGAGTGCATTGCACCTTATTTAGTATTGGCATGTTCACTGGGGTAGTTTTGAACTATTGTGTTCACTATTGCAATTCTGGCATAGAGATTTAGCACCATGGTTATAATGGGATGCACACATACTGGTTGCAGTATTGGATATATATTATCATCCTGATGGATTCCTTTCCTCTGGTCACTTATAACATAATCCTATACATGTCAACCCAGAAGTCCCACTGAGTTCAGTGGGGCTTACTTCCAGGTAGGTGGATATAGGATTGCAGCCTAAATGCCTGCACCTAGTGTTTGTTAGAAATACACTAAAACTGAACTATTTGGGAGTTTTTCGTTTAGAGCAGCCTTCCTCTATGTGGTGCCTTGCAATTGTTTTGGATGACAACTCCCATTACCTCTGACCATTGGCCCTGCTGGCTGGGGGTGATGGAAAATATAGTCCAAAACATCTGGAAGGTACCACGTTGGGGAAGGATGGCTTAGAATACTTAATATTTTTATGGGTTTATTTTATTCAGTGTGTTTTAATATATTTAAAGTATTATAAATAAATTGATACTGTTCAGTCCTATTCCTAAAAATAAACTATGCAGGCATTAATTTTAAAAGGCCATATTATCCATTAGCAACTGTTTATATATAAAAAGGATATGGTTTTCCTCATCTGTGTCAGATTATCAGCACCAAACATATGCCTGTTCTAATTAGTACATTTGGCTGAATCACGCATTTTGCTACCAGTATCAAATGCCATATTTTAATATTCAAAAGTGAGCTGTATCATTATTTTAAAGTAATAGCTTTTATACTATGTCAATATTCATGATTAAATAGGCACCACCATTGGATTTAAATTATGCAAAATTATATTTTTTATTAAAGTATGCAAATAAAGTGACTACATGAAAGTGATAAAGGAGAAAATAAAAGGATATACTGTCTTGCTCTATCATGTTATGATTATTTTATGGTTTTATAGTGGTAATTAGGTTCTTTTAATTAATTTTGAACTTGTAAAATATGAACTTAGAGCATATATAAGCTATAGGCCATAGCATGCTTCCAGAACATGCATTCAAATAAAAGCCAAATATGTCACCTTATCCCAGCGGTGCAGAATCTGTGGCTCTTGAGATTTTGTTGGACCCCAACTTCCATCAGCCCCAACCAGCATGGTCAGGGATAATGGGAGTTGTAGTCCAACAACATCTGGAGGGTCACAGGTTCTCCACTCCTGCTTTATTGAATTTGAGTCCCACTTAGTCCTACTTGGAGTATTTCCACTGAAAATGATGTGACTTAAGTTACTCATGACTACTAACTGAAGTCCCACTGATTTCCATAGAACTAGCCTACACCCATTGTTGTAAAACAGACTGAGAGAACTAGGCAGTGTACATGATGAGAGAGAACTCAATGTTACACAACAGTAGTCTTAACTGGTTATTTAATGTGCAGCCAAGAGACTTATGCTGCAGTATCTGCAGACTGCTGGATGTGGCTAACTTGCCACGGTTGGGTGAGAAATATTTTAAAAGCCAGAAGTAGTGGCTCTGAGGGGTGGTGACTCACATGGAAATGAAAGGAGAAGGTAGCAATCACCTGTTTAGCAAAGTTAAGTCAAGGTCATGTGGTGGAGGCTACAGGAGTCCTCAAAACTGTAGGGATGTGCAAATCAGCAAAACTCGAGCTTGCCAAAGTTCTCCAAATTCCATCTTGAAGCTCGTTCTGACTGGAGTCAGCATCAAATCGTAAGCTTCCCCCCCTTTTCGCATGAAAATCCATGCATATTTTTGTGTATATTTTTCCAAATGTACACATCAATTGTGCACATATTTGAAATGTATGCATTTGAAATGTACACAAATCACATTGTAAGCTTAGAAATGTACAGACTTGGACTGCAGATTGCAACCAACTGTGTTCGGTCCAGAAGGTGCGAACTGGGTGAAACCTGATCAAAAACAAACTGAAAAGATTTCTCATACATCCCTAGACTAGCTCCAGCTCCAGCTCCAGCCTGATTTCTTTTTATCTTGCTGGAGGATTGGCTAAAAGTTGAAAAGTAGATATGAAGTGAACACTGATTTGCTGCAAGTTTCTGCTCCAACACATTTCACAGGTTTGCACGGTATGAAATTAACAGTTTGTCTATCCCGCCCCCCTCTTGCCACCCTGAAGAAAACAAGTGAATCTGACTTGCTAATGGGAGAGAAGCACTCTTTGTTGCAAATCTTTTGCACAGTTCAACTAATTGGAGATTTCTGCTTAGAGAAAACACATGAGCAATTTCAAGAAATTAATTTAAATAAGGCTAGCAGAACATATTTGTAAGAGTGATGCTACGGGAAGACATATGGTTAAATTGAACCTGCTTCCTGGTTAGTTAATACCTAGAGGTTTTATTAAGGTCCTACCTACATCACCATGCCAGCACTGCAACAATGCCACAAAAACAGTTGCTTGGGGTGCCTAATTTTGCACACCACCATTTCAATGCACAATGCTAGTCGCTGGAATTAGGAGTGTGTGAGGAGTTTGTTTGAGGGATGGAAATCCAGCTTGACCCTCCCCCCCCCGAACTCCGTCCAGCTTACCTCCTTCCCTAGCTGAACTCGCATTCTCCCGAGTCGAGCTGGGGAAGCGACTTCCCTGGTTCCCAGTGGGCCACTTTTAACCTAGGAAAATGCCGTAAGATATGCCAAAAGCAGCCACAATTTGCGTGACTTGCACAAATTGGGGCCGCTTTTAACGTATCTTACGGCATTTTCTAGGTCAGTGTTCTCCAACCTTGGGTCCCCAGATGTGTTTGGCCTACAACTCCCAGCTACACTGGCTGGGGCATGCTGGGAGTTGTAGGCCAAAAACATCTGGGGACCCAAGGTTGGAGAACACCGTTCTAGGTAAAAAAAAACAGCCGTCAGGAACCCGTAAGTCCGCTGGGTGTCTTGGTGCATATCTGCTTTCGGCCTGGCTCGGCGTCCGCAGCAGCGGTGTCTGCCGAGTCAGATGCATGTTGGGTGGCTGGAGGATTGCCCACCACTAACTGGAATCATAGTTAGGGCACAATCCTATGCATGTTCAGACAGAAAAAAAGCCCTATTATTCCCAGCATGCCCCAGCCATCATGGCTGGCTGGGGCATGCTGGGAGTTGTAGGCCTTTTTTCTGTCTAAACTTGCATAGGATTGCAGTTAAATCATGTGTAATCCTGTGGGGGAAATAAGAAGCACCCTGGTGTAGCAGGCCAAGGCCCCATCTAGTTCAGCACCTTGTTCCCAACCATGGTCAAAATCAGAGAGATGTTTGAGGAAGCCTACAAGCAGGGAATGAAATTAACAGCCCATTTCCTGCCCCCAACAACTGTTATTCCATCTCAGAACTTACTGGCTCCATTATTTATCATTACCTCTATTTCTGAAGTTTAGGCTGTGAGATTGCCATTGCTTATGTAGCCAAAAGTGGACCATCTACACAAAAGAGGAAGGACGGTATCAGTAGGCCGCAAGATTTGCAGAAGAACAAAATAATCTTTAGAAAAAACCATTAAGAGTAAGTACACCACCGCAACACACACACACACACACACCACTGCCCAGGGAGAATTGAGCATACTCAGGGGCCATGGAATGCTGACTAAGAGTTGGGGTGAAAAAATGGAAAGCTGGGTGGGGGAGAGGGGGATGGAAATGAGTGGCTGGAGGAATATGAATAGAGAGCATTCCATGCTGCATCATTTTGGTGCATGTCCCACAGATCGTAACTAATAGCTGCAGCTCCATCTTCACTCTGATTTCTTTTTATCTAGAGGATTGACTAACAGTTGAAAAGTAGATGTGAAGCATGTACCCCAGCCCTGTTTTTTAGGGATGTAGCCGAGCAGCCCGTCAGACAGGAGCAAGGCCCAAACTGGGCCTGCTCGCGTCTGACAGGCTGTTCAGCCCCGCGTGCAGGCTTTACCTCGGCTTTCCGCTGAGCGGAGAGCCTTCCTCCCTGTCCTATGGGTCCCATTGAGTCACTTCCGGCGCGGAGGAAGTGATGCGACGGGACCCTGCTCCGTTGCGCTGGACCCCCCCGCGCTCTGTTTTTGGCTGGGGAAACCAGGGCAACAGGGCTGTTTAAGCCCTGTTGCCCTGGTTCCTCCTGCCAAAACAGAGTGTGGGCGGGGACCAGGTAGGCGGTGGGGGGGTCCTGGCGGCAGCGGCGGGGAGCGGGGGTTTTTCTCCGGCAGCAGCGCGGGCGGCGCGGGCAGCGCGGGCGGCGCGAGCAACGCTTCGCGCCGCTCTGAAGAGAGGGATCGGGCCGCCACCGCTCGCGGGGGGGCCAAGCCCAGAGCGAGCCTCCAGCCAACTCCAGCTCAGCCCCACCACTAGATGAGGTGATCAGAAGACTTAGGGACAGGCAAATCTGTCAAGTTGATTTCATTTGGGTATTCATTCATTCACTTTTAAGTACAGTCCATCTTATTTCCGCACTGCATTGTGATTTTTTCCACTCCTGCATGAAGATGTGTATGGATATTTGTGTGCATTTAAAAATGTGCACATTTTTGTGTGCACTTTTGCAAATGTGCACATTTTTAAAGTGATTTAAATAATTTTTGTTTGCATTTTTCAAACATACACATTTTGTGTGCTTTATCTGTTGTTGCAAACTGCAGAAATGTACAAATTTCAATGGCAAACAGCATTCCAGTTTGTGTTTAGATTTGGGAAGTGCAATTGAAATGTGAATGAAAACAATTTCTCACCCATCATATATAGACAGTATAATTGACACTGTGCCAAAAATTTCTTTCACATTTTTTTCGACCATCTCATTGAATTTGATAGAAAAGAAATTGCTTTAGAAAAGAAATTCAAAGGAGAAGAATCTTTCAGAGAAATTCTCATGGACTGGGTTTCGGGTTCTTGTGTTTACCCTGCTGACGAGTGTGCTGTCTTTCATTGTACAATCATCTCTCCAGTAGCCTATAGCCTCCTTGGCTTTCTACACTTCAATTAAAGCCAGTGGGAAGACATCATGGGATAATTCCTCCATAGGACTCTTTCAGATCAGGAAGTGCAGGCAGTCTGTGAGGCGGTAGTTTAATAGACAGGGGAGGAAACACACACAGCACCCTCAGCCACCGTTTAGTGATTAGGTAAGCTCAAAAACACCACCAAAAGAAATCCAAAATAAATTAGAAAATGCTCTGAGATGAGGCAGAACAATGGAAGCCTAATAGAAACAAAAGACACACACACGGCACCCTTGGCTGCCTCGCAGTGATTAGGTAAGCCCCAAAACATCACAAAAATTAATTCTGTGGATCTGACTGCTGCTTTTGATGGGATAAATAGGGAGATTTTATGGAGCAAACTATGGGGACTAGGAATGGATAGCCTGTTAATTTTAATCAAGAATCTATATACATGCACTAAGTCCCACGTGAGGGTTGGCAGGGAAGGCCAGGTGTCAGGAGAAATCGATACAACCAGAGGCGTAAGACAAGGCTGCTTGTTGGCCCCTTTGCTCTTTAATAACTATGTGAATGACATTATAGAACAATTAGTTGATAAATCAAATTTTCCGGTAGCTGTGTCGGCACACAGAAATTAAATTTATTTATTTATTTATTTTTATTTTATTCATTATATTTTTAAATCGCCCATCTGGCCGGCCACCCTGAGTGATGTGCAATCATTAAAATACAATAAAATACAATAAAACACAATTAAAAAACTACATTAAAACATAATTAAAACACAATTAAAAATATAAGTTTAAAAAAAAAAAAAAACCCTAACCCACCCCATATTCCCGCCTGAAATATTGTTGTATGCAGATGACATTGTACTTTTATCCCAAGCCCGAATAGACATGCAGAGACTTTTAAAGCTGTTTGGGGAAATATGTCATAAGGAACAGCTGAGAATAAACCATACTAAGTCCAAAATGATGGTATTTTGTAATCATGCAATCCGACACAAATGGATCCTAGATGATCACCCCCTGGATCAGACTAGTAGATTTAACTATTTGGGGATCTGTTTTGCACACAACGGTTCATGGAATGGACACTGGGGAGTAAGTAAATTAAAAGCTCAAAGTTCATCACAATCTGTTCTGAAATTCGCTAGAGTCAAGTTGGGTAAACCTTGTGTTGCCAGTGTTGAGAGTTTTTGCTGCCTCAGCTGATTTATGGGGCAGAAATGTGGGGTCTCCAAGAACCAGTAAACCTAGAATCTGTACAGAACACCTTTATTCGTATTTCATAGATTTCATAGATTATAGAGTTGGAAGGAGCCTATAAGGCCATTGAGTCCAACCCCCTGCTCAATGCAGGAAACTAGAGGAGGGGTCTCCCATCCAAGTAATAACCAGGCCTGACCCTGCTTAGCTTTCCACGCTCAGACAAGCTGAGCCAGTGTTATTGGGACTGCCACCAGGAATGCCTATGGCTTACCTGAGAGCAGAAGTTGGGGCTATGCCGATTTTATATTTTATATTTTATATTGAAGGCTATCTTTTATTATTTTTAAAACTAAAATATTCTGTAAACGAATTAGTTAAAATGTGCATAGCAGAACAGACACAATCACTACCCCAAAGCACATGGATAGCTAAAAGTAAATTTTTATTACAGAAATACAGACTTGATCCAGATGTCTTTTATGCTGCTGGAATTTATTCTAGCAGACACAAAATTAAAGTGCATCTCCAAGAGCTATTTGCAAAAAAGTATATGGTGGCTATCTCTATATCTAGATTTTCTAATGCCTACCCTTTCCTAAAATGGCACCACAGGATTGAGAAATATCTCTCAGATTTAAATCCACCTTTTCGCAGGGCATTTACCGCCCTGCGCTGTCAGACAATGAAATCAAATTTTACTGAAGGCAGGTTTAAGAAAATCCCTAGAGATCAGTGCCTATGTATCTGTGGTGGCCAACAGGTAGAGAATATTATACATTACATGTTATACTGTAAACTGACTCTATGATACACCAAGGGGAGAGCACCTAGAAAAATTTATTAGTATGTTTCCGACCCGCAGTGATATGGATGAGATCAAATATTTACTGTCCAGTACAGACAGGATGGTTATTGTTAACACTGCTAAATTTGCTGTAAAGGCTGCCCAGCTCAGACAAACATATGTAGCCAGTCTTGAGATGTAAAGTTCTAGCTGTTTGCTCATGTATGTTTTAATATTGTAACATGTAAGGTTTTAGCCTTATCTGTATGAACGTTTTACGGTGTTATGCTATTGTATTTTATGTAACTAACTGGCTAAAACCTGTATTTAGTTGTTGCCTTCAATAAAAATTATAAATTGTATTGTAATTCAAGAACACCCTGAGAATGAGGCAGAACAACGGAAGGCTCTTTCATGGGGGAAGAAAACATTTAGGAAATTGGAGGACAGATTTTGGCCCTGCACTAGCTTCACCTCTTCCCTGGAGTTGGACACAATGAACACACCCTCACACCTGCATTCGAGTGGATGCAAAAGGGGGGGCAGGCTGCCCGCACAATTTTTGCTGCTGCCACCTGTAGTGGCAGCACAACTCCCATCCCCAAAAACCCTCAGGAAGAAAGAAAGACGTTGGACCACAACCCCTGCCAATGATGAGCCCTAACTAGAGCTAGACACAAAATGCTTCCCTACAGGGCTTTCAGGGAAGTACTGGTATTATAACCATATGCATTAGAGACAAGATGTGTCTGCAATCACCTGTCAGAAATGTAATGTTTGGAAGACCCTGGGGGAAGATGCTGATCCCTGTAGAATATAGCAACTAGTGCTGAGCCAAAATTTCTCAAAAGACATTTTTCTCAAAACTGTTTTGAAATCTTTCTTTTCTTGCCCCCTTAGAAATAAAAGGAGGAGGAGCTAGTGCTGTGCCAAATTCATCAGATTCTCTTCACCATTTTTTGTGTGGTGTGTGTGTGTCCACCTTCCTCCTCCTGCTCCCACAAGGCCAAGAACAATGCTAGATAAGGGGCATTGTGGAGGATGCAAAATGGTGAGAGGCTGCCGACACAGTTGTTGCTGTTGCCTTTTGCAGTGACAGTGCAAGCAAGCAAGCAAGCAAACAAAGTGTTAGGAAAAAAGAAAGCATCTGTGCTCCAACCTCTGCCAATGGAGAGCCCCACGTGTGAGAAACTGTTGGAGAATTGTCCCTCCAATTTCTTTGCTCAGAAATATGGAATTTTGAGAGGCCATTTGCATGCAGCTCTAATTATAATAGTGGACTTTTCTTCGATCCCGTTGATAATTATCCTGAACATGGAGTTTGACTTTTTCACTGCAGGTGTACCCAAGGATGTCAGAGAAATCCTCAACAGACTTAAATGAGTTTGAATCTCTAAGAATCCTTATCTGCGGATTCTGCAGCAGGACGGCTTTTCCCAAGTCAGGTGGATTCCACAGACTTGCAGACTGTATTTTTATTTTAGGTAATGTTATGCAAATTTAGTCTTAGAAAAATACAGAAACACACCCACACACACCCACACACACCCAAACAAAAATGTGCATTTCCTACTTCGGCTAAAGTGTGAAAATATTATTTTTTCCAGGGATCTGCATATTGGGGGGGGGGGATTTGTGCATTTTGGGGAGTGTGCAAAATCCAGTTATGTCACTGACCAGACAATGGAATGAAAGGTGCCCGGCGATCTGCGAAATATGGATGGAACGGATTTTGCAATGTCTGTGTATCCCTAGATGTACCCTGAGCTGACATTTTCATTGAGCTAAACTTTTTCATGGTTAGTTACTACCAGTTCACGCCCCATCAGTGAATACATGAAGTTAGGGGTGGTGGTGTTTTTTTTGTCCCTTTACACTTTTGTGTTATACAGAACTTATATCAGCTTTTGTGTTATACAGAACTCTTACTCGGCTTAGGATTGGTACCTTTTTCTTTTATTAGCTCTGCTTCTGTGCCAGCAGCCTGACACATTAGCAGGTGAAGATGTTCTTGGCATGCAGGCAAATGATGGATCGAAGTTTCGCCTGTTAAATTTCTGTGTATCAGGGCCAATTTAAAAAGTCGGCAACCAAAATTGGACCCAGTATTCCCGTAGTGTTCCAATTCTGGTGCAGAACACTCCATTTATTGTTGAAATGTAATATTTGTAGGTCTGAAAATGGATATAGTTAAATATTTAACTTGTTGATTTTTGGAAGCAAGGAAGAAACATATGCTTTGTGCATGATGTGTTGGCTTTTAAAACCTGTTCTGCTGTAAATGTGCTTGCTTTTTGTTGTTCAGCATGTGACCAGATTGGGGGGATGCAGGAGTAATTGTGTGTTGTTGTTTTTATATCCCATCTAGGATATAACTTGATCTGGTTTTCAGCCTGTAAAGACAGAATGGATTGGATCCAAAGCTGGCCCCTTCTGTTGGGATCTAGTTGAGGGTCCCTACTGGAGGAAGGGGTTGGATTGGTGATTATCACCAATTCCTCCATCTCTCTGGACCAGCACCTCACACACCTCTCCAGATAATTTTTTTGGGAATCATAGGGAGCTGCAGGGGAATGGAATAAGTGAACATTGTCTCCCACTCTTCTGCCAGCAGTATCATTTTGTTGGCAGAATTCCATTCCATGCAGCTTGGATTGTGTGGAAGCAATTTTAGTGTTAAACCATAAATATTAGTTAATTAATATTAGTTAATTTTAGTGTTAACCAGAAATATTAGTTTTAAACAGGCTCATGGTGTTATGAAGAATCTCAATCTTATTCTTAGCAGAATTGATCGATGTGGAATAATAATAATGCATATCTACAATTTCCAAATATTCAAATTTATAGAACATTAGCTCCAGATCATGCTTAGTCAGAAAAGAAAATGCAGACAATATTTTTTTTTACAAGCTTTTGAACTTTGTCTCTAGAGAACTGATTTGTGAAAGTTTGGAGTTTTAAAATTTAATTTTAAATACAATAGAGTTTAGAATTATATTTTCATTTATATTTGAGTTCAGCCATAGCAGATGGCCTTGAATTATGATAATCTGAAATTGTTGCATTAACTTACCATGAGGATTGGAATTTCAGTGCTCGTCTGATTATTGCAGAATGCCAGTGAGAAATAACCCATAGAAGCCTTTAAAAGAATAGTGCTGGAGTTAAAAGTTAATTATTGAAATGCTATTAAAAAAAACATGACTTTCATTACATTCATTATTACATTAAATTAGTGAAAGATGAAACAATATATCAAGGGCTGATTTTCCCATTCTCTGTTTTTAAATAATATATTTTAAAAAAGATGATTGCTTGTACTTAAAATGTGGGTTGTTCCTATGGTGGGAATGCTGAGTGATAATAAATTACAAAGTAATGCAGGGACAAAGGTAAACACTTGAAAGGCCCATTCAATTCAATAGAAAAGTGAATATATGTCCCATGTTTAGTCATTCGTGGATGGTGGGAAAAGTATAGTTACAGCACAATCCAATGTGGCTGCCTGTAACCCTTGGAACTATGAAGATTACAAGCATCCTATGGAGAGCGGAAGGAGCACAGAGGCAAACATCGCCTCTGTGCTTCTCCCTCCCTACAAGAGACTTAGATGGCTGATTCCGGCCGTCTTTTGCCCTGGAGCATAAGGAGAAGAAGCTGAGGTACCACCAGGATAGTACGCATGCTTGTCGAGCCTGATTCCTCCCCACCCACCCCCAGAATGCCTACAGAACTCCAGCTCCAAGGTTGGCCTTCCAACCTTAGAGACACACCAGCACGATTCTTTCCACGCCAGCTGCGAGCCCGGAGAGAGGACCCTCCAAAGTTGGAGTCCCAGCTCCGACCTCAGAGCACATTTCCAAGGTCGGAAGGGGGCCTCTGTCTTGTCCTATGGCCATCTAGACTCTGTTTAGCAGTCATAGGATTACGCCCTTAGTTACTCAGTCAACATACATTCAGATATATATGAAAGCATGGAGTCTGTAGTGCTCCCTGTCACTAACCAGATAATTGTTGGAAGAAGATAACTATTATTTCTGAAGTTCCAGTAACTTGTGTGCCTCCAGTATGAAATGGCAAGAGATGGCTGCATGCGTATATGGAAGGTTCACATGGGTTGTTGCATGACGACTAAAACCTGGTGTACTGTGGTGCATGAGTCCAAGGACTAACCAAGAGGTGTGAGGGATGGACAACGACTCCATTGAGAAGCTTTATGCTGATCTATTCCCATGCACGCAGATGCACCTGAAGAGGGATGGATTATGCCCTCAGTGCATTAATTGGAACATAAGTTTAAAAAGGGAGGTTGGTTATATCAAATCCACTCAGTATTCTCAACAGCCTCAGACTTAAATGGAAAAGGAATCCCCATGTTGCAAAGAAATAATGTCTTGAAGTACTTATTTACATTTGGAATGTGGAGGGTACTGTGAAAACATTCTCAAAACATTGTATGAGAGCTAGGGATGTGGGCGGAGTGCTCCAAGCTCAGATTTGGAAACAAAATGTAGGGTTCATAAAAGCCCACCTCTGAGAAGAGGTGAGTTTTAGAAATCCACCAGAAATCTTGCCCAACTCAGATTAAAATCCGAGCCAGAGAAGAATTCCCTGCTCCCACCCCCATCCATCACCACCAGCCCTTTAGGTCGCCGCAAATCCTCTCTGCCAGCCCCCACAACACACTGCTCCTCCTTCCTACTTAGCTGTCAAGCAACACCAGAAGCAGGAGCACTAGGATGTGAGGAGATAAGAGGAGGGAGTTTTCTCCCCTTTCCCCCTTCTCTCTGTTACCCTGACGTGCTGATTAGCTGCATGTAAGGAGCGAAGTCTGGGGCCATCTAAAATACAGTTCTCTCCAGGGCTGCTCCACAGCCCTCAGGAGAATGACATTCTTATCGGTGAGCTGGAGTTGGCCAAGATTCCCTGTTAGGTATATATACAATGGCAAACCTGGGTTTATTGGAATGTAAGATGATCCTCAGAAAATCCTTTATCTTTAAAAATCCAGGGTGTTTGATAGATTACCCTAATGAAATCTAATTATCTGAAACATTTTGCTAATAGCCTTTAGTTGTTTATACAAATAGAACATACATAAATAACTAGACAAGATGCTGAAGTGTGTGTGTGTGTGTGTGTGTGTGTGTGAGAGAGAGAGAGAGAGAGAGAGAGAGAGAGAATCCCAGAGCTGCAGCAAGCTATTTGACAGAGATCCAAATCCTAAGTGCATTTTCGAAGACTCACTTGGAAAGGCTTACAGACTCCCTGCCATTTGCCTGTTAGGCTCAGCTTGACTGCCACACTGGAAGTTGCCAGTGCTCTGTGTTTACATTTGGAGAGTGAGATGTTTCACTAGAGAACAAATGTGATCATGGAAAGAAAGAAAGAAAGAAAAATGCATTGGAGGTCAGCAATGCATTTCTTTTTGTTTCATTTATTATTGCAGAACTCTACAGACCAGCATAGTGAAGCAGAATGTCACACATTTCCAGGATGATATATAGTGTCGGGACAGTTACTTGAAAGCTAATGCACACTACCTTCTGCCACCAGTTTCTGAGACGCATCCCATGCCTAGCCCTGAGGAAGGGCCCCTTCAGAGCCTGGCTTGGCTTGGCGGCTGGCTCTCTGAAGAGCTGCACCAGCTGCTTCCTCTGGCCACATGGTGGTAGAGGTAAGGGGGTAGGGGGTGACATGGTAAAGGGAAGGAGTGGGGTGCAACTCAGTGGTGGTAAGGGGAAGGGGTGGGGAGGGTACAACATGGTGGTGGGACGGGGAGGGGATAATACCACATAGCCACATCCTGCCCTCACTTTGAATAGGTCAGTAATTTTATCCCTGTTCATATCCTGGTGCTTTTCTCATGGTGCAAAAGTATTAACTGAAAAAAATGCCCCCAGGCCCACTTCAGCTAAGCTCCAGTACTGAATAACCAGGGATGTTGAAGAGTCCTTGGTCTCGAGTCACGAGTCGAGTCACGAGTCTTTGGACCCGAGTCTCGAGTCCGAGTCCGAGTCCTTGGTCCAAAATGGTGACTCCCGAGTCCCGAGTCCCGAGTCCCTCCCAAAGCTGACTCCACGAGTCCCTATTAAAATCAATGGGGTTTTTTCCCAACAAAATAAGGCTACTTCAGATGTGTGGCTTAAATAAATTCTAGGCACAAGTGTGCCATTTTATTTCAAAACTCTGCAACTGATTTTGGCAAGAACAGACCAGGCAGAAAAACCCAAAATAACCAGGCAGGCAGAGGAGGCAGGGAACCCCAAAGCAGGCAGGCAGAGGCCTTTGTCTTGGACAATTTAACTGTTGAACTGGTCAAGAAGAGACCAGGCAGGCAGAGGAGGCTGGGAACCCCAGACAGGCAGGCAGAGGCAGCCAAACCCAAAATGTCTGAAAGGTTGCATTTTAGAAAAATGATTTTAAAAAATAAAACTTGCTGTACTTCCTAAAACTTATCCATGTTGCATTTGAGGAGCATGATTTTTTCTAAATGTTTGGCCCCCATTCTGGAACGGTGAGATCTCATCACAATTCCACCTTCACTGAACACCCGCTCCACTGGTGATGAACTTGCTGGAACCAGAAACACACTCAGAGCAGCCACACAGAGTAATCTCAGGTCCTTCTTCTGCCTCTCCCAAGTACGCAACACATCAATCAAAATAAATCTTGACACACTGTTGGGGCTGCACTCCTGATAGCCGTCCATAGTGGCCGAGCAGCGGCACACCTTGCTTCCATGCGCTCTTCGCCGGCAATCACGCTCCTCTCCACTCCTTCTGGCACAGCCCAGGGATGTTGAAGAGTCCTTGGTCTCGAGTCCCGAGTTGAGTCTCGAGTCCCATTAAAAATATTGGGACTCGAGTCCGAGTCGAGTCAGAGGGGGGACTCAGTCCGACTCACGAGTCGAGTCCTCGAGTCCGAGTCCCCATCCCTGTGAATAACTGCAGAACTTGCTTGGTTTTGTCTCCTGTCACCTGCTGATAATGTCCCTGAATGTCTGTTTTCCCATTGCCCGCAGGAATAAGATCAGATGATGGGTGTACTGACATCATTGAGGGGTGGTGGTTGCTAATGGCACTAAACTAGCTGCTGAGAAGACAGTGAACAAGTGTGAAAAAGAGTAAAATTTTAGCAGAGGTGGTTGGGGAACATTTGGGGCTTCTTGAAAACAAAATCAGGTGCAGAACTATTCAGTACACAACCAGACGGAATGAAGGTTCAGCCCCACTTCCCACATGCAGACAGCTGTGCAGGAGCCCCTTTGATGTGATCCAGTCACCTCTTTCCCCATCTGACTGGCAAACTCCTCCCTGGAAGGGCTGACTGTATGTGTCTCTGTGGCAATGTTACTTACATAACATATGGCATAACACGAGAAATTTAGACTTCTGTTTTCTCTGCTAAGCTGGATCTATAAAACTAAATAGGCTAATTTAAACTATTCTGTGCCTAGGTGGAGTTTATCGCCTTTATAGGTAGCCTAGCATTTATCATGTTTTAAAACTTTGTTCATTGAAGCAGCTGCTATATTCATGAAAAACCTTTCCTAATAAATGCACAAACAATTCCAAAGACCCATAGAGCTGGCCAGATCCAGGGGGCACCATAATGATTTGCTCTCAGAATTTCAAGTTTGCCACATTATGCAGGGAGATATATTGCCATTTTGCTTCCATCTGGCACCTGACACTTGGTTGGCCTTCTATATGCATCCTGCTGTGCCTTTGCCTGCATGTGTATCTGACTCCAGATTTTTTTTCCACTGGAGAGTTAATTGGATTGAACATGCACCTTATTCTGATGACCATAACAAGACAGAAGAGGAAACAAAGATGGAAAAGTTCATTTTTAGTCCCTTCACCAAGCAACCTACTTAGAAGGAATACTGAAGTCAGAATTAAATATAATTTTAATCAATGGACTTTCCTTCAGAGACAAGCTTGCATTTCCTTGTGAATCCATTAAATAAATGGGTGTAAAAGTTGCAATTTAGCCGTAAAGTTCATTTTGTGTCTGGGAAATATGAAGGACAGAACCATTTATATGCTTAACATGGCATTTTACAGCATTGCAGCCAAAGAACCAGAGCTATGAAAGTTAGCTTCCTAATAAATATTCTCAATTAGATCTAATCAGTTGACTTGTGAAGAACACACTACCATAGACCTGCATTGCCTGAAGGTTCTTTTACAGCAATATGCAGATTGCAGCCCAAGAGGAGGAGCACCAGTCCAGAGTCAGATTTCAAGAGGACACTGGCCAAAATATACAGGAAGCATCTCCTGAATACGCTTCATGAAAGGAGCACAACTACTGTATATGAACACAAGCAGCTCCCATTTGTTCCCATGAGCTTTGTCCGGGAGATATTTCCAGTGGTTTGTACTCAGTTGGACGCCGACAACGACTACTACCATGAAGATTTATTATGGTCATATGATCCAAATGGAACGAATCAACCACAACTTGTATACAGAACTAGAGTAAACATAAAAATAGAGATAGAACAGCTCTCAATTATTTCCCAATACAAGGACCCTCCTTTGCATGACAGATAAAAGGAATTTAGCAACTTGGGTGGTAACAGTTGGATTCTGCTGGTCACGTAAACAATAAGTAACCAGCCACTTATCGGGAAAGCCTTGAAACATCTTCAAAAGGGGAAGAATTATATCATCCCTCGGCTCTGCATAAAATAAATTGGACTACTAGAGAGATGTTTATACTAGAGTTGTACTCAAATGGCCTCTCAAAATTATCTACCCTATTTGTGGGGAGATGGAAATTTCACCAAATTTCTTCAGGGAGAGGAGAAATTCACAACAGTTTCTCACAGTTAGTGCTCATCATTGGCAGGGGTTGTGGTCCAACTTCTTTCTTTTTTCCTAAGGGTTTTTGGGGATGGGAGTTGTGCTGCCACTGCAAGTGGCAGCAGCAAAAATTATGCCGGCTGGCTGGGCCCCATTTTGCATCCATTCGAATCGAATGCAGGTGTGAAGGTGTGTCCATTGTGTCCAACTCCAGCCAGGGAAGAAGTGAAGCTAGTGCAGCACCAAAATCTGTCCTCCAATTTCCTAAATATTTTCTTCCCCCATGAAAGAGCCTTCCGCTGTTCTGTCTCATTCTCAGGGCACTTTATAATTTATTCTGAATTTATTTTGGCAGTGTTTTTGAGCTTACCTAATCACTGCGAGGCAGTCAAGGGTGCTGTGCGTGGGTTTTCTTCATATTACACATCTCTCTGTTGCTCTGCAGCCTCTCAGGCTGCCTGTGCTTCCTGAGCCAAAAAAGCCCCATGGGAGGAATTACCTCATAATTACCGCCTGGGCTTTAATTGAAGTGTGGGAAGCTGAGGAGGCTGCTGGCTGCTGGACTGGTGATTGCACAACGAAGGACAGGATGTTTGTGCCCATTCCTTGGCAGGGGAAGGTTGGTGACTCCTTTGTCAGTGGGGCTCCTTATCCATTGCAGCTTTTATTCTGAGCTTTATAGGAGCTATCCATGGTGCTTCTATTGGGGGTGGGGTTCAGCAGCAAGGATAGCTCCTATAAAGCTAAGTATAGCAGCTGCAATGGATAAGGAGCCCCACGGACACAGCAGTCACCCACCTCCCTTGCTCCTTGGCCACCACATAAGTAAGGTAAGCTCAAGAGCCCCAAATCCAACCCATGAGTATTTTTCTGAAATTTTCTTCTCCTTTTAATTTCTTTTCTAAAGCAATTTATTTTCTATCAAGTTGAATGAGAATGGTGGGGGGAAATGTGGGAGAAATGTTCAGCACAGCACAAGTTTATATTGCTGAACTCTCTCAGCATGTTAGCCTTCTGTGATATGATGTAACCATATCTTCCACAATAGGAGACTTTTAAAAAAACAGTGTCTATGGCTTTCGGAGGGAAAATCTGAAAAATCCTATAGTCACTGGGATGCTCTCCAGGAACCATAGGATTACACCCTAAATGTATACAATAAATGTATACAAAAGAAAATTCAATACTCCTAGTCAGTATTTTTGTGAGAAAAGCATTTAAAAAAAAAAAAAATTCAAGTTAAAGAAGACCTGTTTCCAGACTGAACTGGATGGATGCACGGCAGTTGAGGTTGTGTTGCATAACCTGAAGAGATACATGCTAATTGTGTTAATCAGATTTTTTTTAGCGGGGCTGTATCAAAGACCCAACTTCCCCTTCTGAACAGTTGATTATTGGCAATGATCTAATGAGGCGACTTCTGCTGGGTTGTGCTTGGAAATCCCACATACTGCACATCCACCTACGGACCTGTATGAGCATGTCTCCCCTAGGTCAAACAACAAAATTCAGTAATTTTCAGTGGCCTGTCTAGAAAAGTGAACAGCAGTTCATACTGTCTGGCTTAATGGACAACTACATTAAATTCTAATATATTCTAAAACCTCTAAAACCTTTTTGTGCAGAGATCCTTCAGATTTCTGGGCATTCGTGTTGACATCTTTTAACCTGGCAAATTCGTTCAGCCAGTCACACAAATTAGTGGGGCAAAAACAGGCGGAATATTGAAGGGCCTTTTGGAGACCACACGATAATGATGGGTATCCCAGTCACATCATTTTAATTTTTAAATACAGAACCGGAAAACAGGTCATTACTGCTTAATGGTCATCATAACCCCACATTAACCTGCACAATAATTTCAGCCTTCAGAGTGGATAAAACAAGCAAAATAACACTCTGCATTATAAGACTGCAAATTGGCCCATGCTTAGTAGTTCTCCAGTTTGAAACCATACAAGTTGCCGTTGCTCTTTGTTGTCTCCAGCAAAAAGGCAACAACATGAAGGCAGAACTGGTTGGCATTGATTGATGGATGGACTGAGTTGTAAGAGGTATGAACTAGCTTTTATCATTCAGGCATATCTGAATACATTTTGTTTGGACGCACAACAATCATGGCTTTACAAAAATTGTGGAAAAGCCCACCTGTGTTCATAATGACTTGGATCCAGACCGTCAAAGTTACAGTAGGCCTATTGAAATCAATGTGACTTTCATCTGGATTTCAGACTCTCATCCAGAGTTCTTCCTTGTATGGGGGACCCTCCATAATTAGAAAAAAGACTTTCTGCTGCAGAAGTTCATTTTGAACATGAGTAAGCTGGCGTGACCAGTGTAACGATAGAGGTGGGGTTAGCTCAGTGTTTCTCAACCTTGGGTCCCCAGATGTTTTTGACCTACAACTCCCAGCATGCTGGAGTTGTAGGCCAAAAACATCTGGGGACCCAAGGTTGAGAAACACTGGGTTAGCTCCACAGTACTTTTTTTTTTTTTTTACTGACGTTGCCCCATCAGGAGTATAATGCCTGAACAGGGTTAGTGTTTCACTGCGCACTCGAAGTCAGTGCCAAAGAGTGGTGTGTAGTGGAGCCAGGGCTCCCAGGGACAAATTGCCGGCACGTCTTGATTAGCGGGGATGCTGATGTTATCCACCCCCACCCCCCCTCAGAATTCCCTTTTCCCTCAGCTTAGCTGCAATTCTCACAGTAGCTGTGTGTGTGTGTGTGTGTGTGTGTGTGTGTGTTGTTCCCTGTTGTAATGCAAAGTATCTTGGGTCTTGGTCTTAAATGTGCCATTAAGGCCATTTACGGTAGCTTTACAAAAGGTCTGTTCCTGATGGAGATTAAACTGCTAGAATTTGTTTGTTGATATGGATCGACACAGCTGGCTGGATTATTTACAGTCATGCCTTGGATTGAGAGCATAATTCGTTCCGGAAACGTGTTTGTAATCCAAAACACTCTTATATCAAAACAAAATCCCCCTCAAAAAAATTTGTACAGAGATTTTTAATTTAAGCTGTACTACAGTACTTGTATTGCAAGATGTCACTTGTATATCAAGTCAATTTTTTAAAAATAAATATTTAAAAATTTGCTTGTCTTGCAAAATGCTCTCAAACCAAGTTACTTGCAATCCAAGGTATTACTGTATTTATTTTTTACTCTCCTTGGGAGCATGGCTAGTGGGAATGTCATGATGAGCACGTGCACTTCAAATTTTACCACTATACCACTAGCATCAAAAGATCTTTAGAAACGTTTGCTCTGTTTTAGCAAGGGGTGGGCGATCTGCCCAGCACTCAACTCGTGGCACACTTGGCGAGCCAGGCTGAAAACAAGCACCGGCTGAGGGACTCGCCGGACTTCTGGGTTCCCAGCGCTACATTGTTTATGTAGAAAATGGTGTAAGATACGTTAAAAATGGCTGCAATTTGCACAAGTTATGCAAGATATACAGGCCTGTGGCTTATGCTGGCTCAGCTTGTCTGAGCGTGGAAAGCTAAGCAGGGTCAGGCCTGGTTATTATTTGGATGGGAGACCCCTCCTCTAGTTTCCTGCATTAAGCAGGGGGTTGGACTCGATAGCTTTGTAGGCTCCTTTCAACTCTGTAATCTATGAATCTATGAAATCACTGCCATTTTTAACGTATCTTATGCCATTTTCTACATAAACAACATAACGCCGGGAACCTGGAAGTCGCTTCCCCAGCTCAGCTCGCGAGAACGCAAGTTGAGCTGGGGAAACAGGTAGATCAAGCAGAGCTTGGGGGTTTGAACCTGGTGAGTTCACCAGACTTCCACCCCCCCAACTGAGCTCCGCACACATCCCTAATTTTAGCTCAGAGCAAATTACTACCATGGGCAGAGTAATCCTATGGCTCCTAGTCAGTGTCTAGAGGGCCATAGGATTATTCGGAGATCCAGCTCTGGGTTTGGAAAACGGGCTCCGACCGACCTTGGAGCTGGGTCACCACACTTGGAGTAACCCCCCCTTGCAGTCAGCATGGATAGAATCGTTGCGTTTCTGAGGTTGTAAGAGCAACCTTGGAGAAAGGGTTTAGGGGGCATTCCAGAGGGCGCGGAGGGGAGGATACTGGTGCCACCAAGATATGACATATCCTGGCAGCACCTCAGCCTCCTTCCTTGCCCCCCCCCGCTCCCAAGTGCCTCAGCTGAGTTGCAGGGTGAGGAGAGCCTGGAGGCATTTTTTGCCTCCATGCTCTTCCCACCATCCATAGGATGCCCATAATCCTCTGAGTTCAGAGGGTTATGGGCATTCCCATAGAATTGTGCCCTAAGCTGCTAAAAAGATGTGTGCGTAGGGGAAGAAAGCTAATATAATAATACAGCTATACTTATCTGTATACAGATATGATTTATATGTTCCTTTCCCCTCTTGTTTATGGTTTTGTTTTGTTGAAACTTACAATAAAAATAAATTAAAAATATAATAATACAGAGGGGAGCTCAGTTCCATTACAGCAAATGAAAATGCAATGGCAGATAATATTGATTTGCACTTGTATGCTCTAGCCTACTTTGTTTCTGTATTCTGTATCCATCGGTGTCCTACTGTTGCCCTTTCTCATGCTAAAGGCACCCACTCACCAAGAGTGTTCTTCTGTCACTTTGTTCAGATAATCTTTACCATATGCCTTTCCCCATTTCTGCTATTAGTGATTCCATTAACTTTTCAAGCAATCTAAATTAGCAACCGGAGAAGGCAGCTGAACTGCAAAAAGTTATGCCATAGTTCAGCACTTTAATTAAAATCAGGAAGAAAACAAGTGCCTAGTTTAATTCCAGTGGAGTCCACAGAGAACACCGAAAAGCTGAAGTAATTTCAAGAGAAAGAGAGCTTTATTTACCAGGAAGGCAACAGAGCAGTCAGAAAGAGCTTCCAAATGTGACCACTGAGAGAAGTGAGATCTTTAGATAACAATTGTGCTGTGTTTCCAGAAGGTCTTGCAGATGTGACCAGTGACTCTAGTTTTACCTAAAAGCAAGCAAGAAAGGCCAGTGGGGAAAAATAGTCAAGTATGGAAAAGCTACAAGACATTACTCCTGCATAATGCTTCATTCTTCAAGCAACATTCACTGTCTCTGGATACAGAGCAGGCTGTCTAGACCCATTTATACCACCTACTCAACAGCATCGTCTGGGTGGTTTATGAACTGTAACTGTAAAATGTAAATGTTTTAGCATAAAATACTAAAACCTAAACACCAAATAGATTAAGGGCACAATCCAATCAGAAAGCCCATAGCCCTCCAAACTCGGAGGATTATGGGCATCCTGTCTATGGAGGGTGGGAAGAGCATGGAGATACAGGCCTGTGGCTTACGCTGGCTCAGCTTGTCTGAGCGTGGAAAGCTAAGCAGGGTCAGGCCTGGTTATTACTTGGATGGGAGACCCCTCCTCTAGTTTCCTGCATTGAGCAGGGGGTTGGACTCGATGGCCTTGTAGGCCCCTTCCAACTCTATGATCTATGAAATAAGGTCACCTCCGGACTATTCCCACCCTGCAACTCAGCTAGATGGTCAATTTTAGCTGTCTAGCTGAGGCGCTTCGGAGTTGGAGGTAAGGAGGCTGAGGAGCTGCCAGGATACCTCATACCTTGGCAGCGCCTGTCTCCTCCCCTCCCAGCCCCCCAGAACACCCCCAAACCCTGTCTCCAAGGTCGGTCTTGCAACCAATGTAATTTTAGTTTGTTTTCAATGTATTGTTTTTGCTTCTTCTATCTGTTTTTGCTTTTTTATTGTTCACCGCTCCAGAATCTGCTTGATGTGGGCGCTGGGGCAGTATATAAATGATGATGATGATGATGAAGATGATGATGATGATGATGATGATGATGATGATGATGATAATAATAATAATAATAATAATAATAATAATAACCACCACCACCTCGGTGATGCAGCTGGTGTGGCCCTTTCCATGCTGGCTGCAATGGTGGTGGGGAGGGTGTTCTGAGTTCAGAGACCCAGCTACAAGGTCAGAGTGATTTTCGGAGACCATAGGGTCTCCGGAAAATCCTATTGCCATCTAGATGCTGTCTAGTGGCCACAGAATTGCACTGTAAGAAGCCCCACTACAGTACAAACAAAATAGGTAAAAAACAAACAGAAACGGAACAGAACACCAAGAGCACTAAAAGAATACCCACACCAGAAAATTAAACACTAGTGATGTTGTGTGTGTGTGTGTGTGGGGGGGGACAATTCTCCAGCTGGCACTGAAAGAACCACAATGTAGGTGCCAGATGAGTGTCTCTGGGTAGGGCATCCCACAATCTGATAGAGATCATGTTGATAACATTCTTCGCGACAAGGGCTTCTAAATAGACATACTTTCAGCAGTAATGACTGATGCTGTGGATCCCAACTTTTTTATTTTCTAAAGTGCTTTTTAGCCTCTACAAAGAAAATGTCACCATGTTGTCATTTTGATTTCTGACACACCAGTTAACAATTAAACATTTTCTGCTCAATATCATCTTTGTATTTTATTCTATTCTGTTTGTACTTCAGCAGCATATTTGAGTAAAACAACAAGTGTGTAGGTGATTCATTTATAGACTGTTTATATGTACCAGGCTTGGATCCTTTAATTATCACTGAGGGTCCAAATCATGTATATTCTCCTGTGTGTACAGGTTAGGCCTTCCATTGAAATCAATGGAATATGCAAAAAATAAAACTAAAAACCAAAAACCAGATGCATAATCAGGTCTCAGGGTGCATGATGCAGATATTATAGGACTGCCAGTTCATTTCCAGGTATGGTAGTTTCTGTGCCTATATGCCCTGCATGATGGGGGTGAGGGGAGCTGCCAGGTGAAATTTCCCCCATTTTTTTAAACTTCACTGAAAGAAAAAAGCTACATCTACTTGTCTTTTTCTCACTGTCAGAACTATTCCTTGATCTATCCCACTTCCTAACTACCACTTGATTTGCCTTCTACCCTTTGCCTCCAAATTGGGGATGAAAATTTTCCAGTTTTTATAAGAATTTATCAAAATTTGCAAAAAGAACTTGAGATTTGTAAAAAAAAAAAAAATGAATGTGGGAGAAAGCAAAACTGACAGATTTGCCCATTCCGAATTGAAACTGTTGGTTTCTCTTTTCTTCTTCATTCACTTTATGCCTTAGGTGAAGATCCACCTGAAGATCAGCAGGGGAGAACAGAAACTTGAGTATTTACATATCATTGCACAAGGTGGTCTGAGGGCTTTTTTCTTTTGTTTTAAATTTAAAAGTGAAGCTGTGCCACTAGGAAAACTCATGGGAAAATCCCACAGGGAAAACCCATGGGCTGCTCAGAGAGCAGCCATTTTTCCCTCCCATACAATGCCCTGCTTTGTATGCTAGCATCTTTCCAGGGCCATTAGGAGCTCCATTTACAATGCAGAAAGTGCACAGTAGCCAGGCTGCTGATGGTTGCTCAACTGAGTGGCATGGCTTTACTTTGAAAGTTAAAAGAAAGAAGCCCTCTGAACACTTTGTACAACAGTACACAAGTAGTGCCCCCCTACTTGATCGTCCTCAGAATTTCTACCCTGCACCTAGAAATGACCAAGAATTTCTCTCCCCTCCCCTTTGTTTGGTCCAACAAAGGTGCTGGGGGGGGGGGGTAGACTTTGCACAACCCTAGCCATAACAGTGGTTGAAACCATTCCAAGATAATCAGTTAAATAATCTTAGATTGTTCTCAACCTTTTGGAAAAGTACATTGTTTGGAAAACTAAAACTTCAAGTCACAGCTTTTCAAGGCCTTTTAAATAAGAAAATAGCATTTATGCCTGATAGCAATCCAGTTTCATTTCTTCCACTCAGTTCTGACACATTGTCTTCTCAGTTTGTATGGGCAACCTATTTTTGACAACTCAGTGAGTTCTGCGGATTCCCCCCTTACTCCAATGCAGTAGTGCAGTTTTCCCAGTTGCAGCCAATTTAGTTAATTACATTTTCTTTGATAAGACTTATTACCGATAAGCCTTATTAATTGTTCTATTATGTGAATGCCTTTACAATCTGCATAGAAGCCCTGTCACTTGAGTCATGTAGAGAAATGAAAATACAAGGTAAAAACTTACCCCAGGCCATTAGAGATAGCAGAACTGAGTTGAGATTTGAAAGTAGGTCTCCCATGATCAACGTGCTTTTAAATGGACCGTACTTCATTTGTTGAGGTGTGATAAAACTTGTCCCTTTCTTTTCTCCCTCCTCATACATATAATTGACCTGTACAATCAAAATAGATATCTGTGTAGTAAACTTGTCAAGTTGTGCAGTGTTATCTTGAAGGATGTCATAAAAGTAATAGAAAAAATGACACTCTGTGTTGCATGCTAAAAACATATCTTTTATTTGAAGCACAGGGTAGATGGCTTATCTTGTATATACACACTTCCTCTGTTCTTAATTCACATATGGTGCACATGCACTCTATAAAATGATGCCCAAGGAGCATAACAGATCTGTTGCCAAGATTTTCAAATTAAAGCAAAGGTGAACCCCAAACATAAAGATGGTAACCAGTCATCAATCCCAGACAGCATGGGCAATGGTAGGCATTCTTGTCCAACACATCTGGACTTCCCCAAACTGGGGAAGGCTGTGGTAAACAATAAACATGTTAAATGAAAGCAATGCGGTTAATATTCATTGCCCAGTGCACTCATATATGTGCTTCTTTAGCTCTAAGAAGACAGCTGCCATTTTATCCTAGTATATTATGAAAATAAAATTATTGCTACAATGGTAATTTCCAGGAGAACTTCCTCTGTAAAATGAAAAGTCCATCAGATGCATCTCTTCTATGTTCACTCTTGACAATTATGCATAAAATGATGGGCACATCCAGCCTGACTCTCCAAACAATATTTTATTCAAAACCTTATCAAGAAACCTATTGAGCAAGGTAAATTGAAAACCTTATAGTGAAGATAATTTCCCAGCTTATGCTGGTTGGGTGACTGAAGAATTATAGCTATAAACTTTTAGTGGGACACTTTCGTGTCTCCTGGAGAATGAGTGGATAAAAATAGGATGGCAAAAATATTCGGAATAAAGAGATAGGTTTTCATAAAGGTGAGTCAAGGTGCAATCCTATGCATGTTTAGACCAAAATAAGTCCTAGAATTTCCAGCATTGCCCAGCCAGCATGGCTGGCTGGGGAATGCTGGAAGTTGTAGGACTTCTTTCAGTCTAAGCATGCATAGGATTGCACCCTAAGACTGGTTTCCAGGCAGGCTTTTGCCCCGGCTCTACACTGTTCAGAAATGAATAACTGAGCATAAATATTCACCCATATTTCAAGCTGATTATTGGAAAATGTTGCAAGGCAAACGTGCTCTTGCAATACTTAATACAATCTCAGAAGCAGCACAAACTGTGCAAAGTTGATGAATGCACAGCAAGTGAATTTATTCCGCTCCTAGAATTCAACATTCCTTAGCATAAAATTGGGATTTCTGTGCAAGACCACACATGTCCCTAGATATAACTCTCCAAAGGCTGATCAAAATTGTCTGAACCTTTCTATGTGATAAAATCTAGAGGTTATTGAGTGTGGCCTCTTCAGTCGCAGATATCATGCCCTGTTATCACTATGTCCAATTTAGGACTTTTCCCACCATTAAAAATAGGCTTCAGTGAGCTGAAGAGAGATGATCCTCTTCCTATCAGGTTTTATGGCACTATTCCCCCAAATCCCTTTTGTCAGCTATTGTATTATATAGCATGACAGTAGGAGCATGCACACTGCGGAACAGAGAGGCAGTTAATGTCAATCTTAACTTCTTTTACCTTCAGTCCAAAATCAGTTTTGATATCTGGGTAAGATCTTGCTTAAGGGATGGATATACTTTAAAAAAGCAATAGGGGAGGACAGAAGAATTGTGGATTTATTCATTTTTTACAGATATTCTCTAATATCTTATGGATCAACTTTGTTCTATCTTCAGATTGGATGGTAACTTCTTTTTCCCATTTTCCTTTCTTTTCTTTTGATTAAGCTGCAAGGTGCCTTTTTATTATTTCTTTATCCACTGGCCCAAGTGTTAGGAGCTGATACCAGGAACTGTACTGAAAATGTGTGTTCACATTGTTAAAAGTCAGACAAAAAGAATGTTAATTGTTTACTCACATTTCCTAGTCTCTCAGAGCAGGTGCAGGTCAACCAATTTTGCTAGCCTCATGGACACCAATTAAATCAGTTCCCACATAGTTCCTGCAGCCCGTGATGAACATGATGCATAAAGAAACTTCTCATATGGATTGCCGACACTGTGTGGAAAGATTCTATGCAATCAACAGGTGTTTCAGGTACTAGTGGGACCTCTCCAATGCTGCCAATCCACATGATGAGTTACTGTATAGTTAAGCCCTACCCATTAAAAAAAAACTGCCAAAGAGAATCTAATTCAGTCTAGAACAACATTTCAGATTTCAGCAGAGTTGGAGGGAAATTTACTAAGGGGGAAAGGTATCAAATTCCCAATCCTATCTCTAAGGTTACATTGCAAAAATAGCCTCAAAATGGAGTGTTTTGCATTGATCAGATGAACTACAGAAGTGTTATAGTACAGCACAATTGTCTTCTATTTGAGGCAAAAAGCTTTGCTCTTGAAGCTCTGACTTGCATACCTAATATATAGACATATTTGATGGTTTATAACAATAGTCATTCAGTATGTAGAAGTCATCAGTTGGGGCACAGATATAGGTGTTCTGAGACCCCTGGACAGGGGGACTCACATAAGCAGAAAACATAATGTCAGAAGAGAACTAAGAAAGCAAGGCTTGAGGATATTTTAATAGTCAGCATACAATCAGGGTGTCACCAATGTCTAATGAAATTAATATGGTATATGAATTCATAGTTTTCTTTTTTTCAGTCTGAACCACTTTCCCATTAAACCAAATACGTGAATTTTTAAGCTGATGAGATTACATCAGTATAAATCTGAACATTCTCAATTGACTAGGCAGTGAACTTGGCTATAAATCTCCTGTATTTCCAGTAATAACCTACACCTAGTAGTATGATTCTTACACTTTCCACTTAGTGCTTAATTTTAGCCCTGATGCAGGGCTTTTTTTCTGGTGGAACTCACCGGAACTGAGTTCCAGCACCTTTTCTTCTATTAATTGCATTACAATTTAATCGCCATCTACTCCCGAGGAAATGTAATCCAAGAGTTCCGGTACCCTTTTCTCCAGAAAAAAAGCACTGCTGATGTAATCACCTTTCAACAATATTTATTTACCTGTTATACAAGTAGCATGAACCTCTTATCCCCCTGAATTTATTCATCATTTCCCTGGATAATTCAAACTACAGAACTGAAAACAAAAATTCTAGTGAAGACCCATAGTACAGTTCATGGACGGGGCCTCCCACCACACCCAGTGTAGAGTGAGGTTTTGAACCAGCTTCAGTCATCTGGATGGAGCGAATAATTATAGAATCATAGAATCATAGAAAAGTAGAGTTGGAAGGGGCCTACAAGGCCATCGAGTCCAACCCCCTGCTTAGTGCAGGAATCCAGGTCAAAGCATCCCTGACAGATGTCTGTCCAGCTGCACCTTGAATGCCTCCAGACTGGGAGAGCCCACCACCTCCATAGGTAGTTGATTCCATTGTCTTATTGCTCTGACAGTCAGGAATGGTTCCCTGATGTTTAGGTGGAATCTAGGTTCCTGTCACTTGAGCCCATTATTCCGTGTCCTGCAAACTGGGATGATTGAGAAGAGATCCTGGCCCTCCTCTGTGTGACATCCCTTCAAGTACTGGAAGAGTGCGATCATATCTCCCCTCAGTCTCCTCTTCTGAAGGCTAAACATGCCCAGTTCTTTTAGTCTCTCCTCATAGGGCCTTGTTTCCAGTCCCTTTGTTGCCCTCCTCTGAACCCTCTCCAGTTTGTCTACGGTACGTCCTTCTTAAAGTGTGGTGCCCAGAACTGGACACAGTACTCAAGATGAGGCCTAACCAGTGCCGAGTAAAGGGGAATTATCACTTCCCGCGATTTGGAAGCTATACTTCTATTAATACAGCCCAAAATAGCATTTGCCTTCTTTGCAGCCACATCGCATTGCTGGCTCATATTCAGTTTGTGATCTACCACAATTCCAAGATCCTTCTCACTTGTAGTATTGTTGAGCCAAGTGTCCCCCATTCTGTAACTCTGCATTTGGTTTCCTCTCCCTAGGTGCAGCACTTAGCATTTACCCCTATTAAATTTCATGCTGTTGTTTTCAGCCCAGCGCTCCAGCCTATCAAGGTCACTTTGAATTTTGTTTCTGTCTTCCAGAGTATTAGCTGTTCCACCCAACTTTGTGTCATCTGCAAATTTGATAAGCATTCCCTGTACCTCCTCATCCAAGTCATTAATAAAAATGTTGAAGAGCACTGGGCCCAGTTCAATTAGGCATATGAAAGGGCTACCAATGATACCTTTTATGAGGCCTTCTCTAGTTGTTCAGAGAATAGGAAGATTCACAAAAGGCCCACACAATAGTCACACTCAGTTCCATCCTTCAAGCTGGTGTCCTCCAGATGTGTTGAACTACAACTCCCATCATCCCCAGCCAGAAAAGTCAATGGCTACGCTAGCTGGGGAAGATGAAGTTAAAGTCCAACACATCTGGAGAGCGCCAGCTGGCAGAAGACTACTCTATTTTGAAAAAAGACTAGCAAAACACATTCAGCAACATTGAATATCTCAACAGGAGTTTATAAGGCAGTGGAAGGTATGGGTTGCATTGGCGTTTTTGTTCCATGTGTGTAAATGTATATGTTTATACATTAGAAGCATCTACTCTCCACTCTGACATTAGAGTTCAAGAGAGGAGGTTGAAATGTAAGATTTAGCACATCTGTGTACACACACTGTTTTTGTTTCTTTTTAAGCTATCTCCAACATCTACCCCAAAGGCAAAAGTACAGTGATTTACCAAGGACAGTTCCAGAAAATATGTACCATCCTTGGTAAACAGGGACAGCTTGCAGTGTGCTAAACACATACCTACCATTTTATTTAGCTTCCTCTTGACAGGTTTTTTTTTTTTTTTAAAGGAAAGAGAGAGAGAGAGAGAGAGAGAGAGAGAGAGAGAGATTACTTGTGGAGTACTGAAAGTAGCATAAAACTCTCAGCCCCCAAATCCAAAGAGAAATATTCACACTCAATTGAAGTCAACAGGATTAAAGTCATGACTTCTTTTCCCCACTGATTTCAATAGGACTTAAAGCAGACTTTCTTTGGATTGGGCATCAGTATATATATTTAGCCTGCAAAACTCATTTTATATAGACATAATAAACTTTCTTGAGATGAAGGTGGCCTTCATCCTCGTTCGTGTGCCTCTTCTAAATTCTCACATAAGAAAAGGATCAATAAATCCCTTACTCTGGATTGTAGAAATTTATTACCATGAGACTCTGCTCCCTTTCCCATGGAGCTCTAAAATATATAGTGTAAGGTTGTGAACCAGCTGATTAATGGGAGCAAGTTAATTAAGTAGCCACTTTACTGAGAGAAGGAACCCTCCAAGCCTGCTTTGTATAACCAGCCATATATTGAATGTACAGGGACTCTTGGAATATTATACACAAGGGGTTAGATCCAGATTTAGTCATACTTAGAGCAGAGCAGACCCATCAAAATCAGTGGGACTTATGTTTGTCATGACTAGCTTAAGTCCCATAGATGTCAGTGGGTCTACTCTAAGTATAACTAAATCTGGATCCACGTAGGGATTGCTTTCTCCTACTCTGGAATTTTTTTATATCTCATTTTCCCCCATCCTCTTTATGAAGGAATGTTTGAATGTTAGTAAGTTCTTATATTTAAAAAAAGCAAACCAGATGAAATTCTCACCCATCTGCACCAGCTAAATTCAATAGGTACAGCTATTCCCAGCATGGAGAGGAACATGTTTTAACTGCCTGCCATGTCGCTGCTGAAGATGAGAAGCCTGCCAGAAAGAAAGAGAGGTGTCTACCCTAATTCAGCACTACAACATGGTTGAATGTACAGGGATTCAAACCCATAGTTTGAGGAGTTAGTGGATGCTGGGAATTGTAGTCCAACACATCTGGAGGGCACCAGGTTGGGGAAAGCTGTATTATTATTATTATTATTATTATTATTATTATTATTATTATTATTATTATTATTTCTAATAGCCCAATAGCTGAAGTTCTCTGGGTGGTTCACAACAATTCATAAAATTACAAAAGAATAAATACAGATAATAAAATACAACATAAAAAGTCAATATACAAAATTTAAAAACAATTTAAACAGCTAAAAACAATTTCAATAAAAATACTAGACATATTAAAAAGACAGCTGACATAAATGCCACCATCATGTGCCATTGATACCATTAAATGTCTGGGAGTAGAGGGAGGTTTTAACCAGACGCTGAAAAGATGACAGCATTTTAATTTTAATGCCACCCTCCAATTTTTATTTGGAAGTATATACGTTTTGGAAGTATGGGATTTTTTGTTGTTGTTCCATCCTGTGTTTCTTGGTTTTCTGTGAAGTTTTACTGTTTTATTGTACATTGCCCCAGCGTCCTGTCATAGGTAGAGGGTGTGATTGATAAAATAAATAAATAAATACTTTGCAATGGGGCACTAGTTCTGAACTTTTAACAAAAAATTCAGATATTCAAAATCGTTCCTATCTGATACTGTAAGCACAGGATAGGATGGGGAAGGCAAGTGCACACACCTCTTTATTTTCAGTATACACTCCCAAAGGAAAGAGTCCAACATCCGGACAAAGAAATCATTAGCCAAGGCTGATCAGGCACTATGGAGAGCCCATATAGACAGTTAGAGCAATGTGCAAGATTTGAATGTCCTGTCTAACTCCCAATTATGTTACCCTTGACTGAAAGGGCCACAAAGAACTCTCCACTTCAACTGCACTAGGAACAGTAATGGTAGGAGGTCATAATATAATTCCTTTGCAACACATACATGGTATCTTTAAAAATGCAGTGGTGTCTATCCAAATTAGACCTTGCTCATCAAATGCCAACTGACAACATGGACCTACTCTAAAACGATCATCCTATGATCTGCATAAATACAAGATGAATTTGCCAGAGAACAAAAGCTCAATTTACAAATAATTAGGGATTCTTTTATTGTTCCAAATGGTGTGCATCATTATTAGCAATGAACCCTAAGGAGATCTGAGGGTGGATCAAGACTGACTAACAAGGAAATGAGAAGAACATGGCTTCCTTCCTGAATCACCGATGGATGCAAAACTTAAAATACCTGATGGGAAAACTTGAACACTGTGCATGTAGAGGTCTTCTTCAGTGCTGAAATCTCTATACATCTCTCTTTTAGAAATGTGTGAAAGCACATTTTAGTAGGAGTTCCTTTCACCTATTAACCAGCTAAGAATTGAAGAACATAACAGATCTGCTGTTCTAGGGAGGACCAAACTTTCATCTAGTCCAGTATTGTTTTCATAATGGCAAACTAGATGCCTCTGCAAGAAGTGAACCTATCACCTACAGCAGAATTAGGTATTTATTAAACCCAGTCTTCCCTCCACACAGTGCCCGCCCCAGTGTTTGAGTGACTGCCACAGAGACCTAGGGATGTGTGAGGAATTCAATACGGGGGTGAAAATTTCACAATTCAGCCCCCCAGATTCCAGTTTGCCAGCACTGTTGCTGCCTCACCTAGTGACCATGGACACCTGTTTCACCTCAGGATCTGCCCGGCCACCTAGGTGCACCTCCCAGATAGCCAGTGCCTATCACCACACTGCTACTGTGTGGCAATAGCACACCACCACTGGGGCTTTCATGTCACCCAGCTGGGCAAACTGAATAGAGGCTGCTCCTTCCCACAATTTTATCCCACCTGTCGTGGGGTTTTCCCTTCAGGTATGCTGCCACCAAAACCCCTCAGTAGCGTGTGTCCCTTGCGAGGTACGTGGGGTTAACCAAAGCCTTATCTATGGCTTTGAATAGAAAGCAGGCTGTTTGAACAAAATAACAAGGTTTATTGTGGGGGAACACAGGTAGGATATCAGGGTCAGGAAACATAAGAGATTCAGGGGTCAAATACGGGTTTCAGGCAAATACAAGTAATTAAACATATTTCTAGATACAGCACTTTAACTCTTCTAATGGACTTGTTTCTCAAACCTTCCTCTCTCTCTGTACCTCCCACCTCCCTTCATCCAAGTACAACCTCTCTCACACACAAACTATCTCTCTAACTAACTCCTAGACCAGTGTTCTCCAACCTTGGGTCCCCAGATGTTTTTGGCCTACAACTCCCAGCATGCCCCAGCCAGTTGTAGGCCAAAAACATCTGGGGACCCAAGAGGTTGGAGAACACTGTCCTAGACTGACTCTTAACTGACTGACTAACTCTAATTGCCCTCTCTTTTAAAAATTCAGTCACTCCTTCCCCAGCCAATCACACACAAGCTGCATCTGAACATTCCATTCACTCTAGCTGTCAATCATACGCTCCAGGCACACTATATACAGCCCTCAATAGTTCTTTTTGCATAGAACCAGAATCATCACACAATCTATACCCCATCCCAATGAACACATAAATTCCAGGTGCCTCGGGGCCATCTGCCATCAATTGCCATGTGGGAAGGATTCCAGGAAAGAGAGGGAGGCAGATGAGGATAACACCAGGCACCTGTTTCTATTCCAGCTGGGTTTTATCCTGCCCCCTCCCACCAGCACAGCACCATTTACCACCACAGGAACATAGGAAGCTGCCTTAGACTGAGTCAGACCATTGGTCCATATAGCTTAGTATTGTTGACACTGACTGTTGGGTGGAACAGCTAATACTCTGGAAGACAGAAACAAAATTCAAAGCGATCTCGATAGGCTGGAGCACTGGGCCGAAAACAACAGCATGAAATTTAATAGGGATAAATGCCAAGGGCTGCACCTAGGGAAAGGAAACCAAATGCAGAGTTACAGAATGGGGGACACTTGGCTCAACAATACTACAAGTGAGAAGGATCTTGGAATTGTGGTAGATCACAAACTGAATATGAGCCAGCAATACGATGTGGCTGCAAAGAAGGCAAATGCTATTTTGGGCTGCATTAATAGAAGTATAGCTTCCAAATCGTGCGAAGTGATAATTGGAGAGGGTTCAGAGGAGGGCAACAAAGATGATAAAGGGACTGGAAACAAGGCCCTATGAGGACAGACTGAAAGAACTGGGCATGTTTAGCCTTCAGAAGAGGAGACTGAGGGGAGATATGATCGCACTCTTCCAGTACTTGAAGGGTTGTCACACACAGGAGGGCCAGGATCTCTTCTCGACCATCCCAGATTGCAGGACACGGAATAATGATTACAGGAACCCAGATTCCACCTAAACATTGGGAAAAATTTCCTGACTGTCAGAGCAATAAGACAATGGAACCAACTACCTAGGGAGGTGGTGGGCTCTCCCACTCTGGAGGCATTCAAGGTGAAGCTGGACGGCGTATGTCAGGGATGCTTTGACTTGGATTCCTGCATTGAGCAGGGGGTTGGACTCGATGGCCTTATAGGCTCCTTCCAACTCTACTTTTCTATGATTCTATGACTGGCAGCAGCTCTCCAGGGTTTGAGGCAGGAATTTTCCAGAGACTGAAAGAACTGGGCTGGGGACTGACTGAACCTGGGACCTTCTGCATGCAAAACAGGTGCTGGACCACTGATTCCACAGCCCCTCCCATCTGCTCTGTGGAAAGGATTGTGGTGAGTTTTTATTTGTTAATAAAATGTTTGAAATGCATGCTTTTCCCATTCGAATGAAAAGAAAAAAGAGACTGCAAATGAAAATGGGAGTGAGGTGGACCGATCTTCAAAGTGGAGCTTAGAGAATCTTGGTGAGCTCAAGCATCTCTGGTTCTCCCATCCATATCGAGGGATGGGGCCTGACAAGCCTCAGTTGGCAGGGCATTCCATAGGGTAGGCACCCACTATAGAAAAGCTCTACACCTGGTAGCTGCCCACTGTGTGCTTCTCAGGGTCAAGGGATCCCAAGCAGTGCCTCAGATGATCACTACAGTGGGAGACATGGGGGAAAGCAGTCCTAAAGATACTCAGGTCCTGCTGCTACAATTGTGCATTTTAAAATGATCACACTGTGAAAAGTATTCTTTATCCTCAAGAGCAAACAATTCTATGACAGCCCAAGATAGGTCAAATAATATGTGATGATACAGATATTACATCTAACCACTTTCTTTTAAGGCTTCAGTATCATAATAGGCTGTGCATAAGTATAATCCTGGAAAAAAATAATTATGGGATCTGTTATTTTGCATGCTGCTTTCTCTTAATATTGCTCACTGTGTGGCCTAAACTCTAGTTTGTGAAGGTTTCCAGGTGATGTCAATAGAAAGAGAAACTGCTTTATTTTTGTTCACTTTCTAAATCCCTCATCTCTGCTTGACTGAACTCAGGCTATTTGTTTCAAATTAGGGTCCACTGCAACTCTCATTTGACTTCAGACTCTTGTTGCCCTATACTGAGTCCCCCTATAACTTTAGATATTGCATTTAATGGTTGAACAACCAAAGTACTTAATGGCACAATGTAATATAGAAACTGGAGTGGAGCAGTGGGGTGTCTTCTGCAGTAAAGAACAACAACCACAAACATTTTGGAGAAATCAAATATAGAATACGAGCCACTGTGTATTTGGTATATATGTTCTTTTAGCTGTATATGTGCTACTTAACACACACACACACACACTTACATGTCCTCAGTTTGTATTCCCTGTGAATATTAATTTTTTATTTATACAAACATTTATACTCCACTTTTCCCCTCTAGAAAAGGAGTCCCTTAACTCAGCTTACAAAATATAAAGGCAGGCATAAAAATAACAGTAAAAAATAATTAAAGTACATACAGTTACCAAACTTAAAGCAGCATCACAAAGCAAGAACATTACACAGCTTGGGACCACAATACCTGATTAATGCCTCTCCCAACCACAATCTACCCATACACTATGTTCAACATCTGGGGCCTTCCTCTGACTGCCACCTCCACGTGAGGCTCAGAGGGCAGCAACAAAGAGGAGGGCCTCTTCTGTGGTAGCCCCCCAACTGTGGAACAAGCTCCCCACTGAGGCCCGCTTGGCGCCAACTCTATTATCTCATTTTTTGATCGGGTAACCTCCCTTGTGGACTGTGGGAATGCTGTGGACATAATATATCTGGACTTCAGCAAAGCTTTCGACAAAGTGATATCATGATATCCTGATTAGCAAGCTAGCTAAAAGTGGGCTAGATGGAACAACTATCAGGTGGATCCACAATTGGCTACAGAATCGAACTCAAAGAGTGTTTATCAATGGTACCTTCTCAAACTGGGGAGAGGTAAGGAGCGGGGTACCACAGGGCTTGGTCCTGGGCCCAGTGCTATTCAACATTTTTATTAATGACTTGGATGAGGAGGTACAGGGAATGCTTATCAAATTTGCAGATGACACAAAGTTGGGTGGAACAGCTAATACTCTGGAAGACAGAAACAAAATTCAAAGAGATCTCGATAGGCTGGAGCGCTGGGCCGAAAACAACAGCATGAAATTTAATAGGGATAAATGCCAAGTGCTGCACCTAGGGAAAGGAAACCAAATGCAGAGTTACAGAATGGGGGACACTTGGCTCAACAATACTACAAGTGAGAAAGATCTTGGAATTGTGGTAGATCACAAACTGAATATGAGCCAGCAATGCGATGTGGCTGCAAAGAAGGCAAATGCTATTTTGGGCTGCATTAATAGAAGTATAGCTTCCAAATCACGGTAAGTGATCATTCCTCTTTACTTGGCACTGGTTAGGCCTCATCTTGAGTACTGTGTCCAGTTCTGGGCACCACACTTTAAGAAGGATGTAGACAGACTGGAGAGGGTTCAGAGGAGGGCAACAAAGATGATAAAGGGACTAGAAACAAGGCCCTATGAGGAGAGACTGAAAGAAATGTTTAGCCTTCAGAAGAGGAGACTGAGGGGAGATATGATCGCACTCTTCCAGTACTTGAAGGGTTGCCACAAAGAGGAGGGCCAGGATCTCTTCTCGATCATCCCAGTTTGCAGGAGACGGAATAATGGGCTCAAGTTACAGGAACCCAGATTCCACCTAAACATCAGGAAAAAATTCCTGACTGTCAGAGCAATAAGACAATGGAACCAACTACCTAGGGAGGTGGTGGGCTCTCCCACTCTGGAGGCATTCAAGGTGCAGCTGGACAGCCATCTGTCAGGGATGCTGTGACTTGGATTCCTCCATTGAGCAGGGGGTTGGACTCGATGGCCTTATAGGCCCCTTCCAACTCTACTTTTCTATGATTCTATCTTTTCGGCGCCAGGTTAAGACTGCCCTCTACGTTGAGGCTTTTAATAATTAAATGGTATGTGGTGGGGTGGTAAATTGTTTTTAGCGGTCATGTTTTATTAACTCATTTTAGGGATATTTTTAAAATTGGTTTTAAATTTTTTATAATGTTTTATTGTTTATATTTTAACTGTATTTTATTGTTTGTTTGTTTTTAATTGATTGTTGTACACCACCCAGAGAGCTTTGGCTATTGGTCGGTATAGAAAATGAATGAATGAATAAATAAATAAACATGAAGAGACAAAACTAACAACTAATAAATCCAATTAAGCAACAGCACGTCTTCAGCTGCCGGCAGAGAGAAATAAAGAGAAAGATAGTCTAACCTCTTGGGGACACGGAGTTCCATATATGAGGCCCGACTACAAAGAAAGCCCTCTCGCGTGTTGCCGCCAACTGTGCCTCAGAAGGCAATGGTGCACAAAAGAGGGACGGAACAGTTGATCTTTTTAAAAAAATTGTCAGATTCACATGGGACAGGGCAGTTCTTCTTCAAGTAGCTTGGTCCCAAGCCACTCAGGGCTTGAACGTAACAACCAGCACCTTGAATTGCACTCATAAATGAATTGGCAGCCACTGCAACTGATACAATAAAAAGATCATGTTCTTCCTCCACTTGAACAACAGTTTAGTTTTTTTTTTTTCCAGTGGTGACTGCTGCTAATTACTGCTAATTAGTAAAGCCAAGCTGGTGGCTTGACCATATTACAGGCAGCAGTCACTATTTATAATTAAGGGTGCAATTCTGTGCATGTTTAGACAGGGAAAAGTCCTACAATTCCCAGCATCCCAATTGACAACCATGCTGGGTGGAACATGCTGGGAGTTGTAGGACTTTTTTCTTGTCTAAACATGCATAGGATTGCACCCTTACTGTCCTAAGATTGGCATTAAAACAGGAAATGACTGATAGCCGGCATGAGGACTAAAAAGTCTGACCATTTTTTGACCTTGAAAAAAACGAATAGCAGAAGAATCTATCTTACTTCTGACTAAGACTTTCAAAAAGGGGTACAATTCCGGATGCCTCTCCTCTATGATTTCTGATTTCTTTTGTATAATAAATTGCACATTTTATATTGTTACATTACAACACTTGGGAGTTTTTTTTAGCATTTATATTGTGGTGATGCCCAATGGTAGGGCAGGCAAACAGAGGTAGCTACTCCTTATGGGTGAACATGCTCCATGTCACTTCCCATGCCATAAACATGTAAATGACATTGTCTTCCTCACGTATGAGAAAGTGATAACCACATTGGCTTGGATCCTAATTTTTCAGTCTTCCTCCTGTGAGCAGAAGCTACATCAATGAAAGGAGCAAAAACCTAGGATCCAAGTCATAGCCCACAGATGTAGTACCATTTTCTGCTACAGTTCTGTACATCATGACAAGTCTTTCTACTCCTTTGACATTTCTTTTTCTTTCCCCTGGCCAACTACATTGAAGCTAATATGAAAAGCAAAAAAGAAGAAAAAGTTCCAGTGATTTGTGTCTCCTTCCATGAATGAGCTTATCGCATTCTGAAATAACAAAGTGAAATGCCGACAATGTCAGCCTGAGCTTTTTCTCCTCTATCAAACAAAAGTGTCTCCCCGTCTCCTTGGGGAATCTGTTTGCTGTTATGCTTCCAGATCAACACATCATTGTAGGTCAACTCTGCTGTCAGTTGGAAACACAATATAGAAGAACCCTCATGAAAAAGACTTAAATAATCCAATGTCTCCGCATTATCTCTTGGACAATATGTTTCAGATTTCTGGGTTTTGTTACAACAACAACAACAACAACAACTCAAGTGTGAGGTCATTCTATTGATTGCCCATTAAAAAATCTTAATTCAAAACAAACCACTAATATGATTATTTCTAAAAATTGAAAATAGCCATAACATTTGTTTGTGCATCTTTTTAAATGTATCATTTTTGTTGTTGTATGAAAATAAAAACACAATTGATCAAATCTTTCCCCTCGTTTAGACCTGATTCAAAAAGCCTATGTCTGACCTGTCTGATTCTTTGCATGAGGGACGTTTTTCTAGCCATTTACCAAACAAGATGTTTGGGCACTGCACAGCAAAGTCATAAGTTATGGCACTAGATAAGTCTATGGCACTTTAGATAAGTCTAACTAATTTCATTGTGAAAGTTAAGCACATGTTTCAGTCTCTCCTATTAAAAGCAATTGAACTTCAAAGTGCTTAACTTTGGCTGGGTCCTGCAAATAATATTATATCCAAATTTGCCAAGACACAGGCCAGGTTCACATAATCACGGAGGGGCAAATAAGCCACGATGGCTTATTTCCCCTGCTGCTCATGCCAGGCGCATGCCGGGTGCCGGAGGGGGGGGGAGGATTTGTATAATTTCCCTCACTGGAGTGGCTTGCTGTGTCATGTGAACCCAGTGAGAGTGGCTTGTTGCCCTGGTTAAGAAGCCGCCCAGAACCCAGGGGCTGTTGTAGCATTCGTGCGAACAAGCCCATTGAATAGATCAAGCGTGTTAGGACAGTGATTATAACCTGGGGATTTCTGGCAAAGTTTCAAAAATATTATTCATGAGCAAGGTAAGTCCTGTTCAGAGTTGCTCAGCACAATGACCTCCAGATTGTGTGGAAGAAAAGTTACTAGAGCTCTGAGCTGTAGTAACTTCCCTTCATTCGGAGCATCAAACCACATGTTACATTAATTGCGTAGCCTGATCTTTTTCTTTACCTTAATGCAACTGCATGTATCCCCAACTCGGATCAGGGCCAGCTCATACTTGAAGGAGAGGAGGATTAAACCTTTCTCCCCATTTTCTTGCTGAAATCCCTCCCTGCCCCCCTTGCATGCATGGAGATTTTAAAAAGAACAAAAGCCTCCATTAATCCAATGGATACATGTTTCTTCTTTTAATCTCCTGGTGGAGGTTTAATCCTCCCCTTCTAGTGCATGCTATTGGGCGATACAGAATTGTAATCAACCAATAAATACGTGCCACACAATTGACGTAATGAGTAGTTTACCGCAATTCACTGGGGTTTGCCTTCTAAGATGCATTAAAAATGCTGCAAGCCCCACATCTATCTCGACACATCCAACTTCATTTAAGCCTTCTCTTGAGCAGGGTAGAACATGGGAAACGTTACTGAAATTACTTCTCAGAGCACATAAATAAGAATGCAAAGGTTTTGCCTCCTGCCTCTTGCCAGCATATCATTCCTTCCTGTACTTCAAAGGGGCCAGGCCTCCTATAGTCCTGTTTAGACACAAATCCAAAATCAGAAACAGCAGTATTTAGAAACTAGTTGGGGGTGATTCAGTCTCCCAGGTCACCTTACCACTGACCTTAATATGGCTCCCCCTCTGAAAATACAATGGGTTGTATCTAATTGCTGTCACTCCATTAACAGAAGGTTCTTTGATGGAAGGATTCTATCAGCGGAATTGGGAGGAAGGTGATTTTCGGTTATTCCCCTTCTCCCTACAGCCCCCACCCCTATCCCAAATCTTCTCTGGAGGGTTGGCAGACCCTTTCGAATAGTGTGGGAGGTGGCATGGGGCCTGCAGGGTAAAGGGAAAATCACCAAAAATTGTCTCCCTCCCTGTTCTGCTGATGGAAGCCTCCACTATATCAATTGGATACTACACACTTGATCTTAGCCAAAAGGCCAAGAAGCGATACAACCCTATAAGTTATTCATGCTTAGAGTAACCCCATTAAAATCAATGGGTCTAAACTGGATCCAACACATAAACTGTAAGTAGTACCAGAGCATCAGGTTAAATGTTGGCAGGGGGACACTGGCTATACACTATACTAGGGATGGAGAGCCTCCAGCCACTGGGCCTAACACAGGCCACAATGCTTTCCTGCCCAGCCCATGGTGGCACTCCTCCAAGCCACACCATTTTAATCCCAGTTGCAGCACTCTGAAGGGAGAGATTTAAAAACTATCCATCCAGCACCATGATGGGTATTAAAACTGGGCTCTCTCCACTCCTCAGCTGATGGATGCTGGTCAGCTGAGGAGCAGAGAGGGCCTGATTTTCATCCCCATCAGGGTGCACTGGGTGGAGATATTAAAACTGCTCACCCAGAACACTGTGATGGTGATGAAAATATGCCCCCCATGCCGGATAAGGCTATCTATGGCTACTAGTCAGTGGAGGATGCTGGCTCCACTGTCAGTGGGGCAGTGTATCCACTCCAGGTTTCAGTCTGAATTTTAAGGAGCTATGTATGGTGCTGAACCTATTTCAGTGATAGGGTTCGGCACCACGGAGAGCTCCCTTAAAGTGCAGTCTGAAGCCCCGAGTAGATACACTGCCCCACTGACATTGGAGCCACCAGCCTCAGCTGCTATATACTACCTCTACT
Organism: Shinisaurus crocodilurus; assembly: GCA_021292165.1. Lineage (NCBI taxonomy): Eukaryota > Metazoa > Chordata > Lepidosauria > Squamata > Shinisauridae > Shinisaurus > Shinisaurus crocodilurus. The sequence continues at coordinate 187,341,042 of CM037880.1, read as the reverse complement.
ATTGGAGGCAGTATGCCTATGTTGCTGGGGAGCATGAGTGGGAGGATGCTTATTGCATTCATGTCCTTCTTATGCGCTTCTCACAGGCAGCTGGCTGTCCACTGTGTGAACATAATGCTGGACTAGAGCAGCCTTTGGTCTGATTCAGTATGATGCTTCTTATGTTCTTATCTTATCCTATCCTCATGGATCAGCTGAGGAAGGGGAGCTGGCAAGGCTGCATGTATGATATAAACAAGATGTGTATGTTGGTGTATGAGTGGTGCAAATTGGGTGTGCACATTCTTTAAAAGCCATTCCTTTGCTATATATACAGTCTCTCCAGTAGTTGTATTTCTAGAAGACAAGCTTGCTTTGTTCTGGACAGTCCGGTAAAAATAATACACTTGATTGAAGTAGTTTCAGGCTGAGTCATGCAACCACCTCAGTGCCTAGCTACCATACTGAGTTCCAGCCCAGTAGAACAAAACAAACTGAGTGGTGTGGGATGAGGATTGTATGACTACTATCAATGAAATAAGCATGTGCTCTTCCCTGTTTCCGCCTGCCTCTGTTTCCCTTCACTTCTTCTGTTGTGCCCTTGGGTCATTATTATTGTTGTTAGTGTGAGTATTAGTAGTATCATTATCACCCCCATGAGTTACAGACTGGGAGCCCTCAAACCTGTTCTTCGTAAAATACCATGTACCTAGTTGGCATAGAAATAGTAGCAGCAGCAGCAGCAGCCGCAGCAGCAGCAGCAATGGCTGTGGCTCACAGTGAGCTCTGTGCAGAGGGACTTAATCAGGTGGTTGTGGCGGCATATCAAAAGCCCCGTCACACTGCATTCAGTATATGCTGGTTGCCATCATACAACTTTTGGCAGTGCACACTTTTATTTATTTATTTATTTATTTATTACATTTCTAGACCGCCCAATAGCCAAAGCTCTCTGGGAAGTTCACAACAATTAAAACCACAAAATACAATATAAAATACAGTGCAAGAATTTAAAGCTACAATATACAATAGGAGCAAAAGCCAAAATAAAACTTACAGAGATGTAAAATACAATAAAAGGTTTAAAACAACAGAGACTAAAAGACTAAAATTCCTGGGAAAAGAAGAAGGTCTTCACGCTGGCTCAGCTTGTCTGAGTGTGGAAAGCTAAGCAGGGTCAGGCCTGATTATTACTCGGTTAATTATCTGGTTATTACCGAACAGATGGAAAGCTTTTTAATCTCAGCAGGCTGAAAGCAAAAAGTAAGGTAATTACAACCTCCGTTGTGGAACTTCAGTATGCTGATGATAATGTGGTCTCCGCACACTCAGAGGATGATCTAAATGCTTTTGCAGAAGCATACGAAAAACTTGGTCTCTCACTTAACATCAAAAAAACCTAAGTGCTTCATCAGCAAGTGCAAGCTAACCCTTTGGTGATGCCATCTATCCAGCTTGGCGGGACAATACTGGAAAATGTTGATCATTTTCTCTATCTTGGCAGCTATCTTTCTGTTACAGCTAACATCGACAGTGAAATCCAGCATTGTCTGAGCTCCGCAAGTGCCGCTTTTTCTCGAATGAAACATAGAGTGTTCGAGGATCGGGATATTTGTAAGAAGACCAAAACACTGGTTTATGAAGCCATTGTATTGCCAACTTTATTGTATGCCTGCGAAACATGGACTATCTATAAACGTCACTTCCACCTCCTTGAAAGATTTCATCAACGTTGCCTTCGGAAAATCCTGCGAATTACTTGGGAAGATAGGCGAACAAATGTCAGTGTACTGGAAGAAGCAAAGACTACTAGCGCTGAAAAAATGATCCTTCAACGCCAACTTCAGTGGACCGGTCATGTTGTTCGAATGCCTGACTGCCGTCTCCCAAAGCAGTTACTTTATTCCCAACTCAAGGATGGAAAGCGGAATATCGGTGGTCAATATAAGAGGTTTAAAGATGTTCATAAGGCTAATCTAAAAAAATGCAATATAAACATCGAAAACTGGGAAGCTCTGGCCCATGAACGATCTAAATGGAGGTTGGCCTTTCACAAAGGTTCCATGGACTTTGAAGAAGCCCAAGTGCAAGGTGAAAGGGAGAAACGTGCTAAGCGAAAAGCACGTCAAATGAATCCTTTACAAGACCATCTTCCATCTGGTAACCTGTGTCCTCACTGTGGGAAGCTGTGTGGATCTAGAATTGGCCTCCACAGTCACTTACGGACCCATCGCTAGAGTCTACACAATCTTCTTTAGAATTTCCTCCTTTTATCCTGGAAGACAATCTTACTCGGTCACGAGTGATCGCCTGATGATTACTTGGATGGGAGACCCCTCCTCTAGTTCCTGCATTGAGCAGGGGGTTGGACTCGATGGCCTTGTAGGCCCCTTCCAACTCTATGATCCTATGAAATCCTATGACCTGGCGCTGGAAAGAGCACAACATAGGTGCTAGGCGAGCCTCTCTGGGAGGTTCATTCCACAACCAGGGTGCCACAGCAAAAGAGGCCCTCTTCTTAGTAGCCACTCACCTCATTTCTTTGGAAGGGGCTCCCAGAGAAGTACCGCTGAGGATGATCTTAGGGTCCAGGCAGGTATATATAGGAGGAGACGATCCTTCAGGTATCCTGGCCTCAAGCCATTTAGGGCTTTATAAGTTAATACCAGCACTGAATAGGGCCCGGGCATGGACTGGCAGCCAGTGCAGACGGTGAAGCACTTTGGGTTGAAACTCAACATAGACTGAGCATTTTCCAGTGGAAGCTGCATGCCGGTGGGTTCCTGTGACTTGGCACTTACTCATGCCACACACATGAAGAGAGAACATGTGACGGGGCTAATGGGATTATGCATATTAGCGATGCTTCTACCATGCCAATGCATGTGTTGACCATGCCCCTCATGTATTTGGCATTGGTGAAAAGGGTGGGCTATATGCATACAGGTGTATTTGCAATTGGCCAGGGTTCCCATCTGTGTGGAGAGAGTCCTATCCTATGTGCATGCCTAAGTATGTGCATAGGCCCCTGCACATTGATGCCAAATGTGCAGCCACACTGGGACATGGCTACTATGTGCCAGCATTGAGGGGGCATAGCTAGTTAGCACAATCCTGCTAATCCCCTCATGGGTTCCCTTTGCATGCACGTGGAAGATGTAAACAGGGCTAATATTGGCATATCAAATATGCCAATATTCCAGCTTAACTGGTATGTTTCAGGACCAAAGCCATATTTATTTATTTATGTATTCATTTTTTATTTATTACATCAGTCAAAATGTTATGGATAGTTCACAAAGCAAAACTTAGTGCACAATCCTCTCGAGATGAATGAGAGCCTCCAAATCCGGAGGCTCACACTCATCCAATTCAGAGTGGGGGGAGCAATAGAGCTCCTTCCGCTCTGCATGTTTGCTAGACGGCCATTTTCAGCTGTCTCGCTGGGGCATTTTCAGAGGGTGATGGGAGAAGGCTGGAGCAGCTTCAGGACACATTATATCCTGGCTGCCCCAGTCTCCTCCCCTCTCCACCCCCGAGAACAGTCCCTTTACCCCCTCTCTGAGGTTGCTTTCCCATCCTTGGAGAGCAGACGGCACAGTTCTTTCCGTGCCACCTGCGAGGGGGTGGGGCCAGGGGGGGCGGAGCTCCGATTCTAAGGTCAGAGCACTGACTATGTCTGCGAAACACTAGAATACTACATCTTGCTCTAACGTTCCACTCCGACCATTGCCACTGCTGGCCAAACACTCATGAGCACCTTTGCCTTGTAGGAACGCAGCTGCGATTCATGGAGCACAACTAGCTGCCACCACAAAGCAGACCAGCCCCTGTTTGGTGGGCACTGGCCGTGCTTCCAGGGACATGGGGGATATGTCTTGTTTTTTTGTTTTTACCCCATTTTTGTCATTTTTTGGTGGTTTTTTTGTCCTCCCTCGGCTGAGGAGGCAGTGGGTACAGCAGCCAGCAAATCTGCAGTCCTGTCATAATGTGAGAATAGGATCATTCCGGCCAGCTATCTATATTTTCAGGATATGCAGAAGCCTTAAATAAATAATAAATCACACCTATGTTTAAGTTCTGCAGTGTCTCCCCACCCCCTTGTGCCCTCACCACAACATGTCTGGCTACATTCCCTGGTGTTTTGTTTCTTTGGGTTGTTCGCGTTTAAACTAAAAGGAGTGATGGGTGTTTCCTGCTTGTCAAAGTGCCCCTTGTAGATTGCTCTGATTTGAAATAATAGCCACATTCTTCAGAGGGTTTCTTCTAGTGAGAGGTTTTTTTTTATTATTATACTTGTCAAATATTGGCAGCAGGACAGAAAATGACAACAGCTTCATGTCTCTGAACTGGTGTGATGGTCAGAAGCAAACGTCAGAAATAAACCGTGGAGGAAAAGACTCCGGGAATTTTGAAGAGGCACATACCGATCTCACGCTTACCTTTGACCATTCCAAAATTGCAGAGATCCGCATCTGATTTCTTGCTGCTTCAGGCCAGCATGTGTTTTGAAAACACAAGCAGCAGAATGTACTTAAAGAAGAGACTTAACATTCATTTCTTTGGGGGAATAAAAGCAGATAATGTGAGAAACTCCTCACCATATTGTGCATCCTAGAAGTGATTCTAGCTCTGTTCTAATTTACTCCGGTTCCCTTCACAGCACATTATATTTAGGTATAAAGAGAGGGAGCAGGACTGTGTCCAAGAGCCCTGTCCCAATGTCACATGCCTTGCTAGCCCTACCCCTGACAGCCATGCCAGCCATGCTCCCCCACAGTGGCCACACATTCAGTGTGTGAAGGGCCAGCAGCATCAAAGGTAAGTATGGTTGGCCTGTGGCTTACGCTGGCTCAGCTTGTCTGAGCGTGGAAAGCTAAGCAGGATCAGGCCTGGTTATTACTTGGATGGGAGACCCCTCCTCTAGGTTCCTGCATTGAGCAGGGGGGTTGGACTCGACAGCCTTGTAGGCTCCTTCCAACTCTATAATCCATGAAATCTATCACTTCCATGAAACCTGCCAAGGTTTCACATGCTAGTAGGGGCCCGCTGACAAATAAAGATTGTTCTGGAAACATTGATCTACTGCGTTCATACTGAATAATATCATGTAGAGGTCAGGTGACAATTGAGTCAGTACAGGAAACTGAGAGACAATTCAAAAGGAGACATTTAAACAAGAACAAAAGATCAGGTATTGCCCATCTTCCAGCCATCATGGTAATCAATAGTCTTTCCCAAGGTGATAATGGCTCACAGTACTTTTAGCATAAGAAGGAAAGAGGCTTAGGCAAATCAATAGATGGGTGATTTGCCCTCACGGTTGTTCTGTGAGCCAGTGTGGCAAAGTGGTGAGACTCGGGAGATCCGGGTTCTAGTCCCCGCTCGGCATGAAACTCACTGGGTGACTTTGGGCCAAGTCTCACAGGGTTGTTGGAGGATAAAATGGAGAGGAGGAGGAGGATTATGTAAGCCGCCTTGGGTGCCTTGCAGGAAAAAAGGCGGGGTATAAATATAATAAATAAATAAAGATCCCATTGGTGTTGTTCCTCTTCTTTACCATTGCACCCTGCTTGTTCACCTGTCTCTCTCTCTGGCCCAGACAAGGGTGGTGGTGAGAAGGATGAGCAATAGATGCCACTGCCTACTCACTCACTGGCTCTCTTCCTGTCAAGAAAGCAAGTGGTAGCAGAGAAAGAGGATGAGGAGCACTAGCGCCTGGTGACAATGGCAGTGAGAAGGCAGACTCACTGAGGGAGGGGGCCCATTGCGGGTGTCTTGCCCAAGGGCGTCCAAAAACCTGGAGCCAGCACTGCCTGTGCACATACTGAATAGCTATGGGTCCTGCCCACATGGGTGCCAATACATAATGTGCATTTGCATGCACATAGGGTCCCTCTACACCAGGGCCGGCGCTACCGCTAGGCAGACCCAGGCGGCTGCCTAGGGCGCATGGCGGAACAGGGCGCAGCGTTTCTGCGCCCCTTCCTCGCCTCTGGCGCGCTCCTGCCCCGCCTGCCGCTGCTGCTGCACCTCCCCCCCGCGCGCACCCGCCCGCCACCTACCTACCTTCCTGTCGTTTCTGGAGCCCCGCCGGCGTTGTTTTGGCGGGAGGAGGAACCAGGGCAACAGGGCTTAAACAGCCCTGTTGCCCTGGTTTCCCTGGGAAAAAAAAAAGCGTGGGGGTCCCGTCTGTGAGAGTTGGACTGACCCGGGTTCAAAAGCTTCCCTAGCCAGTGACCCTCAGTCCCAGTCACGCAGGCGGAAGGAGGAGATAACAGCAGTTAATAAAGATTAAAGAGTTTATTTGTAAGACCCAATTACATGGGATTAAGGCAATCAATGCATCTCTACTCACTACATCATTGCAGACTCAAATCCTATACCCCAGTGGTAAGGCTAGATGAAGTGAAGTCCAGAACAATACACATGTCGTGTCGAGACGAGAGAGTAAAGAGGAGTGAAGCTATCAGCAAGTGTGTTAGCTTTATACCACCTATAAATAGGATATTACTCACCCCAGTTGTATAACCTATTCATCAACATGTTTACTGCTAAACCTGTTCAAGGTTGCTGAGTCATATCATCTCGAGACTATGTCTCGTGACTAGAGGCCTTGTGTACTTGAACTCAAGAGACACCCACCAGGTCAGGTGATGATCTCGATGTCAGGTGGTAATCTCGTTCTGCCTATGCAAAACCCAACATCCCCCTGCTTTTGCATTTGCGCAGAACGTGGTTATTTACCTCATACAACAGCAACAGCTTTGTTAACATCTGATGCTGTTCTTTCATCTATGGACTTTGATAAAAAAACTTCTGCAGGAATGAATTTACCTGCCAGAAATTTGAACCACCATCAAATCACTTCTGATGTATCCCTCTTTATGACACAGTTTTATTTGCAAACCCAAAACGTTGTGTATTGCTATCTGCCTGCAGCATAGCAATCCTGCCTTGGTTTCCTGAAAAAACTGTAATAGATTTTTCACATCAATCCCAGCATCATTTAAACATTTTTAACAATTTAAACTATTTAAACAAATGCATTCACTATTCAAGCTTTACAATAGCGTAATAGTACAATACATAATACAATGCATTCAGTTCAATTTCAGTTGAACTCTAACCTTTAAATGATTGTTTCTACAAAATCAATCAAACAAAGTATGGTTATAAAAATAACAAACTTCAGGTGTGTTCTTGTTGTTCTTACTATCACAACCACAACTGGCATTTCTGTGAATCTGTAAGCCACCTGTGCTCTGACTTGTAAAGTAATCTGAAGTGTGATGTTCCCTCCAGATAACACTCAACTCCTTTTTCAGAGCTCTTCAAGCATGTCCTCTTGGTCTAACAGTCTGCCTATTACACTGACAGCAATATCTGGCCTTGTTGCTTGTACAGTAAAGCTCAACAGCCCAATGCTTCTGTGTAGCATTCAAACTGCTTTTCCATCAGCATGTGCTTGAAAATCCTCAATTATTTGGAGTCTCTCACTGAGTTAACATTCTCCAAAATTCTCAATCACATCCATGATTTTCTCTGGTTTGTTGCAGTAAGATACTGCCCTCTTGGTTCTCCTTCAACTTCTATTTACAAATAAACAGTTGATCCACCACCAAGCAGTTTCAATTCAATGAAATTCCAAACCCTGGATCAATTATATCATATTGCTTTTATCTGTCCAGAAAAAACAATAGATCATCCAACTAAATAAAGTACATACAGTCTATGTCCCTGTTCCTCCTGTTTAACAAACAAACATTGATCTGCCTCTCTGTGCAAATCTCAATTCAGCAATGTTTGAGTTCAAAACAGAATTCCAGCCTCCAGCTGATTTCTAGCTTTTCTACAGAAAATCTCTCAGTCAGTTTTCCAAAGACTTCCTCTCATTTAAAATGCTTATGTTCCAATATTTCCAATAGTGAAATATTCATACATCTTCACATTCTTAAATATCAGTCTAACTGTTTCCAAAGCAAATTGTTGTTGCACTCATCCATGATTATCCTGCTCCTTTACTTCAGCAAAATCACAAGCAACCAATCTTGCTATTTCTCATATAACCTTTTTCAATCTGGTTAGTTTTCACTTAAAAATCTATCTGGTAACAATGAGTTCCATGAACTGCTGTTTGTTTCCCCAGCTTCCATGTTTTGTTCTTTATCCAAAGAATTCAACTCAGCTTGCATAGCCTGAAGCTATGGTTCAGCTTCCTTAACAGACAATTTTTCACCTCTTTGAAATTTTGAAGTTTCAAATGGCTTTTCCCTGCAAATTCTTCCTGATATCTCACAGGTTGACTCACCTGTTCCTTACCTCATGAGTTATCAGGTTCTTGTTCCAATGAACTTGCACCAATGATGAACAATCATTTGTTTAGTCTCCACTAAACCAAATGTGTATCAGAGTTTGTCAAATTTACCTGACTGTCTTTCAGCAAATGCTTTTCTATTCTGACTCTGACCTTGATGCATCCCCTGCATTAACAGAATTAATTTTGAAAAATGATCTCACCTTTTCATTCAGCATTATACTCAACACTTCTAGATAATCTCACTATCCAAGTGTTGTTCATGTGAAACACAATATTCTCATTTTTAGAAAAATCTCATGTAAGCTCCCTTACAGATTTCTTCTAACTTTGAGGTGTATGTACCTACATATCAGATCCAAGATCCTGAAATGTTTCTCCAGAAGATTCTTCCTTCTACACTACTTTCCATAAGGTGTACAGTTCAATACAGAACTAAAACTTCTATCATGTACATAATCAAAACATTTAAGAGCTTCTACCCAAACCTCATTATCCAAATTAGTATCACCTCTTCTGAGTGTTTGTTTACTCTTCCACACAATCCATGTGTTCAATACCACATCCTGTTAGAAATGCATCAAAACATGCACTGAATTGAACTTCCCCATATCTCAAAAGAAATAGGTAACATGGGTAATATGCTTATTTCCCATCCAAGCACAAAACACCTTGACTCTGTTCAATACTCCAGCTTTCTATCTAACATGTACACAACCTGTACTTCGTGTATTGATCAATTAACATCATGAAATAACGTGCCTTTCTCCTCTAAAAACCATCAGAGTTCCACAAGATCACCACGAACAAATTTGAATGAAATGAACTGGTTTTACAGCTTGCCTTCCAGTTTACCTGTTGAAGCTAGCATCCCTTGTTTATGTGCACAAAATTACCTTTCATGTGAAAATTACAATTTCCCAATGCTTTCCCCACAACACAGTTTGCATTTTCTTTCACAAGCCTGTGAATCTAAATGATCAAACATCATGTGATATGCATGCATGTACATGTCATACATATAAGCATTTAACTTTTTATAGTTGCATCAGTACAACTTTCCATTTCTTTATTACACCATTACAGTATAAAAGAAATAATCCATCTCTTAGCTTTGCCATATAAACATACCTAATTATTCAGTATTTTACATTTTGCTACAGAAAAATCCACAATATACTCAAGTCATATACATTCAGTACATTTCCTGACATTTCTAGAGCATATATTACACTTTCTTGAATCCAAGTTATCCAAACTTTCAAGAAATACATTTTCAAAAACATGACTGTTAAACTCCTGACCATTTGCATAGTCCTCTTTCTGCTTATTTATGTCTAACACAGAAAGCTTCGTTTAAACAATCCACTGTTTTCTGCTCACAACAAAATAATGTCCATTTTGTTATGTCCTGGGTTAAAACACAAAGTTTTTCCCATCAGCAGCACCCCTGCTGATTTCAAGCTCCTTCTTCTGTGATCCCACATGAAGAAAATGAAGAACAGCTTCCCATTTTAAGCACAGCTTTCTCTGTTCAAAAACTGCCGCGCTGTTTTTTCCCTGCTGTTTTAAAACCACGCCTCCGCTGGTTTGATACAGCCTCCCGTGTAGTATCAAGTTTCCCAAGATACGTTCCTGTCACACGTGACTTTGCTGCGACATGACGCTCCAGACGCTTTGCCCACGTCAGATGTAATCCACGCATTTGTAATCCAAGCCACTTGTTGATACAGTGCAAAAGATAGCTGATCCGCTGCTGAGTGAAGCAAACTGTAAATGAAATATGATCCTCCTGCTGTAGCCTTGACTCAAATGAGTAGACACAGAGCCTCCTGGAGATTATTTCCTTGCCCGATACAGCTCCTTAACAATCACTCCAGCAAGCTGTGGAAAACTGAAATCCTTGTGTCCAGCGTTGTTCACTGTTCAGCCTAGTAGCTGCCCAGTAGCCTCGGATTTTGTCAAGCCTGGCACCTCCGTTCCAGCTGCTTTCAAAACGAAAAATCCTCCGTCTCTCTGTCCTGCATTCTTCAGTTGTGCTGCATTCCAAGCCGCTGTTATCAGCTCTAGCAACATTGCCTTCCCCGGTTTATTTACAAACCGTTCTTACAAATAGTAAACATTTCTCTTAACCCTATAACTGGCGAATTTCTCCGAACTGCGTCTCTGTGCTTATCTGCCCATCTGAGATAACCATCTTATCTCTGATCCTTATCTGGGCCCATAACCAGATGTGAGAGCTGGACTGACCCGGGTTCAAAAGCTTCCCTAGCCAGTGACCCTCAGTCCCAGTCACGCAGGCGGAAGGAGGAGATAACAGCAGTTAATAAAGATTAAAGAGTTTATTTGTAAGACCCAATTACATGGGATTAAGGCAATCAATGCATCTCTACTCACTACATCATTGCAGACTCAAATCCTATACCCCAGTGGTAAGGCTAGATGAAGTGAAGTCCAGAACAATACACATGTCGTGTCGAGACGAGAGAGTAAAGAGGAGTGAAGCTATCAGCAAGTGGGTGGTATAGCTTTATACCACCTATAAATAGGATATTACTCACCCCAGTTGTATAACCTATTCATCAACATGTTTACTGCTAAACCTGTTCAAGGTTGCTGAGTCATATCATCTCGAGACTATGTCTCGTGACTAGAGGCCTTGTGTACTTGAACTCAAGAGACACCCACCTGGTCAGGTGATGATCTCGATGTCAGGTGGTAATCTCGTTCTGCCTATGCAAAACCCAACACCGTCGCGTCGGAGGAGGAGGCGGCGGTGGCAGCAGCAGCAGCCAGCAGCGGGGGCGGGGGGAAGGTAGGTGGTGGTGGGGTGGCGCCGGCGTGGGGGGGCTTGCAGAGCAGGGCTGCTTTGCTCCGGAGCCCCCCCCCACGGCACGAGAGGAGGGGCGCTAAATATAATTTGGCCTAGGGCGCCAAACAGCCCTGCACCGTTCCTGCTCTACACTGACACCAAACACACCATTTCCAGCAGTATGGCCAGTGCGCAAGTCAGCATGCATGTGGCATGGTGAGTGGATGCAATCCTGCTGCCCCCTCATACATTCGTGAACAAATGAAGGTGGTCATCTGAACATCCTCACCTCTTTTTTTCTGACAGCCTCCTCATCTTTAACAGCTACATGATGGCCTATTGAATTTGGCCCATGTAGATTGGTGTGAGTATCTAGTTTGGTTCATTTTTTTAAAATAAGAATTTACAAAAATGTGCAAATTCCTTCATACATGGGTCAGAAAGAACTTGAGATTATTAATTTTTTTTTAGTGAATGTGGAAGAAAGTGAAAGTGACAGATTTGCAGGGATGTGCTGATGCTGGGAAGTCTGGCTCATTTGAACTCGATGGATTTCCTGCCAACTTCTGATCGGAAGATCGGAAGCGGGCCGAGCCAGGAGGTTTTCCGCAGACTTCCATCTCTAAGACAGGCTGTGGTTTGCACATTTTTAAAACGCCAAGGAAATTTGCGCAAACCACGCAATTTGCGTACTATGTATGCAATTTGCACAAATTTACGGAAATTGCACAAATAGCATATTTTGCACATTTTGCACAAAAAGGCACTCAAAAAGCACATGGATCTAGCTTTCTTTGTGTTAAATCAGTCAATTTTTGAGCAAACCAGGTGAGTGTCGTAAATCCGTTCTGTTCCAAGATAAGCCATGGTCATTATCACAGTCCGAGGGTTGAAGCCAAAATATATCATTCCAAAATACCAAACGTAAACCAGCCCCACCCCAAACACACTCCGGCACAGCTGGTCTCTGTCTGACCTACTGGAGGCACAACACTGAGGACCATGTGCTTTTTGGGTGCCAATTTGCACAAGTCGGCTGATTTTACACAAAGCAAGCTAGATCCATGTACTTTTCGGGAGCTGATTAGCACAGATTACATTAATTTATGCAAATTTCCTTAGTGTTTTTTTTTTTAATGATCAAATCATGGCCAGTCTTAGAGACGGATGTCTGCGAGCTGGGTTGATTCGCACTACAGCAAGTCGGTGCCAGCACAGGGCTAGCGTACCAGAATCCAGGGGGCAAAATCGTGAAAATCTGTTGGATTTTCACCCCCATATCGAATTCCTCACACATCTCTATTTGACAGAGCCTTTTCTGTGGCAGCACCCCAGTTGTGGAATGCCGTCCCTAGGGACGTTATTTGTCTATTTGATTTGTACCCTGCTTTTCTATCTAGAAAATGGCAATCAAGGCAGGTTATCACTTCTCTGCAGTTTCAGGTGAGTGGTAGAAACAGTTTTATTCCGTTTGGCTTTTAATGGTTTATAATATGGAGTTGATTCTGCACTGTTAGGTTTTCAAAATAGTTCCATTCTTAATCTGCTTAGTTGTTTGAATGTCATCTTAAAAATCATCTGATTCTTAAGATGAGGAGCCTGTTAAAGATGAGTAGGCTGTTCTGTTTCATAAGCCACCATGGGGTCCCCAGTAGGTCTGAAAGGTGATTTATAAAGATTTTAATAAATACATATGTTCTGTGGTAAAATGCTTCTTACCTTTGGGCAGATGACCAAGATATCCCAGCATGAGTGAGGTCATTTTGGACTGCTTTGGTTGTTGGTATATGGGGTCAAGGTTCTCCATGCAGAATGGGTTACTCAAACTTTGTGCATAGCAGCAAGGCACATTTCTCAGGAATCAAGGTACAGCAGAAGCCCAGATCAATTTGCAGCTGTCCCACTTTATCAAGTGAAGAGAGATTTCCAGCAGCCTTTTTCTCTGAGCGTAAAGATTCCAGCAGCACACTTGTTGGTATGATTCTAATAGTGTCTGTGAAAACTACAGCAGGCATCTTTGGGGTAAGATACCCATAATTTCCCTAGAAAGTGGCATCAAAGAGTTGTTTCAAAAGTAATCTAGCATGCTGTCATTATACTCATTATTGTGCGCATTAACCCAGAGAAGTGGAAAATTGAGAATGAGCCTTAGACTTCTCTTCTTTTTTCCCTGCTCCTCCCCCCCACCTGGCTTGTCTGAGGAGGGAAGTTGTGTATTTCAGCAGCAGCAGCATTTGTCATGTTGACTAAAGAAACACTTGCATCTAAGGCTGCAATGGTTTGTTGATCCATTCATGAGATTAGTTGATGTGAAGTTCAATCCTATGCACATTTACATGGAATGGAAGTAAGTCCCAGTCTGTCCAGTGTGGTTTGCTACTAGGAATAGATGACAATGCCGTTTCATTTCGGTTTTCATAGGAATTTACCAAAATTTGCAAAGTTCTCCATATTTGGGACAAAAACACACACCCTTGAGATTAAAAAAATAAATAAATGTGGGAGAAACCACAACTGAAAGATTTGTCCATCCAGTTCCATGGTTTTGAGTGTTTTGCTCTTAAAAGTCTGAGTTCAAATCCCTGCCACTCTTTTTTTCCTGACAGGCTCTCATCTTCAACAGCTATATAGCACACAGGTATGTCATGGTCCTCTCCATGCTGGGAATAGCTGTACTTATTGGACTTGGTTGGTGCAGTTGGATGAGAATTAAGTTTCAGTTCCCCTATTTGTGGGAAGAGAAATTGGAGAGACAATTTCACTGAATGTCTCCAGGTGGAGGAGAAATTCTCCAACCGTTTATCACAGATAGGGCTCACACCACTGGCAGCTTCTTTCTTTTCTCCTGTTTTTGCTTGTTTGTTTGCACTGCTGCTGCAAATGGCAGCAGCATCAACTGTGTTGGCAGCTTGGTCCCCATTTTGCACCTCCACAGATCTAGCATCGGTCTGGGACATTGTGGGGAGGAGAAAGAAGTTGGCCATCACAACAACAACAACAACAACAACAAAATATTGGTGAGGAAAAGTTGGAGAAAATTCTGCAAAGTGGCTTTTTATTTCTAGGGAAGAAAGAAAATAAAGTATCAGAACTTTTTTGAGAACAATGTCTAAAGAGAAATGTTGGCTCAGGTCTAGCTCTCGTTCTTCATGGTTTAGCTTCCCCAAGGTCTCCCAAATGTTACATTTCTGAGGGGTGATTGTGGATACATCTTGTCTCTAATGCAGATACTTATAATACCACTACCTCCCTAAAAGCCCTGTAGCAGGTGTGAGGGGGGAAGAGGCAGAGCTAGTTCTGTGCCTAAATCTGTCCTCCAACTTCCTGAATGTTTTCTTCCTCCATGAAAGAGGCTTCCAGTTTTCTGCTTTATTCTCAGGGTGTTTAATAATTTATTTGGAATTTATTTTGGTGGTGTTTTTGAATGTACCCAGTAGGGAGGTATGCCGAGCGGGAACTTACCTGCTCTTGGGGGTGCTCCGGAGCACCCCCTGCCTGCTCTCGCCACTCGCAGCACCAGGGAACCGGAGGTGACGCGAAGGTTCCCCGTTGCATCACTTCCGGTTCCCTGGCGCTGCATTATTAGCATAAAAACCAGGGCAACCCAGCTTAAAATGGTCACGAATAGCAAATTGCGGCCATTTTAAGCTGCGTTGCCCTGGTTTTTACGCTAAAAACGCAGCACCAGGGAACCAGAAATAGATGCAACGGGGACCTGAAGCTCCTTTCCCCAGCATGTCTTGGATCGAGCGGCGGGAAGGTAAGTCACGAGAGTCTGGGGGGGCTGAGCGGGCCGCTTTCAGCCCTTCTGAGACTCTTGGATACATCGCTAGTACCCCAGTCACTGTGAGGAGGCTGGGGGTGCTGTGTGTGTTTCTTCTTGCTCTGCAGCCTTTCATGCTGCCTGCACTTACTCATCTGAAAATGCCCTATGGGAGGAATTATTTCATGATGTCTTCCCCTGGGCTTTAACTGAAGTGCCGGAAGCTGAGGAGGCTACCGGATGCCAGAGAGATGCTTGCACAATGAAAGTCAGGACACTCACACACACTCCTCAGCCACCTCTTAAGTAAGGTAAACACAAGAACCCTGAACCGAACCCATGAGGATTTCTCTGAAATTTTCTTCTCCTTTGAATTTGTTTTTGGAAGTCATTTATTTTCTATCAAATGGAATGAGAATGGTCGAAAAACTGCGGGAGAAATTTTCAGCACAGCACTAGTTCAGACTGAAACATTCAAATCTGGGGATGTGCGTGGTGCTCAATTGGGGGGTGGAAGTCCGGCAAACTTGCCGGGCTCAACACCCACCCCCTGAGCTCCACTTTTCCTACCTTTTCCCGGCTCGACTGGTGTTCTCACAAGCTGAGCCAGGGAAAGCGACTTCCAGGTTCCAGCGCTACGTTGTTTACATAGAAAACAGCCTAATTTGTGCAAATTATGGCCTAATTTGCGCAAATTAGGCCATTTTCTATGTAAACAATGTAGCGCCGGGGATCCGGAAGTCCAGCAAGTGCCTCAGCTGGTGCTCGGCTTGGCTTGCACGGCGGGAGCACTTGGCTCATACGCCGCAAGTCGAGTGCCAGGCAGTGTGTCAGGCCTGAGCATATTCATGCTAGGCCCTTGACCAGAGAGCAGCCATGTTAGGCTTCTGAGAGCATTTCCTGCGTCTCTGTCTTGCTTGCCTGCTCCTTCAGTACAGCCCTCCCACGTGGACATGAGAGATGGGCCAAAGGACTCAAGCAAGCTTTAACTGGTTCTTGGCACGGGAAGCGAGCTGCACTTATCTGTGTTTGGGCCTACTATGCTGAGAACCAACATCCCAGGTGCTCCGGCGCCAATGGTCAGCTACGATGAGAACCCTCACCCTGCCAATTAGCCAAGCAATATTATTGTGCTTAACTGTCAGTTTCAAGGCCTAGTATCTATGAAGTGTTCAACTTAGCTGAAGTGTAAACACTAGAAATGTATAAGCAGCTCCTGCTTCCTTTGCGCATTGTTCAGACCCTGTGCTCGCGTTTCTGATCCCATGCCTGTTGCTGCTCAGTGAAGCTGCCTGTTCTAGTCTTTGTGTCTAGGGGTCCGGACCCTTGAGCACCACCTGCGAACCACACTGGTCTGTTCCTGGCTTGTTTTGGGTATGCATGCACTCTAAAGTTACTCAATAAAGCTGTCTCTTGTGAACAATCTTAGAGCTGACTTCTCGTTTCCAGGGGATCAAAAATGAACAGCCCTGACAAGCCCCTGGTTCTCCGGGTGTCAGGCGAAACAGGTGGGTTGCCCATCCCTATGAATCAAATCCTGATGATGTGTCTCCTGTTCACTGATGGGATATAGACTGTATTTGTGCAGCTGCTGTCTTCCTTCCCTGCAGAGATCATATAGAAAAGGGTTGTTCTCTGCCTGCCTGTTTTTCATCTTGCCAAGAAAATAACAAGGACAATACATTTTAGCCACTTCTTCAGAAAAAAATTGTTCATTCTAAGTAAACCAAGGAAATGAATTAATTCACAAACGAAAAGTCAAAATTACCCAGCTGTTACTGCAGATGGGATGGTCTTCATCAAAATTGGTGTTTCTCTAATGCAAATAGCAATTCTGAAAGATAATAGGTATTATTTTAATTAAACTGTTTCAGTTCAGTTAACAGAGAAATCAGCAGATGAGTTAATCCGTAAAACTACCGTATATTAGCAACTGCTGATAAGCATGAGTGCTCATCTTAATTTGTATACTCAACTTTCTTGTATTTAATTACATTTTGGAGACTTTGTAAAATTTCATCATCTAAGACTAAAACAACTGCCATCTTTTTTTCTAAAGACAAGGGAAGCTCTCGTTTGTTTATTTATTTACCTTGCTAACAGGGTGACCGCTTACACATTGCAATGCTGGGAAAGAGGAAATCCATCACCCAAAAAAGAGGACACATGTTTGCATAGGGATGTCACCGCGAATATCGGGGGGCTGGAGTGAGCCAAAATCATCCCCACGCAGCCCTCCAATGTTCACGGCAATTCACAGGCCTACCTTGCTGCCCGCTCGGTCCTCTGCTTGGTCTGCTTGGATGAACCCTGTGCCACGGTTTTGGCATAGAAACCAGGGCAACAGGGCTTAAAACGGCCTGTTTTAAGCCCTGTTGCCCCGGTTTCTACGCCAAAACCGCGGCGCAGGGTTCAGCTGCGTCGGCGCAGGGCCTGTCGTGTCACTTCTGGCCAGCCGGAAGTGATGCGACGGGAGCCCGTGCGGCTGCCTGAGCGACGCAGAGAGCAGCCGGAAAGCCCCTCCGCGCTGCGGAGAATCCGAGGATCAGGGGGGCCTGCTCGCGGCGGAGGGCGGGAGAGGTGATACGCCCCCCAAAAAAGGTACGAAATTCACCACTATGTTTGCATAAAATGTACATATGCTAATTTGTAAGTATAGATGCAAATTTAGAAATAATTGTTATAATTTCAATAGAAAGACAGCACATCTCACCACAGTGGGGAAGACTATGACCTGTGTACCTGCTCAGTCTGCTTTCCACTGTGAATGCGCAACAAGTTGAAGGACCAGCTCTCTCTTCTTATAGTTCTTTATCTTTAAACTGGACAACCGTTCAAATAGATGACACCTTGAAACACAGGACTATCCTCTGTAAAGTAAGACACATGGCCATCCAACTTGCAAATCCCAACATTAACTAGTTTGTGACTATTTGGTATAGTGGAGCTGTGATTATGGATGTGTGAAACCCACTGGAAGGATGTTATTTCTTTTTCTCTCCTGCTACCCCACCATTCCCCAGCAATGGATTTCCTTTGAAAAATCTATTGTCTAAATCCGTAGACCCTGAAGTGTTATTTGATTGCATATGGCTTCTGTCATCTATTACCTTTTCATTGTTCACTCTAATTTGACTCTCCAGATGTTTTTACACATCTGTTTTTTGCTTGCCCTCACATTGCATCATGGTTTTTCTAGCCTTAAAGCCGCATTGACATTTGAGATCACACTTCATCATGGAGTTGTAGTATTAAAGCTGACTGAAGGCTTCACTGCAACAGCCAGCTACCAAGTAATGCAAGTAATGGAAGGATACTTAAAGCATGGTTCAGTTGGATCTTAAGGCTGGGATTATTATTACAAGGCAAAAGTTCACAGTTTGCTTTCAGATACAAACAACTTCTTTAACTTAAATGTGACACTGAAGTGTAACTAAGGCACAATTCTAAGCATGTTTAGATGGAAAAAGGCCTACAACTCCCAGCATGCTCCAACCAGCATGGCTAGATGGGGCATACAGGGAGTTATAGGTCTTTATTTTGTCTAAAAATGCATAGGATTGTGCTATAAGGGGATTTACATGGCCAAAATTATCTCGATATTGAAAGTAAAATCTATCCAGATCCTCAGGGCTTATTTTCCCACTTCTCTTAAGCTTCAGGATTTTTGCTGGAAAATTATTTCTTCTGCAAAATGAAGTACTAAATAGAGAACGATTTTCCTATTACTGATGTTCTTTTGACTAGCAGTGTTATCATTATTTTTGTAATAGATGGGTGAGTGGAAAACTCTTTTTTTCCCTGTAGCATATCAACTGGAACATTTTGAAAAATAAAATGCATTTATATGCAGCCTGAAAGTCCACTTGGGTAGAATAAAATTACATATGTATGCTGTATTGCCAAGTAATACATAAGCAGGAACGTTGTGATTAATGCTTCAAGCATGTTGTTTTATGAGAAGAAAAACAAATACAGTATCTCAATTTCAAATGATAATAGATGGTTTCCATTCCACATTTTTGTGTGTGGTCCCTTTTAGACCTGCACTTACAGTAGTAAGTACTAAGGTGAATTCAATCTTATCTACATAGCTTCTATAATATATTGCTTAGGTATATTCAGGAAACAGGCAATTAATAAGTGGTAATAGAAAAATGTCTTCCTGTTCTGTGCTCTCTTTTATTGTGCCTTTTTGCAGAAGGAGTCACTTCTATGTTATATTGTTACTGTTATGTTGTTATTCTTGTTACCTCTGTTACTTACCTCCGCTACCTAAATCTTCCAGAGGACCACCACTCTTCTGTGGTATTCAGAACCATGGGAATGCTATTTCAGTGAGATTAGATTGATATAGTAGAGGAGCCTTTTCCAACCTGGTGCACTGCAGATGTGTTGGACAGGACTCTAACCTCCATCATCACCAGCCAGCACAGTAAATAGCCATGCTGGCTGGGGTTGGTGAGAGTTGTAATTCAACACATCTGGAGAGAGTGCCAGGTCAGGAAGCCTGTAGTAGATGGAGGCTTCGTAAATCATCATTGTGGACTTTAATTTGGAAGAACTTCCAGAATTTGCAACAGTCTGACTCACGACCTAACGCAACATCTAGGCTTTCATATGATGGATGAATGAATCTGCCAATTTTGGCTTCTCTCAGTTTTTGTCCTATCTCAAGTTCAGTTCATCTCAAATTTTGTGGATCTATTTTTTAAAGTTCGCAGGAAAACTCTCACACCTTTTTTGGGGGGGGGTGCATTTCTGTATGCAGTTTTGCCTAATATACACACTTCTTGCAAGCAATTTTCCTGAAATAATGTATTTTTGAACATTATGTTCACAAATATATGCATTTTAGTGCTCACTTTCCCCTAATATGCACATTTTTGTGTATGCATTTTTTGATTGAAGAACTCCATTCCAAAATTCAGAAAAGTGTGGATTGTGAAGGATAATGGTTTGTGTATTGGTCCAAAAGTGTGAAATCTAAGGTTTACATTTAAAACTGACAGATTAATCCATCTCTAGTTGGGACAGAACCCTCTACTCTCCACTGGTAGCCATAAGCCGCACTATAGCAGCACTAGGAGAAAGTTGGCAAAGGACATGGTTTATCAAAGCTGTGCAAAGGGCTTTTGTGGGGTACAAGCAAAAGAGCATGGCCGACCCCTGGTGCAGTGACCTAGCACCTGCACACCACAAACTTGCCATGGCAAATTGATGTAGTAGGCAGGCTTCAAGGGCTTTTAAAAGGCAAGTGTGTGCTACTCAGCTTACCTTAATTGGGATAAGACCTTCACTGTTGGAACACAAATGTCTGTTTTGAGGGCAGTGCCAAAGGTTGGCAAGTGCAATGGAATTGATCAGCTAAAAATAAATACTTCAGCTGAAGGAATTTGTGGACTAGACAGCCTATGCTTTGGTGATTTAGATGAGCTAATATTCCTGCTTTTTCTTTTTCTTTTGTAACAAATTACATGAGGTCAGATTCTAAGATGATGCCCTCTTTTCTCATGAGGAAATGCTATCAAACAGAGAGTTGGCAGCCCTAATCATGAGAATGGTCAGACATTTCCAGTAGCTGGAGGTCACATAATATTGTGAAGGTTTCCTGCGAGTTCGGGAGCTAAGCGGTTAAATCTGACAGCTCAGAGCTCCCGTTCATGCTCCCTGGGTCAAATTAGGTAGAGCGCACTGGATCAAGCACTGGAGCCAGAACGAAACTACGCTGAGTCAAAAGTGAAACTGACTTTATTTACAGAGTTTGAGTGAATCAGGTCAGGGAGATAAGGGAAGTTGTAGTAAATAAATCAATTAAACCAAGGCATGCAATCCACAAAAGGAGTTGAAGCTTGCTAGACACAGACAGAACTATCAAAGAAAAAAGAACCTACGCTAGCCTCATCTAACACTGAAGAATCTACCCTAGTCTAACACTAGTAACTCAGATGGACTTACGACAAAGAACCCAGGCGGTCTGCTTGGGGGTTGAGGATCTAGGTTGGCCTGAGCTGATGACCCACTCCTTGTTGCCTCACACCTTGTTCCCAACAACCTCAACAGAGCCTGGGCTGTTGTTTTTACTCCCTCGCTCACCCCCTTCTCATCCCCTGACCCCTCCCTTTGTTGACAGGACAAACTGGTCCGGCCAGGGCCAGGCAGGAGGAGTGCTGAGGTTCTTCAGTGCCACTTTGCTTATGGTGCTTGTAGGGTGATTGAGGGTACTTGTCAGCCCCTTGAGAATGCTTGGGGGAAGATCATTGAAGCCAATGCAAATGTGTGTCCCGGACTAGACGACTTACTGAGGGTGCTTGGCGAAACTATCTAAATGTAAATGTGAGCCAGGGACTGAGCTCCTCTGCCTTGGGCAGAGATTATGCAGGTGACTGGGGGGGAGGGCAAAGTGTGTGTTCTGTCAGACTTTCTCTCCACAAATATGGACAAGCTTTATGTGTTTCAGACATATACATGTTCTGGAGCAGGGGTGCAGAACCTTGGGCCCAGGGTCCCAATCTGCCCCTTCCCAGATGGCCACACCCTGGCCAGGCCCCATTTCCCCTGACCATTTGGTGTTTTCTTGGATTTTGTGCAGTTTTTCCCACATACTAAAAGGTTGAAATGCCTCTCCTAAGATTGATTACAGCAGTAAATGCTTTAAGCTTATATACTGGTGTTATTGCTAATGTTGGCTTTGCCCCGTTTGCCTTCAGCCCTGCCCGCCACTGGAATACAGCCCCCAAAAGCGTCCCCAAAATGGAATTTGGCCCTCAGGCTGAAAGAGGTTCAACACCAATTTTCTAGAGCATGACTTAATAGGACCAAATCAAATATATTTCCAGTGTCTATCAATGCCTTTTAGTAACAAGTCTCTCTCATTATATATGTTTAGAAGTTTGTGGCACTGCTCAGATTAAAGGGTAGAGTAGGAAACTAGATCACACTCACCAAATTGTTGTTGTCTGGTGTTAAAAGCTTTGGCAGCACAGATAACCTTTGGAGGATGGGGTACTCTGGAATCAAACCCCCCCATCCCAATAAGTAATCAGTGCTGTAAAAGATTTAATAGCGATCCGATGACCACTAGACAGTGTTTGGGGTGGGGAGCATAGAATTCTTTGGATTCCCAGACCTGAGGATGGAAACAGAGCTCCAAGCTCCAACCTCCAAGCCGGGGATCAGCGCTTGCATCCCCCTACCACCACCACCACGCAGAAAGAACTGCACCAGCTACTTCTTTGAGGATGGAAAAGTGACGTCAGAGAAGGGACAAAGGAGGCATTCTGCGGGCAGGGAGGGGAGGAGACTGGGGCCACCAGGATATGAGGTATCCTGGCAGTGCTCCAGTCGCCTTCCCTCCCAGTCTGAAGTGTCTGCAGCTAGGTGGCTGAAATCAGCTGGCTTGCAGAGCAGGAGGAGTGGGGGGTGGGGGTGGAGTGGAGAGCACCTCCACTGTTTTCCGCCGCCCTGCATAGGATACTCTGAGTTCGGAGGCTTATGAGCGTTGAGGGCGCAATCCAATGGGTTGTGCCCTTAGCCATCACCACACAAGATGTATGGGAAGCAACCAACTTGGATAGCTTCAAAAGGGAGTTAGACAAATTTATGGAGTTAAGGCTACTAGTCATGATGGCTAGATATTGCCTCCAGCATCAGAGGGATATGCTTCTTATTACCAGTTGCTGGGGCACACGAGCAGGAGGAGGCTATTGCACTTGTGGGCAATAGCCCACAAACAGCTCAGTGGCCACTGTGTGAAGAGAATGCTAGCTAGGCCTTCAGTCTGATCCAGTACGGCTCTTCATATGTTCCTAAACTGATAGTGCTACTCATGTATCAAGCATATGCTGTGGGCACACTACATACACCTCTCTGGATCCTGCACAACACATTTTTCACATACACACACGGGCATTATTACGCGGCATGCAAAATCCACATTATGATTGGCCTTGCTGCAGTGGGGAAAGTGCTCTGTGTTAAACTGCAACGGTTCAAGGTGATGGAAATGTCCTGTTGTACCGACATTATTATTTTTTAAACATTTGATATCCTTCCTTCTGTTTCACAGGCTTATGGGCCTTAGTTTCATGTTTTGTAATCAAAAGACAAAAACAAAGTGGCACTTATTGTTGCAGACAAAATGTCAGATTTGATTTAATCCCATTTTTGAAGCCATACTTGGCTAACCGTACAGATTATTTCAGTAAATGCTATAGTCATGCTCTCAGCAAGCTTCAGATAAGAACACATACTTTTTTCAGTTGCCTATGAGCTATATAAATGTCAAATGCAGCATGACCTGAATATTACATTTCCCCACTTTTATCTAGGAAATTAAAGACCTGTGCATTTCTGAAATTTAGATTAACTCTTTTCTGGAATGTGTGTATTCACCATTCATTTAGGTGCATACTGCCAAATGCCAGCTATCTTGTGCTTTAGGCTATTCCAGAAAAATTGAAATGAACATACACATTCAGGGAATTTTATGTTATCTAGAAGGCATAGCCTGGCATGAAAAAGTGGGTGTATAATCTAAGAGCTAATATAAACAACCTTTAGGTACAGGAGGAATGGAAGCCAATTATCATGTGCCTTTCTGGTCTGATTCATCTGTAGACTCAATCTCATGGTTGAGTTTTTAATGCCAGCCTTAAATAGTGCCCGAATTCCTGCCACTCTATGTTATACCTAATCAGTCCCTACTTCTGAAGTGTTTGATGTTACGCCAGTTGCCAGTACTCACATCTGCATGATGCTGCATCTAGTCTAGAAGCTTAGCAGTGCACCACACTGGCTCCCATTGAATTCATAGGATTGTGCTGTAAGTATTGCAATCAAGTCTGAATGTACATGTAACTGCAATTGCTCACATGCTTCTCTACTTATTTTGCCCCTTCTATTCCTCTGCTCTTCCTCTCTCTGCTCTTTTTCTCCTTTATTTCTCCCTTTATTTTAGAGCGGTATTGGCCAGTGATGTAAGCTTGGGAGGTTAGACAGGGCTGGCCTGACTGGCACATGGTCCCTTGGTCAGGTAGGCAAGGCTCAAACCGTGACTGGCCCAACCAAGCTCACCCAGTGAATCATTTGGACTCTTCTTGGGGTTGTGACTAGTCATGATGGCTAGATATTGCCTCCAGCATCAGAGGGATATGTTTCTTTGTACCAGTTGCTGACTTCTTGAAGACTTCTTGGAGGCTGTCATGATGAACTCCTGCTTTTCAACATTTACCACTGCATTTCTGGATACAGGCTCATATAAGGAAATCTTTTTTAGAAAATAGACACTGTGTTCCAAACTGTGGTCAGTTTTTTAAAGCACAACAAGCAGCATAGGAAGGATTTCCCCACACAGCGGTGCTTTCAAATTATTCCAGAAGGAGCCCCCGCTTGCTCAATAGCCTCCTTAGTTTAGCAATTCAGCACTGACTTCTTGGCTGTAACAATTCACATTCATGAGTCACATTTATGCATTCTTCTCATTTCATGAAAGACAAAGGCACCTGAAGGGAAGACATCTCCATTTCAGCTATATCAATCACCTATCAACATGGTTCTATTACTGTATTTTCTGTAGTGCATTATTTATTTTCCTTTCCTTCACATTTATCTCATGACTGTCTGGACTCCCCTATCTCTCTGCAAGTTCTCAAACATTTAATCAGCAAACACTACAAACAATATCTGCAAGATATTCATTTGATCAACTGCATCCCAAACAGGCTCTGCCCTTGAAGCATCACAGAGGGCTTGGGCAGTGCTAGTGGTTCTTGCTTGTTGTTGTTTTTTTATTCTGTCAAGGGCTTATCAGTAACCAATATATCAGCAGAAAAACTGTTCTATTCAAGTTCATAAACTTGCTCTGATCGTGACCATAGAAAATAATGATCAGTATGATTCAGTAAATATAATGTAGGGCTTGACACAGTCCTAGATTAAAATCCAATTGGCTACCCTGGGACAAATCAGCATGTCTCTGTCTCAATGTCCTAACTGATAAAAGAAATAAAGAAAAAGAATTTTATTTTTCTACCTTACTGACAGATCAATCTTAAACATGTTTTGCCAGAAGTAAATCCCACTGAGTTCAATAGGGTTTGCTCCCTAGTAAGTGTGTTTAGGATTGCTGCCGGAGAATCAAACTACATGTGATGTCAGGAGATTCCTGCATTGAGCGGGGGGTTGGACTTGATGGCCTTGTAGGCCCCTTCCAACTCTACTTTTCTATGATTCTATGAGCCATCCCTTCCATAAGCCTCTTCACTCAGGCAGAAGATAAGTCTTCTTTCTATGTGTGGTTCTTAAAATCCAAGCCAGAATTCAGCCCTATTCACTATTCAGGCATTGTTAAAATGACATACAGTCATGCCTTGGATTGAGCGCATAATTCGTTCCGGAAACGTGCTTGTAATCCAAAACACTCTTATATCAAAACGAAATCCCTCAAAAAAAATTGTACAGAGATTTTTAATTTAAGCCGTACTACAGTACTTGTATTGCAAGACATTGCTTGTATATCAAGTAAAAAAAAATTAAATAAAATTTTGCTTGTCTTGCAAAACGCTCTCAAACCAAGTTACTTGCAATCCAAGGTATTACTGTACTTCAACATGTGAGAGGGGATGGGGTGTACCAAGTAGCTCCACCCCATGTCACATGTGCTATTTGGCCCTTCCACCCGCTATCCACATGTATAGCACAAACATCTTCAGGGAAGAAGCCTCCAAGTGGAGGCTTCCACACAGACAAGGACGCTGGCAGCACACAGTTCTGGCTCGTGTAGAAGCCCTCTTCATACACAGCTGAATGTGCAAAGGCCTTCTTCCTGCAGGCACTCACGCTGTACATGCCTGGGGGAGGGCCTACATGGCACATGCAATGTTGCCGGTAGGTAGAGCTTCTTGGCATGGTAATAATAGGGCTTTTGCTATATTTAGTTCCTGCTCTTCATTTACATGGCTCAGAGTAGCACTCATTGGCTCCCATCCCTGGGAATTTAGCAGATCTGCACTTCTTAACGTCACAATTGAACTGTGCTGAGTGAGAGAAGCAAAGGAAATCAGCAGCCAGCAATTTTGGGTGTGTGTGTGTGTGTGTGTGTGTGTGTGTGTGTGTTTAATACAGGTCAGGGAATATCACCTGAGCTAACCTCCTCTGTCCTATTTGTGCATGGAGCCTTTGTTGACTGATGTGGCTAGTTTCCCTGCAGTTCATCCCTTTGACCAAAGTTGAATGGCAATGCACAGGCTGAATCCCCACCTGCCATCCATCAGGTCATTAGTTCAAGACCCATCCCTCTCTCCGTCCACATCTTCTCATTCCTGAACTTTTGTCTCATTGCTTTCCTCTCCCCTTCATTTCCCCCCCTTGCTCTGCCTTTTCTCTCCCTCTCCCTCTAGGTGCAGCCACACAGTCACCCTTGACTTCTCGCCACTCACCCATTCTCTCTTCCCTTCCCCTTCTGGTTCCCTTCAGAAGCTCATACTCTGTAACTAAGGCAAGTTTCCCTTTTAATAAATGCAATTTCTGGGTTAATTCCCAAGTCTTGGCTCTGTTTTTCCTCCTGGGAACTTGATGGGGGCACACTGATATCTAGACCAAAGTTGGAAGCCAATTATCATGTGCCTTTCTGGTCTGATTCATCTGTAGACTCAATCTCATGGTTGAGTTTTTAATGCCAGCCTTAAATAGTGCCCGAATTCCTGCCACTCTATGTTATACCTAATCAGTCCCTACTTCTGAAGTGTTTGATGTTACGCCAGTTGCCAGTACTCACATCTGCATGATGCTGCATCTAGTCTAGAAGCTTAGCAGTGCACCACACTGGCTCCCATTGAATTCATAGGATTGTGCTGTAAGTATTGCAATCAAGTCTGAATGTACATGTAACTGCAATTAGCTCCTGCTAATTTGGCAGACGTGCCAGTTTCTGAGACAACTTTATCAAATTGACAAAAGCTGTCCTCTGGCAGAGATAGAGCCAGGGGCTTCAGAAGAAAGAGGTTCCCCTAGCACCAGGGTAATTGCCCAATCATCCATCATTTTCTCCCCAAACACGGAAAGAGCTTCAAGCTTGTGTTAAGAGACATGAGTTATGTGGTAACAGAAGTGTGAGGCCTAGATCACATTACAGGTGATACAGAACAAAGAGAGAGAGAGGATGTAGACGGGATATTCTGTTAGGTCCTGTGGACTTCAGTCTGTTCTTTCTGATAAAAATCGGTCTTGCTCTCTAGCCATTCTGAGTATTAATCAGTGGCATGATCCTCATTTTCTTCTACATTCTTCTTCCCTTGGGGTTGTTACTCTAACATAGCTTCTTGGCTTCTGCTCTTTCTTAGTCTTGTCTGAGCTCAAAAAGAAAAACAATTACCTTTTTTTTACAGTCATTTCTTTACCTCTATCATCAATTAATTATCCTTGCCATATTTTAAGGTCCCTACAGACTTCTCCAGTGCTCTCTTGCTCTGTATATAATGGGGGGGGGCATCATATTACTTATCTGGAAGCTTTGTGCAATTTTTTTTTTAATGAATGATTGCATATTCTTATGATCACTCTGTCCTTTCTCAGATTCATTCTATAATAAGGTAATCTAGAAGTCATAGCTTGCATACTCTATAGATGCTACACATGAATTACTTTCAACCTTTTTCATTCCCCCATCCATTGATTCATCCTCAGAATAAATGTGACCTGGTTTAGTTCAAGCTAAGTGGAATCTTCAAACTATTTATGGGTTCAGAGAATGGATTCCTTTTAACTACAGTGCATAGTTAAACTATGGAATTTGCTACCACAAGATGTAGTGATGGCAACCAATTTGGGTGGCTTTAAAAGGTAATTCATGGAGGAGAAGGCTATCAGCAGCCACTAGCCATGATGGCTATATGCTACCTCCATTTCCTTTACATACTACCCCCAGCATCAGAGGCAGTATGCCTATGTATACCAGTTGCTGGGGTATACAAAAATATCACCCAGTTGTAGTTCCTCTTAGAGTACCTCTGATTTCTTCTTCTTCTTCTGCTTCTTCTTCTTCTTCCTCCTCCTCCTCCTCCTCCTCCTCCTCCTCCTCCTCCTCTTCTTCTTCTTCTTCTTCTTCTTCATCTCTATAGCCTATTTCAGGGATTCAAAGAACTTCAATAATCCCTGTGACAATGTAAATAGTCCTGTTATATGCAGGGCCGGTGCTACCATTAGGCCAACTAGGCAGCTGCCTAGGGCGCAGGGCTAAAGGGGGCGCCAGAAATGCCTTGGGGGGGAATACAGCGCTAAAATGCGTATTTTACCAACTTGGGTGCACTAAATATCTGATCTTGCCTAGGGCACCAAACTGCCTTGCACCGGCCCTGGTTATATGGGAATGGGCAGAGTGGAGTGGGAAAAGACACTGAATATGGAAGTAGCTTAAGGTAGTCTTCATATATAGCCCAGTTAACAATGAATATTTTTTCATGCAACTCCTCCCATACCACATGGAGAAAAGCAATGAACAGTTCTTATGTGTGAATAAGTCGTGGGCTCCCTGAGATACTTTTAACTTGTGATTATCAGAAATGGATGTAGTCATAGAATGAGAGTCAAATTAGACATTACTCTAAAGATGTACCTAGCAGCTGCATCTTGGTTTTCCTTAGTCAAAAGTCAGCACAGGGGATGAATTCTGGACCCCAGCATGGGTGGTGGTGGTGGTGGTGGTGGAGGAGGAGTTTTAACCCTTTGCCCCTGCTACAGCCCCAATCCAGATCAGGCCACCATGCCTACAATTTGCATTTCCACGAAAGGGATAATTGAAACAAAGGATCCATTGCAGCTCCAGATTATTTTTGAGTAAGGAAAAAAGGTGTAACTGCTAGGTACATGTATAAAGCAACATGTAGTTGCTTTACTAAATAATAATAACAATTCACAAAGAGAAGAATAATTTACAAGGATGATTGACATATGCAACAAGATGAGTAAGAACTCTATGCAGCAGTGGTTACACATTCATATCTGCATCAACTGATGGCTGTGAATATTCAGGCTTATCCAGGATGGTCAGACATGTATTGCCATGTGGATGATGCTCATCTAGATGCACATCTGATCTGGAGCTATCACACCTCGAGTGCTATTTTTCTTGGTAGAAAGGTGGGGTACAAATCAAATAAATAAATAAATGTTGCTGGATATGGGCATTCATCCAGTGGTCTGTGCATTTACTGTCCAGTTGCATACACAGATCTAGGGATGTGGAAATCAGCAAAACTAGAGCTTGTCAAGGTTTTCCAAGTTCCATCTTGATGCTTGGTCCAACTCATGCTCATCAGATTACAAGCTCACAAAGTACTTGGGTGTGTACTTGGGTGTGCATTTAAAGCTATGCAATCTTCTCCCATTGTTTAAAGCATATCTATGAGCACTTTTAAAAAACTATGCATTTTTCATGCATATTTTTCTAAAGCAGGTATTTTTAAATGCACCCCACCTCCTGTGCAAACAGCATCACAAGCCCGGGAATTTATGAGCTTTGATTACAGATTGTACTCATGTTTGCATTCATGTTCAAGTGTGAATGGGGAAAATTCTGGTCATATATGAACTGAAACACAGTGTAGCGTAGTGGTGAGAGTGTTGGACTGGAGCTCGGGAGATCCGGGTTCTAGTCCCCGCTCGGCCATGAAACTCACTGGGTGACTTTGGGCCAGTCACTGACTCTCAGCCTAACCTACCTCACAGGGTTGTTGTGAGGATAAAATGGAGAGGAGGAGGATTATGTAAGCCGCCTTGGGTTCCTTGCAGGAAGAAAGGCGGGGTATAAATATAATAAATAAATAAATAAATAAAATCTCAGATCTTGGAACAGCAACAGGGATTTCTTCACTCAAGATTGGGTGGGTAGCTCATTTAAAACCAGATTCAGAGAAAACAATAATCGTTACAAAAGCAAGAAAGTGCTCTTTGAAGACCTGTGTGTCAATAGTGGATAACTACATTCAATGAAAAACATGATATATTCAGTGAACTTTGCTATGGCTTGCATTCAAAATTTGGACAATGTCACATTGTTTCTGTTCTTTTGCTTTCAGAGTAACCATTTGTGATAAATTACAGCAGGATAAAAGCTCTGTAGTGCCCATCTGCCTGAATTATGTCAGTTCCCATCCATTATGCACCTGTAGAAATGAAGCAAGCATCGTTTTCATGGCATAGTCAGTAAATTGTGAAACATGTTATAGCCTTCCAGCATGAATGCTTATCTGAGATCAAGAGATCTTTACTAAAATGGCTCATTCTTCTCAATCAGAGCCATAACTTGGTGGTATGTCAGATTCAGGCAGTATTCAATTCAGTGTGTTAAAACTCTGTGTTCCCTTGGCTGACTGCACCCAATATAAAGTTATTATAGAAGCAGAATGCAATTTACAATGGCGATTTTAAGAGAGTCTTGGAGCAGCCTCTTTACCCTAAGCCTGATTCTTCTCTACACCTGCTGGACTGTGTAAAAAATAAAAAAATAAAAAGGTTCAATAATGATACCTGAAAGTTTAATCTGGAATGCATTTCTTTCACTATTGGTTACATGAACTGACAGTTGTATTGATCTTTCAGCATGTTGATTTCTAGATAGAACTGCTATTTTTAAATGCTTGGTGACCTATCTTCCATCTTCCTTAAGGCAGATAAAATTGAAGATACTGCTGCTTTATACATTTCTAGGATTTAAATGTAGCTGGTAGACAAGATATGCTTAAAAAATTATGATGTCTGGAACAATTACATGGAGGAACAATATTTTTAAAAGCACCAGTGAAACAGCATGCAGTGGTGGAGGTGATAGTGTTTGAGATGCAATAAAAACAGTATGTAATGGCTGAGCATGCAGTAAGATCCCTGTCCCATATGACCCAATCCAACATTGGGATTCACCTCTTCAATTGTAGGCAGAGATGCTGGATAAGTAACATGACTTGGGCCAGGGCAGGAATAATAGAATATTAGAGTTGGAAGGGGTCTATACGGCCATTGAGTCCAACCCTTTGCTCAATGCAGGAATCCCAGATCATCATCATCATCATCATCATCATCATCATCATCATCAGGCGATCACTCGTGACCGAGTAAGATTGTCTTCCAGTATAAAAATTTACAAATAGGAAATTTTAAAAGGAGGAAATTCTAAAGAAAAATTGTGTAGACTCTAGCGATGGGTCCGTAAGTGACTGTGGAGGCCAATTCTAGATCCACACAGCATCCCACAGTGAGGACACAAGTTACCAGATGGAAGATGGTCCTGTAAAGGATTCATTTGACGTGCTTTTCGCTTAGCATGTTTCTCCCTTTCACCTTGCACTCGGGCTTCTTCAAAGTCCACAGAACCTTTGTGAAAGGCCAACCTCCATTTAGATCGTTCATGGGCCAGAGCTTCCCAGTTTTTGATGTTTAGGTATATTGCATTTTTTTAGATTAGCCTTAAGAACATCTTTAAACCTCTTATATTGACCACCGATATTCCGCTTTCCATCCTTGAGTTGGGAATAAAGTAACTGCTTTGGGAGACGGCAGTCAGACATTCGAACAACATGACCAGCCCACTGAAGTTGGCGTTGAAGGATCATTTTTTCAACGCTAGTAGTCTTTGCTTCTTCCAGTACACTGACATTTGTTCGCCTATCTTCCCAAGTAATTTGCAGGATTTTCCAGAGGCAACGTTGATGAAATTTTTCAAGGAGTTGGAGGTGACGTTTATAGATACTAGTCCATGTTTCGCAGGCATACAATAAAGTTGGCAATACAATGGCTTCATAAACCAGTGTTTTGGTCTTCTTACAAATATCCCGATTCTCGAACACTCTATGTTTCATTCGAGAAAACGCGGCACTTGCAGAGCTCAAACGATGCTGTCCAGCTGCACCTTGATTCTGCAGAGAAGTTCTGATGGGTGACAAGAGCCTCCCTGAACACAAGGGCTTTCCCATTTGCTTCAGGCTTTTTATGCGTGGGCATCCCCTGTTACACAATGGGTTAAATCCAGACCTGCTGGTCTGTGAATGAAAAGGCTCCCTACATTTGCAGAAGTGAGTCTGAAGGTTTCTGCTCTGCCCCTCAGGCAGAAGGGAGGGGAAAGGCTATTTTTGCCAATTTCCAGTTCTCCTGCAGTCCCAGTGCCAGCTCCCACACTGTTTCAGAGGGTTTCCCAAGCCTCTGGAACAGTTATTGGGGGGGGGCAGGGGGAGCGGGATTTTGCAAAATTCACCTCCCCCTTCTGTTCATGGGACTATCCAGTTCACAGAGTTCTAGTCCACACAACTGTAGGTCCAACCCATGGGCTGTGAGGAGAAGGAAAATAGCTGCTAGTGTTGTTCCACAAGTGGTTATCCAAAAGGTTCTGGAAGCACACAGTGTTCTACTGGGTATGTAGGTACTGGAAAGTTTCTGTTATAGTTCTCATGCTTTACAGCAGTTTGTGTAAGATTTTGTTCAAGCAGGAAAAAATGACATCTTTGGATTCAGTTTTACTTTTCTCATAAAATACTATAGTGTGAGTTGTAAAATGGGCCTTCCATGGGTAGAAAACATCTTCTGCATGACAACACTGTCCACAAGAGAGCTATGGATCCAACCTCCGGTGTTACTCTCTACACCATCATGAAAAGGGGAGTCAACTCATGCAGAATATGAACATCAGAAGGGACATACGGAGTCCTGGATCTGGACCGTTATCTTGTATTACCGGTAATTAACTTGTAGGGGAGCTATACCCATGCAAAGTCTATTTATTTAGCTATCTATTGAACAAAAAAATCTTACCAACCATCTTTCTGTTCTGCCATTCTCAAGATGCTATATGAGTCAAACTGCATAGGTGTAGCTGAGCCTGATATTTTTCTTTACTCTATTGTAATTATGCACATGGTGACTATGCACCAGCGCTCTCTGGGAGAGAAGGATTAAACCTTCCCCTACTCATTTTTCAGTGCCCTGTGTGGGGAGGGGTTGTTAAAAAAAAGGGGGAGACGTTTCTGTTGGAGTCAATGCATATTTTAGATTAAAGCTCTTACTGCCAGTAATTACGGTAAGCCTCATCCAGCATTGCATAAACAGATCTCCACTCGTGCAACAGGAGTTTCCCTTCCCCTCCGCCCCACCCCCTTGCACATCCCCAAATCTTCTCTGGAGCATGCCCAACCTTCTGCAGTAGATTTGTGGTCACACAGTGAGCTGCAGCGGAAGAGGGAACTGAATCCACCAGTGATGTCCATCCCCCCGGTTGGAAGGACATCATTGGATACAACCCTATCTATTTCTATTATCAAATAAAATAATGAAAATAATTATGCTATGTACAGAGAAGCCAGTTACAGCATAGTTTCTTATATGTGCTAGAATGTACATGGCATGTAAATAACTTACAGCACTTTCTGTAAGTTCATGAAGAACTCGATTTTTCTTCTAATTCATGAAACAAAGAAGTGCTATATGCTTCATTTCATCACTGAGGAATGGCTTAACAAAAGAGTTCCTTCCCCAAGGAGTATGATTATTTTGAGACTTCTGATACCTAGCAGCATCAACTCATCTATCATCCTAAAACAACCAGTCGGCAGCATTTTTGCTTAAAATAACTCTCACTTTATTAAGCACCAGCCTCTGCTCAGAAATATGGCTTTATGCCCTACAGATATTTAGTAGTTCAACCGCAACTGATTGGGCTTATAAATAGGAGTTTTAAATATGTTATGATTTTGTTTCAAGATCATAAGCAGTAGGGAATGAATTTAATTGGATTGTGAATTGATGGGGTTTTTCTGGTGTCTGAGATGTAATAAAAACAGTTTAGAACACCTAAAACAAGAAGGATTCATTTGTCTCTCGAAATATCACTGCTGCAACTGCGCGGGCCAATTCCCTGGGGTGGCAACAGTGGAAGCTTTATTTTTAATTGGAAGTGAGTCGTGCAGTGAGTAGGGTAAAGTCAGCCACATCGGGACCTGAATGATATCATAAAAGAGAAAGTTTAAACCGGCTGTGCTTTTGTGTCCTAACTAGAACCAACAGCTCTTGGAGTTTTCCATTCATCACTTAACTTCACTCCACAAAATATATCTCCCAAACACAGAAGCAATGCTTCTCAACTTACAAATGACAAATGTTCGTTTCTGCCTTGCCTAACTGTAAGTCAGCCTCAAGTCAGCCTCCCCCAGCATGGTACCACCGTGTGTGTTTGTTGGGAGTTGGACTACAAATCCCATCATCCCCAGCCATTCTTGGTGGGGATGATGGGGTTGTTATCAATCACATCTGGAGGCCGTGGTGCAGCTAGAGCTGGCCCTTGTGGCCAAAGTCCAGGGTCCTGCAGCCCAGCCCTTCCCCCCAAATGACCACCCAGAGAATGGCAGGTGATGAGGGCAGCAGAAGCAAAGCCCATTTTATTCCTCCAGCCATGACGGTGCTATGATTGAAATGAGTTTAATATGCAAAATTGCACCTGCCCTAGTATTATTAATTTCTTTTAATCAGGGTTGGCAAACAGGTTTTGCTGCTGCTGCTGCTGTTGTTCTAACATAGCAGGAATGTAGAAGCCACTTCGAAACGTGGAATGGTGGTGGTGTGTGCATGGGAGGGAAGAGGAAGCTCAGTTGTGTGCTTCACAATTGAGGTGGTAATACACATGGCTGTAAATTGCTTAAGATGGGGCATATTATTCATCAGTGCAGCTTCACAGACGATTATACTATGGCAACGTTGCAGAGATATTGGGCCCGTGATGCAGGTAGACATCTCAGCACAATTGCTTAGACTGAACAAGCCCAGCTAATAAAATTATTGCAGAGAGAGAGAGAGAGAGAGAGAGAGAGCATTCACTAATACGACCTATCTTTCATGTTGTACAAGCATAAATCACAAACCATAGACTACTGTGGCCCAATTAAATCTAATGCTATTATTGAACTCTGGTGACTTTACAAGGCCCCCAAGACATTTTGCACAAGTAACTAATGGATTGCCATTCTGAGACACTGTTTATCTCTGCCTCTGTTAGCTTGTGTATTATACTGCCATCCTGAATACTTACCATATATTTGCAATTAACATATTAAAGACCTATTTGCTTTCGCATTTAAACAAAAAGGCCTTTTACTGAACAACCTCTGAATTTGCTCCCACATTGTGGAATAATGATGCAAGACAAAAGTATGGGCTGTAAGGCCACATCTGTATTAAATATAACTTCAGGAAATTCAATGAGTAGCATTACTATGCCTGAACTAAATCTTGCGGGCCTCTTCTATGTGTGTAGTCAGCTGGGAGAAGCTCCAACTGTCTACACAATGGATGAGACCACCCATGTTCTGAGCCCTGGATCAGTAGAGGTGCTGCTGATGATTCATGCTTATCCAAACCTGTTCACCATTAAGGCAAATGGAGGAGGGGGCTTTCCTGCCCATCCCTGCAGGTCAGCATTTGGAAGGGTGGAGCCTCTAGGACTCCACGGTCCAGCTCTGTTCCCAATCTCCTTGAGCTGGCTGGCAATAAGGGGTACAGTGACTCCTCTTCCCCATGAAGGTGCTCACCAGGGCAGCCTGCTCAACTAATTCCCTTCCCACCCGCATTCCCTGCTAGATGTGACTCGAACAATCAGTCAAGTTAATACTGGATACCCAACCTAATATCACAGTATGAAGCAGGTGATGGGAAAAGCACCCAAAATTCCTGCTCAGCCCCAAATGGCAACTAGCTAATCTCATACTGTAAAGGCATGGGTGGGTGGGTGGGTGGGATGCCAGCCAACACCTAAAGACTCAAGGCCCTCCTATTGTAAAGTGTAATCTCACCATTTCTCTCCAATCTTCTGATGCTTCACCCCATCTAGTGAGGGTGGGGCAAATTGTGGAATTTGCTCCACCGCTAGGAAATGTATAAGCCAGAAGAGCATGCTTCTCACACTCGGTCACCTATACACCAGCATCTAAAGATTTCTAAAAAATTCCTTGTTTTCAGCATGACATCCTATGCCTGTGTAGTGTACACATGTACATTTTGGATGGGAATGCATATTCTGTTCTACACAGGTTTATGGACTTGCTTGATTTTTGAGGTCCTAGTCTCTCCTATGTTAAATTCATTTACCCTGCTAATTTTTATTATACCTTAATTTATTGTCTCGAGATTGGTCATTATGTTGATTGTAAATTGCATTGGGCATCCAGTATATGTGACAGAAAGGTGAAATATAAATATTTAAATTAATAATAAATAATCTTACTTATTTTTATTGCATAGGTCTGTCATTTGGTGTATCCTGCATCATGTGTTCTTTGAATATGAAAGCAAAATATAAAGCTTATATATGTCCGGCTTAAGGCTGGCTGGCAGCCAGCAGCTGGCCTGGCTTCTGGGTGTGCTGCCAAGTCCAGCTGAGATAAGATAGGGAGCTGGGTTGCTTGCTTGCAGAGGGAATGGTAGCAGAAGCGTGGTCTTACAATCCTAGGAGTCAAGCCAAGAGTGTGGTTCCAAAGTCCAAGGGTCAAGCAGAGGCAGTGTCAGGGTCAGTCCAAAGTCGGGTCCAGGAAGCAAGGCAGGGATCAGGAGCAAGAGTCAAGGAGGACATTGTTTCCTGATATTCAGGCTTCAGTGACTGAGCGTTTTTATACTGCCTGCTGCTTGGGCATGCCCGTCTCGCAGCTGGAGCTCCTTAGCAGCAGGCTGATTATAAAAGCCTCACAAGGCCGAGATCCTGGTTTGCAGCCGGACGCTGCGTCAAGGGGCCTGCATCTGTTCCTGCCGTCTCATCCTTCTCCTCTGTCTGGGACTCAGGACCTGCACCATCCCCACTTCTGATTCTGACTCCTCCCGGGCTGGGGAACTCCCACGGGTCATGCCAGAGGGGCCTGCCAGCTCTTCAGCTGCCTGCTCGGCCCCGTCTGGAGCAGCAGTGTCTGAACTCTGCTCCTGAGGAGTGTCCAGGGCCCTGGGTGAGTCACACTCATCCTCAGAGGAGGATTCCTGGAGGGGGGGTCATGACAATGTGTGTGTGTGTATGTGTGTGTGTGTGTGTGTTACCCGTTGCTATTTGCCATGGTACTAAATGAAAATTTGAGCACGTTGCACTGCATACAAAAAGATCTCAGGTTCAACTCCAGAGAGATGATTTTTACCAGGGCCACAACTCTCCCCCTCTGCCCCCTGCAGTCCTGGTGCGGCTAACCCTCTGAATTTCAATTTACATTTTTTTAAAACAACCTAAATTGTCTAGTTTGGCCCTCAATATGGATACAGGATGGAAATGTGTTCCTAGCCAAGATTAGGCCCAAACCTCCGATATGAACTTTCCTTGAATCATTCTTCTTTTAAGTAGCTTGTCCTAACTGGGTAACCTTGGAGCAGACAGAGATTATCCTTATATATTTGTATATAAAACATGATGATAGTAGACAATAGGAAGCAGCCATGATTCTCCACACCTGAATATTTCTAAAGAGGCACAGAAAATTCTTTTCACGTCCCCATTCTTCCAACAACAAACTCATTATATTGTGCAATCTGAAATCTATTTTAACAAAGCTAAAATATTTCATCACTGTGGTAATTAGAGCTATGGAAGAATCACCAAACCATAATGAAATCTATAAAGCTGTGTTGATTTATTTATATGGCACATATTCAATGGATGAATTTACTGCCATTTTAGAAAATCTGAGCATTTAACTCAGTGAGTACCATTACCTTGCATTTAGAATCTCTCCTGTTACAGAAAGAAACCAACATTTCCATAACTCTGAAACTTTACTCAATTTGATAGGGAAACCATTCCGTTATCAATGATATATGTTCAAAAGAGCATCTAATTTTAGACCTTTCCAGTTGTTCTCCCCTCATGCAATTAAAATTGTGTGAGCAGGAAAGAAAAGCTGCACTTGTTGGGCCTGACCCTAACTCCACCACTGCATACTTGCTGTACAGGCATAGGCCACCCACACAATTTAGAACCCTAAACTGTGTATGGAGCCTACACAGATATAGTAGGCTCTCCACTTACACACACACACACACCATGTGATGGCTGAATGAATTCTTTGGGTCTGTCTTTACTGCAGAAGATATAGGACAGTTATCCCTAGCTGAACTGATATTTTCAGAGAGTGTTAGGAACTGAGGCAAACAGTGACGACAAGAGATGAAGTTCTGTTATGAATCTTATTGATGAATAGAAAACTAACAAATCACTTGGTTCAGATGGTCTCCATCCAAGAACTGTTAAATAACTTAAATGTGAAAATGCGGACCTCCCCAAAATAATGTAATGTGACCCTAAGATTGGCCTCTGTACCAGAGGACTGGAAAAGTGGGCATTTGTCACAACATTTTTTTAGAAAGTTACCATGGGGGGGGGGGTTGTTGCCCAGGAAATTAAAGGCCAGTTAGCTTAATAGCTGTATTAGGTAAATTGGTGGAAAGGGTTATTAAAGAAAAAAAAATGCATATAGAAGGACAAATCTTTGATTAAAAATTGTGGCTTCTGCAAGGGTAAATCCTGTCTCATTAAGCTTTTAGAGCACAGATGGGCAACTCGTGCCCCTCCAGATGTTTTGGCCTACAACTCATAGCTAATGGGGAGGGATGATGGGAGTTGTAGGACAAAACATCTGGAGGGACACAATTTGCCCATCTTTGTTCTAAAGTGGATAGAGGTGATCTGGTAGACATTGTTTACTTGGACTTTCAAAAGCATTTTGACAAAATCCCTAGCCAAGGACTTCTAAGCAAACTTAGCAGTCATGGGATAAAAGGAGAAGTCCTGTTATGAATTGGCAACTGGTTAAAGAACAGACAGCAGAGGGAAGGAAAAAATGGTCAGTTTTCACAATGGAGGGATGTAAAGAGTGGAGCCCCTCATAAATGATCTGGAGTTAGAGATGAACCGTTAGGTGTCCATGTTTGCTGATGACACCAAATTATTTCCGGTAGTTTAAACAAAAAAGGATAGCAAAGGATCTCTCCAAACTGAGTGGAATGGTCATTAAAATGGTAAATGCAGTGTAGCACAAAACATCCTAACCACATATTTACTTGTGCGGTCCCAGCTAGTGGCGATTGACCAGAAAAGTCTCATTCCTTCTTTAGGCCAACTGCCTTCCACTGTTAATCTGGCCAGAAACTTTCCTGGAGACCTGCCTCTGGAGTCATTCTCTCCTTGCTAGCTCCTACAGCTTCTGCTGCCTTCAGTGATTCCAGCCTCCCTTCTTCTAGGTTTTGCTGCTGCTTCCCTCTTCCTCAGGTTGTTCTTTGCCTGAACTGGCAAAATTGCATCCACTCCTGGGCAGCATTGAGACTGCCCTTTTTATTCTCCCTCAGTCAGGATCTTTGGCCTAATGTCCCCCTATCAGGACCGGTGCAAGGCAGTTTGGTGGTGCCCTAGGCAAGATCAGATATTTAGCGCCCCCCCCTTCCCACTTGAGAGCGCTGTATTTTTTTCAAGGCATTTCTGGCGCCCTCTTTAGCCCTGCGCCCTAGGCAGCTGCCTAGTTGGCTTAATGGTAGCACTGGCCCTGCCCCCTATCAATGTTGGGTCTGCTAGCCCATTGGTCTATGTTTATGAGCCAGTAAGAGTCAATAGAATTCTTATTAAGCGGCCTATCAAAACCTGACCTTTTTTATTCTCCTGTCCACTATATCAACTGTCCAGTACCAGTGGCATAACTGTGAACCACTAAGACATATACTGTAACAGCTTCCTCTGTAACTGTAGCAACTCAACTGATAGTTAGGAGACTGACAATAGTAAGGCTCGCCTCACATAAACAGTAACTATTAGGATTCAGTTATAATCACAGCAATTCTGTAACACATTCTTATTTTTACGTTTACATAACATTTAAAATATATTTTACCTCAGATGGCTTGATCCTTCAACAGGCCATATCGATGACCGCTAGAATGGTGACTTAAGTTAATAAAACAAAGGACATGTTTATTCTGAGGTGAGATAACACTTTTTAAATTTATTTACGTTAGACTTTATAGTAGAAATTGGTTAAATTTACAACAAGTAAAGTAAGGATCTTCTCTTGGATCTCCTTAATCTCCTCACAAAATAGCTAAATATTTTTGTAGCCTAACCATTTAAGATGATGCAGTTAGAGCTTTCTATGTGTTTTGAGGCTTGAAGTCCATATTACACCATTAATATTACTGTGAACCTATGATATTATCTGAAAAACACAATAATCCAATCTGAGTATTGCTTTTCCAGAATATTTCTATAATAACCAGGGGCACAATCCTATGGTTGCTAGACAGAGTCTAGATGTCCATAGGATAATTTGGAGTTCCAGCTCTGATCTCAGAAACACATTCCGAGGTCGGACGGAGGCAGGACTTCAAACTCGGAGCACCCTCCCTCCACCCTCACAGTGGCATGGAAAGAACCACACCAGCTGCAGCTCCACAAAACAGGGTTTTGTGGGTAGGGAGGGGAGGAGACAGGCTCCACCAGCATACGCAGTATCCTGGTGGTGTCTCAGCCTCCTCTCCTCATGCTCCGGCGCAAACACTTAGACAGCTGAAATCGGCTGTCTAAGTGTTT
This sequence comes from Shinisaurus crocodilurus, assembly GCA_021292165.1. Classification (NCBI taxonomy): domain Eukaryota; kingdom Metazoa; phylum Chordata; class Lepidosauria; order Squamata; family Shinisauridae; genus Shinisaurus; species Shinisaurus crocodilurus. The sequence continues at coordinate 187,300,598 of CM037880.1, read as the reverse complement.
TGCAGGGCGGGAGAAGTGTGGAGGCAGCCTTCGCTTCCACACTCCTTCCGCCCTCCATAGGATGCCTGTAATCTTCTGAGTTTTGGAGGGTTGCGGGCAGCCTCATTGGATTGCACTGTAAGTGTAATATTGCTCTTCCAGCCAAGAATATAATAGCAGAAGCATTGCCATGTTGTGTAAAATTAGTTGTGCCTGGCTCACCACTAAACTATACTTTCTGACAATGGCCAGGTAGATGATGCAGGAAGATTTTCCAGAGGCACTTGATGGCACAATATTATTCACCCTCAGCATCCGGTAGTCACTGATATAGTTTCCCCCAAAATGGCAATGATACATTTGGCTATTGTGTGTCAAGTAACCGTCAAGATATTTTATCTTCCATATATTCAGTTGGTCATTTTTAAAGAAGAATCTGATATGACAATGCAATGATGAATTGGAGTTTTTCCCTACAAACAACATGAACTTATCCCGAGTAACTTCTAGCTTGTAACTTCTTGCACATTATTGCATAATTGCTTCTTTTTCGCAGGGGGGTGGGGACTAAGTATTGCTTTCATGAATCATCACTTGGATGATTGAAATGCCTTTTAGCAGCATCATAAGTTTCATGACCCAAAAACACTGAAGCAGAGCTAGAAGATAATAATTGTCTCAAGAAGATAATATGCAAATGACAAGACATTTACAGAACCAATTGATTAGGAAATTGCAATCAGTATTCTCATCATCTACTTGAAATAATTAGCCCAGCATGCTATCATTCAGCTGTTGATTAAAGGTATTTGCTTAATATACTTGAAATCATAACGTAAGATTACAGGGCTCTATCAGCCTTTCTATTATAGAATATGTTCTTCATGCGATTGTGCCACATCGAAGCTTTTAATCACTTTTCTTTCAAATTAGTATTAATATTCTCATTAGTGTGAAGTATGGCTCTCTCTTTTTATGACAAAGAAGTTCAAATATTCCGCTACCATGCATGAGGGGCAAGAAGACTATGGTCTGAAAGTGTATGATGCAGCAACCTTGCCAAAGTTTAGGAAGTCTGTTTCTGGTCAGTTTCTTGATGGAACACTGGCTGAGTATGCTTTAGTCCTCATTTCTCTATGTGTCAGATTTCTTTGTGGTGTGGCGCGGACATGCTGGTGCCCAGTCCCAGCTCCATTAAAATCTTGGATTTCTCCATTAATTGCTATGGACAGTTCTCACTTTGGACCCTGGCAGCATTTAAAAATAGCTTCTCAATGTGAACCAGGAAATGACATATCCAGACAATGATGGGGTTTTCTCTACCCTTGCTATATTTATATGTCTTGTTCTCCCTCCTCCTTTTCTAGGATACTCCATTCCATTTCCCCTCTCATCACTGAGAGCCAGTGTAGCGTAGTGGTGAGAGTGTTGGACTGGGACTCTGGAGATCCGGGTTCTAGTCCCCGCTCGGCATGAAACTCACTGGGTGACTTTGGGCCAGTCACTGACTCTCAGCCTAACCTACCTCACAGGGTTGTTGTGAGGATAAAATGGAGAGGAGGAGGATGATTATATGTAAGCCGCCTTGGGTTCCTTGCAGGAAAAAAGGCGGGGTATAAATATAATAAATAAATAAATAAATAAATATAATAAATCTAGTTTTCAGAGGGTTTTTTTCCTCTTAACAGTCAGCAATCTGTGAGTACTGAGCATGCTCAGTCCTCATTGGCGGCGGCTTCTTCTTCTTCTTCTTCTTCTTCTTCTTCTTCTTCTTCTTCTTCTTCTTCTCATTTTTGTACTTGTGCAAATCCTGGGCTTATCCCAAGTCTGCTGATACCATGGGTGGTACAGTTTTGGCTACATAAGCACAAGCACTCGGAGACTTGAGTTCAGTGTTGGTATATATAGATATCTGAGTGTGGGTTTTAGGTGACTTTTTTTTAAAAAAAACTGGAATGGAGGCAGATGAATGAGCAAAGTGCCGGCATTTAGACTTAGACAATATTTCTCTTTTATTAACATTGGAACAGAACAAGGCCTGTCACCATCAATATGGAGTTTCAGAAAGGCGCTAACAAAGAAAATTGATCAAGTTCTATAAGATAATTTCTATAAGATAATTTGTAGGGCTTCTTCTTCACTATAGCAGTCTCTACATGAGCACCTCAGAGCTCTGATGTGTGTGATTGTGGCCCTTTTTCAGCATACTGCAATCACATAGGCAACCCCCATTGGACAGCCCATTGGTTCTCGCAAATGGCACCTCCACATACGTGCTCTGGAACAGCAGCCCTGCCAGTAGCCCCCAACATGCTCCCAATGTTCTACCAGCAGCAGCTTCTGAATGTTGACATTTTATGTTAGTTTTGTGTTCATTTACTCTTTTGTGCAATACATTTCTATCTCCCAGATCACTCTACTGCTGACTTCAAAGTCTTTTCCACTACAGGGTTACATTAATGTAGCAGAGCTAGAAAGACAGTTTTATCACCGATGACTGCTGCTGTGAATGGGTCACTCTCTTCTTATCTTGTACACATTTCGGCTGTCACAGACCTACTGCTATATGTTGTATTTTGTGGCCCTTTGCCACCCCTACTAACTCCCCCCCCCCTTTTTACCACGCGTGTGTGATGTTAAAATGTTTTCATTTCTTTTTACTGAGGAATGTTATAAAGTGCTTGGATCCTTATGTAACTCTCTATTGCAGTTTTGTATGACCACATATATTTTTCTTACGAACAAATTAAAGTGATAATGATTTTATCATTACCTTACTGGTAGTCTAGCAACATTATATTATTCTGCATCATGTGAACATTATAATGTTGGCATGATGAAAATGATATATTAATTTGCACTAGCTAGACAATTATGCTGAATTTTACATGCCTAAATATTTACTTTAAAAACAAAAGAGCACTCCAATAGAGGCATTATTCTGAGTATTTGCAGATAACCTCAGTCTATCAAAACAAGACATTCCTAGGGGTGATACTGATTAAGATTTAGAATATCTCCTCCACACTGGGCATAGTTTGTTATAGTTATATTATTCTGTCTAATAAGGTCATGGCCTAGTCAATTCCACATTGCTGTCCACCTCTGACAGCAGTGAACAGACTGAAAATGTGGACCAGTAAGAGGTTTGGGGAAAAGATCCCCGCCCCGTCTGCCATATTTTCAATTCTTACCAAGGAGAGAACTGTGTCCTTGAGAACAGAAAAGACAAGTATTATATAATTATATTGTCTAAGGTTAATTGGTAACATTAAGCAGCCTATTAGTGTTAAATGTACAATAAATACAGTATTTTCTTTTTTATGATTTCTTCAATACTAATTTAGAGTTATCTGTTCTATTTATAAGCTCTTTTGTGATTGGAAAAAAAAATCAGGTTCCTTCCTGCTTCAAACATCAAAATGTCCTTAATTGCCTTTTTAATTTTTTTGGTACACATGCTTCTTTTCTTCTGAAATCTGAGGATTTTACTGGGCTAAGCAGGTCAAGATTGGCTTTGCAGGCAACAGATAAACCAGAAACTCTGTTCATTTATATTGAAGCTGTTTGTTCATCCAATATATAATTTTTAGTTTCTGGTGATTTACTGTCCAATTGCATCTTGTGTGTTATTGTTATTGTTGTTTTTGATACATGCTCCTGAAATTGTACTAATGGTATTTTTGATGTCTGAAATTAGCTTTTGATTTTTCATCATGCATCAGCATTAAGAGACACATTTTGCACCCATAGTGGAGTGAAATATGAAACCTACACAACTATATAAAAGCATTACACTGGCTGCCAATCAGTTTCCGGGCGAAGTACAAAGTGTTGGTTATTACCTTTAAAGCCCTACATGGTTTGGGTTTGGGTTACCTGCAGGATCGCCTTCTCCCATACAATCCGTCCCGCACTCTTAGGTCCTCTGGGAGGAATTTACTCCAGTCAGCCAAGACTAGGCTGGCGAGTACTACCCAGAGGACCTTCTCTTCTGCTGCTCCCAGACTGTGGAATGACCTGTCGGAGGAGACTCGTCAACTAGATAGTCTCTTGGCTTTTAAAAAGGCCATAAAGACTGACCTCTTCCGACAGGCCTACCCAGTGGAATTTTAAGAGTTTTTAGGATACTTTTAAAGGTTTTAAAGAATATTAATAATATTTACGTTTTTAACTAGTTATGTATTTTATATTTACGGTTGTTCCCCACCTCAATCTGAGTGGAGAGGCAGGTAAGAAATAAATTATTATTATTATTATTATTATTATTATTATTATTATTATTATTATTATTATTGTGTTGACCAAGGAAAGGGGCAGAAAATTGGGGGGGGGGAATGTTTCCCTTCTAAAGTTAAGGTTCTGTACTGAGGGCTGAGGACATCCTACCCTGTTGAGTGAGGATCCACATCTTCTGAGCTGGTACATTCATTATAACTGCATGTGTAGCATGTGCTAGCAGGTAAGTAAACCCCTTCATTATTATGCAATTACCTAGTTAAATAAGTCTGCAATCCTAAACACACTTACCTAGGAGTAAGTCCCATTGCACTACAAACCTATTTTTTTTCTTGATATGGCCTATAGAATTCTTCAGAATAGTTTGCTTAAGGACTGGTGTATAATATTTATTTATTTATTTATTTCATTTAATTTCATTTCATTTCAATACTGCCCAATAGCTGAAGCTCTCTGGGTGGTTTACAGCAGTTCATAAAAACAAGACCATAATACTATAAAACACCATAACATTTTTCCAGTAACCGAAATTCAAATATAAGGTTGAAGAATTACAGAAAGACAACCTGCTAAGGTGGTTGTTGCATGCAAAGGGGAAGGATCAGAATTCAGGGGTAGAGCACATGCTGTTTATGCAGTAGGTCCCAGGTTCCATCCCTGGCATCTCCAGTTTAAAAAAGAAAGAAAGAAAAAAGGACCAGGTAGCAGGTGTTGTGTGAAAGACCTCTGCCTGAAGACCCTAGAGAGCCATTGCTAGCTGGCATAAGCAATAGGGGGTGTACTTCATCTGAGTTAGGGTGCAATCCTATGGGGATGCCCATAACCTTCTGAACTCAGAGGGTTATGGCCATCCTATGCAGGGAAGGGACTTTCTTTGTTCCCCATGGGAAGGTAAACAAGCATTATTAGGGGCAATACACTTGGAAGACGAGAGTTATATGATGTACCATTGAACAGACTAGACCATTGGTCTCTCTAGCTCTGTATTGTCTACCCACTACTCGTGGTGGCTCTCTCTGCTTTCAGGCAGGTGTCTTTTCCAGTCCTACCTGGAGCTGCTGGAACCTGCTGTATGCAAAGCACAGTGTTACAGCCCTTCCAGCAGAGCCATGATGTTCTCTAACTCTAACATACAAACACCTTTTCAAAAAAATGTACAAGAACTAGTCACAAATAAAAATATACATACTAACCACCATTCACCTATTTTTAGAAATTGCATTGACTTCGGGGAGGGATCATATGAAATGCAAATTCAATATGTCAATCAACCCATGATTTCAAAGTGGGAATAGATGCCATTTATCACAAATGAACATATTTATGTATTCGGGTATTTTATGCCTTGATTTGTTTTTTTTCAATTACAACCAATGAGCTAAACCAGTCTGTAGGTTGTTTCACTTGAATAACCCTCAAGGACCCTACTGTAAGTTGAATTTCATAGCCATAGTTACATTAGCAAATGGAGTATTTCTTGATGAATGCATCACTGCATTTATCACTTATTTCCACACATAGCCATTATTAAGAAAACAGTAGCGACCTACAGCACACTAGACAGCTGTGTATATAGCTGTATAGATTTTGCCTTAAAGAATTACTGAGTAGTTGAGACAGAATAATATTAGGGAAAGGTAAAAACAACATAAAAATGAAGGATTAAAAAACACAAGCAGAAGCTTTGATGTGCTCATCATTCCACTGTTTAAATAGCGGGTTTTTAAAAAATGTAAATCAGAGCTCTGTGGAATGTTGACATCTTTATACACAGAGATATTATTGTTGATCTTCACACATAAAATCAGTGTTAGTAAAAAGAAAACAAACCCACAACCATACTCACAGTGCAATCATATGCACCTTTACTTAGAAATAAGTCCTACTATGTTCAGTGGAGCTTACCCCCAGGTAAGCATGCACAGAATTTGGAGTAAAAAATATGTCATGCTTGAAATCTCCATATCACAGTTTTTCAAAAGGCACAAATGCTACTGTACTGAATGTGACAAGATTTTAGATGGGTATGATGAAACTTCTCTTCTTTCTATAGGACACTTTGGATTTCAAGCAATCTTTCCATAAGAAAATCAGCACTAAACCGTCATGTCAGATGAGAAAATGTCTTAACAAATGTTGTTTATTTAATACACCGCTTTTTCTTCCTGTGATCTTTAACCGCTTTGCAAAAGTGGGTAGATACAGTTGCCATCCTGCGGCTGGAAAATATCATCTGCCACTGTGCATGAACACTTTTGCATTTCAAGTCTTATCAATACAACACCCTTCCCACATACCATTTCAATCATTCATCACTTTATGATATTTTTACTACAGCTGGGCTGCAATCTTACACACATGTCCCTGGGAGTAAGTCCCACTGAAGTCAATAGGAGTACTTCTTCTGAGTTAGGGTGCAATCCTATGGGATGCCCATAACCCTCTGAACTCAGAGGATTATGGCCATCCTATGCAGGGCAGGGGCAGTGCTGAGGCAAAGGTAGGTCACATCCACGCTCCTTGGTGGTGCCAGTCTCCTCCCCTCCCCTCCCCTCCCTGCCCCCGGGAATGCCCCTTAAACCCCTTCTCTTTCCTTCTTTCTGCACCAGCTGTGACCGAGGGGAGGGCACTCCGAGCACGGAGTCCCAGCTCCAATGTTGGAGCTAATTTCCGACGTTTGAGCTGGGATGCCAAAAAATCCTATGACCCTCTAGGTGCTGTCTAGGGGCCATAGGATTGCACTGCCCAGCATGTATAGAATTGCACAGCTAATCACCTTTAAACCATATGTTGTTGCATTTTTAAAATACTGTTGACCACCCCACCTATATTTTAATAGTGAACTCATTATCCAAGTGTAGATATTTGTGTAGCCAAGAAAGTACCATAAGAGGGATGGATCAGCAGGCTTTGGGGAAGACCAAGGTTTGCAGAAGTACAAAAAATATTAGAAAAAGCATGCTTTGGGGGGCGGGAGACGAACAGCTAAATGTAGACAGAGCATGCTCCATGGATATGGAATGGTGACTTACTGATGGCGGGAACCAAGGGAAGCAGAGTGGAATGGAGTATCCTGGAAAACGGCATTGCTGACTGGTTGAAAAATCCTGAACAGGAACACTCTACATTGCAACCTGTTGTTGCTGGTCCCACTTAGGTTTCCCTTAAGGCTGAATTCTATTCAAGACTTCAGTACACCAAATTAAAGTCACTTGCAGCACAATCCTGTGGCCCGTAGACAGCATCTAGAGGCACACAGAATTATTCAGAGTTCCTGCTGCAATGTCGGCGCTGGGACTCCGCGCTCAGAGCGCCCTCCTCACCCTCGCAGCCAGCACGGAAAGAACAGATGTGCTTCATGATCAGACAGTGATGATGTTGTGCATCACAAATTGTGCTTGCTTACAACTTACTCTCCATGCACTCACAGTTTTTCTCGATCTTTTAGGCCCAGATTCAGATGGGGAAAGTGGAGCAGCTGGAACCAGCAAACATATCCCATGTTGTCCTGATACTGTATTGCCTTATGAGGCATCTGAGCCTTACTGTATTGCTAAAGGAATCCTCCTATGAGTTGACCCATGCCTGTTTGTTGCTTGTATGTACGAGCCAACAAATAGCGCTTGTTTGTTTCTGCTCAAGTGGCAGTTTATTTTATTATAGATTGCTGTTTTCTTAAAATAACCTGACTTAAAAGACTATTTAATTATTTATTACATTTATCAATCGCCCATCTGGCCGGTCACCCGGCCACCCTGGGCGATGTACAATTAAAATACAAAAACACAATAAAAAATAATAAAACAAATAAAAAATTCTCATTAAAAACCTAACCCACCCCATATTCCCGCCTGAACAGCCATGTTTTTAATGCATGGCGGAAGCTCATCACGGAGGGGGCATGGCGAAGGTCACTAGGGATTGGATCCAGAATCTGCCTTCCATTGATGGAAGGGCTCTCTTCATGGAAAGTGCCTCCACCTGATTTTCAGAGATCTACTCTCCCACCTTGCATCCCGGCTCACATCATTCAGCATGATCCCCCAACTAGGAATGGGCTAACATGTGATGTCTGAGCTGGTCAAGGTTCTCCAAATTCTTCCTTGAAGCTCAGTTTACCACATTTGCATTCCCGAATGCTAGCATCTTTTCCTCCCCCAAAGGGGAAAAATGCACATTTTTAAATGGGAAAAATGTGCCTTTTTAAAGTGTACACCCCAAATGCACACTTTCCCCCCCATTCAATGAAGCATGAAAGATATGCATTTTTTTTTCAAATGGGCTCACAAGCTCTGAAATGTGCAATGTTTGCATATTTTCAGGGTTGCGAACAGAGCTTGTTCGAATGTTTTGCAAGCACCTGCTGGTCTATGACCCACAATAAATAAATTGATTGATTGCTTTGCAAGCAGAAATGATTTTTTTGTATATCCCTACCCTGACCCTCTCTGTAGCATTGGTTGGGGGGTACTGAAGGGGCTACCATGGGAAAGAAGTGGGCAAGGAATTCTGCTTCCACCAGCCCAGTTGCATGTGCCTAATGGTGGATCCAACTCAAAGTGGTCCATCTGACTTCATTTAATTCATCCCTATGCTGGACTCCTCTATCCAAATTAGGAACACCAGCATCCCTTCCCAATCATCCACAGGAATTCATATGCACAGAATATGCACAGAATATTCATCACTTCCTATACATGTCTACTCAGAAGTAAGTCCCACTGAGTTTAATGGGCCTTATTCCCAGTTAAATGGGTAGAGGATAGCAGCCTTACTGTGTGAATATAAGAATACTGACAGGCAAGCAAAATTGCTGGAAGGAAACCTTTTGCAATGTAACACCTGCTTGCACCTCCATAGATTTTCTATTTAAAATCCATTCTAGCTGCTAATGCCTAACTATTACATTATAACTATTAGTTACTGAACCTTCTGAACTGGAAGAAGCCAAATTTACCTTGCTAAATAAATAATGCAATAAGGAAAGTTAGCCATACCATTATTTCTTGGAATTTTCTGTCCGTATGACTTTGCTAAGGAAATAAGATTGTGCCTCAATGTGGTAATCTATAACATTGGATCAGGAGGCTCAACCTTTCAGAAGGCATTTATGGCTTTAAAAGTATTCCTATGGCAAGTTATGGGGTTTGCAAGTGTGAATAACTGCAATAAATTTAAGTTCATCATACTGTTTACAAGTGATATAAGGTATATGCTGATGCTGAAAACATTCGGTGAAGGATGAGGCAAAAGAAAATCAATTGCATAAAATATTGCTAGAAATCCGGCCTTGTGTTTATAATGAGCTTCACGAGGAAGTTACCAGAGGAAATGTGTTGAACGCAGGAGGTAGCTTTGGTATATGATGCTTCTTTATTCCATAATAGATTATAACTTTGCTTTCAATTATGTAGTATTCATAAAATGCATATCTAAGCCCAAGTTTCTGTGCCTTTTGACTTGTTGTACAACAAATGATATCAGGTCACTGCACATCAGATGCAGTTCTTTTTTTGGCACAGTGCTCATGCATCAGTAAAATATGCTCCATTGATTTGATGCTGGAGAAATATTAGTCCATTTAAAGGCATGCTGGTAACATCCAACCTTTTTTCAATGTGAATCTCTCCCACACTGGTGCTTCAAATATATGAAGTGATAGCAAAAAAAATATTTCCGTAATGTGTTATTATTATGCCGTATATTTTCTATTCTAACATTCCTAAATGTGAATTTAGGAATGTTAGAATAGAAAATATTTTTAGAATATTATAATATTTTTAATAAGAAAGAGGGAAAGCTTAAGTAGGAGACATGGCTCATGTTTTGCACATACAAAGTTATAGGCTCAGTTCTCCAGTTTCTTTGATCCAACAGCTCTAAGGTAGCAGGTCTGGGAAAGTCTGCTGCCTGAAACATGGAAAAATACTGCTTTCCACTGAATAGTGTTGGGGTTAGCCCAGCCTTCCCCAACCTTGCACTGTCCAGATGTTTTGGATTATAACTCCCATCATCCCCAACCAGTTGGCTGTGTATGATGGGAATTGTACTCCAACATATCTGGAGGGTGCCAGCTTGGGAGGCTGGGCTAGAAGGACCACTGTTGTGACTAAGTTTAAGGGTCTAACTAGGCATGACACTAAACGTGTCACTTGAAGTGCTGGGTGTTTATTATTTATTTATTTTTATGTCAGCTTTTAGGGTAAATCCTCCCAGGGCAATGTAAATACCTGATACCTGAAACCAGAATACCTGAGAGAGCGCCTTTCCCCTTACCAACGTGCCCAGTCCCTGAGGTTATTTTGAGGACATTCTCCTGGTTGTTCTACATGGACCTATGGTACAACTGGAGTTGACCAGGAGAAGAGCATTCAGTGTGGTGGCTCCACTTCTGTGGGACTCCCTGCCTCTGGAGGTAAGGCAGGCTATGACACCGTGTTGTCTTCAGTGCCTGATGAAGACATCTTTGTTCTGGGAAGCCTTCCTTGCTGACCAGCCACGGTTTTAATGTTATTCTCTTTTTAATGCATTGT